>CM033391.1:8093560-9452497 GCA_019426215.1 Buddleja alternifolia | reverse complement strand
CCAAGTACTTAACACTAAGTCAATGATAGAATTCTGAGTGAGTCTATCAAAGATAAAGTGAAAGGACAAGCGTCTAAAAATCGGGCAAAGATTGTGACCTCTCTCAAGCGTCTGATTAACAAAGAAGACTACTTTCAAGAAGCCTAAACTCCAAAGGCTCAGCGCCTAGTTCTCCAAGCGTAACCTGAAGATTCAAACCCAAGTTATCAAAGATGCATGAATCAACGGAAATTATTCCCAAACGGAAATAAAACAAGATGCATCAAAAGTCGGATAAGTGCTATTAAAATATAAGCACTACAACTTATGGCAAGCCATATCTTTGACCGAGACTGTCAGATTTATGAAACCAAGACCATGCCTAACCAATTAAATATACCCAAAGTTAGGATTGTCAGAACTCATGGAATGTTTAGGGAAACGAGATTCCAACCGTGTCCAACGGACAAAATCTCATAACAATCTATAATAACCTTTTAGCAAAAGGGACAAAGGGACAATAGAGAAAAACATCTGGACGTAAAAAAATAAAAAAAGGGTCCAAAACGTTGCTGATTGTTTTAAAAGAAAAGCTTATACACTCCAGAGCCGAAACCCTTTAAGCTTTCTCAAATACATTCCTAGACAGTCACCCATATCTCAACCTCTTTTTAAGAAGAACCTACACTACCATTGAGATATCTCCAAGTTGTTTGAACTTTCCAAAAACAAACAAACCCGTGACCAAAACCATCAACACCTTTCATCTGAGTGAGAAAGCTTGTTGACTTACAAGCAATATTTTTGTGTAAAAGAAGCTTGTTGAAGTTGATCTCTATTGGAGCTGAAATCTGTGTGACCAAGGAGTTCCGAGATCAAGCGTAACTTGCACCATTTCTGAGTGAAAGAAGCAAGGGGATAGAAGGTCTTTAGTGGAGCTGAAATCTGTGTGACCAAGGAGTTCCGAGATCATATCCAATCTCCCTCTATCTTGTAGAAGTCTCTGTGTGACTCTTCGATAATCATCATAGTGGAAAACCTCCCTGATAAAAGGAGAAGAAGGACGTAGCTGGGATTACATCACCCAGTGAACCTTACAAATATCTTGTGTCATTTACCTCTTTAAGCATTATTGTTTTACTGCTTTACTATTCATATTGCATACATTCTGATAAAGTTTTAAAACAACTAAGCGACTACTTTTGATTAACAAACCGAACGCTAAGCTATAAAATACTTCCGCTGTGCTAACCCTGATTTAGTGACTAAACTCTGCCCTACTTTGGTAAGCGTTGAAATCACCAAGTCTAAGTTAACTTTTCCCAGCGCCTGAAACTAGCGCTTAAGTCATTATCTCTCAAGCGCCGCACCCAGCGCTCAAAGCTTTCCGAGCGTTCAAATACTTCAAAGTGATACGAATTTTTAGAAGTCGAAAAAGACTTCAGGGTCTATTCAACCCCCCCCCCCTTCTAGACCCTTTCGTATACCACTTGGGACCAACAAGTGGTATCAGAGCGGTTGAAGTTGAAACCTAAGCGTTTCCAAGCGTAACTGCTTGTTCAGATCCATTTTTTTTTAAATATATATATAGTCGCTTTAAAATTACTTTAAACTTTTCATGGCATTCTCTAAAGTTCCCAAGTTGACCGAGTCAAATTATGATCTTGGAAGGTCAAAGCGTTTACTTATTTGTGTTCATGTGATGATGAAATGTGTGATATCATTTCAGATGGGCCAATCAAAATATACAAAGTTATCACCAGAGCGCCCGAAGCCACAGAAGAAACACCTGACGGTTATGTGGAGAAGCCCAAACAAGAATGGTCCACCGATGAGCGTCGACGAGCCAATCTAGACAATGTCGGTCGGAATGCATTATACACAGCCATTGGTGACAATGACAACTTATTCAACAAAGTCAAATCATGCAATACAACTAAAGAAATTTGGGATAAGTTGGCTACTATTTGTGGTGGCTCAGCACAAATAAAGGAAAACAAATTATCAATTGCCAAAGAAAAATTCAACGGCTTCAAGATGCTACCTAATGAGACGCTAGAGCAATTAGACATGAGGTTTACAGCTCTTGTCACTGAACTAACATCTCTGGGTATGGAGCTACAAAATCGAGAAACAGTGGTCAAAATCTTTAGAAGTCTCCCAAGCAGATTCCTGATGAAAACAACTGCAATGAGAGAATCAAACAATCTGGACAGCCTAACTCCAGAAGATGCTTTTTCAGAACTCAAAGCATTTGAGTTTGAGCTGAATTCGGCCAGTGATGCAGTAAGTAATCCAGTGATCGAATCTGGAGCGCTAATGGCATCAATCAAAGGAAAATCTATCAAAGAAAAAAACTCGGATATAAGTGAGGAAGAAGAACTGGCGCTTCTAAACAGATTCAGGAAATTCCTGAAATATGAAAAGAAGGGAAACAGTCCTAAGCACCCAGGACAAAATTCATATCAAGCGTCTCCCCAAATACAACCACAACATCAAGCGCCTCACTATCCTGCGTCTCCCTCCCGAGTGCCAATTCAATATCAAACTCCCTCTCAGCAAGATCTCTCAATGCCTGCAGCGTTAAACCAGCGATCCACAAGATTAACAAACGAACAAAAGATGAAGACCAATCTCTGTTACAACTGCAGGAGACCAGGGCACTTCCAAGTTAATTGCCCTAAACTACAAAGCAAGATCACACGGATAGAAACCAATTCAGGAGCAATCTAAGACAACAAGGCTTGCTAGCAGAATCAGAACCTCTCTATACTCCTGAAGAGGACTTGGAATCATCAGATGAAAGCAGCGATGATGAACCATCAAAGGATTCAGCATTCATTTGTCTCATGGCAAGAGATAATGAAGCATCTAACGACTTACCATCTGAGGTAACCACTGATCTGCATCATCCTCTTTCTTATGATGAATTACTTGACAAAGTGAAAGAATATTATAATGATTGTCAAGAAGCCGCAAAAATATTTCAAAATCACCTTTACATCATCTCAGCACTCAAAAGCGACAAAGTGACGCTCAAAGCAGAGAGTTGCAAATTCAGCAACAGTGCATTGAGAAAAACCAAGCGCTTGAGAGTGAAATTATTCAATTAAAAGGTGATATTGATATAATAGTCAAGAGAGAAGCTGAATTGATCGCTAAACTTGCTAAATCAGAGCAGCTTATCTCATCATTATCAAAAGCTTCTAGAACGCTAGATAATGTGACTAAAATAACCAGAGCATTTGGTGAAAAGACCGGTTTAGGTTGTGATAAATCTGGTCACAAAACCAAAGCGTCTGTGGTTATATCAACCAACAGAGGAAAAGGTGTAACCTTTGTTGGAGAAAGCTCAAACAGACAAACGCTGAATGAGACTCAGAATATTGGTATTAGACCAAATGAAAAAGCTAACACTGGCTCAGTCAAAAGAAAGACCAAAGTAAATGATCTACAAAAGAAAGTATATCCAAGCGCTCGAAGGGCTAAGGAAAAACCTTCTACAAGTAAATCAAACGCTAAGCGTCTAGCACCAAAAGTGCATCCTAAGCCAATATCAAGGAAATACCAATGTCAATATCCGCAAAGATCTAGATCATATTATCGACACTATGATAACCATGATTATGATTGTGATTATTGCTATTATCAAGGATATTACCATACACCTAAAGAGCACACACAACACAAACCGAAACCAAAAAGGCCAATCTTCCCAAATGAAGACAAGGCAAATGTGGGTTCCGAAGATTCTAATTCAGACTAACGTTACTAACAAAGAAGGACCCAAAACAAAATGGGTACCTAAGAAGAACTAGAACTGCCCTTTGAATGCAGGTACCTAGAGCCAACACCGATACCTCAATTTGGTACATAGATAGTGGGTCGTCGAGACACATGACTGGATCAAAGGATCTCTTGATCAACTATCGTGCAACCAATGGTCCTCAAGTTATATTCGGTGATAATTCTAAAGGTAAAACTAAAGGTATAGGTATCATGCATAGGGGGAACATCATGATCAATGATGTATACTATGTTGAGGGTCTTAAACATAATCTCCTAAGCATAAGTCAATTTGTGATAAAGGCTTTGAAATTAAATTTTCTAGTGACTTGTGCGAGATAATCGATGTTAAGACAGGATCTACTAAATTAAAAGGAAGAAGAACAAACAATGTATACTTAGTAGATTGGGATTCAACATTAGATAACAACCCTACATGTTTCGTAGCTAAGAATCAAATGACGAATTAGGTTGGTTATGGCACAGAAAAATGAATCACCTCAATTTCAAGGCAATCTCTCAATTAATATCTCTAAATCTCGTAGAGGGATTACCTAAAGGGTTCCTTTAATAAAGATCGCTTATGTGATGCTTGTCAAATGGGTAAACAAGTTAAATCATCTTTTAAGAAGAAGCTTCATCTATCGACCTCTCGAATACTTGAATTACTACATTTAGATTTGTTTGGTCCTATTCAAATCATGAGCGTTAGTGGTAAAAGTATTCACTAGTAATAGTTGATGATTTCTCACGCTATACATGGGTAGAATTTTTAGCATCTAAAGATGAAACTAGTGCCAAGCTCACCTCTCTAATTCGTCAACTACAAAACTCAAAAGATCTAAAAGTGACAAGAATTAGAAGTGATAGAGGAACTGAATTTACTAACCATATTGTTGAGAAATTTTGTAAAGACTTTGGAATACTTCATGAGTATTCAGCGCCTAGAACCCCTCAACAAAATGGAGTTGCCGAGCGACGGAACAGAACGCTTAAAGAAGCCGCTAGGACTATGTTAGCCGAGTCTAAGCTGCCTCAAAGGTTTTGGGCCGAAGCTATCAACACTGCTTGCTACACTCAGAACCGGTGTATGATCAACAAGCAACATGAAAAGACTCCATATGAGTTATGGAAGGGACGTAAGCCGAATGTTTCATACTTTCATGTATTTGGTTCAAAATGTTTCATTCATAACAATGGATCCCAAAGCCTAAAGACATTTGATCCTAAAGCAGATGAAGGAATCTTTCTAGGATACGCAAAAATGGAAAGAGCTTTCGCATCTTAAATAAGATCAAATCGAAGGTTGAAGAATCCATTCATGTTGTGTTTGATGATGCTAACCAAGAACCGAGTAAGGTTAATATTAATGATGCAGGAATTGAAGATTTATCTCAACAAGCGTCACAAATCAATCTGTGTGATGATAGTGATATTGATGAAGATAATGAAATCATTGTACCTAATCCTAAGATTACTCGTAAAGACATCAACGATGATATTGCAAGAAACGCTGATGATCATGAAGGGAATGTTCATCAAGAGCAAACTCAAACTATAAACACTGAAGCGCCTACGCAAGGAATTGGTCAAGCGCCTGCACAGTTTAATCAAGCGTTAGATCAATCTCTTAACCCGTTCCAACCAGACAGAAAATGGCTCAGAGACCATCCACCAGAACTAATTATTGGAGATATTGGAGCACCTGTTAGAACAAGAGCCGCTACAATAAATGAGGCCATGTTTGCAAGCTTCCTATCTCAAATGAACCAAAGAAAGTGGATGAAGCGCTTAACGATCCAATTTGGATAGAAGCCATGCAAGAAGAGCTAAACCAATTTGAAAGAAATGAGGTATGGACGCTAGTACCAAGACCAACCCACAAGGGGTCATTGGAACTAGATGGGTCTATAGAAACAAAATGGATGAGAATGGGATTGTGATTAGAAACAAAGCCAGACTCGTAGCTCAGGGATACTGTCAAGAAGAGGGCATCGACTTTGATGAAACATACGCTCCAGTTGCTCGTCTTGAAGCAATCCACATGTTTCTAGCGTTTGCAGCATTTAACAAATTTACAGTGTATCAAATGGACGTAAAGAGTGCATTTCTGAATGGTAAACTCCAAGAAGAAGTATATGGGGAGCAACCACCAGGATTCATCAACAACCATGGGAAAAGTATGGTCTACAAATTGGACAAGGCACTTTATGGTCTTAAACAAGCACCAAGAGCATGGTATGACACTCTTTCTATCTTCCTTATAGGTAAAGGCTTTTCAAAAGGCAGCGTTGACACAACGTTATTCAAAATTACCCATAATGAAGATATTCTCATAGTTCAAATTTATGTTGATGATATTATATTTGGATCTACCAATAAGCGTCTATGTGAGAAATTTTCGAAAATGATGCAAGATCAATTTGAAATGAGCATGATGGGTGAATTAACTTTCTTCCTAGGATTACAAGTTAAACAACTCCCTAATGGCATATTCATAAACCAAACTAAATATACTAGAGATATGATCAAGAAATTTGGTATGGAAAATGCATCACCTTCCAAAATTCCAATGAGCCAAACGCTTAAGCTAGACAGAGATGATAATGGAAAGAAAATTGATATCACTAACTATAGAGGTATTATTGGATCACTTCTTTATCTTACAGCTAGTAGACCTGATATTATGTTCTCAGTATGCATGTGTGCACGATTTCAAGCTGATCCTAGAGAACCACACTTAATTGCTGCTAAAAGGATCCTTAAGTACCTAAAAGGCACACAGAATGTGGGCTTATGGTATCCTAGGGATTCTCCTTTTGAACTAATTGGTTATTCAGATGCAGATTTTGCAGGATGCAAATAGATAGAAAAAGTACTAGTGGAACATGTCAATTTCTAGGTGATAGACTAATTTCATGGCATAGTAAGAAGCAACACTCCATCGCTACTTCCACCGCTGAAGCTGAGTATGTGGCCGCTGGAAGCTGTTGTGCACAGATCCTTTGGATGAGGCAACAACTTAGAGACTATGGAATAATCCTAGATCCAACTCCTATCCATTGTGACAATCAAAGCGCCTTAGCAATGACTCAAAATCCAGTTCTTCACTCTAGAACCAAACACATTGACATTCGCTATCACTTTCTACGTGACCACGTTCAAAAGAAAGATATCTCCATGCACTTCATTGGTACACAAAAGCAACTGGCAGATATCTTCACTAAAGCGCTTAACGAACAACGTTTTCTCACTTTAAGAAGTGAACTAGGTATGATTGATCTAAATGCTTAATCATTCGAAACATCATACTTTTGTTAGGCATGAAATTTAGGGGGAATTCACTTTATTTTATGTAATTTATGGGGAACCTACATAGGGGGAACCTTAAAAGAGCTCACTATACTTAAGTAAATATGACCAAAAATGTTTTCCCTTGCATCGGTCATACGCACTTAGCACCATACACTTAAATCATTCGGACGCTTATTACACAAATCTTTCTTAAGCGTCTGTACTTCTTTCAAAATAAATTGAACGCTTAGCTTTATTCCCAGCTAAAGCGCTTAGTAAAAAGATCCTTTAAAAGCAAGCGTACATTACCCTACGCTAAAACGAGAAAGTGGATTAGTCAATCAATGCAATTAATGCTGACTTGACATTCCTCACCTTTCGCTCAAGAAAACCCATGGGTACTCATCACGTTTTTCAAAGATGGTTCAGCACATGTACACGCGTAAGTACAATTACCATGTATCTTAGACGAATACAACCAGTGCTGAATATTTTAAACCAAAAGTAAAACACTACTACCAAGACATAATGATAAGTACTGGGAAACTGTGTCCTCATACATACCCTGAAAAGAATAATTCTATATGTTACGATGACCGCTAAAGCACAAAATGTTACTTGAAAAAGAACCTCAAGATTCTCAAAGCGTCAAAATCACACAGAATTATTTCAAGCGTCATCTTCTTCTGAATAGGTCCAGACGCTCCTACAAAACTTTTGGCGGGTATTTGAATAGTTGTTCAAAATTTCGGTTCCCGAACGGTTTTTCATAAAATACATGTCCGCTGTTCACGGGCACACGTATCATTTTCAGTATATCAAAAGTCTCTATTTCAAACTTTTAATCGGACGTCAAAATAGTATATGTGGTTGTTACTAAAAGTAACCGTGCTTATTAAATCTAAATTCACGTCCACAGTCGTATTTTAATGGCTGAGATTTATACTCCTCCACGTGTCAACATCTCAACCTTCAAACACAAAAAAAAAAAACATTCAAATTGTAGTATTTCAAAACACACCTTCTGCAGAACATAATCTCTCTTACACTCTCTTTCATTCGTGCAAGAAAAATCTCTCTCTCTCAAAAACAAAGTTTTCATTCTTAATCTCTGTCTACTTCTCACTAATGGCGCCCAAGAAAGCTACTACTGGAACCACTGAAGTTATTGTTAAGGTCACTGAAGGCCTTATAATCGATTGGAAAAAACCCCCAAATTGATTTAACGGAAATGATGGACTCTGTAGCAGAGGCTGGGCTTCAGAAATTCCTTACCAAACACTCGTACATGTTTCCTGAAGAACTAGAATTTTTCTGGAGAAATGCTAGTTTGTCTGACGATGAGACCTCCATCACCTGTCTGTTTCCTACCCCCAAGACGGAATCAAGGACGTTCACTCTCTTTGCGGCCTCTATTGCCCAGAATTTTTCTCTACCTAACGACAGAGCGACTTTAGACACTATCACTGAGGAACAAATTCAAGAAGTCTGGACTCAGATTAGCGCCTACGATGGTGTTCCATACAAACCGTACTTTGAGAAGAAAGATATAGTGAACAGGTATCGAGTCTTAGCTGATTTCTGCAATAAAAACATTGAATGCAGAGTAGGAACCTATGACAAAATCAGCCCAACCCAGTTCCAGATGATGACTGCTATCTTGCTCAAGATAAAAATCAACTGGAGCACCTATATATTCAGCCGATTCAGAGACAGTCTACGCACTTCAAACAGACCTTATGGCCTAGTTTTAAGTGATCTAATTTTCCGAGCAAAGTGCACCTCTTCAGCAGGAGTCGCCGTGGCCAAGCATAAGTTCTATGGGCCAAGAATCATCAACAATCTCTTCAATCCACCCAAGGTTGGAGGTGCTGCTAGACCTCTCTCTGAGCGTCAAGTTGTACGTGTAGCATCAAATGAGGAGGCTGAGCGCCCTGATCAGGAGAAGGCTAAACGTAATGTGAAGCGTCCCACTGTCACAAAGAAACGGGCTCCTCGAAAGCCCAAGGCTCACCCTATCAAAAGTGATGAAGAAGACGAGGACTCTATACCCCTCAAAAACATCGACTTTGGAGAACCAGCCGTTCCACAGACTCAAGCGTCCCCAGCCGAAGGGGTAAATGTGAAGCGTATCTTCAAGAGACGCAAGCGTCCAACTACTGCCATTTCTTCTAAGGCTACACACACTCCAAGCGACCAAGCCATAGCTGCTATTCCGATATCATCCTTTGAACCACCAGTTGATGTCCATCTGGATGTTGATATGGCCAACATTGTGGCCATCGCCCATGAAGCTGCCATCGACTCTGCAAATCTCGAGCCTGATGAACCTGAAATCCCAGAGGTTCAACCATTGCTTGCATTACCAAGTACAACAGAGGCACGCTCAGAAGGTCAGAGCGATGCTAACGACGTTGTGATTCATCGACATTTCTTCAAGCTGGATCCCTTAAAGACCATCGATCACTCCGTCAATTATTTCCCTCCAGCGCCCGCAGAACCCTTCCTACCTATAGGATATAATGAAGAAAGTCTTATCAATGCTGAGAATGATGTCGCCAAGCTCATAAAATTTGATCTGGCTGTACGCAACACTCTAACTAACCCAGCATTGACCCCAGCTGATAAAGCTTCTTCTCTGGACTGTGGGACACGCAAACCCCCTGGCCTCGCTCTCAGAGACTACAACATCAGAGTCTATGAGCGTCAGGATAAGCTTGTGAACCCAACGGAAAAGCTACTAAACAGAGAAGGCTATTCTCACTCCCCAACACTGGTAAATAGCATGGAAAACAAGCGCTCAGCTAATTGTCTCGTCTTGTGGAAGAATAAAGGAGTACATGCCGGTGAGCGTCCAGCTTCACTGACCGAGATGATTCAACTAGAAGCCGATGCCTATTTTGACTGCGTCTGGAACGCTAACTACCAACCAGACAGGTATTGTTTTGAGTCCATCTGTGATATTCATCACCAAGGATTTCGTGCTATACTTAATGCAGGAACTGAGTACTACATGACTGAGGTAAAATGGGCTGAAGCTTATCTGGGTAGCACGTATAAATTTGAAGAATTGGTTAGCGCTCCCCATCTGTTCAGAATAGGGATTCATGATAAAAAGACCAAATTTGCACGATACATGCTAAAGCAGAGCCAACATAGACTTGGACCAGTTCTGAAGCTGCCTCTGATCCGCCACCAACCTGAACACCGTTGAAGACAAGCGTTGCACAAACTGGCTAACTCTTCTCTACGCTTTGCTGATCAAGCGTCCACCAGCGGTTCTTCTCCCCCATCCTGTCTGAACTTCAACCCTAGCCACTGTGAAGACAACTTTTCTCTCATGATGACAATTATGCCTCTAGTCTCCCTATTCGACAAAATCTTCACAGAAAATCTGCGACAGTGGAATGGCTCTCGGATCAATCCTTTCAGAGGATATCCACTTCTTCCGTCTATCCGACAAGAAGTCTTAAGTCACTATGATTTTGTTTTGTCGCTGCTGGAAAGAACTCAAGCGCTTGCTTCAGCCATCTACCCATACTTGGAAAAGTATTACCGGCTCTACGTTCCCGACTCTCGGAAACCGAAGACTCTCCCAACAGATCGGCTAATTGGCTTCTCACAACACTACTGCCCAGATGCCTTATTCTCCATCTGGCAAGCGCCCTCCAAAATCTTTCCCACTCATGTGCTGGATATCCTCGGGCCAATGTATATCAGGGCCCTGGATAGTCCTATCAGAACGTTCATTCAAGGTACTTATCTCCCCACTCTACATTTGAGTGAACTTCTACAGACTGCTACATATCCATATGCAGATGAGCCTTTTGCCAGCTTGGACTTTTGGTTTACGGACTTTAGCCGTATAGAGTCAGAATCTACTGCAGCACCAGATGACACGTTACCTGCTCCTGAGCGCTTATTAGAATTACCTCAAGCGCCTAATCCCCCCAGTCCAACTGAATCCGACTCTACTGCATCCACCGAGTCCAACAGTGCCCCAGAGCTTCGAGAAACCGTATTTGATCCGAATTATCAAGTACCTATTGAATCTCTCAAACACACATCCCGTTTTAAGCCTCGCGTTAACACTGCGATTCCCGACGCTCAAGCGTCCATGACTGAATGCCTCACTCAAATACAGCAACTATCTACAGCTACTCAGGCAAGTCATGTGGCTTTAACAAATGATCTAAACCACCGTTTCACGGCTCTCGAGACCTCTCTTATAGACGCTAATCACGCTCAACTACTGGTCATGAAAGAACACTTCGACCAGCGTCTGACCAGTCTTGAAGCCTCTGTCGCTCAGATTGCTACTCAAGTCAGTCTTCTTACTCAGCATTTCATACAGACTGATGATGACAATAAGGGGGAAAAGAAGGGAGAAAAGAGGAAATCTTCAACATCTAAATCTTCAACATCTAAAGATCAAGATCCTCCTCCACCATCCAAGCGTCAACATATTGATACTTCCCTCATACTAAGTACAGAGCCAAGGTATCCCTATCCTTCTTGGGTAACTACCTCGGTGGGAGCGTCCAATAAAAAGGAAACCCCAAGAGTGTTCTATCCAAATCTTCCATTACCTTCAAGAGCACTGCTTGAACAATTTGATATTCCTCTTCTCAGAGCGTCAATTCCAGAACCATCTGATCCAGCAGTCTTAGCCTTAGAGCGAAAAATCTCTGACTTTGACCAAACCTTCAGAATTTGCTTATGATACATAGGCATCAGTCCAGAGGAATGGGATAAGCAGCTCATTACCTTCAAGGCACGACAAGTAAAAGAAAACAAACATATAATCAGTAAAGATCATGCAGCGATGATGACGCTAGAAGATCAGATAACTGAAGCAATCCGTGCTGAAATGACTAAGAGATACAAGATCAAATCACGATCTTGATTTTTTTACTTATGATTCTTTCATTTCAGTTGTAAAATGCTTGTACTATGAAAGATATATATCAAATGCATTTTACAGCTGAAACATCTCGTTGAAGCTCAAACTAACTTACTAACCTACGCTAACTCATACTTTAGGTATCTAACGCTTGAACTAAATAGGTATTGCCATCATCAAAAAGGGGGAAATTGTTAGGAATTTCATGTTAGATGTTTTGATGATGACAAATAGGACTTCATGTTAGACCCTAAGAAATGTAAAGTATAAAAGCTTTCGTAGAACAAATGTGTAAGCGCCTGAAAGCTCGTGTCTTCACACTAGACTTGTATTTTTATAGAGTTTAGACTAAGAATGTGATACTAAATCACTAGAAGAATTCTGCGTGAGTCTACGAAGTGATGAAGTTGAAGATCAAGCGTCTGAAGAAACAGTAAAGATAAAGATTAGTCTCAAGCGTCCGTCAAACGCTAAAAGACTATCCCGGGTTACGAACTCAGCGCTCAAGATTTGTTATGGACCTTAGACCAAGTACTTAACACTAAGTCAATGATAGAATTCTGAGTGAGTCTATCAAAGATAAAGTGAAAGGACAAGCGTCTAAAGAATCGGGCAAAGATTGTGACCTCTCTCAAGCGTCTGATTAACAAGGAAGACTACTTTCAAGAAGCCTAAACTCCAAAGGCTCAAGCGCCTAGTTCTCCAAGCGTAACCTGAAGATTCAAACCCAAGTTATCAAAGATGCATGAATCAACGGAAATTATTCCCAAACGGAAATAAAACAAGATGCATCAAAAGTCGGATAAGTGCTATTAAAATATAAGCACTACAACTTATGGCCAAGCCATATCTTTGACCGAGACTGTCAGATTCATGAAACCAAGACCATGCCTAACCAATTAAATATACCCAAAGTTAGGATTGTCAGAACTCATGGAATGTTTAGGGAAACGAGATTCCAACCGTGTCCAACGGACAAAATCTCATAACAATCTATAAATAACCTTTTTAGCAAAAGGGACAATAGAGACAGATATAGAAAAACATCTGGACGTAAAAAAATAAGAAGAAGAGTCCAAAACGTTGCTGAATTGTTTTAAAAGAAAAGCTTATACACTCCAGAGCCGAAACCCTTTAAGCTTTCTCAAATACATTCCTAGACAGTCACCCATATCTCAAACCTCTTTTTAAGAAGAACCTACACTACCATTGAGATATCTCCAAGTTGTTTGAACTTTCCAAAAACAAACAAACCCGTGACCAAAACCATCAACACCTTTCATCTGAGTGAGAAAGCTTGTTGACTTACAAGCAATATTTTTGTGTAAAAGAAGCTTGTTGAAGTTGATCTCTATTGGAGCTGAAATCTGTGTGACCAAGGAGTTCCGAGATCAAGCGTAACTTGCACCATTTCTGAGTGAAAGAAGCAAGGGGATAGAAGGTCTTTAGTGGAGCTGAAATCTGTGTGACCAAGGAGTTCCGAGATCATATCCAATCTCCCTCTATCTTGTAGAAGTCTCTGTGTGACTCTTCGATAATCATCATAGTGGAAAACCTCCCTGATAAAAGGAGAAGAAGGACGTAGCTGGGATTACATCACCCAGTGAACCTTATAAATATCTTGTGTCATTTACCTCTTTAAGCATCTACTGTTTTACTGCTTTACTATTCATATTACATACATTCTGATAAAGTTTTAAAACAACTAAGCGACTACTTTTGATTAACAAACCGAACGCTAAGCTATAAAATACTTCCGCTGTGCTAACCCTGATTTAGTGACTAAACTCTGCCCTACTTTGGTAAGCGTTGAAATCACCAAGTCTAAGTTAACTTTTCCCAAGCGCCTGAAACTAGCGCTTAAGTCATTATCTCTCAAGCGCCGCACCCAGCGCTCAAAGCTTTCCGAGCGTTCAAATACTTCAAAGTGATACGAATTTTTAGAAGTCGAAAAAGACTTCAGGGTCTATTCAACCCCCCCCCTTCTAGACCCTTTCGTATACCACTTGGGACCAACATTGTCAATGAAATTAATCTCAAGATTCTTGATTAATTCATCTTTTACCGGAGGGTGATCAACTAAGAAATCGGCTATCACTTGACCTTTTACTGCCTTTTGAGGCACATAGCACAAATCAAACTGGAGTAAACTGAGACTCCATTTGCTCAATCGCCCTCTCATCAAAGGTTGGTTGATCATGAACTTAATCACGTCAGTTGGTGAAACCACTTCAATCAAATAGGCAATGTAATAGTGCCTCAATGTGAATGATGCAAAGTAAAGACTTAGACATCATTTTTCGATTGAGGTTTATCTTTTCTCGGTATCATTTAACAGCTTACTTAAATAGAAAAATGATTGTTCGTAGCCTCTATCATTTTCTTGTACCATAAGGCAGCCAATTGAATGATTAGCCGCAGATATGTACAACCTCAACTTTTTTCCTTTTCGAGGGGGAATTAGAACTAGGGTTGGATTAAATAGCTTTTTATGACTTCGAAAGCCTTTTGCTGTTTATTTCCCCAAACAAACTCATCCTCATCTTTCAAACGTAAGATAAGCGAGAATGCTTCTGTTTTTCCAACTAAGTTAGCTATAAACCTTCACAAGAAATTGACTTGTCCTAGAAAACTTTGCAACTCCTTCTTATTCCGTGGAGGTTTAGCCTCCAAGATAGCCTTGACTTTGTTTCGATCCACCTCAATGCCTCGATTATGGATTAGGAATCCCAGAAAGTTTCCAGCTTTTACACCGAAAACACATTTCAATGGATTCATTTTTAACTTGAAATGCCTCATTCGTTCGAAGGCTTCAGTCAATGATTTCAAATGGTCTTGATATGTTTGGGCTTTGACCACTATATCATCTAATCAAGTCATGAAACATATAATTCATGGTCCTTTGGTATGTGGCCCCGACATTTTTTAATCCAAATGGCATAGCTATCCATTCGAAAGTTCCTATGGAACCTGGGCACTGAAATTCAGTTTTGTTTCTGTCTACTTCATATATTTTTAGTTGATAGTATCCAAAGTAACCATCCATAAAGGACATCACTTTATGGCTTGTAGCTGCGTCAATCAAGACGTCAGCCATGGGCATAGGATATTCATCTTCAGGTGTGGCTTTATTCAAATCTCGATAGTCAATACAGACTCTTACCTTCCCATTTTTCTTGATTACTGGGACTATACTTGCCAACCATTTAACGTATCGAGTTGGTCTTCTGAAATTGGCTTCAACCAATTTCCCAATCTCATCTTTAATTGCACCCATCAAATCAGGAGACAGTCGACGAGGTGCCTGTATTACTGGCTTAAAACCAGGTTTAATTGACAACTTATGTCGAGCTATATTCATATCTACCCCAGGAATTTCGTGATGTGTCCATGCAAAACAATTTTTAAATTGATGTAAGATTCCGATCAATTTTTCCTTTTCGACTTGATCTAATTTCGAACTTACATAAGTCATTCTTGGGTCTTCTATCGTTTCAAGATTGACTTCCTCTAGAGGGTCTTGGATATCCTTTCTGATATCCTCATCATGTTCCATAACCCCTTGTTCTAACGTATCAGTTGAGAAGTTTCCTTCGGTTTTAAAACATTCAATCACATTACTATTATCATTTGTGTTAAATTCTTCGATTAAAACAGAATTGCAAGCAGACAAACTTGAAATAACTTTTTCGATTAGTAATTTTTTAAACAAACATTCGAATACATAATTATAAAAAAAAATCCATTAAAACTAAATAAAAGAAGATCACCAAATCCCTATTTCGACTTAGGCTAAATTATCATCTACTTTGGTTGTAGACCGGCCCTCATCCTTTCGAGCCTTGATGCCTTTTTCTTCACCTCTTGTTCCTGCCGTTTCGATGGCTGGAAACTCCAAAGCCTGGCTATCTTTCACTTTGACTCCTCTAGCCAGGTATGTAGCATGGACGATGTGAGTATTAATTGTTACGAATTTCATGTTAGATGTTTTGATGATGACAATTAGGACTTTATGTTAGACCACAAAATATGTAAGTTTGATTTTAGTAGAAATCATGTATAAGCTTTGAAGCGTTAGATTTGTAATAGGCTTTGTTTTGTTTTTATTCTAGATTGTTAGGCTTAGTCTTAGGTTGAGCGTCTGATAATTTCTGAGTGAGTTTATCAGTGGTAAAGTTTGAAGACTCAAGCGTCTGAAGTCTGAAT
Organism: Buddleja alternifolia; assembly: GCA_019426215.1. Lineage (NCBI taxonomy): Eukaryota > Viridiplantae > Streptophyta > Magnoliopsida > Lamiales > Scrophulariaceae > Buddleja > Buddleja alternifolia. The sequence goes on along the minus strand of CM033391.1, from coordinate 9,436,329 downwards.
GAAGATAAAGTCTCCAAGCGTCCAAATGACCAGCTATATCAAGCGTCACCTTATAGGACAGAAGTGATTCAAGGATGGACAAGCGTCTACTAATGACCGATTTCCCCTGAATCTATTTCTAAGTCCGAAAGGAGTTTAATGCAAATATTCTCAACGCATTAAGTGCTAACGGGCATTTAATTCAAATGCATTAAATGCTGATAAGAGCATTAAATGTGATAAGCACTTTTCATACATACGGAGAAGCCACCCTATTGGACTGTCAACTATTCATAGACTGCAGCACCAACTTTTGTGCAGCAGATTTTCAGGAAAAAGGACAAAAGTTGTTCACTCGCGGAAGTGAGAGACACGCGCCTGTGCATGTGTCAAACAGACATATTCTCCAAGAATGCCTATAAATAAGACTTCAACAACAAGCCACATATACAATCAATTTCCTAGCCAAATTGCTGTTGCATTGAAATCTCATTCCTTAAACTCTCAAAAAAGCCAGAATAGTCATGAAAACATTCTCTTTGCTTTTCTTCAATTCCTGAGACAGTCAATCAATATCTCAAACATTCTTTTCGAAGAAACCACATTACAATTGAGATATTTCCAGTTGTTTGAACTTCATCAAAATCAAACAAACTATTTAGAAAACCCCATCCAAGCCTCGCGATCTGTGTGAAGTCGAAGTTGGATACTTGCATTATTTCTGGGTGAAAGAAGCAAGGGGATTGAAGTGATTTGGAGCAGAAATCTGTGTGATCAAGGAGCTCAAGTCATCGACATCTATCTCTCCCTAACTTGTAGAAGATTCTGTGTGATTCTTTGAGAATCATTTTAGTGGATTGCCTCCAAGTATTCAAGAAGAAGAAGGACGTAGTTGGGATTACACCACCCAACGAACCTTACAAATATTGTATCTTTTACTTTACAGTCAATTCTCTTATCTATCATATCATTGCATAAATTGATTAAGTAAGACACAATCAAACGCTAAGCAACTAAAAAAAACTTGTGACGCTAAAGATTTCCAAAAGAGAAGACTCTAAAATTATTCCGCTGTGCTAACACTGATTAAAGAACTGAATGCTTAAACCTACTTGGTTAAAGTATTCAAATCTTGAAGTCTAAGTTAACTTTCTAAAAACAGTCTTCATCAGACGCTTAGCCTAAGTGTCTATATTTCAAGTAAATGCTCAGTCAAGCGTCTACATTTCAAGCATCCAAAACCATTTTAATACAAAACTTTTTGAAGTCGAAAAAGACTTCAGGGTCTATTCAACCCCCCCCCCCTCTAGTCCCTTTCGTATGCCACTTGGGACCAACATCAATAAAACAGGAATTTTTCTCGAAATTGACAATTTCGAACTTATGTCCATTCCAGCAAACCAATACATGATACAGGGTCGAAGGGATACAATAATTCTGATGTATCCAATCTCTCCCTAATATGGCATTAAATTATGGTGAATTCGTGTTTACCACGAAAAATGCAGAGTATGAGATCTGAGTCCCAACCTTTATTTGACAAGGTAGGACCTAGATACTCGAGTAGCTTGCCCAAAAAAACCATATACTGAAACATCAGTGGTGACTAGGTCTTTCACAGTCTTTCCTAATTTTGTTGACGTTATTTTGGGCAAAATGTTAACAGTAGCACCATTGTCAACTAGAACCTTACTAATTCTAACGCCTTCAATCTCGGCTTTTACGAATAAAGGTCTCATATGGTTATTATCGATTTTTCCCTTCGAGAATAAAAGATTGATTAAGTTTTCATTATCTGTTTTCATCTCAAATAATTTGCAGTTAGGAATTTCTAACTTAGAAATATTACCTGATTCAGAGATGGTCATCATCTCAAGAGATTTTTCCTCCTCGTTCATTATACCTTCTTTTACAGCGAATGCTACTAGCAAAACAGTTACCATATTCACATCTTTATCCTCTTCGAATTGCAAGGCTCTTTTCAAAGATGTTTCCTTTGCTTTCAAATCGGCTTCGTTTGCAGATTCCTCATAATCAGCATCTCCCAAAAGGATATCCAAGTCATCGTCTGACTCAAAATCATCCAAGTTTTCATCCTCTTCGAACCTTGCGTTCTTCCCTTTCAAGCTAGTATCCTTGAATTGGTCACTTAACTGGTTAACGTCTTTTTCATATTTATCTTCCTCAGGTTCGTTCCCGTCTTGGCTTTCAACAGGCCCTTGCTCAATGCCTCTTCTTCAATTCGAACATTGGCGATAACAACTTCTTGCTGCATCTCTAAAGCCACAACAGCTCGAGAGTAAGCCACTTGTTGCTTAATAACCTTTTGGTGGCTCTTTTTCTTCTTCTTGACCTATTCGCTGGATTCACCTAAATGGCTAAATGGTGAATCCCTGCCTGCTGACGAAGTTTTTCATAACCTCTGCCTCCCTTTCCTCGAAAGTATCGATTGTAGGGCTGATAATTATAGCTGTTGTTCTCATACCTTTGTCTCTTGTTCCTTTCTCTTTGGTAGGCTGGAACCTTACCAGTTCGTAGTGCAGGGTGTCGGCACATTGACTGCAGAGCACCTTCTGCATCTGGGTAAGGTTTTCCACCACTTTCGAAGGGGTTTGGTAGATGATCTCACAGTTGGAGGTCTCGAGTGCCTCCTTGTATGATTTTTCCTCAGCCTTTTGGACCAGAGGAGCCGATTCGATTTGCGACTCCTTTTCCTTAGGTTTCTCGTCTTGACCAAATTCCAGGACTCGTTTGTCTACCCCTGACAAGAGTATCCTGCCCCTCTCGAATTGTTTGGCAACAAAGCGCCTGAAGATTTGGCATTGGTCAGCGGTATGCATCATGTTCATGTGCCACCTGCACATGCCCTCGAGCCCATTGTCATTGATTTTCGGGAAGGTCAAGACTCCTTCGTCTATGAGTCTATTAAAGAGTCTGTTTGCCAGTTTAGCTTTCTTCGTGACCTGTTCATTCGAAGAGTCAGACAAAGTGTTAGAACATTCAGGTAAATCAATTTCCAGAGTATTGATCTCGAAACTTAAACAGGGAAAGGATCTTCGTCTATACTCGTTTTCTGACTATCAGGAAAGGCTATTTCATTCGAGTCTAATTTTGATTGTATTAAGTTTCGGAACATAATACATTCTCTTGTTTCGTGTGTAAAGGCATTATGCCATTTACACTAAGGTTTTCCTTTGGCTTCCGCCTTAGTTGGGAATCGGTGTTTTCCTTTAATCTTTAATTTCTTTTTGGTTAGTAACCAATCAAATATTTCTTCTATTTTTGCTACATCAAAGGTATATTTTTTATCTTTCTTCGACTGTAAAGAACCCATCGCTTCACACTCTTTTTGTTCGAGTGCTCCACATTGGAATGGGGGCCCTTTTATCAATTCTGCGAGGTCAACTTCGTAAGCATCCTCGAATACCCATGGTGCTGAGATTTCGAATGTGTTAAGTCCTTGATGTTTTCTTAGGCTTTCTTCTTTTAACATATTCTCATATCTAGTTGCACTTTCTGCCAGACTTCGAAAGCCTGGGAATATCATCCCGTTGAATTTTATTCTAAAATCGAAGGACATATTTTTTTGTGCTAACTGCATAAATTCGGATTCAGGTAAATTCAAATGGCACTTAACCCGAGCCTTCTTAATCTTGATAGGAATTCTACTATAGACTCTCCTATGTTTTGTCTGATCTTAGCTAAAGTTACTCATGGATACTCCTGGATCAGTTTGAGCGAAGTGATTCTGAAATTGGAATTGCATCTCCTCCCAAGTATGTATTGAGTTTGGAGATAAGTTAATATACCAATTGAAGGCTGGCCATGTTAGAGAACTAGGGAAGAATCTCAGTTTAAAATAATCTTGATCTGCTGCCTCTCGGCATTGGCAGGTAAATCGAGATAAATGTTTTAAGGCTGATACACTGTCATCTCCTGAGAATAGTGTAAAGTTTGGGACCTTATATGTTCTAGGAAAAGGAAAATTCCTATCCATCCATTCAGGGTATGGATTCCTTGGAATTAACTTCTGGTTCCTTCGAAAACCAGGGCCATATATTCTTTCAATTATTAATTCAATTTGATTTTGGAGTGGGTCTTGAACTTGCGGTCCAAGATTACCCCCCATATAACCATTGGGAATAGCTTGCCCCTCCAGCAAATGGCATTTGGAAGTTATTTGGGGTGTAAGTAAAATTTGGATTATTTTGAAATCTAGAAAAATTCTAATTCCCTGTATTTATAGGGTTATTCGAGATCCCAGGAAAACTTGGCCCCTGATGCTGGTTTTGCCCCCCAGCAAAATATCCTTGTGTAAAGTTAAATCCTGTCTTGAGACTTCCAAAATTCATGTTTGGAGGATATCCCGCCGGAGTTTGTCCCATTCTGTTCGGTGGTATGGGACCATTAGGCCTTGTATTTTGAGTACTATGTGGATTCGAGCTCGTATTATATCCATTAGGATGTGGGGTTTGGTTATAACTTGAATTTATATTTTGAGGGTTATTATTAACATTATTATTGCCCTCGAGAGGTGAGGATCCTGAGGTTTGACCAATTTCAAATTGACCATTCTAAGGCCCGTTTTCTCGAGGATATCCTAGAGGAATCTCATTCGTGTTAATATATCTACTTTGAGTCTTTGGCTCTACCAATTGTGATACTTTTTCGATTAAAATATTATGCTTGTTAATTAAGGGTTCGAGACCCAAGACCACTTGTGTATTTATCATGTTCGAAAAAACATCACAAGTTTGATTAAAGATTTCACCTAGCTCATTTATAACCCTGGTGACTTCTCGAGCAAGACCATCTCGAGTACTCACAGCAATATCTTGTACAATTGCCGTGAATATTCGTGCGGACTCTTGTGCTAGTGCTCGGTATTGATCATTGAATTCTCTCCTTTGATCTTCTCGAGAACCTGCAAGAGTTTGTTTCATGAGTTGGACAAATTGTTCCTACATTTTGTCCGCTCTGATTTTACTTTTTGCCACCGGCTGGATATCCAAATCCTCGATGCAGTTGTCACGAGTGAACTCATCTGTCATTGTTGGTCTTGTCAGTATGACTTAAACGATCTTAGAAAATTGATCTTACGAGAACCAACTCCCACCGTGGTCGTCAAAAAGTTGTTTATGGATAAAAACAAATTAAATAAGGAAGAGCTAATTCTGTTAACTCAAGCCCCATGATAATTCTCTACTTAGAATTATCTAACAACCCCCGTGTTCGAACTCGATATACTAGACGGTGATTCAGACTTTAACACTTCAATGTGTTGTTTAAAATTGTTACTCGGACTGCAATTAACGAAAATAGATAAGAAAGGAAGATACAAGTCCATATATAAATTTATCTACAAAATACTTATCTGATAAAACAATAAATACTATACCTCCATATTGATCCCCAATCGCGTACTACAAAGTTGTTCGAGCAGCAGGTATGACTGATATTCACTCTTGATCACTAAAAACTAATCTACAGAATAGACTAAACTACGCTACTTCTAAGATTACGTCTACTCCTAGAGATAAAGATAAAAAGGACGCAGAGTTGTTCTGTTGTTTTTTCTCTCCCTTCTTCACCTTGCCCTTTATCACGTATCCACGTCCTTTGTGATTGGGAATTGCCTTCAACCGTGTTTTCAAACTTATTTTGTTGGCGCGTCCCTGGACTGGATGACCTCCTACTCTTTTGGGCCTTCCTTCTCGGACTTTTGACTTTGTGGAACATTGGGCTTGGACCTGTTCCTTGCAAAACAAATCTAAACCACTTAGGCCCATTTTCGAATTAACTAATCAACATATGGGCTATTTAGGCTTTTTCAACTTAAGCCTTCTTTCGTATTTAACTAATTAATGAGGCTGCTTGGGCCCTTCAATTTGAGCCCAATTTCGAATTAATATATGGACCGTTTGGGCTTTCTACATTGAGAAGCCCATTTTATTTTAGGTGTAAACAATGTTATTTTGCTTACATCTCATACGCATGAATCAACATTTGTTTTGCATGTTAACAGATCCTTTTGTTGGATAAATGAAAGTTGTTGTGAAAATTTTCAAACTTTGCATGCAATAACAGAATATAAAATCTTTACATTTTTATGTAAAAATAATTTGCATAAATAATATAATTTAAAAGCATAAAAGTAAGAATGACTGGCCTATAGGAGTCACGCCACTTGACGTTGTCCTAAGATCGAGATGGCCTCCCTTCGTGCAAGTACTATCGGTTCACCACCCAAGATAAAACCCAAGAAGATCATGCTGGTGCTCTCTTTATGAGCACGTTCATAAGAAAGCTTAGTGAGCAAGACCTTATCCTAGTTGCCCAAAATTATAGAGAAAATATAGAAATATGTGAAATGTTGCATGCTTGTGTTATGAATTCTAACTAGATCCCTAGGATCTATATGTAGTGCTAGGATACAAGATGTAACCTACAAATTAAAAGGCGAAAAATAAATACAACGTGGGAGGTCATGGTCAAAAATTGTTAATGAAAATAATGCTGAAATTAAATTTGAATTTTGAAGTTTAGAAACTTCAAATTCTAACAATCCCCCGTAAGGTTCAAAACTTCAAATTGATATACAAGAATATATATATATATATATATATATATATATATATATAGGTAACTAAATACTATACAATGGGTGCAAGAGTCTTCCAGGCTTGAGCCTACATTTAGTGTTGATGATTTTCATTTGAGGGAGCCATAATGGACTACACCTGGAATTAGGTCCCTTGGCCAAACTTTGCAAATCTTTGAATAGATGTTCTCCAATACCTTGTTGTTATGAGGCTGAAGAATCGATTAGTTTTAATAAAATGTATATAGTGAATTTCTTATATGTTTAATGCAATATATTAAGGGTGAGTTTGGCTCAGGTTTTGCAGAATTGACTATGGATAATTGAGTATGGAAAAAGTTCGGATTTTCAGCTTTTCCAAGAGGTGGTTTGTAACACAAGAATCTCCAGAATAGATTATAGGTAAGGGGGTCAAACAGTCATCAATGGCTTTTGGACTTCAAGCTTAAATTTTAACTTTTCAACCGTTGGGCCAAACGTATCCTAAAGCAAATAGGACATTGTTATATGCATATATAATAAAGATCAAATATTAAAATATTATGTTGGTTTGGCAAATGATGTAACAGGGAGGACAATGAATTCGGGTAGAGCGAACACCCGCCTCGTTTGGTGCGGGTATGAGTCCAATTAAATGAGGCTGGATCCAAATTTGGGTGTCAAAATTTAAGACCGGCTGGGTTTAGGAGGGTAACTAGTTCAGCAGATACCTGCTCCAGACCCGGACCCGGACCCGCTCTGGTCATTAATATATTATTTTTTATTTTAATATATATATTTATCATTTAATATTTATATGTATTAATAAATTGTAACAACAAAAAGTGCTATTTTAAATATCAACTTAACTTAGCTAACTATTAGTTCAAAAAAAGAAAAGCAAATGCAAATTCTCGACAACTTGTTTTAAATGTATTTACATTTAAATATCTAATAACATGTATTTTTGGATGTGTTTACATTGAATTATTGTTTCGATGCTATTTTATTTGTTTGAATGTGTTTCTGAGAATAAGATAGACAAAAAATATCAAAAAATGGAAATACACCAAGTTCACCGGGTACCCGCCAAGGCCGAGGCGGGTCCGGGTATTAAAAAAAGCTCAACGGAGCAGGTCTCGAGTCCTGCAAGACCCATCTCATACCTGCCTCATTGCCATCCCTAAAATGTAATATCAAAGATACTGAAACTCTACTTCACTGTAAACTTATTTAGAGATACAACCGATTAACTTGATAATCAAATTAAATAAACATTTAAACCTTATTTATAGTAAGAAATTTAAATACGTAACATGCATAGAAACAGTGAACAATTTCACATCGGCTCAACACCACCTCGAGATAAAACCCAAGAAGGTTACACTGGTGTTCTCATTGTGAGCACGTTCATAAGAAAACTTAGTGAACAAGATCTTATCCTAATTGGCCAAAGTTATAGAGAAAAATATAGAAATATATGAAATGTTGTATGCTTTTGTTATGAATTCTAACAAGACCCCTGGGACCTATATATTGCACTAGGATGCAAGATGTAACCTACAAATTAAAAGCAAAAAATGAATACAAATGTGGGAGGTTATGATAAAAAAATGTTAATAAAAATAATACTGAAATTAAATTTGAATTTTGAAGTTTTGAAACTTCAAATTCTAACAAAAGTAACATTTTCCTATGTTTTCAAATGCTCCAGACAAACTGATATTAATGTTGAACAAACTAAATGCAGAGAACGACTTGTGTTAAAATCATTATACAACAATATGCTTCATAATTATATGTATACATTCAGCTGTCATTGTTAGAGTTGTTTGCCTTATCTTATTGATATTGCCAAACCACTTGCAATATATAATATATTCCGAGTCTTCTTTTTGACCAAGTGATTCTTATCAACAAAGTAAAATTTTCTATATAATATTCAACTGAAAAAATGTAAAGTAGAAACAATTGATTAAATGCTACAGTAATTTTCAATGAAAACTAGTATTTGCCCCGTGCTTTGCACGGGAAGAAATTTTAATTGCAAAAGTATTTTATTGTTATAATTTGTAGTAACCTCACATGTCTGAGGTAGATAATTAACATCTTAATTCATATTTATGATAAACAAAGATAAATACCCTTAGTTTATCATAATTTAATGAAATTGTCTCATATAAAGTTATGTTCATGATCTCATCAAAACTATAATTTTGACATTTAGAAACTATTGACATTCTACATTTCCCTAAACTATGTTGCATAAAGATTGACATAATCTCTAATACCTTTTGGTAATAAAACTCTAAGGAACAATATATATAAAACATAACTTATTAGATTACTTAATTATGTAAATGTAATTACCATATATTACTTTTATCAAGAGAGGCAACGTGAGGAAAAAAGAACAAGTCAAAATCATAAAAATTAGGGGAGATTACTAAAACTACCTAAAATAAATTTTTGTATCCAAAAAATTCATAAAAATATTTTTCAATCTCCAAACCCCATTGTATAAACTTTTCATTCCAAAAAACTCAAAAGTTAGGATTAACAACTATTTGGACGAAATTACCCTTCATTTATTAAGCTAAGAATTGATCAATTGATTTTTTTTTTTGAAATTTTAAAATTTATAAATCATATAATACAGATTTTATTTTTTAATATTAAATATTGTAAATATTTTATATAATTTATTTCTTATTTTAATATGGTAATTATGTAAAAATATCTTTTTGAATTTTTTAAAAAAGATTGAGAAATCCAAAAATTTAATATAAAAATTATAATTAGTATCGATTATCAATATAAAGTTCTAAATAAATAAATTTCTGTACGAAAATTTATAAAGTTCTAAATAAATAAATCAATTGTAATTTCATACAAAAATTTATTTATTTAGAACTTTATGTTGATAATCGATACTAATTATAATTTTTATATTAAATTTTCAGATTTCTCAATCTTTTAAAAAAAATTAAAAAGATATTTTTACATAATTACCATATTAAATAAGAAATAAATTATATAAAATATTTAGAATATTTAATATTAAAAAATAAAATTTGTATTATATGATTTATCAATTTTAAAATTTCAAAAAAAAAATCGATAAAAAAATCAATTGATCAATTCTTAACTTTATAAATGAAGGGTAGTTTGGTCCAAACAGTTGTTAATCCTAACTTTTTAGTTTTTGGAATGAAAAGTTTATACAATGGGGTTTGGAGATTGAAAAATATTTTTATGAATTTTTTTGGATACAAAAATTTATTTTAGGTAGTTTTAGTAATCTCCCCTAATTTTTATGATTTTGACTCATTCTTTTTTACTCACATTGCCTCTCTTGATAAAAGTAATATATGATAATTACAGTTCTACATAATTAAGTAATCTAATAAGTTATGTTTTATATATATTGTTCCTTAGAGTTTTATTACCAAAAGGTATTAGAGATTATGTCAATCTTTATGCAACATAATTTAGGGAAATGTAGAATGTCGATAGTTTCTAAATGCCAAAATTATAGTTTTGATGAGATCATGAACATAACTTTATATGAGACAATTTCATTAAATTATGATAAACTAAGGGTATTTATCTTTGTTTATTATAAATATGAATTAAGATGTTAATTATCTACCTCAGACATGTGAGGTTACTACAAATTATAACAATAAAATATTTTTGCAATTAAAATTTCTTCTCATGCAAAGTACGGGACAAATACTAGTATACATATATTATAAAACTCATTTAATTAGTATCTTTGTTTCGTAAAATAAAAACAAATTAGATTAAGGTGGATCCGAAAGTTTATTCCTAGCCTCTTGATAATCTATAACTTAAGATTATCTTTCAACCCCCGCGCTCGATTCGCTATAGGTGGTTCAAGCCTATATAATTTTGACAATTTCGAATCAAAGTAACGAATGAAAACTTAAGTCAAGATACAAATTACTTATCAAATACTTAAATCTGAAAAAAGATAATTTATACCTCCATGAAAGTCTTCGATTCTGAAGAAATTACAAGCAAGCAAATGCCGGTACAAGCTTTGGAAGCCAAATCCAACAATTCTTGATACACTGATACAAACTAGAACTATCGCTACTTTACGCTAAAACTACTCCTAGTTAGAGCTACTCCTAAGAAGAAAATGTAAAGTTGTTGATGATTTTTTCCGTCCCTTCTTTCTTTTTTCTTTTTCGTATTTATCTCAGTTCCGTGATCCCACATCCTTAACTGCTGGAAACTGCCTCCAACTTCCTTTTCAAAATCCTCTCGTCTTGGCGGGCTTTCTTTTTGGTGGATTTTCATCCTTCTGGACCTGTCTTTTGAGTCGATTCCTTGGAGCCCGAGATGTTATCCTGTGAAACCTGGGCTTTATTGGGCCTCTTTTATTTCAAACTACTCATACTACTCATATAAGTTTGTTTGACAATGGGCCCAAACTTTTATCTTGAGTCCATCATTTGAGGTTGGGTCAACTGGATTTTTTATTTCGCAAAAACTTAGTTTTGTTTTTTAATGTAAACAATATTAAATATGGAATTAAGTCTACATGGAACAATGGAGCAAAACTAACTCATCCATCTCATTATCCACATAAAAAAGAGATGAATTCATTGGTTTAGATTCATTTTAAATATTATAATAATATGATTAAGTGCTTTGCCAATCATTTTAATGAGTCTATTTCCAAACTATTACTTCAAAATAAAATAATTCCCAAACTATTACTCTTTCAAAAATAATTCTTATATTATTCTCTTATTTCACATGTGTTGTCATATGAGCACAAGCTTATTAATTGCAATTATTTATTTCTTTTTATTATCTTATGATTCACTTTGCTAAAAATATTTTGCATTTTTGACAATCTTATCACTCTTCTTAAAAAAAAAAAAGAAGAAAAAAAGTAACAAATGATATTCCATTGATTCAACCATTTTTCCCGCATATGCATCGTTTATGACATAATAGTCTACAAGTGGACACTAAAAATTTGAATAGTGGAATTTTCATTTGTTTTTTCCTTTTAGAATTTGGTTATTAATGTTATGATAATATATAACTTATAGAATGAGATTCCCTTACGTATGCAAAACTTCTATGGTTCATCATTTGATTAATTTATAACATAAATAATATATTGAATATAAATACGTTGCCTCATGTAATACTTTCGTTGTAATACGAAATTCTACTTTGGAGCTTTGAGAATTATGTTCCTCTAGAGAATGACTAACTCTGAAAATGAATTTCAAAGAGATTATAAATTATATATTTAACATCCTAATTAATTAAATAAGTATTTTTATGGCAATTATTACTTTTTAATTTATATGCTTTTCCAGACATACCCCTATCAAAATATTTTATAGTTATGTTCATTATATTCATTCTACAAATTTTGATTAATAATGAGAGTAATTGATATTTTTTAAACCATTATTTGTTTATGGACACTCATATTTTCTCAATTTTCATATTATTGAAAACCATGAAATCAATCACTAGATAATTATTTCTCTATTCATGTTGTTGGATGAGGTTGAAATTATGAAAATATTAGCATAGTAGACACATAAAATATGTGGAAAAATTACAAAATTCAAACTATTAAGTGTTCGGGTCATGAAACAAACCTTAGCAAGTGCTCGAGAAGAGAATTCGATTGTCAATACCGAGCATTAGCGCAAGAGTCTACACATATATTTACTACGATTGTCCAAGATATCGCCGTGAGTGCTCAAGATGGGCTCGCTCGAGAGGTTACTCAAGTAATTATAGAATTGGGTGAAATTTTTAATCAAACGTGCGACGTTTTTTCGAATATGATAAACACCCAGGTAGCTTTAGCACTCGAACCTTTAATAAGCAGGCACAATGTATTAGTAGAAAAAGTATCTCAGTTAGTGTCGATCGAACCTAGGATTCGAACTAGATACGTGAACCCAAACGAAATTCCTTTAGGTTACCCTTGAGATACTCGAGTTCGAGATAGTCAATTTGAAGTTGGCCAAACTTCGAATCCTATACCCCTTGAGGAACAGAATTTTGTAAACCAACAAAATCCTGGGGGCAACCAGAAATGAACCAAACGAATACTAACCAATCTCCACAGCCTACATCTTTTAACTTCCAAAATACAAACGCGAGTCAATTTAACTCACAGCCTATAAGGAAAAATTTTCCTGTACCACCGAGTGGTCAAGGACAAGTGCCTATTGGCAATCCTCCGAATATTAACATCGGAAGTTTCGAACCAAATGTTAGTTTTACCCAAGGATTTTATACCAGGGGGCAAAATCAGCCTCAAGGGCTACATTATATAGGGACTTCGAATGTCCCTTACAACATAGGAAATCAAAATTTGCCTGGTTTTCAGGCAAATCAAAGTTTCCCTTTTAGTACGAATAACTTTCAAGTTCCATATGCTGGGGGGCAGTACATGCCTAACAATTATATGGGAGGAAATATAGGGCCTCAGGTCCAAGATCCTTTCCAAAACCAAGTGGAATTGGTAATCGAAAGAATGTATGGGCCTGGGTTTCGAAGAAACCACCGGATAATCCTGGGAAAACTTACCCTGATTGGGTAGATCGAAATTTCTCTTTCTCGAGAACTTACAAAATTTCTAATTTTACATTATTCTCAGGAGACGACAACGTGTCGGCCTTAGAACACTTATCTCAGTTTACATGCCAATGTCGAGAGGCGGCCAACCAAGACTACCTTAAGTTAAAACTATTCCCTAGTTCCTTAACCGGGCCAGCCTTTAATTGGTACACAAATTTAGCACCTAATTTGATACACAGTTGGGATGAGATGCAATTTCAGTTCCAAAACCATTTTGCTCAAACCAATCCGAGCATATCAATGAGTGACCTGGCGAAAATCAGACAAAATACGGGAGAATCGCTAGAAGAGTTCCTAGCACGATTTAAAAAGGCTCGAGTAAAATGTCATTTAAATATTCCCGAATCTGAACTCATCCAATTAGCCTAACAAAATATGTCTTTCAAGTATAGGATAAAATTCGATGGGATGGTATTTTCTAATTTTAGGAGTCTAGCGGAATGCACCATAAGATACGAAAACATGTTAAAGGAAGAAAGTCAAAGAAAGCATCAAGGCTTTAACACTTTTGAAGTCGGAATTCCATTGGCATTCGAAGATGCCTATTGACTTAGCAGAATTTATAAAAGGGCCTCCATTCCAATGTGGAGCTCTCGAAAAGAAAGAGTGTGTGGCCACTGGCTCTTTACAATCGAAAAAAGAAAAGAAGTATACTTTCGATGTACAAAAAATGAAACAGATTTTCGACTGGTTACTGGCTAATCAAAAGCTTAGATTTAAAGGAAAACATCGAATCCCCTCAAAAGCAGAAATCAAAGGCAAGCCATACTGTAAATGGCATAATGTCTTTCCTCACGAAACTAATGAATATATTATGTTTCGAAATTTAATACAAGAGAAAATAGACTCGAAAGAGATTATCTTCCCTAATGCCCAAAAAATGAATATAGATGAAGATCCTTTTTTTCTGTTTTAAGTCTTGATATAAATGTTGTGGAATTTAACAGCTCTGAATGTTCTGATTCTCAGGTTCCTAAAGAAACCAAGTTGGCAAACCGACTGTCAATAGGCGTATAGATGAAGGGGTTCTGACGTTCCAGAAGGTAAAGACGAGGGGCTCGAGGGTATGTGTAGGTGGCATATGAACACCATGCATACTACTGACCAATGCCAAATTTTCAGACGTTTTGTGGCAAAACAATATGAAAGGGGTGTGATACTTCTTTTGGGGATTGACAAGAGAATTCTGAAATTTGACCAAGATGGGAAGCCGAAGGAAAAAGAGCCAAAAATCGAATCGGCCATGCTAGCCCTGAAGAACGAAGAGAAATCATATAAGGAGACACTCGAAACTTTAGTAGGGGAAGTCATTTACCAAACCTCCGCAAGAGTAGTAAATAACCTGACGACGATGCAGAAAGTGCTGTGTAGCCAATGTGCTGATACTCTTCACTATGAGTTGGTTAGGCTACAGGTGATCCCAAATGACCCTAATTGGGTTCCGGCATATCAGAGAGAGTGGAACAAGAGGCAAAGGTCTGAGCCTAATAGTTAGATGCCTTACAATAAGCATTTCTGAGGAAGAGGAGGAAAAGGATATGGAAGATTTGCACCAGCCGGCAGAGATTTACCCTTCACTCGTTTGGGTGGACACAATGGCCAGAGGAAGAAAGAAAGCCACCCGAAGGCTATTGCACAACAGGTTGCATATTCTCGAGCGGCAGTAGCTATGAAAATGCAGCAGGAAGCAGTAATTGCCAACCTTCGAATTGAAGAAGAGGCGTTGAGCAAGGGGATTTTGAAATCAAAAATAGAAAGGGGATCAACATGAGATGATGAATACGAAAAAGAGATGGATAAGTTAAGCGACCAGAAGAAGGAAGTGAGTATGAAAAGAAAGAATGTCATGATCGAGGACGATGAAAATTTGGATGATTTCGAGTCAGAGGATGCCTTAGACATCCTATTGGGAGATTCACCTTATGAAGAATCAGCAAACGAAGCCGATATAAAGTCAAAGGTAGCTTCCTTGAAGAGGGCTTTACAATTCAAAGGGGATGGAGATATAAACATGGTGACGGTGCTACCAGCAGCATTTGCTACAAGGGAAGAAGAAACGGATGAGGAGGAAAAATCTCTCGAAATGATGAATGTTGGCGAAACAGGTACCTTAACGAGAATTGATGAACTCAACGCCATATTATGCTCAGGCAAATGGGCAAGCTGAGTCATTAAATAAATTAATCAAAGGGTGTATCTCAAAAATGGTAAAGCTTAACCCTCGAAATTGGCACGAGCTACTGATAGATACATTAGGGGCCCTAAGGACAATTAAAAAAGATAGTCTAGAGATATCTTCTTTTCAATTAGTATATGGTCACGAAGCTGTTATTCCAATGGAAATCAACATAAAATCTAGAAGAATTCTAGAACAAGAACGGCTTACAGCTAAAGAAGATGTTGAAAGTATGAACATCGAAAAACTAGACCACGAAATGTTACAAATTATGGCTTTACAACAAATCGAACTTCAAAAGAAAAAGATTGAAAAAAGTTATAATAAAAAGGTAAAGGTAAGATCCTTTGAAATAGGAGACTTAGTGTGGAAAATGATTTTTCCTGAAGGGTCAAAAGATCATTTTTATGGAAAGTGGTCACCTAAGTGGGAAGGACCATTTTTGGTTTCGAACAAGTTATCAGGAAATTCCTTTAAACTTCATTATTTAAATGCAACAAATATGGAAGAGTTTTAAATGCAAAACATTTAAAGAAATATACACCAAGTATATGGAAAGAAAATGAAGCTATTATATTCGAGAGATTACCCGAGACGGGTAAAAATTTCTTACAACTAAAGTAAGAAGTATCTTAAGTACGTCACTCAAAAATATTTAAGACTTAGTAAAATACAAAGAGCTAGCCAATACATCTAGGGCGGAATCGAAAGTGTCTCTCTCAAGCAAAGCCGGCTTGACTACTTCTTCGAGCTCGTAGGTTAACCCGGCAATCTGATCATTCAAAGCTGATAAATTTTCTTCGACTTGATCGAATGAATGGCTAAGCTATCTCTCTCGATTTGAAGGCTGGCAATCTGGGCATCTAGTGCAGCAATTCGAGCCAAATAGTCTGCTCGAGAATTCTCTAAAATAGTAATTTAGCTATGAACTTGATCCATTTGCTGGGCACGACTAGAAGACACCTCTTCTTTGAAAGGGTTAATGCCTTGATCAAGGGAGACATGAAGATTGGCAAGGCTGTTCTCGAATACCTCGCGTGCCATTTGAAACATAGGCAGCCATTGATCAGTCATCCTCGAGGCTGCCTCATCGAGAAGGAAATGGAGCTCTTCTAGAAAATGGGAATCAGTAAGCTTAAGCCTTATGTCATGAAGAGCTTTGTGTAGAGCAACTTGAGAAAATATGATAGGTGCTACATCTCCTGAAGATGAAGTTATGAAATTAAACAGAAGTTTAAGAAACAAACAAAGTATAAATAACAAACGGGCACATACCTTCGAGTAGAGCCTTAAGGGCCATAGAGCTCGAAGGATTGGGATCCACAACTAGCTCAGCAAGGTTTGTCGAAGGTTGAACATCCCTAATTTCATCTATTTGAACAGAAGAAGGAATAGGAGGCAGGCCGCGAACAGGCTGAACTTAGGATTCCAGTGCAAGATTCGTTGCAATATTTTGAAGAATGGACTAATCCACAAAAAATAGTAGACATTCCTGTCGTAGTGCCAAAAGAAAACCTCACTGAGGATGGCAAGCTAGGAATGCCTAAGTTCTCGAAAAGGGTAGGTCCTGAAAGGAATTTTTCATAAATACATAAATGTGTATTGAGCTTCTCTTGAAAAAGGATTAAAAAGAGAATAAACATACGAGTAAATATAAAAGTTTACCTGATGAAGAAGCCCTCGAAGGATCAGGGACAATACTGATGCAACATCTGTATCAGTTTCTATCCGAGGTAAACTTTCTTGAATAGGGGAGAGAGACGAAGTATCAGTAGGAGTGAATGCAACAAAGATGCAAAAATTCTTATATAACATAGAGAAACCTCAGTATAATTTCATAAAGAATGATAGAAACAAAATATATACCTTTGAGGTTGATCGTTTCAAGATCTCCCTCGATTGAAACTTGCTGAGTCTCAGATAAAAGTTCGAGTGAAGCCTCCTCAAGATTGGTCTCAAGGGCACCTGCAATGTCAGCCTCAGCAACTGATGTCCTAGGTTCGAGAATAGCAGCTCCACTCGAAGAGCCTATATGAATGAAAATACACAAGTTTGAATAATTTTCGAAGGAAAAAAGTAAATTGACAAGATAAAAAATTGCCATAAGTTAACTCCTACTTGAGGCTCCAAGGGATCCTTGCAGACGTGAGCGTTTCTTGCTTCTTGGTTGAAGAGCATATGGATTTGTCTCATCCTCTTCGTCTTCGCCAAATGTTCGAGGAACCTCTTCTTGAAGAATCGAAGTTGGGGGTTCACAAATAGTGATGGCACTTTGATTTCAAGATATAGGGATAGAAATAACAGGAGGTGCAGATGTTGTGTCTGATGCTCGAAGAGCTTGTGAAAGCTCAACAGCTTCCTGGATAATCCCTCAAACCTCCAACCCAAGGTTAGATCGTATAGGAGGATGTAGTTACCATCCTGCAGAAGAAAGAGGATAATTAAAATAAAAAGATTATCTGAAATAAAAATATACAAAGATACAAAATTACCTCATTCGATAAAAGGCTCGAAAGTTGAGCCATATTCACTGTACCAGCACAGAGCCTGGTAATATCGATGATTTGCTTTTGAATAATTTGTCAGGAGTAACCACTTCTCAAAACGGTATTCCAAAAGTCCACAAAGCATCTCTCCACTTGAAGATTCTGCAGAAAACAGGGATAAAACAGGAGGGAACCTGACAGGAGGCTTGATTTCGAATCAAAGCTTCGGCTTTAGCCCTCTGACTATTCGAGATGTGAAATTGCCAGATTGAGCAGGGGCGATTCATGGTATCTAGGAATGGCAAAGAGAAGCACTGCATTATGCCAAATTGTCTCGAACAAAGCTACAAAATAAAGATAAAAGTAAGCAAGTGAAATTAATATACTCAAAATAAATTTTAACACAATTATTACCTGTGGATTATAAACTTCAACTCCAGGGGTATGATTAGCATAAAAGAGGTCTCGAGAGGACAAGATGGATCTCCAATACGAATGGTCATCAGTGGAAGGATTGAGAGAATCAATTGCCCTCATCCAATTGAGCAAAGCAACATGAGACCAATGGGTGTGCACTTGGCCGTACCTTGTTTCGAAAAAAGGACACCAAGTAGAGATATGGAGTGGGCTGTAAATGGCAGCAAAGGCTATGAGGTATGAAGCATTCTCTAGTGGAATTAATAAATTCACAGAAGTCTCCCCATAACAAACCCAATTCGAAATGGGCTCAAATCGAAAACCAGTGGCCTTCTTCGAAAGTCGTTGTGCTTCATTTCGAATTGACTCTTCGAGGGCTTGAGTGGTCCTAATATTCAACAATTCGGGGTAATATAGGAAAATCCAACATGTTAATAACCAAAGAGGACCAGCCAATTTATTGGCATTCGAGGGGTCGCAATGAAGATTGAACATCATTTGGTACAAATGGGCCAACACCAGGGGAGCTAACTCGATGGGTCCCATAGTAACAACAATATTGGCAGCTAGGTTAAGGAAGGTTTTATTCACTACGCAACCGGCATTCATAAACAACCAGGAAAAAACAAAATTTAAAAACAATACCTCTTCGAAAGAGGTAACCATGTCATCACAGCTTATGAAGTGCTTGACCAAAGCAGTGTAAGCAATATTAGCACCTTTATTTTTGCCATGGTGCTTCAACCAAGTTTCAGTGGATACCAAGAGAGCACGGGCACTGGGTATCGATTCACCAGTGGGAAGAGTAGTACCTGTTGGAGATAGAGCAGTGATCAAAGCCACGTCTTCCAAAGTAATCGTCTGAAGACCCCGGGGCAGGACAAAACAGTTGTAAGAAGGATGCTATGAGTAAACGAGAGCATCCGTTACTACCTGCTCGAAAGGAAGAACCGGGTAACATGCTATTCGAATAAGCCCCATGAGTCAATTGCCTTCCCATTTACTATGAAATTAATGCAATCTCTCGAACTAAGGATAGGCGTCGATGCCATTGGTTAGTTTGGTCTTGTTCGTCCAACCAAAATTGTCGCTCACTGTGCATCGAAAAAGAGGAGCGTCATTCTCCAACGAGGGCCAAACCCCTAATAAATCAGAATTACCCTCATTAGAAGGCTCGAATGCCCAAGAGGGGATATTTTCTCATCCCGATAATCAGCTTTGAAATCGTTGATAGTTTGAAACAAGTCTTGGGCGTCTTCGCAATCCAAGGTACTTGCTCGAGAGACCAGGCGAGAGAGATCATGGGAGTTCGCCATCAAAGGAATTCAAGCGAAGAAGACGATGGTTTCGAGAAGGAGAAGGATTCAAGTCGGGCGAAGAAGATGAAGACTTCGAGAAGGAAAAGGATTCAAGAAGTATGGCGAGATGAATGTCTCTTCGAAAGATTAAAGGAGAGAGAGATTAGAATAATGTAAGTCGGCCAAAAGAGATGATCAGATATTTATAGGGTTTAAGTGTCCATCACAAAAAGACGCACCTATTACTTAGCGGGGAAGATGAAGAGCCTCAACCGTTTTTTACCCGCCAAAGTACGAGGAGTTTCTCATAAAGAGACGCGTTTTGAGAGGGTTTAAGTGTCCAATCACGAAAAGGCACACCTGCTAATCCATGAGGAAGATGATAAGTCTCGGGAGGTCTTTTAATGAAAGGCACGATCTTCTATACCCACCATAATATGAAGGTGTTTTTAATCGAAAGATGTGTATATTAATATACATGAACTCGAAACACTCATGTACATTAGGGGGGCATTTGTTTACACTATAAAATAATTTGAGCTTTTGTTTATAAAGCCCAAATAGCCCAAGTTGAGGAAATTCGAAAAGAAGGAAGTGGTGCCCACAAATAAATAAGACAAGGCCCATTAAATTCAAAAAATGACAAGATGTGGGTTGATTTAATAAAAAGCCAATAATTGAATCTGAAGAAATAAAGGGAGCCCAAAAGTCAGTAATCTGCATTCAAGGAAGACACACCAAGTTGAGAAATTTGAAAAAAACAGTTGAAGGCAGTTCTCGAAGAAGAAGAACGTGAGTTCCTCAAGGCCAAGATATATGTGGCCAAAAAAGAAAAAAAAGGAGGATCATCAGAATCACAACTTCTACATTTTCATTTTTTTAGAATTAGCTCTAGTCTTAGGAATAGTTCATAACGTAAATTAGGAATAGCCGTAGAATAATTTAGTAGTAGCTTGTCAAGGATTTCAGGGATTCGGCTGCGAAGCTTGTATCTACAATCACTTGTTATCACGATCGAAGACTCTCATGGAGGTATAAATTACCCTTTTTTCAAATTTAAGTATTTTATAGGCTAATTTTATTTTAACTTGAGTTGTTCGATTCATTGTTTTTACACTCGAAGTTAATAACCAAATAATTAATTAAAGACTTAAACCACCATCCAACGTATCGAACGCATGAGTTGAAAGATAATATCAAATTATAGATTATGACGGGGCTTGGAACGACTATTTGGATTCACCTCATTCTGATTTGTTTTATCGCGAAGCAAAGTGTACACCCACACGAAAATACATGTAGAACTAAAAGTAAAGTATGAGATATATTTTCGAAGGAGTAATAATTTAGTTTATTTTCGTTTGTAGTAATATATTTTCCAAAAGAACCACAAATGGGATGTCGTGGACCCGGTGGCCTGCAATCTAAGAAATAGATATTGCCATTTTGGGCCTCATTTTGTGTTTGGTCTAAAAGAGAAAAAAGCTAATGAGTTGGAGGATTTTTGGTTAAATCTATTGAAACATCTTATAAGATGTTATCATATTTAAAAAAATAAATTCTTTAAGTGTTTGGATAAATTAAAATTATAAAACTTATAAAAAGTAGGTAATGACAATTGTTAATTAAGATGACCAATATAAAGAGGTTTGTTAATATCTTTCAAAATATATTGGGATTCCTTACTTATATTTAATGAGCAGCTTATTAAGCACTTTAAACTTCTTCTTTTGGAAGGTCATAACATTATTTCCAAAAATTATTTAAACACTTTTATAGAGTTTATATGCGGCAAAACGTCTTATAAGATATTTTGATAAATTAAGATCACCTAATAACTCTCTAATTCGTTCGGAATTGTGTAGTCCCGCCTTAGTGGCACGCTGATCTTTCTCTCTTCCTTGCTCTTTCCAAACGTAATACCATGCACGACAATTTCACCAAGGCAATGTTTAATTTGTGAATTTTGGCGAAGAGAAGGATCAAAAGTAAAGCACAATTTACTATCAAAAAGTAAAGGATCAACAAAATTAGTGGTTTCTTCACTAAATTCGAAGTAGCAAATAACGTCCGACAAAGTCACATCATTGTTGTATAGTTTCAATGTGTATAGTACCAACATTGTGATATTTCATCATAAGAATAAGTAAATAGGTACTAGAACATCAAAACCATCATGGTATCTTTTCACAAAATATTAATTGTCAAAAGTCACTCATTTTTTTGTAAAATTCTAGTTCGCTCTCAACTGGGTCACACCAAAATATATTTTACAAAATTGGTGACTAATTATATAAGTGTAATACACTTTTCTTGTGGAATACATTTAGGTGTGGCCGAGCCCTAGATCACATAATCCTCCATACATGGTCAACGCTTTAGCGCTCCGAACTTGAGAGCTTCGCTCTATGACGCTCTTAAAATTCTTAACTCTCGAACTAAAATTTAGGAACCACACTTGGCGAAATAAGAATAATTTTTCGCTAATAGTTAATATTTCATATGCCTTCAATGAAAAGTAGTCAAAATAAATAAAAGATTTGCCCTTAAAAAAAAAAACAGAAACAAATATAGTTATTGTAAAAAGTCAATATCTATAACTTCTAATGTTGAATTTTAATCTTAATGTCCTTTCCTGTCGATAGTTGAAACCTAAAACTAATATTATTTTAATAATCTTAGTCTTTTTTATTTTATCGTATATTATATTTTTTATGCATGCTAAAAAAGATAATCACATCATCTTATTTTTAAAATTCAAGTTAACAAATACTTATTTTAATATGAGATAATCTTATCAAAATAATATTTAAAGATAATTTGGATGAACAATTATAATAACATATGAGATTTATGACAAGATAAACTTTAAAATATATTTATATTACATACGCTCTAAGACGCTCCCACTCACACTCCCAAATTTTTTCGCTCTACGCTCCCACTCTGCACTCCTGATTTTGCTCCCGCTCTATGTGATTTAGGCCGAGCCCGGGAGCGGCTAGAATTTTCCCATTTTTTAACCGTTTAAGTTTTAAAATGAAATAGTTAATTAATTTTATATAAGACCTCCGCCAAAAAAGAGGCACTGAGTTCAAATCTTTATACCGACCATTTGTAAAGAAAGAACAAAAGAGATGTTTCGTCAGTTGGGCTTTAAGAAAGAATACCATATGCATGTGACAAGGGCGTGTTAAAAAAATTAAAATCTTAGTTCTCTTCCATTTTTAACAATTTAAACTTTTAAATGAGCTGTATTTTTTAATACTGCATATCGCTATGACTACATTTCATTTTGTACTATTAATATGCTTACCATAAATTGCCTTTATTATTTATGATAATGATTGTAATGTTTCGTTACGACTCGCTTGGCCTAGTGGTTGAACTTTAGCCTACTTTAACCTTGACCCAATTAATTTTTCGATTAATACGTAGATTTAAAACATTACATGGAATCAATACCAAAAAACAAAAAAACAAAAAGAGAGAGAGAAAGAAAAAAGAAAGAGTGGATGCAAATTAAGTTATCTAGCCCTATTTTTCTTCTACTGAGAGGCCCAATCCAGTGTAGATCTTCACCGTCTTAAAAAGGGCAAAAATGAAAAAAAAAAAAAAAAAAACTGATAAGTACTCCAAGCCCATGATGTCCCCAATAGTGTCGGATTCGGGTCGGGTAATTTGTATTACAACGTTAGGCCTTTTAAGATATGGGCTTGGGCCTAAGTAATACCCACCCACCAACAAGTTTACAGCTATATATGCCATGAATTTGTTGTAATTATTCCAACTTTTCAATTTGAAGATTACATTTCCAACTTGGTTGAGACATAAGGTGAGATCATAAATTAAGTTTAAGTGGAATAAGTGTAAAGTGAAATGAAAACCCATTAATTAAGCTGGTGGATTATGACTCTTTCTGCTCATTTGTATCTTTTTGCCCTTTTCCTAGTGGACACTTGGGTAAATACAATATTTTTCTGATAAATTCATTTATATGTGATCAAGAACACGAGGTCGACACGTTTTGTATAGGTTCGAAGGAAGAAAAATAAAAAAATAAGCAAACAGTTGCCGGAGAGATTTCAAACGGCCTTAACTTTTGATCTACTTGAAATTACGGAGCCCACAAGATACCAAATCGAAGCTCTTTTCGAGAGGAATCCAATCGAATGGATAGGGCCGTTTTACGGCTAACGTATCGACCTCAAATTCCATCGTTTGGTCCGTTTAGTGTTTTTTTCAATTTTCAGAGTTTTTGTTTTATTTTTTTTTAAAATTATCTAGTTGTCGAATGGGCCCCAAACTTCTACACATGTCATCTCGTAAGATGAAATTTTTTGGGTCAAATTTGGTATCGTTTTGAGTCCGTTAGAATTCTAGTAGTTTTTGGAGTCAAAATAGGAGTAGGAGTAAAAGTAGACGTCATGGTTTATTTCGATTAAGAGTCTTTCTTTTATTTTCTATAAATAGTTGTTGCAGTTTATATTTTTTCATATACAATTTTATCATTAATAAAGAATTTGAATTTATTTTACTGTCAAGTTTCCTGAGTTATCTGAGATTTTAAGACGTGTTCTTTAAACTCTCAAAATTAATAGCTTCCGCTCTGTCAATACGTCAGAAAAATTGATGTTTAGTAAGTCAGGAGTTTGCTCGAATTTTACATAAAATACAGCTAGCGTTATGTTTGGGTTCATATTTGGAAACTTTTTTGTGTTTCAAGTATGTACCGTAGATGTTTTGCTCAATTTTCTAATTATTTTATAATTAAAATATGTGCAAATGATAAAAGGTTTAGTTCATTATTTTTTTAGAAAAATGTTCTATCTTTTTCATTTATATATAAAGGAATTAAAAATGTTTTCTCATAATGATAAACTAGCTAGCATGTTAACTTGTCAAACTAATTACTATCAATCTATGACTGCAAAATTGGGACTATAGAAGTAGAAAATGATCATTACAGGCAGAGGGCATCACCCCAACTTCAAGTCTTAGCTTTGCTTAAAGAAAGATATAACAGCAGATCCTTCAAACAATTCCTTAGTTTACAGTTCATCACAAAAGTCATAAGGTGCTCATTTAATTTGAATTGTTTAGCACAACGAAACTTGCAACCTCCAGCCAATAATATAATATTTATATTAATTTGTATACACATGAATTTGCATATTCCTTCAAAAATCGTCTATTGTGAGTAAGAAGGTATTTTCTTCCTCCGAGCGAACAAACAACTCTTGCATCAAAAGATATTCGACATTATGTTGTTGATGAGTCACTGATCAATAAATGTATTTGACTTGCACATGTAAAAAAATTACGAGACACCTTAATTTTTTATTTTTTGGGTGGGTTTTGGCGGGGCGGGGGGTTTTCCTAATTATCTCCACTGGTATGTAGGCGGTGATAATTAAATAAAAAAAATACTAATAGTGGAACCTAAAATAACAAAATTACTCATATTTTCCTTGAACACATCACTTATTTTGTTTCCCAAGGCAGATAGTGTTGTGGTCACCTCAATTAATTAAACATCCTTTCAAATTTGATTAATTGGAAGTCCCTTATCCTCCCACATAGTGAAAAAAATAAATCTACTCGATCTACCATTTAATTATTTTACCTTTTTGACACATTTTCACTAAATCTAGAAGTTTTTTATCAGTATATTTTCATCAATTAAATCTCACATAAGCTCTAAAATTAAGATTCGGTCTCTGCATAACGGTCTACTATGCATGGGTCTAGCATTTAAGTAGAGGGGCATAAAGAAAAAATAGGGAAAAATTTATATGTATCGTGGGATGTATTTTTAAAGAAACAAAAATCACCTATATCATGGTGGGTCGTTTTTCAGGCTCCTTTCTCTCCTCTATATAGCAAACCAAAAATACAAATAAAGTGCGAAATGATAAACAATGAGTATTAACCCCTTTACACAAAATTCAAATACCTACATGTTTCAGGAACTCAAATAGGTGTGAAACTTGAAGTACTTAAGCAAAACTAATCAAAGAAATCTAAAGAAATGGGAGACCTGCCTTGTCGACTCGAATGAGACCTATAATTTCGTGAGGAATCTAGCTCAGCTCATAGATGATGGACTGCTTAAACGAACACACTCCAATCTTCTAGAAGATATGGGGGAACTGAACTTCTAGGATGTCTATATCAGTCCTAAGATTTGTTTATTTTCATATAAAGTATATTCATGACTCGAGAAAAACAAATATAAATTAAGGTAATCTGGTCCTTATTTTGATACAACTTTGACAGTTGGAATGCTTTTATTTAATCATATGGTTTGGCATCTAAATATCCTCGAAGTTAATTCCCTAATCTATGTAATAATATTATAGTTAATATACAAGTGACATTGCAACTTGTGGGACTATTACCAACTTGATATATGCATAATTATTAAACATTTTGTTCCTTGTGCTATGTGACATTTCCTCTAATGGCAGGTTGCACTATAATATCTCGGTTACATCAAACTTTGATATAACATATTGTAGGATTGATGCATTCACGCTCACCTAACTAATGATTAGAAAAATGAATAGAAATTTGATTATCAAACGTAAAACTTTTCTTTCTAAACTCAAGATATTACGATAAGATGTTATTTGATTATTTTTACTTTGTTTGGAGAGACGCACCGAAGCGCATTGGTGAGAGGAAAATTATTTCTAAATACATAAATTGGGCACATTCCTGTGTACGGACACCATTTCGGCTTTAAATTATTCTAAGGTACACATATATAAAATTGTTGAGAAAAACAAAATTTAAGGCAAGAAAAAAACTCGACATGATTTGATCAAAACTCATAGTTACTATTTAGATGTTATAAAAATTAAGAGCTTATCAAATACTTTCAATAAATTTAGCCAAACAAGCTCTAAACTTTTAGTTAGCTAGCTCCAAACTATATCCCTAAAAGCTAGAATTCATGTTCATTAAATGTCACATTGGCACTTGAAATCAAATGAGATCTGAATTTTGCAAAGCCACTTGTCATGATATATTTATTTATTTTGCGGCCAAAAAGTTGGAAAAAACAAAGGAAAAAAACCTGTAATTGTTGGCTTAATAGTTTCTAATGTTTTGATTGCTAACACTTTTTTTCACTTTCAAGACATCGTGGATTTTGATTTTGTATGGCCTACTGCTGCTTCTGAGGGCTACGTTTTTGGTGTGATTTTCGTGATTTAGACTTTTTTTTCAAAAGAAAGAAATTCTAATTGTTTTTAACTCATAATGGTGCATCCTGTCTCATAATACTAAGATATATTTTATGTAACTTCTTTTATTTATTTATTTTTATTCTCTTACTAGAAATCTCATACGAGAAGAAAGATCGGACCGTAGTCTTATTATTATTTTTTTTTATTATTATTATTAATAATATTATTATCTTTACTCACAATATATAGTTATCCAATTTTATAGAGAAATGACCTATAATATCTTCTAGTATACACATAAACTAAGATAAAGTGATATCTACTCAACGAAAAGCAATTTGAAAAATAGAACCATCTAACCTAATTAATAGGTTCTCAATAGCCATGAAGTGACCACTTTAGGTTTAGAATAATACTTTTTGTTGAAGGATGCTCCGAATTAATAGATTCTTAATTAGTTCATATCCTTGGTGCTTCAAATTTGTCAATATGATAAATTGACATTACATTCAAAGGACTTTCTTATTATCGGAATAGTAATTGAACTACTTATGTGCTTTATTTTTATCATGTTATATATGCATATTTATCATAGATTATTGTTGAATAATAAAAGGTATTTAGGGAATATTGTTCTTTGTTGACTTTTCCACTCCATAATTTCAAGCATCAAATTATAAAGTTATTTTAAAATGCACCGAGAGCGACATTCTACCTCTAAAATATTGGAATGAAGATGAGATATAATTAATATTCTCGCTCGATTAATTATAGAACAATTCCAAACCATATTTGAAATTATACACAGAGAAAGAGTCATCATCATGATATAATAATAATTATGAGAGAGAGATCTTCATAATAACATGTTTTAATGATCAAAAAGGAAAAGTCATAATGAGATGGTGGATGTGTAAAAGCGGGAGATTGACTAAAAGATGCATAGTACGAGTGGAGAAGAAGCATCCACGTCAAGTACCAAACCTCGTAACCCCCCCGCCCCTGCCGACATCGTACCACCCCCCAAAGAAAAATGAACTTGTACTTTCCTTAAATATATGCAACTCAATTCTTTCTACATTCAGACTTTTTATAGTACAAGAGTTGTTGGATTGCAAAACATTTGTCATTTTCGGGCAATGTATATTGGAGCCAATGTACTTAACACCACACATTTATAATGGGATATGTGGTTTTCATCATCCAACACCCATGCAAAAACCACCCATCCCACCACAAATGTGTGGTGCTAAGTACACCGATTCCAATGCACCAGGTGTAGCATAATCTCACATGTTATTTCCCCACAATTTATTGCTGTACTTTTTAGCATTTTCAAAATAATTAATTTTTTTATATAAAAAAAATTTATTTCTTACGGCAATGTTCTTAGGAAAACTCTACACCAATTTATTAATCACTCCCCAACTAAGATTTCAAGCTATCCGCTACCTAGTTCAAATTATAATTTTGGATTCACTCTCTACCCGCCTAAAAAGACGAAAATATCCCCCCTCATTTTAAATTCATTTCTTTCTCACAATTAATTTCATTCATTTTCTCAATCCTTTCACACAAAATCTGATTACATAGGTTTTTCCAGAGATCGAAGGTGTTCAAAAGTGATACTGTCTTGTTCTTCACGACAAAAGGAACACATCGAGATCCACATTGGTTATGTTTCGAGTATTTTTATTTTAATATTTCATATGTACAGTGACTGATAGGGGTGTCATCGGTTCGATTTGGTCCGAAAACGAACCAAAATTTCAGTTCAGAAAATCGAACAGAAAAAGTTTGGTTCGGTTAGGTTAAAATCCGAACTTTTTGGTTCGGTTTGGTTTGGTTTTCGGTTAAACTGAATTTTCGGAAGAAAAAAAAAATTTGGTCACTTTCTTTCTTTTCCTATAAGTTGTCACTGGGAAACACACTTTTTATAGTTTTTAGTCTATATTATACTATATAAAAATAAAATAAAAAATAAATAAATAAAAAATTCAGTTTTCGGTTAACTGAACCAAACTGAAAATTGAATTTTTGTAAAAAAAAAATCAAATTTTTTTGGTTCGGTTCGGCCAGTTAACCGAATTTTTGATTTTTATGAACACCCTTAGTGACTGATGGTACGCATAAGCCATGTATGATGTATATTTAGTGCATAATAGAAGTATTTTTCACAGTTTTGTGCTATGTTATGAGAATCGCAGTCCTTGTCCGTGTTGGAACTCTTGATGGTAGTACCGCTCCACTACGAGATGCTTGAAAGTCGATGTCTCAATGTTCCCAAGAGTAGCATCGAGCCCCGAAACGGCAAGCCATGCTTCAAGCTAAGTCAATTCTATAATGCATTGTTGGATGCTCGTAATAATAAACCGTTTTTTTTCTTTGAAAGTAGACACATAGGGATTTCTGAAAATGTATGAGATATTATCAAGAAATGTCAAGAATGAAGCAGTTTTGTCTTGAAACATAAGCTAAAATTTATCTACAATTTTGCGCGACTTCATGAGAATATCCATAACGCACTGTACGATGTTTGCAATCATAAATTGTTTTTTGCCTTTCAAATTAGGCACATAGATCTTTCCAAAAATGTATGACCCATTATCAAGAAACATCTTGTATAAAACATATTTTTCTTCAAACGTAAGCTAAAATTTATCAACAATTTTGCGCGAATTTACAAGAAAGTCTATAATACATTGTAGAATACTTGGAATTATAAACTATTTTTTTGCATTCAAAGTAGGAACACAGAGCTTTTCGAAAATATATGGCACATTATCAAGAAATGTCTAGTATGAAACAGTTTTGTTTTCAAACATAAGCTAAAATTTGTTGATAGTTTTGCACGACTTCACGAGAATGTCCATAACACATTGTAGGATGCTCAGAATCATAAACCGTTTTTAATCTTTCAAATTATACACATAGAATTTCGAAAATGTATGACATGTTATCAATAAATATCTAGTATAAATCAGATTTCTCTTCACATGTAAACTAAAATTAATCAATAGTTTTGTGCGACTTCGTTAGAAAGTCTGTAACGCATTGTAGGATGCTCAGAATTATAAACTGGTTTTTTTCTTTCAAATTAGACACATAGGGCTTTCCGAAAATATATGAAACACTATGAATAAACATTTACTATGAAATTATTTAAACGTTGGCTATAATGTATTGACAATTTTACGTGACTTAATGTTTAAGTATTATTACAATTACTTTAAATACATGAAAAATATACATTCAGGCGACACAATACTTCCTATGTACTCTAACAATATTTCAAGTTCAACCATGTGGTTCCCTATATCGTATTTATTGTACCAGGACTTTCATTTAACTGTCACAATACTTTCTCTGCATTGTACCAATACTTCGATTTAACTTACACTACTTCCTCTGCATTGTACCAATACTTCCATTTAATTGTCACAATACTTCCAACTTATTTGCATGTGTGTCAATACTTCCTTTTCCGTAGCCAACCTCCAACTAAACACACCAATACTTCCCATTGACAATGACATATGTGCCAGTACTTTCTTTTTCCGTAGCCATACTTCCAACTAAACACACCAATACTTCTCATTGACAGTGACCATACTTCTTTGACTGTGTGCCAATATTTTCCTTTTGCTGTAGCCATACTTCCAACTAAAGGCACCAGCACTTCCCATTGACAGTGGCCATACTTCTTTGCTTGTGTGCCAATATTTCCTTTTGTTATAGTCATACCTCCAACTAAACACTCCAGTATTTCACATTGACTGTCACAATACTTCTTTGCCTTTGTGCAATATTTCCATGTGAAAGTAACCATACTTCCTTTTAGCTACAACAATACTTCCTCTTTTATGTTAGTATACGTTCATGTTCATGGTAAACATACTTCTCCAATTCACTGTATCCATAAATGCTTACTTTAGCCATACTTCCAACTAACCACACCTGTACTTTCTGATGACCGTCACTATACGTCATTTCTAGTGCAACAATACTTCCTTTTAAGTGTAACTAATAAGTTCTTTCACTTGTACCTCCATAAAACAAATTATATACCTAATAGATGAAAAATGTGTACCGCGAGAAAGCGAAACATATACTTGGGTTCTCAAGGCTATCTATGATGATTAATGCGTATTTTGCTCCGAATATGTTGTTTAATGCACTTTCATGGCATTATAAATGAATAATATTAAATATATAATATGCCTAAGTATAATCATGTGTATAAACATTTCAAAACTACAAACTCACTCACACAAACTCAAGTGATCACTAATAGTAGTGTAGAGACACATTGAGTTTGTGAAAGATATGTAACTCTATCAATTTTATGCATAATTTGCACAACACATGATGTGTAATGCAACTTTAAAATATTATAAATGCATACATTCATGTGTAAAATACTTGTCTTAATATAATCAAGTATGTCAATGGGCTTAGGGTTTAGTGTTTGGGTTTAGGGTTTAGGGTTTAGGGTTTAGGATTCAGGGTATGGTTACTTACTTGTTCGGGTGACAATACTACCAATTCCCAGAAACCATACTACATAAGCACAATACCCATACTTTCAATAGATAGTACTCGTAGTCCAATTCACCATACCCATACTACATATTGGAAGTACGGGTATTATTAATGGAAGTATTGAGACATGAAAGTGAACGTATTGGTAATGTTAATTGGAAGTATGAATACTGTTAAATGGAAGTATTGAGACATGAAAATGAACTTACTGGTAATGTTAATTGGAAATATGTGTACTATTATTAGGAAGTATTGTCACCCAATGTTAATTAGAAGTATTTAAATTGAAGTAATGAGACATTTAAGTGGACGTATTGGTAATGTTAATTGGAAGTATGTGTACTGTTAATTGGGAGTATTGAGACATTAACGTGAACATACTGGTTATGTTAATATGAAGTATGGGTACTATTAAACGGAAATATTATCACCCAGTGTTAAATGAAAGTATGGGTACTGCTAATTGGGAGTATTGAAATATTAAAGTGAACGTATTGAAAATGTTAGTTGGAAGTATGGGTACTGTAAAATGGAAGTATTGAAACATGAAATGGCACTTATTGATAATGTTAATTTGAAGTATTGCCTCTCAATATTAATTGAGAGTATGGATACTGTTAAATGGAAGTATTGAGACATTAAAGTGAACGTATTGGTAATGTTTATTGGACGTATGGTTACTATGAAATGGAAGTATTGTCACCCAGTGTTAAAATGAAATGATGGGTACTGTTAGATGGAAGTATTGAGACATTAAAGTGAACATATTGATAATGTTAATTGGAAGTATTGAAACATGAAATGGAACGTATTGATAATGTTAATTAGAAGTATGTGTACTAATATTAGGAAATATTGTCACCCAATATTAATTGAAAGTATGGGTACTGTTAAATGGAAGTATTGAGACATTAAAGTGAATGTATTGGTAATGTTAATTGGACGTATATGTAGAGTTAAATGAAAGTAATGTCACCCAGTATTAAATGAAAGTATGAGTGCTATTAAATGGAAGTATTGAGACATTAGATTGAAGATATTGATAGTGTTATCAAGATAGTTTTATGATAGCTAAAATTTACCGACAGTTTTGCTCGACTTCACGAAAAAGTCCATAACGCACTATAGGATACTCAGAATCATAAACCATATTTTTTCATTCAAAATAGACATATAGGACTTTCATAAACTGTATAGTACATTATCAAGAACCTTCTCATATGAAACTGTTTTTTATTCAAACTTAAACTAAAATTTATCGACAGTTTTGTACAATTTCACGAGAAAGTTCATAACATACTGATACTCAAAGTCATAAACCATTGTTTGAAAGTAGACACATAAGACTTACTAAAATATATGACACAATATCAAGAAACGTATTGGATGAAGTAGTTTTGTCTTCAAACATAAACCAAAATTTACTGACAGCTTTGCGCGACTTCATGAGAAAGTCCATAACACACTGCACGATGCTCGGAATTGTAAATAGTTTATTGCCTTTCAAATTAGAAATATAAGGCATTTCCCGAAATGCATTACACATTATTAAAAAATATCTAGTATGAAACAGATTTATCTTCAAACGTAAGCTAAAATTTACCAATATTTTTGTGCAATTTCACGAGAAAGTTCATAATGCGCTTTACGATGCTCGGAATCATAAATTAATTTTTTTCTTTGAAAGTAGACACATAGGAATTTCTGAAAATGTATGACACATTATCAAAAAACATCTAGAATGAAGTAGTTTTGGCTTCAAACATAAGCTAAAATTTATTGACAGGTTTGCACGAATTCACGAGAATGTCCATAATGCATTGTAGGATGCTCGGAATCATCAACCATATTTTTCTTTTCAAATTACACACACATCTTTTCCAAAAATATATGACACATTGTCAAGAAATATCTAGTATAAAACAGTTTTTTCTTCTAACGTAAGTAAAAATTTATTAACATTTTTGCGTGATTTTACGAGAAAGTCCATAGTGCACTGTACGATGCTTGAAATCATAAACCATTTTTTTTTAAAAGTAGACACATAAGGTTTTCTGAAAATCTATGGCCCATGATCAAGAAACATCTAACATGAAGCAATTGGGTCTTCAAACATGAGCTAGAATTTACTGATAGTTTTGCGTGACTTCACGAGAATCTCCATAACGCACTGTACGATATTCGGAATCATAAATAGTTTTTTGCATTTCAAATTAAACACATAAGAATTTTTAGAAATGTATGGAACATTATAAAAAAAAAAATACAGTATGAACAAATTTGATTTCAAACATAAGCTAAGTTGTACCGATAGTTTTGCGTGACTTCACAATAAAGTCTATAACTCACTGTATGATGCTCAGAATCATAAACCATTTTTTCTTTCATAGTAGACACATAGGAATTTCTAGAAATGTATGATAACTTATAAAAAATATCTAGTATTAAACAGATTTAGCTTCAAAAGTAAGCTAAAATTTATCAATAGATTACTACAATCATACTTCATGTTCTTTTTGATAAGCTCGTATTTTACGCCTTTTTGACGCCTCTTTTCTTGTATTTTGATGAGTTCTTGAGTGTATTTATGCCATATATGCTTTGATTTTGTGATTGGTTGTGTTTTTATAGGTTATTTGAGAATTTGAGCAAAAATGAATGAAAAGATCAAAGAAGTTCTCAAAATACTCCTTTAGCCAAGGCTATGAAGACCCTTAGCCATGGTGATCATGAAGGAACCTTTGTGCTTTGAAGATATGAAGTTACCAAGGCTAAAATAGGCAAAAAAACGTGAATAGCAGAATTTAGCCGTGGTTATCGACGTTTTAGCCACGGCTAAGGGCCGATTTCAGCATTTATAAATACGCGCTATTAGGTCAAAATTCGGGACTTTTGCCCACTTTTGAGGGTTTTGACACTTTGAAACACACCAGGAGGGTTGAGAGAAGTCTGGGGAAGAAGAAGAACGCGAGGATACTCCATCTTTGTCTACAAAGACAGAGAATTCAAGCAAGATCTATCAAGAAACGTTATTAGGGAGTTTTAATTTCATACTTTTAGATTTGTTTTCATTGAACATGTCTTTCAAGATGAATTATTGCTTTTCTTTTACAATTATGACTTAATTTCCCTTTGATTGAGGCCATGTGAAATCCAATTACTATGTTTGATTTATGAGTATTATTTTTCCGGATTAAATTTATTTTGGGTTATGTGTTTAATATTTGTTCTTAATGCTTATGATTGCTTAGCTACCAATGGTATGAATTTGTGCTTAGTTTTGAGACCGAGAGGAGATAAACTAGGGATGCATCTAGGTATTAAACACCACAACGTAAAATTGACTAGAGATAGATTCGATTTCCTTGTGTGTGCTTTATGTGAAAACGGGAAATTCCATGAATCTTTGTAATGCGTTTTCATTAATTTGAATTTCATATAGAGATATAGAAATCGTTAATGAAAATAGAATTGCTATACCAAGAGATTGGATAGTAAGTAATTTAGGGAATTTCGCCTTAACCTAATCAATCTAATAATCCGGTAAGATAGAATCATAGTCAAATTGAATAATTGGTTGAATCATGTGTCTTAATCACTTTTCTCATTGATTTAAATTCAAAGTTGATTTCTCTCATTAGTTGGTAATTGTTATTTAGTATTTTAATTCATAATTCATATCTTTATCTCTTGATTTAACTTAGAATTAGATAACACAGTAATTTCAGTACTTAAATACAATTGTCTCTAGGGTACGATAATCCGGACTTACATCCACTATATTACTTGCACGACCTAGTACACTTGCTAGGATTTTGTGTGTCACTTTTTATCTATACTTCCTCTTTATTGTATACATATATCAAGTGTACTTTGAGCATACTTCATCGTAGATGTAACCATACTTCTTGTTCTCTTTAATCATACTTCATGTTGAGGATGGTATGAGGTGCTGGCGTCGGTGTGGTGGTGGTTCACTAGTGGTTCTGTCGGTGGTAGTGTGCCAGTGGCTAGTGGAGGCGTCACCGGTGGTCGCCGACGGTGGAGGCTGTTGGGGGGTAGAGGTGCGGTGGGTGGGGGATGGGAGAAAATGAAAAAGAAAGAAAATAGAAAATAGAAAATAGAAAATAAAAAGAAATGGCATTATTACATATGTTAGTTGGGGTATTGTTGCCATTTTGTGTGCATTAGGGAGTTAGGAGAAAGAAATTACGTAAGTGGGGAGTGGAGGGTATGGAATTAGGGGTGGGGAGTGCAGACCAAGTTGAAAAATTGATTAGAGATTCCTCCCCCCCCCCCAACCCACCCACCCAAAATCTTTTTATGTTTTTAGGGTAAACTGTATAAAATCTTTATGTGTTCTATCAAAAATGGAACAAAAATTTTTTTGTTAACGAAATAGGCTAAATACCCCCTTTTGTTATTAAAAAGTTTGCAGGAAATGTCCAATCCGTAAGAAGGTGAGCATGTTTTTCAACTTTTTTGATACACTCATTTGACATGTCTACCCTCTACATACAATATAAAAAAAAAAACAATAATCTTATTTCACCCAAAATCACACATATTTCGCTCTTACTTTTTGAAGGAAAGAGGATTCCACGCAGAATTTTTAATAATATAAGGGGTGTTAGCCTATTTCATTCTGCATTTTCAATATAATATAAGGGGGTTTTATCCAACCAAAAAAAATAGGGAATTTTATGCACTTGACCCCTTTTTTTAATCAAAACTATAGTATGAATAATATTAAATAATAATGTGAAATACTCGATTACTTTTTAGGTCGCTATTTTATATATACCCAATATTTTTATTTTTTGACTAATCATTAATCACAAAATATATCATTTCTCAAATAAGTAAATCATATTGTATTGTATCTTTAATCATCTATTTCTACTTCTAATATTCTAGTCTGATTAGCTTTAAAAATTAATGATATGTGCCAACGCGGTATTGAACTTTAAATAATTAATCTGATATATTCACAACTGATTTTCATCTGCAAATTTCATGCATAGTGAAAAGAGAAGAAATTTATATTATATGTAGGATTGGGCATTGATTTTGAACAACCGTCCAAACCGACCTTACTGCACTGCTTTTGTTGAGTTT
This sequence comes from Buddleja alternifolia, assembly GCA_019426215.1. Taxonomy (NCBI): domain Eukaryota; kingdom Viridiplantae; phylum Streptophyta; class Magnoliopsida; order Lamiales; family Scrophulariaceae; genus Buddleja; species Buddleja alternifolia. The sequence goes on along the minus strand of CM033391.1, from coordinate 9,399,886 downwards.
CTATAATTATGGTTTAAAAATTAAGTCAAAATTGTATCGCCCTATGTGGTTTGGTGTCAAGTTTGGAGTTAGAAAAATGCACTGCATCGCCTATATATATATATTACTTATATTATTTTATTTTAACTTTTAATAGTTTTTGTAAGAATATGGTCCAAATTAGACCATGTTTTCATAGGAAAGTTAATCAATTTGTATGATCACGAAAATTGACCATATATATTTAATATTAATGCTAATTGATTTAATTGATTGACTTTCCTATTTAGCAAGGTTTTCTTATTTGGTTAAATTCCTATTTAATAGTGGAATTAATCTAAACCAATTCATTTTGGTATATGATGGACGTACCAGATTTAAAGTTTTTATCTATAAATTGGTTGAATAGACCCTGAAATCTTTTTCGACTTTAAAAAATTCGTATCACTTTTGAAGATTTTAAACGCTTGGTAAGCTAAGCGCTAGGTCAAGCGCTTTAGATAAGATAACATAGACTTAGTGATTTCAACAATTACCAAAGTAGGGTAATTCTTTAATCGCTTAATCAGGGTTAGCACAGCGGAAATGATTTTAAAACTTAGCGTTCTCTTTAACCAAATAGTCGCTTAACCGTTTTATTGCTTTTTCAAAGATATGATATGAAAATATAAAGTAAAACTATAAAACAGTAAATAACACAAGATATGTAAGGTTTACTGGGTGATGTAATCCCAGCTACGTCCTTCTTCTCCTTTACACTCGGAGGAATTCCACTAGATTGATTATCAAAGGATCACATAGAGGCTTCTACAAAATAGAGGAAAGGAAGATGATCTTGAGCTCTTTATCACACAGATTTCAGCTCCAATGAAGATCTTCTTCAACAAGCTTCTCTCACACAGAAATGTTGTTTATAAATCAACAACTTTTTCACTCAGATTAAAGAGGGTGAGGGTTTTTGTCACGAGTTTGTTTGATTTTAGAAAGTTCAAACAACTTGGGATATCTCAATAAGAGTGTAGGGTTCTTCTATGAAGATTTTTGAGATATCTTTGACTGTCTTTGGAATGTGTATGAAAAGCTTGAAGGATTTTGGCTATGGAGTTTATAAGCTTTTCTCACAAATATTTTCAGCAAAGTTTAGATCTTTTCTTCTGCATGTACGTATATTTGTATGTGATTGGGGTTTGTTGAAGGGTACTATTTATAAAGATTTCTTGGAATTTGTCCATTGGACACATGCAGGTGCGTATCTCTCAAGCAGCGCGTAAATAGTCCCTTTTCTAACATTCTTGAAATTCTGTTGTTACCGATTGGACACAAGCAGACTTTGAACTCTGAATTCTGTCAGTCTAGTCAAAAGGTGGCTTGTCCACAAGTCATAATGCCTTATCACACTTAATTCACTTATCAGGCATTTAATGCTTTTTGAATTTATTTCTCGTTGGAAATAAATATCCGTTGATGATTGCATTTAAGTCCTTCATGACTTGAGAGTTTATTTCAGGTGAATATGATCCTTGATCGCTTGAGTAATTTGAGCGCGTGATTCGATAACCCTGAAACAGTCCTTTAGCGTTTGACAGACGCTTAAGACAAATCTTCATCTTCACGTGACTTCAGACGCTGATCTTCAACTTCATCTCTGATAGACCCGCCTAGAATTCTATCAGCAACTTGGTATCTAATATTTAGTCTAAAATCTATAAAGATAAAAATTACAAGCCTAACAAAATAATAATACTTTCGAACGCTTATACAAATGTTCTATGAAATCATAAACTTACATTTTTTTGGGGTCTAACATAAAATCCTATTCATGTCATCATCAAAACATCTAACATGAAATTTCCTGACACTCTCTCCACCTATTAAGAGCACGCAAACTAAAGTAAACTATTCCGTCAAGTTTTCTGATGTATTAAGTTTCAAGTTAAGGGGGAGAAATCGATTTAGATTCAAATAATCAAGCTAAGGCGAATCAAAGGTATTGTTCTTAAAGATCATGGCTAATTCCACATCAAGTAAGTACCTTATGTTATTACGTAACCTGTATGTATTTGATGATGACATAAGATTTATAATCCTTATGAATTAAGTTTTACATGTGGTTTCCGAGCATGTGCTATGAATAAATAAACTTGTTCGTAAACTATGATTGTATATGAACATTTATGATTGTGATTGATGAATTTAATGAATTGTTTAATAAAATAAATGAAGATATATTATTTATATATATATATTATTATTACCGCCGCATGTTTAGTCATGGCAGAATAAAACTGTCTACCACACCCTCAAGGTAATGAATTGCTTAAAATGTGTATGTGTGTGTGTGTGTGTGTGTGTGTATATAGTTGTCGGTCAAATGTTATATGATAGGCATGTGTGTTGTCAAATTTGTAAGAAAGTGTATATTCACTTTCTTTTGAATTGTTCTACAGCATGTTATTTTTGATTCTTAAGGCTTTGGATAATGGATGAATTGATTCATAAAGTTTGATTTTATTATGTTTTGGTATAACGATATTTGATCTCAAAATTAATTCATCCTTTCAATATTACAATTATTTGTAATATAATTATGATTAAAATTAACTTTTTTAGTCACCAAAGTGACCAAATTTATTTTGAATGTGTAGTTATATAATTTATGAAATTATGGAATGCTATTATGAAGATTTATTGGTTGATAGAAATTAAGGATTTTACCCAAAGGTAAATCAATATTCTAACTAATAAACATAAAAGAGGAATTAATATTCTCTTGTCAAACATGTATTGTTATTCAAAGATGTTATATGTATATGATGAGGTTTATTTAATTTTCATATAAAATTTACATAGCATTCATATTATGTTGATGATATATATTGTTGTGTTTGCCCAAAGGAGACCTACAATATATTTTATGTGTTTGAATGTCTAAATTTGTTAATTTAGTGAGCATTTATGTATCTGCAGCTGTTTCACTACATTCGCATATTATTGCAGTTATTGTCTTTAATGGTTTGAACTTCTCTGAATGGCTTGAGCAAGTCAATTTCCATTTAGGTGTATTGGATCTCGACTTGGCAGTTTTGGAAGAAAAATCTGCTAACGTCATTGATAGAAACAATGATGCTGAGAGGTTGAAACATAAAGCATGGGACAGGTCTAACAGATTATGTCTTAACTTTATGTGAATGACCATTGCCAACAACATTAAAACCACTCTTCTAGAAAGTGTAACAGCTAAGAAATACCGTAAGCTTGTGGAAGAGCATTTTCGTTCCGCTGATAAGTCAGTTGCAGGGATACTCATGGTTGAACTCACGACCGTGAAGTATGATGGGTTGCGAAGTATGCAGCAACATGTCCATTTTTTACTAATACTGCAGCAAGACTTAACAATTTGGATATGACTGTGGGTAACTCATTTTTGGTGCAATTTATGTTGAACTCGTTACCCCCCGAGTATGGACCATTCCAAATTAACTATAATACTATTAAGGACAAGTGGGATGTTAATGAATTGTCCAGTAAGCTTACTCAAGAGGAAACGAGATTAACGGTACAAGGAGTTCATACAGTAAACCTAGTGGGTCAATAAGCTAATAAAATTCTCAAACCAAAATCCAAGAAATTTAAGAAGAAAGGACTTGCTAAAGTTCAACAGGTCACTAATGGGGTTAAGAATGAAAACAAGGCAGATAATTGTCATTTTGTAAGAAGGAAGGACATTATTAGAAAGATTGCCAGAACCGTAAAGCTTAGTTCGAAAAGAAAGGTATATTTAATGCTTATGTATGTTTCAAATCAAACTTATCTAAAGTTCCTTCTAATACTTGGTGGTTGGATTCTAGTGCCACTACTCATGTTTCCAATGTGATGTAGGGTTTCTTTACAATCCAGAGCATAAACCCAAGCAAAAGTCTTTTTGTTCATGGGGAACCGAATGAAGGCCCCAATTGAAGGCATAGGAACTTATCGTATTGTTTTAGATACCGGATGTCATTTGGATCTATTTCAAACTCTCTATGTACCTTCATTATCTAAAAATTTGATTTCTGTATCTAAACTTGATTCTCAAGGGTTAAGCTTTATGGGTGGAAATAGATGTTTCAATTTATATAATAAGAATGATTCCTTTATTGGTTCTGGAATTGTTATTAATGGCTTGTATATACTTAAACTTGATGTTGATTTCTCTGTATCTTTGATATGTATTCATCAAAATATCGGTATTAAGTGTAGTTTGGCGAATGAAAACTCTACTTACTTGTGGCATAAACGTTTGTCACGTATCCAAAGAAAGATTAGTAAAGAATGAGATTCTACCGAATGTAGATTTTACTGATCTTGTTATATGTGTGGATTGCATTAAGGGAAAGAAAACCAAACATAATAAGGAAGGAGCCACAAAAAGCACTCTATTTCTTGAGATAATACACACTGATATCCCCGGCAACGGCGCCAAAAACTTGACACGCTAAAAGCTAACGTGCTATTGTAGCAAGTGCACTAGTCGTGTGTAGTAATAAGTGTGGACGAAAAGTCCGGGTTGTCGAACCACGGAGACTTGAATTCTAGTTTAAGATTTGTAATGAAGTGAATAAACAAAGTAAGAATAAATTCAAATAAAATTTGTAAAGAACAAGAACAAAGATGAGCAAGTGATTTAAAACCAATTATAAAGGGAGACTAAGGCACATGCTAGGTTCAAATTGATCAAATATACTTATAAAGGTTCTTGTTGAAGGATTACACTTATATTGTTATGGTGAGAGCTCCGAGGGTAGAGAATAACTGATGTCTCGCGTATAAACTTCTATGCTTAGATCGTGATTTCCCAAGTATTCCTATCCGGAAATCTAACCACTAAACATGCATTAACGTACTAGAGTTCACTCGATTAGAATCGAACAACTTCACCCGGGAATCTTTACCTATGTCTAGGGCAATTCCTCATTAGTTGCGGGTCATGATGTGAATTTCTTGCACCCTAAGTTAATTTTCTCCCGAAATATCAACCTAGGCATAAGATTCTAACATATAGTGATCAAGTATATGCAAGATAGGTAAAAACACAAATTCACATCACATAACAATATAAGTATAACCTCTACAATCATCTATTATAAGCATATATCACAATTTGACCTTACATGGCCTTAGTCTTATGAATTTAGTTCATGATAGTTATTATGAAAAACAATAATGAATAAATACACATGTTCATAGACATGAATGAAATGAAAAGGCTATAAAAACTCCCTCTAATGTGATAGATGATGGCCCCTTGATTGGAGTTTCAATTCCTAGCTTTCTCCTCTTAAAATGATGAAGAATGGTGATGAATGGTGGAGAAATCAGATTAGGGGCTGCCCTCCTCTCCTCCAAGAATCTGAAATTGATAGTGAATGATGAAGAGTATGGGTTCCCCCTCCTTTTATAGCCAAAATTCCACTAAAGTATGCATTAAGAATTCCCATTAAAGTTCCCCAATGAGAATTCCACCTAAGGTGATGCTTAAAGTATGGCTTTTAAGATTCCAACCAGCTAAAAAAATGCTGAACTTTCGGCCCTTAAGAATTCCTCCAAGCAAAACCATGTGAAAACTTCAACAAAACACATGCATGCTGCCATTTTCTTGCTTTCCAGCGCAGTCTTAGTATTTTCCTCATAAAATTCTCCACAGATCTCCAAATTGGATGATTTAAGTCCCCATGTGCATATAAAACATAGATCTACAATTGTCCAGAAGGCCATATTGTCCAATTCGGTCTCTAAGTATACCTAAATTACGTTTCAACATGGAGGTTGTTTCTGATTTGGCGCCCATAAAGTAAATCTACCAAGAAACACACTTATGACAACCCCTCAACACATGTGCTGAATTATGGCCAAAAGTGATTCTTACCCATCATATAATGCTGGAATTTAGGCTGAAAAGGAGTAACATTTGGACTATACACGCCTAGGCATGACTAGGAGGGCGCTGGGGCGTATCCTGGCACGTGTACTTCTCTGTTCGGCGCAACAATTGTATTTCCTTCATAACTCTCTCCACAGACCTCCGATTTGGATAATTCAAGTTGCCAAGTGAAGCTAACACAGAGATAAACAACTTTGTTGAAGGAGACGTCCTCAAATTCGAACTCAAAATATGCATAAATTCTGTATTTGCGTGCGTTATTCCTCTATTGTAGTGATTTTTCACCTTTACTCGATAAGCACACAAATTAAACGCAAATGTGGTATAAATCATGCATAAACCAATATAAATCCAATAAATATGAGGCTCTAAAACATGTAAATTCACACCCTATCACAAACCAAACATAATAAGGAAGGAGCCACAAAAAGCACTCTATTTCTTGAGATAATACACACTGATATATGTGGAACCTGAAATGCTTCATCATTTACTGGAGAAAAATATTTTATCACCTCTATAGATGACTTTTCACAGTATGGTTATGTCTATTAGTTGAATGAGAAATCTCAATCTCTGAATGCTCTCGAGGTGTTTATTAAAGAAGTTGAAAGGCAATTAGACAAAAAAGTGACATACACTACAAGAAAATAGGGTATCAGAGACCGAAAAATCGGTCTCTGAAAGCCCAAATTCGGTCTCTAAAAAATATTAGCGACCGAAATTTCGGTCGCTAAATTCCGACACTAAACGGCTCGACGCTAATTAGAGACCGAAAAAAATCGGTCTCTAAATTTAGAGACCGAAATTTTCGGTCTCTAAATCAGTCGCTATTTGCACAACTTTTTCAAATACAATCGGTCTCCAAATTTCGTAGCTAACCGACACAAAATCGGTCTCTAAATCGGTCTCTAAATATTCATCTTTGATTCGGTCTCTAAATCGGTCTCTAAATATTCATCTTTGATTCGGTCTCTAAATCGGTCTCTAAATATTCATTTTTGATTCGGTCTCTAAATCGGTCTCTAAATATTCATCTTTGTTCGGTCTCTAAATCGGTCTCTAAATATTCATCTTTGATTCGGTCTCTACATCGGTCTCTAAATATTCATCTTTGATTCGGTCTCTAAATCAGTCTCTAAAATTAGCACGTCTCAATTATAAATGCTACGTTTTATTCGCTAAATTCACGTCAAACCTGTTAATTACAAATGATCCAACAAAATCAATAAGAAGTAATTACCACAACATCATAATCTGTCCCATAAAATACAACAACTCATTAACACCACAATTTATATCTAACACAATATCATCGTAACACAACATAATTCTAAAAAACATCATCTAACTAACAATTATCTCAATCCATCCACTCTAACACCCAACCAAAAGTGACAGATAATAAAATGAGTCACTAAATCATCCAAGCAATAAATTAAAATACGAACTAATTTTTTCACCAAAACCAATTTACTTCCCATGTCCGGATCCACCGGCATACTTGTGGTTTGGCAATCCCGCTTCTTGAATCATTTTTCATAACATCTCCTCGACTTCCTGCATCTTTTTATCTGCTGCTTCTGTTTTTTTCTGCGCCTCTTCTTCTCTCTTTTGAACTTGCTCAAGTACTTGTTCCAACCTTTTCTCTCTCTCTTCCTCTCTCCTGCGAGCGTCTTCCTCTATTTTCATAGCAGTAGCTCGCACATCATCTACTACTTTTGTTAACTCATCATGAGACTCTCCCCTAACTCTTGAGTTTATTGTGCTCTGACTGTAACCACTAGAAATGTGGCTATGCGCAACTCCATACATACGACCCTTAGACGAGCCTCCATTCAAATCAGACCATAATGGAAGATCAAACTCAAGTGGAGAGAAATCAGTGCAATTTCGTTTCGCCCTGTATTCTTCCTGCACAAACACGTCACAAAAGTAATAAAATCACCGAACAAATCAACATATTCCAATACACTTACACAAAATCAACATCAAATAAAAGGTAATCTAATATCAAAATACATATACTAAAGTCACATTTTTTTGTAAATACTTCATTGAAAAAGTTTCATTGTTTATGTTATTTTTTAACAATTTAGACAACAAAGTTGTGCTCATTTTGCGAATATATATTAAAGTCAAAAAAGCCCTTTTCATTATAATAAGTAATCACCAAAAAAAATGTACCTTTTGCACATGATATGAATCACATAACAAAGACTATCATGAAATGTTATGTATACTCGGTACACTATTGAAGATCTCACAAAGATGAAATCTCAGTGAATTTCCAGTTACTGAACTTGGAACCTTATCTCAAAGAAATGATATCACCTACATTTTCCTATGCTCAAACAATGTCAAAAAGAAAGTTGATTAAAACATACTCACACTGATTTTTTTTGATTTTACGTCGACAAAATCCCCGGTACTTTTTCTTTTGTGGGTATGCTCAAATAGCTCGAAATCATCCACAGGGCGCTTCAATTCGTTTTCCTAAAATTATGACAAAAGCACAAATCATTGTTCAAAAGTATTGCACTATATAGATGAAAATTTTCTAAACTAAGCATACCATTTTTTGTCGATGCGCTTCACGAGGGATAGAACCACAAGTATGCTTCCCTGCATTCTCATTCATTCGATTCTGCCTTGCCTTTTCACATTTTTCTTCATAATGCTCAGTAGCCCAATGGTTTTGCACCAATTCATTCCATACTGATTTGTCCATCCATTTTGGGCCTCTACCAATCAATTCTAATGTACTCGGTTCTCTGCCTAACTCTTTCTTCGCATCATCATTTGCTTTTTTCTTCGCTTTGTAAAGCAAATCTTTGAATCGAGCAACTGCAGTTTCATTCCACACCTTTCGCATACCTACATCTGACAAGTTATCCCACCTATACCTCATCTGAAATATTTTAACAATTAGTCATCATATATAACACTAAATATAAACTTTGGATATTTCAAATAAACCTTTATAGTATTCATCCAATCAATTCATTTATGTATATCGTTATTTAGAATAAAACCACTTAAAAGTCATAATTTAGTTAATGTAATATAGTCACATTAACAATTAATGAAAATAAAGTACCTTAAAATTATCCCACAACAACTCTTGAGTTGCCGATGGAATCTTTTGCCAGCTCGGGTATGGTTCTGTATAAATGCTCTTAGGTCATTTGTGATATTTCGAGTGACGAACCCTTCAATAAATCTAATTGACAAAGTAAATTAAAAATAATAGATAAGAAATTCTAACATTTACTTTTATAAATACATCTAATAGTAATATAATGAAAGCAAAGGATTTGAAATTATTTAGAGTCGATCACATTTATTTTAGTCTGACTATCTGAATTTGCTGGTACTTGTGTCCCGTGGTTGGGTCCCCTTCGCCGAATATGTGAAGAAGCATCTTCACCCATAGCAGAATCTGTGAGATCATAATTTGCCTCCAACGATGTCTCATCAACCTACATAATAATGAAATAATAATGTAAGATAATATTAAAAATGTAAATATCATATCCACAATTATGCACATAAAATTAAATAAAATTATACCTGTGTCTCATCTCTAGGCTCTCCATCGATGGGATTAGTCATTGGTTCTGAAGGCTCACCTATATCTGTCAAAGTAGCTCACACTCGCGCTACATCCTGAACGCGCCCTCGTCCACGTGACGGTCCTCGCCCTCGTTGCGCTCCTCGCCCTCTGTTTGTCATCCTATTAAAAAAAATTACATCAAATCAAATTAACAAAAAATGCTAATAATCTTTATACTAAAACCAATTCAGTCATTCTAACAACAATATTAGTGATATGATGTTCTCCTTAGCCAATATCACTAATATTACCAAAAAAGTTAGCTGAACTTGAATAGCACAAATCTAAATGTCATTATATAACGAAAAACAATGAAAAGCAAAACAAAATCAAGTTGACCTCTCATTACATAAAGAAAAATAAATAAATAATCACCACTTGTCTTGTTTCTCAAAGGGCAATGCAATGCACCAATATATATATAAACCTGCTTTGTTCTAGAGTTCTCCTAATTATGTGGGATATATTCATGGATAGACCTATGTGTCTAGTTTCATGAAAATAAAACGATTCATGAATCTAAGCTTTCCACAATAAGTTATGAATTTTCTCGTGAAGACGCGCACAGCTGTCTGTATAGTCGATAGATTTTTATCTAATTTTGAATACAAACCTGCTTTGTTCTAATCTTCTCCTGATTATGTGGGATATATGAGTGGATAGGCCTATGTGTCTAGTTTCATAGGAATAAAACGGTTCATGAATCCGAACTTTCGACAATGAGTTATGAATTTTCTCGTGAAGACGCGCACAGCTGTCTGCACAGCCGACAGATTTTTAGCTAATTTTGAATACAAACCTACTTTGTTCTAGAGTTCTCCTAATTATGTGGGATATATGCATGGATAGACCTATGTGTCTAGTTTCATGAAAATAAAACGATTCATGAATCTAAGCTTTCCACAATAAGTTATGAATTTTCTCGTGAAAACGTGCACAGCTGCCTGTATAGCCGATAGATTTTAATCCAAAAATGGCTAACCGAATTTTAATCCAAAAATGGAAAATAAAAAAAAAACCCAAAAAAATTCCAATTAACAGAATCGAAAATTGCATAAAAACATCATCATATAAATTTAGAAATATAACCATTAATATAAAAACAAAGAGATTAAATAACTTAATTTAAGTTTTTTACCTAGGGTTTGGAAATTGAAATTAAGTAATTAAGGACTAAAGAGAGAGCCGAGGGCTTGTGTGAGAGGACTCTTCCGGCGAGTCGATGACAGCGGCGGTGGATCTTGGGAGAGCTTGAGAGTTGGAGTGGATCTTGCTTTCTTTCTTCCGTTGGAGTCTCTCGCAGAAGAAGAAATGAAGAATGGAAATGGGTTCAATTTTTTTCAAGTCTTTTCCCATATAATGAGTTCAATTGTTTTTCTTTCCCAATATATAATATAAATGATGTTTCAGCATATTTGACTATAAAATTGACATAGTGCAATGGTGGGCAGCTCGTGTGAGTAAAGGAAAGGTCGACAGTTCGAGTCTTGCTGTCAGCATTTTATTTTTTTACTTTAATATTTATTTTCATTTCAAATACAATCGAATATATATAATATAAATAATGTTTCAACACATTTGACAATAAAGTTAACTTGGTGTAATGGAAGCCACCTTGCTTTAATTTTTGAGAGGTCTAGAGTTCAATTCATGGTAGGCATGTTTTTTTTTACTTTATTCTTTTTTTGTTTTGTGTTACACATATACATATATCATTTTGTTTTGTTTTTATTATTTAATTTTATTCTCATCTTTAATATCATTTTTATTTCCGTCTCAAATATAAGATGAAAGTGAGACAAATTGTATTATTGGCATGTAAAAATACTGCGAAATCGTTTTCCTAGACAACGTTTTCATTACTTCCCTTGATCTGTTAACTATTTTCTTCTCTTCATCCACATGTAAATTCTCATCAAAAATACAACATTGTGTCAATAAATCAAAAATTTCAAAGCCCTCTTCATATATACATTGTCCTTCATTTTTTTCGAGAAATTGAAATACTTTCAAGATATATACATAATTGTGTCACTAAATCAAACACCTGGTGTACACCATCAAACACTCGGACTCGGTGCAATTTTCATTCTCCTCTTATTCTAGGGTAAGCCCCTTTTATAAAACGAATTTGCACATTGTTTGACGCGGTAGCTTCATACGCTCTAATTGATGCCCTCTTATACACACCAATTGGATCATCAAAAAATTGATTAACACAATAGATATTTAGTGTACCCAACTCAGTTGCTTGCGACAACACGTACAGAATGTAGCTTAGCTCACAATCAGAACCCGAGAAGTTGAAGATCGTGACCTCATTCAATGCCTCCAATCCCATTGCGTGCAACTTCCAGTCTTTTACATAGTTGGATACACTAATGCCCGCGTTTTTCCATGGTGCACCCTACACATGTTAAGTCAATTACAATTTTATTTTAGAAACCCAAACAAAGAACGTGCTTAATAAACCATGTAATAACTAATAAGCGACAAACCATAAAACTTAAAATATTACCACCAAATCGACTTTAAGCTCATTCAAGCTTGTACATCTACTGATGAGCACCAATGTGACAGCAAGATTATCAAGTAGCTTCGAACACCTGATCTCTAGGCGGTGCATATTAACAAAAAAGTACCTCGCCATAATGTGATGTAGAGACTCCACATGCGCCAACCTCTAAACAAACAATTCAAAAAAAAAAAAAAATCGGTCTCTAATTCAGTAGCTAATTTGATAATTAGAGACCGAATTATTCGGTCTCTAACTTAGGGGAGTAAATCAACCAATTAGCTACCGATTTAGAGACGGAAATCAATCGGTCTCTAATTTACAAATTAGCGACTGAATTAGAGACCGATTTAGAGACCGATTGATTTCCGTCTCTAAATCGGTAGCTAATTTGAAAATTAGAGACCGAATTATTCGGTCTCTAACTTAGGGGAGTAAATCGACCAATTAGCTACCGATTTAGAGACAGAAATCAATCGGTCTCTAAATCGGTCTCTAATTCAGTAGCTAATTTGAAAATTAGAGACCGAATTATTCGGTCTCTAACTTAGGGGAGTAAATTAGCCAATTAGCTACCGATTTAGAGACAGAAATCAATCGGTCTCTAATTTTCAAATTAGCGATTGAATTAGAGACCGATTTAGAGACGGAACCCATATTGGCCTCTAATTCGGTCTCTGTTTAGAGACCGAATTCAGTCGGTCTCTAAAATTTCGTCTCTGATGCCTTGTTTTCTTGTAGTGATAGTAAGATCTGACATAGGTGGTGTGTATTATGGAAAGTATGATGAATCTGGACAAAATCCAGGTCCATTTGCAAAGTTCCTCGAAAGACATGACATATGTGCACAGTATACTATGCCAGACACACCTCAACAAAATGGTATGGCTGAAAGGCGAAATAGAACATTAATGGATATGGTTAGAAGTATGTTGAGTAACTCCTCATTACCCAAATCTATGTGAATATATGCACTTAAGACTGCAGTGTATTTGCTGAATAAGATTCCTAGTAAGGCAGTTCCTAAAACTCCTTTCGAGTTATGGACTGGAAGGAAACCTAGTTTAAGACACTTGCATGTTTGGGGTTGTCCAGCCGAAGCACGAGTATATAATCCACATGAAAAGAAATTGGATTCTTGTACTGTTAGTGGTTACTTTATTGGTTACCAAGAGAAATCCAAAGGGTATAGGTTTTACTGTCCAACCATAGTTCTAGAATTGTTGATACAGGCAATGCCAAGTTTATTGAAAATGGCGAAGTTAATGGGAGTGCTAACAAACAACTTGTGGATATTAATGAAATAAGGGTTGACATTCCATCACCTATTAATATTCCTACTTCCACAATTGTTCAAAATATTATGCCAGAAATGGAAAATAATGAAGAACAATATTTGAATGAAAAAGCACATCATGAAGAACCTAACTTACCACCATCTGACATAAATGAGCCACATGGAATAGCCTTAAATAAACCTATAAGGGTTAGGAGGCCAGCTATTCCTGATGATTACGTGGTTTATTTGCAAGAGTCAGATTTTGACTGCAGTATTGGTGAAGATCCTGTTTCATATTCACAAGCCATTAACAGTGATCAGTCTGATAAGTGGATTAATGCTATGAAAGATGAGTTAAAATCAATGTCTAAAAAAAATGTCTGAGATCTCATCGAGTTGCCAGAAGGTTCTAAACGAGTTGGGTGTAAGTGGGTCTTTAAGACCAAACGTGACTCAAATGGCAATATCGAATGATATAAAGCTAGACTTGTTGCCAAAGGTTATACTAAAAAAGATGGCATTGATTATAAAGAGACATTTTCACCTGTTTCAATGAAAGATTCAAAAAATCATTATGGCTTTAGTAACTCAGTATGATTTGGAGTTGCATCAAATGGGTGTGAAAACCGCCTTTCTTGATGGGGATCTTGAGGAGGAAGTTTATATGGATTAACATGGAGGGTTTTCCATAGAAGGAAAGGGTCACATGGTGTGTAAACTTGAGAAATCAATATATGGACTTAAACAAGATTCCAGGCAATGGTATCTTAAGTTCAATGACACCATCACATCTTTCGGTTTTCAAGAAAACACTGTTGACCAGTGCATTTATCGAAAGATCAGTGGCAGTAAGTTTATATTTTAGTTCTATGTGTTGATGATATCTTACTTTCTGCTGCTTTGGGTATCTTGTATGAGACTAAAGATTTTCTCTTTAAGAATTTTAAAATGAAAGATATGGGAGAGGCGTCCTATGTGGTTGGAATTTCAATATTCAGAAAGAGATCACAGGGATTGTTAGGATTGTCTCAAAAAGCCTATATCGAGAAAATTCTTGAGAAATTCAATATGAACAAATGTTCAGCAGGTGTTGTCCCAATACAAAAATGGGATAAGTTTAGTCTCATGCAATATCCAAAGAATGATGTGGAACGCAAGGAAATGGAATCTATTTCATATGCCTCTGTTGTGGGCAGTTTGATGTACCTACAAATATGTACAAGACCCAATATTAGATTTGCGATTGGAATGCTGGACCGATATCAAAGTAATCCTGGAATGGATCACTGGAAAGCTGCAAAGAAAGTAATGAGAAACACTAAGGGACTAAAGATTATATGTTCACATTTAGGAGATCTGACCAGTTAGAAGTGATTGGATATTCGGATTCTGATTTGCTGAATGTCTTGACGGTTGGAAGTCAAGGTTTGGTTATTTGTTCCTATTAGCTGAAGGAGCAATCTCATGGAAAAGTACCAAACAATCTGTCATTGCCTCATCTAATATGGAAGCAGAATTTGTTGCTTGTTATGAAGCGACAATTCAAGCATTATGGCTGCGAAACTTTATTTCAAGATTGGGGTTGTCGACATAATTACCAAGCCGCTGAAAATTTACTATGACAATCTGCGACAGTTTTCTTCACTAAGAATGACAATATTCCAAACGTGCTAAGAATATGGAAATAAAGATTTTTTTCCGTTAAAGAAGAGGTTCAGAAACACAGAGCGTGTATTGAACATATTAATGCGGATCTCATGATTGCTGATTCGTTAACTAAATGATTACAACCAAAGACATTTAAAGAACATGCAGGGTTTTGGTTGTACTGATGATTGATTATGATGATGTTAACACACTCATGGGCTCATTAATGATATGTTTCTGATTTTTTATTATTATTTCTTGTTCCTTATGTTTGTGAACACTTGATGTTTGAACAATAAATTAATGTGTCTTTAAGACAATTACGTGGACATTATGTTATTTATATATTACGTATGTGACCTAACATGATAAGTTACTAGTGTGGTAGTATATGGAAGGGAGTATGCAAATTGAAAGTGTATGACCGCCGTAACTCTCATTACGTGATTTATTATGAAGTCAATTATGATGAAAGAATGGGATTATGAGATTTAATTATGTGCGCCTAATGTTAGACTATTAAATATTATGAACTGTTGGACCAAGTGGGAGAATGTAAGAATATGATCCGAATAAGACCATGTTTTCATAGGAAAGCTAATCAATTTATATGATCATGAAAATTGACCATATATTTAATATTAATGCTAATTGAATTAATTAACATACCTATTCAGACAAGGTTTTCTTTTATGGTTAAGATTCCTATTTAATAGTGGAATTAATCTAAGCCATTCATTCTGGTATATGATGGACGTACCAGATTTAAATTCGTTATCTATAAATTGGTCCTCTAACCACCTATTAAGAGCACGCAGACTAAAGTAAACTATTTTGTCAAGTTTTTTGTTGTATTACGTTTAAGGTTAAGGGAGAGAAATCGATTTAGATTCAAATAATCAAGCTAAGACGAATCAAGCGTATTGTTATTAAAGATCATGACTAATTCCGCTCAAGTAAGTACTTTATGTTATTACGTAACAATTATTTATTTAAGATCCTGTATGTATTTGATGATAACATAAAAATATAATCCTTATGAATTAAGTTTTACAGTTTTTACTCATAAATACTATTTCACTTATAGTTTAATTTCATATTTATTCTTAAATTGGTATAGTTATATTTTTGGTTTGATGAATAATGTGTTTGACTAACGCGTATTCCTGAGACTTTTAAAAGGGGTAATATTTTATGTTGTTTGTGTTATACTTTTTTCTCAAAATAATATGAACTCAAAGGGTTCTGGAGAAAAAAGGAAAAGTAAGTATTGATGAAATTTATAAGGTTGATTATATTTCTCACTCACAATTATTTATAATAACAATGTTACGTTAGATCATTTATTGTTGTGGAACTTTAGAATTTTTTTTACAATATTCTTTTGAGAATTTAGTGCAAAAATGTTAATAAACAAACAAGTATACTATGTAATTTTTTGTACTATTACAAATTTCAAGTCCTCCTTTTCATGACAAGATTAAGATATTTTCTGGTATGTACATGTGTGTATGAGTTTATTTAACATATTTACTTATAAAATAAAATATGCACATGTTATATTTATACTCAACATAAAATCGATATTTCAATTTCAAGTAATATATTTGTACGTTTCTTGTTCTATTAATGTATGATACTCTTATATAACATTATATACTGATGCTAGTATTATGTTTAATTTATGATTTATAGAGTTTAATCTCAGTAAATGTGTCTGCAATTAGCATCTTTTAATTATGAATGATTGTAATCTATATATTTAAGTTAACAAAAAAAAGATGAATTATTTTGTTCCTCTATTTAGTTCATTATATTTACCACTCACAATTATTTATAATAACAATGTTACATTAGATCATTTATTATTTTATAACTCATAATTAGTTTTACAATATTCTTTTGAGAATTTAGTGCTCAAATGTTAATAAATAAACAAGTATACTATGTAATTTTTTGTACTACTATTTTATCTACGAATTTCAAGTCCACCTTTCAATGACAAGATTAATACATTTTCTGGTATGTACATGTGTGTATGTGTATAGTTGACATATTTACATATACAACAGATATATACATACTATATTAATATTTGATATAAAATTGATATTTCAAGTAATATACTAGTACTTTTCTCGTTCTATGAATGAATGATACTCATATATAACATTATGTAATGATGCTAGCATGATCTTTTATGATTTATAGAGTTTAATCTCAGTCAATGTGTCTGCAATTAGCATGTTTTAGATATTAATGATCATAATCTATATATTTAAGTTAACAAAATGATACATGCTTTTATGTCTAACAATCTCGTCTAATTCTTGTGTTTTTATCCGATATTTAATGATAAATTCTTGTCTAAAGTCTTAATTTTATCTTGGATGATGTTTGGAGCATTTGCCGAGAAAAAATGTGAATTAGGACGAGATTGAGAGCCCCATATGAAGTCGAGAGGTTCGGGATCAACCGAGAAGACATCGTGTATCAAGACCAACAAAGTGGCGTGCGCAAGCCGATAGTTCACTGTCTGCTTGTGTCGTAGTGAGCAAAAAGGCTCACTACAGCGAGAGCCGACAGTGGCTTTTGTCAGCTGGTGCAGCCGAGCCATTATGCTCGTTGTAGCTCGAGGAATCGGATTAGACCCATTTTTAACTCTATAAATAGGTTTTTAACCTATTCTAAGGTATCTTTTCCTCCAAATATTGTTCTCTCATTGTCTTTTTGCACCTTTTGGATTTTAGCTTTGAAGATGACATTGAGAAGCTAAAAACCTCATTCGGGCAATGAGTTGGAAGCCTAGTCTCTAGATGCGTTTTAAAAGTTAGGATTTATCAATTGCTTGTCCATTTGTAAATCAGACTTAAAAAAAGAGCAAGAGGTTCATATGCTATCATTGTTTCTCTTAATTGGCTACTTGAATAGAAATAATCTTGCGTGTCTATGATCAAATCGAGAAGATGATGAGTGATTATAGTTGGCTGGGTTTTCCTTTATTGTTCAAATCTCGTGTTTAATTTGTTGCTTTAATTTTGCTCACATTTAATTATCATAGAATTGCAACCCCCCCCCCCCCCCTTATTTAAGTATCATAAGTAGTTAACAATCGTAATTGATCTACACTCCCTTGGGTTCGACCCTTGCTTACGACTTTCACATTAGGTATCAATGTACTATAAATTGTATTTTTAGTGTGCTACGACATACATCACAAGAAAATATAAAAATGCATGTTCCTTTATCTAGTTTTATAAAGTAAAATCGTTTGCAAAATTGTTATATACATTGCACCAAACCGCATGAAACCGTTCAAAACCACATAGTCGGTTTTGAATTACAAAATTACAATTTCAAATTATATTTATACCGCACTTAGCAATTCAGTTTGACATTAGTTAAAAAAACCGTAAAACCACTGTGAACACCCATAACTAGGGGTGTGTACGGTTCGGTTAACCGCCCAAACCGAACCAAACACCAAAATTTCGATTCTAATTGACATCGAACCAAAATTTTCAGTTTGATATTGGTTATATTTTTTTAAAAAATAATAATAATTTTTTCGATTCGGTTCGTTTTTCTATTAGATTCAGTTCGGTTAACCGAATTTTTTTTTTGTTATGATTTTTTTATATTTATATATAAATCTTTATACTATATGTACATAATTAAAAAGAAAAAAAATGTAAATATGTGCTTATAAATAACATTTTATGTGGAAGGAAAAACTCAAAAAAAGCCCTAATTATGAATAATGTTTCAAGCTGCAACATAAATTTGTGCGAATATTGTAAAAGTACCTTTATTCCCTCATCACTTACACTCACTTGAATGAGAAACCAAAGAATATGGGGTCTAATTATATTGGATGGCAACTTTGTCCAACAAAAATAAATTTTGGAAAATTTCATGTTAAATCCATTTTATTTATGTTTTTCAGTTCTTTGATAAGCAAAATCCATTTTAGTGACTTTTTGTCTTCCATAAGCTTAAACAACGATAAGAATAAGATTTCCCAATATCTTGTTTTAATGAAAATTTTGTTTAACTGAAAATCAAATTGAATCGAACAGTTCAATCGATTTTCAGTCTGAAATTTCAGAAAATCAAAATTTCGATTTTGTTTTTGACCAAACCGGCCGGTTGAACACCCCTAACTTTATATAAAGAGAGGCGACCTTACAGTAACTACTTTGGTATGACAATTTTTTTAGTAATACATCTTGCACCCACTAAAAGTTTGACAAATGTCCCCCCCACGATTTCTTCTTATTCCTTTCAATTTTTTTTATATGCTTTTATCTCTTTTCTATATAAGTAATTCTCTAACTACTAATAATTGACATAAAATGGTAGGTAAAATTTATGCTTGCATAATTTCAAGCAACGCATGTAATATTGAGAAATTTTTATTTACAGTTGTCACTACTAATAATTGTTAATTAGCAACGCATATATAACAATACTAATATAATAATAATTATATAAGATTTTATTAAATGTGTACCACTAATTATAAATAGTGACAACAATCTCTTTATTACTAATTATTATGAATTACAATTTATATACAACTTTTCTCACTATTAAACTCTTGAAAATCATTATTGTGGCAAAGCAAAAGTTCTTGTCACTCAATAATACTAGTAAACTAGTGATAACTTTGGTGACGATCACTTGCCAACTTACCTCTAATATATTATTTTCTAATGGAAATTGGCGATATATTTCTTCTGATAGATTCATTTTATTCGTGTGGGTCATATTCTACTAGATAAAGAGAGAGGATACATATTTTAATAAAATGATGTACAAACACTTTAAAAGAAAGAAGAATGAAGAAGAAAACATAGGAAAGAAAGAAAACACAGCAAAGCAATAACATGAAACGATATATATCGAATAAATCTACAGCTAATGACACTAATTCAATCATACAAATGCAACAATAGATGTATTTTATTTTATTTTATTTTATTTTTGTCATTTAATTGTATCCAAGTTGTCGTATCTCTTAATTGTTATATTGTATAACTACATTTGTCAAAAGAAGGAAAAAAGATAAGATAATCTAATTACTGCATGTTATTTTTTTTAATTTTTTTTTTGGAAACAGATCAAAATAGTTTAATCATTAATATATATATATATATATATATATATATATATATCCACATATCCTTTGAAAGTTCAAATTATTATGAAGAAAAATATACATAATTAATCTAAGAATCATCAAGTAGGGCCATCAAATATGAATGATTTAGATGTAGAATTATATTTGACTAAATCAATGAAAAAGATTATTTGTTTATTAATTAAAAAAACCTCATTGGCCTTACCAATGCTGCCAAAAATGTGGACTTTTAACTCTTAAACAAGCAAATCAACTGATGCATATAATTTTAGGACTCTCAAGGTTGGTTTTCATTAAAAGAAAATGCAATATATCATTATTTTTTACCTCCCAATAATGTGTAACTGTATGGAAGCATTAAATTCATCAAAATCAATTAACTGAAATAATTCCTTATCAACTTAGAGGAGATTTTTAAAAAAAAAAACGATGATGTGCAACGTAACGTTGCTCTTGCTTAAATTTGTCAATTTTAATGCATGAAAAACCATAAATGCATCCAAACAAATGTGTTCTCTATTCAGGTTCATGTGATGCGACGATCTGATGGGGTAACAATGCTTCAATTCGGCATTCTCTACCGATTCAGAGGCGGAGCCAGGGGGACTGGTAGGGTGCAGCCCTCCTATAAGTTTTTTATTTTTTAAACTTGCCCCCTTAAAACCCGAAAATATCCCATTTTCCTTCAATTTTTTTGTATTCGCCCCCGTATATAAAATTGTAGCTCCGTTCCTGTCTACCATGAAAACTCGATTGAATAATGACTTTTTAATGAGTTGCTACACTGATCCAACCTTAAAAAAAGAAAAAAAATCATCATAAATTTGGCCAATTGCATCATAGTATGAATCTAGATAGAAGTTGGCGGAGAAGTCTAGGTAGCAGGTGAAGATTGGGTGAGAGGCAAAAACCAATTAAGAAATAGTATATGTTTACGGGTTAATTGCATACCCCTATGTTAACAAAATAGGTTAATTATCCCTTGTGTTCTTAAAAAGTCTGCAAAAAAGTTAAATTTTGTTAAAAAGATAGATTTTTTTTTTTTGTGAATTAACACTATCTACCTTTTATATTGTATGAAAAGTATATAAATGACAAATAAGCATGTCAATAATGGTGAAAAACATGGGGAAAAAAATACTCGTTTTCTAATGAAATTTAGCTTTTATGCAGACTTTTTAAGAACAAAAGGGAGTGATTAACTTATTTCGTTAACACAGGGGGTTTTAGTATTTTCAAAATAACACAAGGGGGGTTTTATGCAATCACCCCTATTTATAATTGGATGAGAACCGGCTGCAGCCGGTGGGCAGGTGTCCAAATCAGTAGTGAAGTGAAGTGAATGGTATGTTTACTTGTTTCGGAAAGTAAGCTTAGTTGAAAAGGTAGTTTAAGGTTGGAGGGTTACCTTAAGAGGAAGGGACACAATTTTCTATCTTTACAACTAACCCTGATTTCTATATTAATATATATTCTCTTTCAATATCTCCTCATATCTTATGTTCACATTGGTTGTCCTTTTTCTTTTGTTATTATTATTATTATTATTATTGTCTTTCAGTGCACTAGCTGTCGGCTTCAGTAATTTCTCCTTTTTTCCTTCTTTTTTTATTTTTTGAATGAGAAATTGAGCCAAGTAGTTGAGGGCTTTATCGGCAATAATCCCAACAGTAAGAGAATAAATTAAAGGATGTTCCGCGGTATGAATAATTTTTTTAAAGTAATTTCGATTAATATATTCTAAGTCGGTATAAGACCAAATTCATAAAAGATATAAACTATAAAGTTATGAGGTTAAATAATTTGTAACTTATACTATTGGTTCATTGCATCGAATCAAACGTTTAACGAGTTTTTCATTTATATAGAAGGCTGCAAATATAAAGAAATTGTCAGCATAAGCTATGCCTCATTTTCTACGTAGACAACATATGCAATTCATATAATCCAATTTCTCTGGTCATGGCGCTCGTAATTTGTTGTAAAAGTGTTTATTCGGTTACTTATGCATCCAAGAGTTGCCTTCTAATCATTATTTGGTTTCAGATATTTAAACGAAACTCACAATTTACTACTGGTTGGAGATTTAAACACAAGTATCAATGAAGATCCTAAACTAAACTTGTGTGGTAAAAAATGAAATGAATGTTTTGTTAAAAATAAGAAAGAAAAGTAACCCGCCAAGCATCATATTCAATGATGTGGATTAGTTAATAAATGTAACAATGGCAGGCAAATGAACCATGTGATTATACTGTCACTTTATATATAATTGCCAATAAATTTCGCTGAATAAATTTATAGAAAGTAAAACATCAAATGATTAAATATAATATGGATGGGCCCTAGTTTTCCAAAACAATAATATATATATATATATGTATGTATGTATGCATAAAAAAAATATACATATATATATGTATGTATTTATGTATGCATCAAAAAAATATACATATATATATATATGTATGTATGTATGCGATATGCAATCCGCCAAAATATAACATAATAAAATGATGTCTTAATATCTAGATTGACACGTGTAGGATTTATTGAGATGAATTAAAGGCATTCCTCTCGAAGCATTTTAAATAGAAAAAATGAAAGCAAGAAATATTTCTCAGTCAATCTAGACAAGTGATCGATTAAGTAGGGTCAAAAGATAAAGACAAAGAGAAGGCTGAAGGCTTTGATGGTAATAGTTTCTGGATTACACGTGACTAATGTGATATAAAATTATTAACGATTATTAAATTGAATCAAATTAATTGAGTAATCAAGAAGGTTTTTAGTTGAAGAACAAACAAATTAATCCAAAAATCACTTAACTGAAATATGCAAAAATATATACATACTATTATGTCAGGAAAGTAACCTTCCAAAAATTTTTGTTAGACCACGTATGTATGTAATAGTGATCTAATCAAAAGTATCCTTAGTTTATCTCTAAAATCATAATCCGGATTAATACATGCTAAAACATGCCTGCACAAGTCATATTTTTAGAAGTTGAGTCTCAAGGTATTCACAATAATTTATGTAATTATGGAATCACGTAGGATACATTGTCACTGCTAAAAGAAATTACATTAACATTTATCAAAGTTGTCATTCATATGATAGGTATTTTCACAACAATCCTTCTTTTTTATAATATATAACAATAGTGATTTGTAACAATTAATGACTATACATATATAATTACGAAGTCCTAGTGACAATATAATTTTGGTTGACAAATTAGTTGTTACTAGATATGTATCATTAAATTTTGATAATTAATGACAACTTTCCATAATTCTTATGTCACTAATTATTAATCATGGCTAATCTTTTAATGTTATTGTGACTTACTATTGAACTTTCAAAAATTATTAATTGATAAAACAAAAAATTGTATCACTTAATATTCATAATCAAGGACAACTTTAATTACATTTTCATTAGATGTCTTATAACTATTATTCTATTAATTATTATGGTATTTACATGAATTAATATAATTATTCATCAAGAATTCCTAAAAATCAATCAACTAGATTACCTTCAAGAATATATTTCTTTTACTTTCTTTCTATTTGATAGGATATGGGGCCAATAGAAGACACTTGGAGTCTAACCAAGGGCAAAAGTAAACGCAACATTTGCGTACCTTGGATAAGGTGGCCAACTTATAATTACTCAAACTACTAATTGGTAAAAAACATATTTATTGGAATGTTTAAAGTATTTGTAAATATCTTATCTATCCACAACGGAAACACTCATATCCTTTTTGTGACGAGTAATATTATAATCTCCTTAAATTGCACTTCACTCCTTCAAAGAAATCAAATTTTGTATTGACACCCCTAGAAATCAATAAAATGAAGCATGACCTCTAAATCCTTTAATTTTTCAATACTTTGCCCAAATTTATTTATCTGGCCAAACAATTACCGATTGAGAACTTGTCACATGCCTGTCTCGGTTACTTGTAAGGATATAGTCGATATGTACCATCTTAGCCACAATAATAACTATTCCTTTAGTGTCATTTCTTATTGTTAGACTACTACTTCTCTTACATTGTTAAGGAGTGAAATTAGAAAAAAAAAATACTATAAAGTGGAGAAAAATTACTGCAATTAGATGAAAATAGTGTGTATAATTGATAAATGATAAGTTGACTATGGTAGAATGCTTGTGACAAACGCGTGGTATGTTTTTGGTGGTAGTTTGGTCAAAAAAGAGTTGAGGTCAAGTGCTACAAAATTATCAAAGAACATAATCTATCTTTGTTTATAAATTTTAGTCGGATAGTTCAAAAATTGAAATTTTTTAGGGGGCAAAATGCATTTTCGCCAAATCTTTGTTTTCTTTCTATAAAGAACTTCACACATCAAAATATAATAATAATAATAATAATAATAATAATAACAACAACAACAACGTGATACCATGATATGTATATATATAAATATATATATATATATTTCTTTTAAATAGGTAGGTTTAATTTATTAAAGTGATCACAGGGTAGATTTTATTTGGTACACATCCGAGCACAGATCAATAATTGCAACTCAAATAAGATAAATATATATTGTTGTAAAGCAACGTGTTCAGTTGTTGTCCGAGCAAGTTTCAATATTTTAATTAATTTAGAAGAATTCTAAGGTTTGATATATGGACTCGTGGTTAATGAAGCAAAGGATAAATGGTCCACCAAAGTCACATCTGTCTGTCCACATTCTTTATTTAATCATATTTAGGTTCAAAGTCATTTGATGCCACAATTAGAAAACCATATATAAAACATGTTGTCGGTTCCATTCTCTCAAAAAATATCTCGATATATTAACCATAGAAAAAAAGGATTTCAAGGGAACATTAATTGGTATTTTTAAATAGCCTGAAAATAAAATTATATCTAATTAATACTCAAAATATTCTAAAAATATAATCTTATTCCAAAGGCTAGATCGTATTTTATACTCATTTCAAAATTTCGCCACCCATTATCAAAAGTCTATGCCTCATTTCCACAAAAGAAATTTCACATTCTGATTTCATTTCATCATTCTCATCATTTTCTATTTTAGAAAAAGATTCTTTAGACTTTTCTGTAAAATAAAAATGTCTTAGGTATATATATGTACGTTCTATGGTGGACTTTATAGGTCTGAACAAAAAAAAAACAAAAAAGAGGCCTTTGTGTAGCAATGTTTACGATGCGTGAAGAGACGTTAATTTTTTGAAATGTTTTCGCACTTTACTAAAAGTTATTGTTTTCTATCAATGAGTTTGGACCCCTTTCTCTTTATGCAATCCAACATAAATTGTGAGAATATATGTAGAAATTACAAGTCTCTATGTTGAGAAGAATTTTTATCCTTTGACAAAAAAAATAACAGAAGCAAAATTAATGGATATATTGAAATTAGCAAGCGAGATTAAATAAAACATTTCGTGTATCAAATAGTATAACTAAAACTGCTTTATTAATTAAGTCTTACTGAAAATGTTAAAAAAAAAAAGCCCAATTTTTTTTTAAGTAAATACAATTTTACGGTTCAAAATGGGGAAAAAATAAAAATCATCCGTGAGTTTTTCATTTGTTTTCAAAACCATCATTGAGGTTTTGAATTTTCTCAATGTCATCCTAATTGAGACTATGGAAATTATAAAGTTTTATTCATTTCAAGAATGTAATACAATCTATATAGAATAAACCAACACTACAACAAAAAGTAATATTAATGACAAAATTGGAAGTGACAATGTTAAAGTTGTCACTAGATATATATAATGTGTGACAATAATTTTTTTGCTACAAAAAAAAAAAATTGAGTGGCAAAAATTTATTTAAAGTTGTCACTATTGACAATTAGTGACACATGTATAGTGATAACACATATAGAGTGACAACTATAATTGTTGTCACTAAGTTATCACTAAAGGTGTGTCACTAATTGTCAATAGTGACAACAAATTTCTTATCACTAAGTATCAAGAGTGACAACTTCTATACAAATGTTGTCATTATTAAACATGTAAAACTTATTCTTGTGACAAAATAAAAAATCTTGTCACTAAAAATTTATAATTAGTGACAACTTTTATATTGTCACTTGATATTTTGTCATTAATGTATTATTTTTTTGTAGTGCAAAGACAAAACCTATTCTAGTTAGGATCAAATTACTAAGAGATCTAATCTAGATATGATAGGGATAATACCAGAGTTCTAAGAGGACTAGTAGAGAAAGACTAGTTGGATTAGGATATGGTTTGATACACCACCTCAAGCTCAAGGTGGGCGAAGGGTCACATTGAGCTTATCTCGAAGAAGCTCGAATCCAGTGATAGCTAATGTCTTGGTGAAGGTATCAACTTTTTGATCATCAGTGGCAACAAATTGGACATATTGATCCTATTTGCAACTTTTTTTCTCGAACGAAATGATAGTCAATTTCGACATGTTTGGTTCGAGCATGAAAGATAGGATTACGGGAAAGGTATGTTGCTCCAACATCATCATCACACCATGAAGTCCGAAAGGTATCCGGTTTGATGTGGAGCTCGGTGAGAAGTGATTGTAACCAAGTCAATTCTGCGGCAGTGTCGGAAAGTGTTTTGTACTCGGATTTGGTAGATGAGTGTGCAACTATGCATTGTTTCGAGCACTCCAAGAGACCAAGTTAGGTCCAAAAAGGATTGGAAATCCTCCAGTTGAGCGTCGATCATCCGAGTTACCACCCCAATCAGCGTCTAAATAATCTTGGACATTGATAGAATCGGAACGACGAAAATGAAGACCATGATCAGTCGTGAACTTCAAGTACCGAAGAATACGGTTTACAGTTGTGCAGTGAGTTTCGGTTGGTGAGTTCATTAATTGGAAGACCTTGTTGATGGCAAAAGCAATGTTAGATCAATTGAGATTCAAGTATTGAAAAGCTCCAATGATTTCGAGGTACTTGGTCGGATCTTGGAAATAAACATCATCAGCCTTTGGCAATTTCATGCTCGTGCAGCTTGGAATGCGAACGCCTTTGGATGATTGAAGTCCAGCGAGGTTGAGAAGATTCAAAATGTATCTCCGTTGAGGGAAAATGAGTTTGTCTGTTGTGGGAACATATTTAGTGCCACGAAAAAATTTAATTCCACCTAAATCACGGAGAGAAATTTCGTTTCCTAGAGACTTGACAAATTCTGCAACATGGTTAGCTTGATTGCCAATGACGAAAGCGTAAATGAGCATGTAAGAATAACACCAGCATGTGGATAAATAAAAAGAGAAGAATCATTCTTGGAAGCTTGAAACCCAATTTTAATAAGAAAATCCTTGAGACGATGAAACCAAGCTCGAGGAGCTTGTTTCAACCCATAAAGAGATTTATTTAACTTACACACATGAGTCGGTTTATATGGATTAACAAAACTTTGAGGTTGCGTCATATGCATAGTATCATCAAGAATCCTATTTAAAAATGAATTTTTAACATCAAGTTATTTTAGGGACCAATGACGCAAGATTACGATAGACAAAACAAGGTGAATCGTAGTAGGTTTTATAACAGGACTAAAGGTTTCTTAAAGTCAATGCTTTCCTATTGGTGACAACCTTTTGCATCAAGACGCGCTTTATAATGCTCTATTGAACCATCAGGTTTATGTTTAATTTTGTACACCCATTTATTTCCAATAACATTCATGCTAGAATTATATGGAATTATTTTCCAAGTATCATTATGTATCAGAGCATTAATTTCCTCGGCCATAGATTTTCTCCATAGGGGATTTTTATTAGTAGAAATAAAGTAGGTAGGTTCGTTATGAGATGCATCAAGGATTGAAGTAGTAACAAGAGCAGCTGAAGGATTGTTAATTTTTTATTTTCAAGGACGAAGGACCATTTTATGCATGGGGGAGGGGCTGCGGGAGTAGGAGAGGTCGTAAAAGATTATACTGGGATAAATAAACAAGAAGAGGAATACCTGGTAAACTCGAAGAGTGGCGGCCATCGCGTTGTGTGGTACTTGGTAGTGGCAGTAACGTCACATTAGAATGTGAACCGAGAGGTCGCGGAGCATCAATAGGAGGAGGCACTAGTTTCACGATGGCAGTGGGAATTGGTAGAGTCAGCCATGTGCCAGAGGAAGGCAATGAGTTGTTCAGAACCGTATCTAAGACAGAGTGCTCACGAAATAAGAACGTAGATTCATCAAAACGAACATGATGAGCGATGTATAAACGGATAGACTCGAGGTCAAGACACCTATGCCCATGATAAGACATGCTATACCCAAGGAAGACACATGGCTTGTACTGAAACTCAATTTTTTGCCTATTATAGGGACATAAGAATGGATAAAAGACATATCCAAAAACTTGTAGGAATTGATAGTCAGGTGTTTTATGAAAGAGACAGGTGGAGGGTGATTCCTTGTAGGTGACAGTAGAGGGCATTTGATTTATAAAGAAGACTGTTGTTTCAAAGGCGGAATGTCAGTACCAATAGAGAACAGCTTCAGTTGCAGAAGGGTTACACTAGTTTCAACAATGTAAAGGTGACAACGCTCTACACTATCGTTTTGCTCATGTGTATGAGGGAAAGCAAGACGATGGCAGATTCCTTGTGTTCTTAAAAATTTATTTGGTGTTTGATATTCCTCGCCCAATTCAATTGAACATACTTGATTTTAGTATTAAATTCTCATTCGACATGTTTTTGAAAAAATTGAAAAGTAGATAAAACATCAGACTTCTGACATAAAGGAAAAAACCAAATATATTTTGAAAAATCATCAATAAAAAAATAACAAAGTATTTATGACCATCACTAGATAAGTAAGGGAAATGACCCCAAACATCAGTAAAAATTAATCTAAAGGACTAGTACTACTAGAAGAAAGTATGGGAATGGATAACCTAGGCGACTAGCCCAATTGACAAGATGGGCAGACATATTGACTAACTTTAGTAGAACAGGGAAACTTGTACCTAGAGACAACTTCGTGAAGGACACATTGGTGAGGATGACCCATGCGTTGATGCTAGACATGAGTAGGGGCTCGAATTGAGAGAAAGACAGAGGGGGCAATTGTAGGCTTGGATGACAAAGAATAGAGTTCGTTACTGTTGGGTCCGATAAGGAGCACTGGTAGTCCGATCCTTCACAACAACAAAAAGATGAATGGAATTCAACGTAAATATATTTTCATGATAAAATTTTTGAACTGAAAGTAAAATATTTAGATAAATTGGGGACATGTAAGATATTACGAAGATGTAAAGAACCTAAGGGGATTTGATTGGACGAATAACTTGTATGGCAAATCGAAAGACCATTACCATTGCTAACATGTAGATGATCATTGCCAGAGTAGGGTTCCATTGATTGGAACGATGTGGTTTCAGGGGAGCCGTGAGTGGCCATGATGTCGGGCAACCAGTTGACAGATTGAGAATGAGATGGATACGTCATGTGAGTGGAAGGCGTGGTTTGAGGATTCTGATATGATGGAGGAGGTCCGTGATATGGGTAGTTAGGTGACGGTGGAGGATAGGCTTGGTAATATGGTGGTGGTGGTGGAGGATAATATTGGTAGTACTGTTGATATGATGGTGGATTTGATTGTCACCTGCCACCACATAGGCTTCCTCGGTCGTAACCCCATCCGTGGCCACGATTGTTATTATAACCCCCACAATTCGATTAGAATTATTTTGAGGACCTTTTTGAGTGAAGTTGGTGGTAGGTGTAGCGTTTGGAGAAGGCATGGATGGAGTGTTAAGGGTGATGGTATTAGTGGAGTCATCATGCAAGAATTCTTGCGTAAGAATGAAGGATAATAGCTCTGAATATTAGATGGGATTGGGATGTGCCGTAAGAGTGGTGACAACATCCCAAAATTCCGATCTAAGGGCTTTAAACACGTAGAGATTGAAGTCGGTGGTGGATAGACGATTTCCCACCGCTACAAGTTCATTGGCAAACGCCTTCGCTTGTTGAAGATAGACTTGGACCGAAGAGTCACCTTGTTTGAGATTCTGAAGTTAAATCTTAAGATGCATAAGGCAAGCATGGGAGGGGGAGGTAAAAGCATGCTCAAGAATAAACCATATTTGGTGCGAAGATGTAGCACCAACACGAGACGATCGTCTTTGGTGAGCGATGTGATAAGAGCGCTCATAAAAAATTGGTCTTGTTGTTCCCATTGAGAGAATGCAGGATTGAGAATTGTTTCAGACGAAAAGGATTCGTCAACAAACGTAGGAGGGGGTTGGGATCCATCAATAAATTCAAGATGACGAAGGCCATTAATTAATGGAAGAATTTGAGTGCGCAAGAGATCATTTTTTGAGGTAAGTTTGATAGATAGGTAGTGATGAATTTGGGTGAAAGGGTTGGGGTTGGGCGTTGAGAGAGACACCGCTGATGGCATCAAGAATGATCTGACAGTGCCCGAAGGATTTGGCTCTGATGCCATAATGAGACTATGGAATTAATAAAGTATTATTCATCTCAAGAATATAAGTCTTTATGAACAATCTATATATAATAAACCAAAGACAAGAAACCTATTCTAGTTAGGTTCAAATTACTATGAGATCTAATCAAGATATGATAGAGATAATACAAGAGTCTAAAAGAACTAGTAGAGAAAAACTTGTTGGATTATTAGGATATGGTTTGATAATCCTTATAGCCAAATTCCAATAATGATTTTAGGTGAATAAATAACAATTTAGTCATTTAACTTCTATTAATTAAGAAGATATTCATTATCATTCCGAAAGTTTCAATTTGATTTCAATATTTTCCTTGAGCTTTTAAATTTGCTCAATATCCTCTTTGTAGTCAAATTGAACGACATTTTTCAATGAAGAAAGTACAATATAAATATTTAGTTTACACTAATAGTTTTAGCATATGTAATTCATGTGATTTATTATATAAAATATAAGTAGCAAAAATAATAAATCAATTTGATAATTATTAATACACAAATGTATGATGTGTTTTTTCAGTTTCACCCGATTTTATTGCATCTTTAAGAGGAATCATGATATACTATAATTTATTAATTAGATCCTTTTTGCAGCTCTTAGAATTTATTGATTGATTTGTAAATTAATATGTTTATTACCTAATAAACTAGACATATAATTTTGTATTACAAAAGCAATCAAAGATTATTTTTAGAAAAAGTAAGGAAAGCAAAACTCCCTTTTTCAATGACTTTGGCATCTTCATTACCATTTACTTCGAGAGTAAAAATAAAAGGGAAAAGGAAAAAAAGATTTTTTTTTTACAGCAAAATCAATTATATACACACACAAGCGCACACACACACGTATATATAAGATGTAAAATTATTTTAGCTTGAATTTTTTTGGATGATTTTATGTGTTTTATGAAGCTTATAAAAAATTGCATTCCCATATAACTTGCTTGTATTACATGACTTTATTAAGCATAATTTTTTTTTTTCTTGAAGAATGTAGAAAATCAGACATATATACTTTTTTAGGTCAAGTTTCAGCAAAAATTATAATTATGTTAATGCTAATTTTTACTGCCCTTGTTGCGATGTAACAAGAAGATTATATTATTATTTTCATGATGTATTTTAATTTAAATATAAGAATGGAGATGTATGATAAAATAATATATTATTAAATAACTAATTAATATTTTACTATACGTGCATCAACTTTGCCAACATTATTATTGTAAATTAAATAATTAAAATAGACTTTATTTACAAGAAATTATTGTTGAAATTTTGCAATAAAGGTAATATTGAATGAAAGCAAATTCTTAGGGACGATTTTAAAATTAAACTGAAACTTTAGGGATGAATTTGAATTTATTCATAATTAGTATGATTTAAGTGACTAAATTACCCTTCATTCACTATAATTTATTGTCTATAGGGAGGAGATTGACAAAATTCAAAATATCAGGGCCGATTCTGTAAACACCTTGAAATCTCAATGACGATTTTGAATTTCAACCCTTTCAAAATAGGTAAATCAAACTTTCTTTTCACAAATGAAACATCAAATCAGCATGTCAGTTTATATGTTCAAACTTTACATCTCACTAATTTGAACACATTTTATGTACACTTATTTCTCAAGGGAATCTTATCAAAAACACTCTCACCACATAAACTCCAAACATTTTATTAATAAATCCAAACATAGCCCATAATTTTGTACAATTTCGTCAAGACCATAGGCATAGGGTTTAGATATCATTCAGACCAAATTATTTCATTTTAATATAGAGTACAATATTGATTTGTCCTTCTTGATTTCTTCGTTATTCACATGCTATAATTAATTTGGATTCTTTTGTTTTAGATGAACATTATTTATCATCCATATGTTCTGCATGCATCTTAGAATTGTAAGCAAGGATGGATTTTGGGGGGCGGGGGCCGAGACTTCAAAATTTTTTTACAGGGTGTAAATATACATTTCTGTTCTGCCCCCCTCAAGAATAAAAAATTTCAGTTCCATAGTAGACGAAGAATAGCTATAACATAGCTAGTGAAGCGCTGGCTCCCCTATGGGTAGGCAGTGGACTGAATCCTCCTGCCTTCCTTGAAAGATTATTTTTGCTTTTATATAATCCTTTTGCCTTTATAGATCATTTTTGCTTAAATAGAATCCTTTGGACAATTGTAGTTGTAGCATTCTTCATTTATTTCCTCTCCTTTTTTTTTTTGGTATGTTTTTTTTATTCAAAGTTATTGTTTTCAATTAAAAATGCAATTACTAGGGGAAGAAAAAAAAGTCGAATTATGAAAAGTTTTAACTTTTTCCTTTTAAACTTATCTTCTAGACTTATTAGGATTAAAATTAACAAATATTTTTCCTAGAACTTGTAAGAAGGATTGTTAACAAGGAAAGACATCAACAAATCTACAGACGAGAAAAAGTCAGTAATAATTATTCCATCATTTAGAGTTTATCCAAGACAAGTATGTGTAGAGCGATTATGTTTGTATTAATAGTTATCACTTTATATTCTTTTGGAGAATAAGTTGCAATTTTGCGGTCACATAAGGTGATAATATTAGTGTTAATAGTTGTTATTTTATGTTCTTTTGAAAAATTAATATTATTGAAATTGGTAGTTGCATAAAACTGATTACATTTATGTTAATAAAATAATAATTTTTATTTCATATTCTTTTAGAAACTTGTGATTATAATATTGCGAAAAAAAATTGGTTGCATAAATGATTACATTAATATCAATAAAATATTAATTATCACTTTATATTCTTTTGTTATTTGTTATTATAATAGCGTCAAATTTCACGATTGAATTGATGTATCTTTTGTTTTTACCTTTAATGTTATTTTTATGAAAATTAATTGTACACGAATTTATGATGATTAAAATATTTTTGTAACTACTTGCTTGTATCTAGAATAAATAAACAAGGTCACTAACTCAGGAAAAAGGAGATAGAATCAAGTAGAATGTTAAATATCAAAAAAAATTATATCGTTAATAAATGAATTTTATTACGTGAAATAATGTTGTGTACTACATTGATAAACTTATCTAAGAATTGCTTGTGCATTTCGAAACTTCTACGAATTTATTTTGAAAGTTAGTACCTTTTTTTTTACACAGATGTTACTTGTTATTTTACTTATGTATTAAAATTAAAATAAGTTTGATTATTTACTTCAAAATATTGTCAAAGAATTTGCTTTAATGGTAATTCTCGCCGCGCCCCCCCCCCCCCCCAATATTTTATTATTGGATCCGTCCCCGATTGTAAGTTAAGGATACACACACATATATAACAGAAAGTGTACAACAGAAGATTTGCAATTCTCCAATCCTTTGCGTATAATTGTAAACTTATACCATGTATGTATATTGGCTTCACCAAAAAATTTATCAGAATATATATATATATATATAACCTAAATTAATACAGTACGAGGGGTACTTACGAACTTGATCTGTAATTTGATTATGAAGCGAGTGAGGTATATGAAACCATAAGTTGGTTAGGTTTGTCAAGTTGGGATCCAATGATGACTCTTCTATTATGGCAACCTAATTTTTAAGGTTGTCAATAAATCAAAAGGTCCATTAGAATAAGAGGACGTGTGTTCATATATATTTTTTATTATGGCAACTTAATTTTGAAGGTGTCACGTATTACAATCTGATCAGAAGGCACTACAACAAAAAGTAATATTAGTGATAAAATTTGAAATGACAATGTTAAAATTGTCACTAGATATAAATAATGAGTGACAAGAATGTTTGCTTTGCCACTATAAGAATGTTTAGTGACAAGAGTTTCTCTAAAATTGTCACTATTGACAATTAGTGACACATGTATAGTGACAACTTAGTAACAATAGAAATAGAGTGACAACTATAATTGTTGTCATTGAGTTTTCGCTAAAGGTGTGTCACTAATTGTAAATAGTGACAACAATTTCTTTGTCACTAACTATCAAGAATGACAACTTCTATACAAATCTTGTTACTATTAAACATGTAAACTTTATTCTTGTAACAACACAAAAAATTTTGTCACTAAAAATTTGAAATTAGTTACAATTTTGACATTGTCACTTGATATTTTGTCATTAATGTATTATTTTTTTGTAGTGATGGGCATGTAATTAGACAGATAGTTATCTGGTCAGGTCCAAATTAACTCGGGGTCTGCATTTCACCGACTCAATTGAGAAATGCGCGGACCATTTTACTATAATTTTTTAGGGTATTTTGGGAAGATGTTATTATGAGATATTTATCCCACGTAATAGATTTTTGCCCAAAAATAAAAATAAAAATAGACTTGACATCTTTTAATAATCCTTTCTTATCTTAGCTTACCAAAGTCCAACCAAAAATTATGAGCAGGCAAAAAGATTTCTATCAGATAATATTAACTAATTACTTATTGAGAGAATAATTTGTTTGAGTACATAAAATCAAAAGGAATTTTAAATCACAAATTAAAAGAGTATCGAAACCTAAAACAAATGATAAGCATATATATCCCTAATAATTAGACACCTGCCTTTGGCTTTGTTTGAAACTTGGGTATATGTGCAGCATGTGTGGAGAATCACAGTGAAGATAAACATTATGTAATTATTTGAACATTAAATAATGTTTTCTAAGACATTCGACATTGGAATGCCCAAACGAAAATGACTTGTTATTTTAATTAATGGAATATCTTCAATATCTTAAAAGAAAATTCTCAATGGGGAATGAATGGACAGATGGCCGTATTGCTTAGAGTCCCTTTATGGTCTTTTTGGGAAGAATCATGCATGATTGACATAAATAAAAAGAAACATATAGTATTCAAAGACAATAAATTAAATTTAGAGTTAATGCCTCAAATTAGTAATTAATTAGAAGATTAAGTAAAATATAGTTTAGTGCTCGACCTCTTAAAAGTGGATTAATGCAAGTCATGAACTTCTAACAATTTTAAGAAGGAATATATTAATTAAGTTGAAAGGTCTGAGTGGTTGCAGTTAATTTAGATCGAGATTTTTCTTTTTGTTAAAATAAGCTAAAAAAAATTAAATTCGTTAAAATTAAGTTGATAAGTAAATATACACAAGCTTCAAATATGGCATTTTAAGACATCATTTCTAATTTTCACTATAATTGTAAAATCCTTCTCAATAAAACATCATTAAAAGTTATTAATAGTAAAATTAATGGACACCAAAGGAGTGTTTGCAATTGATTAAGAGAAGCAATTATCAGCTTTTGGTTGAATTCAAGAAGAGGGGAGTGTTGGTTACCAGATCATCATACACAATCGTAATTGGGTGACTCTAATTCTACTTCATTAGTCCGAAATCTCAAAGCATCTCCGTGGTTTTCCTTTTTTTTTTTTTGGGTTGATTTTGGTCTTTTGAAAAAATAATTAACTCAAACTTCATTTCGACACTTGTGCTTTTATTAATTTAATTCTCTTAATCCGATTTGTTACCAGGTCAATTATATTTTTAGCCTCCAATTATCAATAATTAATACGTTCGCCCTAACTAAATTAAGAGCTTGGTAAAATTGGATTAGAGATTTAGGGTTTTTATGATGCAATCAATTATGAATATGGTCGCCCTAACCAAATTGAACGGTTGTTCAAATTGGATTAGAAATTCAGGGTTTTGAATGTGGTTTGCGGCTTTAATTAATATGTTTTAATATTCATCAAACAATTTTTTGAGTCCATTGTTGGATTTTCTGCACTGTTAATCTGAAATATATTGGAAATATATGCGATGAACAAATGAAAACAAATCGAGGCGAGAGTTGGACTCTCTATCCTTAAAGCTATATTGCCCCGCCTACGGTGGTACGGGTTCGTACAACTAACTTCCCAAGATACAACGATTACGTGTTGTAATTGAACCACTTCAAGAACAACACTCCACGAACTTATTTTGCTCAAGAACTCTCACTGTTGTGATGTATGTAGTATGCTTAACAAATGCAGAAATGATTTCTAATTTTAGATGTGATGGTATCAATTTTCATTCATATGGGAGACCCTTTATCTAGGCGAAAAAACCAAGAAAGTGAAAACATTTCACCTTCCACTTTTAAAGTGAAACATTTCACCTTCCACTTTTAAAGTGAAAACATTTCACCTTCCACTTTTAAAGTGAAAAACTTTTCACATAAAGCAGCAAAACGTTTCAATTTCTGACTGCTTGGAAATGAAACATTTCAGCTTTAATTCACCTTCTGTTGGGCTGCTTGACTACTTGGAAAAGAAATTGGCCTAAATTAATTCTTGTTGGCCCAAAAGAAGAAGAAAATCAACTGGGCCCAAGTTAATTTAATTCTGAATTTTGTCCAAAAAGAATATATTTAGCCCAACAACCACCAAGCCCAGCCAAGGCCCGCGCCCGAGCTCGAGCCGAGCCGGTCGGTCTGTGGGACGGCGGCGGCGCGCGAGGCGAAACGGACCAAGACTAGGTCCTTCTCCCTCACAAAGCCCAAAAAAAAAAAACTTATGACCCAAAGGGCTTATCCTTTACCTTTAGGCAAATGTATATAAGCTCATTCACCTTATGGTTTATATCCAATGTGGGATATCCACATTCAAACACCCAACAATAGCAATTAATTTCTCATTCGTTTCAAATCCGAATCGAGAAATTCGAAATGCTAACCTCATCTACTCCCAGAGTAGAATAATATTATCCAATAATATTTAGTATCCTCGATACTTGTGGTGTTCGAATTTCTTACGCAAAAGTGGTGTTCACACACTTTTCATATACACAAAATTCACCCAATATCCAACAATCCCCCACACGAATGAAATTAATGCAATTGATGCAATGCATGAAACTGAGAGTTCAAACGAACATTTATCACATCAGAAGAGGTAGCTTTTGGTTTTGAACCTTTCTTAGTGAGATATCATCGGTCTTACTAGGCTACCCAATGAACATGATGTTCATCGGTCTTACTAGGCTACCCAATGAACATGATGTCTTGAATTGGTCAGCCGTTCGTGTAAAACCAGACAATGATATTCACATGATAATTATTCTAAGCAAATTTTTAGTTCTCACTGTTGGGCCCGTTTTGGCCGTGGCGCCCCCTCTTGGTTTCATAAGTGTTTACATTTTACTCAATGTTGAGGCGGCTTACTCCTCACACTTACATAGGTGATCTCCTATTTAAGAGTATCCTACCATACTCCACTTCATTTTCATGACAGTATAGGAATCATTAAAAGTTCCGACTTAACCTTTGCTACACTTGTAGGATGCACTTCTTTATCCTAGGCAATGGGTTTAGAGTTTATTAAAACTCTTAAGTGCCCTCTTGAATTTTCACAACATAGTTGTCCCATTGAACCATGATCTTGGGATCTCCAGTCAACATGGTTGGGTTACCGCTGTGTGATAAGTGCAATATTTATATATTTTATTACCTCTATCTTTAGCATTTTATTGTGATTATATGGCCATTGGAACTGATTTTATCTCATTTTGTGATTTGGGCAAGATTTGAAGTGCAAAATAGCAATTTCAATCAAAATGACAGATTTGGCGATATTTCGGAAATACTGATATATCTGGAGATGCAGACATTAGTTTCTATTGAATTTTATCTAGTTAGAAAGCTAAGACAAAGGCCTATATTTCTTATGAAGAAGTCCAGACCCAGTTCGGAAGTTAAAGGGCTCGAAAGTGTTGAAGAATTTAATGAAGATTTCTGTTCTGGACTGGACTGGAATGCGCAGCTTTGGTGAAAAATTCATAACTAGAGTTATGTGTCTTGTATTCAGTCAAGGCCAGTTGGAAATGAAAGCTAACACATAAAGCTACAAATGTCTAGAAGGAGTCAAAGTCAGATTCGATGAAGTAAAGGCGACAAATCAGAATGTAAAGGGAAGAATATATTCTCCATGCTTTGATGTTAAAGAGAAGAATATATTCTCCATGCTTTGATGTTAAAGAGAAGAATATATTCTCCATGCTTTGATGTTAAAGGGAAGAATATATTCTCCATGTCTTGATAAAGGAAGAGAGAATATATTCTCTCTATGATTATGTCATCTTTTCATTGCCTATATATATGTCTTGCAAGAGTTGAAGTAGAACAACAACAAAAACAAGAAGAAAACAAAGAGAAGAGAGTTAGAAAAATAGTATTTTCAAGTTTTATACTTACAATTATGAGTAGCTAAGTTTTTATTTCGATTCAAGGGAGTTCATTTTGATTCACATGTTGTGAGACACGGAGCTTCATCTATCTATCTACGGTTTGATTATCTTTTGTTTCTTATTCTTAATGTTCATGCTTGTTTAGATAATAATCTAAGGTGCACATTAGTTGATTATCTATTACAATCTATTGCTAACAAATCTTCATAATCCGTAATTGTTATGTTTGATTTGTGCATGTAGCAATTAGGTTTTCATGATTAGGATCCCAATTTTCGTTGATAACCTAAGGGAAACATTAGAGTAAATTAAATAGTTGGCGCTTGCTTAAACTATTGTTTATCCTTAGTCGCTTCTAATTCGTTATGTTATTATTAACATGATTAGGATTGCTTAATACCGAGTCAATTGATAATAAGAATTTAACCGGGTGCTGGGCTTTGGTTAATGATATACGGAAGTTAATAGGGATATAAATAGCTGGTTATTTATGTTCTTGGCTAAGTAATCAAAGAATAGATAGTATTTTAGGTGTCTATGATCAACTTGAATTGAAGAACGAACTATCCTTGAATCGATGCTTTACATTTATTGAACTTCCTATTTAATTCCTGTCATTATTAATTCATCAAACAAACCTCCCCATTGAATATTATTTTGATCAACCAATCTCTAGGGTTCGACCTGGACTTACGAGTACTACAAATTCTTGTGAGAACAGTAATTATATTTTGGTGCATTCGACACGTACCAAATTTTGGCGCCGTTGCCGGGGACTGGTTTTCGGTCAAAATCTTATTTTATTCTAATTATTATTGTAATATATATAGGCTGTTAGATTTATATATTTCTTAGTTTTAAGTTTTATTGACTAGTTTGTGCATTGAAAAAAAAAACACTGTTTTTCGAATTCGGCCACGAACTCTATATCAATCTTGAAGGAAACATCGTTTTAAAAACAACTCAGCATACTTTAAGTATGCTGAGCACCACCCTCGCGGGCCCAAATTCCATCGTTTACTAGTTTTTTTTTGCGTTTTTGTGTTTTCAGTCGGTTTTTAAGTTTTATTTTTATTTGTTTTCGATATTTCTATACTTTACCTTGTTAGTTGTTGTGTTTTATGACCTCTA
Organism: Buddleja alternifolia; assembly: GCA_019426215.1. Taxonomy (NCBI): domain Eukaryota; kingdom Viridiplantae; phylum Streptophyta; class Magnoliopsida; order Lamiales; family Scrophulariaceae; genus Buddleja; species Buddleja alternifolia. Next base: position 9,359,954 of record CM033391.1, on the reverse strand, counting down.
AGAGCCAGGAAATTGATCCAGAGATTGAAAGAACGTTCCACAGATTAAGAAGAGGGGCTAAACGGGCAATTGAAGAGCAAAACTCAATACCTGAAGAGTCAATCCCTTCTCCAAAGGGAAGCACCGAATCTCTGCACCTGTTTTCAAGTGATTCAGACGAAGAGGAAGTCATGGCAGCCAACAATAGGACTCTAAAGGAGTTGGCTGCTCCAAATTTTAATCAACAACCTTTATGCATTGAATACGCTACTTTAGATGTTGCTTTTGAATTGAAATCTGGATTGATTCACTTATTACCTAAATTTCGTGGTCTTGCAGGAGAGGATCCAAATAAACATCTGAAGGAGTTCCATGTTGTTTGTTCAAGCATGAGACCAACTGGAGTGTCCGAGGAGCAGATTAAATTGAGAGCTTTTCCATTCTCCTGAGCTGATGATGCAAAGGATTGGCTCTATTATTTACCGTCGGGGACGATAACAACATGGAATGAAGTGAAGAGGCTGTTTTTGGAAAAGTACTTCCCAGCTTCAAGGGCTGCCAACATAAGGAAAGAAATTTGTGGCATAAGGCAGTACAATGAAGAGTCATTATACGAATACTGGGAGCGTTTTAAGAAGTTGTGTGCAAGCTGCCCCCACCACCAAATAAGTGAGCAATTGTTAATTCAATATTTTTATGAAGGCTTACTGTATATGGACAGGAACATGATTGATGCAGCGAGTGGAGGAGCGTTAGTAGATAAAACCCCCACAGCTGCCAGAAATTTGATTTCCAATATGGCGGCAAATTCACAGCAATTTGGCATGAGGTTGGACCACACACCTAAAGCAGTTAATGAGGTAAGTACATCTAACCTTGAGCATCAAATTTCTGAGTTAACGTCATTAGTTCGTCAGATGGCGGTAGGAAATATGCAAGTAGCGAAGGTATGTGGTATTTGTTCAGTTACAGGACACCCCACTGATGCATGTCCTACATTGCAAGAAGAAACGAACCAGCAAGCCAATGCCATTGGAGGATTCCCAGGTCAGCAACAAAGAAAGTACGATCCTTATTCCAATTCATACAATCCAGGCTGGCGAGATCACCCCAATCTCAGTTATGGAAATCAAGTTGGACAAAATCGTTATCAAAATTCTTTCCAGCCTCGACAGCAACATCAAACGAATCAATCTTTGAATTCAGGTATGGCTTTAGATGAAATTGTTAAAGCTCTCGCTAACAATACCCAACAATTTCAACAGGAAACAAGAAACAGCATCCAAAATTTAGAGAAACAGATAAGTCAGTTAGCAACTTCGATGAGCAAGATGGAAGCTCAAGGTTCGGGCAAATTACCCTCCCAAACAATCATAAATCCTAGAGAGAATGCCAGTGTAGTAACTTTGCGGAGTGGAAAAGAAATTCAGAGCCTAACTCGAAGTGTGCCAGAAGAAGAAAAACCCACAGAAGCTAAAATTAGTCTCGAAGCTCCTAAGGTAAGTTTTCCTTCAAACATGCATAATTCCACTAACACTGTTCCTGTTTCCATCCCCTTTCCGAGCAGGTTAAGTAAATCCAAGAAACAAAATGAAGAGAAGGAGATATTAGAGACATTCAGGAAGGTAGCAGTAAACATTCCACTGCTTGATGCTATTAGTCAGATTCCGAGATATGTGAAATTCCTTAAGGAGCTATGCACCACGAAGAGGAAGCTACGAGGAGACGAAAAGATTAAAGTGGATGAAAATGTGTCTGCAATAATCCAGCGAAAACTGCCACCTAAGTGTAAGGATCCAGGTATGTTTACTATCCCTTGTGTGATTGGTAATAATAGATTTGAATGTGCCATGTTAGATTTAGGTGCATCAATTAACGTCATGCCTTATTCAATTTATGCATCTCTTAATTTGGGTCCCTTGAAACAAACTGGTGTTATTATACAATTGGCGGATCGATCTAATGCATACCCCGAGGGGGTGCTTGAGGATGTGTTAGTGCAGGTGAATGAATTAATCTTTCCAGCTGATTTTTACGTTCTGAATATGGAAGATAATGGATCCCCAAATCCAGCCCCGATCCTCCTAGGACGCCCCTTCCTCAAAACAGCAAGAACAAAGATTGATGCTCATGATGGCACTTTATCAATGGAGTTCGATGGGCAGATTGTCAAATTTAGCATATTCGAATCCATGAGGTATCCCCCTGATGTGAATTCAGTTTATTCTATTGATATTATTGATGTGTTAGCCCAGGAGGTTTTTGAGAAAAATCAAGTGGATGCATTGGAAGTAGTACTCAGTCATGGTTTATGGCAATTCGGGGAACATCTGAATTTTAGTGATGAATTTGAAGAGATGATTATGGTTTTGCAGTCCTTACCACCAGCCCCTAGCAGGTATAATGTGTCAAAAATTGAGTTATCATTTAATCACACAAAATTGTTGCCATCTGTGTTGCAGGCACCGAGTTTAGAACTTAAGCCCTTACCCGAGCATTTGAAGTATGTGTACTTAGGGGAAACCGAGACCTTGCCAGTAATAATTGCAAAGAATCTGACTACGGTGCAAGAGGAAAGACTCGTTAGGATGCTTCGAGATCATAAGACAGCAATTGGATGGACTATAGCAGACATCAAGGGAATTAGTCCTTCCATGTGCATGCACCGGATTTTGTTAGAGGATGACTCAAAACCAAGCAGAGAGACTCAAAGGAGGCTGAATCCATTGATGATGGATGTAGTAAAGAAAGAAATCCTGAAGTTGTTGGATGTAGGAGTCATTTACCCAATTTTAGACAGCAAGTGGGTCAGTCCTGTTCAGGTTGTACCAAAAAAATCTGGAGTGACGGTAGTGCAGAACCAGAATAATGAGCTAGTTCCTACGAGGATTCACAATGGGTGGCGTGTTTGCATTGATTACCGCAAGCTGAATGCAGCAACGAGAAATGACCATTTTCCTTTACCTTTTATTGATCAAATGCTTGAGCGATTAGCCGGTAAATCTCATTATTGTTTTCTTGATGGTTATTCAGGTTATAACCAGATTGTGATTGCTCCTGAAGACCAAGAGAAAACCACATTCACGTGTCCGTTTGGAACATTTGCTTATCGGAGGATGCCGTTTGGACTTTGCAATGCACCAGCCACTTTTCAGCGCTGCATGAAAAGTATTTTCTCCGATTTAATCGAAAAGTACATTGAAGTTTTTATGGACGATTTTACTGTGCATGGGGATTCATTTGATTCTTGTCTTGAAAATTTATCTCGTGTGCTTGATCGTTGCATTGACACAAACCTTGTTTTGAATTTTGAAAAATGTCATTTTATGGTAGAACAAGGGATTGTATTAGGACATGTTATTTCATGTAGGGGTATTGAGGTAGATAAAGCTAAGGTAGATTTAATTGTGAACTTACCCTACCCCACATGTGTGAGGGATGTGCGATCTTTCCTTGGCCATGCAGGTTTTTATCGTAGATTCATCAAGGATTTTTCGAAGATTGCATTGCCTCTATTCAAGTTGCTACAACAAGATGTGATTTTCGAATTCACCCAAGACTGCAAGGATGCTTTTGATAAACTGAAATCAGCGTTAACCACTGCACCTTTGATGCAGCCACCAGATTGGTCTCTTCCATTCGAAATAATGTGTGATGCGAGTAATTATGCAATGGGAGCAGTTTTAGGACAACGAGTTGGCAAACAACCTCATGTGATCCATTATGCTTCCCGGACCCTTAACGCGGCTCAGTGCAATTATTCAACTACTGAAAAAGAACTTTTGTCTATTGTTTTTGCTTTAGATAAATTTCGTTCTTATCTACTTGGATCTAAAGTGATTGTATTTTCTGATCATGCAGCTTTAAGACATCTTTTGGCGAAGAAAGAATCAAAACCGAGGTTAATGAGATGGATTCTTCTTCTTCAAGAATTTGATTTGGAGATTAAAGATAAAAAGGGGGCTAAAAATTTGGTGGCAGATCATTTGAGTCGATTAGTGCGAAAAGAAAATCTGGTGCCACTACAAGAATTCTTTCCGGATGAGCAATTGTTTGCTCTGCAAGGTATGGTTCCTTGTTATGCTGATTTAGTGAATTATTTAGTTTCTAGAACTTTACCTGATGATTTGAGTAGAGCTAAGAAAGATAAAATTAAGAGTGAGGCAAAATATTATGTGTGGGATGATCCATACTTGTGGAAGTTTTGTTCCGATCAAATTATTAGGAGATGTGTGCCTGATTCTGAATTAGAGTCTGTCTTGAAATTTTGTCATGCTTATGCGTGTGGTGGTCATTTTGGACCTAAGAGAACTGAAAGAAAAGTGTTAGATAGTGGTTTCTATTGGCCTACTTTATTCCGTGATGCTTATGTCATGTGTAAAAATTGTGAACAATGTCAAAGAACGGGGAATTTAACTCATAGGAATTAAATGCTTCAAACGCCCATACTTGTTTGTGAGATTTTTGATATATGGGGTATTGATTTTATGGGACCTTTTCCTTCCTCCTTTGGTTTTGTTTATATCTTACTTGCGGTTGATTATGTTTCGAAGTGGGTGGAAGCTAAAGCCACCCAAACTGATGATTCTAAAGCTGTTGTAGGTTTTCTCAAGTCTAACATTTTTAGTAGGTTTGGCATACCAAAAGCATTGATAAGTGATCAGGGGTCCCATTTTTGTAATCGAGCTGTGGATACTTTGCTAAAAAAATATGGGGTGTTTCATAAGACATCCACACCTTATCACCCTCAGACAAATGGGCAAGCCGAGGTGTCCAATCGAGAAGTCAAGTCCATCTTGGAAAAAACTGTAAATCCTAATCGAAAAGATTGGAGTCTTCGACTTGAATATGCATTATGGGCGTACCGGACAGCCTATAAAACACCTATTGGGATGTCTCCATATAGGTTAGTCTTTGGTAAATCGTGTCATCTTCCGGTGGAATTGGAACACAAAGCGTTTTGGGTTGTAAAGAGTTGCAATTTAGATAGAGATCAAGCTGGTACACATGGGAAGTTGCAACTACAAGAGTTAGAGGAGATTCGCCTTGATGCTTATGAGAATTCCCGAATTTACAAGGAGAAGACCAAGTGGTTTCATGACAAGATGATCTCTAGGAAAGAATTTGTGATTGGACAAAAAGTGTTGCTTTACAACTCAAGACTCAAATTAATGCCTGGTAAGTTACGTTCTCGTTGGGTTGGACCTTTTGTTGTGATTAATGTATTTTCTTATGGTGCAGTAGAGATTCAAAGCTTAGAAACTAACAAGTTGTTCAAGGTAAATGGACATAGACTTAAACCTTTCTATGAAGGTTTCCAAGAGCATACAATTGAAGAAGTTTCATTGATCAATCCAACTTACTTGGATTAAAAGGCTGCAAGGCGCTGCTTGGGAGGCAACCCAAGAGTGGCTGAACGACCACCATCAGATTTGCTTTCTTTTTCCCTATCTCTTTTAATTTCGTTTGTTCATTTTTTTTTAATTTTCATTCTGTGTTGCATTGAGGACAATGCAGATTTTAAGTGTGGGGGAAATGGTTAGTTATTTGTTTTATGAGTTAAAAAAAAAATTCTTTATTGAGCAGCCAAGTAAGGTAGTGAAAAATTATTTTCCTTCATCAGTGGTTGATTGAAAAATAAACTAGATTCAATAGAGAAGTTAAGTAGTGTTTAAATTGTTATGATTGTTGAAGTACAGGCTTTTAGAGAAATTCGTGTGAATTCGTAATTTAGCATAACTTTGTATGTGACTTTTGACTTGCTGAAATCCCTTCAAATTCCTCAAGGTTAATCTGGTTGATAGTGACTTAAAATAATAATGGATGAAATTCCTCGGTGTAAAGTTTGAGGCGTAAATTGCGTAATGTTGAAGATATAGTATAGCGCCTGGGATTATCTACACTGAAGGGATTAAGCCTGAGGAGTTTTCAAGCTTGGTAACCTAAGACTATCTAGTCTGGGATCTATCGGCCCAAACCTGCTACTGTGTTGGAAATCTAATAGGGCTATTCAAAGTATGTCCAGAATGAAATGATCCGCTTGTTGAGTAACCGGGTGCATTCATGAGTAATGTTTGTATTCGCGTCAAAAGACAAGTGTGTGCTTAATAATAAAATGTTGCTCGTTTTAATTTATTATTTATGATAGAGGAAATATAAAGGGATAATGTTAAGTTAGATGTTGCATTAATAGTATAGCGGTTACGAAATTAAGTGAATTCTTGAGAAGTTTGTGTGAATGCAAGAGTAATGGAGGAGACATGATAGACCTTTCTATCGAATTTTGTTACGAATTGATGTTTGGAAAGAAAATTTCATGAACTTGCTTGTTTGTACATTGAGAGATTGATTTTGTGGGTATATCTTCTACAAACCCTCACGAGACTAAACTCGTCCACTAGGGGTAACCTAGGGGTTTAAAGGCTTGTTGCATATGCTAAATGCAACCGTGTTACCTACGAAAGTGGTTGGCTTTAGTTTTAGTTGTTTTTTTTCTAGTTTCTCTTTATCTTTGCTCGAGGACGTGCAAGAGCTAAGTGTGGGGGAATTTGATAAGTGCAATATTTATATATTTTATTACCTCTATCTTTAGCATTTTATTGTGATTATATGGCCATTGGAACTGATTTTATCTCATTTTGTGATTTGGGCAAGATTTGAAGTGCAAAATATCAATTTCAATCAAAATGACAGATTTGGCGATATTTCAGAAATACTGATATATCTGGAGATGCAGACATTAGTTTCTATTGAATTTTATCTAGTTGGAAAGCTAAGACAAAGGCCTATATTTCTTATGAAGAAGTCCAGACCCAGTTCGGAAGTTAAAGGGCTCGAAAGTGTTGAAGTAATGAAGATTTCTGTTCTGGACTGGACTGGAATGCGCAGCTTTGGTGAAAAATTCATAACTAGAGTTATGTGTCTTGTATTCAGTCAAGGCCAGTTGGAAATGAAAGCTAACACATAAAGCTACAAATGTCTAGAAGGAGTCAAAGTCAGATTCGATGAAGTAGAGGCGACAAATCAGAATGTAAAGGGAAGAATATATTCTCCATGCTTTGATGTTAAAGAGAAGAATATATTCTCCATGCTTTGATGTTAAAGAGAAGAATATATTCTCCATGCTTTGATGTTAAAGGGAAGATTATATTCTCCATGTCTTGATAAAGGAAGAGAGAATATATTCTTTCTATGATTATGTCATCTTTTCATTGCCTATATATATGTCTTGCAAGAGTTGAAGTAGAACAACAACAAAAACAAGAAGAAAACAAAGAGAAGAGAGTTAGAAAAATAGTATTTTCAAGTTTTATACTTACAATTATGAGTAGCTAAGTTTTTATTTCGATTCAAGGGAGTTCATTTTGATTCACATGTTGTGAGACACGGAGCTTCATCTATCTATCTACGGTTTGATTATCTTTTGTTTCTTATTCTTAATGTTCATGCTTGTTTAGATAATAATCTAAGGTGCACATTAGTTGATTATCTATTACAATCTATTGCTAACAAATCTTCATAATCCGTAATTGTTATGTTTGATTTATGCATGTAGCAATTAGGTTTTCATGATTAGGATCCCAATTTTCGTTGATAACCTAAGGGAAACATTAGAGTAAATTAAATAGTTGGCGCTTGCTTAAACTATTGTTTATCCTTAGTCGCTTCTAATTCGTTATGCTATTATTAACATGATTAGGATTGCTTAATACCGAGTCAGTTGATAATAAGAATTTAACCGGGTGCTGGGCTTTGGTTAATGATATACGGAAGTTAATAGGGATATAAATAGCTGGTTATTTATGTTCTTGGCTAAGTAATCAAAGAATAGATAGTATTTTAGGTGTCTATGATCAACTTGAATTGAAGAACGAACTATCCTTGAATCGATGCTTTACATTTATTGAACTTCCTATTTAATTCCTGTCATTATTAATTCATCAAACAAACCTCCCCATTGAATATTATTTTGATCAACCAATCTCTAGGGTTTGACCTGGACTTACGAGTACTACAAATTCTTGTGAGAACAGTAATTATATTTTGGTGCATTCGACACGTACCACTGTGTCAATTCTTAATTTGTAGACTTTAATCCCATTCCTCTTGATAGGCAGTCTATTTGATCTCTATGGAAGTCCTTTCGTCAAAGGATCTACTTTATCCTCCATGATCAATGGAGATAATGCCATCTTAGATCAACTGCTTAATGGTATTGTGCCTACGACAAGCCTGTCTAGACTTACCATTATTTATGCTACTATATGCCTTTGTTATTGCAGACGGACAATCGCAATTGTATGCACGTGCTATTGCCGACTTATTGTCTCAATATATCAAATTGGGCATATGTGCATATTTCAATATGGGTGCACCATGGTTCTCCACCAAGTCTTTAATCACTTTCTTACAAGAGCACTGTTATGGAAACTATTTCCAAGTAAAGTCTCAGTAAGACAAGCCTTTGGACCGTACCCATATCATTTATGTCGAATTCTTTTTCAACATCCTTTCAGTAGTCATGATTACTTACATAATCAACATATCAAACTTTCACACCAGAAAAGGTAGCTTTTGGCTTTGAACCTTAGTGAAATTTCATACTATGAGCTATGTGTTTTGTTAAAACCACATGTATCACGCTCGTTGATTATGAAGTCGTTTGAAAACATAATATTTTGTCAAACCTTTCATGCCACTACTTTGGAGCTATGTTCGAGTCCGTATACCGACCCAACATATCCCTCGGTTAGTTCCGTGAACTTCCTCATCTAATCATTTGTTTAAGGAACGCAGTCTTAATATCCATTTCAAATATCTCATGGTTATGCAAATTAGCAATAACAAGGAATATTATTTGGATTTAATTCCCATTCCCGAAAATATGAAAAGACGATCAAGGTCTACCATTTGAAGGTTCCCTTCGGCTACCAAGTGCGCCTTGTAACCTTGTTAAGGTTTGGGTGGTTTTACCTTAACCCACAGCCCCCACATTTGTATGTAACTGTAGGAAATCTTGCCATCTTTCAGGCAGATTCTTACTTTTTACTACTATGTGGGATCGTCGTTCAAAATGTAGTTATCTAGGACCACGTCCCCCACAATTCTGAATTGATCCAACGCATCATTATCTTCTTTAGAGTATGATTTTGGCGTTCAGAAACCACACTTGCATCAAATTCTTTGAACGATGCACCATAGGATGTTTCATCGACTTTCTCGATTTTACTCCAATGGTCAAGTCCTTCGTATTTTTGACCAAGTTGTGTACCTCGTACACCACGTCGTCTAGACGTTTCTCTCTTCAGAGAATATGTGCCACAAACAGTAGGACCGATCTCACTCAACAACTGTGACGACGTCCAAGTTTATGCACAACACCACTTTACCTATTCCAAACCACAAGTGACTTGATCAAGTTTTCCATAAACATCATCAGCTCATCAGCCGGAGTGTAAGATGTGCACTTGGTTTGGAACTCGGTTTGGAACTTGGTTAAAACCTGGTTTTTACTCTTATACGTCCAAGATTCCAACCTTGGTTCTCTTATAAATATTGTGTAGTCACTCAGCTTTTCCATCAACTTTATCTAAAGCTATGAATTCTGACATGATCTATACAAGTTCATTTAGATGATTTCATTGACACTGCTCCTCCAACGATGGTAAACCAGAACCACTCGTGAACTTAGAGTTATTTGTGTCAGATATCCAGTATCCTCGAGAAAAGACAACGATTCTATATTCTATGATTTTGTCGTCATGAATATCAGAATTTCTTGACTTTGTGCACGAGATACGCTATGAAGTGCATATCCAATATGCATTTAACGGTCCTTGACCATATCTTACTTTGTTTGGATTTTCGATATTCCAAAACCTCCACATTTTCAAAATCACATATCCCGGGAAAACTTTTCTGATGTGCAAGATCAGATTAAACTGCAACCACAGAGCATACTCAGAATACCAGAGCTCTAATACCACTTGTTGTGGAACTCAGAGTCATATTCCACCAAATATAGAAATAGAGAGTTAATATTGTACTAGAAATCACACTAAATTTAATTCCCAGGAAAAATTGGAGGCGTCACAACTGTCGCACTTAAAAACCAATCTCCTCGACAGAATTAACTAGACGAATTTAATAGCACAATATAATACTACAACTATAACTAACAATGGCTACTTTTGAAAACATAGTTCGCTGAGAGGATCGTTTCCCTCCCCCACAATTCTGCGATACACCAAAATTAATTAACTCCCCTTATCTCCTTGAGAATATTTTTGGGATAAATAATATCAACAACTTCTGGCGATGCGATTTGTGACATCTAACGTTGCCATCCTCGATGAGCAACGGCGCTCCAAGCGCCATCATTTTGGTCATATTAAAATAAATCTAATTTATTTATTCATCAAACCCAAAATGATTACAACAAAATTAAAGCCAATTTAATTTTGATAAGATGATTAAATCCAATTTAATCAATTACCAAATTAAATCCCATTTAATTTAATCAATTGGGTCCAACCCAATTTAATTCAATTGAAATTCAGTGGCCCATGCCCACTCTCATTTTAAACTTAAATATGTTGGAGTTCAACCCGATTTAATTTTAAAATAGGTGTTGGGTCCAACCCAAACTAATTTCAATTAGGATCCCTTGGCCCAATACTATGCCACATATTTGACCAACAGCCCAATGGGCCGAACCCATCGAATAATTTCAGGGCTTTGGGACAAAGCCCATATCTCATTGTACTATGTTGGCCAATTCTAGCATTTATTACCAAGTGGTCGCACACCAAAAGAAACAAAAAGCAAAAAAGCAAAAACCCCACTTTTTCTCATAATGGCCGGATGCTTTGTGACTTTTATTCTTACCATCATCCACTAATATTTTATTTTAGTGGAAAGCAAAAGCAAAGTTAATTAATATGATTAAAGTCTTAAAGGAACGGTCATTATGGGATGCCTTTTACTTTTGTCTTAAGGAACGGCCATTATGAGATGCCTTTTACTTTTGTCTTTGCTAAAGTTGACTCAACAATTTATTCTTCCTCAAATCCCAGACTCGACCAAAATTACCAGATAAAGACAACATCTTTCATGGCTTCATTTGGCCATCTCAGGCAACGTCTTTGGCGCCGCTCGTAGCGCCGGCGTCAATTGTGGCATCGCTCCAAGCGACCCATTTCAATTTTCGACTACCATCATCAACGATGATTCGAGGACCACAAGAAATTCGCTCCGAGCAATTTCTTTTCCGTGAGATTCGAAAATCGCACCTGCCATTTTCATGGCTTCTCCGGGAAGCAACAACTTCTTCTTCCCTATTGACGCAGTCAACAGCTAACGTCTCGCCGGCGAGTTTCCGGTCACGGCTGCGACGCCCAGCGCCACCGCCATCTTCCGATACCCGTCCGACCAACGCCATCGGAACACCGAGAAAAACCCAACTTCGCAACCAATTTCATTCGACAAGCAACGCAACTTCCATGGCTCAAATCGGCCTTTTCCGGTTAGAACTTTCCGGAACTTCAATGACGTTTGCCATTGCTTGAACTGGAGCCCTCTTGATAGAAGCCCGGTTATCTCACTCAATTCTGAGTCTGACAACCAACTCTTCTAAGCTCATCTCCTTTCGTTTATGCCTTAGGTAGTTCTTGAATTCATTCCATGAGGGCGGTAATTTTTCAATCACAGACCCCACTTGAAAATTCTCACTTAAAGCCATTCCCTCAGCATGAACTTCATGTATGATAATTTGAAGCTCTTGGACTTGGCTTGTCACGGACTTAGAGTCCACCATTTTGAAGTCTAAGGACTTCGCGACCATGAACTTCTTCAGTCCAGCGTCCTCGGTTCTGTACTTCTTATCTAATGCCTCCCAGAGGTCTTTCGAGGTTTTCATGGACAGATAAACGCTGTAAAGCGAATCGTCCAAACCACTGAGCACGTAATTCCTGCAAAGAAAATCACAGTGTATCCAGGCATCATACGCTGTTCTCAGCTGAACATCGTCAGATGCTTCAGGGACAGACGGGGCGTCTTCCCGTAAAAACCTCGCCAGGTTCAAAGTAGTTAAGAAAAAAAAACATCTTGTGTTGCCAACGTTTGAAGTCAGCCCCGCTGAACTTCGTTGGTCTTTCTGCTTGTGCCAGGATAACCGGATTAAACGGTGGTACAATAGGAGTTGTCCTTTCAGCTCGTGTCTAAATTACCGGATTAACATTAGTTACAACCGGTGGATTCGGACCAGAGCCTGAACCGGACCCAACCCCTGAACCCGAGGCGAAACCTGAATCAAGACCGAGACCGAGACTAGCTCCAGGTCCAAGGCCAAAGTCGAGAGTAGCAGCAACATTTCATTAGCACCGAATTCAGCCCTTTTTCAGAATTTTCGAAAATACAGAAATCAACAACAAAAATATAGCTTTAAGCTTGTTGGATTTCCTGCACTGTTAATCTGAAATATACTAGAAATATATGCGATGAACAAATGAAAATGAATCGAGGCGAGAGTTGGACTCTCTATCCTTAAAGCTATATTGCCCCGCCTACGGTGGTACGGGTTCGTGCAACTAACTTCCCAAGATACAACGATTACGTGTTGTAATTGAACCACTTCAAGAACAACACTCCACGATCTTATTTTGCTCAAGAACTCTCACTATTGTGATGTATGTAGTATGCTTAACAAATGCAGAAATGCTTTCTGATTTTAGGTGTGATGGTATCAATTTTCATTCATATGGGAGAGACCCTTTATATAGGCGAAAAAACCAAGAAAGTGAAAACATTTCACCTTCCACTTTTAAAGTGAAACATTTCACCTTCCACTTTTAAAGTGAAAACATTTCACCTTCCACTTTTAAAGTGAAAAACTTTTCACATACACCAGCAAAACGTTTCAATTTCTTACTGGTTGGAAATGAAACATTTCAGCTTTAATTCACCTTCTGCTGGGCTGCCTGACTGCTTGGAAAAGAAATGGGCCTAAATTAATTCTTGTTGGCCCAAAAGAAGAAGAAAATCAACTGGGCCCAAGTTAATTTAATTCTGAATTTTGTCCAAAAAGAATATATTTAGCCCAACAACCACCAAGCCTAGCCAAGGCCCGTGCCCGAGCTCGAGCCGAGCCGGTAGGTCTGTGGGACGGCGGCGGCGCGCGAGGCGAAATGGACCAAGGCTAGGTCCTTCTCCCTCACAAAGCCCAAAAAAAAAACTTATGACCCAAAGGGCCCACCCTTTACCTTTAGCCAAATGTATATAAACCCATTCACCTTATGGTTTATATCCAATGTGGGATATCCACATTCAAACACCCAACAATAGCAATTAATTTCTCATTCGTTTCAGATCTGAATCGAGAAATTCGAAATGCTAACCTCATCTACTCCCGGAGTAGAATAATATTATCCAATAATATTTAGTATCCTCGATACTTGTGGTGTTCGAATTTCTTACGCAAAAGTGGTATTCACACACTTTTCATATACACAAAATTCACCCAATATCCAACATCCATAACCTACACAACTTAATATTATTGAACCTCTCTTTCTCAAAATAAGGGTCTCCTTAATTCATAGCATTTTAAATAAACTTACATTCTACATTCAACTTTCTTCGTTGTATTTTACATTCAACTTTTTTCGTTCGCAACTTCTATAACACATTTAATTTGCTAACACTTAAATTTTTATTACTAAATCATTTCTTCTACACTATTAAAGCTGAACTAAAAAGAAAATCACAAACAAATGAAAACACTTCTCCAAACATTAAGACAGTCTTCTTCCCACAAAAAATGGAATATAAAGAAAATAAAATCTCTGCGCATAAAGTAACTTTACAGGCGGAATTTCCTATTTCAAGAGACGCACACATTACAAAGTTTAATTTTGTTCTATTATTTCTCCCTTTTCTTTGGTTATCTCGTTTCATTGGTCCGTAGTGGAAAGCAGATACACTATATATACAATGTTATTGTTTCCATCAACTAATTATAGGATCATTTCAAATTTGATTTTGTTATGATTAATAGTGCACTTTCTTGCTATTTCTAGAACTACTCAAGATTTGTAGATGGATTAATTCCTTTAGCTAAATTTGAATAGAGAGTTAAGAAATTAGGAATTCTCTAAAATATTAAAATTATGTAAAACAATCTAAAGAATGATGATTCTGGCCTGTATGTAAATATATATATCTCAACACGTGCAAAAATATTTAGAGTCTACAAAACCCCTTTGAAAAATGGTGATGTACGCCTATAAATATGAGAATGACGTATAATGTGAAACAAGAGCAAACAAATGAATTTGAAATTTCTTCCAACTATGGCAAATTCAAACTATTTCATTTTTATTTTAATCAATGCAAGAGATAATACGTCTCTTTGCAAACACAGTGGTCAATTTTTTTTTTATGTGAATAAATTGCCACCAAATTATATACATGTACCAAATATCCATACATATATTAATTCTGTCTACTTAAACTTGGGTCAATCAAACTTGTTCAAACTTCATCAGAATAACTAATAAATATTTTTTTTTAATGAAACGGTTACATCATTATATCGGATATCAAATCAACAATCGTAATCAGCAATTTCATATTACAAACCAACAACGAACTACAAACTAGAAACAAAGAACTACTATATAAGTAGGGATCAAACCCATAACTTCTAAGGCATGGGACTTTAATCTTATCACTAGGCTAAGACATTATGGGCAATAAATATTATTAATTTAAATACATAAAATTTCACTAGTTTTACGGTTATTTTATGTGGCAGATCTACTGCCCACTTAAATTGAAGCACTTTGTTACCCCGCTTATATTAACGTGTAATTTTAAGAAAAGCTTAGTCTCATATTTGGAATGACCACATTTGGCCAATCACATGGTATTAATTTTACATTTTCCTGATTATATTTAAACTTTATACATAATGAATGAATAATTAATCGCATGACATTTTATACTTACATTATCATTAATTAAGTGGGTATAGCTAGCCACCTAAATAAATGTGGATCAGGATTCTTAACTTGTGTTATTAGTCATACACACGCTACAAAGTATAGACCAAGATAAATTATTTTTTGTATTGGTTTTATAGAAGAGGAATAATTCCATAATTTATTGGTAGAATATAATCCAGGATATCTAGTCTATTTACCTTATTATTTACATCTTAATAATCTATAAATATAGAAATGTTCATATGTTTCACACATATTTATATCATACATGTTGTCCATGTTTGAAGTTAGATCCATCATAAATTAGGGACAAATGCATTTTTGGTACCTAAAAGGGAGTGCAATTTTTTTCCCCATATAATATAGAGGATTTTCTAAATTTTAGTACAGAGAAGTCTGATTTTTGGCAATTTAAGTACAAATTACGCCGGAATATCAAAATCTATAATACATATAGTGTTAGGAATCCTATGAACGAAACCCAGCGCAAATAAAAAGGATTCCTAGAGTTGAATCACTTTACGTGAGTTTGATGATTTTCAATAATTTACGAAAAATAAGCATAATCAATAACCTTATTGATTAGTTTATTTGCAATTCGCGTAACAGCAACTCTGATGAATTCCTGTCTCTAAAGCCTCACGCGAAACAAGCCTTCAAAAGCTCCTTGAGACTCTCCTTTGATGATGGTGGACGGCCAGCAAGAGTAAAGGGGAGAGGATTTTTCCTTTTCTTTTTGTGTATTGTATGCTAGGGTTAGATTTAGCTTGATAGTTTGAGGATTAAATAATCCTCAAACCCTAAGCCTAAGTGGGGGCGTCTCCTAGGCCCCTTATGGAAGTCCATGATGGGCTAAATCCACCCAGTCAACTTAGTCCATCTTTTAATATATATATATATATATATATAATTCAAATCCAATCCAAATAAATATATATACATAAAATTAATTAATTCCAATTAATTAATTAAATTTAAATAATTTAATCTAATTAAATATTTGAATTATTGATTCACCAATTAAATCAATCCGTCCTATTTAATTTGTCTTTCCAAAAGATAAATTATTTACACAAAAAGATATCCTGCTTATTTCTTATAGCGCGACTCATTAGGTTCGTCTCGATTGGCAATGGGAGGATATCAAAGAATGTGAGTGTCACCTAAACAGTCCCGTGGACTCACATCGTAACCCAATCAAGTACGAAATGATTGCATCATTTACGAACCTCTGGATCATAAATACACTATGAATATAAGTCCTTCACTGACGTATCCCGATCAAGTAAGAGTCATGGTTTATGTCAAACTCACAATACTTGATACTATGCTTCAGATCATAGCATAATGAAATTACCAAACTACCCTCCGACTTATAATTTCATTTGCCTATAATCGCACAAGATATTTTCTTGTTTACTATCGAGACAGTGAATCTCATCTTGGCAATCACTTCACAAGTGCTACTTAACTTATTAAGATCGCACTACGAGGTTGGCCCCACCAAAGGGTGATATGGGCCTAACCACTCTAGTAACAAATTCAACAGCACAAGTACATTGATCGTGACCCCTCAGGTCCAAGGCTCACGCATACTATTATGATCAGTAATTCGATCATTGACAATCACTGAGTAAATACCAATATGATCGGATTACTACGAGCCATGTTCGAATATATCAATTCCCTTTGTATATCTATGACATGTGCTCTCACCATCCAATAATGTTCGACTGACACTCTTTGTCAGAGCATGTGTCATACAAGTCGAATCTTTACGCCCAATTAAGATTCCTTGACTTGCGAACCCCTTTCAAGTGATCAGATGTCAGACTTTTCCCGTGCCACTTCTTTATTCCATAAAGAGCAAAGAGTCAACCTTGATTCATACTGTTTGTTCAATACTTGTTAATGCCATGAAGCTTTATATGAACAAAAGAATAAATGTCTTCATTAATGATAAGTTCGTACAACATAATTAGATACCCTATACAATCTATTCGTCCTCATTGGCATCTAGGGTATATACCTAACATATAAATATGATATGAATATGAAATACGATAAATTTTAAACTCTTTGGATACAATACCATGACGATACGTATATGTATATGCATGTATAATATTTAAAAATGATTCATTGGCATAAATAAAATCTTGTCTAGTTCTTTAAATTTCTTTGTCATTTGTTTAACTTTTATATTTTAATTTTTAACAAAAGACGAAAAATATAATCTCTTTTCTCACTTTAACCCAAAAAGAATTGTGTAATATTAAAAAAAAAAAACTTTGATTGATATACTTACAAATTTTATATTAGATACGATATCTAGAAGTTTATCTTTTCTTTTTAATTTTGGACACTTCAAAAGTGTTCCAGACACGATATCCAAGAGTATCCATAGTGGATACAGGTATGATACAATATTGAATTATTTTTAGGAGTAGTCGTGCAGCGCAGATCAAAATCCCTCGAAAAATGTTTACGTTACACAAAAATTTGGGGATTTTCGTGTTTGGATGGAAAAGTGCCTACGTGGCACCCAAAATTGGGGGAAATTTTCAAAATTACCCTCAACTCCCATGTGAAGATAAAATTGTTAAAAAAAGTTAAAAAAAATATTAAAATTGTATACTCATTTTTTAGTTTTAAAAAAATTGCGAATATAGTTAGACAAATATTAAAAAATAATCTAAAAAATATTAAGAAATTTAAAAAATCAAAAAAGATTAAAATTTATATCTTAAACTCATAAATTATTTTTATTGGCCAAATAATTCCATTGACAAAAATAAATAATATAAAGACTCAAAAAAATTAAAGAAAACGCTAAACAAATAAGAAACTTCAGTAATTTTTTTTACAAAAAAATATTTTTTTGGAAAATTCTGTAAAATCATAATATAATAAAAAAATTGAAAATATTTTGAAATTTTAGAAATTAGAAACATTAAAATTATACCATAAATAATATTTAAATTTAAATAAAATTACTTTTTAATGGCGATTTTCATTGACAAAAAATAAATTAATTAAAACCCAGAAAGATTTAAAAATCATTAAAAAATATAAATCAAATCCTAATTAGAAAAAGACTTGAATAAATAAAGAAATAATCAAAAATCATAATATAATACTATAATTTTTTAATTTACATTATTTTATTCTAATCCAATTATTTTACTTCCAATTTGCAGCTGTAGCCTTCGATCATATCTTGAATCCTATTATTTCACTTTCCGCATATACTTTTTTTTTTTCTGAGGAAAAAAATCGGTATATGATTTAATTCAAAAATTCAATGTCTGACAAGTACGAATTAAAAGCAAGCAGGGGTAAGTCAAGAACAGACTCTTGATCAACACGAGCACCCCAGGCTAAACAATGAGCAACATGATTACCGAAACGTCTAACAAAAGAAATGCAAACAAAATTGAAAGAAGAAACCAAAGATTTATAATCTAAAATGATATTGCCAATGCTAGATAGGTCCCTATCCATTGAATTGAGTTTCTTGATCAAGGTAACACAGTCACCCTCAACCTGAACTCCATGCCATCCCATACGACGGCCAAAGAGAAGCGTCTCCACTGCTGCCAAAGCGTCTACCTGTTCAGGATCACTAAAATAGGTCCAAAAATGAGTACACCACCCCTGACAAACACCGTTAGCGTCGCGTCCAACCAGCCCCACTCCTGTCCCATTAATATTCTGCAACAGTGCTCCATCAAAATTAATTTTAACAATTCCAACCCGTGGCGGAACCCATCGAGCATCTACTGATTACTTGGACCCTGAAGTTCCAATGTGATAGGAACTTTAAAAGTTGTTGCCATTGATCTCGCCGACTGAATAAGGATATTAGGGGGCATCGTTTTTTGATCCATCAACGTCATATTACGGTTAAACCATAGAAACCAACACATGAGCAAGAAAAAACCAAATTTCTCATCATCCACCTCGGCACGTACCTTTATGATCCATCGCTCTGGGTATAGACTCGGGTGATGTATAGAATAATATGAAATGTTGGATAATTCCCAAACCATCCGAGCATAATGGTAAAACTGTAAAATGTGAAGCGTGGACTCTTCGCTCCCCTTACACATCGAGCAGAATTTGACTACACCCATATGCCATCGAACCAAGTTCAAAGTAGTAGGCAATATATCCTTACATACACGCCAGCTAAAAACTTTTACTTTTAGAGGAACCCTCGCCTACCATACAAATCGCCATGCTGCCTCATTATGTCAAGGTAGTTTAGAAGGTCCCGGGACACTTGCCTTAAGCATACCCCGAGCTAAATGGCATGCGCTTTGAACAAGGAACTGACCTGTTTTAGTATAATGCCAAATAAGCATATCATCATGCTGCATTCTGCTCAAATGAATAGATAGAATATAGCGAGCATCCTCCAGCGTCAAGACCTGCTCAATAGTAACTCTATCCCACCATCCCACATTCATATCAATAAGTTCACTCACACGGGTATCTCGGGGTAAGTTAAACGGAGTAAGGCGAACCCGAAAGTTACCATCCAGAAGTAACTACTTATCATCCCAAATTCGAATAGAATTGCCTCTACCAACTCTCCACCGAGTTCTAGC
Source organism: Buddleja alternifolia (assembly GCA_019426215.1). Classification (NCBI taxonomy): domain Eukaryota; kingdom Viridiplantae; phylum Streptophyta; class Magnoliopsida; order Lamiales; family Scrophulariaceae; genus Buddleja; species Buddleja alternifolia. The sequence goes on along the minus strand of CM033391.1, from coordinate 9,340,360 downwards.
ATTAACCAAATCTCGAGCCCCATGAATAGATCACCAAGTAAAGGACGGATTGTTCCCCAGTGAGGCTCATAGGAAATCTGAATCCGGGGAATAACGAACCCATGGTTGCTCAGTAGACAATTATGATTCTGTAGGAGCCTCCATCCCTGTTTCGCCAGCATGGCCGGATTGAAACATTTAAGGTCCCTAAAACCCAAACCTCTGACATCCTTTTTCTAACACAATTTGTTCCAAGCCAACTAATGAATTTTCTTTGTCTCTCTGTTATTTCACCAAAAGGAGTCCATTGCTAACTCCAATTCTTGAATAAGATAATACGAGAGCCAGAAACAGCTCATGGCATATGTGGGAATCGATTGGATAATTGCTTTCAAAAAGACTGCTATACCCGCCTGAGAGAGAAGCTTTGTACTCCAACCATGACATTTCAAACTCACTTTCTCTCGGATACTAGCAAACACAGCCCCAAATAAATGTCGTATTTTTCCACAATCCGAACCCCCAGAATAGCCACTAGCTGACCCCTAATCTCCTCCGGAGTGTTTTTGCTAAAATCCATGGTGGACTTTTGAGTATTTATCTCCTGCCTTGAAGCTTTCGAGTAAACCCAAAGCACATTCCTAACACTTTCCATCGCCCCTATTGTCGCCTAAGTAAATATAAGTGTATCATCAGCAAAGAGTAAGTGAGATACACTGGGTGCCTTTCTGCTTACTGCCACCCCTCAGATATTACCTCGATCCTCCTCCCTCTGAAGGAGACAGCTAAAAACCTCTGCACAAAATAAAAAGAAATGAGGTGACAGAGGATCTCCTTAAAGGATACCCCTCTATGTCCTAATATATCCAAATTGTTGACCAACATGCAGAAACGAATAAGTAACTGAGTGCACACACATCATAATAAGCGCTATAAATCTCCCATCAAAACCCAACTTACCAAGGTCCCGTTCGAGGAAATCTCATTCTACCTGATCGTAAGCCTTGCTCATGTCTAGTTTTATCGTCACGTGGTCTTCCTTTCCCTAGGTTTTATTTTTAAGAAAAGGATTAATCTCATAAGAGACGAGGATATTATCTGAAATTAATCGACCCGGTATGAATGCAGATTGAGTTTCATAAATTAAAGAGCCAAGGAGAGGTTTGAGACGATTCGCAATGCATTTTTGAGGCAAGCTTGTAAATCACATTGCATAAACTAATGGGTTGGAACTGCGTTATAAGCTCAGAAGAGTCAATTTTCGGAATTAACACAATATGGGTGAAATTAAGCTTGGGAACAAAATTTTGATTAATAAAAATATCAAGAACACATTGAGTAATATCAGGCCCGATAACATGCCAAAATTTTTGGAAAAATAAAGGAGACATGTCATCAGTGCCTGGGGACTTAAAGGGATACATTTGAAATAAGGCATGATGTACCTCTTTGCTAGTGTACAGTAATCGCAGACTCTGATTCATCTCGCCTACCACTCGGGGTTGAAAGACAGCAAGAGCTTCTTCAATCGCTAGAGAATCAGGCTGCATGGTCGTGAAAATATTATAGAAGTACCGAGTAATCACACCCTGAATTCCTACTTCAGACTCCTCCCACTCTCCACTCTCATTTTTTATGCGATCAATCGTATTTCTCTTCCTTCTATTAGACGCTCTCGCATGAAAAAACCTAGTATTTCTATCACCCTCTTGCATCCATAATGCTCTAGAACGTTGGTGCCACATAGCTTCTACAAATTCTATAAGATCATCAAGCTCACGTCTACACTCAGTTTCTCAAACCTTAGAGGCATCCGTGATTGTACCCACTCCTAGAGATTCAATTTTTGCCTCAAGAGCTTTAATTTTAGGCTTGATAGATTTTCAGAATGCTTACTCCAATCTAAAAGGCCCAACCAATAGTTTCAAATCCTTTCAGAAATCATATTACCCTCCAAACCGACACCATCAGCGACCGAAAACTCTCAAACTATACGCTCACAATCACTTGATCTAAGCCAAAGGGACTCTAAATGGAATATTCTCTTTTTACAAAAGTGGTAAGAAATAAGACGTGGTGATAGCTTAACAAGAATAGGCGAATGATCAGACTGAATAGCCGGAATATGAGAAAGCTTTGCATGAGGAAATTTCTGCAACCATTCAGCTGATCCACATGCCCGATCACTACGCACACAGATAGTGTGAAAGAACTCATGGTGGTTGCGTCATGTGAACGGGGAACCCTCATATCCAATGTCAGTAAAGCTCGTATAATCAAGGGCCTGTTGGAGAACCCGCATCTTCTAGACTGGGCGCGGGTTTACACTATCCATCTCTAATGGATGAAGAATCTCCTTAAAGTCCCCCACTACAAGCCATGGAGCTCTAGATCGATTACTAAGAGTTCGCAAAAGATTCCAACTAGATTTTCGACAAGGGGTATCCGGATGACCGTAAAAACCAGTAAAACGCCACAATAAAGGATCAGATGATGGATAGATACTAACATCGATATGATAAGACAAAAATGACTTCAGTATAACATCCATACTCTTTACCCAAAGGATACCTAGACCACCAGATAACCCTATAGGTTCGACACAAAGATTAAATAAATTAAAATGAATTTTTAAAGACTCGAACTCTCTACTTCTAAGCTTGGTTTTAGAAAAGAAATAACAATCGTGTCAAAAGAGCGGATAAGATCCGCCAACTTTTGAATTATCTTGGACTGACCCAGTCCTTGGCATTTCCAATAGAGGAGACTCATTGGTCCTGGCGGGACAGTGTAGCAGTCTCCGCCGAAGAAGATTCATCAATGATTCCTAGATTCAGATGCTTGACACGAGGGCTATCGGCTTCCACCGGGACGTCCTGAAGATTAGGAAATTTTTGTTTAAAAGCACATCGGGTTTGACGTTGAACACGGCCAGAGGATCAACCTCCTCAGGATTTTTTTTGAACTTGATGCTGAGGAGATGACACAACTTGTAAAGGTATATTTATGAGAATGAAACTGGCAATATTTTTGGACGGGGATCCCTGGGCCATAGCCGGTGACACAACAGGAGAGTCGATAATAGTAAGGATATTCCTGGTAGGTGTAGAAGGTGGTGTGGAAAAGGATTGTGGAATACTAAAGTTTAACTGCACTCGGCTACTGGATGGACGAGCATCGGGTGGAATACAGTTACCCAGATAATCAGGAGTTAACACATTAAATTTGTTGAAGACAGGAGAAATCGCGGCTATGGTTTTACAAGCATTTTCATTACCCAGAGCAAGCTTTATAATGTTGGCATTTTGATTGTCATTATGGGAAATCTCTTCCAGACGAAGTCCTTGTCGGGTTGGTGCCATCTTCAGCACTACCAAGGAACCCCCGCCCTCATAACCTAGGTGTTGGCTCGGGAGAGATTTGCATGAGAAGACAAAGCCGCACTGGAGTCAAATAGGACCCCCCCTGCCATGGAAACCAGTATTATGAAGGGAAAAATATTAGGACCACAAAATTGGGCAGAGGGTTGAGTTCTAGATGCAGCCGTGTTAGATGGATTTTGGGCACGAACAGTATGCTACGGAACAGGACAAACATTGGATGGAGTTGAGACTCAAAGTCTAGAGTTATATGGAGTGTTCTTTCCTGGGTCAATAAAACCCTCATCATAACGTAAAGGATAGAAATCTTGTACATGACCTAAGATACCGCATAAATGACAAAAGTTCCCTAGATGTTCGTAAGAAAACTCGACTTTAATGGATTCACCACCACCTGGAACTCGACGAAGAGTAAAATGGGGCAAAGGTTTTGTGACATCAATGTTGACCCACATACGGAGGATAAGACCATGGAAAGATCCGAAATTCCCATATTCAAACTAGCAAATCTGCCTATTCGGTTACCTAAAAGCTCAGCAATGTTTTTTGACATTTTATTCAGCAGAAGCCCCTTGACATGGGCACAAAGAATAACCCAATCTAGATCGATAGAAAGAGGATCATCAGATTCTTTAAGGACACGTAACATAAGAAGGTCATTGTCAAAATTCCAAGAAGCTCTATCTAACACTCAACCCTGTCAACTAAGTGGTTAAAAGTGAAGAGAAAATGTTTATCATTGAGTTTCCTTACTGACATACCTCCAAGGGGGTTGAAAGATCGCATCAGGGTATCCCTCATCGCATTAAACCTAACTTTCCTATGGGTTAAGACTCGTCCCACTACCCGAAACCCTCCACATCCTTATCCTCGCCCCAAACTCTGACCGGAATATCTAACCCTTCTCTCTTAACCTTAGTAATGCTGAGAGCTTGGTTCAAAAGTAATATATCCTCGTCCATGCCTACCATATCCCAAACAAGAGAAAGCGAAACTCGCGTAGACAAACAAACCCTAATGTAGGATGTTAAAACCAGAGAACACGTCCCGCACACCCGCAAGACACAAAAAAAACACAAAAAGCACGTTAAAAAGGGAAACCAGAAAAAGAACAAAACAAATAAAGGACGAAGATCGGAGTAACAAAAGAAAAAACAGTGCAAGGGAAGAGAGAGACAAGGGGAGAAGGAAGCAAAACCCAGCGGAAAGATATGACCCTTTAGAACTCCAAACTTCCACCTGCAAGACTCTGATTGGGGCAGAGATGATTGATCCAAACCGGAAAGCCTTCAAACACTCAGAAAGAAATCAAGAATTGAAACCCTAATGCTAAAGCCTAATGCGTTCTGCATGAATAGGAAGAGAGAGAAGAGGGAGAAAAAAAAACTCCTACAAAACGAGGAGAGAAATTAATTCGAGAATTAGTGGTCCAAAATAATTTCAAATTTCGACATGGCCTCCGCATATACTTTGGACCATATAAATTCCTCCAATATATGCCTAGCCGCTATCAACCATAGAAATCCCATACCCTAGACATGAAGTCACATTTGGATAGCAACAATCACCGTCTGGGTCAAATGACAATCAGTACTTTCTATTTTATTTCATCTCATAAATAAAATTGCAATTTGGAGTTATCATTATATATGAACTGATATTTCGCAAATTCACATCTCTCAATTTTACCAAAGAAATTTTGAAAAAATTAAAAGAAAAGTCCATTTTGAAATACACCCACTAAAGAAGCCAACCATCCGAGTTTTTTTTTTTTAATGATCATACTTCGGGTTTATAAAACTATCGAGATGGTCAGACAAAATGAGTGTGGGCGAGATTTAGGGTTTTATCTTGATGGGAGGAGAGGGTGAACGATCGGAAACTTAAAGGGAAGGGTAGAATTGTTAAATTATAAATTTTGCTCTGACAAGGGCGTTATCACCACCTCTCTTATTATCATTGTTAACATTAATCTAATTTAATTACGGCAGGTTATGTTAAGTTGCTAGATGTAATTATAATTACTCATAAATAGGTTATACTATGTACATGAAAGAAGGAATATAAAAAGAGAAAGAAAGAAAAAGATGTCGGAAAAAATCAAGAGGAACCGGGAACTGGCTTGTCCGGTAAGTTGGAATTCTTGAATTAATCAAATGAAATGTCACTATATTAATCGTACAAAATCGAACCAAAAATATGTTTCCTTTCATACGTCCCATCTCTCTCTCTCTCTCTCTCTGTCCCCCCACTTTTGTATTATTAGTACCCCAAAGTACAGTAAACTACTTTTCATCTCTCTCTTTCTCTCTCCGACCAATGGCAATTTGTCATTACGCAGAACTCTAGGTCTCCATGATCCCTCTTCCGAATTGAAACCCCCCTAACCAAATAATTCTCTCTCTCTCTCTATATATACACACACACATTGAAGCCCCAGAGACAAGAGTTTGAGGTTGTATATATATAGATAGATAGATATAGAACACACATCTCTTGATTCCAGCTCTTCAATTACATTATTGGTATATTGTTCATATCATTTTTTTTATTTTTTTTCACCCTTCAGCTTTTAAATCCCGAGAAAATAATTAAAAACCTCCTCCGGTGACCCTATTTCTCTCTCACAAAAAACCCATTTACAGAACTTAAAAATTACGCAAACATATATATACATAGAGAGAGAGAGAAAGAAGTAAAGATGTTTGATCTCAATCTGACCATAAATAATTGCAAGGGCAAGGACAGATTGGATGCAAATGAACAATCCCCGGCGACGTCTCTCTCGTCGGTGTTGAACGGGGCGGCGGACGGAGCTGATTTCACATCCAGCAACAACGACACGTGCGCCATACGCGCCTCCCCCGCCGGCGACGCCACCTTCACATTCAACTTCGACATCCTTAACAATAACAACAACAGCAGCAGCAGCAGCAGAGGAAGAGATATAATTGGAAATGATGATGATCAGGGTTTGAGTAGTATTTCGATCGGGTCGGGTTTGAGTAGTACTTCGATCGGGCCGGGTTTGGTGACCCGGGAGCTGTTCCCGGTGAGTCGACTCGGCGAGTTGAACTTGGGGAGGCGCCACTCGGCGGATCTCCATCAACACGGCGTAGTGCCGACGGTGGTACAGCCGCAAGTACAAGCGAGAAAGAGCCGGAGAGGCCCTAGGTCCCGGAGTTCTCAGTACAGAGGGGTTACCTTTTATAGAAGGACTGGCAGATGGGAGTCCCATATATGGTACTAATTAATTTCTCTATAAATCTTATATTTTTTTCTTCAAATTTTAATTTTATTTTGTTGCTGATTGTTTTCTTGAATTTTTTTATTTTTTTTATTGATTAATCTGTATTGTAATTTGAATGTTTTGGTGCAGGGACTGTGGGAAACAAGTTTATTTAGGTAAGAATATTATTGTTTTATATTTACCCAATTTAGTATTGTACTTGTTAATACTCTTATTTTTCTACTTTTGGTAAAGATAATAATGAGGTTTGGTATTTGTTCCTTTTCAGGTGGATTTGACACTGCTCTTGCTGCAGCTAGGTAAATTGCTCTTAATTTCTTTGTCTCTTGTACTTTGAGGAATACGAGTATCTATTGAATTTATTTCCTTTTGATTTAAGGAGCAGAATTATTATCTTCTTTAATCAAATTTGATAAAATTCTTGATGAATTTATGTTATTCTTGTATGGCATCAGAGCGTACGACAGAGCAGCAATTAAATTCCGGGGAGTTGATGCCGATATTAATTTTAACCTCAGTGATTATGATGAGGATATGAAACAGGTGAGAATTTCAATCATCTTATTTCATATATATATATATATATATATATGTATGTGGAGTTTTGGTCGTTCTGTCAATAATCATTTCTCGATTTTTTTTTCATAATGGAATTGCTTCGTCCAAGTAAATAAGGATGTTTTAGAACATATATATTTATATGTATATATATTCACATAAATTGGTGGCTGATGCAGACGAAGGATCTGTCAAAAGAGGAATTTGTGCACATATTACGTCGACAAAGCAATGGATTTTCAAGAGGAAGTTCTAAATATAGAGGAGTAACACTTCATAAATGTGGCCGATGGGAAGCTCGGATGGGGCAATTTCTTGGCAAGAAGTAAGCAACTATTTATTCTTCAAAACACTATTGTCTTACTCCATTTGATATATGCTATATATATATATATATATATATTATATAAACATATTATTATGTGAGAACACAAACTCTAATAAAATTATTGCGACCGATATTATATAAATTTTTTGTATTATAATTAAATCATCGCCAGTGCCACATATAAGTATAGGATTAATTGGAGATGTGGTAGTCATGTAATTCTCAATAAGAATATATATTGAGATATTTCATGTAAATTGAGCCTAGAAATCGTATTTTCATTGTGGGGATTGCGATGATTGCACTGCAGGTATATTTATCTTGGGCTATTCGACTCCGAAGTAGAAGCTGCAAGGTTTAAACCATCATGAATTACACAACTTCCTTGATACTGAATTTATTACCATGATCATGAAACATCTCAGTCTTAGTAGGTGTTATTCAACTTCTCTCTTTATTTTCTTATTTTTTTCCAAATTAGGGCTTACGACAAGGCGGCCATCCAATGTAACGGAAGGGATGTCGTCACCAACTTTGAGCCAAGCGCATATGATGGGGAAATGACATCCGAACCGCGAAATGAAGGTAATTTTCTAATTATTATTTGTTATTCTCTTTGGTTTTTCTTGTAGAATTTGTTTTGTTGCAAATTATACATTCTAGTCATCTATAGTTTTAATTTGTCTAATGTTTTATGTTTGATACAAGAGTTGCTTGAATTTTTTATGCCACTTTTCCAGGTAGCCAACAAGATCTTGATCTAAATTTGGGAATTTCAACGTCTCCCCCAAAGACGAGTGGAAGTTTGAGTTCATTCCATTTCCATCCTTACGATTCGAAAAATGCAAGAACAATAAAGGTACAATTTATAGAAAGAAAAAAAGTTAATATTTCACTAAAACTTCCAGATATTTAGTTTAAATACAAACAGCACCCCTCAGATTTTCAAAATTACATCTACCTCCCCCGACGGTCTTACGATACGAAAAATGCAAGAACATTAAAGGTAAAATTTATAGAAAGAAAAAAAGTTATTATTTCACTAAAACTTCCAGATATTTAGTTTGAATACAAACAGCACCCCTCAGATTTTCAAATTACATCTACCTCCCCCGACGGTCATTAGAAAACCCTAACATGTTTTTATGAAATGAATCTTTTGTTTTTCTTCCAATTCCATTCTATAATGCATTGCTTCATTGAAAGGTCATGTTCACCTTCTATCACGTATGGATGCTTATAATCCACAATGTTTGTTGTTTGTACAGCAACATGTCCAAAATTCTGGTATGACAAGTGTATATAATCCACCGCTTAAGGGAGTACCAGTAACATCAGAGAATCCTATTTTTTGGACCGGTGTAAATCCTAAACTTGCTCCCAAATACAAGGTAAACACGTAAAACTTTTTCAGCAATTTACATTTCTACAATATTTATACTCAAGTTGTTCTAGATTATTGTTAAAAAGCTCCTTTAATTTGCATACTAAATTAGAAATAATTATAAAAACTCGTTACGTGGAATATCAGATCAAATATTAATTTAAAGCAGATGATTTAAATGCCTTATAACAAAGTTACAACTATGATTTTACAATAAGTGGATCACGTGTTTTATGTAGTTCGTTATTGTTAGACTTTTTTGTGTTGGAAAATCATCAGCTACTTGAGGCTTTGGACATATTTTGCAGGAAAGGGCAGTTGAGCAAAGAACGTCGTCGATTTCTCCACAAGAAGTGGCAAACTGGGCAAGGCAAATGCAGAACCAGGTTCGTGCTACCCCAAACGAAACGTTGTTGACTGCAGCATCATCAGGATTCTTGTCACCGGCCCTCAATATCCACTTCTCGTCGTGTCCCAATACATCGACAAACACTTCTCATCACATTAAGCCATACCCTCCACCCACTTAATTAGTTTGTCATCCTAGCTTATATATATGTGGATATTCTTGTAGAAATACAGTCATTTTCTTTCTCTTCTTTTCGTAATTGTTTTCATGGCTAAAGTATAGATTGATACACACCTGATTTATAATTTTTTTTTTTTTCTTATTCTTATTATTTTACATAAGGCGAGGTCGAAGATTCGAATCAACTGCACTAGCAGTAATTATTGAATCAATGACTTTCCACGATGAAGGGATTTTTGTCTAATTGACATATTTGCCTAGATTTTTTTTATTTATTTTTTGACTATTACATATTTGCCTACTTGAGATGACTAGTTGATTCTTTTGAGTATTTTACATTGCTCACCTTTGATTTAACCTAGGAGAACGGTAATATAATGTGTACACATCAAGAACCAACCTAAGTAAAAAACACCATTCCATACTCCATAGGGTGGTGATTGCCAGTTTTTACATAAAGTGGTTATTGATATAGAGTTGGTAGAATAGGGAGGCTGGCATTTGTGTAGAATAGAGTTCGGGGTCTAATTGTCTTCATTATTCGCCCTATTGGGTAGCAGTTCAGATCATCTATTCCAAATTTGAATGAGTCGGTGAGACAGAAAGATGGAGTAGCTATTTAAGAAAAATTTGGAGAAACATTATCCCTGGTATAAAGTAAATTGTAAATACTTTGACACATTTTAAAATCTTGAGAGTGGAGTAGGAGATGGATACGAATTTAGAATAGAGGATATTCCAAACCTATTATGATGGGTAAAAAGAGAAGAGCTAATGATTAATTCATTAAACTTCCAGGATTTAATGTTTAGTTCACCATCTTTAATGAATTATCAGAGTGATAATAACTATGATAAAATACTATGTTTGGGTTGATATAAAAATTACTATGATAAAACATGACGTTCTTAATTACTGCAACAAAGGAACGGTAAAGAACAAGCATCCATCTTCACACAAATGGAAGTCTAAGTTGCAGTTTGTACTTATATTTGAAAATAAGATTACCATCGCAATGAGTTTAAATATTTCTATAATTTATTTCAAAATATGTTGTCAATTAGATTTGGTTTATTAAGCTTGTGCATGCTTCTTTTGTTTTGAAATCAAATTCGTGGGGCGAGACCAGACATCTGCTATTGCAATCCCAGTGTCTTGTTTGTTATAGTCGTGTCCAAATTAAACATACAACTATTTTAGAATTCAAAGTAACATTCAAATAAATTTGAGTTTTTCTAGTGAAACGATAACATATATCATTGCATCATGAACATCAATATGACGATCAAATGTTAACACCTAGCAATGATTAGCAATTAATTATAAATTAATATGAAAATAGAGAAAGAACTACAATTATTTGATGAGATTTGAACTCATAACCTAGCAAGGTGCGTTTAAAAGTGAACTATAACATGCACTAGTAGTTCAGTAATTAGTTCATATATATAAATATAAATATATATATATATATATATATATATCAGTCTCATATAATGCCTATACAAAAGTTGAATTTCTGAGACAAAATAAATAAATTTTACAATTAATACATATGTAAGGTGAAAAGATTTTTGTACTAGAATCAAAAGAAATAGAATGTATGTCTGATTTTCAATCATCGATTTTTCTGCTTCTAATAGGGTAACACTCTTTTATTGTGATAGGGGTTTATTAGATTGAATACAAAATTTTCATATTAATCTGTTATATATTTTTAAAGTAAGGGCAACTAACCGAAACAATAGTGATATGTGAGTTGGTATACATATATATGGAATCTGAATTAACATAACGTGATTTAAACATTTACCAAGTCTAAATCAATCGTCAATCAATTTGATTAAGTATTTACTTTTGTGTAAAGAACCATACACGTGAAATTAGATAGTAAAAGTTAAAGAGATCTAGCTCAAGTGACAAAATTGAGATATCATGACTACAATGTCATGATATGTCCAAATTCAAATGTGTGATGTGCGGATCATGGTATATTTTCGTAAACATTGGTTAGTTGATTGCTAATTTGTTAATAGTTATTAATAATTAATAACCGTGTTATTTGCATCCACCTCTCTTGAGGCATTACAATTTGGTAAGGATCTCCCTTGAAATATAAAAATTTAGCATCCGCAAAAAATTACCTTTTACCCTTAGTTCTTTTTCCTCTCCATTTTCTACTTTTTCTTTTTTCTGTTTTCACTTTTCTTTTCGAATAGAGAAAATAAAATGAAATATATAGAAACTAATTAAGTTCATGAAAGTTTTCTAAACAAATAGATTTAATTTACTTTAAACAAATTTAAGTATCTGGTTTTTAAATTTTCATTTTGTGGTTAAAACAAGGTTTTTAGTCAATTAATAGTACTTTTTTTCGTGTTACTTTATTTTAGAATTATTACATGTGGCATGCCATATTGAACATTTAAAAACTAAACGGGTAATTTCATTTCACTTTCTTTGCTTATGGGGTCATAGACGAATTTGAAGTACATTATGCCATCAGAACCGAAGAGCTTCTGCATCTTATTTGATAATGGAAAAATTGCGACCTATTCTTCAAAAGAAAGAAGGGAAAAATTGCAACTTATATGATAGATTTTATTGCAATTGTAGTCTCATGTTTGCAAAGTTGCAAAAATAATCTCATAGGATTCTCTTTTTTACAATTTTGGTCCCATTTATTAAGAAAATGGATGAAATTTCACAAGTACCACACAAGCCTTTAACAGTTTATGAAAAATTGGATAAATTGCATAAATATCCCTTGACTTTTACAACACTAAACGCTAAACTTTAATCAAAAAGCGAGTTTTCTAGTAAGTTTTACATATTATAGGGATTTTTTAAATAAATTTATGCAAATTTAAATAATAGTAACATGCAAGACACGTGGCCAAACTAACGTTTTCCGTAAATTTTAACAACTGAGACTGAAAATGCAATAATATAGGTCCTATATAACTAATTTTGCAAGTTTGTAAATAATGGGGCCAAAATTGCAAGGAACTTGTTCTATATATAGGACTAATACCACAATTTTCTCTTAATAATATATTATAGACATCTTATTATTTATGTTGGCTTTCATATTAGATATTTAAATCATAATATTTTTCAAGTGGGTGTTGAAACTTCATTTATGTTTATTCTATTTCTTATTCACTTTCTCTCCAATTATAACAAGAAAAAGATAAGAAAATGAGAAAAGACAATGTGGAGTTGGAAAAACGATTAAGGGGTAAAAAAGATAGCACATGTAAAACTTTTGCATACAGGGGTGGTGGATGACAAATTTGAATACCTAGAGAGAGATACATGCCAATGTGCAATCAATATTTCATGGGAGGTGGATGCAAAATTAACCAAGATAATAATTAATCGGATGTCGAGTTACATAAGAACACTACAATTTATGCATCAAAAGAAAAAGACGAAGATAAAAGAAAGCTTATATGTCTGGACTTGGAATGAACATATTTACATTACAAATATGTATAAACGGTTCACATCATAATTATTTATATTTTAATTTTTAATTGATTTTATGTATATTACATGCATTGATTGACAAAATTAAATATCATTACGAAAAAAAAACATTTAAAAAAATTTATAAGCTATGATGCACGGACACGGGACACTGTATTTTCAAAAAAATTAGGACACGACACGGCTCCGACACGAATATAAAATATATATATATATATATATATATGGTGTGTGTGTGTATATATAACATAAATTAGATATTGATTTTAAATTTCAATATAATTTGTTAGGAAAATAAACTATGAAAATATTGTTTACTTGTTTATTATTAAATTTGTATTTTTCTTGCTTCTTTATAAATTTCTATATGATTGAAAAAATTCAACCATTTATCAACAATAAGTCAATAACGAATGCAAATCAAAAATATAAACAGCCACAAATTACAAAACATTTACAAATACAATCAAAATATCAAATGCTCAAGAATTAGAATTAAGATTTTTGAAGTTTTTAATTTACAATTGAAATCCCACATATTTTAAGTTCTTAGAAAAATTGTCAACCGTGTCATCACCGTATCGGACATGCATTAAGTCGTGTCCGACACGGTGTCCGAATTATTTTTTTATTTTTTAACCATTGACACGTATTAGCCGTGTCCGACACCTAAATGATGCATGTCGAAGGCGTGTCGTGTCTGACACGTGCTCGACACTGTCTGACACGTGCTCGACACTACACGAAAATAATTTTCGAAATGTCCGTACTTTATAGCTTATAAGTACATAACAGGTAGAATTATATTGAACTCCAAACAAATATTTGGTAAAATAATTTATATTAATTAATATAGCAAGCTGGTGAACTTCACATCCATATCATTATTACCATCTCGAGTTCAAAAATTAGATATGAATTTCAATTTGACTATAAAAGTTAAATAAACTCAAAAAGTTCATAAAAATTCAATGACTATAAGTTGCTCAATATAATATGTAACGAGTTCCTTGAAAAAATTAAGTTTTTTTCTTATTTCAACTTTTTGGTTCATTAATCCTTTAATAATGAGTTATATATAATTTCATAAATAAAAACTTAAACAATAGACAAAATGACATAAATCTAATCAACAGATGAAAATAACATAAAATTTAAACAACAAATAAAACAATTAAAGAAAAATTGCTATTCGTATGTATACGATTTCATTTAATTCAATATTTATCAATTGAATGAGGAGACTAAATAATTGAATATTCATGTGAGAAACTAGAGAAATATTATGAAACAAAGTTTAATAACAAAATCACAAGTTATCAAATGAAACAAGAGAATGCATACGAGCTTAAATAATTAAATTTATTTACTAAGAATTTACTTAGTTAAATTATAATTTAATTCAATAATTTGATTTCTTTAGATATTTTATTCAACAATTTATATATATTTATTGATGTTTTATCTAATAATTGGGTTCAAATGTTTCAAATGCTGCTTCAAAAAGAATATTTCAAATCTTCATTCAATAAAAATTAATTTCCAATGATTCCAGAACATTTATATATTTTACAAAATATATTTATGAAACTAAATTATTAGTTCTAACAAAATATTGCTTATTTGGAATACGGCTAGCGCTTTGTTTAGTGAAAAATGCTAAGAATGGAATCCAAAATATGATCAAAACAATAATCACGTTAAAAATAAAAAAAAAAAATCCATTATGTTGTAATTATTTTCTCTATTGCGCATTAGTTTCTCTCTGCAACATCTGTATCTTTTACTTCTCTTACTTCTCCTACATTTTTATCCATAATATAAATTTAATAAATGAAAAAATATTATCTACATAAAAAAACTATTGTGATTCCAGAAAAAATGTAATTGATGTCTAAAATGGAGACACATTAAATGATTTTGAGAAAGAAACATATTGTGGTTGCTTTAGAAAATAGAGAAAGCAACAAAAAGAAGGAACAAAAAGAAATACGAACACTACATATATAGATATTCAATTTTTGAGTTGTAATGAAGAAATAATTGCAAATACACAAAGAACTCAAGGAGAGAAAAGAAGAAGAGAGTTTGATTCATAAAAAATAAACATGAGAAATAACATTTTTTTAATTTTTTTGGTTACACGAGAGAACAAATGAAGCGTACATAAGAATTAATTCAATCTTTCAAGTTAACTCATATTAATTTTTTAAATAATTATTGTTTATTGAATAATGATTCACTTAGTTAAATTGTACTTGAAGTTTTCTATATGTAGAATACTAAAGGAAAAATTGCATTTTCGTCCCACAACATTGTTCAATTTTAATTTTGATTTCATTTGTTATGAGTTTCTTACATTTAGTCTCATAATTTTCAAAGTGTCTTATATTTAGTTCCATGAATTATTTTAACGAAGTTATATGATTCACGTTCAACGCACGTGTTAATTACTAGTTTATATAAAGGTCAAAGTATGAAAATGCTTGACAGTAGACATTTTAAGTGTTTGATATAAAAGATATGATTAATGCTTAATATACATTCTAATTTTCAATCGAGTCGGGCTTATTTCGGATTGAGTCATGCTAAGCTCAAGCTTGGATCACAAAATTATTGGGCCTAATTTAAAGGATCAACTCAACCCGGCTCATATTTAATCAAGCTCGGCCTGACTATAAAGGGGCCGAGCCATCGAGCTTCTGACAGACGACTCAATTGACAGTTCTATGGGCCAAAAATGCAATTTTTCCGATCTAATTTAGAATTAAGTGATACAATAATTTCATTCATTACACGTAAGTATCCCTATGATACGATATCCAAACTTCAAATTTATTGAATTACTTGCACGACCTAATACACTTACTAAGAAAATGCATATCAAATTCCTTACAATCTGTAGGGTAAGAAAAAAAATTAATAAGACCCTAAGTGGTTGACAATCTCAACTAAGAAAAAAATTAATGATTGTGTTTTCGAAAATGAGTTTTGAGTTTTTATTGGAGAATGTGTATTATTGAAATTCGTGCGAAAATATTAATTTTTTTCGTTTGTTTGGATGTGTTTTTGAAAAATGTTTGGGAGTTGTGTAGATGTGATATAAAGTTGATTGAATTAGTTATATATGTAATGATGATAGGAGAAAAATTAAAATAATATTTTATTTATGATAAAGTAAGCAAGGGAATGTGTTGGATAATTGAATTATATAATTAATGAAGAGAGAAAATGAAGTGATTGAAATGATGAGAAGTTATATATGAAAATGTGTAGTAGAATTTAAAATTTGAGTATTTTCTGTAAAAATTTTCTTGGAGTGTGTATTTTCATTTTCTGGTGATCCAAAAAATAAAAATATTTTATAAATTCCTAATCATATAAAGCCTCAGTTTTTAGAGATTTTTATCTCTAGAAGCACATAGTCAAAAAAATATTAAAAAAAATATCTCAAAATCTTAACTAATTTTGAAGAAATTCTTGAAAAAAAAGGAAAAAAAATAGATTTTAATATTCTTGATTTGACAGTTCATTCATCGATTAAAAAAGGTTTCTTAAGTTGTTTCTCAACAACGAAAGTCAAAATAATCATATATACTAATGCAAAATAACGCAACATGCAAAATAAGATTCATTTTATCTATTTTTTTATGTCTAAATCGATGAATTTAACTAAAATATGTTTACCAAACAATTAACCTAAACATCAATCCAAATAAATTTCTCACAACAAAAAACATCAAATAACCACAATCATTACATGTTTCTCTCTAGAAAAAAACTCATCCAAACATACTTCTAACATCCCATTTTTATCTCTAAAAACACTTTCTCACTTTTGTCATGAAAAAAAAAAAAAATTCTCCGAGATGAATATTTCATCCAATTAAACCCTAATATGTTCTCTATATGCAAAATAGATCATGGAGAAGCAAAATGAACAATTGATCATCTCGCAATTATTCTTCCCGTACATCAATAGGTAAAAAGTAGGACGTTATTTTCCGAGTGACGATAAAATATGTTATCAATCATTAGCTAAGCAGTTTTCTGTCTTGCTATTTCACGATCTGGCTTCATTGTGTTAGAAAAGTCTTTATATATGTTTACCCATATATTAAATGAAATCTTGTGTTAATATAGCTATAAATTCAGACTTCAAATTGATCAGACAATCCACAGAACCCTTTTTAGATGGTATTAACTTTTAATAGATATGAAAATCCTTCAACCCAAGTTGTTGTTTATTGTTAATTCAAATAGCAGGATTTTAAACACGACCCAGTTTTGTACAAATATACCAATTATTCAATATTCAGAATTCTCTCTCTCCAATTAGCAGTTCTGAAACATCAATTACTACTCCCATCTAAGCTGAATATTAAGAGTATCACCTTATCACCAAATCAATAACCCGATTCTCTCTCGAACACCTGTTGAGCAGCCTTCGCATCGAGTCTTGGTCTCCGGATCCTTTCTCCTGCAAATTGGTAACAAAATTAAGAATAAGATCACAAACCACCAAATAAACAGTCAAAAAATTAGATTAATAAAGAAAATGGCTTCATCAGTGCCAATAAAATGGTACATCAAAAAAATTAATCATTAACCTTATTTAAATTAGTTCTAATAACATGGACCTCCCCTAAGAATTACTTAAAGTTGCTAGTTACTCCCCTCCCTGTACCGTAATTACCAACACATCACCATCACTAGATGTTGAAAGAGTATAATGGTGCAGTAAGCTCATACTGTCGTATTGTTACTCCTTCCTCACTCAGAAAACGAGAAACACCATTTTCGCCTCTTCTCCACTTGTTATTTGCCCATAACAGTCTACAGTGCTATTAGATAAATTATATCCCAAATAAAGACGAAGTGAGTCAAAATTTACCTGTTGGCTTGTGGACACCCCATTTGAGAAGGTTTGATCCTTCGCCAACCTGAAAGTAGCCCGCCCAGTCAGACTAATCACGAATAACTCTCATCTTTTTTTAAAGGAAAACGTCTGTTATGCGAATACAAGATCCGGTTATTAGGTGGTTCGAGAGCCACATTTTGAACCCTTGGTTCTGACTTGTCAAAAACATCATTATCATCCTATTTCGCCACTGGTATCCATCACAAATCCATTCAGCAGAGAAAGACTCTTAAAAGTTAAATCCCATATGTCCCGTTGTATAGATTGCCTGAATTGGGCATTCGGATCTTGGAATCTTCATAACCACCATAGAACTTATTAAAACCCAATCTCTCGTTTCTGAGCAGTTCCGCCATTCCCAAATTATTATTCCCATTCTGGGCCTCATTCCACCGGTCCCATTGCCCGTTAGAAGTTATTCCACTTCTAGACTGAGGAAGGGTAAAATGGGAAAATGGAGATATATTATTGGATAGAGTTTGCTCCATAACCCTAGAAGGAATTCCATAACCATTTCCGAGGGTGGAAAAATTGTCCCCCAGATCCGTAAATCTTTGATTCTGATGTGGAAGGTTGGATCTTTGTAAAAATGATTGGAATCTTGCTTCTTCGTAAGTACTCAACTGGGGAGAAAAATTAGATCTTGTGTCGAAGCTTGGGCCGTTCATGCCACCTGGCAGTGTCCCTTTGCCAACTGCTAATATTGCAGGATCCATAAACTCAATATCACCATTACTAAAAGCATTACCACTCGAGGGTGTGGGTGTCTGATACTGGTTTCTTAACAAGGAGGAAGCATCAAACATATGATTTCCTGCAAAGTACAGAATAGAAGTAATTATACGAGACCTCAGCAAGTTTTGATCATATAAGAGTTTGCTTATCATATAAAACTAACCGGAGAGGGTTTCGAAAAACTGATCCCTTCTTTCATGAGAAGTAAAGCCTGGAGGTGCGGCCCTGCTGGGCGCTGAAAATCCTGGAGGGGCAGATATCTGAGATCTTGAAACTGTTTGAACACATTGAAACAAAGAGCTTTAAGGATACCACAAATAAATAACTGCCTACAGAAAATATATAAGAAAAAAATCAGAAAAGTTATAAAGGACTAGGGGGTAGAATTTTCTTAAAGAATCCTCATTGCAGCCCTAATACAGGTCAATCCAGAAAAGTGATTACATATAAGTCTATCCATGATAGAATGTCAAAAATCAGTACAAACGCAAGTTGGTAATTCGAGGGACAGGGGTGACCGCCTACTTTGGTCTGTAGAAGTCCAAATTTTGTTTCCTGCATATCATATATCTATCTTGAACGACCTTATACTCCAGTGTAACCAATGCTTCAAGCAACATGTGTCATATCAGATCTTCTAATTGTAAACATGCACATAGGTCAGCCCATCTCTTAATCCACCTCCAACAAAAATGAAAATAGGGGTACTAATTGCAACAGCTTCATATGCTTATTATTCACACCCAAACAGAGTAGAAAAGTATACTAGAAAGTGAAAGGGCCCTATAATCTACAGATACAAAAGCACCAGAGCACTATGCTATTCCCCGGGAATTAGCTAGCCACAGGAATATATGACTTATTTCCATCAGAACTCTTGCATTGAGATGATCAACAAAAAATTAAATAACATATACCCTCTTGTCAAATATAAAAACATATTTCCATGATAAGGTCAGATAACATCTAAAACTCCAAACAACATGACAACTAAGTTGGACTCATTCAAAGTAAGAATCATTAATAACTAACCAGAAAGCTTGTTAGAAGAGATATGGGAATGACCACTGGGAAAGGTATCTGTTTCCGTGCCACTGAAAATAGGAAAACTATTGCAACCAAACCTCTCGTGATGAAAGCTGTTGCTTCTAGAGAAATCATGGCCACCAGCCTCCTGCTTGAAGGCTTGTCCAAAGTAATCAATAGATTGTCCAAAATCAGATACTTGGCCCGTAGACTCCCCTTCTCTAGCAAACGAAAACCTTGATTGGCTGCTATTCTGAGCTCTTCGTGGACCTGGAGCTCCAAATGACCCTTGCCTTTTATCAGTTTCACCTAACAACTTATCCATGTTCTGTGGTGAAGTTAAAGACTCATCCCATGGGTCAAGGTCTAATGACAAAATATTTGATATCATGCTGCTTTCGCCCATTTCAGCAGTGCCAGTGCCTACTTCACCTTCATATCTCCCTAGCAGGGACATTTTCTCTTTACTCGGAAAAAAATTTGAATATCCGACACCATCACCTTCAGGAATATTATGAATAGCCTGAGGACGTCGACTAGGAAAATTAGAAGCAGAAACTAACAAAGTGTTATTTCTATCTACAATCTGCTTATCCAAATTATTTAACTGAGGAGAATGGTTTGCCAGATGAAATGCATGAGAAAAATCTGAAACTCTGTTAATGGAGATCTCTGGATCTTTACTCCTTTGATTATGAAAAGATAACAAATCATCTTCCATTTCATGCATGTCGACTTGCGGTACTTGAATTGACATTCCCAATCTAAAATCAGATTTCTGGGTATTTGCAACACTGATCTCCTCAGTCGTATTTGTAGCTTTTTCAGATGTCTGACAAGTCTCTGGTTCATTAATGTGCTCAACATTGCCATTCTGTAACTGTTGATTTTCATGAATGCTCATTGATAAAATATCAGAGCAAACATTCTCCATGTTTCCATCTCTGTCATCAGTATAATCTTTGTCTAATGCAGGTCCACTAGTCGTTATGGAAAAATTGGATATAACAGTATTTGGGGCCGGCTTGTTTGTGGGTGGACTATGGGGCTGTCTATTTATGGACAAATTGGCAGGATGTACAGGTGAAACTGAACTCTCAGAAACAGTAAATCTTAAATCTGTATTTGTATCGTTTTTGGTTGATTCAAAAGTTTCCAATTTACTATTGTGTTGAGAATTGATGCTTTCCTCATCAGGAACCAACTTCTTTCCAGAATCACTCTGCAATGAAGAAACTGGATTTGCACTTGCAACTGTAGTAGAAGATGTGACTGGACCGTTACACGAATCAGGTCTCTGCTTAAGTGACGCATTAAAACATGGGGTACTTGTAGGCAAAGTCTGATTACTGGAAGCACGAGTACCCCTGAGACAATAGAAAACTCAGAAACAGTAGCAACATTAATTAAGAAAAACCTACAGTCAGGGGATGGCGTACCACGAGGCTCCAGCTGGAAGAGCAGCAGATCTGCCAGAGCTACTGTTTGGTGGAGAAACTCTAGCAACGCTTGCTGAATTCTGCTGATCAAGCAACAAAGGAATTGTATAAGCAGGGGCAAAAGGGATTGAAGTATTTCAGCAGCAATGACCTTTCAGTCACAATTAATACAGGAGTATGGTGCATTGCATGTCAATTATCAGAATCACTCATTACATCAATTAAGAACAGAAATGTCTTCCAGACAGAAAGTAATCATCAATATCTCTTAATATTTCATTTAAGTACTCTTCGCAGAGGGTAATGTAGCACAACATGAGAGATGGCACAAAGTAAAATGTTAAAATTTAAAATGAAAAAAGAAAAACTGAATAGTAATTGGACAAGAACGAGTTTTATGGAAAAAGCAAGAACAATGAAACCTTACATTTATAGTTATAGAAGTTTTAGTTACAGGTTTCCCTGAAGAAGCAGAGGTGTTATTGCAGTACTCATCAGCTGGTGGAGGCAACACATTTCCAGAACGCCTTTGCATAGTATTTGAGGAACTGGTAATTTGTTGAACTCTACTCCTTTAAAAAAAAAATTGAGAGTGGATGAGATACCTGAGAAACAATAAGACAAAATCCCCCAAAAAAACCACCAAACCCCAAAAAAAAAACTACTCCCTCTGGTCAAAACTGAAGGGTCCTATTTCCTTTTGGGACGTCCACAAGTAAAGTCCCATTTGCAGAAAAGATAACTTTCAAAGTTCCATTTGCAGAAAAGATAACTTTCTTACCAAAAGTACTCTCTAAACTTGATGTGACACCAAGAACTGCAAACCACTACTTTTAATTGAAAAAGTAAAAGACCCATTACTTTCACATTTTCAACTCGATACGAAACTCGTGCCAATGTAAACATGGACATTCATTGTTGGTACAACAGAGAGTATTAACCTAATATACGTTAGAAATCGTTCCTTACCAGGATTATGACAAGTTCTAATATCAACTTTAAAATTCAAGGAACATAAATTGCCTGGACAAAGTCATCAAGAAAACTGATTCAAGACACTTTGCATATAACAGAAAGGATATTTTAGTACATCATTCACAAAGAAACTCAGTTTCATGCAGACCTTTAACTCTTACTCCATATAGGCTGCCCCACTGACATCATTGATAAGGACCCAAATGCATACTTAAACCATAAACTGGTGATCAAAGGGTTCAGAACCATAAGGCTCCATTTTAGAGTAAATTTTCAGCCACTCCACATACCAAACCTTAAGAAGAAGTCTTCATTTTAATACAACTAAGATTTATAACACTTCCCAAAGATCCAGAAGCCAATTACAGTAACTATAACCTATATAATGAAATAATCACTGCGCAATGATAAATTCTTCGGGCATAGTTTATATGCCAATGAAAGAACTTAAGATTCTGTCAGTACAGCCAGACTGATACTAGATCAGAAACAGAAGACTTGGCATTGCATGTAAATGTGCATACAATGTGAAAAATGACGTAATGCAGCACATACAAAAATGCGGCGAATCAAAATATGATAGAAAAAATATATATATATAACTGAATGCCTCCAGATAGAAATACCTTGTGTAAGCGGATATTATTTCATCCTTAGTAAAACTATCCTCTTGTGAACCGACCTCATGCAAATATAGACAATCGGGATTGGTGCAAGCCTGAATCAATGAGTAAACCCGTTATTACAAATCAGTACACACAAACCAATATACTATGGGTGCATTATCTGAGAATTTTTATGTGGACAAAACAATAACTACTGTGAGATGTTATCCAGAAGTTGATCTGGAAAAGCTATATAAGTCGTACCACATTTCTCAGCCATGCATGACAGTATTTAGTAGTCCCAAAACATGCCCTGCAACAAAGGGATTCAAAAACTATCTAACATCAAAAAAGAGGTCAAAGTACATATATCCAAGACGATACTCACCTCAAAGGTCTATCATCCAAAATAAATCCATGTACCGACTGAATACACCGAACTGCTTCCTCCTCCTTAGAATATGTTATATATCTAGGCCCAAAAAATGCAACGGGAAACAAGTAAATAACAAGACACAGAAATGAGTCAAATATAATTCATTGATAGTTACTGAAATTAGATGTATCGCACATCATATACGATCCACATATGCTATGTTACTTATCACAAGAATAAAGATATTGATGTTGATGCGATCAATGCTGAAGAGGATATAATTAGTAAGCAAATTTAACCATCAAAGTTTATTATGAAGTAGGCTAGAGGATGCTAATCTGTCCCCAGGTGGTAACTAATAAATTGGGGTAAACGTCCATTATAATACTAGCATGTCCGAAAAAGAATAAACAGAAGGAAAATTGATTTGATAAAATTCAAACTTTCTGCATTTAACCAACACCTGAGGCTCTTAGTCCTCGCACATCAAGCAGAATGCAAAAAGAAATTACGCAACACAAGCATCCGCAGAAACATTCAAGTAAATATGCATGAAATCATGCGAAACTGAAAACTAATTCTGAGACAGTCTAATATCAATAATACAACTTTTGAGCTAGGAAACTCGGAACCTACACACTGCATGTACTATTTGCAAATTGTTGTATAGCCCCAGCCGCTGTCCGTGATATGGACACCTTCATCACCTTTCCATACTGACCAAAATAATCTCTGCGCTGAAGAAGCTGCTCACCCAAAATTAACAGTAATAAGACAACGAAGAGATAGGGGAGGATAAGAGCAAAGACCAAGAAAGAGAATTACATCCTCATCTGCAAAATCAAGTGGCAAGCCCACAACATAAACGAGATTCCTCTGGACAACTCGTACACTGCCAAGTTGCTTCCTTCCTTCCAATGTTTTGCTCTTTCCCTTTTGTGACTTGAGCTTTTTCTCCACACTCATCTCTGAAACCAGCCTATTAAAATGATAATGCAGGTCACAATTTGAGCAGAGAACACTGTAACTTTACTGTTTCAAGAGTGAAGTTCTCCGGACAGATATCCACTAAGCAACACATACCTTTCACATTTTGCTGTCGTTCCAACAATCTTTTCCTTGTTATAAGGAGTACGACATGCTGGACAACGCCCTTCAGTCTCATCTTTCTCAGCCATATCCATAATGTGATGCCAACACCAAACACAAATCTGCAAAAAAGGAAAAGATTTACTTCTCTGGTTAACCAGAAAACATCAGCAAATAGAGAATCAGCAAAGTGGTGAACAGTCCTGTACAGCATAAACATGGTCAGAGATGAACTCCTACAGATGCACTCAAACATATTATTAAAACAACTCAATAATCTACCATT
Source organism: Buddleja alternifolia (assembly GCA_019426215.1). Lineage (NCBI taxonomy): Eukaryota > Viridiplantae > Streptophyta > Magnoliopsida > Lamiales > Scrophulariaceae > Buddleja > Buddleja alternifolia. The sequence goes on along the minus strand of CM033391.1, from coordinate 9,316,008 downwards.
TTCCTGAAGACGGACACAAGATTTTCATATTCTTTTGATAGTAAATTGTATTCTTTGAAGGGGGGAAAAGGCCATCCTATGCTAGAAAGTAGCAAAAGGTTGGATGTCTTGTAACTTTCGGAAGTGGTCAAAACATGGAAACGGTATCTGGAAAGCTCAGAGAAACAATTCCACATCCTTCCATAAATTAATTAAATTACTAATACTGACTAGCCTGTTTCTGCACTTGCCGCCAACATATGCACGGTATACAGAGCATGTCTAGAATAGGAGGGAGAGAAAAAACACTTGAACGAAATGAGAAAAAGCAATCACAACATCTTTTCCCTTTTACCCAGAGTAATTTATTAAAAATACAGCAATTAAGCAGATGCATAGGTTAGTTAACAATACACATGCAGTTTGCCGTCCATCGATACAATATAGATATCTCTTGCCCTTCACAAGTGAAAGATTTATACCACCCTTCAGACGTAATCCATCACCAGTCAAGTGCCAACAAAATACGACCATGAGGTAGGGCACGCCACACTCAAGTAACGAGAGCCAACAGCCAATAGTGACACAAAGATGTACATTGGTGTTGAAGTCCAGAGTATTTGTAGAAGCATATGCCAGTATAGTACATCAATTAATCCCTCACATTGCTTTAATGTGCATACAATGAAACAGATCTTTTAAAATTGCCATTCTCAGTCAAACATCCATTAGTGTGGTTAGAGTATTAAATAGTAACAATCAGAAAATGAAGTATGCCATGACTCATGATGAAATGCGATGGACATATGCTACAGCGTTAGATCTGAAGCTTCAAACAGTTCAAAAGTGCTTTAAAAAGAGACTTCTCTAGCCTAAGCATGTAATAGCAAAAGAGCCCTCCCTCTTTCGTCTCTCTTTCAATTTCACTTCCCCTATTTGTACAAGGCGAATCTCAAAATTTCCAGGTCCTCAATGTTACTTAGCTAAGATATCCTACACATGATCCAAACTCCAGAAAATTACTAAAAAAGAAAAACGATAAAGAAAAACACATAGGACAATATGCATTTATCTATACTATGCAAAAGGGTGAACTGTTACGCTCAGAAGTTCGCGGTTTTTTATAACCCCTATCTACTGAAAATTAGAGATTGCCCTTTATAACCCTGGAATTGCCTAGATCTATAAGGACCCACAATGGATTTTCGTACTCCATTAAGGTAGTTGATCACATGAGCAAATCTTCTCATTCCTAGATGGCTTTAATTACAACTCTAACCTCCTACCACATCTAAATCTCTTTCAAGATAACTGCAATCATAACCCATTTGTCCTTTTTGTTACAAAGCTTCATGGTTCTTTTTATTTTTTCAGCCCCATATTTTAGCCTTAATTAGGAATTTAAGACTTAATTAGGAATTTAAGACTGGCCAAGCATACAATTGAAAAAATTAAGAAATATTGAGATTGGTCCAAACAAGCCTGTTCACTCAAAGATGCATACAAATCAGTCAGACGAAAAGCTCAGCCCACTCAAGACCGCCGACAGTCATGCAGTCCAGCCCCCGTTGCTGGTTAGCACTTGCCAGAGTAGAGTAAACAGCAATGAGACCTCGGCAATGGAGCACTAGATTTTCCAAATTCCACTAATGCTGACTAGCGGTTGTGAACAGACTCGACGCAGATAAATCCGATAGAGATATTATAGGCGAGGGAGAATTTAAAGCAACAAATTGTGTGTGGAACGAAAACTACCCTTGACAGAAATTGATAGTCTGGCATTGGCTGTGGTGTTATCCCTTGTAGCAGAGGCAAAATAGATGGAAACTTATCTCGACTTTGATAAAGACTACTTGATTGTGTGTGTATGTGTTCGCGCGCGTTTGGTCTTGGTTCAACATAATTACTGGATTCTTATCCAAAAAGAAAAATACATAATTACTGGATTTTGAAGTAAACTCTACTGTGACCCCACCTCCCACCCCTTTTACAGAAAATGAGGTACCCTTTCATCTCATGATCGCATGTGCACAAACAAAAATAATTTGATCAGAAAAATAGTAAAATTCAGTTTGAGAACAAGACAAAATTCACATGAAATTGATAAGAATTTGCATATATATTTTCAAGGTTTCTAATGCAATCAAAGTGAACTATGGCCAAGGGGTATGCAAACATCAAAAAAATATATGTTTCTTTAAGTGTGCAGGGAGTGTGATCGGATGGTAGTTGTATTATATGGGTGCAAAAGAAACACAAAGCTTGCAGAAACTAAAAAAAGATAAAAAAGAAAAAGGAGTTATATACCTCGTAACCGCACTTGCAAGGCTTCAACTGCTGATCAGTCAAATCCATATCCTCGGCACAGAGGGGGCAACTCTTCTCTCCTTCGTCACTCATGATTGCCTTCAGAAAATTATATATCACACAAGTAAATATCACTCTGACTAAAACACAAGTAATTTTACTTGTTAAATAAAAACCAAAAATAGGAAGTACATTAGATTGAATTTACTAAAAAGCAAAATAAAAGTGGCTCCAAATCCAGCAGGATAAACAGATCAACGCAGCCATGACTAAAAATTCAGTAGAAGTGAAAAATTCGATCAAAATTTTGAAAATAAATAAAATCAGAATCGAGCATAACTTTTGAATAAAAATCACTTTTACAGTTTTACCTACCACAATCCAAAGTCAAACCCTAAGACACCTTTACCCATTACCTTAAAAGATTACGTACCTTTTTCCAAATTAAATCACCAATCAACCAACAAACAATTCAACTAACTCAAAAACCGATTAAAATCAAAATTAAATCCAGTAATTAAAAAAAAACACAAAATTGAGCTTCGCGTGTGAATGATCAAAATCAAAATCCAATTGAAACGAACACTGAATACCAGCAATTGAACTTAAAACCGACAGATAAATAACAAAATTCAATCAGATTGATTACAAAAGAAAACGAATTTGCCATCCGCTAATAAAATTAGGGATCCATAGGGGAATTAAGATTTAAGATCAGGGGACTTACAGTGGATGAATTGGATCGAGATACAGGATATGAATTAAAAATCGATGCAGAGATATAGATACAGATATAGAGAGAGAAAGAGAGAGCCACAAAGACTGAGTATTCAGAGAGAGAGAGAATTCGAGTGAGGAAAGAGAAAGGGTTAACTTTGGATGATGGGTCCTTTTATGCTGTTGTTATTCGGATAGGTTTCGTAATCGGGTAGGGTTCTGGGTTGAGATCTTTTCGGGCTTTTGGTGTAGATGTAGACGCCGACGAAAGGTGTAGTTATGAAGGAGGATCCAACTAGAAATGGTATAAAATCCAATTGGTATTAATTACTCAATCTCGTCCAAAGGTGAATTAAGGTAGATTTCCAGCCGTATTGTTTTGTTCTTTCTCTTGATGTGGTTGGTATTGTTTCACCATGATTATTTTTCTATTATAGATAGATATTGAAAAGTAGTTAAATTCATGGATTTTAGATGTATGTATTTGTTATACTGGTGTCATGTGATCGATTTATTTGTTGGAATTTTTTTTAAAAAAAGAATCTTTAATATGCGAAATTATAACAAGTGAATTTTGGAGTTTGCGACTGGAAAAAAGTGCATAAAATCAATTATTAATTATAAATCAAAGGTTAAACTGGGTTCGTGTTCATATTTCTTGGCATATTTAACCTCGGTGAAAGTGAAAACGCATTTTTTGCCGTTCAAATCTGTTGGACATCTTCTTTTCCATGATATGATCGTCATTTCTACCAGCTCTTCCCTGAGTTTGGGACTCTTTAGGTTGTGGCAGACCTTATATTAGAAGGTAATAAAATTAGTCCAAGCCTCATCTCATCTTCCCAAGCCAAAAGATGTCTGTCTGCATCTGTCTATTGCTCGTTATTTAGTCTGGTGTGTTTCTTGACATCGTCAGTTACTCTTAATTGTTTATAGTATATATCTTTATCACATTATACATGTTGACTTAATAAGGTTAGATCTTGTTATGATTTATTCTTCTCAAGTTAACAAATACAAAGAGAGATATAGATTATGATGATCCTCTCGATATTGTAATTAGAAGTCGACAAAATTCAAGCCCCATCTCTTCTTCCCAAGGCAGACGACGCCAACCTGCATCTATCAGTTGCTATTTATTATTTCTAGTGTGTCTTTTTCTATCGTTGGTTGCTTTTTATTTCATATAGTGTATTTCTTGACCACTGCACATGTTGATTTAATAAGATTAGATCTTGTTGTCATGATTTATTCTTCTCATTTATACATCGATACAAAGTGAGATATAGAATACGACGATTCTCTCGAAATTATAGTTAGAAGTCAACAAAATCCAAGCCCCATGTCTTCTTTTCCAAGCTAGACGATGCCACTCTGCATCTGTCGCTTGCTCTTTATTTTTTTCTAGTGTTTTTCTTTATTATACTGCACATGTTGATTTAATAAAGTTAGATCTCGCTGTCATGATTTATTCATCTCAATTAAACATCGAAACAAATTGAGATATAGATTATGATGATTTCTCGAAATTGTAATTAGTGTCAAATTTAGCATCAACATGAATATATAGAAGAAAATTTTAAGATACATTTATTTTGATATGTGTACGAGAAATCGAAGACAGAAATTCGTGTGCCATATACATAACATATATAATCTCTATATGTTTAAGATTAAGAAAATAAACATGATTCAAGAAAAAATTATGTGGTATCGTTAGTGGTCGTTGTTACCTTGTTAAGACTAAGCTTAGTTTTTTAATGGGGTAAAAACCATTACCCACCCGAACTTTGCGTGTTTTTACACTCTTATATCTAAACCATTTTTCGTTACACTTTTTTATCTCAACTCTATGGGTTTTATACTTTTCTATCTATTAGCATATTTCGGCGGAATATTCCATCGGAGTTTCAGCACATACGGTGGAGTTAGATAAAAAAGTGTAAAAAACACAAAGTTCAGATAAAACAGTATAAAAAAATCAGTTTGGATAAACAAAGTGTAAAAAAAGTTTGTAACTCCACTCCGCCAGAATATGTTAATGATAGGAAAGTGTAAACCCGTGGAGTTGAGATAAAAAAATGTAACGAAAAATAGTTTAGTTAAAAAACTGTAAAAAGACACAAAGTTCGGGTGGGTTATTGTTTTTACCCCTTCTTTAATAGATATTTGATTTTACCACAACTAATTATTATCAAATATAAATTAGAGACTTCTCTATACTTTTATTATTGCATTTGCATCACTTTGACCCTTCAAATCTTAAAAATATTTCGATTACAAAATCAACTAAAAAATTTGTATCTAAATAAAGGCCTAAAAGGAAGAAATAAAAAAAGATAATCAACGAATGATTGTGCTCAATGATTAATTTGATTCTTCCCCAATTCGATTCCTTCTGGGAATTCTTGATCAATTAATCATCTCTACAATTATAATTTTTCGTTATAATGACATGATTTGGCACTGAAGTATCATCAAGTGCTTCCTTCGAAATCAACGATCCTCCTTATGTGCATCCTTCGAATGTACCGAGGTTATATATTGCTCCTCACGAGATTCGAGGATTTGAGAATTATGATTTTTGGTGTAAGGCCATGACATTAGTCCTAAATTCCAAGAGTAAGACTGATTTTATTACTGGAAAATGCAAGAAACCATCTATAGGGGTATCATATTTAGAGCAATGGGAAAAGTGAAATGCAATAGTGCTTTCTTGTATTCTAAAGTATGTGTGAGTAAAGAGATATATAATGGTTTGATCTATTGTGAGAGTGTTGTGGATGCTTGGAATGATCTTGAGGAACAATTTAGCAAGATGAACAGGGCAATGATTTTTGAAATATCTAAAGAAATCAATTCATACACTCAAGAAACAAATTTGGTTCCTTTCTACTACTTAAGATTGAGATAAACGTGCGAGGAGTATGACTCTTTGGTGAATCTGTATACATGAATGCAATGCATCTAATTCGTATTTCAATTACGCTCAAGAACACAAGCTTCTACGGTTTTTAATAGGACTCAATGAATCTTATGGTCCTCTTATGTCACAGATACTCATGACGACACATGCACCTACACATAAACAAGCATATTCAATGATATGCAATGAAGAATTTCAAAGGACTATTAACAATAATGAAAATTCTGATCCACCTATAACCTTTTACTCCAATGCCCCAAAGAATGCCAAATCTGATGTTATATGTTATCACTGTTGAATACAAGGTCATAGTAGAGAGACTTGTTATAGAACCACTGGATATCCACCAAGAGGTGGAGCACAATGAAGAGGCAATTCTTCTAATGAGCAACTTTTATTCAAAATCAAAGCCTCTCAAACAACACTGGACAGATTAGCTACACTAATAATCATGGTAATTCATCTCAAGTACAACATTATGGATTGCAAACTTCTGCATCAGTGAGTCCATCCATTGTCCCCTTCAATCAAGCACCTACTTTCACACCACATTAGAATTAACTACTTTTACGCACAATTCAAGATGATAACCATACTTCTGCATCATATATGGCACCACAACTTCCAATAATACTACTTGTATCACAAGTACCACACTAGGTAATCCTAATGAACCATGTGCATTGGTATGTTTTACTGTTAATACTAAATAGGTGTTAGATACCGGTACTAATCACCATATGTGTTACAATATTAATTTGTTTAAAATGTCTTCCAATGTGCGTACCCAATCTTCAGTGAGATTACCTACTGGCAGTGTTGCCACTATTGATTGAGTAGGAACTGTTGAGTTAGGAAAAGATATTACTTTACATAATGTCTTATATATTTCTCATTTTCAATTCAACCTCCTGTTTGTTTCTAAGTTTACACAGGAAAATAAATCTTACGCCATTTTTTACCCTCATTTTTGCCTTTTTCAAGATTTCTGGAATGGCAAGATAAAAGAAATTGGTAAGGTCAGAAATATTATTTACGTCTTCTGACCCCTCACTGCACATCCAACCTATGCTTCAATCTATGTCTAAAAGATTTAGTTTTCCCTGTATTTCTCAATTTACTGCTAATAGCAATAATGTTTCTTGTATGATTAATAATCAATCTTCTACTTGTAATAAAACTCATTATTCTAGTACTATTTCTAGTTGTTTTACTTTTGTTGATTCCCAATTATGGTCTTTAAGAATGTTTCCCCATGTAGGCTCATCTCTTGAAAACGATGATATACATTGTCATGTTTGCCATGTTGCCAAGCAGCCTAGAAATCATTTTCCTCAAAGAACTCATATCACCAAACAAATTTTTGAGATTGTTCATCTTGGCATATGGGGACCTTATAAAGAACCAACTCACTCTAATCATAGATATTTTCTTATTATGGTGGATAATTTTTATATAGCCACATGGACTTTTCTCATACAATTTGAGACTGATATCTTACACATCATTCAGAATTTTTTACTTATGTGAAAATTCAATCTAATACTAGTATTAAGATTATCAAGACTGGTAGAGTTTAGGACTTATTTAAGACACGTTCTCAATTTTTTACATCTCAAGGTATTGTAAATCAAAGTTATGTTCCATATACCCCTCATCATAATGGGCTTGTGGAGAGAAAACATAGACATATATTGGATGTTGCTAAGGCTTTAAGGTTTCAATCACATGCTCTTATAAATTATTGAGGATAATGCATTCAAATTGCTAGTTATCTAATAAACAAACCCCCCCCCCCCACTGCTACAGTAGATGCTCGGCGTGTCAATTTTTGGGCACCATTATCTGTAATAGTTTTACTCTTAGTGGACAATCTTATTCAAGTAAATAAAGTCAATTTTCTTACATGAAAATCTTTATTCTTAAATGTCTTTAACTGCTTAGAGTAAAGTCTCTTGGATCACACTATGTCTATGGGGCATCGTCGCGTTCATCGGGTATGGGTGGTGATGGAATATGCCTCCATGGCCGTGGTCCTTAACTTAGTTCGAAGTTGTGAATGGGAACACCAAGATGTGGGATATTGGTGGTCCCGAGAGACTTGCTTGTATGCATATGTCTTAGAGGACGTGTCTCATTCCATGAACACTAGCACAGTGAAAGCCTATATGTGTATAAGGGTTCTCATCTGGGAGATGAGTAAACTGAATTACCCCACTGGAAGTTACTTAAATAGAATCCTAGTTGAATCTGGAACTTCTAATAGGCACGTAGGTGTAAGAGTAATCCTTATGGACCTGAGGTTCCATAGGTTGCCTTGTGCATGATCCACCATGCTTTGATCTATTTCACGATTCCGTTGCGAATCGTATATGGGATATTTTGGGTATGGTCTAATCATGCACGAAGGTACATGAGAGATCAAGATAGGGATCCATCTCTGATTTAGCAGATCAAATATCTCCTATGTTTACATAGTGAATCGATTTAAGGAATCTTTGGCCAAAGTATGATTTCTGAAGAGTCTTAGTGTTTTCTAGATTTAAAATATAAATCGACATCACATGTATATGGGAAACATATAAATCAAGTTATTAGGGTTTCGACTTAACCATATCCTTAGACTTGATTCGGGAGATATGATGGAGGAATCTTACTTACACGAGGATCGTGATTATGAAAGGATGTATCTTAATACATCGTCTATGTCTAGGTCTTCAAAGCCCGTTGCTAGACAGTAACCATGATTCGCAGGTATCTTGAATTAATATGGTAATTAATCCAAGGTCTAATTAAATCGAGAAAGATTTAATCTAGTACTTTCTGTTTTAGGAGACTACACTGGCACTTTAGAAAAGTGTACTTACTACTAGCACATAAACGGTCCTAAGGGGTCACAAACATAACTTGAAGTAGAATCTCTGCTTGATTATGTAATTAATCGATTCATGGTCAAATCAAGGAAATTAGAAAAGTCTAGTACTTTCTTAATTGGGAAAATTAATTAATTAAGGGATATTAATTAATTAGACTTCTTAATTAATCTTGGTAGATTAATTAATTAATGGACCTTGATGAGTCCAAGTAATTTATTTAATTGGGCTTTAATTAAATAATTAGTTTCTTGGATATATTAATATATTGAAAGACAAGAAATAAATCAAGTAGGATAAATTTCTTGGTCTCCAAGACTTGTAGGAGGCTTGTATAATAGGAAGGATTTTTCCTCCCATGTATTGATATGGTAGTATGTATCAAAGTCAAATACAAGATAAGGAAGGAGTTGTATACTACATGGAAACTCTTCCTTATGACTTATTGACTAATAAAAGGTTTCCTAATTAATAGAGAAGTAAACTAGGAAATAAGTCTAGGAGACTTATTTAACTGAAAAACTTACTTTATTAGGATTAAGATTGTATCACTATAAATAAGTGATATGAGAAGAAAAAACAATACACTCTTCCATATACACAAGCACACGCCTACTAGCAACAAAATAGGAGAGAAATTTTTATCATCTTTTTCTCTCCAAAGCCATCGCCCCATCCTATACAAATTGGTGTGGTTTTTCTTATGTGTTGAGATTAATCACTCACTTTATATTCCCACATCTCTATATGAAAAGCCTTTTAGTTAGAAATAATTAATTCGATGGCTAGCATCAAGAACAAATTAAGTGGAGATTAGAAACAGGGTGTGGATTATGTTAGAGGCATCATGATTGGGGTCCTTGAACAAGAGATACAAGAAGCGCGAGTTTTGCACAATGGGTGTGTGGAATGAGTTCGAGGGATGTTGATAGCTTGATCCATCCAATTGAAACTATATAAATTAGCGTTTTCTGTAAGTATGTAATTTATATATGTTCACCGTAGTCAATAGAGAAAATTAATAGTCTCTTTTAGTGGATAGTTTTTAGATTAAATTATCAAATTCCGCTGCACTAAGCAATCCCCGGGACTAGTCAACCCAACACACACCTCCTTTAAAGGGCAAAAATTATTTTGATATATTATATAATAGATCACCTAGCATAATACATCTACATCTCAATGATTTTGGATGTCTCTGATATTGTCAAAGTGTTACATGTTTTTGATACATTTTTCATAGGAACCTTGCATTTTCTTTAGTTATACTTCTAATCAAAAGGCTTATAAGCTTTTAGATGTATCTACAAATGCTTTGTTAATATCCAGGGATGTGATCTTTCATGAACTCATTTTCCCTTTTCCATTATTAATGTCCATTCTTTTGAGCATCCTTTAGTTAATGATTCACAATTTTTTTATGATGATTTCATTTTGCTTTATTATGGGACTCATGCTTCTGAGCATGTCGATCATATTGTAGATCATAATGTGTCTTCTGATGATGACATTGTCAATATGCCTAGAAGATCCTCTAAGATTCCTACAAAACATGTATGGTCCAAGAACTTTATATGTCCAACTTTAGATAAATTCAGTAATACTTTATCTTCTAACTCTGTGATTTATCTCATATCTTCGTATTTATCTTACTATCACTTAATTTAAATATATGTCACTCTTGACAGATTCAAAGTTAGGAATATAGCTAAGGGCTATAAATAAAAGGTTGCCTTTGATTATCATGAAACATTCAACCCTGTAGTGAAAATTGTCACTGTCAGGATTGTTTTTGCATTGGTTGCTATAAATAATTAGCCTTTGTTTCAGTTAGATGTTACTAATATTTTTTTGCAGAGGGCTTATCTGAAGAAGTCTATATGACTATTCCAGAAGGATTTAGCAATCACGAGGATTTTTCTTTACCTCCTTCTTCTACTTTGAAAGTCTGTAGATTGCTAAAATCCTCATATGGATTGAAGCAAGTTTCTAGAGAATGGAATGTTAAATTAGTAGAAGATTTGATTAACATTAGGTATTTTCAGTCTAAACATGATTACTCAATATTTATTAAAAGTATTGATGGTAAGGTAGTTGTCTTGTTAGTCTTTGTGGATGATATTATCATCACATGTAATGATAATTCCAAGATTTTTGATCTTAAGTAGTAATTACATAATATTTTTCATCTAAAGGATATTGGAGTTTTGAATTAGTTTTTGGGTATTAAAGTAATAAGCAATGATCAAGGTGTTCTTTAAGTCAAAGAAAATATATTCTAGATTTACTAAAAGAAGCTGGAATGACTGCTTGCAAATCAGCTATAACTCCTCTTGGGCAAAATTTGAAGCTAACCCTGTTTTTTAATATGAGGAGGGACTCAAAACTGAAAATGGTGAACCTTTGTTAGAAATGTTACCGAATATCAAAGACTTGCAAGCAAATTGATCTATTTAGGCATGACAAGACTTGATATTGCCTTCTATGTTCACTTGTTGTCTCAATTTATGCATAAACCGAAAAAGTCTCATTGGTTAGCTACTTTGAGGGTATTGAGGTATCTAGAAGGAACAGTTGGTCTTGGACTGTTCTTATCTTCTAAGAGTAAATTGAATTTAACTACTTATTGTGATGCTGATTGGGCATCTTGCTTGATGACAAGGAGATCAATAACTAGGTTTGTTTTATCAAACTGGTGATTCGTTGATCTCCTAGAAGACAAAGAAGCAGAGAACTACATCAAGATCTTCTCGTGAGGCTAAGTACAAATCAGTGGCTACAGCAACTTGTGAAGTCATATGAATAATTGGAATTCTTTTAGACTTAGGGATTGAGCTTAAGGATTTAGTGACAGTAAATCATCTATGAGTATAATCACTAATCTTGTTTTTCATGAAAGGACAAAACATATTGAAGTGGATTGTCATGTGATCATAGATTTGATTCAAAAGGGTACTGTTGGTTTGTAATACATAATAAGTGAAGAACAACCTGCAAATTTATTGACCAAAGGAATTGGAGGAAAATAACACAAAATTTTGCTTTGCAAGCTTGGTCTTGTTGATGTGTTTCAAGTTTGATTGAGGAGGAGTGCTAAGAATTAAAATGCGTTTGTGCTTTAGCGTTTTTATATTATTAGTTGTGTTGTTAGTTTTCTGCTTTATAATTATTAGTTAGAGCATTTATATCCTTCTTCTTTGTATTTCTCATTCATTCCTACACATATAGAAATAACGTAATGTTTATTTTTCTTTGCAATTCATCTTCTTAACAGGGTAAAACTAGTCTAAAGAAGAGCTTTTCTCACGATGGACCGAGTGAGTGGGTTGATTTGTATAATGATGGACAGAGCTAATAAGTTGAGATGTGGCATGATGGCCGAATGAGCTGATAAGCCTATATAGGGATATGATTTGCTCTAGGGAAACATTTGAAAGAATCTGGTACTTCTTGGCTCTAGGAGGCTTGATGTCTTAGCTTGATAAAAAGAACGAAGATGTGTTATATATAGTAATTATCCATTTTCCCTATTAGTAGGTCGTTCTTTGCACATGAAAAGTAGGTTTGTTTACTTTATAAAGACTTCGAACTCGAACATGATATTTTCTATGAGGTGATACTGCTTGAGCATTGGAAGGTCCATGCCAAGAGAACAGAGGGAGCCCAGCCCACTAATTCTTAATTATCACCGTAACTTTTAAAGAAAATCCATAAGATAGTCATATGTATTACATACTGAATTTTTGTCGTATTTAACTAACTAGGTGTGCAACAATAATAAAAATAATTAGAATAATACTAGAACTACGTATTTAAAATACTAGCCTCTTGAATCACACCAATGGAACAAAACTTGGCACCCAACTTTAGCAGTTGCTTGTTCAGCTTTTTTCAACGCGCAAAAAAGTTCTAGTGCTTTATATGATTTTTCTTCCAAAGAGGCCCTTGACTTGAAATTGGGAGCATGGGGAGGGCCCTTTAGATTTATAAGAATATATAGTAAAACTAAGATTTTGCTTTTGAGAATATTGTTGCACGTGGTTTTTATACATGTGCAACGTACATGTGAAAGAAAAGAAATGAATGGGAGCATGAACAATGTAGCTAGAGTGGATCGTAAATCTCATATCACAAACATCTTAGTTATAGTTTAGTAAGAATTCCATGCATCATTGAAGATATGGTTAAAACTTTTTCAATCATGTTATTTACCTGGGGTTGGCTGACTACTTTAGATGAGACTATTTAAGGATAGATTAAATGTTTGAGGAGGCGTATGTTCTATTAGTTTAAATAATCAAATGTGTACTATGAACAATTAATTAAGGGTGTGTTTGGATTGATGGATTTGGATTTGACTAAAGATTTGAAATGAATAGATTTCAGATTCCTTGGATTTGAAATCTATACAATTGGAAATCTCTTGTTTGGGTATTTATGAATTGTGGAAGGATTTATAAATCCATTGATTTCAATTCCTTTGTTTGGCTATAGATACTAGAGCATTTGAAATCCTTAAATATTTTACTTGATTTTTTATATAACTAAATGTTAAAAAAATATATATAAATACTATTATAAATTGTAAAATATAATAATACAATTAGAATACTACTAATTCTATACCTATTTTCATGAACCTTAATTATTCGTCATCTACAAACACGTGGATTAGAGTAATTCAAATAAGCATCAATGAATATAGTTACAACAAGTAGTAATTATATTCCAAATAAGTAGCAATAAGCATAATAGCTAGTCCAATAGTAAAAATTCCATCAACATCAAAATGTTCGGTAAGCATAAAAAGATCCCAACAATCTTGTAAAAAAGCAAAAGTCTTCCTAATAAAGTTAGTAAGAGTCGACATAGAAATTAAGATTTAAGAATTGATAAAAAAATGCACCCAATCTCATTTCTTCTCGTCCAGAAGATCTTTCAACAATTTATCCTCTTCCACATCACCATTCATCAACTTCCGAACAACTGTGAATACCTCATGACTAGTAAGTCCCGGTATCTTTGAGACAAGCTAATGTATTTCGATACCGCTTGGTTTTCTTCGTTTTTCTTCTTGCTAGCCACAAATTCTTGAAAAGAAGTAGCTATTACACCAACAACCTCAGCCAAAGAGTCATTTTTCAGCTTTCTTTCTCTTGTTATGCATAGAATCCATTGAACTCGATGGTCGTGCTCTTAGTTGCATTGTAGGAGCTAAATTTACTTCAATTTCTTCTTCCTCACCCATTGCTTTAGCACCCTCCTCAAAAGTTTCAACACCTTAACCGGTTGCTCTATCTTTTCCACATAGAAGCACACTATCATCCCAGTTGTCTATGGTTTTGTTGTGCAAGCCTTTAGCATCAGGATGTGACTACATATAATTTAAACAAGTTAAATAAAAAGCGACTAAACAATTTCATCATGACATATTATAACTAATATTTAATAACTTTTTCTAGTAAAAAAAGTATAACCACCTCAACATATATAGTCCAAGCGCTCCACTCATCTGATGTGACAACAATTATTTTTGATCCTCATCCCATGTGAAACTGCTTTGTCTAGTTTGAATATCAGACACAAACACTAAAATACCTTTTCCAATTTTTTTATCTGTTTTTTATGTTATCCTTTGTCAACGTGAGATGCAATGTGGAGTTTAAGTATACCACAACATCTTGCAAAGCTTGGGGCTTCCTAGTATCACCGTCATACTTATTTCCTTGAACCATTTGGTCAGTCAAAACCTTTGCTCAATGACTATCAATCTCTTTTTTCCAAGAAACATATGATTGTTTATTGTTCTTGAGTGCTGAAATTAGAATACATCGCTAGATTTGGCAGAATATAAGCTATCACCATTGCTAAAATTATTTGGCAGAATATATCACAAGATTTGAATCTTAAATTAGAAAATACTAATCAAAACTAAATTGAATGCATTATTATTTACCATGCTCTTAATTAAATCTCATCAGTCATCATTATAAGAATATATAACAAAGAACAGAAGAAATAACAAACTTGAATCGAACCCAAAATTCTTCTAGTTCAGTTTGAATTCCGAAATTTCAAAAACATAAATTTTAAAAATAAAATGAATATGAAATAAAATCAGAAGTTCTCATGATTCAACCTTTTACCAAGAACAATGACACGGATCTTCTACTAAGGCAGTAAATAAAATCAATTCAGCATCAATCTTAAACAGGACAAATTTCAGAATCCAAACTAGCAGCATTATGGGTAAACTTGAAGATACACTCACAGAAAATAAAGTAAATAGAGAAAAGAACAAAATGCAATCTCATCTAGTTAATCATAGAAAAATGAATAGACATTGATGCATAGACATTAGAGAGAGAGAGAGAGAGAATACACAGAGAGGTCTTGTGAGATTTTGGAATTAGCTCAAGTTAATACTTTCTAATTTTCTTAATTCTTATTATGCATGTAAAAAATATTAGCTTCAAAGTGTCTATTAGCAGAATTAGCACTATTGGAAGAAGTACCACTCCATGCCCGCTTATCCGTAAGCATAGCTTAGGCTTTGTTTGTAGTTGTAGCAGCTCCATTTTTCATTTTGCTATTCATACTCATTTCTACATCAGGAAATTAGGCAAAGTACTTGAGTAATATATACAAAGAGATAACAAAATAAATCGGCCAACCAATATTTAACATAAGAAGCATTAATAAGGTGTTTTTAGAAGATAGAATGCATGAAGAACAACCAAGTGTTCAATGATATAAATAAAAGAAAAACTTAAACTAAATAACCAAGTATTCAACGATAAAAACTCAAAAAACAAAAAAAACAAAAAAAACTAAAAGTTTAAATGAGTTGTGCTCGCCGAGTTTGATAGTCCTCAAACATTTGCATAGCTAAATTATCTTGAAATGTTGTCTAATCATCGGTAGTCCTGAAAATTGTTATTTGTTCGGGCATTGTTGGCATCATCTTCTATCTCTTGGCATCATCTTCTATCTCTCTATTTTCTAACTCTCAATCCATTTCATCCAATAAAGGATCTTTGGGTATCTCACCACGCACAAAATTGTGTAGGATGCAACATGTGTTAATAATTCTAATTTGAGTCTTCAAATCATAGAAGCTTGTTGTACTTAGAATAGCACATGGTTTCTTTATCAAACCGAAAGTTATTTCAATTGCATTTCTTGCCGAAGAGTGTCGAAGGTTGTACTACTCTTTATAATTTGTTGGGAAAATAGTATTTTTGGTCCCATATGTTTGGATTTTTTTTTATTTTGATCTCATTCATTACGGGATTCCCATATTGCGTCCCATAACTTTGAAAAGTTCTCACATTCGGTCCCAATCGAATTTTTCATCCAAAATTTAACAGTCAACTCTATTAGTCAACATTTTAACCAGTTGTTTTGTGAGTTTTTGTATGTGAATGACACTTGATATTGATAGAAATATCGTGATATTGAATATACTCCGTGTGTGAGTGTGTGTATTCACACATGAATTGTACTCCAAAAGAATTGATCAAAATGTTGACTAACAAAGTTGACCGTTACATTTTCGATGGAAAATTCGGTTGGGACCAAATGTGAGGACTTTTCAAAGTTACAAGACATAATATAAAATCTCGCAACGAATGAGACCAAAATTGAAAAAAGTCAAACATATGGGGACAAAAAATGCAATTTTCCCTAATTTGTTGGATTTTTTCCTCTTTACTCATTAAGGTGATAACAAGTTGCTCTATATGGGGCAAGAAAATTGGGACCATTTGTATAACCCACGTCACTAGGTAATATTGATCTAACAATTGCAAGATTATTAAGTTAGATACTGATTAAAAACTAAACAAATAATGTATTAACTCATAATAAAATTCAACTCACCCCTACAAACTTTTAAGCCATTAGGCCTTTGTAAAGCATCAAGTAGTACTCGGGCATCTGAAGCAGAGCCCTCCCCCCCCCGGTAGTATATAGAGAAATTTCAAGTTAGCATCACATACTCCTAAAACATACTTAGAGCACCCTTTCTGTTTCTATATTTGCTTTTAACTTCAGTTGGGACTGTGAGTTTGAAAAACGTCCCATCTAGGGCCCCAATTGTATTCTAGACATGTCATAAGCAACTAGACCTAAGAAAGCAAATTTTACAAAATTAAATACAAGAGACATGGTAAATTTTACCGGAACCATTTCCATCTTTCAGCATCTCTTTCAAAATATATTCCATCTCTTTAATTTGTTGCTTGATAAAGATCTTTTCAATTTTTAACGTTGTGCTCAATACAGTATGGAATTGTCTACATATGGTTTCGCCCAATTGCACAAATGTAATTTTAATGGTACTATTTTTGTGATCATGACCAACAACATACAAAAATAGTACCACAATTTATTGTATACTAACATTGTTTGTAGCTAGGGCTGTCAATCAAGCCGAGCGAGCCGAGCCTAGTCACGCTCACGCTCGGCTTGATAATATGCGATCTTTTATCACCAAGGCTTGTATTTGCACGAGCTTTTTATTTCAAAGCTCGGGCTCGGCTTGAAAATTAGTACGAGCTTCGAGCCGAGCCTGAGCCGGCCCGAATTTGTTTTCTTTTGAAAAACTTTAAGTAATAAAGTAATATAATATATAAATTAATAAAATAACAATCTTAAAAACATACAAAAATAAAGTCATTCATGTTCTATTGACAAATCATAACTAAAATGAACCTTGAAAGATCTCATTTCATTGAAATATATGTTCCACACATTATTTAAGATTGAAAAATATTATAACTAAATATATAATAGACTTACTTACAAAAAAAATTGCTTTTGTCGTGAGTTGTGAGGAGAAATAAATGAACAGTTCTTGAAGACAAAAATTAGCAACCCTCAATGTCAGTTTATGTGAATTGTCATATATTTGTATTGGATGCTAGTAGGTTTAAATTGATAATTTTTTACTTTTTTAATTTCTTGAGTATAGCGTTTTATATTAGGAAATTTTAGAATTGAATGTAATTTAAAGATTATATTCCTTAATTTTAAATCTTGATATTTTCTATGCAATCTGGAATTATTTATAAAAAAGTACTATGTTTATTTTTGTATATAATGTATAAAACATATATATTTATATATATATATACATGTATATATATTTTGTTATGAGCCTGAGCCCAGTTCAAGCCGAGCCTACTCTCGCTCACGCTCGGCTTGAATTCAAATTCAAGCCTTATCCTTGGGCTCTAGCTCGGATTGGGCCCGGCTTGTATAAAGTTGGGCTTGAAAATTATCAAGCCGAGCTTACGAGCTTCGAGCCGACTTGAGCTCATTGACAGTCCTATTTGTAGCAACCAATCTCCTCTCATCACGCAATATGTTACACAATTTATTGAATGTCTTAGTATTTACACGTAATTGGTTTATACATGTAAGCTCATGACATAAAGATCACATCCAAATTTCTCTTTGGTGAGCTCTTGCGTCATTATCACTCATTGACAAGTCCTTGATCAAGTACTTGTTATAGTACCAAGCTCCAATAACCCCAATTAAAAAACTTAACAAAGACATAATGATTTATGTCTCTTCATTCTCATCTTCCAATTCAACCCTTAAACGTTTCCTTTGACCATTATCCATTTAACCTACATACACATTTTTAATGATTTTGAAGATAAGAAATTTAAAGTTTTCCTGCAATGTAATTCAAGTTACACTTTCCATATCAAGTTTCTTGAAAAGTGATATGCATCAAAATTCAAATTAAAGGTCTACTTTTATATATATGAATAATGTAGTAGTGTTTATATTTCCTTTTAGAAATGCAGCTTAGCTCAACAACATACTAATTTCCCGGGTCATTGGATGAAGAGAATCATTTAATAACTAATTCATGATCTCATGAGCGCGCACACACACACACATATATATATATATACACATACATACATATATACCTCCAGTAGTACATGCATCACATCTACCTTTAAATTTGTCTCCGTTTTAGGATGTAATTAAGTAAAACATCCTAAATGCTATTCCAAATTCCAACAATCCTAATCGTAAATTCTAGTTTCTGAAAATCCTCCAAATTCCAACAAACACAACAATTACATCACTTACCACACATATAACTTAAATAAGAAGCATGTAATTGATTAAATCATGAAACTTAAATTCTATGTTTTTACTTCAAAAACTCTCATACCAAAATCATATTACAGTGACAGATAAGATAGAGATAAAGATAAATAAGAGAGAGAACGGAGGGGGGAGAGAGAACGGAGAGAGAGAGGGGGGAGCTTTACATGCATTTGCTTCTGTCGTGTGAATCTGACGAGAGTACCATTTGATTTTAGTTTGAGCGGATTTCAAATAACAGGTTGTGGAAGTGAATTTGAAATCCATTAGAAAATGCACTTCAAATCTACTCGGCCCAAAAATGGATTTGAAATCTATTCATTTAGAATTCGGGCTGAACAGCAGAGAATGGATTTGAGCTGGGGATTTGAAATTCCTAGGCCCAAATCCATCAATCCAAACGGGCCCTAAAGGATTTAATTAGTTCCATCTTATATCATATCACTAATTTCAGTTCCATAACATTGTGGATGATTACCAAAAATTTTGCTTTTCGTCGATTAAGCAATCCGTAAAGTTCAAACTTCTCCCAACTCAATTGAGCTAATTATGAATTCAAAGTAGTATATGTTTCAGGACTGAGTTAAACAATCACATATGTATCCAACTTATTCTTATTTCAGTTTAGGTTTTCACATCTTTTTGAAGAATTATACCTATTGTTTCTAGAAGAAGCCAATAAACACCTGAGGAAGTACAAATAACCACAAATAAAATTAAACAAAGAATTACCAGGACAAGGAATTGGAAGAGATGAAGGAAGTGGAAACATAACAAACTGGAGGAACTACAAAAACGAGTTGCATTTTAAACGGAGTAGCAAAGGGATGAACTGTAGGGAGTGAACAATCAGGAGAGACTGTAGCATGTAGGTGTTGGGAATTGTGCACAGATAAACGCAACAAAAATAGATTCCCAATCCCAAGCATCAATTTGTTGTTTTACACTAATTATAACAAGATGAAGAACACAAAATTTGCCTACCTCTTGTAGAATGTTCAAATTATCCTTACACTTCACAAACGGTCCAATTGTCTTATCTCTAGATCATCATACTCTTCTCCATCTCCCATAGGTAGCTAGGTGAAGAGGAGAGGAACTTATTTTCTGTCTTGTATTTTTCAGAGAGGCTAGGAAAAATTACGTGATGTGCGTCTTACACTAGAGCTTGTGTTGGAGGATTAATTAAAATCCCCCAGCTTAGCCAAAAAGCCACACGCCCCAGTGGGTGCCAATCATTGGGTTAAGTTGACCCAATCAACTTAGCCCTATTAATTTAATCATTAATATTTAATCCAATTAAATATATTGATTAATATAATATTCTAATTCATTAAATAAATAATTAATTAATTTTTATTGTTGACTAAGTCAACATAATTAATTTAATTATTCATATTTACTTCAATTAAACAACAAATTAAATTAGTTTGTCCAGTTAAATAATTCGTCATTCCAAATGACATATTACTAAAAATGCCCTCCAAATACAAAATGCGATTTTCTGTCTATTCCTATATAGCGTGACTATCTAAGTTCATCTTGATTGGTAATGAGAAATACCAAAGAATGTGGGTGACACCTAGCCAGTACTGTGGCCCCACATCGTAGCCCAACCGAGTACGAAATGAATGTGTCATTATGAACCTCTAGACTTTGAATACTATATGAGCATATGCCCTTCACTGACATATCCCGATCGAGTGGGAGTCATGGAATATAGCTCACAGGACTCGATAATATGCTAAGAATAATAGTAACATAAGATTACTAAACTACCTTGTCCAGCACGAGTTAGTTCATCAGCTCTGACCAGAGACTTTCAATCTCATTTACCTATGATCGCATAGGATACTTCTCATTTACTTTCTAGACAGTGAAATCCCTCTTGGCAATCACTTCACAATTGCTACCTGGGGAACGCGGCCTAACTACTCTAATGTCACAACTAATGTCACAAGCACATTGTGACCATGACTTCTCGAATCTGCTCATGCATACTATCATAATCAGTAACCAATCATTGATAGACACTGAGTAAAAACCTATATGACCGGATTACTACGAGTCGTGTTCGAATACACTAATCTCATTAATGTATCTATGACACACAATTCCACTATCCCATAGTGTTCAACTGGCACTCCTTGTCAGAGCATGTGCATACAAGTTCACACGAATCTCAATGCCCAATCGAGATTCTCCGACTTACGAATTGTTTAAGTGTTCAAGTACCAAACCCTTTTTAGTGCTTATCTCTTTATCCAATAATGAGTGGAAGATTTGTCTTGATACACATGGACTAGTTGTTTTTTCATAACTTATTAATGTCATAAAGTATTACATGAACAAAACATAAATGCCTATTATAAGATGAAGATAGTACAATATAAATTAGTGCCCTATATAATTTTAACTCCTCGTTGGCATCGAGGGAACAATCCCAACAGTAAAGAATATTGAAGAAATCATGATCGCGCCAGTTACAGGGTTCACACCAGATAAAGCCAAAATTGGAGTGCATAGATGATTGACGCGTGACGGGATAAGGAATGTAGAAGTGATTGAAGGCAATCCTTGATAAAGTATAATTAACCTTATTAGCAGACTCCCACTAAGCCGGAGTCTCAAAGGTCTGGTTAGGTACATTAACATAAGCTATAAAGTTGGGCATGTGATCCGGGACATATTTGATAGTGGTGTGCTCCGTAGGAAGTCGTTCATAAAATTCTTCTCTAGAGATATTTTCATGTATATTCTTAAAAGAGCTTTATTTACCCATTGAAGTTTAGCTTGCCAGATTGGATTCACTCATTCCTTAGGACTATTCCTTTGCAATTCATCACTAAAGAATTGTTTGCCTCGACAATGAATTATTACGCCTTCCCAGTATTGTTTAACATCCATTGGTTGTCTTGGAGCACACTCATTATCTCTTTGTTCTTCGCCGTACTTTTTCTCTCTACCCTTCGGGATAGTAATGTTCCCCAGAGTTAGGAAAGCAATATTAACGATCACGGAGACAATCCTAGTAATCTGTTCTATCGTTCAATTTACTGTTGGGATCGGTACAGCCCCAGGGACGCTGAATGCAGCGGAAGACACAGATATTTAAAATTAACCGGCATCCCCAAATTAGAGCTAGGTAGACATGGTACCATCGGATTCAAAAACTATCCTAAGAGAAAGTTTTCTCGTGTTTACCTCTTGAAGAACTTAAAGCAGCAATGTCCTTTCAAGCTACTCCATGCTACACCTCTCCGAATTGGATTTGCCCTAGCGCCCCAATTGTTGCGCCTTTAAGTTTATCCACACCTTAGCTCATACCCTCGATTATCTCCACTAGTACTAGCCAAGAGAATATCGAATTTTGGCTTATGAGAAGAAGGGTAGGAATATATTTTGGTGTTCTTCGTACTCAACACATGCGTTAGAAGAAGTTCTTGTGAAAGAGATGGAGAGAAAAGGAAGAGAGAAAAAGGACACGCAACTCTTAGTTGTGATAAGTGAATTAATTAATTCAATATTCTATTAATATATATATATATATATATATAAGGTCACCAAAGGTAATCCCTAAAACATATATATATATATATAATATTAAATAGAATTCTTTCTTTTTTCAAACTCTTATTCATCTTCCTTCATTAATTGAATACTTTCCAAGTAATTAAATATTTCCATATATTTGATATCATATCAAATATACCATATATTTTCAAATAAGATCTTTTATATAATTAGTCAACTAACCAATTAAATAGATCTTACCATATCCACAATATCTATCCTAATATATTTATAAGATCTTTCTATATAATTAGCCATCTAATTAATTAGAATAGATCCTACCAAATATATTATAAAATATATATTAAATATATATATAAATATATATACATAGACTTGGTGAACAAGATAAAATCCTCCACCAAATCCACACATAAATACACACACATATGTGTATCTAGGGGTGTACATAAACCCGCTCAACCCGAGCCGATCCGCCCGAAAACCGTCGGCTTAGAATTATTAAATAATAGTGGCGGGTTGAAAATATTGCAACCCGCCACCTTTTGGGTCGAGTGGTGGGTTTAATAATTATAACCCGCGTAACCCGCAACCCGACCGCTAATCATTTATGTTACAAGTATAAGTATATATAGTTAAAGATTAATACTAAACTTTGAAAATTATATATGCATATATACTCTCTAATAAGAGTGGTTTATTCATATTCATGTAACATACTTTATTTTTTATTTGAGCAAACAAATTGACTCATTTGAACACTTGTTTTTATTTGATTTGAACAAAAAATTTATATGTATATGTATATTTTGATGATAAATTTATAAAAAAACATTAATTTTATTAATAATTTAGAGTTTTTCACTCATTAGAAATCATGATAATATGAATTTTATTTAATAACACTACTTATTTGTGTATTTCTCACCAACTCAATTTTTTTTAGTTAAATGTACAACAAGTATAATATTTAATTTCTTACTTACTAGTTATAACTAAAATTAAGTTGTAAAAATTATAACTATAATTTGATAACCCGCCAACCCGCCCGCTAAAACATTAAATTCAACCGACCCGAACCGCTCGGTTTGAAAAGATAATTATGCGTTTTCAGTTTAATATTTTGTCAACCCGCACATGTCGGGTCGGGTTAATTTTTTTTTTAAACCGTCCGAACCCGACCGTGTACACCCCTATTAGGAACAGGTGGTTTTGAGCAAGAGTTTGTCATTTGGTTTTAAAAGCGCTCGAACGGCCTGCATTCCAGCACATCGTACCGTTTTATCAATTTTCTACGCAAATTTTGGTTTAAAGTTTAAATAAAACCCAAATTGCCCTGTGTGGTTTCGTGTTAATTTTGATCTTAAAAAGATCGCATTGCACCGCGTGTATATATTATTTATTATAATTTAATCATTTCTAACTTTTAATTATTTTCTTCTTTTTTTTTTTGAAAAATCAATTGCATTTTCACGTGTAATACTACTTCAATTTTTTATTTAGTTTAATATTCATTTTTGAATGGGTCTAGCTATAGTTCTTATCTGATGAATAACATGTTCAACCAATGTGGGTGTGTTGGAAACTTTTAAAGGGATAAAATTTTATATTTTTATAGTGTTATAATTTTTTTCATTGATAGAAATTTAAAGAGTTTTGGAAAAAAGAAAAAATAATATGGAGTATATTTATAATTGCCATATTATTTATCGTTCATATATTTGTGATAGCAATGTAATGATATATCATTCTATTGTTTTAATAATTTAAAATTATTTAAACAATATTTACTATTGCTGATTTTAGTCCACAAATTCTAATAAACAAACAAGTGCATCTTGATTTTATTTTATTTTTGTTATACCAAGGGTATTCACCGCCGATTGCAGTGACTATTCCCTTTCGCAGATGACAGGCACCTCAAAGGGTGGGACTGTTAGCCAAAGAAATTTGCTCCATTCCCAAAGTCAAGGATCGAATCCTTGACTTTTGGTTAGGGTGGAGGAGCCCCTACCGCTCCACCACAACCCCTTGATTGTGCATCTTGATATTTGTAAGTAACGTATCTATATATTTCAATCTCACTTTCCACAGCAAGATAGATTAAAAAAATTTCATATATGTACATAGATATATGTGTATATTTTTATATGATATATACCTATGGTATTAATCTATATGTTCACATTATATTCATACTCAATATCCAATTGATATTGAAGGTATCCAATCGATATTGAAGGTGACGGTAGTTTTTTACCTTTTTTTTTAAAATTCATTATTATATGAAAGGATGTTAATTATATTTATGATTCATAGTTTTAATCAGAAATATGTCCCCAACTACTATATTTCAGTTATAATGATCAAAATCTAATTCTTGTTTAGCTTAACAAAGAAAAAGCAAATTTTGTCGGTCTATTAGTTTTATACGGTACAATCACAGACTGCACATAATTGTTAGAAATCTTAATTGAGTAAATTGTGCATTAGCATAATTTATTTGAAAATTTTAAGTGAGTTCTGTGTGTCAAAAGTTGAATGACTTTGGCTTAAATTAATCTACATTTTGAGTAGATAAATTTAAAGTATTTAATTACTCAAATTCGATTTCGGATGAATGAGAAATTAATTAGCAAAATGTGTCACTTAAAATGTGGCTCGTAATTGGAATCAATAAATTGATATGAACAAAGGCGAATAAATGATCACAATTATACGATCGACGGCCGCGGTCGTATAGGAAATAGTGCATTTAGTTTGGGGTCTAAAATATTCAAATCAAAAAATTGAGGGACCAATTTGAAAGGACTTAATAAATCAAGATTCAAAGTTTTGTGGTCAAAATTAAAATTTGTGGAAAGATAGGGGCTGAATTGCACAGCCGGATGGTGCAACCGGCCACACCTAATCATTGCCCGGAAAAGGTGGCTTGTTATTGGTTGAGAGGCGGGTGCACGGTGCACCCGCCACACCGGATCATAGCCATATCAGGCGTTTAGCTCAGGGGTGTTTTGAACAGGTGCAACTTTTGGGGCTAATGTGAAAAGTTCAAAAACGTTCAATCAAGGGGCTTTTTGTCCAAAAGACACAACTTTTGGCCCTTCTGCAGATAGTCAAAAAGTTGCTTCTTTTGACCAAAAACCTTTCATTCTCTATAAATAGACCTCCATAGTTTAGAATTAATTACACCAACATAATATTCTCTTCTCTCTTTTATTCTTAGTACTAATTTGAGTATTTTGAATATTCTTTTGTTTCTTAAATATTAATTTTAATATTTTAAGAATCGTGTTGAATATTAAATGCTAAATTGAGCATTTAAAATATTCTTGAAGTTCTTAAATATTATTTTAAGAATTAGTTAGTACTAATTTGAGTACTTTAAATATTATTTTAATATTGTAAGAATAAGTTTGCATATTAAATGTTTAGATGTGCATTTAATTCATCTGTGTCCATCGAGAGAGTTTGGAACAAGTATTTTGCTCGCTAGGCTCAGAAATTTGTTGTGGTACTATTTTCGAGACGTTTGTCGTTGTATCTTGGGAGACAATTACCGTATTCCGTGACCACCAAGTGCGAGGCAATATTGTCTTAAGGAAATAGGATAACCCTTGCCTTGACATATCATTATCATTTTGTATCTTCATAAATACCGCCCGTTACGCGCTAGAATTTTTCCCAACAATAATCACATCAATTTCAGATCGCGCAGAATCATATGCTCGATTTACAGTTACAAAACAATTTAGAAATGAATTTCATTTGATAGTTTGGTTTAGGATTAACAGAAATAACGTAAAAACGCACTGTGAACAATGAGCGATAGGGGTGTACGCGGTCGGGTTCGGGCGGTTTTAAAGAAAAAAATCAACCCGACCCAATATATGCAGGTTGACAAAATCTCAAATCGAAACCGCATAATTATCCTTTCAAACCGAGCGATTCGGGTCGGTCGGGTTTAATGTATTTAGCGGACGGGTTGGCGGGTTATCAAATTATAATTATAGTTCTTACAACTTACTTTTAGTTTCAACTAATAAGTAAAAAATTAAATAACATGTTTGTTGTACATTTAACTAAAAAAAATTGAGTTGGTGAGAAATACAAAAATAAGTGGTGTTATTAAATAAAAATTATATTTATCATAAATTGTAAACTCTAAAATATTAATAAAATTAAATTATTTTATAAATTTATCATCAAAATATACATCTACATCTTCGTTCAAATCAAGTAAAAACATATGTTCAAAAGAAATAATTTATTTACTCAAATTAAAAATAAAGTGTTTCACATTAATATGAATAAAATCAGTCTTATTAGAGTTTATATATATGCTATATAGTTTTAAGAGTTTAGGGTTAATCTTTAACTTTCTCTCTCTCCATATATATATATATATATATATATATATATACATACTTATGACATAAACAATTAGCAGTCGGGTGACGGGTTAAGCGGGTTACAATTATTAAACCCACCACCCTACCCGAAAGTGGCGGGTTGCAATTTTTTCAACCCACCACAATTATTTAATAATTTTAAACCAGCGGTTTTCGGGCGGATTGGGTTGGTTTGAGCGGGTTTATGTACACCCCTAATGAGCGATAATGTTGGTCGGCATGGATTTAGTCTCTAGTGTTTGTCTACTAGTGAGTGCTTAAATAATTAAAAATTAAAATAATTTTTTTAATTGATTATCTTAAACATAATATATATGCATATAGTCTTATATGTTTCCTACCCAAGACTTATTGATTTAGCGGTATCCATCTCCCACTTTATGTAGGAAAAATTGCATATAACCCCCTTGTGTTAACGAAAATCTGCACAAAACTATCTTGTAAAAATTAATAGCCTTAAATACCCCTGTGAATTTTTTTAATTGCACACTCTTCCTTTCCTTCAATAATGACTAACGGTGTTAAGTTTTTCTACAATGTACCCACCGGGGATTGTAAGAAGAAACATGTTATTTTTCAATTCTTTTGGGCCATTGGACCACCGGGGATCAACCGTTAGATCAAGATGATAATAAAAAATCAAAAAACTCATAGATAATCAGAAAAATTGAAATAAAAATAAATAAAAAATAAAGAAAATCAGAAAAAACATCCAAAAGACTTTATAGAAAACCAAAATTCAGGAAAATAAATAGAAAAATATTTAGTGAATAGTGGTGGGTTTGGAAGGGTGTTGATGGCAGGAAAAACAACCGGGATGCTCTTATGTGTTTGGCGACGGGGGAATGGTGGTGGGTTTGGATCGGTGTTGATGGCGAGGAGTTTTATGTCGCTGCTAGGGAGGGTTGACTATGGTGCCAGGAAGGTGATGGTTGTGGCTGTGAATCAGGGGTGGGTGTGCGACGTTGGTGCAACAACAACAATGGTGCAAGGGTTGGTGTTTGGCAGAGATGTAGAGTTGAGGAGAAAGAACAAGCGGAGGGAAGAGAAAAAGAAAAAAGAAAAGAAAAAGGAGAAAAGGAAAATTCAAAAAATAGTATATGGGTTTGGGTAACCCAAATCCAATATACCTACCCAAATGTACCATATGTCCATATCCTTCCCAATCTAATTATTTATTGATTTTTAAATTTAATTTGAACGGATAAAAAGATCTTTTAACATGAAAATTGTGCATACAAAATTATCCCAAATGCAGCTTAGGTGAGTGTATGACACCTCCCGTTAGTTTATAACGGCAGATGGGTTTCGCGCAAAATTTATGTGATCACAAAGGGTACCTCGCAATAAAATTAATACAGGTAGACTTTCAGTCAATTTCGTGTTTCACGTGGGGTCATATGCAATTATCCCCTTTATGTGGGAGGTCTTGAGTTCGAATCCAAGTTGCTATAAGTTGCGGCTCTCCCCTCCTAGAGTTAGATAGAATCTCTATGGCTCAAGATTAAGACTATGAACCCGAGTTTGTTGGGCTAGATATTTAGGGTATCCCTATTAGGCTTGAATTAAAAAAAATCTTATATGATTCATATTAGAAAAAATACGATAAGAAAAAAGCATAAATATTAAACGACACAAGAATTTACGTAGTTCGACAATTGTCTACACCAATGAGAAATGAGAGAGAATTTCACTATTAACCGAAAAAGTACATAATATAATTATATAATGAATGTTAAAAGTATAAACTGAAACCTAATTTGAATTGTCCCATAAATATAGCGTACCATACCGTGGACAGTTTGTACCAAAGCAATCCTACGTCTACTAGGCAAACCAAGCGCAAGTAGCTTCTGGATCTGTTCTCAAGGGTTTCATCCTTTGCAGAACAGGCCTTTTAATCTTGGGCCTAGGACTTTAAAATATATCATAATACTTCATCTAATATAACAAATAAGTTCGAATATATTTTTTTGACTGATAAAATTTGTAGCTCAATTCCGCTAATTAGAAAGTGGTGCCATCATCCTTTTTCACCATTTTTCTTCCCACTTCTTTTGATTTTGGTGAAAAATGAATGCAATAAATGTATTTTATTTGATTTTGTAATTTATGTTTACCATAACCAGATGACTTACCATATCAAGACATGGACAAAATGGTGAAAAATTACCGGTGGTATATAATAACATTTCTCTTAATTAAAAGAGTAATGCTATATATGATATATCATTGTTTTATCATATACCATCATCGTTTTCCCTCCCCTTGTTTTTGCCAAAAATATTGCAATCAATTGACCTTGATGAATTTAATACTATATCAATACTTTTTAAATTAAGGAGAGTTGAAAAATGATGAACAAAAAAACAGTGGTGTATAAACTTTCTTGATTAAAAATTATAAAGATGTGTGTCAAAAAATCAAATAACATGATTCTAACTCATGTTCGGTTCAATAAAAGTCAATTGAGCTCAATTCGATTAACGATGCGATTAAACTCAAACTCAGTATTTTGAATTTCATAAAAATTCAAATAAATTTAAATAATATATCATTTGATTATAGTCTATTCATTTACACTATTAGGGGGGGGGGGAATAAAAAAAGAAGTCGATTGAATTCATTTAACTTCGTACAATGCGATAATTATGGGCGTGGGGACTGCAAGGTTCATTCCCCCATTGGCCAATTGAGAAAGGAATCTTCAGCATCCCAAGTGTTCACACTGGCCTTCAGTACATCTTGACCGAATTTGCCAAAATTGCCCTCCGAGAGGGTACGGATCTGCTGCGGCCGCACAGGCTCTTTTACATCGTGATCATCAATTATTTCCATTATGATGGTAATATTCTTGGGAACAATCCTTAATGTGAAAAAGTTTTATACACATAAGATGATTTTGCTTGTTATAATAAAAATATTTAGATGGTGTAAATTCTTGGGAACAAACTTTAGTGTGAACAATTATATATAAAAGATAATTTTGCTTGATAATAAAAATATTTTGATGATGTTACACTATCAAAGTATATTGAAAATTCAAGGTGATTGGATCAAGTGGTCAGTGACTTGTGACCCCCCAGAGGCTATAAATGTTCGAATTCTATTAGAGACACCACCTTGGAGATGGCTTCTCTTTACATGACCCGGCCCGAGAGATTAGACTTTTCCGTCTAACCTTTTGTAAAAAAAAATAAAATCAAAGTATATTGAAAACAGTTAATTTTCTATATTGCTTTATGTATTGAACATTGAACGACTATTTACGAAAATTATTTTTATTTTACTGTAAACTTGTTTTCTTTATATGATAAAGGGTGAGATTATTTTATCTCCCTTGTCATAAAATTTGTATTAATTATTCAGGCATATTGGGGGTCTGACTAATTATTCTCCATTCAATTGATAAGTTTATTCTGAGTGTTGGATGTGAACTACGTCTCTACCCATTATTAACCTTTTAATGTGACGAATTTGCTTTAAAATGACCCAAATTACATAATCATATACACCACGGTTGATAAAAGCATATCCCATAAATAATTTCTACAAACCCTCCGCCCTTTGGTTTTCAAAATCAATTATTCCTAAAAAGAAATTGTCGGTTAAATTTGTTCAGGAAAAAACCATTGTCAATGTCGATGTCGGCGCCCGTGGCAATTCGATTTTCGTAAGAATATGAAATTGGAACAAGTATGCCGAGAGATTTTTAGAATTTTTATTTTTTGTAATTTGGCGAGAGATTATTATGCAAATAAATTAGTGAGACTTTTTAAAGTGTGAAATGAAATAGATCCCAATATTTTGTGGTTGTAGATTAGTACAAAGGGGGCTTCTTCTGTAAGCACTTCAATGAATAAAAAAGCCTTTGAGTGATAAGAAGAGGAGGCAAGATGAATTCTTTTTTCTTTTTCCTTTTTCCTATTCAATTTAATAAAGAAGGCAAGATGATTTTTGACCAACATTTGGAATCTTTTGTTAATTTATTCTATTAAATAAATAAATAAATCGTCAAAGAACAGATGTATAAAATTCTTCATTTTACAGTATTAACATATTAGTTCAAGGGTATGTTGCTAAAATGTTGTTAATGGTTAGAATGATTTTTCTAACCTATGTAGTCAAATTATCTATACTATATATAATTGAAAATGAGTGTAGAGAACTCTTTCGGTGACAAATAATTTCGATGTGGCATAAGAATAATTGTTACTTGAGTTGGATATATACACTATGAGTTGTTATAATGTCAACTATGTATTTTGTTAAGCAAGGAGACATGGCAACAATAACCATATCGTCCATGAAATTAGATGGAGTCGAGTGTTATACATGGTTATTCACTCTCACACACATTATTTTCCAATATTTTTGTTTCTTTTAATCACATTTAATTTTATTTCTCATCTTTACTTTTTTGTTCTTCATTCTCTTCTTTCACGGTTTACTTAAAATTAATTAAATTTAATTCAAAAAATTTCCCATCAATTTGTATGTTTTGCGCCCTCATCGAGTGTGCTTTAACTGACCAAGTACAAAAAATGATAGGATGGTTTTGCTATCATCTATTTAGTCTTATGCTAAAATTCGTTATGCTCTGTTATTCAGGGGTAGAATTTTATTTTATCTATCACCTTTGCAAAATGTTGGATTAATTAAAGATTGACATTATTTCAAAAATAATCTCAGATCCAGACAATTGATATCATAAATCCTGAGACGAGTTTGTAAACCAAAATAAAAAAACTATACGCACAAGATGGTTTTGCTTAGTGTAATACAAATACGTAAATGAGGTTACACCATCAAAATGTATTGAAAATAACTACCTTTTTTTGTTTTTTTTTTTGAACATCAATATTTTCTAAATATCTCGCATGGTTTAGCTATGGCATTATTTTGATGCACACATCATTTTGATATTTCGCTTTTCTCAAGTATTTTATAAGATTTTGAGAACTCTAGCAGGTAAATGATTAAACACTATAACTAAATATTTGCCTTCTCATATTCATTTTCTAAATAAAATGTGCTAGCAATTGATCATAGTGAAAAGTTCTACATAGTGAAAAAACATGGAACCAGGGGTGTGGTGGAGTGGAAATGACTCCTCCTCCCTTAACCAAGTGGCGAGGGTTCGATCCTCGGCCTTGAGTATGGAGAACTATTGAAAACTCTGAGCCAGCTGTCCCACCTTTTGAGATGCTTCCAATCAGCGAGGGAATTAGCCACTGCGGTCGGCGGTGGAAACTCTGGTGAAAATCAAAGAAAAAACATGGCCTTGTTTGTTTATGTTTTTAAATCCTATTTTTAATATTTTGTATCATAAAATTTTAAAAATTCACATTACAAATTTTCAACCAAATACTCTTGTTTTCAAATTCACCAACACATCAAATCAAATCAAATTCACAGGAATACTCGTATTACTCATTCTCCAAGCAATTTTAAGGATTTGAAAATAAACAAAGAAAGCCCATATTTCCTATATTATCATTTGTTGAAATATATTTGTATGGGTGATTCTAAGACACACCAGGTCCAATGAAGCCGATACATCAAATATTATTAAATACGAAGATAAAATAATAAAAAAATATCTAAATCACCTACGTCCAACTATATAAAATGGACTGACTCTAAAGAACTCGATACATCTTAGAACTTCCTATATTTCAACAAGCACAAAGCTCTATAATTGGTTTTAGGAAGAAAAACTCATCACACAAGATAAAATCTCCTCTAAATAAGGCCAAAAGGGTAAATTGGTCATTTCACATCTACAATCATACGACCAAAAAGTCCATCCTCATGAGCTTCCCACCCCACTCTCATTCCTCACCCCAATTAAATATTTCCGTCAAAATTTACACAAATTCCGTCACCTACCCTTCAAATGCCAACCGTATATCCTGACTCGTCCGAACCAATCCAAGCCGTCCAATTCCTAAACCCAACATCAGCCGCACGATCGTCCCCATCCAACGGCTTCATATTAACCTACTAGAAGCTTCTCTCTCTCTTTCACTCAAACCGGCCCCCTTTGTGTGTGTGTGTGTGTGTATATATATATATATATATGCAGCTCACTCTGCTTGTGCTCACCACACTCAAATTTCTCTCCTGTTACGAATTATACGGTTCCTTCCTCTCTCTACTCTCCGATCTCTCCGTTCTTTAGGTAAGCCGCTTTACAGATTTCAAGATCCGACCACGCGTTGACGTATACAGTATGAATGAATACTTGATTATTAATCGATTGCGATTCTCTGTTTTTTTTATGTAATAATTATTGTTGTTGTTGGTGAGATTTATCGTATTTTTATGTGTGTTTGATGGTTGATTGAAATGAATCTGAATGTAGAAAGGTGTGAAAATGGTGAAGAACTACCCAACTGTGAGCGAGGAGTACCTTAAGGCCATTGACAAGTGCAAGAGGAAACTGAGGGGGCTTATCGCTGAGAAGAACTGCGCTCCGATTATGCTCCGCCTTGCGTAAGTTTTGCGCTTCGATTATCTTTTGTTTTGCTTCAAGATTTTGTGGATTCATATTGAATGATTTGTTTGTGTATGAGTTTTGAGGAAGATTTTGTATGTTGTAATGATTGTTACGTCTATCGTGATTGAAGACAAATCTGTATATGAAATGCATCAATTATCTGATTCGTTACTAATTTTACATCGACAATTTCTTGAAGTAAAGTATATTAATGAAGTAGTGGATCCAGCAATTTGACTTTTTTGGTTCTATTTTTATTTTTTGGCCCATATTCTCCGAAAAAGATGCCCAAATTGTGTGTGGATAATTTTTCTCTGGCCAAAAAATGTAGCCAAATTACCTAAATTGCGGACCATTTTTCTCGCCGAGCAGCCCAAAAAGTCCTTGTTTGAAAAGGACTGATAATTTTGTGCCAGACCGAGTCCAATGGTCGGAGCGTGTATTATATGTTTATCTATTTCACAAAAGTAGAGATAGAAACTTGGTCTAGTATAGTTTTTTTTTAAAAGTACAGGGATTAGGGGCCACCATCCAAAATGCCCAGATTTTTTTCATTTGTGAATTATCCCAAAAAAATGTAATAATTCTTCTATAATTTACATGTATTATATAGTATATACTATATAGATATAATTGAATCAATTATGTCATTGAAAAATTTAATCAACTTTTGACCTTGATATTTTTAGTTAAATATTAATATAGTATTAAAGCATTAATATTTTTTCTAGATTTAATTAGTTTTTCTCAATATTTAAATTTTGATATCAAATTAAGCCAGAGTCGAGTGTATTTAAGTTTAATGGTTTTTTGTTAAGTCATTTTTATTTTCTTAGTGAAATGTATTTAGACAGATAATCATTTATATTGAAACTTGAAAAATTATGCCACTATTATTATTATAATATATTTTTTAATTTAGTAAAAATTATCGAGTAAACTATTAAGAAAAATATTGATGCTTACTATAATTTTATGGGAGTGTCCTTGTTCGACAATGCACAAGTTTATTTTCTGGACTATCTGTAAATTATAAATGATAGCCCATCACTAAGACCCTCCTAAGTTTACTACTAAGTTATTTAATTATGTGCATGAACAATTTGTTGTTTATATAATATATGTTTCATCATATTTATATTGTTTAAATAAATATGCGTGGTCATATATTCTTATGACTATATGGATCCACATAAGTTATATATATAGCTTACCCCCCCAAAAAAAACATATATTTACATATATGATTGCATTGTGTACATATGAAGTTTTCATATATTAATAAAAAATAATTAATGTCTTCACGGTCAAGTGAATTCAGTTACCTGAGCATCCAAGATGTCCGGGGCATGTCCCAGATATATGCAGCTGCACAGTCTTCAATTCACCTAGCATTTGTATTGATAGTATTGTCAATGTTTATGATCAAATGAGTTAGTGCACACAAATGTGTCCGTACGTAATCTGTAGACGTATTGATTGCTTGTGACTTAAAAATAGATTGTAAATAATATTGAATAACCGAATATACATGTTCTTTTGGTTATGTTGCATCATATGGAAATGTGTTCTTGTTATTATTGTAGGTGGCACTCTGCTGGTACATTTGATCAGTGCAGCAGGACTGGAGGTCCTTTCGGGACCATGAGATTCAAGGAAGAGCTGGCACATGCTGCCAACAATGGTCTTGACATTGCTCTTAGGCTATTAGCGCCAATCAGGGAGCAGTTCCCCACCATTTCTCATGCTGACTTCTATCAGGTACTTTTGTGTTCAAATATAAATTTGAATCGAACACTACGCAATAGATGTTGGAGAGATGAGCCTTTTGTTTCCTATCTCTTCACAGTTGGCTGGTGTTGTTGCTGTTGAAGTTACTGGAGGACCTGACGTCCCATTCCACCCAGGAAGGCCGGTTGGTGAAATTCTTTTATTTTCCCGACGCCCCAATCTTCAATATATGTTTGTATAAAGTGCTTGCTTGTGCATTTGTATTTTCTTGTGCTGTGAAATTTTATGGTTGTAAAAAAAATATGTAAGTATGGTATTACTTGGTGCTGCAATATGACTGTTCTGTTTTATGTATGGTGGACAATTCTTTGTGGAGGTATGATCTTGCAATATCTGGCTCGCATTAGGTGTCTTGGCATGTGATTTATGAACTGAGTGATGCTTGATGAATTCTTTTTCTCTTTGCTGCTACTTATGGTAATAGAGAAAACAGTTTGACCCCATTGATGTCCTTAACTTCCTGGTGGTGAATAAGACTTAATGAATTGCAGATCTATATTTATTTATAAGTATTATTGTCTTTCTTTCTGCATATCTTAAATTAAATGCTCTGAAAAATACTTTTAATTGAATGTGATGGTGTTTTGTACTAGTATCCATTATGCAGAATTATCTTGCAGAAAATTAATAATTGTGCATTTTAATTTGTCAAAATAATACTTACTTGATAGTTTTCTAAAACAACTACCGAGGAATGTTGGTTTAAAATCTCAGGACAAGGAGGAGCCCCCAGTTGAAGGTCGCTTGCCTGCTGCTACCAAGGGTGAGTTATACGTTCACTTTTCACAATTTTGTCAACTTGAGGTGATATTTAGCTAATATTTAAGTTGCGTTCCCTTTTTGTTTGTGTATGTGATATTTAGCTAATATTTAAGTTGCGTTCCCTTTTTGTTTGTGTATGTAATGTGTCTTTCTTGTGAATTATACTTTATCTATTATTATGGCAGGACCTGACCACCTGAGGGATGTGTTCATCAAACAAATGGGTCTGACCGATCTGGACATTGTTGCTCTTTCTGGTGGACACACTCTGGTATGTTTATTCGCTGGAGCCAATAAATGATTGCTTTTAATCATGCTCGTAATTAAATGAATATTTTCATTTTGATACAGGGAAGATGCCACCCAGAACGTTCGGGATTTGACGGCCCATGGACTAGCAACCCTCTCATCTTCGATAATTCTTACTTTAAGTAAGACATATATACCTCTTGTATTTGGTGTTTTTACATCGTTGCTGAATCATTCCCGAAGCAAATATTATGCTACTCCTAATATCTGACTCTTTTACATGTTCTTTTGTTGTGAAAAGGGAGCTTCTGAGTGGAGACAAAGAAGGGCTTTTGCAGTTGCCATCAGACAAAAACCTTCTTTTGGATGCTAAATTCCGCCGATTTGTTGAGAAATATGCTGAGGTGTGTATATTTTCTGTATATAGTTATTTCCTGTAGCTATTTATGCGCTAATGTATATAACTATTTTGGATTAGGATGAGGATGCTTTCTTCGCAGATTACGCCGTAGCTCACCAGAAGCTATCTGAGTTGGGGTAAGGTTTCAGTTTATGTGTTTTATGTCAGTTTATTAGGTTTTTATGTGGAGGTTTCTTGTGTCCGCATGTTGATTGCCTTCTTCAAAAAAAAAAAAAACAAAAACATATTGATTGCCCTTTTCATTTGCAGATTTGCTGACGCCTAAACTACTACTACACAAGGGTGTGCAAGCAATACAAGGGGCGACGACCAATTTTTTCCGCTTATTTTGTTGTAATTTTGTGTGAACTTGGGAAATGTTTTTCCTCTTTTGTGCTGCTCTTGATGGATGTTGGATTTTGACATTGTTGCTATCAAACTGATATAATATGGTCCTAGCCTTTCTAGAAAGTTGATCTCTTTCTCTCTCTCATTAAAATTCTCCATGAAAAGTTCATTGAGGACTTTTCACCAGAATCCCGTAATTTAGTTTGTTTGGCTATTTTCGATAGTTCTATAGTCGTATCACAAATGAAGAGACATATATATCACTGTTAATCACATTCTTTTGATTTTGAAAAGTACTGATACGTTATCTATCTATTACTATTATTATTTGACGGAAGTTTTTTGACCCCAATTTGCTCAATTTTGACCAAATTCTCAATTCTTAGAATTTAGAATTTTTTTTTATTATGCAAACTAATTTAATTGTTGTCACACTTTGTCAAAATTTAAAATTTCTAAACTTCTTGAAAATGGTAATAGACTAACCGTAATCAAACGTTCTGGAGTTTTCTTATATGGTAATTCTAAAGCCTTTGGAACTTGCTGCCTATTAAGAGCTGTAATTAAGATTTTGAAAATGGTAACTTACCAAACAGTAATTAAGCATCTTTATTTGAGCAGGCAATTCCAATTCAAACCAACGCATTAAGGAATTTATTTTTTCCTTAAAGAACAAAATCATAAACTAAATTATGCATCACCTATATATATATATATATATATATAGGGTCAAGATCTAATATATATCCTATTTTAGATAAAATATAAGACTTAAATCTAAATTATTGGATCCATTAAATTCAACAGTTCAAAAAGAAAGCAAAAAACTTGGGGAAAAATTAATTCCAATTAGATTAGGGGTATAATAGTCACAGAATCTCCCTAAAATCTCTCATGCACTATAAAAGGTTCCCCTCGCTCTCTTTCTCATCTTTTTTGCAACGCACTGTAAAAGGTCCCCTCGCTCTCTCTCTCATCTTTTCTGCAACTCCATCCCTTTGCTGTCAAAATTCATTAAAACAACACCACAAAATATTCCATCCTTATTCCTTTTTCCCCAACCATAATTAAATTCTCTCACCCCCTCCCACCATGCTAATTATCTAACCAAATTCACCATTTTTATTTTGCATTCTTCTAAAATTGATTAATTGTAGATTGTAAATGTATAACTCTTTGTAATGTATTGCTATGAAAAAAAAAGTATTGATTAACATTGAAAATGATTTGTTGCGTCGATTATAATTACAATCAAATTATAAGATTGTAACTGTATGATGTATAAACATATACTGTATAATTGGTTATAAGATATTGTATAATGTGTTATAATGTACTGTATAGTGGTTTATAAGATATTGTATAATGATTTGAAATCACTAATTGTATGTCACTAATCACACACTATATATCACTATTGTATTTACTGTATATTTATTTATTAACTATTGTATAATGGATTAATTAACTATTGTATAATGTTTATTAAAAATATTCAATTATACAGTATCTTATAAGTCATTATACAGTATGTTATAACACATTATACAGTATATTATAACTCATTATACAATATGTATAACATATTAAAAATATTCAATTATATAATATCTTATAAGTCATTATACAATATATTATAACACATAACACATTATACAATATATTGCCCTTTTGAATTTGAAAGATCACACGGAAATTAGAAGAACTTTGTAAAACTTTTCCAGAATCTCAGCAGACCACAATTTTGGTTCTCCTTTATTGAATTCATTTGGGACCTATAACTTAATCTAATGGCTTACGTGGTTTTTGCGCAAGGGATTGCCCCCAAGTTTCTTCCGAGTTTAGTTGATTCCATTTCTGTGTATAACTCCATGGAAACTGAAAAGCAATTTCAATCAATTTCTTGCTCAATTTCTTGATAAATCACCACACTTTGGGAGTCAATTACCATATAACGGTTGAACCCTTGATTTCTTTCCTCGCTGAAATTGGAAGAAATAAATAAAAAGGGAAGATGAATCTGTTATTGCTTATAATAAGGGATTTGATTTTAATCCTGCATATTATTTCCATAGGTTTGTTATATCATTTGACCAAAATACCCCTATCATCATTAAATTAAAGATAAAAACTGAAATAATGACTTTAAATGTATACCTTGGGATCAAATGGTTTAAATGGTCTAGATTGAGTCTTATATCTTACTTAAAGTATAGGGATGTTTTTGATCCATACCCTATATATATATATATATGTTATAGGCATGGTCTTAAATATCCTCTGAAATCTCGAAATTTTGGATTTTCGGGGGTCTCGAAGCGAAATCTTACCTTCAATCCAATTTTGCAAAATATCTATCGAAATTTTTCGATATTTTCGATATTTCCCGATATTTCCCGAAATCTTGAATTCTTAATACAATTACTTTGTTAAATATCTCCCGAAATTTCTCGAAATTCCCGAAATATCCCGAAATTTCCTGAAATATCCCGAAATTTTGACCAAACTCAAAATATTTCAAAATTTAAAATAATGTGGTTTTAAATGATATTTTGTATTAAAATTGTGGTATTTTGTTTTAATGAAGTTCATAGGAGATTTGGTTATTACTTTATTTTATATTTTTCGCAATAGATTTTAATCATATTACTTGACAAAATGCACTATACATACATTATATATATAATATTATTTATGTAAAAGATGCAAAATTATGACATTTAAAGTTACAAAAAGTTTCTTTGTAAATTTCTAAATATTTCTATAAATATCCATGATTTCTTCAAAATCGAGATCAAAATTTTGAATATCCCCGAAATTTTCATTGAAATTTTCGTAAATTTACTACTCCGATATCGATACCGATACCATTACCGAAATTTAATACCTTGATTATAGCTTTATAGCGATTTTTCACTCTTTCATCCATAATCTCGGAGAAGCTTATTTTTATTCTCTTCAGATTTGTCGTTGCTTTGACACCGCCGACTGTTTAGGATCCAAATATTGGAATTTTGCATCCTTTCAGTGAGGTGATAACAGTTTTAAATTTTAATTTACACTTCCTACCTTTCTCAATTTATTTATCTTCTTAAAGTTATATAGTGGACACCATAACTTATTTTTGTATATTCTTGCTATTTTCCTTTTGAACCCAATGGATTTCCTTTGTTTTTATGATGACTGATATTACATCTTGAAAGTTTTATGGAAATTGTTAAAATTTGATAGGATTTGTGACTTTTTTTTCATCTTATTTTTGGGGTCCTCTGTTTCTATTTCTTTTTCCTTTGCTTTTTCTTTATTATTGTAATTGTCATTTAACATATTATGTTTCATTTTTACTTTTTGTATTTGTGATCGTGTTTTTTGGATACATGAAATTCTTGGACTTAGTAGTACTTTTTCACTTTTTCAGGAGTATATTTATATGATACTATCCATAAGACTTTATATATTAATTTGAGGGTGATACTTGTAAGTTTCAGGAGTTCAATTCTCGGGATGATATCTATCATCACATGTGTATATGATGGTGGATCCCCCACACATATATGAGTACATGTGTGGTGAAAATCACCCGGGAGTTCTAATTTGACATGTAAACTGATACTTGATAAGGTGTTTTTCTGTGATTATATTTATATATATTATTAATTTTTTTATTCTTTTTCATATTTGATTGCCTTACTATTTTCTTTAATTCTTATTTTGTTTTCCTTTCTTGGTTTTAGTCGTTGCTTCTGTTGTTCATAGCATACCATCCCTTTTTATTTATCTTATTTCTTTCTCTTTGTCCTATAAGATCGGTAGAAAGTTAATAGATTCACTAGTCATATTTTATTATATTCTTTTGAGTACATAAATGTATAGTTTCATCCTTGAGGGAATTTGACATGAATATAAAGAGAATCTGGAGTGTGAATATCACTTTGGGAGTGCTAATATCAATTTCGAAAGTTTAAAATCTGAATTCAAAACCTCATTTAAACTCAAATATATGGCTTTTCTTTTCATTTAATCATTGCTTGCTGGAAGATATTTCTGAAGTCTATTTTCAAATAATATATTAGAAATTTTATATGACATACTGTATATGCATAGATGTACATCAATTATGTTAATACTAAAATGCTACTTGGCATTCTACATTGCTAATTGTGTATTTATTGTAACATTAACGTCATTAATTTTATTTGTCGGATATCTAAACTGTAGTTGAGTAATTGCGACTGATCATGTAGGTGATGATTTTTACTATATCCTCAAAATTTATAATTTATTCAATAAACTGTGTTTAAAAATATGATACCATCCTTACTAATTGGCAAAGAAAAAATAAGATCCTTACTAATCAGTAAGTAAATAATTTTTATGTCGTTGGGATTTCAAATTAACATTACAATTCAAGTTTATCTGATAAATTTAAACCGGAGCTTCATTATATAATTGATAAAAGATTTATCCTACTACTTCAGTATTGTGTGAACAT
Organism: Buddleja alternifolia; assembly: GCA_019426215.1. NCBI lineage: Eukaryota > Viridiplantae > Streptophyta > Magnoliopsida > Lamiales > Scrophulariaceae > Buddleja > Buddleja alternifolia. The sequence goes on along the minus strand of CM033391.1, from coordinate 9,274,582 downwards.
TCCAATGGCTCAAGAAAAATGAAATTAACACTTTTTTAGTTTGTTGCATCGTTTGCCGGTTATAGGTTATTGAAGTTTACGGAGTATTGAACTTTTACTACACTTAGACTTAAAAAGTTGCAGTTATTTGCTTTAACATTATTATTTGTGTTTTATTTAATATATTAAAAATTAAATTTACATTTTTGTAGTTTCTTTTTGTATCTTTTGTTGGCCCCGTTATAGGTTATTGAAATTTACAAATTATAGAATTTTTATTATACTTAGACTTAAAAAAGCTGTTGTTTATTTTCTTTAACATTATGTATATTATTCTTAGTTTTGAGTGGATCGGTTACACGATATAAGCCATGAATATTAAATAATAAAAATTTAGAACCAATTAGTAACTATTACATTTAACGAGCAATTACTATATGAAAGTAAATAAAGACCCACACATTGGTAGGAGTAGAACAAGACCTCTAATATTTTGGGGTCTTAACTTTGTCAATAGAGTTAAGACTTGATTAACTTATATTTAATTTTTTTAATGATCAATCATGATTTATATCAAGTTGCCTTTAATTATATTATGTTTTTTTCATTAATTCCGTGCGGTCACATGCTAGTATTCATTAAATAAAATAAGTCTGTAACCAAAATAAATAAATAAAGAAAATCAGTCGGTAATAATTTCTTGCTACAATAAGGGGGAAATGCTATATGGATAATTGAAAGTTTTGTTAAAAAATGAGAGTTAAAAAGAAAAACATGAGAAGAGGAAGTAGATTGATGCAAATCAGTAAAAATTATTTAATCAAGGGGATTCACCTTGGGTCATACATAACGGTGTTTGTATTTTAGCATCAATGTATCACTAGGGATGAAACCTCGTTTGATAAAAGTTCATTCGAGCTCGTTTTGTTAACATATGAAACTAAATTTAAGTAATTTTTCGTGTTCGGTAAGCTTTGAAGCTCGATTATATCTTGTCTCTATTAGTAAAAGATGATAAAATATGCAAAATAAAAATAAAAATAAAAATAAAATTCAAGCTCAAATCATATTTGATTTGATTAACATCAAATAAAACAAAAATATAAATTTTGAAACTCGATAATAACTAAACAATGCTCGATTAAATATGCAAAAAAAAAAAAAAAAACTTATTCAAGCTCAACTCATGTTCGATTTGATTAACATCAAATAAAACAAAAACATAAATTCTGACTCGATAATAACTGAAACGCTTGAACAAGAATTTGTTTGTTTGGGCTCGACTTGTTAAACATAATTAGACAATTGGATCTTAATCAATATCTCAGAATAAACAAGAAAAAAAGTACCTTTTTCTTCTCTCTCTCTGTTTATTTTGCTATCTAGAGAACAAACGAATGTAATGATGCCTGGTTGGAGAACATTATCAAACAGGTGGCTCTGTAAGTATTCAGCAACCTTGGTGGAGAATCTCATCAGAGTGTTGAATGCAATTTTGAAGTGAGATGAAACAGAATTATTGAATAATAATAATGAAAATGATAAAAAGAATATGTTGAGATTATACACACTATTCTTTTGGATTTTGTTTTGAGGCAGAGTATTGTTGTACCGACATGAGTGGGGGTTTAGTCAAAAAAGGGCAAAAAAACTCGCAGTTTGTTTCGAGTTTTGAATGGTTCTTGCTTCCAATATAGGGTGAGTTTGGACCAGGGTTTGAAAAGTTAAAGTTTGTATTTGGAACTTAAAATTTATTTTGATAATTTTTTGTTTCCTTTTCTATAATTTTATTTGGATTTTTTGGTTACATAATTACATTTTTGCAATGCTAAAAATTCTAAAATTTATCATATTTAATCCTGCGATGATCAATTATCTTACAATTAATTACGTAAAAGTTCGACCAAACTCACCTTTAAATTCTTGAATGGATAAGTCAATCCAATAACATATATTGCCAATGGTGGCTTGTTAATCATAGTTAGTAAAATACGGGAAGTAAGAAGTTCGTCATTTAATACGTACGTGTATATATTATGAAATTTTATAAAAAGTTACGGCGAAAATTCGGCTAAAAAGTACGGGAACGAGAAATAAACGGATTCGTAGACGTACGAGTATAATACAAATATAAATTAATTATTCGAGAGTAAAATTACGACTTAGTTCTATATAAATTTGTAAGATTTATTGCTTGTACCTGCTTTTAATTTATATAAATAATATTTTATATGAGTCATCAATTGCCAATAATTAATATTTTGATAAATTATTAACGTTCAAAGTTTTTTAATTATATAATACTCAATTAGTATTTATAAAAATTAATAATAACCTTTAAGTTTTAAATTAAAAAAAAATACTTTTTTTGCCAACGTTAGAGTATTATTCGTCAAGTATTATATGGGATACGTAAAGTACATGTATTAAACGGTTCAACTCAAAAGTACGAGTATTATTCTTTACGTTCAGAATGCATACGAGAAGCAGTAGTATTTTTCAATTATACGTACGTAGGTGTATTATATGAATATAATCCGAGTTTTTACTAACAGAGTTGTTAATAATATCATTTTTATAATTTATTCTATTATATGTTTGGAATAGTTTGTAGTTACCTTAATATGCAATTTTTGTGGTAAAAATAGTAATCAATCCAAACTTTTCGCATTTTTACATTTTTTTATATAAACTTTTTTGTTTACACTTTTTTATCTCAACACTGAGTTTTACAAAAAATTTATACTTGAGCATTTCCGGCGGCATTGGCTAGGGCTGTGCATTCGGTTTAACCGAACCGAAACCGAACCGAAATTTCGGTTAACCGAAATTTCGGTTCGGGAAAATCCGAAACCGAACCCGAACCGAAATGGTTCGGTTCGGTTCGGTTTTAACCGATCCATTTTGGTTTCGGTTCGGTTTGCTTTCTGGATAACCGAAATTGGGCATAACATATTCAGCGGGCCTTTTTTTTGGTTTTGGGCCGTGGAAATTCAAACAAATTTGGGCCAAAAAAATTCATCCTCCTTTTTTGTAACCATTTGGGCCAATTGTAATTGTCCAACAAGCCAATACTAACTTTGAAATTTGGGCCTTTTTTTAACCATTTGGGCTGTGATGGCTGTAACGGGCGACGGCTGTGACGGCGACTGGGTGCTGTGATGTCGCCGGCGGCTAGCGGGGGCGGGGGCGGGGGCGCGCGGTAGAGAGTGAGTGAGATGTGATGAGATATCAGACAGAGAGTGAGAGAGGAATGAGATTACGAGAGGCAGGGGGGGTTGAATTTCTGAATCTGAAATGCAAAATGAATGAGAACTTAACAAGAGGTAAGGGTTTAGTTTTAGCATTTTTACATAAATCACCCCTAAAATTATTTGAAATTCCACATTAGCCCTCATTATAAATAAATATTTTATATTATATGTATAGTAATTCGGTTTTCGGTTAACCGAAATGGAAAACCGAAACCGAATTTTTAAAAAATTAAAAACCGAAACCGAACCGAAATTGCTCGGTTCGGTTTCGGTTCGAACGAATTTTTCGGTTCCGGTTTGGTTTGGTCGGTTAACCAAACCGTGCACACCCCTAGCATTGGCGGAATATTTAGTCGGGATTCTATCATATGCATCACATGTGACCCTTATTAAGGGTAAAAATAATATTTTATTAGTTGAAATAATATTATTTTTGGTGGTTATTCATGGGCCATTCTATACCACACCGGTACCAATGATCCCGGTGTGGTCTACACCATTGGATCCCCCAATAGGGGGGACATTTACTAAAATACCCCCCGATCCAATAGTGTAGACAACACCGGGACCATTGGTACTGGTGTGACATAGAATTTTCCGTTTTTCACTATTTTGAATTGTAATATTTGAAATGTCATTTCAACTTAAAAGGGTAAAAATAGTGAACCATAAAGGGCCATAAAATATCATTTTACTCTTAAAAGGGCCACATTCAATGTATGCAATAGAATCCTGAAAAATTTTCCGCCAAAAAATGCTTTAAGTATAAAATTTTGTAAAAGCACTTGTAGTTCGCGTAAGAAAGTGTAAAACAAAAAGAAATTTATATAAAAAAGTATAAAAAACCAGTGTAGTTCAGAAAAGAAAATATAACACAAAAAAAATAAATTATTTAAAAAAGTATAAAAACACAAAAAATTGGGATGAGTTACTATTTTTACCGCCGCCTTTTCTTTTTGAACAGTTACCTTGATATTCAATTATTGCCAAAGATGGCAACGTATTGGGGTCTCACTTGGAACCACCCCGGGATAGCCGCGAGGAGTCTGATTCTTTTGATAGGAATTGGTAACGGTTCCGATTTCGGTTCCAAATATATTGGACCCAGCAGTTTCGGGCTGCCGGACGTAGGACCCCATGCCGTTGAATTTTTTTTAATAAAAAAGTGTTGGATTTCTCTAATAGACAAAATACAAGTGGTGGGTTTCAATTCACATATGGGATAATTAAATGCTAATTGATAATATATATAAAATGCTAATTTAACCCGAATTTTTTAAAGCTGGTCTATTAAAGAATAATTAAATTGCAACTGATCTAACTCAAATTTGTGGACTTGAACCTACCAGTCTGGAAGGATTCGAACCGCACCACGAGTAAGATGATGATGTCTTAAAACTGCATTCAATAATGATTGAGCTACCTACGTACCTAATTAGAATCAAGTCAACGTAGTTCTATAGTAAAGTATATAATCAGGGTCATACTCGGTAGACGATTCTAACTTCCAAATTTATATATTAAGGAATGTACTTCTCAGTCTATAGGCTCGTTACTTTGGAAAGACGAGGCTAAAACTAGAGAGAATGTTCTAAAGATTCCAACCTTCAATAAATGAAGTGAGCGGGTATTTATAGCACATACACCTTGCACGGATGGTTGGTGGACATCTGAAAGATAATGACAGGTGTCCATTTACTGGACGGTAGATGACCCGGGATGAAGGGTTGGGTCAAGGAACGACCCAACCCGATACTGTTACTTAGCACGGATCCTTGATCCTATATTGGTTTTTGGGCTGATATTGGGCCTTGGACGTTTGTATTAGTGCTTTTGGGCCTAAACACTATATTTTGGTGTATCAGCAACCATTATTATAGTGGATTATTTTAAAAAAAAGTCAAAATACTCGAAATATGAAATTGCTGACAACATCTAAACACTTTGGTATAAATCGGCAATTGAATATAAAATTTGGTGGTCAATATACTAATTTTCTTTTAAACAAAAAATACTAACAAATGGGTCTCGCAGTTCCAACCCGGTGGTTCTGGTTCCTAGCGGGGCGAGTCCTTCGTTAACCGGTTTCGGTTTCGGGAACCACACAAATTATGCGAGGCGGTTCCAGAACCCACTAAAATAGACCCAAAACCACCGCGTTGTCATCCCTAATTATCACAACTAGAAAACATACATGTTGAAATTTTGTCAAAATTTATAGTATATTTTGAGTTTTGAAGGCTTATTTTCAACTTAATTTCATGTTTTCAGCATGTTTGTGACTTAAAAACTCAGGGGTTAAGGACTTTCCAACCTCCAGCTGATTTCTCTGCCATTTGATCGATTGCTTCAAATTAAGTGGATCAACTTGTTACACGAACAAAGGTTAGGGGAAATCGTATCAGAAATATTTTTTAGAATTTTTGTAATTGTCCCTACAACTAATTGTCCATGGATAGGAATTCTTGTTTGGAGCATTGTTTTTTCTTCCAAAAAGGGGGATTTTTCTATGGTTGTCCACTATTCACCACAAATTTATAAGTGGTGGGGTGGATTTCATCATCTACCCACCCTGTGAAAATCACCTCACCAGTTGTGAATTTGTAGTGGATAGTGAACTGAGAGCAATACTCTCGATCCATCATAGATTTTCCCAAACATGGGATTCAAGTTGACACATGATACGTGTCAACTTATCAATGATTTGGCAGAGTCCGCATGAGCATCATCAAACATATGTGACTATCTAATTTTTCAGTAAAAACGCAATAGAAGATGTAATAGAAAACTGTAACATAAGATCCGATATGAGATAAAACCTCTTAAAATATTGAAATAGGCCAAAAACGAATTTTTGCCATTTCACCGAAAAAATTATACCAAACCAAGTCCAATGTACATCAGCTCAGATCTTTTATTTTAAATAGTGTTGCATCTCCTATTGTATTTATTTCTATGTATGATAAATGTATAAAATTTAAATTTATTATATATTTGAGAAAAATATTTATACACTTATTATGCATAGAAAAAGTAAATACAATCGACGATGCAACACCATTTGCAATAGAAGATCTTGTGTAAATAATCCTAATGTTTATCTATCACACGCAATAAATATATTATGTACACATACCATTAAACTCGATTTTACATACAATTACTCTCATGTCACTTGAACAATCATAACCCAAAAAGTGCACCCAATTAAATATTTCATCCTATTTCTCGGATCATTCCATATTATCCATGTGTTTATGCACCCAAGTGAGTCGTAAATCGTTAAATGATATATGATGACATGATCATTTCACTTTTTATGATATCATTATATACAAATTTAATAATTACATACACTGGTGGTACCAAAGTGGACGACTAAGATGATATAAACCCTATTTCCCGTCAAATATCACTCAATTTTTTCCAATTCCTCACATATACCCTTAAACTGCCAACCGTATATTCCGGGTCAGCCGACTAATCTCAGCCGTCTATTTCCTAATCCAACTCGATCTGACGGGTTCACATTAACCTCTCTCTTTTCACTCTCATATCCCAAACGGCCCGTCCTAATATATATATATATATATATATATAGATAGATAGATACATATTTTCATTTCACTGTGCTTGTGCTGTCCACGCTCTCACTCTACATTTATCAGGTAAAGCGCTATACGGATTTCTCGATCGAGCTACATTTTCCGTTATCGATTTTGTTCCTACGTTCTCGCTGTCTTATTTGGAAGCGAATGAATGCTTATGTTTTTTGCATGTGTTTGATCGTACTTAGGTGATGTCCTTTTATTTTTGATTGCTGTTCGTATGATATGTGTGTATTTGAATTTTCACGTGCGCTGATGGAATTGAATCTGAATGTAGAAAGGTGTGAAAATGGTGAAGAACTACCCAACTGTGAGTGGGGAGTACCTTAAGGCCATTGACAAATGCAAGAGGAAACTCAGAGGATTTATCGCTGAGAAGCACTGCGCTCCACTCATGCTTCGCCTTGCGTAAGTTTTGTGCTTATATTCTTTCGTTTTTTCATTCAACATTTTGTGGATTAGTCGATGTTAAACGTTACGATGATTCTCATCATTTCGGGGCTGGATTTATGTCGAAATGATCTGTTTATGAGTTCAAAAAGATGTCCTCATTGATGATTACATATCTATCATGATCTAATAACGGATCAAATGATCTGTAAGGTAGGAAATGCATCATTTGTTTGATCAATACTGGTTTTGTGTCTTACATGATAATGTAACTACCAGAGAACAAAATGTTTTTGTGTTTTGAATTCTTGAATCAAGAAATAAACTTAATACGGTTATGAATACAGAATTGAAGTCTTGGAGGTCTAAGTTGCAATTATAAGTAAAAATTTTGGGCAAAATTTACAACTATTGAAGTTCAATCATTTTTAATTTTTATTTAAATAACAAGAAGTACCATATACATACTTACTTTAGGCTTAGCCAAGAATTATGCTAACTTCCCATAATTTGAATAATTATTTACAGCATTTTAAGAAAGTGGTGCACAATACGGTTTTCATAATGTAAAATTTATTTGATTTTCTTTATAATTTATCATTTAGCATGAGTAATAATTCGACCAAGTTGTAGCGTAAATCCTTGATATTAATACTTATCCATGGTGATACTCATTATTGTTTAAATAAGTGACCAAGTAAGCAAATTTCATTTTTCTTTTTGGCAAACTCTTTAATTAGGTGAATTTTGCAGGAGTAATAGAGAGATAACAAGAACACATGTACGTTGAAATTCGTAAGCATATCATTTGTTGTTTACACCAAACATTCAAAAATTACATCGACATTTGAATATGAAAATTTAATTTGAATGGTTTGAGACCGGAGGTTAATTTAATTGGAGTGAGGAGCCAATCAACTACAAACTAGATATGTATGTAAATATTTTGTGTGGTATGCACACTATACCAAGTCTTTGGAGGAGGGTGGTTAGATCATATAAGGTACAAAAGGTGCTTGACTTTAAAGAAGTGTGAGACTATTGACTATGGTAATACGAGGGAATGCTTGTGTGTGTCCATATGTGTGCATCGTATTGATGTCCATCTGTGTACATCGTAACTAATGTGTCGATCAAGCATTCACTTGTCTTTGTCTCATGCACACAATCGGATGAACAGTTTCACATTCTCTCTATGCTTAGCCTTAATTTGTTGTGGGCGGTGAATAAACAGATAAATGGTTGCTTTCGGATTATACAAAAATGTTTTGGGGCTATTATTGCAGGTGGCACTCTGCTGGTACATTTGATCAGGTTAGCAAGACTGGAGGTCCTTTTGGGACCATGAGATTCAAGGCTGAGCAGGGACATTCTGCCAACAATGGTATTGACATTGCCCTTAGGCTCTTGGAGCCCATCCAGGAGCAATTCCCTACCATTTCTCATGCTGATGTCTTTCAGGTACTTTTGCCATCAATTATGTATTTGAGTTGAACACTATACATTAGATGTTGGTGAGTTGAGTGTCTTGTGTCCTGTCTCTCTATAGTTGGCTGGTGTTGTTGCTGTTGAAATTACTGGAGGACCCGAAGTTCCATTCCACCCGGGAAGGCCGGTTAGTGAAGTTCTTCCCCCCTACCCCCCTTCCTTGACATGAGTATACTTACATGTTCATAGAAAGTGTATGTTTGTGCATTTTTGTCTTTCTCCCTGATAAATGTTCTGTACTGATACCCTTTATGTTGAATCATCCTGCTGAAAATTGGTAACTTCTTCTTGTCCTTTCCCATTTGACAAGATAGTATTTACTTGATAGTTTTTCTAAAAGCAACTAATGAGGGATGTTGATGGTTTAAAATCTCAGGACAAGGAGGAGCCCCCACATGAAGGTCGTTTGCCTGATGCTACCAAGGGTGAGTTAAACGTTCAATTTTGACAATTTTGTTGGCAACTAGGAAGTGACTATATTTTGCCAAATATTGCATTGGTAGCTTCCTTTTTTGGATGTGTCTTTCTTGTGAATCTTATCTTTACCTATTGTTATTGCAGGATGTGACCACTTGAGGCAAATATTTGTCAAGCAAATGGGTCTGAGCGACCAGGATATTGTTGCACTCTCCGGTGGACATACTCTGGTTTGTGTCATTGCTAGTCTTCTTTGGTTTTGTAGAAATGCAACCAGTAAATGATAACTCTCAAACATGCTCAGAATAATATAAATATTCTCTCTTCCATGCAGGGAAGATGTCACAAGGAGCGTTCGGGATTTGAGGGACAATGGACTACTAACCCTCTCATCTTCGATAACTCTTACTTTAAGTAAGACCTATGTACCTCGTTGTATTGGTGTTCTACAATATTACTGCTACTACTAATATCTAATTCTTTTATATGTTTTTGGGTTGTGAAAAGGGAGCTTCTGAGTGGAGAGAAAGAAGGGCTTTTGCAGTTGCCATCAGACAAGGCTCTTCTTTCTGACCCTTCGTTCCGCCCTCTCGTTGAGAAATACGCTGCGGTGCGTAGATTTGCCTCACTATGAGAGAGTATAGTTATTTTCTATATCTATTTCTGTTCTAATGCCATTGCTTTTCTTGCACTAGGATGAGGATGCATTCTTTGCAGATTATGCTGTCGCTCACCAGAAGCTCTCCGAGTTGGGGTAAGGCTCCAGTTATTTTCTGTCAGTTTATTAGGCTAATTTTGTTTATGTTGTAGATAAAATTTTTTGGATTTTTTTTTTTGAAGAATGTGTACTATTGATTCCGTGTCAAAATGATCTGTGTTGGTTGTGTTTGTTCATTTTTTCAGAAGATGTTTGGTATTAGTAAAATATGTCATATCAAATGTAGGTTATTGAGGTACGATGTGTAAATGATTGAATTAGTTATTTTGGTAATGATTTGTGATTAGAAAAGTAGTAAAACAAGAAAGAGAGAAAAAAAGAATAGTTGGAGTAGGTAATTATTTATGAGATTCAGTGTGAAGTAAATACATGCACTGATTAAAGGCTTTTTAAGATGAACAAGTGAAACTGAGAAAAATGTGTTTTTGGTTGAAAATGATTTGTTGTAATTTTATGAAAACTGCGCTCAGAAAACAGAAAATGGTATTCAAAACATAAACAAGTATGACCTTGGCTTTTCTACGTGAAAGGTTTCGTTTGTTCTTACGTTGTTCCTCCCATTTGCAGATTCGCTGAAGCTTAAGCAACAGAATAGTCTGAGTCAAGGAAGAAGTGGTGGCCAATTTTTCGCTTATTGTTTACGCTATAATTTCGGGTAAACTTGGTGAATGTGCTCGTTCGATTGTGCTTCCTTTGATGAATGTGCTGGATTTTGACATTGTCACAGTGATATATGGTCATCGAACATTAACTAGCAAGGCGATTTTATCCGTGTCTCCACTCTGTAGTTCAAGGCTTAATAAAAACTCCTCTACCATTTAGAAAACTCTTATGTTGCATTCACCAGATACATGCTCTTCTCCTATACTCGCTCACTCAAAGATTGCTTTGTCACAAAAACTCTGCTGAAATTGATGACTTGATAACGTTTTATTACTACTTATTGCAAGTTAAATGGATGAAGTAGTATTTCATAAATGATGTTTTAAGAAAGATATGGTATTTTTGACTCTATAACAAGTTACCGAAGTCTAGGATGAATATAGACATTTTTAGAAACTAGTACAAACTACGCACGTAAATGTCCTATTTTTTATACAAACAAATGGCAACGAAATATAACCTATATATACTTCATAAGACTACGTTTTGCCTAGTTTTGAAGACATCATTCATTTTTTATTTTTTGTTGATCATTAATTTTCTTTAAGAAAATATTGTTAATTTATCATCTTTTGCTAATTTGACAGTTGAAGTTCTACTGACCTTTTTATTTGTAGCTTTTTGGCTACTTTACATGTCTATTCTTTATTTGATAGTTAGGTTCTCATCTTCTCGTTCCCCTATCATCAATTAACATGACGTCAATCGCATTTTTGAATATTTTTGTCTGTCTCAAGTTTTCTTTATGCTAAAATTAATATGATTTTTCTTGTTCATGTTGAAGACATATCTGGTTCATTTTTTATTCTTAAGGTTTTATGTACGAGACTTTCAATTGGTTTTATTAGCCAAATAAGACACATCATCTAGAATAATAATAATTATTTTTAAACATAATCATAATTAATTGGAAAAAGTATTGCACACAGTAAGTCAGATCACATATGTCATCTCATACTCATAAGGCAAGAGGGTGGTTATGTCTAGTGATATATTTACTTACGGTCTGTTTGGTTGAGGGAAATTGGTTGGGAAAGGAGAAAAGAATACAAGAAAACCATTTCTTTTTCCCACCCTTTTCCTCACCATAGAAAAAATAAGGGCTCAAATTACTGTATGATTTTCTCTCTTATTTTCTTTTCCTTTTCATTTTCTCTAGTAACCAAACAATGAAAAATGGTTTTCCTTTTATTTTTTCCCCTTTCTCTAGCAATTTCTTTGAACCAAACAGAGTGTTAAGGTGCATGTGTTGTTAAAACTTTTAAATCCAACAAGACAATTTATGCCGGTTAAACTAGTTTCTAGTATGGGCATGACATATTTATTTAGGAAATTGTATCATGAAGAAACTAAACCAAAAACAGTAAACTTAAAGAACTTGAATGGTGTTGTTATAGACACAGGCTCAACTCTTTATTCAACTAACTCATAACAATGCTAAATACTAATCCAGCCATCTTTCTAAAAAAATTGACACAATTTGCAGATCATATTTCCAATCTGCATCCTCATGGCTTGTCTTTTCTACAACTGATGTCTTGTCTCACTTCTTCGCCACTCAAAACCAGCAACTCAAATTATTTCCAAAATAAATAAATAAAAAAAAATCATCTAATTCGAAAAAAATTTGTACTTTGTCACTAAGGAAATGATAATCGAAATGGGCTTTTGTTCCCTCTTATCTTGCTATTTTACCAACAATAAATAATTTTGTAATAAGTTAATTAACCTATAAGACTTCCATAACTATTGGAAAAATTATGAAAAAATATTAATTCAATCCATTAGATTGATCGGCTAGCTACTTTTGCATATGAAAAGGCTTGTCAAGGGAATTAAAGAGTTGTGATTTATCATTAAGTTTTTCTTTGGTTAATGGAGTAATTGCTAGTATATTATGTGTTAAATTCATTGGGAAACCTTGATCCCATGAGGTCATTTATCAAAATATAACTATTATTTTAAGTTTTGGAAAGGATAAATTAGTCAAATCACAATTGGAAGAAACACCTTCCACGATCCATACTTTTATAGTAATATAGATATAGATAGATACAGATATAGATTTGTGGAGCTTGTGCACATCTCCGTCTTATAAAAGTTACATAAATTATTAACGTAAAATTACACACAGACCCCCTCACTTATTGTATAATTACTAAGAGTCCTCCTCACTTATTTGAAATTACCAAAAATGAGTGGATTTATAAACATTATAAACTAGAACTGTGTTGGAACTTGGAACTGAATATATATACATTCCACTGTTGGATTTGAATAAATGTCAAAATTATTCGAAAATACCATCAAATAATTTATGTAACTTTTTATAAGATGGAGACAAGCTTTCATATTAGGCTTTGGCAACTTGTTATACTGAGTCGGAAATATCATATCTTTTTTAAAGTGTCACTATGAAATACTACTTTCATCCATTTCTAAATGGTCACACTGTTGAACGGTGTTATCAAATTATTGGTTTGCCTTGAAAAAATAACAAAGGAAAAAATTTCAAATTGGAATCAAAACTCCATAAGAATTCTAATAATGCTTCTTTGTAAAAAAGCTGTTTCAGAGAATCAAATTCCTATTCATACCCTTTCATCCGAACAATATAATCAAATCTGAAATTGTTAAAGCAAACCCAAAGAATCTAATAATGCTTTTATGACGTTGTTCCTATTAATAATAATAATATATCAATAAAACTCCCTAATGGATATTCTGTTGCTACCAAATTTATGGGTAAACTTGATTTTCTCTCGGAAGCTACTTCAAAAATTATTTTGGTCATTCTTGAATTCAAGTTTAATTCACGTTTTGTTTTAAAATTGACACTAGATAGCAACTGTTTTGTGAATTTTTTATAATATAGTTGTGTTTTTAAGCAATCTCTGAGTGGAAAAAGCTTGGGGATTGGTGAACAAAACAGCGGGTTATATAATTTACACAAAACTGCAGGTTCTGTTCTTAACACTAGTGGTGGTAGTTGTAATAGAACTTCTACTAATACTTTTAGTCTTTGGTGCAAAAGGCTTAGACATTCCTCTGATGTTATCCTTAAGTTTTTAAAAACCCTTTAAATTTTCAAGATTCGGTTGATACTATACCATATGATATGTTATAATATAGTGGAATCGAATCAAAAAGAGAATCGAGAGATGAAAGAAATGGAGCCAAAACAGGGTCAAAACGAAGTTGAGATGGGTCGAGAAGACCCGAGGTCGCGAAAGCGTGAAAAACAGGCCAAAACAGGGGTTCCTGGAGGCAAAGTATTTTTTCATGAACATCCTGGCGTTTGGTAGCGCTGGGAGGTTTCTTAGGCAGCAAGAAATTGAATTTTTGGCAGATTTTTTAGCTTGTTTTGAGGGATATTTGTTTCCATTTATATTTATACCTCCTCCCTTTGTGTTAGGAATATGTTTCCTAATTTGATAGGGTTTTAGATAACTACCCTCCTTGTAATTGATTGATTCACTCTTGAGAAATAAATATATAGTCTAAGTGTTGGCTCGTGCATAGTTGTTAATGGCGAATGGCGCGGCGTGGCGACAAGGGTCCCATGGCGTATGGCGCGGCGAGGCGCGGCGTGGCGACGCCTTATCGAGGAAAAAAAATAATTATACATAATTATAAACTAAATAATATGCCACTTTTTTAACAATAATAACTATAAATATAAATAACAAGTATTTCACACATAAGCATTTCAAAGCAATAAATATAGAAATAGTCTAGAAGTTTAAATTAATACTCTAATCATCTAAATCTAAACTTGCTAACTGGACATCCTCCTCCTCTTCCTCGTCCTCCTCACCACCACCACCACCACCACCACCACCATCCTCATGCTCATCATCGTCACCATCATCCTCATCCTCATGGGCCTCACCAATGATATCATCATCCTCTCCTTCATAGCCATCATCGTCTTCTTCTTCATCAATTAAATGCAATGCGCCGCGATTAGATGCTTTCTTTGTTGTCTTTGATGAAGATGCCTTTGATGAAGATGCCTTTCTTGTATACACTTGTGGAGCTCTTGAAGGTCGTGATCTAAAAGCATATGCATCTTCATCCACTCCAGCCGCTTGTGAAGCCATATTCCAAGTTAAACCGTCCTCCTCACCATGTACAAAATTGTTCCCATCTTCTTCCATTTCTCCCACCAACCACTCGTTCGATTCATCTATCTCCTCAAGAGAAATTGGATCAATCAAATTACGCTCATCATAACGACGAATTAGACTTCTATTGTATTTGATGAAAACCAAGTCGTTCATGTTTTTGTGAAGCAACTTATTTCTCTTCTTGGTATGAACCTGTATAAGTTTATGTTTAAAAAATTACTTTAATAATATAACTAGATAAGTACTTTAATATGTAAACTTGTAAATTATACTTACAAGATCAAATATACTCCAATTTCGCTCACATCCAGATGAGCTACAAGTGAGACTGAGTACTTTGATGGCAAACTTTTGTATATTTGGGCAATTTGATCCAAAAGAGAACCACCAATCAGCTAAATTTGATAAGGAAATGGAAATCCAAATGTTAGGCGGTCCAAAATAGGTAATAAAGCATTGTAACTTGTAAAATAAATATAAAAAATGCTTATTACCGGGTGATTTTATGATTCTTTGTCTAATAGCTGCTGGTACTCCAAAAAGTCCTTCGGCTTTTATGTAGGACGATAGCTCCACGCTAATCTTATCTGCTGTCTCAACATCTGGAGCTAATCTCTCGACACAAGCATAAAAACCACTCATAAGCTTTGGGTCTTCATTTGTGTTTGCATAAAAGAACTCTGGGTTAAGGATGTAACCAGCTGCATGTAAAGGTTGGTGGAGCTGGACTGCCCATCTTCTATCAATGATCTTGAAAATCTCGGCATACCTTTCTTCATTTCCTCCAAAAGAGTCCTTTATTGCTTCCTTAGCCCTATCCATTGCCTCATATATATATCCCATTGGAGGCTTCTGCTCCCCATCTACTAACCGAAGAACTTTCACTAATGGACCGGCAATTTTAATTGCATAAAGCACATTGGTCCAAAAGTAGGCATCAGTATCACTTTAGCCGCCGTCTTACACTTTTCCTCTTTTGCATACTTACTTTGGGTGAATGCATCAGATGTAAACATTTTTTTCAAATTTGTTTTCTCTTCATGAAACCGCTTCAAAGTTAGAAAGGCGGTCGCAAACCGGGTCTTCGCCGCCCTAACCATTTCCTTATCATTGGTGAACTCCCTCATCATACTCAATAATTGTAGTTTAGAGTAAATACAACCACTAATTTGGATTGCTCGCTCAATGGTCTTCTTCAATAAAGGAATTTTAAAGATGTCTTCGAGCATCAAGTCTAAGCAATGAGCGGCACACGGCGTCCAATACAAGTGTGGATATTTAGCCTCCAACAATTTTCCTGTTAAATAAAATAATAAGATAAAATTCTACATTAAACGTTATCAAAATATTTTATACTTAAAAAACTTTAATATTTAATACTTTTTTTAATTTAAAAAATTATAATAATTTCTCACCTGCTAAAACATTTGAACTTGCGCTATCTGTGACTACTTGAACCACATCTTTCACACCAACTTTTTGCACCATTTTATCCAACAAGCTGAATATAAACTCACCTGTGTGAGACTTATTTGATACATCAAGTGATTCAATGAACCTGCTTCCTCTCGGTGTATTCACGAGAAAGTTAATCAATGACCTATTTTTTTTATCCGACCAGCCATCAGCCATAATTGTGCAACCATATTTAGCTTGCTCTTCCTCGTGGCATTTTAGGAGGTTGTTTGTATGCTCCATTTCTTTCTTCAAATAAACAACCCTCATCTCATGATATGTAGGAGGCTTCATATCAGGTCCAAATTGGCCAATAGCTTGAACCCAAGGGCCAATGGTGTCACCGTTTACAACATTGAATGGAAGAGCTTTATCATACATCCACCTAGCAAACTTTTGCACCGCATTATCCCTCAGAATCTTCCTACTCTCATTATAAGGATGAGCGCCTGCACTGTTCCTCTTTCTCTCATCACAAATCTCATCCGCATCTTTTTGGTAGTATATGTCAAGAGGACCGATTTGCTTTGGAGGTTTAGGCTTAGGCTGCGGGAATGATGAGTAAACCGACGAGCTTGAAGCTTGTTTACCCTTACTATTATGATCACAGGTTCGTTGTTCCATTTCACGTTCTTCAGCTACTTGATCAAAATGAGGCATTGCGTTCATTTGCTCTTTCACCGCTTTCCTTTTTTCCATAAGAGCTTTTATCTCTTCTCGAACATGCTCCGGACATTTATCACATCGGTTTACATTCTTAAAACCTCCAACAAAGTGTTGCTTGAGCCTCGTGATTCCTCCCTTTGTAACCATCGGACAAAAGATGCATTTTATGTTGTTCGTATTTTTAGGATCAGGCAATTCCCCGTATTGCCATGCTGGATCCTTTCGGTTCGAGTTCGACATTCTACAATTTTAAAAAATGTATCAACATACAATCATCAACATACACATTTCAACACAAATATAAAACTAAACATATTATATATATATATATATATAACTATAGATAATGATAGCAAATAATAACTAAAAAATCAAAAATATAAAAGAAAGAAAAATAAAAAAACTTACTGCCTTAAGGCAGTAAGCTTACTGCCTTCCAAGTTCCAACTACACATTACATTACACATATTATATATAAGTATTATAGTTACACATATTATATAATATACATATCCCACCGCCCCACTCATTAGTCATTAGTACACAAATATAAAACTAAACATATTATATATATATATAACTATAGATAATGATAGCAAATAATAACTAAAAAATCAAAAATATAAAAGAAAGAAAAATAAAAAAACTTACTGCCTTCCAAGTTCCAACTACACATTACATTACACATATTATATATAAGTATTATAGTTACACATATTATATAATATACATAGCCCACCGCCCCCACTCATTAGTCATTAGTACACAAATATAAAACTAAACATATTATATATATATAACTATAGATAATGATAGCAAATAATAATTAAAAAATCAAAAATATAAAAGAAAGAAAAATAAAAAAACTTACTGCCTTAAGGCAGTAAGCTTACTGCCTTCCAAGTTCCAACTACACATTACATTACACATATTATATATAAGTATTATAGTTACACATATTATATAATATACATAGCCCACCTCCCCACTCATTAGTCATTAGTACATAAACACAGCAAATGAAGTAATGAAGTAATGAACTGAAAAATGGAAAATAAAAAACCAAAAAATACTTACGCAGCGGCGTCGGCTGCGCTGGGCGACGGCGTCGACGACGGTTGGGTTTGGCGACGGCGACGTCTTGCTCCGGTAGAGAGATTGCGAGAGAGCAGCGGCTGAAATCGCGCTGAAAAGGCTGAAATCGCGCTGAAGAGGCTGAAATCGCTTGAAGAGCAGAGATAGGGTTTTTAAATTGTGGTGGGCTACTTGGGTAAGTATGGGTTTTAGCTAATTTATCCCAATTGTGTCCCGATTTTGCCCCCAATTTTGTAAATTTGACCGAATTTGACTTCAATCTCAGCTATTTTAAGTTACTTCAACATTGCGCATATTGCGCTCGCCGTACGCCTCTCGCCAATGGCGCCGATGGCGCTCGCCAAGACGAAGTCCGGCGCCATGCCATGGTCCGTGGCGCCGAGGGGTCGCCACGCTCGCCAAGCGCCATGGCGAGCGCCATGGCGCGCCTTTCTCATCTATGGGCTCGTGGATGTAAGCATTTTGCTGAACCACGTTAAATCCTTGTGTTCATCTTTCATGTTTAGACTTAGATTTTTATATTTCTTGATTATTTTGTTTGTGCTCTGATGGTACCATTCCTAACAGTAGGATCAGAGCCATATGTTGTAGATTTAGGAGACGTCTTAAATCTAGATCTATGGAGAAGCGCTTTGATTAGAGCGAATTTTGTCATGGGAACGATGGTATGAGAAGGAAGAAATCAAGCTCGACAATTTCATAGCAAGTAGCACGAATTTAGGTCGTGGTTGAGCTAGAGAATATGATAGAGGCGGATGGGATCAGTTAGATCGCCAACCATGAAGAGTAATCTCGTTTAACGTTAACGAAAAAATATTGGAAAATCGTGGTGCCGGCAGCTAGGTGGATCCGCAGCAGCAAATGCAGATTTATGTTTCCAGGTGGGTAGACATGAAGCCAGTGAGAGCAGTTGCAGTGCCGGATGCAGTTTTGTAGAGCCAGAGGTTATAGGGCAGACCCGTGTATTTGATAGAGCAGAAGAACACGTGAACCGGTGACCACAGGAGCAGAGTTGTAGTGCCAGAAAGCAAATTCACCGAGCCATAGGTTAAAATGACAGAATCAATAGCCGAGAGGATAAATTCATGTAGTCGAGAGACCGGAGGTTAGGGTTGTGGAGACAAATTCACGTAGAGAGTAACCATGATGGAGAGGCATGACGCCTGAGAGGGCAGACGTGGAGCCAGAAGTCATGGTGGCAGGATGCGAAGCCTGCTAGACAGATTCGCGGAGCTGGGGTTTTTTTGGCAGAAAGGTATGACATGGCTCATGTAGTGGGAGCATCATACCGATACGTGGATGACCCGAATTGACCATTGAAATATTGAGTGGGTTGATGGATTGGACACAACTCATGCAAGGAATAAATATCAAATATGTGAGGGATTCTAGAAAAGTCCTTGGTGTAAGGATGTCAGTGGATGGGTTAACCAAAGCATTTTATGTTGTGTGACATATTTTCGGTATTGGAGTGACCTATATCCGCGGGTCAGTTGGACCGAGAAGTATATTTTATGGTATTAAAAAATTGGCTGATCACCAAAAGAATAAGGTAGTGGAGAGGGTTCAAAGAGAGAGAATGATATCCACAGTGAGAGTCCGCCAAGTGGAAGGCACTGGGAGCAGATGACTTGACGAGATATGGAGAGATCTCGAGGTTTGATCTCCATTTGGTTTGGAAATGTGCCAACTAGATTAATCACTTAGGAAAAGCGAAGTGGTGGTTCAAGTTAAGTTCGAGATTTTGATCAGTCTCCAAGTGGGATATCATTGGGATATAAATCGAGAGATAAAAAAAATGGAGCCAAAACAAAGCCAAGATGAAGCCGAGATGGGTCGGGAAGACCCGAGGCCGTGGAAGGGTGAAAAACATGCCAAATCGGGTGTTCATGGAGGCAATGCCCCGACATTGGAGGACGGACGCCATGACGTTCAAGGACGAACGTCGCGGCGTTCGTGGCAGTGAAGAAACGCCGCAGCATTCCGGAGACGAACACCATGGCGTTTGGGGCACAGTGTTTTTTCATGAATGTCGCGGTGTTCGGGGAAAACATCACGGTGTTTGGCAGCTGAGAGGTTTCTTAGACGGAAAAAATTCTATTTTTTGGCAAATTTCGGGCCTTGTTTTGAGTGGTATTTGTTTCATATTATGTTTATACCTCTTTCTTTTGTATTAGAAATATGTTTTTTACTTTGATAGGGTTTTAGATTATTCGACTCTTATAAATAGTAGAACTCTCCTTGTAACTGATTGCTTCACTCTTGAGAAATAAATATGTAGTCTAGGTATTAGCTCGTGGATGCATGCACTTCGCTAAACCATGTTAGATTCTCGGGTACATCTTTCATGTTTAAGCTTATATTTTGATTATTTTATTCGTGCTCTGATGCTACTATTACTAACAGTGATACTTGCCATAAAACTACACACATAAGGGAATCACTTCCCTTAACTGATCCGAGAACTGTAGCTACCTTTGATCTTGTGTATTTGGATCTTTGGGGTTCGTATTGTGTTGTGAGTCATAATGGTTATAAATACTTTCTAATTACTATAGTATATGATGAGTTTATCCGCTTTCTAATAAATTTGAAAGTTCTGATTTGCTTGTTGATTTCTATAAGTTAGTTAAAACTCAATTTGATAAATCTATGAAGGTGTTCCATAGTGATAATGGGACAAAATTTGTCAACATTTTTTGAACCTATTTTTTATACAAGAGGGTATTTTACATCAAACTACTTGAGTTGACACTCGCCAACAAACTGGGATAGCTGAGAAAAACACAGACATTTACTCAAATTAATATGGCTATATCTCTTATTTTCCAATGTGGATGGCCCCCTAAAATGGTCTGAATGCATATTAACTGCTGCCTATTTTATTAATAGTACCCCTGGTCCTTTATTAGAAGGCAGAACCCCTTTAGAAAAATTATGTCCTTTTCAGCCACTTAGAGCATCCACAATGGTGGAACTCCAAAAGGGGTTCTTGGACTGCCACATCAGCACTCCAAGAACCTCTCCTTCCAAGCACCCTTCTTCTCATCACAAGCAACTTTCTGCACTTGCCACATCAGCATAGAACCCCTTCCAAGAACCTCTCTGAAAATACCCAATTTATATTTATTTTTTAATAATCAATTATATAATTAAATAAAAACTTTTATTTTCCAAAAATAATTAATTAATTTAAAAATAATTTTCAGAATTAATAAATAAATAAATTAAATATATTGTGAAAAATTAATAATTATGCAATTATTAATTAAAAAATAGAAAATTTAAGATAATTTTTTTTATTATTGCACCAACTTAACAAGGCATATAATTGTAAACATTACAATCATCGAACAAGAAAAATTAAAAAAATAATACAACTTAATTTGGAAATTCATCCCCTCCAAATCGTGCCCAAATATGGTCCACCAAATATGCCGAAATATGGATTTGGAGGATATTGTGGGTTTTTTTATAAATTGGGTAAATTGTGGGTGTTGATAAAATTGTGGATTTGGGGGATAGTGTGGGTTTTGTGTAAATTGGGGGTATTGTGAAAATTGCAAAAATGGTGAATTTGGTGGATTTGGTGGATTTTGTGAATTTTGTGGTGATTGGGTAGTATTATCTTGAGAATTTTGATTTGGATAAATGGAAGAGTTTACTAAATTTGTATTAGAATTTTCAAAATTTCCTTCCATTGGAAATATGTGGGAAAAAAATTGAAGAGGAATTTGAGAGGATTTAATAGATTGGAGAGGAGATGGGAAGTTGTTGTGATGAATTGTTGGGTGAATGAGTAGTATTTATAGATAAAAATAGTGAAGAAAAAAGATGAAATTCTAGCCGTTTGTAACACATGAAAATTAAAGATCAAATTTTATCCGTTGGAAAAAATTAAATCCTCATTTTATCTACATTTTAGTTGTTGGAAAAAGAAAAAAGAAAGAAAAGACAAAAGTGTTGAGCTGATTGGAAAAAGAAAAGAAAAAGAAAAAGCAAAAGAAAAGAGAAAAAAAGGGGCAAAAGTGCCAGCTAAGCGGTTTCTTTGGGGTTCTTCTACAAGAACCCCAACTTTTTTAATTGCTGCCACCTCAGCAAGAACCCTACCCCCCATTGGAAAAAAAATAAAAAGCTTCCCCAAGCACCCCCCAATGGGGGTGCTCTTACATGCTTTTGGATGTTTTGCTATGCAACTATTATTGGCAATCATGATAATTTTGATTCTTATGCTATTACATATGTTTTTTTTTTTTTGGGATATTGTGATAACAAAAAGGCATACAAGTCACTTGACATTGATAGTGATAGAGATAGAATAACAAAAAGGCATACAAGTCACTTGACATTGATAGTGATAGAGATAGAATAACAAAAAGGCATACAAGTCACTTGACATTGATAGTGATAGACTTATCATTTCTCGAGATGTAAAATTTCACTAGAATATTTTTCTTTTTAGGTTGGACAAAATGATTGAATCTATTTCGGGGGAGGTAAATGTTTTGAACTTTTTTGGCTCTTTACGATATGCTGATAGGAACAAATCTGTTGAAAAATTGGTCAATGATGTCATTGTTTGTAACCATGAGGAAGATAATGTTGACATCACACAGATCATACAAGATATCGATAGCGCGTGGATGAGGGTCTATCCTTGTAATGCAGATTTTGAGACTGCGTCTCCTTCCCATCCCACTCCAAATAACTCTTCGATGGACCAGCCTTTTGACTTGAGGAAAACAGGGAGGGTTCTTAAAATTTCCTTTTATTTGAATGATTTTGATGTTGAGATACATTCTTCTAGTTCTAATTTGTCTAGTTGTTTGTATTCTTTGTCTGATTGTATATCTTATAAGAATGTTAGTGAAAATTATAAGTGCTTTCTTTCTTCTATTTCTAAGGATAGAGAACCTAATAGTTTTCTAGAAACTTGCAAAGATGAATGATGAACAAAAGCTATGGATCTAGAAATGACTACTTTACAACAAAATAGCACCTGGATTTTAACCAGTTTCCTAGCAATAGGAAACCTATTGGTTGTTGTTGAGTGTATAAAATTAATTACAAATCAAATCGTGAAATTGAACGTTATAAAGCTAGACTAGTGGCTAAGGGCGATAGTAAAAAAGAGGGGATAGATTATCACAAGACTTTTTCACTGGTTATTAAAATGGTAAGTGTTAGATCTCTTATTTCAGTAGTTGTTATTAATAACTGGTCTTTATTTCAAATGGACGTAAATATCGCCTTTTTACATGAAGATCTAAGTGAAGAAGTTTATATGTGTTTTTTGGAAGACTATTTATCTCCTAATGATAGTCGGGCATGTAAACTTAAGAAAATTCCTATATGATTTAAAACATGATCCTCGACAATCGAATGTGGCTCTCTTAGATAATGGTTTGAGATAAAGTAAACACAACTATTCCTTATTTTGCAAACGTTTTGTTCATTTTTTCGTTGTTTCGTTTATCTATGTTGATGATATTGTCATTTCTGGAGATTCTGATTCCAAAATTGAAAGGTTAAATAAATATATGGGTTCTAGTTTTCATATTAAAGATATTGGAGATCTGAAATATTTTTTAGAGACTTAGGTGGGAAGATCTTGGAAAGGGTTGTGTTTGAGTCCGCTACATATATGCTTGAATTGATTGATGAGTTTGGTTTATTAGGTGCTAAATCTGTGGATGTGCCTATGGAACAAAACTTAAAATTAACACTTGAAGAAATTGATGATGATGAGAAGCTACCTAATATTATCTGTCTATCTAATCTAACCCCTATATAAACATGTGAATAACTTAATTGTATGATCCATTGTGAAAAGACTTTTATACCCATCCTTACTATTAATAATTAATTAATTAATTTATTAATAATTAATAATTAAATTTATTGAGTAAAAGAATACATTGAGGAGTAGGAAACCATTCAGTAGTATCTGAAATTATTTTAGTAGTTGGAAACTCTTTAATTATTGATAAAAAATAAAATATGTTAGTAGTAGGAGACTCTTTAATTTAAGAAAAACAAATAGATTCCTACTTTCTCTAAAATAATAACCAATAAAATAAAAAAAATTACCCACAACCACCCACAAAGAAGAAGAAAATTTCTGCACTCACAACCAATATTCCAACTTAAATAAAAAGTTGATTATTAATTTTATTAATCTTATTCTATAAATATTTTTAGTTTTTGGCAATTAGCAGTAAATTGTTAGTATCAGATCATTACTTTGATTGAGTTGATTTGATGATTAAAAAGATAATTTAAAAAATCATACCGTATTCTGACACAATATGGGATATATATGAATCATTTTCTGGTATAAAAATATTTATTAATTTTTCATTGTTATGGAATATAACATGTTTGTGCAATAGAATTATCAATATATATCTGAAAGGTTGTACGTACTCAAAGTTATTAGTATGATAATAAATATAAAAAAAATGAATTTAAGAATAACATCATATAAGTGCTTTTAGTGTGAGAATATGGTATATTTTGTACTTAATTTAAAAGAACTCACAAACACAAGTATTTTTACGTAATATGATGTTTACAATTATTTTAGAAATTGATATCAGCACTCCATATTTTTATAATGACACTCCACTTACTTTTCAATTTGTTTAAATGGACAATAATACCCCTGCTTGTGGAAATTTAAATCCACCAACTTTAAAAGATGAACTTGCCCCTTTTTATATATTTTTGTATACGACCATCTTCTTTCTTTATTTCTTTACTTTTTGACTTTAATGGGCAGTAAATAATCAATTATAAAAATTAACTAGAATAAATTAAGAATTTAAATCACATAAAACAATGGTGCATTCAAAGTGGAACTTCTAGCTCAAATTCAGTTTGGTCAAACCCAAAATAGAAGTATATGAAGATAGATTAATTAAATCTACAACATTCTTGCACACGTGAATCATTATCTTATATATAGAAGTTCTTTTATTTTTCTGGTCATGTAAATTTAGAAGTTCATATGTAAATGAAGTGTTTTTTTAAAAAAAAGAATCGATATATTATAAAATCAAGGAAATGATGTTAAATTCGTATCCAACAAAAAAACAACCGAATCCGGAGGGTACAAACCCTCAACAAAATTGACAGCTAAACGAGCTAAAGTTTGGGCTAAATAATTACCCAAACAAGAACCAAATAAAAAACAACTAGAAAATAAAGTCGAGGAAGCACGAATATCCACAAAAATAGGAACTAAGCAAAGAAAAATCCTCTATATTGTCTTGAATTATTTAATCACCACCAGACAGTCCCTTTCAAATTCAACATTAGACCAGCCCTTCCTCCTTGCAAGATCAACTGTCTCACGAGCTGCGTATGCTTTCGCGATCAAAGGATCAGACGAGCCCTTGATAAATCAAGATACCTATGCAATGCATGAACCAAACTCATTTCTTGCAACAACACCCACCCCAACGCGTCCTCTCACACGAAAAGTAGCCCCATTGAAATTAATTTTTATCCTCCCCTCCCTAGGACAAGACCAACGCGACTGCTAAAATGGTGAAGCCATCTCCGACCTATTCGGCAATTGAGAGCTAGAAGAAACAAAATTCATCACAAATTCAACCGTATCCCATGGTTCAACTCTAGCTTTATCCCATAATATTTTGTTTCTAGCCCACCGTATACTCTAGCAGATACTTAGGAAGTGACAGAACATAGCCTTATCCAATTTTCTAGCAACTCTCCTTAACCAGCTATGAACATTCGAGCTCCAAGAAGTGACATTGCGCCATGCAAATGGTGTTGTAAAATCTACACTTTGAAAGAAAAAATTCTGGAAAATACGAAGAACAATTGAATAACAATGGAGGCGAGAGTTGGACTCTCTATCCTTAAAGCTATATTGCCCCGCCTATATTGGTACGGGTTTGTGCAATTAACTTCCCAAAATACAATGATTACGTTTTGTTATTGAACCACTTCAAGAACAAAATCCCATGAACTTAATTTGCTCAGGAACTCTTGGAGAAAAGAATGCTGAAATGCAGAATGTTTTTTCGTGTTTGGTGTGTCATTTCTATTCTGCTGGGAGAGCCTTTTATAGGCGAAAAAATCAGACAAAGAAATGATTTCCCATTAAATCTGACATTAAACCAAAAAATTAAACATCAAAACGTTTCAGCCTTTAATCCCACGTTTTGATTGTTTAGTTTCAAAATGAAAATCAAATTTAAAGAAGAAAAAAAAATGTGGCCAGCGTTTTTATTCTCAGTTACAATTCAGAATTCTTTGTCTAAGTTTTCTGTTGGAAATTAACTTTATGTTGGGCCCAAATTAATTTGCTAAATTAATATAACTTTGGCCCAAAAGAAAATAATTGGGCCCAAATTAATTAATTCAATTAATTTAAATTTGGCCCAAAAAGATAATCCTTTGAGTCCAAAGCTCTACCACCAAGCCCAAACCCCGACCCCTGCCCACTACCCGTGCCCGAGCTCGAGCCAAGCCGACCGGTCAGATGACGGCGGTGGCTGCGGCGCGCGCGCGTGTTGTTAGGTATATGCCCTAGATGCGAATGAGGACAAATAGTTAGATTAGGGTATCTTATTATGTTGTACAAACTATTAAAATAATATTAATAAAGACATCTGTATTTTGTTCATATTAGGGGTGCACACGGTTCGGTGTTTGCGGTATTTTTATAAAATTTATACCGTATCAATAATTGCAATTTTAGGACAACTAATACCAAAATTGGACTTTTCGAAACCTATACATCGTATCAGGTACGATATGGTTTCGGTACGGTATGGTACGATTTTGCGGTATTTTTACTATATAGATCACATGATTTATCTATGTATTATTATTTCCACTTTTTATGCTAAAAAATCTCAAGAAAACTTATCTATACAATACACTAAAAGAGAACAGATCTCATCTCTCATCTCAATGCATGTTTCTTTTGCACTTGTGTTCGTAGAGAAAAAAAGGGAAAAAAACTAGACTTTGCAATAGAAGAATTTTTTTGAATGAGAACCGATAAACTTATGCTTAGAATTAATATGTTCTCTTTTCCTTCAGAAATGTGGTTGTAAGTTGGTTGTTAACTATAACTACTAGGTAATAAAATTAAAAACAATTGTCAAACTAAATAATGATTAAAATGATAAGAATGTAAACTTTTATAATAATAGTTGGAATTATTATAATTGAGCGACTATTGAACCCAGCTACCATAAAAATCATGGAGATTCAAATTCTTGTGCTTTGTACCTCAGCCTCGTCTGTTTTCTCAAGTAAGTGTTATAGTCTAATTCACATTCTTGATGTTAGTATTATGATTTGGAGTCTAGGTTTGAAATAATTCTAGAAAATAATTTTAATCTATCTTTTAATTACTTGTCAACTTTAATAAAATTTACTTAATTTTTCATATTTCTAAAATATCACTCATTCCCACAAGTTTTGGTAAGAAATCAATTTCCTATATATTCGTATCTATAAATCCTAAAACATTACAAATAATATATAATGAATAGTTATATATATATATACATATAATCGGGTACGGTCTTTTACCGGTATTAAATTTCTAAAACCTAAACCATACCAAAATATTCGGTACAGTAACGGCTCGTACCAAAATTGACAATTTTAAGTAAAAAAACCATTATTTCGGTACAGTACGGTGTGGTACGGTCGGTATGGTACGGTTTCAGAAAACCATGAACACCCCTAGTTCATATAAACCTTTATGGCATCTAAATAAGTATTGAACATATAGTCCATGTGAATAACGGTTTGACTCTTTGCCCTTTATGGAATAAAGACGTGGCATGGGAAGAGTCTCACCTTATCACTTAGAAGGGTTCGCAAGTCAAATAATCTTAATTGGGCATTAAGATTCGACTTGTATGACACATGCTCTGACGATGAGTGCCAGTCGAACACTATAGGGATAGTGGGAGCAAGTATCATAGATATGTCAATGGAATTGACATATTCGAACACGGCTCGTAGTAATCCGATCACATGGGTATTTACTCAGTGACTGTCAATGATTGGATTACTGATCGTAATAGTATGCGTGAGCCTTAGACCTGAGGGTTCATGATCAATGTGATTGTATTATTGGATCTGTTCCCAGAGTAGTTAGGCCCATATCACCCGTCGGTGGGGTCGACCTCGAAGTCCGATATCAATGAGACAAGTAGCATTTGATCAATGATCGCCAAGATGGGATTCACTGTCTCGATAGTAAACGAGTAAGTATCCTGTGCGATTATAGGCTAATGAAATTATGAAGTCTTTGGCCAAAGCATAACAACTAACTCATGTGGGACACTGAAGGTAGTTTAATAATTTCATTATGCTATAATCTAATGAACAGTATCAAGTTTAGTGAGTTTGACATTTTCCATGACTCTCACTTGATCGGAATACGTCAGTGAATGACTTATATTCATATGACATTTATGATCAAGAGGTTCGTAAAATGATTCATTCATTTCGTACTCAATTGGGTTACGATGTGAGTCCATGGGACTGGCTAGGTGACACTCACATCCTTAGGTAATTCCTCCATTTGCCAATTGAGACGAACCTAAAGAGTCGCGCTATAAGAAACGAACGAGATGTATCTTTTCGTGTAAATCTTTTAGAAAGAATTAAATGGACTGATTGATTTGATTAGATTAAATCAATTAATTGA
The DNA here is from genome assembly GCA_019426215.1 of Buddleja alternifolia. NCBI lineage: Eukaryota > Viridiplantae > Streptophyta > Magnoliopsida > Lamiales > Scrophulariaceae > Buddleja > Buddleja alternifolia. The sequence continues at coordinate 9,246,011 of CM033391.1, read as the reverse complement.
AGATTTAATTTAATTAGATTAAATTAAATTATTTAATTAGTATATTTATTAAAAGAAATTAATTAATAATATATATTATATTTAAATTGGATTTAAATTAAATATATACAGATGGGCTAGAAATTAGACAAGCCAATTAAAAGCCCACCCAGTCCAAGGAAGCCCTAGGAGGGGCGGCCACTTAGGGTTGGAATAGCCTCCAACTTGTTCCACAAGCTAGTTGAGTTTAAAAGGACTCTTACAGTGGAGCAAACCCTAAGAGACAAGAAAGAAACACAACACAAAAGGAAAAGAACTCTCTCCCCTCTTTCCTCTCTAGCCGTCCACTACTGCAAAGAAGGAGGAGTTTCGGAATCTTTGGAAGGCTCGTTTCACGTGAAGCTTTAGAGACAGGAGCCCTTGGAGGATTGCTGTTCTGCTGAATCAGTAAACGAATCAAAATGGTATTTTTATTGGTTCTAATTTTCGCGAAACCCATTAAAAATCATCAGATCTATTTTTGTGATCTGCCGATAAGAATTCTCGAATCTTCCGCTGCAATTCTCTGTTTTCATGTATAGAATTCCTAACAGTGGTATCAGAGCCGACTTAAACGGATCTGATGATTTTTGCAATTAAGATTATGTTGGTTAACATTGAATTTTTAAAATTTGATTTTATATGTTTAATATTCGATGTTAAATCTGAAATTTTGAAAATATTCATCGCCTTGAAATCGTCGCACGATCACATGTTTTTTCGCCGCCAGCAACGGCGAATCGGGGTGGCGCCACCGTGTGTTTTTGAAGCACACGCGAGCACCACCGCTGCTCGTGTAATAGAAAAAAAAAAGGGAAAAGGGGTAGGGTGGCGGCGCTGATTTGCGCTGCCACCACGGCGACAGAACAAGGGCGGCCTCAGCCGCCCTAGGCGTGCCCGGCTGACACGCGAATTCCTAGCAAGTGTACTAGGTCGTGCAATGTAATAAAGTGGACTATTAGCCCGGGGTGTGTATGATCTTCACAGGGACAATTGGATTTGATGCTCGTAATTGCTATATTATCTTACTCTAAGCTAAATCAAATTATAAGATGATAGATGATTATACTATGAAAACAATTATATGATAAACAAGGTAATAAATCGAATGGAAAGAGATGATTGGGTTATGATCCTACTATGTTCTATCCTATGCTCATGAACTTCTCAATTATCCGGATTCTTAGAACGTTCTTACTATGGCAAAACCCCCTAATGTATTTATTATTCAATCTCTTGAAATAACAAGCCTATACTAGTTAACAACTTCCTATATCTCTATAGTGAAGATTGAATTAACTAACATGTATTTAGGTTCAAAGGAATTCCTTGTTTACGAAGATCCTACATTCAATCGTGTCATCTTATCACAAAAAGCCACACAACGCAATCGATTCTATCTCTAGTCAATTGTTACGTTATGATGTTTGATTTTTCGATCTCCCTTTATCTATCTCCTCTCGGTCTCAAGACAAAGCATTATATCAAACACATGGTGATCATTCATGTGAAAGCATTAAGCATAAAATCAAACATGTAACAAGAATGTAATAAATCCGGAAATTAATGATTCATTAAACACAAAACATCACAAAGTATTCACATAACCCAACTACAAAGGTGCTTAGCTCATACTTACAACAACAAGTGATTCAACAATTCTATAAGACATGGTTGATACACAAATCAAAGAGAAAGAGTTGAATTACTCCCTATTACAAAGTTTGAATCCAAGCTTTGATGATGAAAATGATGATGATGATGACTCTTCAAGCTTTCTTAGGACTTCCCATGGCTTCCCCTTGGTGTTTTTGAGCATTTCTAGCCTTTAGGTAAGTGAAGAATGTCTTATAAAGACCAAAAATGGCGGATATAAAAAATAGGGCTCGGGAAAGCAAGACCGCGGTCTAATTTGGCACTGCATTTTCGGACCGCGGTCTTCTAACGTGAAATTCGCAGCTTTAGTATTTTGATTATAAATATCTCTAAAAATGTCGGATTGAGGTGATTCAAGTTGATACGCGAAGCTAAGGCAATGATCTACAATATTGGAGAAGAAACCTTAATCTTATTAGGCTTTTAAGTTGACGAAAATCTCGTGTCTATATGAGCATTGTGTAAAATCTTTCATCAACTATCTTCTTTTGTTTCTTTCTTCAATTTCAAGCTCAATTTGGATCTCCTTTCTCGTCTTTCATGCGTAAATTAACTTGTATCCTACAAAACAAAGTCTATACCAATCAAAACATTATGAGGGATAAAAAGTGATCAAAGTAACGATCAAATCATATCACAATGGGGCATAAAATACTGTAAAATATGGACTTATCACCGGCCCACTTCCCTGGGCCCTAACGGGCGCTGGACTGGGCCGAGTATATTAATATATATATTTTTTTATATTTTTAATATTTAAACATATATATAAATTAATAAATATTAGGGTTTGACCTTAATAGACAAATTCGACCCGTGATTTGTCAAAACCCTTTTTTTCCTAAAATGTTTTTCTTAATATTAAATTGGATTTAATTAAGTTAAAATTGGATTTGACTTTAATATTAAATTGGATTTTATAATATCATAAGTTAAATTGGATTTTTATTTATGATTTGCGACCAATGTTCTGAAAATCGGACCGGACAGCGAATCGGAAAAGTGACCGGGTCACGGGTCACCGGTTCAACCGTTGGGTGAACCGCGGTCGAACCGGTGATGTCATAATTATGCAATAAATAATATTTATTATACAAATAATATTAAAAATTTATATATATGCATATATATAAATATATATACATATATATATACACACACAAACATTTATATATATAATAATAGAAGATCAAATCCAAAACAAGAGACTAATTTAGATAGAAAACTTTCTAGTTTCTAATGGGCTGCAAAATAAAATTACGAAAGAAAGAAAAAGACATAAAAATATAAATACAAGAAAGAAATTTCCTAGCACAAACCATACTTTTCCTCTTCACAGTTCACACGCAGCAGTAGCCATATGTACTCTTCTTCCCTACTTTTCCTCTTCACAGTTCACACACACACTCTTTTTGCATTCTTCAAAAAAAAATAAAAGTTCACACACACAGCAGCCATTTGTACTCCTCCCCTTCTTCTTCTTCTTCTTCACTTCATAATTTTTCTTCTCTATTTTCCTTTCTAATCTTCTCGTACAATTTCATCTCCTTTCTAAGACTGCAGCAGATAAACGAGAAAGAGAAGAAATATTGGAGAAGAAGAAAGCATAAGCAGATGATAGAGATATACTTTCTTTGTTCTGATTTGTGAAGAAACCTATCTTCCTTTTTCACAGCTTCCTGAAGACTGAAGGTGGATCTGATTTATGAATTTGGACAAAAAAACATGTCAGATTTTCTACCATTCTACGAACCGCCCGGTTTTGCTGACCCACGAACGGTTTGAGCGGTTTACCGGTTCAACCGGCGGTTTGAACGGCTTTGAGCCAAAAGTACCGGTTTTGAACTAAAAATGGTTTTATGATATACCCGGACCGTTTTTTGGACCGGTTCCGGTTCTGAGCGGTTGGACAGGCCGGTCCGGTCCGGGTTTTAAAACACTGTTTGCGACGACTAATAAATAGGATTTATTTTAGGTTGATTATATTTTTTCAAAATAAATTAGGAATAAGTTTGACTTATTTCGTAAATAATACATTGAATTTATTTCCTTTTAAAATTGAAATTAAAATTCATCTTTTCTAATTAAATTAGATTTAATCGGTTTTTGAATTTCTTTTCGTTCTTAAACTCAAAACCAGCATAAACTTAAATAGTTTTCTTACGTGCTTTGATGTATGTTGTGGTGGATGCTTCCATGGACTTAGGGTTTTACCGCTTTAGTATTATCTGGGTTGTATTGGGCAATTGCCCCCCAGTTTGTACTTTTAATTTTGGTAGTATGATGTATAGGTGCTTTCTGAGTTGTGTAAATTAGAGGTAGGACCTTTTCTAGCTTGGAGCCTGAAGATCTATTAGAAATTAGATTTGTAATAGACCCCTATGCCCTGATTGATCTATTGGTTTGGATCAATCTAGAATGTCCATGGAAATGCATGTTGTTAGAATAACTAGGTTTTTCTATGTATGCATGATTATAATCCATATATGCGCGTAATAAATTAATGTGCAAAGTGAGACCTTAATTTTTCAAAAATTCTCCCACATTAAATACTAAGTAAGTAGGGGATATTGGATATCCTGGCTCTCCATCAAACTTGGAAAAGATGGGATTATGAGTTATGCATGGCGTCGTCCCGACTAATGGGGGTTATGCATTAATTCATAATCCATATCTCTTCAAGTGCATTTGATGCCATCGGTTGAAGCAAATCTTATCCCATACACCGTTACAGGTTGCAAGATAAGATTCAACTGTTAGATCGATAGGAGTTGATGGGAAAGTACTTAGATGGATCACCACCAATATTTCGTTACAGGCTGAGGTTGAGTGATCCATGAGCCAAAGGTAGATTGAATCATCAGTAAGACTAGTTGACATGGCATGTCACTTCAAAAGTTCCAATGAGCCATACATCGTTACAGATTGCAACTCATTGAAATTTTTGAAGAACTCAATCACTCACTATGAAATCTTTCCAACGAGATTTCCGTTCATTGCAGTGGGAGTGCAATGGTTCGAAAAATGTAGTGGGAGCCAAGTCAAAAATTAAAGTCCTAATTATTACTTGGGTACAACATAATTATCTAATTGAATTTTGGTTATTTTCTGCAGTAATTTTATCTCTCTCGAAATGATAAACCCACTCAAAGTTTTGCTTGAAAAGAACGTTTTGAATGGCCAGAATTTCTCTGATTGGAACAGAGGTCTGAGGATAGTCCTAAATGACGAAAATCTCGAGTACATGCTGGAACTAGATCGACCACCGAGGCCTGGGGTCAACGAGGATGATTCAGTCAAACTAGCATACTCAGATTGGGTCTCTGATGCTCGTAAAGTAAGAGATTATATATTGAGCTCCAAGTGTGGCAGGTTACAACGCACGCATGAAAACATGGATAGTCCCAAATCCATCATGCTGCACTTGGAGGAGCTGTTTGGGGAACACGGAAAGTCCGTCAGATACTATGTATCTAAAGAGCTCTTCAACATAAAAATGAAAGAGAATGAGGATGTTAAAGATCATGTTTTGAAGATGATCTCCATGCTAGACAGGCTTAGGTCTCTAGATTACTACATGGACCTTCACCTACAGGTGGACCTCATTCTCCAATCATTACCTAGATCCTTCTCGGATTTCGCCATCACTTTTGACATGGATGACATTGAAGGATCACTCTCGACACTTATGAGCAAGCTGATGACTGAACAACAACGAATGAAAGAGAGTTGGGGTGCATTCAAGTTTCCTATTATTTCAAGTAACACTGAACTAGCTGGAAAAATCAGAGAACCCAAAATCACAAAGACTCAGATCTTTAAGAAAAAGGGTCCAAAGAAGATAGACACATGTCTTCACTGCCATGAGATGGGGCACTGGAAATGTGATTGTCCCATGCTGAATGCAGAAATTACTTCAGGTATAGAACTTAATGTTTTAGAAACAAATTGTTCTGTTATCATATTTTCAACTTCTTGGATTCTAGACCCTGGGGCTAGTGCTCACATATGTGTTATGGACCAGGAGCTAGAAAGAAGTAAGAAGCTGGAGCATGGTGAAGTGATGATCAATGTTGGCAGCGGTCATAGTGTAGCAGCCTCACACATTGGCACCACTTCCCTTAGTTTATCATCCGGACATTTATTATATTTAGACAATTGCCTTGTTTTGCCCAACGGGCTTAAGAATATTGTTCCAATTCCTGTTTTAGTCTGGAAAGGTTAATTATTTGCCTTTATGAACAATTCTTGTGACATTTAGTTTGGAAATGAATGTGTTGGCAATGCGTCTTTAATAAATGGTTTATATTATATTAATGTCCAAAATGATTGTAATCTTAATGCTGTAACAAGAAAATGCAGAATGTATGATACAAACTTGAGACAGCTATGGCACTTGAGACTAGGTCATGTCGGGGACCAAAGACTACACTAGTTAGAAAAGGATGGAGTCATAGACTCGTTGGGATCAGATCCCTGTCCCACTTGTGAGTCTTGTATCCAAGGCAAAATGACCAAGTCCCCCTTCACAGGGAATTTTGAAAGAGCCATAGAAGTCTTAAGTCTAGTTCATACTGATGTGTGAGGACCATTTGGAAATATGGCCCGCGGTGGTTTTCAGTATTTCATCACATTTACCGATGACCATTCTAGGTATGGCCACGTGTATTTAATGAAGTACAAGTTTGAATCATTGGAGAAATTCATTGAATTCAAGACTTTAGTCGAAAACCAAATCGGGCATCATATCAAGACACTTCGGTCTGACCGCAGTGGCGAGTATATGAATGCGGAGTTTGACCAGTTCCTTCGGGAACATGGCATACTGTTACAGCTTACTCCTCCAGCAACTCCACAATTAAATAGAGTAGTAGAACGAAGGAATCGAACATTGTTGGACATGATTCGATCCATGATCAGCTACACAAATTTGCTTATTTCACTTTAGGGACACGCGCTGCCTACAGCAACTCACATTCTGAATAGATGTCCCTCCAAATCTGTTCCTAAAATACCGTATCAGATATGGCGTGGAAGAAAGCCTAATCTGAAACACATAAGAATATGGGGTTACCCAGCTTACGTGAAAAATACCAAGGCAGAGAAATTGGAGGCTAGGTCCATAAAATGGCGATTCGTTGGATATCCCGAGGATTCCATGGGATACCTTTTCTACCTTCCCGATGATCAGAGAATCATTGTTGCCTTACATGCAATCTTTTTCGAAGAAGAATTCATTCGAGAAGGAGGAGCTGGTAAAAGTATTGTTCTACAAGAACAAAATAAATCCCTTGTGGAAGACACTGTTCAAGAGACTCAACCCGACCCAGAAATGACACAACCATCAGTGTGCAGGTCTACTAGAGTATCTCAACCGCCTGCGAGATATGGTTCTCTGCTACAAGGAGAGCATAATTTGTATGCAGTAGCAGGAGGAAACTATGGAGATGATCCCTCTAGTTATGACCAAGCAATGATCGATATGGATTTTGCAAAATGGCATGAAGCTATGAAAGTGGAAATAGATTCGATGTATTTGAACCAAGTCTGGAATCTAGTAGATCCTCCCCAAGGTATTATACCTATTGGATACAAATGGATCTATAAGAGAAAGATAGGTCTGGATGGCAAGGTGGATACTCATAAGGCCAGACTAGTGGCGAAAGGGTATAGTCAGAAGGAAGGCATAGACTATGAGGAAACCATTTCACCAGTAGCTATGACCAAATCCATTAGAATTCTACTTTCAATAGCTGCATACCTGGATTATGAAATCTGGAAAATGGATGTGAAAACCGCCTTCCTGAATGGATTCCTCGAGGAGGATATCTATATAGAGCAGCCCAAAGGTTTCATATCCAATACCGATTCTCATAAGGTCTGCAAGTTAAATAGGTCCATTTATGGACTGAAGCAGGCCTCTTGCAGTTGGAACCTTTGTTTTGATGAAGAAGTACGAAACAACGGCTTTATCAAAAACGAGGATGAACCATGTGTCGATAAAAAGGTCAGTGGGAGCAAGATATCATTCCTGGTACTATACGTGGACGACATTCTACTTATAGGGAATGATACAGGTTTGCTAACTTCGGTTAAGACATGGCTTTCAAGCGCATTCTCCATGAAAGACTTAGGAGAAGCCACCTATGTTCTAGGAATTCGAATCTACAGGGATAGATCGAATAAGACAATAGGTCTCTCCCAAGCCCTCTACTTAGAAAAGTTCCTAAAGCGATTTGGGATGAAAAATTCTAAAAGAGGTCTTTTGCCCATGAGATATGGAATTCATCTCTCCAAAATGATGAGTCCTCAAAGTGAGGAAGATCGAAGAGAGATGAGTACCATCCCCTATGCCTCGGCAGTGGGAAGTCTCATGTACGCTATGTTATGCACGAGACCAGATCTTGCATACGCTGTGAGCGTAGTAAGTAGGTTTCAAGCTAACCCAGGTAAAGAACAGTGGCTAGCCGTGAAATCAATCTTAAAGTACTTGAGAAGAACTAAAGATATGATCCTCACATATGGCGATGGAGAAATGAAAGTGGATGGTTATACTGATTCAGATTTCCAATCTAACATCGATTACCAAAAATCCACTTCTGGGTTTATATTCACTTTGAACGGTGGAGCAGTGTCTTGAAAAAGTTCCAAGCAAAGCGCAACTGCCGATTCGACCACCAAAGCTGAATATGTGGCAGCCTCAAGGAGGCTGTTTGGATAAAGAAGTTCATTACTGAACTTCAAGTTGTTCCTAGCATGGAGCTTCCGTTGCCACTATGGTGTGACAACAACGGATCCATCGCGCAAGCAAAGGAACCAAGGTCTCACAACAAATCCAAACACATAGAGAGGAGATATCACATAATTTGAGAAATCGTTGGAAGAAGCGACATCGCCGTGCAGAAAATAGCCTCAGCGGATAACGTAGTTGACCCACTCACTAAGCCATTAGCGCAGGCGGTGCTAAAGCAACATCTTGAGAAGATGGGTATAAGATACCAAAGCGATTGACATTAAGTGCAAGTGGGAGATTGTTAGGTATATGCCCTAGATGCCAATGAGGACAAATAGTTAGATTAGGGTATCTTATTATGTTGTACAAACTATTAAAATAATATTTATAAAGGCATCTGTATTTTGTTCATATAAATCTTTATGGCATCTAAATAAGTATTGAACATATAGTCCATGTGAATAAAGGTTTGACTCTTTGCCTTTTATGGAATAAAGACTTGGCATGGGAAGAGTTTTACACCTTATCACTTAAAAGGGTTAGCAAGTCAAAGAATCTTAATTGGGCATTAAGATTTAACTTGTATGACACATGCTCTGACGATGAGTGTCAGTCGAACACTATAGGGATAGTGGGAGCAAGTATCATAGATATGTCAATGGAATTGACATATTCGAACACGGCTCGTAGTAATCCGATCACATGGGTATTTACTCAGTGACTATCAATGATTGAATTACTGATCGTAATAGTATGCATGAGCTTTAGACCTGAGGGTTCATGATCAATGTGCTTGTATTATTGGATCTATTTCCAGAGTAGTTAGGCTCATATCACCCGTCTGTGGGGTCGACCTCGAAGTGCGATATCAATGAGACAAATAGGAGTTGATCAGTGATCGCCAAGATGGGATTCACTGTCTCGATAGTAAACGAGTAAGTATCCTGTGCGATTACAGGCTAATGAAATTATGAAGTCTTTGGCCAAAGCATAACAACTAACTCATGTGGGACACTGAGGGTAGTTTAATAATTTCATTATGCTATAATCTAATGAACAATATCAAGTTTAGTGAGTTTGACATTTTTCATAACTCTCACTTGATCGGAATACGTCAGTGAATGACTTATATTCATATGACATTTATGATTAAGAGGTTCGTAAAATGATTCATTCATTTCGTACTCAATTGGGTTACGATGTGAGTCCACGGGACTGGCTAGGTGACACTCACATCCTTAGGTAATTCCTCCATTTGCCAATTGAGACGAACCTAAAGAGTCTCGCTATAAGAAACGAACGAGATGTATCTTTTCGTGTAAATCTTTTAGAAAGAATTAAATGGACTGATCGATTTGATTAGATTAAATCAATTAATTGAAGATTTAATTTAATTAGATTAAATTAATTATTTAATTAGTATATTTATTAAAAGAAATTAATTAATAGTATATATTATATTTAAATTGGATTTAAATTAAATATATACAGATGGGCTAGAAATTAGACAAGCCAATTAAAAGCCCACCCAGTCCAAGGAAGCCCTAGGAGGGGCAGCCACTTAGGGTTGGGATAGCCTTCAACTTGTTCCACAAGCTAGTTGAGCTTAAAAGGACTCTTACAGTGGAACAAATCCTAAGAGACAAGAAAGAAACACAACACAAAAGGAAAAGAACTCTCTCCCCTCTCTCGTTTCTGGCCTTCCACTACTGCAAAGAAGGAGGAGTTTCAGGATCTTTGGAAGGCTCGTTTCGCGTGAAGCTTTAGAGATAGGAGCCCTTGGAGGATTGCTGTTCTGCCGAATCAGTAAATAAATGAAAAAGGTATTTTTATTGGTTCTAATTTTCGCGAAACCCATTAAAAATCATCAGATCTATTTTTGTGATCTGCCGGTAGGAATCCTCGAATATTCCGCTGCAATTCTTTGTTTTCATGTATAGGATTCCTAACATGTGTGTGAGCGCGCGCAAGGTGAAATAGACTAAGGCTAAGTCCTTACCCCTCCAAGCCCACACAAAATTGTCATGACCCAAGGGCCCAAACTATCATTATCCCACCATTGTATATAAACATACTTAACTTGTATTTTATTTCCAATGTGGGATAATGCAATTAATTTCTCATTCGTTTCAACTCCGAATCGAGAAATTTGAAATGCTAAACTTATCTACTCCCGGAGTAGAATAATATTATCCAATAATATTTAGTATCCACGATACTTATGGTGTTCAAATTGCATGTGCAAAAGTGGCTAAACACACTTTTCACATATCCCTTTTCCAACATTCCCCCACACGAATGAAATTAATGCAATTTTATGCAATGCATGAAACTGAGAGTTCAATCGAATATTTATCACATCAGAAGAGGTAGCTTTTGGCTTTGAACCTTTGTTAGTGAGATATCATCGGATTTACTAGGCTACCTAATGAACATGATGTCTTGAATTGTTCAGCCGTTCGTGTAAAACCAGACAATGATATTCACATGATAAATTTTCTAAGCAAATTTTTAGTTCTCACGGTTGGGCCCATTTTGGCCGTGACACCCCTTCTTGGATTTATAAGTGTTTACATTTTACTCAATGTTGAGGTGGCCTACACCTCACACTCACATAGGTGATCTCCTATTTAAGAGCATCCTACCATACTCCACTTCATTTTCATGACAGTATAGGAATCATTAAAACTTCCGAACTTAACCTTTGCTACATTTGTAAGATGCACTTTTTTATCCTAGGCAATGGGTTTAGAGTTTAATACTCCTAAGTGCCATACTGAATTTTCACAATTTAGTTGTCCTATTGAACCATGGTCTTGGGATCTCCAGTCAACATGGTTGAGTTACCGCTGTGTTAATTCTAAATTTGTAGACTTTAATCCCATTCCTCTTGATAGGCAGTATATCTGATCTCTAGGTAATCCTTTCGTCAAAGGATCTGCAATATTCTCCTTTGATTTCACATAATCAATGGAAATAATCCCGTTAGAGATCAACTGCTTAATGGTATTATGCCTACGACGAATATGTCTAGACTTACCATTATACATAGTACTCTAAGCCCTTCCTATTGCCGACATACAGTTGCAATGAATCAAAATCGGAGGCACAGGTTTTTCCCAACATGGAACATCTTCTAAGAAATTTCTTAGCCACTCAGCTTCTTCACCAGCTTTATCTAAAGCTATGAATTCTGATTCCATCGTGGAACTGCCTATGCAAGTTTGCTTAGAAGATTTCCACGATACCGCTCCTCCACCAATGGTAAATATATACCCACTTGTGGATTTAGAGTCGTTCGTGTCTGATATCCAGTTAACATTGCTGTATCCCTCTATTACAGCTGGATATCTTCAGTAGTGTAATCCATATTTTTTAGTAAACTTTAAATACCTAAGAACTCTAGTTAAAGCATTCCAATTCTCTACACTAGGATTACTCGTGAACCTACTCAACTTGCTCATAGAATAAGCTAGATCAAGGCGAGTACAGTTCATGATATACATTAAACTTCCAATGACCCTAGCATAATCTAATGGGATACGGGTTCTCCATGAGTTTTGTGTAGATGAACACTTAATTCCACTGGCGACTTAACCGGAGCACTAGCGCTAGGAATGAATTTTTCCAAAATCGTGTCAACGTAATGAGATTGCGATAAGACTAGTCCTTCAGAAGTCCTCAGGATTTTAATCCCTAAGACGACGTCTGCAAGTCCCATATCCTTCATGTCAAAGTTCTTCTTTAACATTCCTTTAGTATTCATGATGATTCCATGATTACTACCCATTATCAACATGTCCTCTACATATAGACATACCACGACATATGCGTTATGTGTTTGTCTAACATATACGCATTTGTCACACTCGTTGATTTTGAAACCAATTGACAACATCGTGCTATCAAATTTTTCATGCCATTGCTTTGGTGCTTGTTTAAGTCCGTACAAGGACTTTACAAGTTTACAAACTTTCTTCTGCTGTCCAGGAGCAATATACCCCTCGGGTTGTTCCATATATATTTCTTCGTCTAATTCTCCGTTCAGAAACCCAGTCTTAACATTCATTTGATATATCTCAAGGTTATGCAACGCGGCAATAACTATGAGTAATCTAATGGAAGTTATTCTCGTTACTGGAGAATAAGTATTGAAAAAATCAAGACCTTCCATTTGTCGGTATCTTTTGACTACCAAACGAGCCTTGTACTTATCAATCTTTCCATCAATCTTATATTTTCTTTTCAGAATCCATTTACAGCCTAAAGGCTTACTTCCCTTTGGAAGATCAACCAACTCCCAGGTATGGTTGTGTAAGATAGATTTGATTTCATTATTGATAGCCTCTTTCCAGAGTTGAGAGTCTGGACCAGACATAGCTTTCTTAATCGTTCTTGGCTCCCCTTCTAATGTATATGATACAAAATCGGGACCAAATGATTTTGGAACTCTTGCCCTTTTGCTACGACGTGATTCTTTGTCCCCGGGATTAGAATTGCTTGTAGACTCATCAAATGTTCTTTTAAGAGGAACTTGCTCGTTTATTTCCTTACTTAGAAAGACATCCTCGAAAAACAAAGTATTTCTAGATTCCATGATAGTACCTTCATGAATCTCAGATATTTCTGATTTATGTACCAGAAATTGATAGGCGCTACTATTAAGTGCATAACCTATGAATATGCAATCAATTGTTTTAAGTCCTATCTTAACTTGTTTGGATTTGGGTATTTCTACTTTAGCCAAACGCCCCCACACTTTGAGGTACTTGTAGGAAGGCTTTTGACCTTTCCAAAGTTCGTACGGAGTCTCACTCCTACTTATGTGGGGAATCTTGTTAAGGTTGTAATTGGCGGAGAGGATCGCCTCCCCCCACAAATTCTGCGGTAATCAAGAATTTAACATCGCATTCATCATATTTTTGAGAGTGCAATTCTTGCGTTCAACAACGCCATTTGATTGAGGTGAGTATGGTGCCGTTGTTTGATGAATAATTCCAGAGTTGGTACCAAATTCATCAAAAGGCGCTCCGTATTCTCCACCTCTATCACTTCTGATAGCTTTTATCCTTTTTCCCAGTTGATTTTCAACTTCCAATTTGTAATGTGTAAAGCTTCAAGAGCTTCATCTTTACTTCTTAGTAAATACACATAACAATACTTTGTGCAATCATCGATGAATGTTATGAAATATTTTTTTCCCACCTCTAGTTTGCACAAATTTTAAATCACAAATGTCACTGTGAATAAGTTTTAGAGGTGTGGTGTTTCTTTCACTGAAGAAAACGGTTGTTTGACTAATTTTGCCTCAACACAAATTTCACATTTATGTTCATTTTCAACTTTAAAAGTTGGTAATAAGTTCAAGTTGACCAATCTTCGAATAGTATTATAATTTACATGTCCTAGTCTAACATGCCATAAATTAGAATACTCAAGCAAATAAACAGAATTCTGAATAATTTTATTGCTAGTGTTCTCGGTTACAAATGAGCGGATTACATTTATAACATTCATCTTAAAAAGGCCCTGCTCAAGGTAACCTTTTCCTACATAAATCCCTCTTTTAGTAAACGAAAACCTATCTGCTTCGAAGACTAACTTGAATCCGTTTTTGACTAAAGCCGAACCAGAAACCAGATTCTTACGAATCTCTGGAACATGCAGCACTTCAGTCAATGTCAGCTCCTTGCCTGAAGTCATCTTCAACACTACTTTTCCCATTCCGACCACTGGAGATGTGGCCGAGTTTCCCATAAACAATCTTCGTCCATCAGTTAGGGAATAGGATGAGAATGCCTCCCTGTCAGAACAGATATGGCGAGTAGCTCCAGTATCAATAAACCACTCCTTTGGGTTGTCTACCATATTGGTTTCAAACACAACGGCAGTGAGATCGAGCTCAGATAGATCTATTGGGACCTGATTGTCAGACAGGTTATCGATCATCTCGTTGATGCCCTGGACATCATCAACAGCTAGGTGCGCTTGATGTTGCAACTTATTTTGCACCTGGTTCGGAACCCTGTTCTGAACTTGATTCTTGCCTTTATTCTTGCCAGAACCTCTCTTCCGAGACTGATTATTATTTTTCTTGGGCTCTTTACAGTCTCTAGCCCAATGACCAGTACGGCCGCAATTAAAGCAACCATTGTCATCGCCGTCACCCTATTTCGGCTTTCCTTTCTCAACTTGTTTCTTCTGGGCCTGGAAATTCCCCTGGAACTTCCTTTTTCGGCTAGAACTTTTCAGATCTTCAATGACGTTTGCCATTGCTTGAATAGGATCCCTCTTGATAGAAGCCCGATTGTCTTCCTCAATTTTGAGTCTGACAACCAACTCTTCTAAGCTCATCTCCTTTCGTTTATGCCTTAGGTAGTTCTTGAATTTGTTCCATGAGGGGCGGTAATTTCTCAATCACAGACCCCACTTGAAAATTCTCACTCAAAGCCATTCCCTCGGCATGAACTTCATGTATAATAATTTGAAGCTCTTGGACTTGGCTTCCACGGACTTGGAGTCCACCATTTTGAAGTCTAAGAACTTCGTGACCATGAACCTCTTCAGTCCATCGTCCTTGGTTATGTACTTCTTATCTAATGCCTCCCAGAGGTCTTTTGACGTTTTCATGGACAGATATACACTGTAAAGTGAATCATCCAAACCGTTGAGCACGTAATTCCTGCAAAGGAAATCACAGTGTAGCCAGGCATCATATGCCGTTCTCAGCTGAACATCGTCAGAATCTTCAGGGACAGACGGGGCGTCTTCCCTTAAAAACCTTGCCAGGTTCAACGTAGTTAGGTAAAAAAGCATCTTTTGTTGCCACCGTTTGCAGTCAGCCCTGCTGAACTTCATTGGCCTTTCAGCCTGCGCCGGGATAACCGGATTAATCGGTGGTACAATCGGAGTTGTCCTTTCAGCTTGCATTTGAATTACCAGATTAACTTGAGTTACAACCGGTGGATTCGGACCAGAGCCTAAACCAGACCCAAACCCTGAACCCGAGGCAAAACCAGAGCCAAGACCAAGACCGAGACTAGCTACAGGTCCAAGGCCAAACTCGAGAGTAGCTGCAGCATTCTCACTAGCACCGAAATCAGCCATTTTTCAGATTTTTCGAAAAGTCACAGAAATCAACAACAAAATATAGCTTTAAGCTTGTTGCAAAATCTGCACTTTGAAAGAAAAAATTCTGGAAAATGCGAAGAACAATTGAATAACAATCGAGGCGAGAGTTGGGCTCTCTATCCTTAAAGCTATATTGCCCCGCCTACGGTGGTATGGGTTCGTGCAATTAACTTCCCAAGATACAACGATTATGTTTTGTTATTGAACCACTTCAAGAACAAAACCACACGAACTTAATTTGCTCAAGAACTCTCGGAGAAAAGAATGTTGCTATGCATAATGCTTTTTCGTGTTTGGTGTGTCATTTCTATTTTGCTAGGAGAGCCTTTTATAGGTGAAAAAATCAGACAAAGAAAAGAATTCCCATTAAATCTGACATTAAACCAAAAAATTAAACATCAAAACGTTTCAGCCTTTAATCCCATGTTTTGACTGTTTAGTTTCAAAATTAAAATTAGATTTAAAGAAGAAAAAATGTGGCCAGTGTTTTTATTCTCAGTTACAATTCAGAATTCTTTGTCTATGTTTTTCTGTTGGAAATTAATTTTATGTTGGGCCCAAATTAATTTGCTAAATTAATTTAACTTTGGCCCAAAAGAAAATAATTGGGCCCAAATTAATTAATTAAATTAATTCAAATTTGGCCCAAAAAGATAATCCTTTGAGTCCAAAGCTCCACCACCAAGCCCAAACCCCGGCCGCGGCCAACGACCCGCGCCCAAGCGGGAGCCGAGCCGGCTGCGGCGACGCGCGTGCGAGGCGAAACAGACTAAGGCTAAGTCCTCACCTCTCCAAGCCCACACAAAATTGTCATGACCCAAGGGCCCAAACTATCATTATCCCACCATTGTATATAAACATACTTAACTTGTATTTTATTTCCAATGTGAGATAATGCACAATCAAACACCCAACTTTAGCAATTAATTTCTCATTTGTTTCAACTCCGAATCGAGAAATTCGAAATGCTAAACTTATCTACTCCCAGAGTAAAATAATATAATCCAATAATATTTAGTATCCCCGATACTTATTGGTGTTCGAATTTCGCGTGCAAAAGTGGCTAAACACACTTTTCACATATCCCTTTTCCAACAAATGGTGATAAAGCCCCTACTTTTCTAGCAAAGTCACATTCTAACATCACATGTTTAGTCGATTCTCCTTGCTGCCCATAGCACGGACATACCTCATCCACCCAAAATTTTCATTTTAACTAGTTTTGAACTATGGGTAAAATATCACGAGCCAAACGCTAGTTGAAAACCTTAACTTTATTAGGAATTTTGGCGTGCCAAATGAACCTCCAATCTTCTTGAGTACCTGAACTAGCGCCACTCACCTTTGTCAACAACTCCCTATTACGCAATTCAACCACTACATGACAGGCACTCCTAACTGTAAATATGTCATTCTTCGAAAAATGCCAAACCCGCCTATCAGGCATATCTTCTTGACTAAGAGGAATAGAGCGAATTAATGAAGCATCTTCAGGCCAAAACACTAGATCAATAAGTAAACAACTCTAGGATCTATTGTTTCTGTCTATTAAAGCATCAATAGCCACGTCTTCATCAAGAAAGCGCCTAGGAGTAATTGGTTTAAAAGCAAAAGGTCTCGGCAACCAACTATCTTTCCACACCCTAACTTCTAAACCCGATCCTATTCTCCATCTACTCCCCACTCGTAAAATATCCACCGTCTCAAAAATACTTCTCCATGTATGAGATGGACGACTACCTATAGTAGCATGAAAGAAATCACCATCCGGAAAGTAACGGGCTCGATACATTCGACTCAAATTACTATCTGGATTTGTTAAAACTCGCCATGCTAGTTTCACTAGAAGAGCCTGATTGAATTCCTTGAGATGTCGAAATCCAATATCACCCGAGTCTTTTTGTTGACATAATGATTTTCAAGCGATCTAATCAATCCTATTGTCATCCGAGTTCCCCCACCAAAACGAGGCAATCAACAATTCCACTTCATGAACAACAAATGCAAAATTGTACTTGAAAATAAAATCAAATAAGTGAATGGAATGAAAATATGATGCATTCTTTATTTTATTTACAAACAAACTTTTAGAGATGAGTATTCATATGTAATATGTTGTTTACATTTATTTATCTTATTAATGTCATTATAAAGAATGCATTCAGTGTTACTACATGCGTAAATATAAAAAGTAATATATTTTTTACATTGTTAGAAAGACTGATAGGATAAAAGTTAATGAATCTACTCATGTGCAACACAAAAATGCAATGTTGTGGCAAATCAGGAAAGATGCATAGACTAATGATCCATGCATAAATATGCTAAAAAATAATACTAATATTATTTTATCAAAATTTTAATTTCTTGAAATAGATTTAGTTAAAGGCACATGATGATAATATATGATTAGTTGAACAAATAAATAAAAAATATAAAATAGACACTATCAAATATTCAATTCTTAACCAACTATTAATTAGCCAATAAACTAGGTATATTTACTTTGATCTAACTTCTCATTGAATCACCAATGGCAAAAGCACATGATACTTTCTAGTTGTTTATCAAAAACTTATAAGGGTGTTTTTTTATCTCTCATAATTCAAAGTTTTAGATTTCTGTATATTGTGACTCAGACTGGGTTTCTTTTGATGACCCGGGAGTCAGTAACTGGTTTTTGCGTTTTTCTAGGAGATTCAGTAATCTCTTGGAAGTGTAAAAAGCATTCAACAATTTCTAGGTCATCTGGAGAGGCCAAGTACAGAGCCATGGCTGTAGCTTAATTACTAGGAAATTGTGTGGATCTTAGGAATCTTTTCTGATCTAGGTTTTGATTTGAAACCTGTTAATCTGTTTTCTGACTATAAAGCAGTGATTCATATTTTTGCTAATGCTATTTACTGTGAGCGTACCAAACAGGGGCGGATTTATGTATGTCCCGGGGGAGGGGGGGTCAATTTTTTTTTTTAATATATACATATTTTTAATTTTAATTTATAAATTACATTAATGCCCCCACTCATTTTTTAAAGCCCCTCCCTCAAGATCGAAAAATATCACGTTTTCTCCCTTTACTTTGAGTTCGCCCCCCTCCCCCCCAAAACCCAAAATTCTGGCTGTAACGAAAGAGGTATAAGAATATAAAGTATATCAAAAGTTGTAATTGAATCTAGTTCCTTATTATATTTGCCCCCATAAATATAGCGTACCGTTCCGCGGGGGGTTTGCCCCCTGCAGCCCCTTAAATCCTTTGTCTATTTGGCAAAAAATAAATTGTATAGCTATATCACAACAATCTCGCCCCTCCTCAGTAAAATTCCTGGCTCCGTCCCTGGTGCCCCCACTGACCCAAATTTTTAGATCTGCCACTAGTACCAAACATGTGGAAATTGTCTGTCATATCGATGAGGATCTCGTTAAAGATGATGTGGTTGAAATTAAGTTCATTGGAACACAAGATCAAATTGCCGATCCTTATACAAAGGCTATAACCAAAGGCGACATTCGTACTTAGAAGATAAGCTTGGGTGTCTTGACATTCTTGCTCCAACAACGTGACAGGGGGTGTAAAAAGGCCGTTTATTATTTTGGGATGTGGCCTTGGTTTATTTATTTAAGCCCATTTGTTGGGTCTTTATATTTTAGCCAATTTCTTAATGTTAACCCCAAAAGGGCATATTTGTAATTCCTCGAGTTAGGGTTTCTAATTTTATTTGTGTAACTCTAAGCTGCTTACATAATTAAGATTTTTCATGCTCTCTAGAGCCGTTTTTCCTCTCTAGCTCAAATTCCTCTATGTAATTCCTAATACGCAGAAATCTCATCTGCTATTCAATAATTAAAGTTTTTCTTTCAGCTTTCTTCGATGGCTCATGTTATCCTTTGCTCAAATTAACCGTTTAGTAACATTTTAATATATCAGGAGACACAATATAGTTTTCAGCTTAGGGTTGAGATCGAAAAACTCATCAGGCACTACCTGAATAATATTGAACAACTTTTTGATTTTTTAGCCTGAAGATATTTGCACCTCCCTCCAACTTGGCATTGTAGGTTGGAAAGTGAACCAACGATCTCGACTTTCTCTAATTTGAATTTTTTTATTATCTCTCTCAAATGAGTGATAACTTGTATTGGAGTTACTTGTCTCCTGTAGGTGAGTTCTTGAATTGTTGAAAGCAATCATCCATGTGATTACTTCAATAGTTGTGTTAGTGGTAGGTGATGACAGTTTTCCTTCTCAATAATAAAAAAATATTTTTTTTTTCTGATCTACAAATGGATATTTATCAAGCTTTCTCTCTCGCATTCGCCCATCGGATCAGAAATCTTAGCTCCATATTTGTTAGTGATAGTCAACGAATTGCATTACTCTAAACGCTACAAGTAATCTTCTAAATTCTAATACTTAGCCAAAAAAAAAAAAAAAAACAAACAAAGAAAAAACTTCTAAATTGTAATGGACTCAAATGTGACAACGAATAGCATTACTCTTTTCACTACACGTAAACTTCAAAATTGTAATGGACTCAAATGAAATGAATGACTTATTTTTCCAAAAAAAGAAGGAAAGAATCTAGTAGCAATAATTTAACCACGCCTCACGGCAAGTTGCTTAGATACAGTAATGGTCAACCTTGACATGCCAAGTTATGCGCATGTACTTGGTCCAACTACTCAATAAGTGTATATTAATATATTGATATTGATTAGGCCACTTGTCACTAGCAATCTATTGGAATGTGAAATAATCAAATAATATAACTAGTAAACCATATTAAAAATAACATTAGAAAAATATTAAAAGATTAAAAGTTTGTTTAACGTATAAAAATACAACACCTTTCACATGTATATTTAAGGAGACGACGTAACTTCATAATTGCTTAAAATGTTAACTTCATTGCATTATTGCTTATATTTATAGTACTCATGTCAGTACCATTTTAGATTAATTAACAAATTTCAATTTCTTAAAAGAATCTAGTCCCATCTGTCTTTCATCGCGAAATGAAGAATATTGAACAACTTTTGATCTTAATTAAATTCAACGGACATGCTATTACGGTCCAATCCATCCTAAAAATCAAATTATATTACTCTTGTCACCACGGGAGACGGGACATTTACGTACATTATCCCAATTCAACCATGGTCTTAATTAAATTCAATGAGCATACTATTGCGGTTCAATCCATCTTAGTAAACTAAATACCTTAGTTTGACCAAAAATCACTCTCGTTGCAGAGTGAGATGGGGCATTACATTCTTCCCAACTCAACCATGGCACACTCTCCTATCGTGTGCGGGCCTTCACTAGTCCTATACTAGTCTATTAAATTCAAGAATAATGTCCAAGGTCATAATGTGAAATTGACATTTATCCATAAGACATGTTAATGGTACACTCGAATTTGTAAACATTTCATTGTTCCTTGCTTTGACGTGTGGTAAGTTCTATTCGGATGTTCACACTTGTTGACTCTGATACTAGCTTCTTGTAACTCGATCCAATTTTAGAAAACTGGTTTCTAAGAAAGTAAAATCACACTAGATAAGTTAGCTTGAGAACTCTTCCTAAATTAGTATTGGTTTGTAGTTGGGCGTTATAACACGCTCTAAGTAAAGTTTGAAAACTATTGGGCACATGGTCAATGTTTCTATGTTCCATTGATAGATTTTGTAAGATTTACTAGTTTATTTCTATTTGCATATTATAATTTTTTTTATTTAATTTAATTTAATTTTGTAATCCGGCTTGAACAATTAAAAGAAAGTAATAGCCATTACGATATATAACAACATTTCTAAATATTTATTTGTTCTAAGGGATAATAGCAGACACCCCCTCAGTTATGGGGTGATGTGCACTTTGCCCCCTAACTTATTAAAATGTGCACTTTGCCCCCTCACTTATCATAAAATGTGCACTTCACCCCCTCGGACAGTTCGGGCAGATTTGGACACCACACTTATCATAAAAATTGGACTTTTTCCCCCTGACTTATGTGTCTTTGTAGCACTTTGCCCCCTGACTTATGTGTTTTTGTAGCATTTTGCCCCCTCACTTATGTGTTTTGTAGCACTTTGCCCCTGCCCGAGCTGCCCGAGGGGGTGAAGTGCACATTTTATGATAAGTAAGGGGGCAAAGTGCACATTTCAATATGTTAGGGGGCAAAGTGCACATCACCCCATAACTGAGGGGGGTGTCTACCATTATCCCTTGTTCTAACAATGAATTAGCTATTCACTTTTCTACAGAGAGAATATATAGAAGATCAATTTTATGTAGTGTGTAAAGCATTATAAGGGAAAAAATGCTTAAATAATTATATGCAAGCATTTATATATTTTTTGTTTTATCATAATAATAATTTTTAAAAATTTAATTGTGACAAAAATTGTAAATTAGTTGTGGTCAATTACATATACATTGTCATTGTTTGAAAATTATTGAGAATCAGTAACACATTAATTACATATACATTGTCATTGTTTGAAAAATAATGACACTTTTATAGTGAAAATTAAGTGGTACTGAACTTTCTCGTGATGATTTTTCATTGTATTTATATTGTCACTAAATTTCATTATACATGTGTCATTAATTGCGAACGATGAAAACTTAAACATGATTCACTACTTGTATATCGATGACTTTTGAGCTTTTTATTTCTTGTATTTTCACTAAAAATTATTGAATGATATTTTTATTAAACGCATTTCAGAAAGCACTTATTAAAATGTTTATATTGAAAATTTCATTACATGAATGAACTTATCACTCAAGACGTGAATCCAAACGTCACATATCAAAATTAATGAACTACATCAAGTGTGACTTATTCTAAAGTCCATTATTCAAAACTAATTGTGAAAACAAACCATACCTTATGAAATAAATTATGAATTTTTTGTATCTTAAAAAAAGTGAAAAATCCAACTAGGTTCGCCATTTTGCAAAGAAATAGTAATACTGAAAAATCCAACTAGGTTCGCCATTTTGCAAAGAAATAGTAATACTGAAAAATTCTCGATACGTTTAGATTTGCTTTACTTCTAAGTAATAAGTTCATTATAAGATTAACTTTTTTAAATGATTATTTGAATATATGCTTTTAAAGATGTCAAGTGCTTAGTAATAATCGTACATGAAAGAAAAATACGAAGTCACTCACTAATATCATTTCTTCAATGAATTTTTGGAGATGAGATTTACCTTGAAAGTCAATTAAAATTTAACTACCAAATAGATAACACTTTTACAAATGAATTTCCATCTCAAAAAGTCCACTCCAAATGATTCTTGCAACCAATATGCCTCCTTTCAAGGTGTGAACTCGCTTCAAACCATTTGAAACACTTCCTTATACCACTTTTTGAGTGATATTGTAAGTTATTAGGATGTGATTTTGTATGTCATATAGTGAAATAATTATATCATTATATGTAGCATATCAATCTAAAATTAACCTCGCTTTGCATCTCATGAGCCAGTGTAGGGTGATTTTAAGATGCGACTGAATTGAACTCGGTGCATCAAATACCATTGGATATAGGGACAAAATGGTAAAAATCATCTAAATTCAATAGTATAAGATGGATCAGCTCCAATAGACTCGATCTACCTTAGAATTTCCCACCAGTGTCAGCCATGCTTGTGCAAGTGCTTATGTTAGACCTAATGATGATTTATGGTTTGAATTAAGACCCAAAATTTCAGGACGAAAAAAAAAAAAGTAAAAGCGTGGAAATGATCTAGTCTTGATAACATGTCATTAGTCATTACAAGTGATGATTCAGTGAATATAGCATTGACGATTTTGATGGCAAAAAGAGTGAATCTCTATTTGGTCAACTTCCACTCACTCTTCAACCCCTTTTCTTTCGGTGATGTTTCCTTGGTTAACTTCTAAAAAACGTGCAACCATTCTTACCCTCTTGACTTAATATATTTTTATTACCCAAAAACTCAAATTCAAATAACTATAGAAAGAGTGATTAAGAAAAAGAAATACTAGCCAGTAGCCATTCATGTCTTGACCCAATAATAAGACTGATGCCCATAATTTAAAGGTCATGTGTTTGATCTCTTAAGATGTGTGGACTGTTTATCTATTTATATAGTAGTTCATTATTTATAGTTTGTAATAAAATTATTGATGGTGATAGTTGATTCGATATTCGATATAATGATGAAACCGTCTCATTGCATAAAAAAGAAAAAAAAAACTTCGAAAAAGTAGTAGAAGAACAATCAAAATCTTATGTTACATATATAATTCCATAACAACTTTTGTTACATATACACAGATGTGATAACTGTTGACACAAATAATTAGAATGTCGAGAGGAATTTTCATTTTACTCTGCATCCTAACTATTATGTTTATAATTATTCCATATATGAAATCAAGATTTCTATTTCAAATCATGCTTCATCTCCTATTCCACTTACTTTTATGCACACCATTTGTGTAATTTTTTTCTTTAAATATACAAGTGGTGTGCATATAACTAAATGAAATAAGAGATGAAACACAATTTTGGAATAGAGGATATGGTATGCCATATCTATACATGTAATAGGATGATACACCATATTCTCAAAGGAAAATGCTATATACCACCGTTTTCATACCACCGATTTTTCACCTCCCCTTGATTTAGAAAGTATGGATGTATTAAATTCATTAAAATCAATTAATTAAAAATGATTTCTTGCCAAAAGTACGGAGAGTGAAAAATCGATGATATATAAAAAGCGGTATATAGCATCACTCATTCTCAAAATGTATAAAATCTATGTCACTTACACATATATAAAAATAATATATACACATAACGTGCACATGTATATGAGAAATAAAAAATCAGATCCAAACGGTTTATCTCATGTCACCCACTTTGAGAACACCCAACTGCATATATACACTATTAAATATATGTATATAGTGATATCATAAAATAAAATGATAATATCATTATATATAATCCGACGACTTACAACTTATTTGATGCATACCCACTTCAATGATATGAAATGAGCCGATCTAAACTAACAAGACAATTGCATAACAAAGAACTTGAACTCCCAAACGAGACCATGATCGTTGACAATTATAAATTAACACTTTGAGAAAAAATGGCCAATCCTAGGATCCAAATCATCTAATGAAGACCAAAACCAGCCGTCGGATCATAGGCGGCTGAAATATTTTTCACCCCCACCCCCACCCCCAACTAGTCCTATACGCGTTTTCTTTTCCCCACCTTCCCCGCATTCCTCATCCAAGAAACTCACATGACTTATATTTTTGTGTGTATATATATATATATATATACACACACACATATTCAACCTCATACTCAAAGAATACAAGCAGAGACACATTTTTAGTTACACGTAAATAATTCCAATATTTTTGTATACTTACACGAAGAGGAAACATATATATATAAATGACTGACATGGGAGCTGCCGGCGGCCAGTACCCTGATTTTCCGGCGGTGGCGACACACGGCGGACAGTTCATACAGTACAATATTTTTGGCAACATGTTTGAGATTACTAGCAAATATCGTCCTCCGATCATGCCTATTGGCCGTGGAGCTTATGGCATAGTCTGGTAAGAAATTAATTATTGATAATAATTTTTAGGGATAGTTATATTCATACTCCGTGTAGTTTTGGAGTTTTTGATTTTGCTCATAATGCTTTTGAAGTGGACATTTTTTTTTTTGTTTTGTAATTTTTTTTTTCGATAATTTTGAAGCTCGATTTTGAACTCGGAGACAAATGAAATGGTGGCGATCAAGAAGATAGCTAATGCTTTCGATAATTATATGGACGCAAAAAGGACTCTTCGAGAGATCAAGCTTCTTCGTCACTTGGATCATGAAAATGTTCGTATTTCTATCCGATTAATGTTCTAAATTGTATTGATGTGACTTATTAATGTTATTTTCAAAAAAATATAGAAAGGGTTTAACTGTTTTTTTTTTTTTTTGGATAATTGGGGTCTAATATAGAAAGGGGTTAATTGAATTTGATTTCCCTTTTTTCCTACAAGAATTTAATTCCGTTGGCTTAATTTCAAATATCAAGAAGATTACTAAAAAACACTCTAAAACAATTTTTTACGTAGAAAAAAAAGCCATATCCAAAATACTCTTTACACTAATTTTTCTTTGAAAGACCCAACAAAAAAGGACAATTATTTATTTAAACCGAATTACCCTTAATTTTTAGGTTAAGAATTAATCAGTGGTTCGTTTTAATACTCCATAAATTATTTTCCTTTTGATTTCTTATAAAATTGGGTAATATGAATTTGACATTTTTACTGTTTAGAAAAAAAGTATTTAATGTATATATATTTTTAAGTTTAACATGTTACAAACCTAATTTTTTTTTATATTATTTTAAATAAAAAAATTCAAAATTTAATATTATAATTAGTGCAAGTTATCCATTTAAAAATTTTAAGTAGAAATCTCGTATAATAAAACATTTGGTTAACTCCTAATATAAAAAGTGAAGGGTAATAAAGTAAAAAATTATCAACCTTTAATTTTTGGGTTTGTTGAATGAAAAGTCGGTGGGATATCAGTGGTTTGGATTTTAAAACATTATTATGGATTTCTTGTATATAAAAATTAATTTTAAGAATTTTTCCCTAAATTTTATTTCCCCGTAACTGGAAATTGATTAGACCTCCCATTATATTTGTCTTATCTGTGAAGTTTTCATATCTGCAATAGTGCAATAAAGCCATCCAAATATTCAATTGTAAGTTGCAACTACTTTATGGTGAACGAAAACAATTTGAAATATTAAATAACAACATCCTTTGTTCCCTCAAAGAAAGTTCCTTCCAGTGAATTGAGAGTTTGATAAAAATTACATTATTCATTAATTGAAAAAACTAGGTCAGATAAAAAAAAATTCATAAAATTATCAGGCTCGCAAGCTATAATTTTTACAAGGGTATTTTGGTCATGTTTACAGTAGTCCATATTGCCTAGAGTTGTCGTTATGACTATAGGCTCGACCTACAAATAGATAACACCTTAATTCTAATCGTCATTTAAAACATTTTTGACAGAGAAATAATATTGGTAGACGTAATATTATTTTTTACCTTGTGTCATTTCAAAAGGATTTTCGATTTAAATCTCGTTTTCGTTCCTAAGTTGTGACATGAATAATAAGAGTTTGATTATAACTTGCTAAATTCATTATTTTCATTGGGTCATCCCAGGTGGTTGCTATAAAAGATGTGATTCCTCCTCCTCTAAGAAGAGAATTCACAGATGTCTACATTGCTACAGAACTCATGGACACTGATCTTCACCAAATCATTCGATCCAATCAAGGATTATCCGAAGAACACTGTCAGGTAACTACAACTTCTATTAAATTTCCATTTCTCAAACGAGGAATTAGAATATTAATAGTTCTGTAGGATAAGGCTTGTTGCAATTTTAGTCACATTGTCTCCAAACATATGAAATTTCAGTATGTTTGTTAACTGTTGCGACTAAAAATGCGAAAAAATACATTTTATGAGACTAATGTTGCAAATTTATAATCAATATACTAAAATAGCAAGGAAACCTGCAGGACAGGACTAATGCTGTAATTTTCCCCATCTCAATATTCAAATGGAGACCCAATGCTAAAACTTTGCTATACAATTTGTCTATTTTTCAGTACTTTTTGTATCAACTCCTTCGCGGTCTAAAATACATACATTCTGCTGGTGTGATCCACCGAGACTTGAAGCCGAGTAACCTACTCCTGAATGCTAATTGTGATCTGAAGATATGCGACTTTGGGCTTGCCCGACCGAACTCAGAAAACGATGCCATGACAGAGTATGTTGTGACCCGATGGTACAGAGCGCCTGAGCTGTTGTTGAACTCCTCAGAATATACTGCTGCTATCGATGTATGGTCTGTTGGTTGTATTTTCATGGAGCTCATGAACAGAAAGCCTCTGTTTGCAGGAAAAGATCACGTCCATCAAATGCACTTGTTGATTGAGGTACGTAAAAATCATTGATCTAGAAACTAAGGCTGTGTTTGGATCTTGAACTTAGTTGGGGAGAGAATTGCTTTGTTTGTTCCATAAACAGAGATGGAGTGGAGATTTTGGTCGAGGGGGCGCATATAAAAAAAAAGTGGGCAAAACTTGATATTTTAGTTGGGGGAAATTTCAAATATAAAACATTTGTAGGCCAAAAATATTTTTTTGTTAAAATTGAGGGGTGGCTGCCACCACTAGCCCCATGCCCCCGTCTCTGCCCATAGGATAGAGTTAATTGCAATTTTAGTCCATTGTTTCCGGAGCTGGAAAAATAATCCCATTTTTTTCTTTCTTTTTTGCAACCATCCGTCAAAAAACAAATAGAATTTTAGTGTCGTTAAGGGTTTAGTAATGGTCACGTGCAAGACACATGATCAAAATTAATGGTTTCTTTAAGTCTTATAGTGGCCGAGACTAAAAGCAAATTTTTTTACAAATTTGTAAACGATAAAATTAGAATTGCAATGAATCATATGACAATTTTTTGTTTAAACATGGAGGAGGAACCACTTCAAATGATTTATCTTCGTGCTTTCTTTGTTAGATCTTTTCCACATTTAAATTCTCGATCAAAACATAGCACAAAGATTTCAATATATTGTTAGTACCTGGCTGTTACCTCATTGATCAATAGTGTTGAGTAAACCTCGTTCGGACGATTATTGATATTTAGCAACTTGTTTTGCAGCTTTTGGGCACGCCCACGGACGCTGACCTAGATTTCACACGGAATGAGGATGCAAGAAGGTACATAAGGCAACTTCCACGACATCCTCGTCAGAATTTGGTTAAAGCTTTCCCACATGTTAATCCTCTCGCCGTTGATCTAATTGACAAGATGCTCACAGTAAACCCAACAAAGAGAATTACAGGTAAATTTTTGGTTATTTCCTTTGTCTAGTTTGTGATCCTATTTTACTATCAAATGATGAAGTTATAATCTGCTTTTACTAATATCTCATTGCAGTTGAAGCTGCTTTGGAGCATCCATACCTAGCAAGATTACATGACGTAGCAGATGAACCGGTATGCCTCGCGCCTTTCTCTTTTGATTTTGAGCAACAAATGTTGACAGAAGACCAGATTAAGGACATGATTTACAAGGAAGCATTGGAACTAAATCCAGAGTATGCGTAATATATTACGAATATCATATCGTATATCGTTTACTCAGGAAATAAAGAGATGTCAATCTGCATGGAGATATCTGTAATTCACATTTTAAGTAATTTCAACTGGGACAGCTGAAAGAAGTATCTTACAATTATTTGGTTTCTTCTCCATTTTTTGCTTGTCCAAGGACAAATTTTGTAAGATTCTTTGTGTTTTATGGGAGAGTTTTTTATTTTTTTATTTTTGGTGTTTTCATGGGAGAGTTGTTTTCTATCTTATGTTTGTATTAGGTTGTATTGTATGTTGTGGGCTTGAGACATTAACTCTCTATTTTTATTGTTACCATAAATTGGGTTATGTACAAAGACGATGTAATTCAGACATGTAACTTATGTTCTAAATAAATGTTTATTGATTTCACAATTTTTTTGTATCCTTGATCGGAACTAGCTAGGTTATGTGTCTTGATTGATGACAAAGAGATTTTAGTTGTGCTAAAATTAGGTATCACCATTGAGAAGATTAAATCAAAACTAACACAAAGATTTATGTAGTTCATCCAAATCGGGTTTTGTCAAATGACAAGGAGGAGAAAATCGAATATCTAGAGAAATCAAGAGGCACAAATAGTCGCATATTGCTTATCAGCTATAGTCTCTTTAGTACTTCTCTAATTGATGGAACTTGGAGTATATAGCTTTAATAAACCTGCAATAGTGGTCTTATTTTTCAAGGATTTTTATAGAGCTTCAAGTGATTAGCCAAATATAATCCTATGTTAAATAGGTTTTAAATCTCCAACACAAATGAAGATTGACTTTGTTTCCACATAAGAAAGCATCACAAGTCACAACACTTGAATAGAGAGATGTATAATTAATTACAATGAAGTCTTAGACTTTCTACAATATTGTTACTCTTAATTCAAACAATATTACTCTTTGGTGAAATAAAATGTTTTCTCTCATTCCATAATCCACACAAGTCAATAATGCACACGGTATGCAGAATCCACACAAGTCAATACATGAACACATTTATTAATAAAAGATTAATATATCTTCGAATAGTCCATTCAAACGTTTCATTTTTCTTAATAATTTCGTTTAATAATTGGTTTATGAATGCATAGTATTAGACACTACATATTTCCGCAAGCAAAAAATTATCAACTCAAAACGTGAACGCAACGATGCGTAAAAATTATTATTATTAATATTTGTGCATTTTTATGTTTCTTAAAACTGTCAATTATGTAAGTTTATGTGTTGACGATATTATAAAATTGTTAGTTATCAGACTATTTAAAATGTACTTTATATTTTTATATACAAGTTGAGAAATTCTTATATGCTTCTAACGATTTTTTCCCGCTTATGTTCAACTTATTTGACCATTTTTATATGACTAAAACATATTATAGTAAACTTACTACGATAACAAATCATATTAAAATGATAGTTTTGTGTTTATTTACAATCAAAATGAAGTAATACATTTCAAGCTTCTTTGTTTGTCATTTTCGAATTTAACATATTACATGCGTTATATTTTTGACGATACCGTAAAATATTCGTTGATAGTCTTTTCTTTTAGGATTTCATTGAAATTTTAATACTTGATGTTAAATTTATGTGTTTATTATTTTAATATATCACAAAATAGTAACAAGGTCATATTAATTTGTTTTTATGCATAAAATAGTCTTGGAATTCAATTTTTAAGTTCATAATGTTTTAGATTCAATGGGCATTATGAAATTTTAACATGGAGCTCCTATACTAACTCATGGAGTGCTAATATCATTCCCCATATATATGTATGTATATGTATACATATGTATATGTATATATATATATATATATGTGTGTGTGTGTATATATATGAGTATGTATGTTGCAATTTGTATTATTCCAAAAATATTTATAAGAGATCTAGTGTGACTAGGGGTTAAAGACGAACCAAAATACTCGATACTGGACTCGAGCTCGATCGCTAAAAGCTCATTTGAGCTCGGTTTGTTAACATATCAAACCAAGGTTGAATAACTTTTTTTTGTTTGATAAGCTTTGAAACTCGGCTCGATTAGTAAAATTAAGAAAAACATGCACAAAAAAATCAAACTACTCGACTCGTGTTCGGCTCGATTAAAGCTCGTTTGTACTTGACTCAATTAATAATTAAACAAGCTCAAACACAAACTTTGAAACTCGATTGTATTTTAATTAAATTTGAACAACATCTTGTTCAACTTGACTCAGCTCGTTTAGACCCCTAATTGTAACCGCCGATGTAGGCAAATTCAGTGTTACCATGTTGAATGTTTGTGTCATTTTAGGCTAACTTATTTCTTATTTAATTCAAGTTATTTTATCTTCTGACAAATTCTTTCCCTAACAACTGGCATATGTTTTATAGATTTGTTGAACCACATTTGTCAATTCCCTAGTTTATCGCTAGATGTGTCCGGATACATATATAATTAAAAAGTAGTACCAAAATATCATTTTCATGACTCTTATTAGTCTATTGCTTGATGTGTCCGGATACATATATAAAAGTAGTAAAAAATATCATTTTCATGATTCCTACTCGCAAGAAATATCAAGAAATGGATATCAATGCTTATCAAGAGTGCTAGTTACTCTTGTCATATAGTGATCCAATAATTATGGTCTCTCTATACTTTTAGTACCCTATGCACTTGCTGATCACTTTTTCAATACTTTTCTCTAAGCCCTCATGTATAAAATTCACTTTTTTTTCTTCTAAGAAAGTCATATTTTCAAGCAATCAGACAAATTAATTTTTTAAAATTCATATTTTTTCAAAATATGGGGTCAATTGTTCCGAGATTCTTTGTAGAAAAAATAATTATGTAAACAAGTTGTATTATTTAAGGCACAAGAATGCTGACTTTGCTTGTTGGCAATGTAATACATATACTACGAAAATACTTATATAAGTAATTGGTACACCAACCATTTGTTGGACAAAAAGTCTCAATATTACTAGCTATAACTTAATCAGAAAAACAGGCTCAAGTTCAGTGCCTGAGAGATCAATGGACAGTGCAGCAGCCTCCATGGATGAGGCGGCAAAGCTATCGGCTCGAGGCAGGCGGGGCGGCTGGATCACCTTTCCGTTTATCATAGGTTTCTTCTCGTCTTATTAACATAAGTTCGTAATATGCATGACTTTTCCAAGTACTGTAAATTGAACTTTAATCGAAAACATTAGCAATTGTTCAAGTTTAGGGGGTCCAAATATTAGTGTTTGATAAGTTAAGACTTAACACATTCATAAATGAACACTACTGGCTAGGTTGAGACCCTAAGACGTCAACGTCATGAATTCTACTCTCATCCGTGTGTGTTTCTTCCTCTACTTTCGTAATAGTTATTATTTGATTGTTAGATGTTTTTAATTGTTAAAGATTTAATGATAATTGATATTCATATATATTGACATATGTAACTAATTAATTCACTCAGAAAAAGATAAATTAAGACATTAATATGGTACTAGTTTAGCAGAAAAAAAATTGAAAACATTCATCAGGTCTAGCTCTACCGGAAAAACTGAGGCCTTGTTTGTTTATGTTTCTGAATTTCATTTCCTATATCATAAATCACAAAATTCTAAAAAATCACACTACAGACTATTTTCATTCAAATTTACATTTTCTCAACTTCACTTTCCCTTTTCTCTATATAACAATTCATCAATCAATATATCCATCATTTTACACAATCATCAAGCAATAATCAATTACTTCAACTAATACTTTTTTGGGGAAAATTGCACTTTTGGTCTCATAACTTCGGTTTTTTTCGATTTTGGTCCCATTATTTACGGGTTTATTACATTGTATCCCATAATTTGCATTTTTTTTTATCAATTCTGGTCCCATTAACGATTACCATCCAAAAATTAACGGAGTTGACATGTGCTCCGTTAGTCAAACCTAAAAAAAAATAAAAAAAATTCTAAAAACCTTTTTTTTTTATTATTATTATTTTCTATTTTTGATTTTAATTTTTCTTTTTTCTTCTTCATCTTCTTCCCTAAATTTTATACCCAAAACCCTAACTTTTAATCTCTACACCAAATCCATACCCAACACCATGAACACCACCTTCCCCCCACCTCCACCGCCGTCGCCAGCCAGCTGCCTGCCGCTGCCAACCCTAATTTTCTATATATATATATGCATATAAGTATATATATGTATGTATTCCTAATTTTCTATATGTATATGTATATATATATATATATATATATGTATTCCTAATTTTCTATATGTATATGCATATAAGTATATATATATATATGTATTCATACGTATATGTATTTTATATGTATATGTATATGTATATGCATATAAAAAATCAAAAATAAAAATAGAACGTAATAAAAAAATAAAAAATAATAAATTAGTTTGACTAACGGACACGTGTCATCCCCCCATTAGCTTTTTAGACGGTGGGACCAAAATTGAGAAAAAATGGAAGTTATTGGATACAATGTGATAACCCGTAAACAATGGGACCAAAATTGAAAAAACGCTAAGTTATAGGACCAAAAGTGAAATTTTCCCTACTTTTCTGTTTCTCTTTCATATTTTACAATTTTTAATTTATATTTGGCCGCTCATACATCAACCAATTTTTTTTATTTGCACATTTTACAAACTTCAACCATTTTTAGAAACATAAACAAACGCAACAGACATCACCTTATTATTACATGAATCTCCCTAGTATGCATTTTTCGAGAAATTTTCAGTATTCTAACTCAAAAATATAAACAAACAAGGCCTGAGTTTTCAAGATATTACAAGTCTAGGGGTTCTAGCATCACAAATGTGCAAATCTTTCTCTACTTTTCTTGGTAGTTGTCCGTTGATTATACCAGTTATTAACTGATTGTAAAATTGCTTCTAATTGTCACTACAAAAACTTATGATATTAGTGGCAAAATGTCAAGTGATAATTTCAAAGTTGTCACTAATTATACGTTTTTTGTGACAAAAATTTTTGTTTTGTCACAAAAATAAGCTTTACATGTTTAATAGTGATAAGATTAGCATTGAAATTGTCACTCTTGGTGATTAATGACAAGAAAATTGTTGTCACTATTGACAATTAGTGACACACCCTTAGTGACAACTTAGTAACAACAATTATAATTGTCACTCTATTTGTGTTGTCACTATACATGTTGTCAATAGTGACAACTTTAAAAAAAATTTTGTCACTAAAAATTATTATTATGACAAAGCAAAAATTATTGTCATTCATTATGTATATATAGTGACAAATTTAACATTGTCACTTCAAATTTTGTCACTAATATTACTTTTTGTTGTAGTGTGTATAATGTTGAATGATAATTGATACTCATGATGTCCTGATACATGTAACTGAATCACTCAAAAAAAGATAATGTTAGACAATGATATAGTACTAATTTAGCAAAAAAGAGTAAGCGGATTGGCAAATACGGAGCGAACAGGGGTTAGACCTGACGATCGCCCTAACTTGTGATTGTGCTAAATGGGATTTTTGTGGGGGTAAAAAAACAGGGACAATGGCTGGTTTACAACTAGGTGCTGGAGGATGGATTGCCAACTTGATTGTGTATTTGATTGAAGAGTTCAACATTAAGAGCATAAGTGCTGCTAAGATTTACAATTTTGTGAATGGAAGCATCACTATGTTTCCTATTGTTGGAGCCATAATTGCTGATTCCTATCTAGGCTGTTTCTCTGTCATCTGGTTTTCATCTCTCATCTCTATGCTGGTAATCTCTCTCTCTCAGTCTCTCTCATCTTTTTCTTTCCATACATGAATTTGGCTTTCAACCAGGAACGGAGCCAGGATTTTCAGCGAGGGGGAGGGGAGGGGAGGGGGGGGGGGGCTCGAGATTTTGTGATATAGTCATAATTTTTTTTCTTCATATAGATGAAGAATTGTACAGTACGCTATATTTATGGGAGAAAATCTAATAAGTAATTAGGTTCAAGTATAAAATATCTATCTTTGATCTATACTATATCATCAATTTCTCTCTTCTTTAAACCTTTTCAATTGTTTTATAGATGCCCATAATCTATTTGTTAGAGTTCTTAAACCAAAAATATTCTTGAACTAAATTTTAGAGTAACCAATGAAATATATAGTAAAGCATTAGAATTAAATTTTAAAGATTTGTATTCAAATAACACAATACCTTCTTAGTCTTTGAAATGAGAAATCTATAGATTTTCACCGCCCAAAATCTTGATTCTTAAGAATGTAATTGAAGGAAAAAAACCCTAAGTTTTAATTTCTATCTTGAATGGAAGTATGGAATCGTGTGACTTGAGGGGGGGCGAAAATAGATATTTTGAAATTTTATGAGTAGTAGTAAAAACAAAATTGAGGGGGTGGTGGGACCCCCCTACTTTTTTTTAATTTCATGTCAGACACTTACAAGTTAGGAGTCAAACAAGCGCATTGAAATTTCCTATACTAGTAATATCCAAGGTATTAAATTTCGATATCGATATCGATATCGGGGTAGTAAATTTAAGAAAATTTTGATGGAAATTTTGGGGATATTCAAAATTTCGATTTCGATTTTAAAGAAATCATGGATATTTATAGAAATATTTGAAAATTTACAACGAAACTTTGTATAACTTTAAATATAATAATTATGCATCTTTTACATAAATGATATTGTATATATAATGTATGTATAGTGAATTTTGTCAAGTAGTATGATTAAAATTTGTGGCGAAAAATATAAAATAAATATAATTTGAGAGTAAAGTAATAACCAAATCTCTCAAAAACTTCATTAAAACAAAATACCACAATTTTAATACAAATTATCATTTAAAGCCACATTATTTTAAATTTTGGAATATTTTGAGTTTGGCCGAAATTTTGGGATATTTTGGGAATTTTGAAAAATTTCGGTAAATATTTAACAAAGTAATTTTATCAAAAATTCAAGATTTCGGGAAATATCGGGAAATTTCGATAGATATTCTGCAAAATTAGATCGAAGGTGAGATTTCGCTTCGAGACTCCCTAAATTTCGAGGTTTCGGAGGATATTTAAGACCATGGTAATATCACATGAAATATAGAAAGAGATTGACATGTGTAGGCTTCTAGATTGCTGAGATTAGGACTGTCAATGAGCTCAAACCGGCTCGAAACTTGTAAGCTCAGCTTGATAATTTTCAAGCCGAGCTTTATACAAGCCGGGCCCAAGCCGAGCTAGAGCCCAAGGACAAGGCTTGAATTTGAATTCAAGCCGAGCGTGAGGGAGAGTAGGCTCGGCTTGAATTGGGCCCGGGCTCGTAAAAGAAAATATATACATGTATATATATATTTTATATATTATATACAAAAATAAAATATAATACTTTTTTTGTAAATAATTCCAGATTGCACAGAAAATATCAAGATTTAAAATTAAGGAATAGAATCCTTAAAATCAATCAACATTCAATTCTAAAATTTCCTAATATAAAACATTATACTCAAAAAATAAAAAAGTAAAAAATTATCAATTTAAACCTACCAAACCGTATCCAATATAAACATATGACAATTCACATAAACTGACATTGAGGGCTGCTAACTTTTGTTTTCAATAATTGTATTTCATTTATTTCTCCTCACAACTTGCGACAAAAATAATTTTTTTTGTAAGTAAGTTTATCATATATTTAGTTATAATATTTTCCAATCTTAAATAATGCGTGGAGCATATATTTCAATGAAATGAGATTTTTTCAAGGAAATGAGATTTTTTCAAGGTACATTTTAGTTATGATTTATCATTAGAACATGGATGATGTTGATTTTTTTATGTTGTTAAGATTGTTTTTTTTTTTTCAATTTATATATTAGATTACTTTATTACTTAAAGTTTTTCAAAAGAGAACAAATTCAAGCCGGCTCGGGCTTGGCTCGAAGCTCGTACTAATTTTCAAGCCGAGCCCGAGCTTTAAAATAAAAAGCTCGTGTAAATTCAAGCCTTGGTGATAAAAGCTCGCATAATATCAAGCCGAGCGTGAGCATGACCAGGCTCGGCTTGCTCGGCTTGATTGACAGGCCTAGCTGAGATTCAAACTGGTTGAAAGTGCGCTACTAAAATCGCGTTAGATTTAAAAAAAATAAAAATAAATACTCTTGTCGTAGTATTTCGAGAGAATAACAGTTTTTGTCAACATGACCACTAAAATAAATTTGGTTTCCCATTTTTCACATTTACACATTTAGTCCCTAATGTTATTCAAATTTAAACGTAATCACTCTCTGCCTTTAACTTTCCATCTAATTAGGCACATGGCCCAAAATTGAAGGAAAATGTGTCAATTTTGGTGTCGAGACCTGAAATACCCCCATTTTTGTCCATTAGCATCAATAATTTACATGGGAAAAATCAAAATTAGAGTTCATGAAAAATTGGGAAGTTTCAAATTAAACGCATAGGGTTCGAAAATCACCATTTAAAATATCAATTTGAAGACAGGAAGCTTCAATCACAAATTAATCGAACAAAAACCTAAGAAAATCCTAGTTTTTGGATTATTATTTTTTGGGGGGAATTCAGAATTAGGCCATGAATCCTTAGCATTTTACCGTAAATCAAACGATTATAAGTTAGTAATTGAATCTAGAAATAAATCCTAGCAAATCCTCTCAAAAGTTTGGGAATATTGGCGTAGATTAAATGTGGAAAAATGGGGGACCGAATTTGTTTTAGTGGTCAAGTTGCAGATGAACTGTAATTCTCCCTTGTAGTTTCTATGAACTTTTAGATCATGTGAAGAGATTGTTTTAACTGGGGCGTGATGTGGAATATAAGATGAAATACTAAATTATTTTCTCAACGCCTAGCTGATTTCTTGTAAATCAATTAAGGATTTTATCGAACTCAAAATAAATTTACCATTGTGGCTGCAGGGCATACTTGTTCTGGGTTTAACAGCAGCAATCAATCACTTGAGACCTCCAAAATGTGATCAAAACGGGTCGAATATATGCAAATACCCTACGGAACTTCAATTCGCAATCTTATATCTCGCTTTAGCTCTTTCGTCTCTAGGAAATGCAGGCACACGTTTCACCATTGCACCAATGGGAGCCGATCAATTTGACAGCCCGAAACATCAAGCCATTTTCTTCAATTGGTATATTTTCACAATGTACACAGCCACAGTTATAAGTTCCACAGCCATAGTGTATGTAGAGGACAATGTGAGTTGGACTTGGGGTTTCACACTCTGTTTAGTGGCTAATTTGCTCGGTTTAGCCGTTTTCTTGTCTGGAAGAAGATTCTATCGCCTTGTTAAGCCAAAAGGGAGCCCATTTAGGAGTTTAGGTCGCGTTGTCGTTAGAGCTATCAGTAAAAGGCGATTGAATCTTTCAGAGAAAAGTGAAGATTATTACAATGACTTGCACGAAGATGGCACGAAAATAGTTCCGAGGAATCCCACACATTTCTTCAGGTCAGTTTTTATATACTCCTTATGTACATTTATTTTGCTCGGGCCATTGTATCATAAAGTATAAAATGCAACTTCATCGTACCTATCTACGCTTCTCAAAAGCTGCTAATTCTGTCTGTTTGTTAAAACTTGTGCTTTGAAAGAAGTGTTGAATTTAAAAAAAAAGATGGAAAAGTGCATAAAAAAAGTAAAGTTCGGTTTGTTTTGCAGAACTTGCTAAAATGCTGAAGAAATAGAAAGTTGCAGAAGTAACCTTAAGACATGTAGTAACAAATTTTTTAAGAATTACATATTTTACTGTACTATAAAAAAAAATCGTTTAATTGTATTTATACACGTCTTTGCTCTTGTAGTACCTATATATAGAGAAACAAACTCGTTTGTAAAACGCATAGAATGAATGAGCTTGAACTTTTCTCCAGAACTATCAAATTGTTTAGTACATTTAGATTAAATCTTGGTTTATTGTACTTTTCCCACTGTCATCAACTTAAATTCTTGCTAATTCTTGAAAAATTCTTCCACAATATGCTCCACAGGTTCTTAAATCGTGCAGCATTGAGAAACGAAGATGAATCCAACACGAAAATATGCACAGTCCAACAAGTAGAAGACTTCAAAAGTCTCGTTAAAATCTTCCCGTTATGGTCAACCGGTTTACTCTTATGCACTCCACTAGCCATCCAACTAAGCTTATCCGTCATCCAAGCCTTGACCATGGACCGTTACCTCGGGCCCCGTTTCAAAATCCCAGCCGGCTCCATGCCCGTTTTCATCTTGATCTCAACTTCTATATTCATATTCATCATAGACCGTCTATTATTTCCCCTTTGGGAAAAACTCACTAAAAGGCCTCTTACGCTCTTACAACGTGTAGGCATTGGCCACGCCCTTACTATAATTAGCATGGCCATTTCAGCTATAGTCGAGTCGAAGAGGCTAAGTGTAGAAAATTCTCCTATATCAGCATTTTGGCTAGTGCCACAATTGGCTATTGCTGGTATGGGAGAAGCGTTTCATTTTCCAGGACAAGTTGCGTTGTATTATCAAGAGTTTCCAGCTTCGCTTAAAAGTACGTCAACTGCAGCTGTGGCGATGTTTATTGGGATCGCGTTTTATATTAGCAATGCTATTATTGATTTGGTTAATAAGGTGACAGGATGGTTGCCTGATGATATAAATGAGGGGAGGCTAGATAATGTGTATTGGCTATGTTGTGTTCTAGGAGGACTCAATTTCGCGTACTATATTGTATGCGCGTCAATGTATAAGTACCAAAATGGTGAAAAAGGTGAAGATGATTGTAATAAAAGTTGAGGGAAAATTGCAGTAGTAGTCTTATAGGATAAGGCATTGTTGCAATTTTACTCTCACTATTTATAAACTTGTAAAATTAGTTCCATAAGATATATTAGCCCTAATTGGATGGCGTGCTCTTTTGCAAGAAATTTTTTCCTGAAAGAATAGTGAAAAAAAAAGGTTTTTTAAGGTATAAAATATGTGGTGTTAAAGTGTGTTTGTATATGGGTGAAATTGGGTTCCCTGAAACTTGGATTTCTCTCATTATGGAATGAAACACTCAAACTCAACTTTCCTTGCTTTGGAATGGGGAGATTACTGAGTGGTTCATTCCTAAGAGAGGGCTAAGACAATGGGACCCCCTCTCGCCTTATCTTTTTGTATTTTGCATTCAGAAACTAGGTTCGATGATTGATGTTGCGGTTTGTCGGAATCTTTGGAGACCAATTTCCACGTCCAATTCCGGTCCAAGAATTTCACATTTGATGTTCACGGATGATCTGCTATTATTTGGAGAATCATCGGAACGACAAGTGTTAGGAATTTTATGTTAGATGTTTTGATGATGACAATTAGGACTTTGTGTTAGACCCCAAAATATGTAAGTTTGATTTTAGTAGAAAATTTGTATAAGCCTTGAAGCGTTAGTTTTGTAATAGGCTTATTAGGCTTTGTTTTATTTTGCTTTAGATTGTTAGGCTAAGTAGTCTTAGGCTGAGCGTCTGATAATTTCTGAGTGAGTTTATCAGTGGTAAAGTTCGAAGACTCAAGCGCTTGATTTCTGAAGAAAGATAAAAGTCTCCAAGCGTCCAATTGACCAGCTACGTCAAGCGTTTCCTTATGGGACAGAAGTAATGTCACCTGAATTTATTTCTAAGTCCAGAAGGAGTTTTAATGCAAATATTCTCGAAGCATTAAGTGCCAACGGATATTTAATTCAAATGCATTAAATGCTGATAAGAGCATTAAATGTGATAAGCACTTTCAGACGTACGGAAAAGCCACCCTATTGGACTGTCAACTATCTCAAACTGCAGCACCAACTTTTGTGCAGCAGATTTTCAGGAAAAAGGACAAAAGTTGTTCACTCGCGGAAGTGAGAGACACGCGCCTGTGCATGTGTCAAACGGACACTTTCTCCAAGAATGCCTATAAATAGGACTTCAACAACAAGCCAAATAGAGAACAATTAATCTTCAAGTCGAATTGCTGTTGCATTGAAGTCTCATTCCTTAAACTCTCAGAAAAGCCAGAATATTCAAGAAAACATTCCCTTTGCTTTTCTGCAATCCTGAGACAGTCAACAAATATCTCAAACATTCTTTTCGAAGAAACCACTTTCCTACTGAGATATTTCCAAGTTGTTTGAACTTCATCAAAATCAAACAAACCGCTTTAGAAAAACCCATCCAAGCCTCGCGATCTGTGTGCAGTCGAAGTTGGATACTTGCATCATTTCTGGGTGAAAGAAGCAAGGAGATTGAAGTGATTTGGAGCAGAAATCTGTGTGATCAAGGAGCTCAAGTCATCGACATCTATCTCTCCCTATTGTGTAGAAGATTCTGTGTGATTCTTTGAGAATCACTTTAGTGGATTGCCTCCAAGTGTTCAAGGAGAAGAAGGACGTAGTTGGGATTACATCACCCAACGAACCTTACAAATATTGTGTTATTTACTTTTCAGTCAATCATATCATATCATATCATTGCATAAATTGACTAAGTAAAATACAGTCAAACGCTAAGCAACTAAGAAACTTCTGGTGACGCTAAAGCTTTCAAAAGAAGACTAGAAAAATCATTCCGCTGTGCTAACACTGATTAAAGAACTGAACGCTTAAACCCACTCAGTTAAAGTATTCAAATCTTGAAGTCTAAGTTAACTCTCTAAAAACAGTCTTCATCAGACGCTTAACCTAAGCGTCTATATTTCTAAGAAAACGTGCAGTCAAGCGTTCCCTTTTTAAGCGTCCAAAACCAGTTTAATACGAAATCTTTTTGAAGTCGAAAAAGACTTCAGGGTCTATTCAACCCCCCCCCTTCTAGACCCTTTCGTATGCCACTTGGGACCAACAAGTGGTATCAGAGCCAGGTTAAAATTGAAATTTCAAAATTTCCGAGCATAACTGCTTGTTTAGATCCTTTCTTTCAAAAATCTAGTTGCCTTTTAAAATTTAGATATGGCATTTGCTAAAGTTCCAAAGCTGACTGAATCAAATTATGATACATGGAAAGTCAAAGCATTTACATATCTCTGTTCATGTGATGATGACATGTGTGATATCATTTCAGATGGGCCAATCAAAATATATAAAGTTATCACAAGAGCGCCTGGAGCCACAGAAGAAACTCCCGATGGCTACGTTGAAAAACCAAAACAAGAATGGACTCCAGATGAGCGTCGAAGAGCTAACTTGGACAATGTTGGACGTAACGCTCTATATACGGCTATTGGTGATAATGACAACTTATTTAACAAAATCAAATCTTGCAAAACTACTAAAGAAATATGGGATAAGTTGGCTACGATTTGTGGTGGCTCAGCCCAAATCAAAGAAAACAAACATTCCATTGCCAAGGAAAAGTTTAATGGATTTAAGATGCTACCCAATGAAACGTTAGAGCAATTGGATATAAGATTTACAGCTCTAGTTACAGAACTTGCATCGCTGGGAATGGATTTACAGAACCGAGAAATGGTGGTCAAAATCTTTAGAAGCTTACCAAGTAAATTCTTGATGAAGACAACCGCTATGAGAGAATCAAATATGCTGGATCTTCTAACTCCAGAAGACGCCTTTTCAGAACTAAAAGCATTTGAGTTCGAGTTGAATTCTGCCAGTGATATTGTGAGTAGTCCAGTGATTGAATCTGGAGCGCTTATTGCATCAATCAAGGGTAAATCGGGTAATAAAGGAAAGAATTCAGATATCAATGAGGAAGAAGAGTTGGCTTTGCTGAATAGATTCAGGAAGTTTTTGAGATATGAAAAGAAGGGAAAAGGTTTCAATAATCAAGGACAAAGTTCATATCAAGCGCCCACTCCAGTACAACAACAGTACCAAGCGCCTCAGTATTCTGCTCCGTCACCCCAAGCGCCTGCTCAATATCAAGCGTCTACTCAAAATATCTCAGCACCCGTGATCTCAAAGCCACACACTGCAAGGTTATCAAATGAACAAAAGATGAAAACTAATCTTTGTTATAATTGCAGGAAACCAGGGCACTACCAGGTAAATTGCCCTTATCCAAACGTATCCAAGCCCTCAAGGCAGGATTACTTGGATAGAAACCAATTCAGGAGTAACCTTCGGCAACAAGGTTTGTTAGCGGAATCAAAACCAGCATCCGCACCTGAAGATTTAGAATCATCAGACGAAAGTAGTGATGATGATGATCCATTAGATGACTCAGCGCTCATATGTCTCATGGCCAGAGATGATGAAGCGTCTCCTGAGGTAATCAATGAATTATCAATTCCTCTTTCTTATGATGAATTACTTGACAAAGTCAGAGAATACTACAATGAATGTCAAGAAGCTGCCAAAATATATCAAAATGATCTCGTAATTATTTCATCACTCACTAAAGATAAAGTAACGCTCAGAGCAGAGTTGCGAATTCAGCAACAGTGCATTGAGAAAAACCAATCGCTTGAGAGTGAAGTTATTCAATTAAAAGGTGATCTTGATATAATAGTCAAGAGAGAAGCTGATCTGATGGCTAGACTTGCCAAGTCAGAACAGCTCGTCTCATCGTTGTCCAAAGCATCGAGAAAGCTCGACAATGTGACTGAAATAACAAGGTTATTTGGAGAAAAGACCGGTTTAGGATGCAATAAATTCGGTAAACAACCAAACAAACCTAATGTTACGGCAAACAACAAAGGAAAGGGTGTTTTCTTTGTTGAGAAAGGTTCACAAGGTCAAAATCAAAATGAACCAAGTGACAATGGTAAGAGGCCAAATGAGAAAGTCAAAACTGACTCAGGCAAGGGTAAAACTAAGGCAAATGATTCACAAAGATGGGTTTATCCAAACGCTCAAAAAGCTAAAGATAAGACTGACAACTGTGAATCAAGCGCTAAGCGTCCAGCACCAAAAGTGCAACCCAAGCCAGTGCCAAGGAAATACCATCGTCAATATCCAAGACAGTCAAGACCATATTATCGATACTATGATGATTATGATTATGACTATGATTATGATTGTCATTATAATCAAGGATATTATTATACACCCAAAAAGCACACACAACACAATATGAAACCCAAAAAGGCCAATATTCCTACAATGAAGACTAGGCAAATATGGGTTCCTAAAGTTCTAATTCAAACTAACAATGTTACTAATGTTAAAGGACCCAAGCAACAATGGGTACCTAAACAGAAATAGAACTTCCTTCTTGAGTGCAGGTACCTAGAGCTAGAGTCGATACATCTGTTTGGTACTTCGATAGTGGATCGTCAAGGCACATGACTGGTTCCAAGGATCTTCTGATCAACTATCGAGCTGCCAATGGTCCTCAGGTTGTATTTGGTGACAACTCCAAAGGTAAAACCAAAGGTATAGGTACTGTGCATAGGGGAACATCATGATAAGTGATGTTTATTTTGTTGAGGGTCTGAAGCATAATTTATTAAGCATAAGTCAATTTTGTGATAAAGGCTTTGAAGTCATATTCTCAAGTGACTGTTGCTATATAAATGACGCTAAGACTAAGTCTACTAAATTGAAAGGAAAAAGAACTAACAACGTATATTTGGTAGATTGGGGTTCAACACTTGATAACAACCCAACATGCTTTGTTGCTAAAAATGAATCTAAAAAGGGTTGGTTATGGCATAGAAAAATGAACCACCTCAACTTTAAAACAATCTCTCAGCTTATAAGTCAAAATCTTGTAGAGGGATTACCAAATGGACCATTTCACAAGGATCGCCTTTGTGACGCGTGTCAAATGGGTAAACAAGGTAAGTCATCGTTCAAGAGAAAACCTCATCTATCTACCTCTAGAATACTTGAACTACTTCACATGGATCTGTTTGGACCTGTTCAAACAATCAGTGTAAGCGGTAAAAAGTGTACTTTGGTGATAGTAGACGATTTCTCTCGATTTACTTGGGTGGAATTTCTGTCATCCAAAGATGAAACATGTGACAAGTTAACAACGCTTATTCGACAACTTCAAACATTGAAAGATCTTAAAGTTGCGAGAATAAGAAGTGATCATGGTACTGAGTTTACTAACAAGGTTGTTGAGAAGTTTTGTGCAGAAAATGGAATACACCATGAGTATTCA
This sequence comes from Buddleja alternifolia, assembly GCA_019426215.1. Classification (NCBI taxonomy): domain Eukaryota; kingdom Viridiplantae; phylum Streptophyta; class Magnoliopsida; order Lamiales; family Scrophulariaceae; genus Buddleja; species Buddleja alternifolia. The sequence continues at coordinate 9,201,151 of CM033391.1, read as the reverse complement.
GCTCCCAGAACTCCCCAACAAAATGGTGTTGCTGAGCGCCGGAACCGAACGCTTAAGGAAGCCGCTAGGACAATGTTAGCAGAATCCAAGCTTGCTCCTAGGTTTTGGGCCGAAGCGATCAACACTGCGTGTTACACTCAAAACCGTTGCATGATCAACAAACAGCATGGAAAAACTCCATATGAACTGTGGAAGGGACGTAAGCCAAATGTTTCATACTTTCACGTCTTTGGTTCTAAGTGCTTTATTCATAATAATGGATCCCAAAGCCTAAAGACTTTTGATCCTAAAGCGGATGAGGGAATCTTTCTAGGTTACGCCAAGAATGGGAAGAATTTTCGCATCCTAAACAAGGGCAAATCGAAGGTTGAGGAATCTATTCATGTTGTTTTTGATGATGCTAACCAAGAACCGAGTAAGGTTCATATAAATGATGTAGGAGTTGAAGATCTTTGTCATCAAGCGTCTAAGATCACTATTGATGAAGATACTGACGATGATGATGAGATCTCAGTGCCACCTCCTAAGATTACTCATGAGATTACTCTGGACAATTTTATAAGAAATGCTGATGATCATGAAGAGAGTGATCATCAAGAGCAAACAAGGACTTGTGAATTTGAAGCGCCTACGCAAGAAGGTAGTCAAGCGTCTGATCCCCAAGCGCCTGTTCAATCTCTTAACCCCTTCCAACCAGACAGACTATGGCTGCGAGATCATCCACCAGAGCAAATTATTGGAGATATTGGAGCGCCTGTTAGAACTAGAGCAGCTACAATCAATGAGGCTATGTTCGCAAGCTTTCTATCTCAGATGGAACCTAAGAAAGTGGATGAAGCGCTAAGTGATCCAAGTTGGATTGAAGCCATGCAAGAAGAACTTAATCAATTTGAGAGCAGTAAGGTTTGGACACTAGTACCAAGACCAACTCACCAAGGAGTCATTGGAACTAGATGGGTTTATAGAAACAAGATGGATGAGAACGGCATTGTAATAAGAAACAAGGCCAGACTTGTAGCTCAAGGTTATTGCCAAGAAGAGGGCATTGACTTTGATGAGACATACGCTCCTGTCGCCCGTCTTGAAGCAATCCGCATGTTTCTAGCGTATGCAGCGTTTAACAAATTTACAGTGTATCAAATGGACGTGAAGAGTGCCTTCCTGAATGGTAAACTCCAAGAAGAAGTATATTTGGAGCAACCACCGGGATTCTTCAACTACCATGGTAAGAGTATGGTGTACAAGCTAGACAAAGCACTTTATGGGCTTAAGCAAGCACCCCGAGCATGGTATGACACTCTCTCTATCTTTCTTATTGGTAAAGGCTTTTCAAAAGGCAGCGTTGATACAACGTTATTTAAAATTACTAATAACGAAGATATTCTCTTAGTCCAAATTTATGTCGATGATATCATTTTTGGCTCTACTAACAAGCGTCTGTGTGAGAAATTTTCGAAAATGATGCAAGAACAATTTGAAATGAGCATGATGGGTGAATTAACTTTTTTTGTAGGATTACAAGTTAAACAACTCCCTTATGGAATATTTATTAACCAAGCTAAATATACGAGAGACACAATTAAGAAATTTGGTATGGAAAATACATCATATTCAAAAATTCCAATGAGCCAAACGCTTAAGTTAGATAAAGATGAAAGTGGAAAGAAAGTTGATATCACTAATTATAGAGGTATCATTGGATCACTTCTTTGTCTTACTGCTAGTAGACCTGATATCATGTTTTCGGTATGCATGTGTGCACGATTTCAAGCTGATCCTAAAGAGTCACACTTAATTGCTGCCAAGAAAATCCTTAAATACCTAAAAGGCACACAAAATGTGGGCTTATAGTATCCTAGGGATTCTCCTTTTGAACTAATTGGTTACTCAGATGCAGATTTTGCAGGTTGCAAAATAAATCGTAAAAGTACTAGTGGTACTTGTCAATTTCTAGGTGATAGGTTAGTTTCATGGCATAGCAAGAAACAACAATCCATAGCTACCTCCACAGCCGAAGCTGAGTATGTAGCTGCAGGAAGTTGTTGTGCACACGTTTTATGGATGAGGCAACAACTTAGAGATTATGGAACAATCCTAGGTCCAACCCCCATTCTTTGTGATAACCAAAGCGCTCTAGCCATGACTCAAAACCCTGTTCTTCATTCCAGAACCAAACACATTGACATTTGATACCATTTCCTTCGTGACCATGTTCAAAAGAAAGATATCTCCATGCATTTTATTGGAACTGACAAACAATTGGCAGATATCTTCACCAAAGTGCTCAACGAGCAACGCTTTCTCACTTTGAGAAGTGAACTAGGTATGATTGATTTAAACGCCTAATCATCAAGCATCATACTTTATTAGACATACAATTTAGGGGGAATCCACTTGGCTTATATCTAAAAGTTTTCTTTACAAAAGAAATGGTACAAGTTATCAAATTTAGGGGGAACCTTAAAATTATACTTGAACCTAACTAAGCGTCAATGATAAAAAACTTTCAGATGCATGATCATCAACGCTCAGTATTCTTTTGTGAAATATGTTGGACGCTAAACCATAAAAGGAATTTAGCTTTAAGCGTCCATATTGTCCCCAATAAGTGGCATTAAGCGTTGAAACTGTTCCATTCAACACTTAATATAAAAATGATTTTAAAAAAAAATTCATGCATAAAACCTTTTTACACGCTTCTTGAAGTAGTGGATAGACTCAACAGTCTATTGTGTACTCTATCCACACACTTCTATCACATCAAACTGGCGGGTAATCAAAAAAAATTTCAAAATGACGGTTCAGAGATAGCACGTGTTTGTGTACGTGTCAGTGTACAAACAGGCGCGTGCGTTACACTCTGAAAATGCCAAACGTTTCTAAAACTTTAACTCGGATGTCAAATATTTATTTGAGAATTACCAAGTGTAACTTCTCTCTATTACGCAAAACTCGCGTCTGCGGTTAATGAATTCATGGCTGAGATTAAAACTTTTTACACGTGTGTTAATCCTACAGAGATAAGAGAACACAAGTTTAAAAAATTAACCTCTGTCTTTTAAAAACACAATTTGCAGAAACTTCATTTACTCATACTCAAAAATCTCTGCAAATTTATTTTCTCTCTCTCTTAAAAGCAAAAGCAAATCTCAGTTCATCTCTTTCACTAAAAATGGCACCAAAGAAATCCTCGTCTACTTCTGCCGAAGCTACCATCAAGGTTACTGAAGGCCTTGTCGTCGACTGGAAATTTTTGTATGAGCAACCTCAGATCAATCTAACAGATATGATGGATATGGTCATCAAAGTTGGGCTCAAGTCATTCTTGACTCAATACTCGTATCTGTTTCCAACTGAAGTGGATATCTTCTGAAGGACTGCCAAACTCTCAGCAGACAAGAAGTCTATCTCTTGTCTAATTCCTCTATCCTCAAAGGAGCCTCCCAAGGAATTCACTCTGACTGTTGCCTCCATTGCCGAGAACTTTAAACTCCCAAATGAGGGTGAGGCACTGGATTCTATTACTTTAAAACAGATCAAGGAAGCATGGACTACAATGAGTGCGTACGATGATGTACCTTACACTCAATATTTTGAAAAGAAAGACCTAGTGTCCAAATACCGGCTATTGGCTGATTTCTGCAGCAAGATCATAGAATGCCGAGTGGCAACCTTTGATAAGGTGAACCCAGTACAATTCCAGATGATGACTGCCATACTCTTGAACATCAAAATTAACTGGAGTGAGTACGTTTTTGGAAGATTTCGGGACTGTTTAAGCGGCTCAAATAAACCATATGGGCTTGTCCTGAGTGACCTCTTATACAAATCACAGTGTGTATATTCTTCTGGTCTTCCGTTGAATAAGACCAAGTTGCTGGGAAAAAGGATTTTGAACAATCTCTTCAATCCTCCCAAAATTGGTGGTGTTGCCAAACCACTATCTGAGCGTCTGGAAGTACGTCAAGCGTCCGATAAAGAAGCGGAGCGTCCAGTGGCAGAAGAAGCTGTGAAGCGTCCGGTTGCAATCAAGAAAAGGGCTCCCAGAAAGCCCAAAGTTAAATTTGTCGCCCCCACTCAAAAGGATGATGAGGAAACTGATGAGGATGTAGAGGACAAGTTACCTCTCAAAAGAAGGAAGCTGGAAGGGATCATTAAACAAATAGACTTTGAAGAACCAGCTGTTGATCCTCCCGCTCCTCCGCCTAAACTCGTTGAAGGAGTCAACGTGAAGAAAATCTTCAAGCGTTCTAGGACTAGCAAGCGTGGAGCTGCTTAAGTTACTGTTGAGCCAAGCGCTCAAAGTATTGTTGTTGAGATTAGTTCTCAGGGTAAGTTTATTTCTTCCCACAGCATCTCCTTTCCTACATCTGTAGAAGATCCTGCTCTTATAGAGGATAGTTCTTTTCTTTCAGCTATAATTCCAGCTGCTGCTGAAGCGTCAACTGATATCATCCTGGATGTTGACTTGACCGAAGTCGTTACTATCGCTAAAGATGTTGCCGCAGAAGTTGCTGCAATTGAAGCTGAGGAACCTGCTGCTACAGAGGTTCAGACTTCATCTCCTGTTCAGGCTATAACAGAGGCACGCTCAGAAGGTCAGAGCGATGCTGAAGACGTTCCAGCGCCTAGACACTTCTTCCAACTCGACCCGCTGACGACGATTGATCATTCAATCAATTATATGCCCCCAGCGCTCGAAGAAGATTTCATTCCTGCAGGCTACAACGAAGAGAGATATATTGCTGCAGAGAATGATGTTGCTCGATTGATTGATTTTGACAGTCAAATCAAAGCCATCATACAAGACAGACAAGGAGTTCGAACTCCTAGATGTGATAGGGACTTAGCATACTATCTGGATTATGGGCACAGCAAGCCAACCGGGTTCGCCCTAAGGAATTACAGCATTCGCATGTAGGAGCCTCTGCGTCCTAACTTTCTCAATCCTTCAGAGTCAGTCTTGAACAGAGAAGGCTACACACATTTCCCTCAGACTGCTCATAGCCCTGAAAATATTGCTTTAGTCCATCCACTTCGTCTGTGGAAGAATAAGGCTGCTCATGCCGGTGAGCGTTGACACGCTAAAAGCTAACGTGCTATAATAGCAAGTGCACTAGTCGTGTGTAGTAATAAAAGTGGACGAGAAGTCCGGATTGTCGAACCACAAGGACTTGAATTCTAGTTTACGATTTTATAACAACAAAGATCAATACAATAAAGGTAAAATGAGTGTGAAACGCGTAAGATAAGAACAAGGTTGCACAAGTGATTTAAAACCAATTATAAAGGGAGACTAAGGCACATGCTAGGTCCAAATTGATCAAATATACTTATAAAGTCTTTTGTTGTAGAATTACTCTTATATTGTTATGGTGAGAGCTCCGAGGGTAGAGAATAACCGATGTTTCGCGTATAAACTCCTATGCTTAGATCGTGATTTCCCAAATATTCCTATCCGGAAATCTAACCACTAAACATGCATTAACGTACTAGAGTTCACTCGATTAGAATCGAACAACTTCACCCGGGAATCTTTACCTATGTCTAGGGCAATTCCTCATTAGTTGCGGGTCATGATGTGAATTTCTTGCACCCTAAGTTAATTTTCTCCCGAAATATCAACCTAGGCATAAGATTCTAACATATAGTGATCAAGTATATGCAAGATAGGTAAAAACACAAATTCACATCACATAACAATATAAGTATAACCTCAACAATCATCTATTATAAGCATATATCACAATTTGACCTTACATGGCCTTAGTCTTATGAATTTAGTTCATGATAGATATTATGATAAACAATAATGAATAAATACACATGTTCATAGACATGAATGAAATGAAAAGGCTATAAAAACTCCCTCTAATGTGATAGATGATGGCCCCTTGATTGGAGCTTCAATTCCTAGCTTTCTCCTCTTAGAATGATGAAGAATGGTGATGAATGAAGCTTGAGGACTGATTCCTCCTCCTCCTCTCCTCCAAGAATCTGAAATTGATAGTGAATGATGAAGAGTATGGGTTCCTCCTCCTTTTATAGCCAAAATTCCACTAAAGTATGCATTAAGAATTCTCATTAAAGTTCCCCAATGAGAATTCCACCTAAGGTGATGCTTAAAGTTTGGCTTTTAAGATTCCAACCAGCTAAAAAATGCTAAACTTTCGGCCCTTAAGAATTCCACCAAGCATAACCATGTGAAAACTTCAACAAAACACATGCATGCTGCCATTTTCTTGCTTTCCAGCGCAGTCTTAGTAGTTTCCTCATAAACGTCTCCACAGATCTCCAAATTGGATGATTCAAGTCCCCATGTTCAGATACAACATAGATCTACAACTTTCCAGAAGGACATTTTGTCCAATTCGGTCTCTATGTATACCTAAATTACGTTTCAACATGGAGGTTGTTTCTGATTTGGCGCCCATAAAGTAAATCTACCAAGAAACACACTTATGACAACCCCTCAACACATGTGCTGAATTATGGCCAAAAGTGATTCTTACCCATCATATAATGCTGGAATTTAGGCTGAAAAGGAGTAACATTCGGACTATCCATGCTAGGCATGACTAGGAGGGCGTTGGGACGTATCTTCGCACATGTACTTCTCTGTTCGGCGCAGCAATCGTATTTCCTTCACAAGTATCTCTATAGACCTCCGATTTGGATGTTTCAAGTTCCCATTTGAAGCTAAGACATACATCTAAAAATTCTTAGAAGGAAACTTTGTCTAAGTCGGTCTCAAAATGTACGAAATTATCGCTCGAATGTGGTAGGAGATGCATTAACCGCCTAGGTGTTGAAAAACCTGCTTGAACTTGTTTTGTACATCGTTTTTCTTCCCTTTTCTTCATGTATTCTCATTTATTACCTGTATTCACTTAACACACCTATTAAATGCAAATGTGACATGATTTAAGCAATAAGTGAATCCAAATCATAAGAATTACGGTCTTAAAAACACGTAAAAACACCTCTTATCAACACCCCCAAACTTATCAATTGCTCGACCTCGAGCAATAAGAGATATAAGGCAAGACCAACATCATTCAATGGGAGAAAACAAAACAACTAACTAACTCACTTTCGTGGAGTAAACGATTGCACTTAGCGGGTGCAACAAGCCTTTAAACCTTTGAGTTACCTCAAAGGATGAGTTATAGTCTCGTGAGGGTTTGCATAAGATATACCCACAAAATCTAGCAAATTTTCAATCCCAGCCGAATCAACACATCTCAATATGATCAACAAGAATGAATGACATAAAATCAACCTTTTAAAGTTCACAAATATATATATACATATCAACTACTTTTGCTCATGTCACACCAATACTTGAAACGACTCCCTAGGGTATAGTACAAAATAAATCTAGGGTATTATAGTCGAGAGGCATCCTTACCAAATTTTGGACATTAATCCCATATCTATCAACTTTTGATCAAACACAAGGCACAAGAATTATAGAAAATCTCATAGCCATTTAAATTTCATTATCTCAAATATTCAACATTCAATTCATATGGAATTTCCATTAAACTTCATTAAGGCTAGATCATGTGCAATGTTTTATTCCATTAGGCTTTCTATGACACCCATGTAACAAGTTTTAGACCAATGACTCCCAAACTAGATAGTTTTGGGGCATTAAGTGTAGAGACACTCCTAAGGATTTAATCACTCGAGTATCAAAGGTCACGAAATAAAACTAGATCTTTTAAACAATTCACTTCTTTTGGCTTGAGCATAGCTCAAATTAGCATAATAGTACAGTATATAGGCATGGAACTTTTCACCTCCGGTACGTATTAGCCTGACCACTTTTGGTCATACCAAAATTCAACCTTTTCAATTCATTGTTAGCATATAAAATTACTACTCAACTTATAACTTTATGAGAAATCTAAATTAATATTTCTAGGAATAATTCCTTAAGTGTCTCAAGATGGTTATCCTCTCAACTCCTCTACCTTCGATTTAAGTGTATTGTGAATCATCTAAAGAATCAATTCTAGTCTAGGTCTCCACGAGCAATTTCAAAGATATATATATTCCATTAAATTCAGATTATTTCAAGAATTCATGCCATTTTTCCAAGTCAATCAATTTCAATGCATCAATTGGAAAGACTAAAAATTTTTCATGCTTGATTTTCTCAACAAAGAAGCATATAAACATGATATCAAACAAACTTTCCCTAAAATTAAGCTAAAAATTAGGATTGCACCATCAAAGTTCAAAATAAGTACTCTTCTAAACACCCCCAAACTTAAATCCAACATTGTCCCCAATGTTGTTACAACAAGCATACACAACAGTAAAAGAACACTTACAACCAAGGATGTTGAAGAACATCCTTAAACTTCCAATACATAATCCTATAGCTTCTCCTCCTCTCGAGTAAAATGAGCATGGTCCAAATTTGCATCATATCTAACACTTCAACTTTTCAAACCATCAAGCATAAGAAAACATACATGCCAAAAGTGCATGTTTGAACACAACATAAAGAAACAAACTAAACAAAATGAAAAAGAAAAACAAACTTACAAACTTGGGTTGCCTCCCAAGAAGCGCTAGTTTAGAGTCGGTAGCTCGACTTTGTGCTCTTTGAGGTTCAAATAGGTGGTCCATTTAACACGACCAAATCCTTGTCATGCCTCCTTTTAGCTCCATGGTCTACTTGCTTCCACTCATATTGCGGGATTTTGCAATAAGCCCTTTGTATTGGATGAGTCTTTTCAATCTTATGAGCATGGCGATGGGGAGGAATGTATTTCATGCATAAATCTTCTTTTCCCTCTTTATTGTGTTTATCATAGGGAATCTCATCCTCCAACTCGAGTGTGCCCTTAGCCTTGCCATTTGCACATTTCTCATCAAGAGAAGGGTTAATAACATCGATATTGGAACAAGTAAGATCATCCATAGATGGTTTCCTGTTATTAGAAGCATCAAATATCACTTTTACATCTCCTACCCTCAATGATAACTTACCTTTTCCCATGTCGATCTTGGCATTGCTAGTGACTAGGAAAGGTCTTCCTAGAATCAAGGGCATCTCAACATCTTCCTCCATATCAAGGACCACAAAGTCAACACGGAAAAAGAATTTGTCAACTTGTACAATAACATCTTCTATTATCCCCTTTGGTCTCTTAATTGATCCATCGGCGAGTTGGAGGCTCATTGATGTCGGTTTGGGATTTCCAAGGCCCAACTTCTTGAAGAGAGAATACGGGAGGAGATTGATACTTGCTCCCGTATCGCAAATAACCTTTTCAAAAGTAAGAGGGCCAATGGTGCACGGAATGGTGAGCCTCCCCGGGTCCTCACAAAGAGTCGCCACAATCTTACGGAAAATCTGATCCATATCCTTCTTTTTCGTTTTTTGTGCATTTGGAAATGGAAGACGAACCTCGATGGGATGATGCGTTGGAGTTGAAGGTCCAGCTGTGGAGGATACAGAATGTGGCGCTTGGGCGTGACAATCGGCGCCTTGGCGCAGCGACAAGGGCGCCTGGGCATGGATGGATGGGCCCTCGGGCGCATCAGTGCGAACATTATCACCTTTTACCTGTTCGCCACTTCTCAAGGTAATTCCATAGCATTGCTCTTTCGGGTTCTTTTCCGTGTCACTTGGTAAAGTTCCCGGGGCTCTCTCGCTGATTGTCTTTGCCATTTGACCCATTTGTGTCTTCAAATCCTTCATATCCATCATTAAATCCTTCATCATAGTACAGAGTTCGTTGATTGCTGAATCCGATTTCTTTATTTCCTCATCAAGACGTTCATCGGTTGTAGGAGGCCTAACTTGCCTTTGTACATGAGGATTACCTTGTCTTTGAGCTTGGTTATTGTTGAATGGGGGCCTTGGTGCTTGATAGACGCCGGGATGGGCATTTTGTGCCGGATTGGGCCTCCTTGGAAAATTTTCGGGCACATGGAAGTTCAATTGAGGTCGATTGGCATTTCCAACATAGTTAACATTGCCAACCATTGTTTCCAAAGCAACTTCTTCTTGAACACAAGCAATTTTTCTGGTGGGTGTGACTTCTTCATCATCGGGATAGAGTTCATTTTCCCGGGCTAATTGCTCAATCTTGTCCCACACACTTTGGCAATCGAGCCCAAGGAGATCACCACCGGCGCCGGCATTGAGCCTATTTCGGATGCGCGAACGGACTCCATCATGGAATCGTAATACTTGCTCGCTCAATCTTAGGTTGTGATCCGGACATTTTCGAAGCATGTTTTTATATCTAGCCCATGCCTCGGCTAAGGACTCATGATTCCCCTGCTTAAACTCCTTAATGTTGCTCCTTAGCTCATTGATTTTGGAGGGTGGAAAGAATTTGCTCAAAAAGGCATCGACCAATTGTCCCCATGTTGTGATGGATTGGGGTGGTAGAGATTTGTACCACATGGTCGCCCTTTCCTTTAAAGAGAAGTGGAAGACTCTTAGACGAATTGCATCGAGATCCCGTGGATGAAATTGGGTAGTCATGAGAGTATCGTCTAAAGTCTCCAAATGCTCATGAGGTGATTCATGGGGCTCTCCATAGAAGGGTTCGCTTTGCACCATGCTAAAGATGTGTGACGGAATGTGATAATTTGGTGCAAAGAAATTTGGAAAGACTACGGGCCCCGGTATAGTGTGGACCCTTGGAGGTAGACTTTCTCGGACCGATGGAAGTCTTTGAGGAGGTGCCGGTTGCATAGCTTGGAATAGATTTTGCAACCATTCCCTGTTTTCCGGGAGATTTATGTCGGGAAAATTCCCATTTGGATTTAGATTGTCGGCCATTTCTCGAGCTTGTATACTAGATCGAAGAACACGCTCTATCTCCGGCTCAAAATTGTATAGGGGCTCGTTAGAAGAGCGGGTCATGCACCACAAATTACACCTAACAAATAAACACAAGAAAAAAAATTAGAATAATAAAATAAAAGAAAGGTTACAAATAAACGAAAAACTAAGAATTATGAAAATTTAAATGAAAAATCAAAACTAAAATGAACAAGTCCCCGGCAACGGCGCCAAAAACTTGACACGCTAAAAGCTAACGTGCTATAATAGCAAGTGCACTAGTCGTGTGTAGTAATAAAAGTGGACGAGAAGTCCGGATTGTCGAACCACAAGGACTTGAATTCTAGTTTACGATTTTATAACAACAAAGATCAATACAATAAAGGTAAAATGAGTGTGAAACGCGTAAGATAAGAACAAGGTTGCACAAGTGATTTAAAACCAATTATAAAGGGAGACTAAGGCACATGCTAGGTCCAAATTGATCAAATATACTTATAAAGTCTCTTGTTGTAGAATTACTCTTATATTGTTATGGTGAGAGCTCCGAGGGTAGAGAATAACCGATGTCTCGCGTATAAACTCCTATGCTTAGATCGTGATTTCCCAAATATTCCTATCCGGAAATCTAACCACTAAACATGCATTAACGTACTAGAGTTCACTCGATTAGAATCGAACAACTTCACCCGGGAATCTTTACCTATGTCTAGGGCAATTCCTCATTAGTTGCGGGTCATGATGTGAATTTCTTGCACCCTAAGTTAATTTTCTCCCGAAATATCAACCTAGGCATAAGATTCTAACATATAGTGATCAAGTATATGCAAGATAGGTAAAAACACAAATTCACATCACATAACAATATAAGTATAACCTCAACAATCATCTATTATAAGCATATATCACAATTTGACCTTACATGGCCTTAGTCTTATGAATTTAGTTCATGATAGATATTATGATAAACAATAATGAATAAATACACATGTTCATAGACATGAATGAAATGAAAAGGCTATAAAAACTCCCTCTAATGTGATAGATGATGGCCCCTTGATTAGAGCTTCAATTCCTAGCTTTCTCCTCTTAGAATGATGAAGAATGGTGATGAATAAAGCTTGAGGACTGATTCCTCCTCCTCCTCTCCTCCAAGAATCTGAAATTGATAGTGAATGATGAAGAGTATGGGTTCCCCTTCCTTTTATAGCCAAAATTCCACTAAAGTATGCATTAAGAATTCTCATTAAAGTTCCCCAATGGGAATTCCACCTAAGGTGATGCTTAAAGTTTGGCTTTTAAGATTCCAACCAGCTAAAAAATGCTAAACTTTCGGCCCTTAAGAATTCCACCAAGCATAACCATGTGAAAACTTCAACAAAACACATGCATGCTGCCATTTTCTTGCTTTCCAGCGCAGTCTTAGTAGTTTCCTCATAAACGTCTCCACAGATCTCCAAATTGGATGATTCAAGTCCCCATGTTCAGATAAAACATAGATCTACAACTTTCCAGAAGGACATTTTGTCCAATTCGGTCTCTATGTATACCTAAATTACGTTTCAACATGGAGGTTGTTTCTGATTTGGCGCCCATAAAGTAAATCTACCAAGAAACACACTTATGACAACCCCTCAACACATGTGCTGAATTATGGCCAAAAGTGATTCTTACCCATCATATAATGCTGGAATTTAGGCTGAAAAGGAGTAACATTCGGACTATCCATGCCTAGGCATGACTAGGAGGGCGTTGGGACGTATCTTCGCACATGTACTTCTCTGTTCGGCGCAGCAATCGTATTTCCTTCACAAGTATCTCTATAGACCTCCGATTTGGATGTTTCAAGTTCCCATTTGAAGCTAAGACATACATCTAAAAATTCTTAGAAGGAAACTTTGTCTAAGTCGGTCTCAAAATGTACGAAATTATCGCTCGAATGTGGTAGGAGATGCATTAACCGCCTAGGTGTTGAAAAACCTGCTTGAACTTGTTTTGTACATCGTTTTTCTTCCCTTTTCTTCATGTATTCTCATTTATTACCTGTATTCACTTAACACACCTATTAAATGCAAATGTGACATGATTTAAGCAATAAGTGAATCCAAATCATAAGAATTACGGTCTTAAAAACACGTAAAAACACCTCTTATCAACACCCCCAAACTTATCAATTGCTCGACCTCGAGCAATAAGAGATATAAGGCAAGACCAACATCATTCAATGGGAGAAAACAAAACAACTAACTAACTCACTTTCGTGGAGTAAACGATTGCACTTAGCGGGTCTTAAAAACACGTAAAAACACCTCTTATCAAGCGTCTCGAATCATTGACAGACTTGCTTCAGACTGAAGCTGATGCCTATTTTGACAGCGTCTGGAATGCTAATTATCAGCCTGATAGATATCGTTTTGAAGCTATCAGAGATATTCATCTTGAAGGCATTCGCGCTATGGTGACTGCTGGCACAGACTTCTGCATAAATGAAGTTAACTGGGTTGAAGCGTATGTGGGACACAAGTACACCTTCTCAGAACTAGTTCAAGCTCCCCATCTTTTCGGCATAGGCATGCATGACAAGAAGCGTCAATTCGCCAAGTATTGCCTCAAGCAGCGTCAATAGAGAGTCGGACCTGTTCTCAAGCTCCTAATTGTTAGACATCAAATCGAACAGTGTCTGCGTCAAGAGCTTCACAGATTTTCCACTTCTCCTCTTCTGTTCAACGCTCAAGCTTCTTCCAGTGGTACATCTGGCATATTGTGCTTAAATTTTGCCCCAAGCCACTGTGAGGAAAACTTCAATCTGATGGTGAAGATTTTGACTCCTGTCTCCCTATTCGATAAGATCTTCACTGTCAATCTTAGATCTTGGAACGGCTCAGTAATCAGTCCCAAAGGATATCCACTGCTCCCTTCAATCCGCAGCGAGGTACTTGATCACTATGAGTTTGTCCTCTCCCTGCTTGAAAGGAATCAAGAGCTGGCTCAAGCACTTTATCCGTATCTTGAAGAGTACTGTGCTGATTGTGTACCTGCACATCGGCGTCCTACGTCTCTTCCTTCTGACTGCTTGATTGGATTTTCCAGACAATACTGTCCAGATTCACTCTTCTCCATCGCTCAAGCGCCGTCCAAAGTCTTCCCCAATCATGTGCTTGATATCATTGGTCCAATGCACATTAGGGCCATTGATAGTCCTCTTCGCACATTCATCTCCGGTACTTGTATTTCCAGAACCAGACTCACTGAACTCTTGGATTCTCCATCCACTTCATATGCCGACTTAGCAAACTGGAACTTCCAATTCGATGACTTTCGTCAACCAGAGTCAACGCTTGAGGAAGCGCCTGATACATCAGCTGAAGCGTTCAAGTCTGCAGTTACAAGTATTCCAGCGTCTGCTGAAGAACTCGTTCAAGCGTCCCCACCCGAGGATATTCCTGACGCTTCTGAACCTGTTACTGCGGATAGTGCTGAGGATCTGTCTCTTGCCATTCGAGGTACTGTTTTTGATCCAGCCTATTAAGTTTCGTTTGACTCTCTCAAACACTCATCAAGGTTCAAGCGACCGGCTCCTCAAGCGGTTCCTTCCGATGAGAGTCAATCTTTTGGTCCTTTGCTCAAATCCGTCTTGGAGAATATTAGGGCCCACGCTACTCAGAACGAAGAATCTCTCCATTGGATTAAAGACGATCTGGCAAAGATTGAAAATCACGTCATGAGCGCCCAAATTGCTCATATGCGTAGTTCAGCTCAAGCGGCTATTGGTGAGTGCAAGCAAGATTTTCAAGAAATGCATGATGCCACTCAAGCAACCCAACTTGCCATGAAAGAAGAGCTTGAGAAGCGCCTTGAAACCCTTGAGACCTCTATAAATGATGCTACCAGCGCCAAGCTTCTCGTTCTGCAGGAACGCTTCGACCAGCGTCTGGATGACATCACAGATTCTATGTCTCAGATTGCTCATCAGGTCAGTTTACTCACAGATCATTTCTTAAAGTCTGATGATGGCAATAAGGGGGAAAAGAAGAAGAAAGGAGAAAAGAGGAAAGCGTCTAGTGCAAAAGCTGAAGAGCCTCCGTCTCCTAAGCGTCAAGTGCTTACTTCTACTTTTGCGCTTCGTCTTCCGTCTTGGATAACTGCTCAAAGTACATCTGGAGCGCCCAGTAGTACGCTAAGGGATCCTCCTAGAGTGTTTTATCCAAATCTACCAATACCTACAAGAGCACTGCTTGAACAGTTTGACATCCCTCTTCAAAGAACGTCCATTCCAGAGCCTACAGATCCAAGAATCTTAGCTGAAGAGAGAAAGATGACTGACTTTACCCAAACTTTTTGAATCTGCCTAAGGTATATTGGTATTGACCCAACTGACTGGGACAATCATTTTACTGTCTTCAAGAAGAGACAACAAGAAGAAAACAAGCTTATAATCAACAAAGATCATGAAGCAATGATGATCTTGGAAGACAATCTGACTGAAGTTATCCGAGCTGAAATGACCAAGCGATACAGAGTCAGACCTAGACATTAAAAGCTTTCTGATTTTACATTATCTATATTCTTGTCTCTTATATCTTTACTTGTTCAGTTGTAAAAAAAATGCATGTAATTCTCGATATATATAAAATGCATTTTTCAGCTGAAACATCTCGTTGAAGCGTAACTAACTTTAAATAACGTTATCTAATCAAGCTAACTTTTACTTTTGGTTGTCTAACTCTTGAACTATAAAAGAGTAAGTATTGCCATCATCAAAAAGGGGGAAATTGTTAGGAATTTCATGTTAGATGTTTTGATGATGACAATTAGGACTTTGTGTTAGACCCCAAAATATGTAAGTTTGATTTTAGTAGAAAATTTGTATAAGCCTTGAAGCGTTAGTTTTGTAATAGGCTTATTAGGCTTTGTTTTATTTTGCTTTAGATTGTTAGGCTAAGTAGTCTTAGGCTGAGCGTCTGATAATTTCTGAGTGAGTTTATCAGTGGTAAAGTTCGAAGACTCAAGCGCCTGATTTCTGAAGAAAGATAAAAGTCTCCAAGCGTCCAATTGACCAGCTACATCAAGCGTTTCCTTATGGGACAGAAGTAATGTCACCTGAATTTATTTCTAAGTCCAGAAGGAGTTTTAATGCAAATATTCTCGAAGCATTAAGTGCCAACGGATATTTAATTCAAATGCATTAAATGCTGATAAGAGCATTAAATGTGATAAGCACTTTCAGACGTACGGAGAAGCCACCCTATTGGACTGTCAACTATCTCAGATTGCAGCACCAACTTTTGTGCAGCAGATTTTCAGGAAAAAGGACAAAAGTTGTTCACTCGCGGAAGTGAGAGACACGCGCCTGTGCATGTGTCAAACGGACACTTTCTCCAAGAATGCCTATAAATAGGACTTCAACAACAAGCCAAATAGAGAACAATTATTCTTCAAGTCGAATTGTTGTTGCATTGAAGTCTCATTCCTTAAACTCTCAGAAAAGCCAGAATATTCAAGAAAACATTCCCTTTGCTTTTCTTCAATCCTGAGACAGTCAACAAATATCTCAAACATTCTTTTCGAAGAAACCACTTTCCTACTGAGATATTTCCAAGTTGTTTGAACTTCATCAAAATCAAACAAACCGCTTTAGAAAAACCCATCCAAGCCTCGCGATCTGTGTGAAGTCGAAGTTGGATACTTGCATCATTTCTGGGTGAAAGAAGCAAGGAGATTGAAGTGATTTGGAGCAGAAATCTGTGTGATCAAGGAGCTCAAGTCATCGACATCTATCTCTCCCTATTGTGTAGAAGATTCTGTGTGATTCTTTGAGAATCACTTTAGTGGATTGCCTCCAAGTGTTCAAGGAGAAGAAGGACGTAGTTGGGATTACATCACCCAACGAACCTTACAAATATTGTGTTATTTACTTTTCAGTCAATCATATCATATCATATCATTGCATAAATTGACTAAGTAAAATACAGTCAAACGCTAAGCAACTAAGAAACTTCTGGTGACGCTAAAGCTTTCAAAAGAAGACTAGAAAAATCATTCCGCTGTGCTAACACTGATTAAAGAACTGAACGCTTAAACCCACTCGGTTAAAGTATTCAAATCTTGAAGTCTAAGTTAACTCTCTAAAAACAGTTTTCATCAGACGCTTAACCTAAGCGTCTATATTTCTAAGAAAACGCGCAGTCAAGCGTTCCCTTTTTAAGCGTCCAAAACCAGCTTAATACGAAATCTTTTTGAAGTCGAAAAAGACTTCAGGGTCTATTCAACCCCCCTTCTAGATCCTTTCGTATGCCACTTGGGACCAACAACAAGTGAGGGTAGTTACGCAATGCTTGAGCGATTATTGTGCAATCTCGGGACAGGCGGTTAATAAACAAAAATCTCGAATTTATTTTTCCAAAAATGTGACCATGGATATGAAGCATCGGGTAGGATGCATAACGGGCCTCGGGCTGACTCATAATCCCAGGCGTTATTTGGGAGTACCCTTACATCATGGAAGAGTGGGAATAAAAGACTACCAATTCATTATGGAGATGGTTCGGAATAAGTTAAAGGGCTGGAAAAGAAAACATCTCTCCTTAGCGGGACGAACAACTCTTATTAAGGCAGTGACAGAATCTCTCCCGACGTACAGCATGCAAACCACACAGATTCCGATGGGGATGTGTGTTGCAGTGGAAAAGGCCAATCGAAGTTTTTGTGGGGGGGCTCGGATACGGTTGGGAAAATACATGCTATCAACTGGGAAACGGTGTGCTGACCGAAGCATCAAGGGGGATTGGGCCTGAAATGTCTTCATTCGTTGAATGTTTCTTTGTTGAGTAAGCTGGGTTGGCAAGTTTTGAAAGATGAACCGTAGCTATGGGTTCAGATATTAAGACATAAGTACATCTTGCGACAAAGAGCTCGAGCCAGGGCTGCCACCTCACATACTTGGAGAAGTATATCTAGCACGCTGCCTATGCTTAAGGCAGGGACGAGCTGGATTTTGGGTAACGGGGAGCAAGTTCGCTTTTGGATAGATGTGTGGTTAGATGGTGGTCCACTGATTGACCGAGTAGAAGTTCCGCCCTCGTCTACAAATATTTCTCAGATAGTGAGCTCATATTGGCATGAAGAAATCGGTTGGAACTGGTTGGAATTAGGGGGCATCCCAGAGGGCACTCGTCTTCAAATGGCGGAGGTGAACATGGATATGCTACGGGATAGAACGGATACTTTGCGGGGGAAATTCTCTCCGAATGGGATCTATAACTATAAAATGGAATATGAGGCGCTTACTAACCACCCTAGGAGTACAAGTGAAGAGAAAAAATGAAAACGTGTATGGAAGGTCAGGGGTGCCTATAGGCGTCGTTTTTTCCTTTGGCAGCTTCGACATGGAAAAGTGCTAGTTAATTCGCACCTTTGTGCACGCGGAATAAAAAATGTGGATACTTGTGATGTGTGTGGCAATACTACGGAAACCGTGTTTCATGCACTTAGAGATTGTAATTGGGCAAAAAATATGTGGTTAAAATTAGTGCACCCACGTTTTCATACTATTTTCTTTGCAGGTACACATGCGAGTTGGGTGGACTGGAATCTGGCAAATACAGCGAATAGGTATGATTGGTGTGAGAATTGGTCTACAGTTTTTACTAAAATTGTGAACTTCTTTTGGCAGGTTAGGAACGAGGTCGTTCATGGCACAAGGGTGGATACCTCAGCTATCTCCCTGGAAGTTTTACATAAACGAATTGATGGAAATTTACATCTTTCTAAGCTTGACACGGATGCTTTCAATTACATATGCAAACGGGCTGGAAAAAACCTTTACCGGGTTGTTACAAGATCAATGTGGATGTTGCTGTCAGCCAGGAAGCAAATGATGTTAACCCGAGAGTGGGTATAGGGGGTGTGATACGGGATGCTCATGGAACATGGATTAGGGGCTTCAGTGGGAGTATCGATCTGTGTTCCCCGTTGGAGGCTGAAGTGCACGCCATTTATCATGGTTTGGAGATGGCTTGGGATCTCAAACTTCAAAACGTTGTCCTTGAATCCAATTGTAGAGGGGCAATTAATAGCATTGTGGACGCCTCCACGACACATCATCAGTTTGATGTAATAAACCACATCCGAAACGTCATAAACCGGGATTGGACAGTGGATGTTCAATTAGTGTGGCGAGAAGCCAATAGAGTTGCGGATGAACTGGCCAAGATGGGTTTGGTTCCGATTTGAAGTTTAGGAACACACCAGATGTGAGACTTCAAAGAGCTCTCCAAGATGATATAGATGGTTATACTTGGACCCGTATTGTAACTATTAACCCGGTTTTGTTAGGTTAACAAACTAGGGTACACCCCTCCCATTGTATTAAAAAAAAGTGTGTTTGTATAAGTTTTTTAGATAAAAACATGTAATGATTAGAGTTGATGAGAAATATTTTTGTGTGTGAGAAAATGAGGTTTTTGGATATCATTTTTCATAAACATATCTTAGTAAAACTAATCGTGGGAAATTTCATTTTTGTCCTAACTTTGCCCTATTTCAATTTTGGTCTTATTCGTTACGAATTTCTCAAATTTTGCCCCGTAACTTTAAAAAATTCTCACGTTTGGTCTCAATTGAATTTTTCGTCCAAAATTTAACGGTCAACTTCGTTAGTCAATACTTTTGAACCTTCTTTTTTTTTTTTTGAGAATTTGTGTGTGAATGCATTCACACATGAATTACATTCAATATCACAATATTTCTATTCAATGTCACGTGTCACTCACACATAAAATTCCCTCAAAAAATGGGTCAAAATGTTGACTAACGGAGTTTGACCGTTAAAGTTTGGACAAAAAAGTTGGTTGGGACTAAGTGTAAGAATTTTTAAAAGTTACAGGACACAATGTAAGAATCTGAATCGAATGAGACCAAAAATGCAATTTCCCCAACTAATCGATTTAGACAACAAATAAGGCAAAGTGGATTTTGTTTCGTACGTTGCTTTGTTTCAAATTAAAATATGTGATTAATTTGACTCTAGTGTTGAGAAATGGCTTGATAAAACCCTTTTAAACGTCAGGTGAACTGTCAATTCATGAATATTAAAAAAAACTCTCTTTTCTAAATTTTTTTTGGATGCATTTTTTTGAAAATTAGCTAGATAAATAAAAGTTTAGAGATAATTTTTTATGAAAAAGTCTTAGTACTGGTGCCATTTAAATGTATTTTTCGGCGAATTTTCTCTGGAAAATGATTTTCCAAGAATGAGTATGACTCAAATTAGTTAGGGCTATTCTTTTACATTTTTAGTCTCACACATTGAAAAATTGACATGAACCGTTAGTTTGCTTGCACGTGACCATTACTTATTTTTCATAAATTTCACGAACTTCTTAAATGACTTTCTATCAGGTTGTTAACGAATGAGATCAAAATTGCAAGTGAAGAAAAAAATCTATAGGACTAATTTTGCAATTGTGAAAAGTAGGTAAACAATTCTTTTTCTGAACATTGAACTTATTTTCTAGTGTCCTTTTCTTCACCAAAACTAGGTGAACAATTATACAAATGGGGTTGTTTGTTTAATTGTTTAAGGAAAATAAATGGCAAATATTTATGGCGATTAAGAAAACATGCAATAATTCTTGTGTACAATGTTACATTTTATTTTTTTGGGGATAATTACACTAACTACCCCTCTTGTTTACTGTAACTACAGTCAAGTCCGCTTAATTTGAGCACATAACAAATAACCTCCTCTTATAATAAAATCTTACAATCGCCCCCTTCCATTAGAAAACTAATGGAATTTGCTGACATCGTCAAAAAATATTTTCTAGATTTCTTATTTTACCCTCGAGAGGATGAATGTAATTTTTCATAATAAAGAGGATGCAATTTTAACTTTCAATTTGGTTTTAGATTAATGATTTAGTTAAAAACTTGTTAATATCTTGATAATGATGTGCAAATTAGGATTTATGTCAAATTGAATATTTTTTAGAAAAAGAGAATAAATACCGAGATTCGATTCATTTTAGGAGAAATATCATAATTCAATGCATATAAATCTAAATTGGTAAGTTACCAAAAAATATCAAACCAATTAGTAAATTAAATAAGTTGAAAGAAACAAAATATATATATATATAAATATATATATATAAGGTTATATAAAAAACAAAAAATTTAAGTATATTAAGGAAATATATTAAAAAAGGAAGAATAAAAAGTAACAGAAGTTATCGCTTGGGGGTTGAAAGTAAGGTTTTATTATAAGAGGGGGTATCTGTTATATGATCCAATAAAGCGAACTGCACTGTAATTATACTAAAGAAAGAAGGCGTTACTGTAATTAACTATTTTTTAATTTTTAATAAAATAAGAGTAAAATTGACACTTTACACTTTCTGTCATGCTTGACTAATAGCCATTAGTCAGAGGGGGTTCAATGTAAGATTTTTATCATAAGAGGGGATGTTTGTTATGAATCAAAAATAATCGGACCGGACTGTAATTACAATACATGAGAGGGGTAATTAGCATAATTAACCCTTTCGTTTTTTGCTCTATATTATATGATGATGTCGAACCGGTTTTAAACGAAAACGAACTATCATGGCAAAAAGACCAAAAAGGAAAAAAATACAACAAACTATAGTCTTCAAAGGGTATCTTTCCAATTAATGATTACTATATACATAATTAAACTGAATTAGCAAAAGAAGGAATGTTCTCTTGGTAGTTGGCAAGAAGAATGGTTGTTACGATTAATTAATATATTCCCACCATAAAATAGGTTGAAATCCAAAAAATTTGTTTTCATGTCTTAGATTATTTCCCTTTTTTGGTTTGGATGGTGTAATTTCTTCTTAAATGTAATTAAATAGTGTGCAATCCAAAGATTTTTATTAGGAGTTACTACACCAACAATTTAATGGACAATAATCTTAAAACAAACAAACAAAAATAAATAAAAGAATTCCTTGTAGTATAAACAGGCTGAAGTTCTGTGACTGAGCAAACCATGGACAGATCAATAGCCTCTGTGAATGAAGCAGTACGACAACGGGCTCGTTGCAGACGAGGCGGCTGGATCGCCTTTCCGTTTATCATAGGTTTCTTCTTGTCTAGCTTTTTAACACTAATCGATAAACGTAATCAGGCAACTATTTTCTGCGTTATAAGTTAGATTTCAATATAATGGCGTAATATATATGTTCAACATTATGCTTATATATAATATATCTACGTTCGATGAGTAGAATGTGTTGGCATTTGTGGGTATATGAAAAAGTGTGTGAACACCACTTTTGCGTATGAAATTCGAACACCATAAGTATCGGGGATACTAAATAATATTGGATATTTTTATTCTACTCCGAGAGTAGATAAGTTTAGCATTTCGAATTTCTCAATTCGGAGTTGAAACGAATGAGAAATTAATTGCTAAAGTTGGGTGTTTGAATGTGGATATCCCACATTGGATATAAACCATAAGTTGTATGAGTTTATATACATTTGCCTAAAGGTAAAGGGTTGGCCCTTTGGGTCATCCACTTTGGTCCTTTGTGTGAAAGGGGGAAGAGCTATGCAATTGTGTCTTGGCCCAACTTCTTAGCTCCTCACTCGGGCGGTCCGGTGGACCGGACCACGGACTCGGGCCGGAGCCGGAGTCGGGATCGGATCGCGGGTCGTTGGGCCTTGGGCTTTGGGCTTTGGCTGAAATATGTGGATGTTGGGCTTTGGACCTCTTCTTATCTTTTTGGGCCAAAGTTTAATTAATTTGATTAATTGGGCCCAGTTCTCATTTGGGCCAAAATTAACTAATTAATTTAGGTCAATTTCCAGTTTCTTCTTCCAGAAACCAGCAAGGCATGTCTCCTGTTCTTTTCTCATGCAGAAGATTTCAGACGTTTCCTTACCTGTTTCCATGCGAAATTGTCAGCCGAAAGTTGAAGTGTTTTGTTTCTTTTGGAGCCGAAACTTTTGACATTCATCTACTGATTCATTTTGGCTTTCTATTTTGGTTTTCAATCTGTTTTGGTTGCCTATAAAAAGGCTCTCCCAGGTTGTGTTCAAACAACACCAAAAACAGAAAACAATTCTGCATATTCTCAAAGCATTCTGCATACATAAAAATCTGAGAGTTCTTGAGCAAATATAGTTCGTGGGTTTTGTTCTTGAAGTGGTTCAATTACAAATATATAATCGTTGTATCTTGGGAAGTTAATTGCACGATCCCGTACCACCGTAGGCGGGGCAATATAGCTTTAAGGATAGAGAGTTCATCTCTCGCCTCGATTGTCATATTGTTCGTCATATTACTATTTTCAGAAATTTTCATACAAAGTGCACAGAATCACAACAGAATGTATTCATGGGAGTATTTGCGAGCTCTTCTAAGTTTTAGTGCACATCGGTTTATGACCGAAAATAAGTTATTTGGGAGTTGCTTCTCCATCGTGGCTAGAAATTAGATATTTAAGTTATTTTAATTCCTTTATCAAAAAAACCACTTGTGCCTTTAATTAATTCTCTATAGTTAAATGATAATAATCTATAATCTCTACGTTGGTAAGAATCTTAAAACTGGTTATGATTTTTTTTTAATAAATTCGAATTATTTTACGCATATTTATCACTTTTTTACAAGCATTTCTTTGCAGATTTTTTCCTATTTTTTCACTTATGATTGCAAATACTATCCACTTTTGATTTTTTTTCTAAATTTCCACTTATAGTCACTTATCTGTACTTATCTGTAAGCATTGTGATTGCAAACATTCTTTAATTAAGCTTTAGGGATAATTACACTCACACCCCCTCAATAATGGGTAATTACACAAACATCCCCTCACTAATTGATAATTACAAATAAACCCCTTCATGTTAAAGATTTTTTTACAATTGCACCTCCTGTGTGTAAAAATTTTTGCAATTGCACCATCTGTAAATCTTACAAATAGACTTCCTGAGGGGGTGTGTTTGTAATTATCAATTAGTGAGGGGAGGTTTGTGTAATTACCCCATTATTGAGGGGGTGTGAGTGTAATTATCCCTAAGCTCTATAACAAGATTTTGCTAACATTAGCTTTTGTCGAAACACTAGGGACGATGGCGGGTTTGACACTGTCCGGTGGGTGGATAATCAACCTGATTATGTATTTGAAAGACGAATTCCATGTAAATGACATAAATGCCACTAAGATTTACAATTATGTCAATGGAAGTATTACTATTTTTCCTATCTTTGGAGCAGTTATTGCAGACTCATTTCTTAGCTGCTTCTCCGTCATCTGGATCTCGTCTCTCATCTCTCTACTGGTACTCCCTTCCTTGTTTATTCAACTCTCAGTATTTAATTAAGGAAAAATTACTAAAACCTCCCTAAAATATATTCTTATATCTAAAAAATCTATAAAAATATTTTTCAATCTCAAACATTATTTTATAATCTTTTTCATTCATAAAAATTCAATAGCTAAAATTATAAATACTCTATTGACTTGGACTAAATTACACTTGATTTCTTAAGTTAAGAATTGATCATGAGTTTTTGTCTCTATAAAAACCTTAATCTTTTGAATTTTTCAATTTGAAAATTGTATAATATGAATTTTATTTTTTAACGTTAAATATTTTAAATAGTTATATATATAATTTATTTTTAAGTTTAACATGGTAATTATCTAAAAATACATATTTGAATTTTAGAAGATAAAAAAAATCTGAAATTTAAAATTAAAATTGTAATGAATACCGGTTATCAATACAAAAGTTTTAAATAATAAATCTCTCTACAAAAACATAATTGACTAATGTTTAATCTAAAAGGTAATGGATAGTTAAGTCCATAAATTTATTAACCCTAAACGTCAGATTTTGAATGAAAAATTGGTGATGAGTATTTTTGATTCAAAATATTATCATGAGTTTTCTTATATAAAATTTTATGTTAAGAGGTTTTAAGTAATTTTCCCTTTATTAATATTATTTATTTAATTAAACCTCTTGGCTCATGCAGGGCATAGTGCTTCTGTTATTAACTGCAGCAGTGAATCAGCTGAGACCTCCAACATGTGAAAGGGGATCAATTATGTGTAAAAATCCATCGCAAGTTCAATTTTCAGTGTTATATCTTGGCTTGGTTTTAGCGTGTCTCGGGACGGCCGGTTCGCGTTTCACTATCGCCCCGATGGGAGCTCATCAATTTGATAACCCGAAACATCAAGGGATTTTCTTTAATTGGTACATTTTCACAATGTACATTGCTAATATTATAAGCTCCACTGCCATAGTATATGTAGAGGAAAATGTGGGTTGGGCATGGGGGTTCACCGCCTGCGTCTTGGCTAACGTGCTCGGTTTAGCCATTTTCGTGTCTGGCTACCGATTCTATCGTGTTGGTGAGAAAAAGGGCAGCCCGTTCAGGAGTTTGGCGCACGTTGTTGTTGCAGCTATAAGTAAAAGGAAAAATGATCTTTCATTAAAAAGTGAAGATTATTACCATGACTTGCTTGGAGATGCTACGACAACGGTGGAAAAAACTCCGACGCGTTTCTTCAGGTCAGTTGTTTTACATGGGGTAAATCGCATAGATCCATCCAACCCTGATTACGAAAAATACTTTGAAAAATTATCATAATTTCCCGGTTAATAAAAGCATATTACAATTTAACCGTTTGCTAACGAAAGCAAATTACAATTTCACCCTACTTATTGAGCTGTCAAGATTTAATAGAAGGTATCTTGGTAATTTGCAAAAGGGTAATGATATTGATACTCCAAAATTTATTACAGGAGCTCCAACTTTAATTTTTACGATTGAATATGACAAGATTATCCTTAGATTTTTTAACACTACCCCTATGCATTCAAAATTAAACTATTATCATGTTATAGGTTTTTTTCACTACTTTAAATCAAAGTCAATTAATAAAAATAATGTTCGGCAAAAATAAAACAAATTATTAAAGTGTAGAGCATTATCAACAAAATAAAGTAATAATATTTTAAATCGAGAATGACAATTATTATATGAACCAAAAAGAACAAAAAAATAAATATCAATTTCAATTAATTCACTGTACTTTGCCTTTATATTAGAATCTAGAAATCAATTTTATAGTTTTGTTCAAGCAATAAGTTTAGTTTCTTCAGACAGTAATGCATAAAAATAATTACCATAAATCATGCTCTTCTCTCAAACAAAAAAACTACACTTATAAAACTAATTAGCGACTTTTTATACAACATGAATTTGAATACATAAAAGATTCAAAATATAATTTTTTTTCTTTAACTGATCTTGAATTCTTGATGAATAATTTTATGCTTGCATATAAATATATGTTTTATGTTTTTAAAGATTAAAAAAGATCGTTATGCAATATTGCTTTATTCATTAATATATTATTTTGACATGATTATAGATGAAGTAAAGTAATTTTTTTTTTATCTAGACTAAACATAAACGGAATTTATTAGTATGAAGGTCTAAATAGTGGGGGGGAAATGAAGCAAAAAAGTTTGCTTTTATTTAGAAATGGCTATTCTTGTCATTTTTTAGAGAGATGAATATAATTGGAGCTCCAATATCATTCTCCTTTGCAAAATCTCAGAGGTTTTTAATTTTTCAATAAGTTAAGGGGTGTACATGTAATCATCTCTTTTATCTATTAATCCTTTGTTGCTAAATATCTTGGTATCTTTTGTCACACACCAGTATGCAAAGGGTGTGGACCCACACGTGAGACTCTTATCATTCTAACAAAACGTAATATTAATGACAAAAAATAAAGTGAAAATGTCAAAGTTGTGCCTACATTTATATAACTAGTATAAATTACGTGTGTTGCACGTGAATGCCCTATTTTTCTGAAAGTATTAGAAAATTTTGATTCTAAAATACATTAGATAACATTGACGCGGAAATAAAAATAAATGAGAAAAGTTGAAATTAAGTGAAAATATCATTGATGTGGAGGATACATATCAAAGTTTAATATCCAGAAGTTCCAAAACTTTTCAAACGAATAGTATGGAACAAAAATTATTTCAGTATATTAATTCCTTAATAATTAAGTACTAAAATTATGTTATTTTGATTATTCTTCAACATACTCAAATAATTATTTATTTAAATAAATACTAAATTAACATATTCGATTTAATTTAAATGGGTTTATACTACACAGAGACTAAAATAACAGAATTTCTTTTAAAAATAATTATTAGAAACAACACTCAGTATTCAATCTATAATTTAACATCAGAGAATAGTAGAACTGATATGATAATGAAATATAAATCTAGTAAAAAATACGATAAACGTCAACAAGTATATACGGAACAGGGACTTATACAATATATAAGAAGTCAATGAACTCGAGCAAAGTATGATATAATGATTTAACATAGGATCATTGGAAGGATAAAGATATTTAATTCGAAGGACTACTTTTGCAAAGGCAACTGCAAGTTCATAATTATTTTCATAAAGACTATGTATATGGAACATTTCTTAGCACAGATGATGATATGTTCTATGATTTTGTACCCCACATGCCACCAATGCCACCAATAAAAGATGAATCCGAGTATAAAATAGTCCCGATATAGTCCTTCAAGTTAAACCATTTTCTGGTTGTGGTATATGCAGTGATTTTGCCTATCTTCATGTTCTTGGCAAATGCAAATTCGATTGTAGGATTGATGTTGACATGGTTTTGGAGTCGCAACTTATCCGTTGCCCACCCACATTTATCCAGTTATCCTCCACCAAACTTGATATAGAAAAGGCTGAAAGATTTGTTGTTGGCCATTGGAAAGGTTTTGAAAGTTATGGTGAATATTTATTTAGGGCAAATAATTAAATAGGAAGGTAGAAAAATTCTGGTGGGTTACATGCCATAGGATGACCTTCTAACGTCATAATCATTTACTTTTGTAGTTGAAATTCCATTAGATGACTTTCTAACTTCTCAATTATATATATTTAATATAATAAATAGCATACATTAGTAATTTTACTTTAGTAACGACGAGAATGTCTTTTTACAATTGGAAAAAACACTAACAAGATCAACACTTTTATAATAGTATAGATTAGTTATAATGGTTTTTGCTTGGTAACAATAATAATTTTTCGTGACAAAAATTCTTTTTAAGTTATCACTATTGAAAATTAGTGACGCATGTATGTGTTAGATTTGTGTTATCATTAGACATGCGTCATTAATTTTAAAACATCTATGTTTCGTCCCTAAACTTGTCTACTAAAACACATTTGATCCCTCAACTTACAAATTCCTGACAAATATATTCCTTGTTGTCAAACTTCCATTAAAAACTAACGGAAATGCACATGTGTCATGCACGTGAACTAATGGTGGAAGGCACTGGACCTAATCAAGGAGCTCTCGGGCCCCCGATTTATCCATTTAGGGACTTAATATGGTTTAAAGGGGCTTTTCAAAAACAAGGTCTCACACTTGCAAAAACTTATCTTTCTTCGGTGATTATGCAAACCTGCACCACATACAAAACATAAGAAATTAAGCAATCATACATAAAGCGGTAAATGTGATCTTAGTCGAGCCATTGCGTAAACACCCTAAGCCATCAAGGTGTTGACCAATCTAATCTAAGGACCCGGACCCTATACTAAGGTCTTCAAACTTCTCCATGAGCTTGAACGTCTCCATCTTCATTTTCACAAAATTACATTTAAAGAAAACCTTTACCTCTCAATTACAAGAAAAGAAAACATGGCAAGCAGGCCTCAAATCATAACAACGACTAGTCTATGGCTCAACCTGTATCACTACATAATCATATAAACATGCCAACATGAATTAAATATTCACCGTTTTTAATTAATAGTAACATAATTAATTAATGGATCCAAATAATTTCTAAAAATCAATTTTAGAAACCCACATGAAAAAGTCATACCTTTTCAATCAATCTAAAAATAATTTCAAAAACCTAATTTCATTTAATCTCGGAAATTAATAAAATTCATATTTTATTTCAACTTCCAAAATTCAATAAAACCTGTTAGGAAATTTCTTGATTAGATGTTTGGATGATAACAATTAAGATTCTATGTTAGACCCCAAAATATGTAAGTTTGATTTTATTAGAAATTAGGTATAAGCTTTGAGCTGTAAATTTGTAAAGGCTTTATTTATTTTCATTTCTAGTTTGTTAGGCTAAGTACTCTTAGATTGAGCGTTTGATAATTTCTGAGTGAGCTTATCAGTAGTAAAGGTTGAAGACTCAAGTGTCTGAAGACTGAATGAAGATGAAGTTTCCAAGCGACCAATTATTGAATAGGACCAGAAATCATTCAATAGTGATTGAACGTCTATCAATGACCAAATGTCACCTGAATTTATTTCTAACTCCAGAAGGAGTTTTAATGCAAATATTCTCAGATCATTAATTGCCAACGGACATTTATTTCAAATGCATTAAATGTTGATAAGAGCATTAATTGTGATAAGCACTCCAGGACATACGGAGAAGCCACCCCATTGGACTGTCAACTATTCAGAGACTGCAACACCAACTTTTGTGCAGCAGATTTTCAGGAAAAAGGATAAAAGTTGTTCACTCGCGGAAGTGAGAGACACGCGCCTGTGATGTGTCAAATGGACACTTTTTCCAAGAATGTCTATAAATAGACTTCAGCAACAAGCCGAAAAGAGAGATCTAACACGGTACAAGATTATAAGCTAAAACTCTGTTGCATTGAAGTCTCAATCCTTAAGCTCTCAGAAAAGCCAGAATATTCAAGCAAACATTCTCTTTGCTTTCCTTCAATTCCTGCGACAGTCAACCAATATCTCAAACCTCTTCATAGAAGAACCTTACATTACTATTGAGATATTCCAAGTTGTTTGAACTATTCCAAAATCAAAAAAACCGTTAGAAAAATCCTATCCAAGCCTCACGATCTGTGTGAAGTCGAAGTTGAATACTTGCAATATTCCTAAGTTGACCGAGTCAAATTATGACTTATGGAAGGTCAAAGCGTTTACCTATTTGTGTTCTTGCGATGATGAAATGTGTGATGTCATTTCAGATGGACCTATTTCGATTTACAAAGTCATCACCAGAGCGCCTGGAGCCACAGAAGCTACTCCAGATGGCTATGTTGAGAAGCCTAAGCAAGAATGGTCCACAGATGAGCGTTAGAGATTTAATCTAGATAATATTGGACGAAACGCTCTATATACTGCCATTGGTGATAACGATAACTTATTCAACAAGGTCAAGTCTTGCAATACAACTAAGGAGATATGGATAAGTTAGCTATAATTTGTGGCGGTTCAGCACAAATCAAGGAAAACAAACTTTCCATCGCCAAGGAAAGATTTAATAGCTTTAAGATGTTGCCCAATGAGACGCTAGAGCAATTGGACATAAGACTTACTGCTCTTATTACATAATTAACATCTTTGGGAATGGACTTACAGAACAGGGAATTGGTGGTCAAGATTTTCAGAAGTCTTCCCAGTAGATTTTTGATGAAAACAACAGCGACGAGAGAATCAAACATGTTGGATATTCTAACTCCAGAAGATGCCTTTTCAGAGCTCAAAGCATTTGAGTTTGAGTTGAATTCAGCTATTGATGTTGTAGCAGTCCAGTGATTGAGTCTGGAGCGCTCATAGCATCAATCAAGGGTAAATTGGTAACAAGGGAAAGGTTTCGGATATTAGTGAGGATGAGGAACTAGCGCTATTGAACAGATTCAGAAAGTTCCTAAGATATGAAAAGAAAGGAAATAGTCCTAAGCATCAAGGACAGAGTTCATATCAAGCACCTGCTCCAGTACAACAATAGTATCAAGCACCTCAATATTCTGCACCTTCTCTTCAGCGTCGATTCAGTATCAAGCGTCTAATCAACATAATTTATTAGCGCCTGCGGTCTCAAAACCACAAACTGCAAGATGAACAAATGAACAAAAGATGAAAACTAGTCTTTGTTGTAATTGCAGGAAACCAGGGCACTACCAGGTAAATTGCCCTTATCCAAACGTATCTAAGCCCTCAAGGCAGGATTACTTGGATAGAAACCAATTCAGGAGCAACCTTCGTCAATAAGGTTTGCTAGCGGAATTAGAACCATCGCCCGCACATAAAGATTTGGAGTCTTCAGAGGAGAGTAGTGATGATGATGAGCCAGTGGATGACTTAGAACTTATTTATCTCATGGCCAGAGATAATGAAGCGTCCCCTGAGGTACCTAGAGCTAGAGCCGATACATCTGTTTAGGTACATCGATAGTGGGTTGTCAAGGCACATGACAGGCTCCAAGGATCTCTTGATCAACTATCAAGTTGCCAATTGCCCTTAGGTTGTATTTGGTGATAACTCCAAAGGTAAAACTAAAGGTATAGGTACTGTGCATAGGGGGAACATAATGATTAGTGATGTATACTATGTTGAGGGTCTTAAGCATAAACTGTTAAGCATAAGTCAATTTTGTGATAAAGGCTTTAAAGTCAAATTCTCAAGCGACTGTTGCTATATAAACGACGCTAAGACTAAATCTACTAAGTTGAAAAGTAAAAGAACAAACAGTGTGTATCTAGTAGATTGGGGTTCAACAATAGATAACAACCCAACATGCTTTATGGCTGAAAATGAATCTAAAACGGATTGATTATGCATAGAAAAATGAATCACCTTAACTTTAAGACAATCTCTCAGCTTATAAATCTAAATCTTGTAGAGGGATTACCAAAAGGACCATTTAATAAGGATCGCCTTTATGACGCTTGTCAAATGGGAAAACATGTTAAATCATGTTTTAAGAGAAAGCCACATCTATCTACCTCTAGGATACTTGAACTACTTCACATGGATCTATTTGGAACTGTCCAAACGATCAGTGTGAGCAGTAAAAAGTATACTTTGGTGATAGTAGATGATTTCTCTCGATTTACTTGGGTGGAATTTCTTTCATCCAAAGATGAGACATGTGACAAGTAGACAACGCTTATTCGGCAACTTCAAACTTTGAAAAATCTTAAGGTTGCAAGAATAAGGAGCGATCACGGTCAGACACATCATTAGTATTCAGCTCCCAGAACTCCCCAATAGAATGGTGTTGCTGAGCGCCAGAACAGAACGCTCAAGGAAGCCGCTAGGACGATGTTAGCAGAGTCCAAGTTTGCTCCTAGGTTTTGGGCCTAAGCAATCAACACTGCTTGGTACATTCAAAACCGTTGCATGATCAACAAACAGCATGGGAAAACTCCATATGAACTATGGAAGTGACGTAAGCCAAATGTTTCATACTTTCACGTCTTTGGTTCTAAATGCTTTATTCATAATAATGGATCCCAAAGCCTGAAGACATTTGATCCTAAAGTGGATGGGGGAATCTTTCTAGGCTACGCCAAAAATGGAAAGAATTTTCGCATCCTAAATAAGATCAAATCAAAGGTTGAGGAATCTATTCATGTTGTTTTTGATGATTCTAATGAAGAACCGAGTAAGGTTAATATAAATGATGTAGGAGTTGAAGATTTTTGTCATCAAGCGTCTAAAGTTAATATTGATGATGAAAGTGATGACAATGATGAGATCTTAGTGCCACCTCCTAAGTATACTCGAGATATTATGGACAATCATGTTAGATTTGCTGATGATCATGAAAAGAATGATCATCAAGAGCAAAGTAGAATCTGTTAACTTGAAGCGCCTACACAAGAGGATAGTCAAGCGCCTGAGCAAGTGGACCAAGCACCCGTTCAACCTCTTAACCCATTCCAACCAGATAGACTATGGCTGCGTGATCATCCACCAGAGCAGATTATTGGAGATGTTGGAGCGCCTGTTAGGACTAGGGCCACTACATTCAATGAGGCTATGTTCGCAAGCTTTCTATCTCAAATGGAACCTAAGAAAGTGGATGAAGAGTTATGTGATCCTAGTTGGATTGAAGCCATGTAAGAAGAGCTCAATCAGTTTGAGCATAGTAAGGTTTGGACGCTAGTACCAAGGCCAACTCACCAAGGAGTTATTGGAACTAAATGAGTTTATAGAAATAAGATGGATAGAAATGGCATTGTGATAAGAAACAAAGCCAGACTTGTCGCTCAAGGATATTTCCAAGAAGAGGGTATTGATTGTGATGAGCCATATGCTCCTGTCGCGCGTCTTGAAACAATTCGCATGTTTCTAGCGTATGCAACATTCAACAAGTTTACGTTGTATCAGACGAACGTATAGAGTGCTTTCCTGAATGGTAAACTCCAAGAAGAAGTTTATGTTGAGCAACCACCAAGATTCATCAACAGCCATGGTAAGGGTATGGTCTACAAGCTAGATAAAGCACTTTATGGGCTTAAGCAAGCACCCAGAGCATGGTATGACACTCTTTCTATTTTCCTTATTGGTAAAGACTTTTCAAAAGGCAGCGTTGATACAACGTTATTCAAAATTACCAATGATGAAGATATTCTCTTAGTCCAAATTTATGTTCATGATATTATATTTGGTTTTACTAACAAGCGTCTGTGTGAATTTTTTTTGAAAATGATGCAAGAACAATTTGAAATGAGCATGATGCGGGAATTAACTTTCTTCTTAGGATTACGAGTTAAACAACTCCCTAATGACATATTTATTAACTAAGCTAAATATACACGAGATATGATTCAGAAATTTGGTATGGAAAATGCATCATCTTCAAGAATTCCAATGAGCCAAACGCTTAAGTTAGATAAAGATGAAAGTAGGAAGAAGGTTGATATCACTAACTATAGAGCTATCATTGGATTACTTCTTTATCTTACTGCTAGTAGACTTGATATTATGTTTCGGTATGCATGTGCGCGCGCTTTGAAGCTGATCCTAAAGAGTCACACTTTATTGCTGCCAAGATAATCCTTAAGTACCTAAAAGGCATACAAAATGTGGGCTTATGGTATCCAAGGGACTCTCCTTTTGAACTAATTGGTTACTCAGATGCAGATTTTCCAGGTTGCAAAATAGACCGTAAGAATACCCGTGGTACATGTCAATTTCTAGGTGATAGATTAGTTTCATGGCATAGTAAGAAACAACAATCAATAGCTACCTCTACAGCTGAAGCCGAGTATGTAGCTACAGGAAGTTGTTGTGCACAAGTTTTATGGATGAGGCAACAACTTAGAGATTATGGAATAATCCTAAGTCCAATTCCTATTCATTGTGATAACCAAAGCGCCTTAGCCATGACTCAAAACCTGTTCTTCATTCCAAAACCAAACATATTGACATTACATACCATTTTCTTCATGACCATGTTCAAAAGAAAGATATCTCCATGCACTTTATTGGAACTGACAAACAATTGGCAGATATCTTCACCAAAGCTCTCAACGAACAATGCTTTCTCACTTTAAGAAGTGAACTAGGCATGATTGATTTAAATGCTTAATCATTATGCATCATACTTTAATTAGACATATAATTTAGGGGAAATCCACTGTATTTACGTCTAAAAGATTTTTGAAAAGCATTACAAGTTATCAAATTTAGGGGGAACCTTAAAATTGTACTTGAACATATCTGTAAGCGTCAATGATCAAAACTATTTTCATATGCGTAGATCATCAATGCTTATCGTTAACTTCAAGCGTCCACATAAATCTTACAAGTGGTATATGTTAAGCGTTGAACATATTCCCTTCAACACTTAATATAAACTTTTATAAAATTCATGCATAACTTTTTAAATGACTAGTGACGTGATGGATAGATCTTACTCCGATGCTGACTGGGTTGGATGCCCTGATACTCGTCGTTCGACTTCTGGGTATTGTGTCTTCCTTGGTGATAATCTAATCGAATATAACAGAAGCACTGACAAGTGAAATAAGATACTGTAACATAAACATTAGCAATAAATTTTGACATGGACAAAAATAATTCAAAAAAAGAAAAAACATTTAAAAAACTTTGAAAATCTGAAAATAAAAAAATATCTAAAAATTTAAGAATATATATTTTAAACTAAGTTTATATTCATATGACAAAAAAATTAAATATTAAGTTACTCAATATAATTTAATAAATATAAAAAATATTTAATTAGAAAATAGTTCTCAAATTAAATTGAATATTAAGATGAAAAAATATTTTATTAAATATGTTAAATAATTGTAAGAAATTAAAAAATGGGGAAAAAATTAAACTAAACATTACAATTCAACGTTTACAATTATTGTCAGTATTGGACTTCTTAAAATCATTTTGGTAATAAAACAAACTATTTGTTCTCAATATATATAATTACTGACAATTTTAACATTGTCACTTGACATTTTGTTACTAATATTGTACTTTTCTAATAGAAATGATGGCATCCACACTAGCCACTAGACACCAGCTACCCGAGTTGCTTCAAGAGTTCATTATACAATATAAAACCAATCCTAATTTCCTGAAAAGATCGATTATATCACATGTTTCATTGCAAATTTGCCATGAATTTGCAGGTTTTTGAATCGTGCAGCGCTGAGAACCGTAGGAGACACGACGTCGGATGGTTCGATCATAAACCCGTGGAGACTATGTACAGTCCAACAAGTAGAAGATCTCAAAACACTCATCAAAATCTTCCCAATATGGTTAAGTGGTTTGATATTGTCCATCCCAATAGGTATCCAAATGAGTTTCATCATCTTCCAAGCCAAAACCATGGACGCCCATCTCGGGTCCCGTTTCAAAATCCCCGCCGCCTCGATGCAAGTATTCACACTCTTCTCCACTTCCATCACAATAGTAACACTAGACCGCCTCGTTTTCCCTCTTTGGCAAAAACTCACTCAAAAACCTCTTACTCCCCTACAACGTGTAGGGACGGGCCATTTCTTTACCGTCCTAAGCATGGCCATTTCAGCAATCGTCGAGTCCAAGAGGCTAAGAATGGATTCCAAAAATCCCGAAAACCAAATCCATGGCGTTATTCCAATGTCGGTTTTCTGGCTAGTGCCACAGCTCGCTAGTGTTGGTATTGCAGAAGCATTTCATTTTGCAGGACAAGTTGCATTGTACTACCAAGAATTTCCCGAGACGCTTAAAAGCACGTCGACTGCAGCCGTTGCTATGTCTATTGGGGGCGCCTTTTATTTGAGCAATGTTGTGATTGATCTGATAAGAAGGGCAACAGGATGGTTACCACCAGACAGTATAGACAATGGAAGGCTAGATAATGTGTATTGGGTTGCTTGTACCATGGGAGCAATCAATTATGTTTATTTTCTTGTGTGCGCATCATTGTACAAATATCAAAATTCTGAAAAAGCTGCTCATTATTCCAACAGAAGTTAATAATCTCTGTAAGAGTCTGTAATGTATCTTTATGAATTCAATGCCAAAGAGTTGAACCTATTTGTATTTTTTCTTTTCTTTTTTTTCTTCAAAGGAAAATAAAGCGTTTTCGCATTTCGATATAACCTCTAACCCTTGTGGTGGAATATACCTCCTGAAAAAGGGTATTTACACATCGAAAAAGGTGTGGATGATGTCACAATAATAATGGAACTCACATTGTACTGATGTGGGGCATAATCGTGACCGTTGTCTCTATGCTGTGAAAATACTTGGATGCACTGAATATTTTCACATTTAAAGATGAAGACGATGTCACAATAATTGTGGAACCAACATCGTACTAACATGGGGCATGATCGTGAGGTTTGTCTCTACCCATCACGGTGGGAAAGACTTCCGCACCGAATATTTTTACATTGAAAGGTGAAGATAAAGTCACAATAATAATAGAATTCACATTATACTGATGTGAGGCATGATCTTGATCGTTGACCATTGAATTTATAACACCTCAGTGTAGGCAAGTGTTTTTCCCTTGGCTAAATTAAGCAAAAAGTAGGCTAGGAACATGCTTTCTCTCAAAGGATTCCAAATCTTTGTAGCATATGAAGGTGGCCATTGAACCAATGACATATTTCTATGTTAAGAATATAAAACCAAGGAATTATATATAAAATGTATCTCTCAAAAGTAAGTTTATCAGGAAAAAGACATTTTGAAAAGTGCTGACTTTATTATACTTTTCTGATGAGAAAGGAAGAGAGATTTCACAACAGGCAATTGTACCAACTACCAAAATCTTTAAGTACAGAGGATGACTGAATTATATACAAGAAAAAGGTAAGGACTAATATAAGAAGAAAATTTCTTATAATTAAATAACTCTAACTAATGTTACACTCTCTTGAGTTGCCACCCTCCTCTGAATGATCACCTTCGGAAAAGCCCAGAACATAAGCCTCCCCATCGTCATCATCTTCGTCACTCTCTATATCTTCTCTGTTATATCTTCTTTCAGTATACACCCGTGCTCGCCTCCTGTGCAGACGCAACACATGCATGATCACATCAGGAGTGAGCGTCACTCGTGAATGGTCCTCCCGCCCTTGTCTATTCGCTTCCATTATCTGTTTACAGATTGACATCATTGTTATGAGTTTAACCTAAGGATGAGTTCGGATTCAAGGATTGAAAGCTATGGATTTCATATTCTTTCACAAATTCATTGTGCTTGTTTAGATGATTTCACGTTAAAATGAAATTTACATCCATTGTAACTCAGTTTAAGCTATATTTTAATTATTATGGTGGATTTTAGATGACTTCACTTTGAAATCATTTGAAATCCTTCTTATAAATCATTTCCTCAAATCCAGATCTATCAATCCACACACAACCCAAGGGAAACTCATGTGCAAGATTAAGACGTGTCTTGCTAAGGAGTTTTTTTAGGGTCCTGCAACTTCAGGTCCAGGACAACCACAATCTTTCGTGTGTGTTGGATCCCACGTGGGTGTCGACACATGAACAGTTGTTACCTCATGCACATTATCGGGAAGAGGGGTAATGACATTTGAAGAGGGTTCCCAAAGCTTTATATTCTTTTCTATTCCACAGGTAGCGAGGACCGGGATGAGCGGATGGGGTTCCAGCTGATTCACGATATGTCTATCACCAACCATCAAACGAACCAGTTCACCTCCATTCTTCTTCCAAATAAATATATGACCACAGTCGGACCCGCTTAGGATGTATTCTCCATTCGGGCCGAAGAAATTCACTCCTTTGACCGTTTGTGAGTTCCTATGACCCGAATAGGCTTGCACATCATCCAATTTATCAATATCTTCAGAAGATGAAGACATGGGATTTGGGCCCAATCCCATGTTCTTTTGGAACAAATATATGAGCTCATCATTGTACGAGACGAGCAATTCGCTTGAGGTGGAGTAAGCCAACGCTGTAATGTGAGCGTCGTGGGTCCCGATAAGGTGACGAGGGCAAAAAGTGTTGACGGGGCGACCCGCTTTAGTCGATGCATTTACTTGGTAATTCCTAATGTCATAAACACGTGCATAAACATCAGCACCTCCAACAGCAAAATAATTAGGGTTTCTTGGGTCGATAACAATGGTATTCAGCCCAACACTACTTGATGACCGGTTGTTGTTGTTTTCTCCGAATGATGAGGAATAGAAAAGCTTGGTAGCAGAATTATTCCGTAGATCATACTGCAAAATAAATGACGAGTCATGCATGATAATGGATTGTGAAAGGAAATTTGTCAAGAATATTAGAACGTAGAAAGTTTACATGTTGGACAAAGCCATCCTCCCCGCAGCTATAGAATATATAAGGACTTCCCGGTTCGACAGCAAGCCTGTGAACACGACCTTGGTGCTTGGATAATCTCTTTGTTTCTACTGAACCACTCTCCAATACCTGGCTGAGCCTTACCTGCAGCAAGAGGACATGTTTCAAAACCAAATAGTAGAGTTTGGTTGAAAAGCACGTTGTGAATGAGAAAGAAACAGAATCTCATAGAAAATGAAAGAAATTTCTATACAAAATGATAATAAATGAAATGACAAGGCATGACATATGATAGTGTACACATGTTTATAATTAAGGATAATTTCATGCACATTCCCTCACTTATTGGTAATTACCACGAGCCCCTTGAGGTTTTGTAAACTACCAAGACACCCCTGCCAAATCCTGAAAACTCAAAAAACAAGGGGCAAACATGGGGAGAAATGATAATCTATTTTGTTTTCTACTGACAAGGGATGAAATTGTAACATGTTTTTGGGTTATGGTAATTTCTGAAATCTCCATGTATTCTTCTATAATTAGGTCTCACGCAGGCGTGTCTATATAATTTACCCTTATAAATAATTCCGCAGTTCTTAGAGAATTGCACTATAGTAATGTTCATATGTTATATTCATATTTAGTACCCCCAAATACAAATTCATGTAGTTTATCCGCCTTTTTTTCCACTTACGCAAGATACTTCAAATTTGGCATAGCACCTCTTCTATATAAATAGACGCACACCAGAATCTTTTAAAATAGTCATTTCAAGTTAGCCAATGGTTAGCTTCGTAAATCAATTTCAGCCACAAATAATTACTCTAATAACATAGTCAATGGTTATAGAACTCTCAAATGCCTATCTATTGGCCAAATTACCTGGCAATCAGCAGCTGAAGTTACTATTTTACGGTCATCAGTAAATGGCATTATTCTGGCCTGGAATATGTTGTCCAAATGGCCAGATGGGTAAGAAAGTTTTAATTTCTGTGTTGCCCAATCCCACAGCATTATTTGTCTGTCATCAGAACCTGACACAAGAAGCTCACCTGAAGAGTTGAACTCAACTGTATTTACACATCCATGATGGCCCGTTAGTTTCCCATACAAATCAATCTTCTTGATCATACCCTGCATTAAGCAAGAAAAGGTTCGTTTGCGTGATTCATTATCTAAAGGATAAAAGACACAGTTTTCAAATTTCAAAAAATTGAATAATTGGCAGACAATGTTCATAAATAAAATAAAGGATAAATTACATACACACACCCTGCTTGACACTCTAATTATGAAAAACACCCTAACTTTTGAGTAATTACCGTAACTTAAACATATATGACAATTTCACACTCTGTCAGTAAAAGCGGCTTAGGGTCACTAAAAGCGGGTTACAATTTCACCCCCTGTTTTTCGACAACTTTTCGAGT
This sequence comes from Buddleja alternifolia, assembly GCA_019426215.1. Lineage (NCBI taxonomy): Eukaryota > Viridiplantae > Streptophyta > Magnoliopsida > Lamiales > Scrophulariaceae > Buddleja > Buddleja alternifolia. Next base: position 9,161,255 of record CM033391.1, on the reverse strand, counting down.
TGTCAGGATTGTTCAAATGGCTCGTCGTAATTACCCAATAAGTGAGAGGAGCATTTAATTATCCCTACAACATGGTAAAAGGGCTGTCAAAATTCTAGGGATCTTAGTCCCAAAAATAAGCCTGTATTTTTCCATCTCGACTTTGCCCTGGGGAAAGAGCTCCTTAGTTTTGGGCCTGAGAAATTATTTTATTTCTTTGATTTATATTTTTTATCGTGTGCTTTATTCTAACATATAGCACCTATAAGGAACAACTCTACTGGAAAGGCATATATCATGAAGCACCAATCTCCACCGGCAACGATCTATCTGCACGAACCTGAGCTATGACAGAAAGGAAGGTGCAGGAAAGGGAAACGATATATCAAAGGACAATACACTTGGGGAGTGTGAGATAGGTAGACGGGAAGAATATAGAAGGACGACCGCAATACTCCCTGCTTTTTTTTTTTTACCTTAGTTAAGTTGCATCAGAAATGTTTGAGTTGTTTGGCATAATAAATGAACATTGTTAAGCTCCCATGAAGCAAATTGATATGCTATAAAGAGTTCGCTAATAGATTGATGGATTTTTGAAGTCCGCTACAAAGGGTCGAGAAGCGAGAAGATATGGGAGCCAAGAGAGAAGCCAAAAGGGAGCCAAGACGAACATGAGTGGACAGATCTTGGACAACATTAGAAGGATCAGGAATCCAAGATACTACAAAGTTGAATATCTACCCCAATAAACTTGATGACTGAAACTTAAACAATGCTCAAATTACTTGGATGAATACAGGCCTTTCCCACCCATTTCCAATGGTATCATGACAATTATCAAGCCAAACTTATATGATAGTTCTTTTTTCTTCTTTCTGTTTCCCTTCTGTTTGAAGACAATATGTTTGTAAACTTGGAATGGAATTGGACAAAGGGGTCAAGGAATTTGATATTAAGACCACCAAGAATCTACAACTAGAACTCTCACGGCCAATAGGAATAATTTATGTTAGACCAAGTCTAATCATCATTGTGTCTCTCTCTCCCATAGTACGATGTACTGTCTGGTCCCCACACACTTATGTGAAGACGCAGAATACACACTCGGACCATTGGACTCTAGCATAAAATTACACCATAAATACCCCATAGATCAGTATTTCTAGCAACTTAGAAAGACCACCATAGATTAAACTTCACAACTTTTCCATCCAAACCAACACTCAATCCTCACAGACCATTCTGATAAAGACATAAAGTGTATTAAAATCACATCAACATATAATAGCCAAGCATCAAAAAGCTTCACAGCCCAAAGAGACAAAAGGAGAGAAAATCATCAAAAACCAACAACAAAAGGGATAAATCTACACATACATAGTCGTTCAGTAATCCAAATAAAACAGCACACTCTTTTACTCCAACAAATATTTGCTAGAAATGCATAGATAGATAGATAGAGAGAGAGAGAGAGAGAGAGAGAGCACCTCGGAAGCAGAGATGCGGCGAGGGAAAATTCTGGGAGGCGAAAAACCCATCTCTCTCTTGAAGAATTGGAGCAGCCCATTTTCAGAATTCTTGTACACAGCCTCCATATCGCCTGAATTTCAGCTTGCAAAGTAGAAAGAAGAAGAGCAAGTTAATGGGGATTACAATAGAAAGAGGCGAGAATCTTTTATTATGGAACACGTGGGGCGTCTGTTGAGGGAGCAGAAGTGAAAAGCCACCATCGCAATGCAAATTATTGTTAAGCTATACGATACTGTTTGATTCACTGTGGGCGATGATCATGGATTTAAGTGGGACCGAACAGAACAGAAGTGGACAGGTCTAGGGACTTCGTACGTAAAGTTCATAATCCTATGCTACATAGGGATCGAAGCTTCGCGTTGTAAGTTGTAACATGGAAAATGCTACTAAAGAAATAGAAAACAAAATCGTTGCAAGTGTCCATATATTCGAAGGAATGGGCCTACCCTAATCTACTTAACCGAACAGACTCGGGTTTGTAGTCAAAGTCCGAGGCCAAGTAACCCTAGCTCTATCTTGCTCGATCAGACTCTAAAGATGGGCATCCGGAGTCACAAGAGGCTCTAAATTCTTGTGTAACCCCGATTTTGCTAAATAATTCGTTGGTTAGTTGGCTTCTCCCCGAATATAGCAAACCTCCATTGCCCAGTGTAAACTCATCCTAGTACGAATACAAGAGATTACTCCAAACAATTGGTGCTCGAACAAGGCTTCATTAATGAGATCAACCCTCACGACAATTGGCTTCGATTGCTACATCTCATTTACCCAAATCCCATGCACACTCCACGCTATGGAAAATGGTGTGCATCTCAAATTCCAGAATAGAGTTCGCCTAATCTCTCCTCTAAAACATCTCAGCCAGCTCGCATGCTCGTCTCGCATTAAGCCCCCAATACTTGCTCCATGACTGTCCCTATGGTGTAGATCCATCCCCGACGCATCAACACTCATTTTATACGTGCACGATATAAGCTTCTCTCATTCCACTTTTATGGTCTTTGTAATAGAGATCGGGTCAGTCTCGTGTCCCAAACAAGTTTTGGCATGTATCATGTGGATATCTACGCTAGTCACATAAAAGTGTATTCTATGGACCGCATGATTCCGACCCTGCCAAATAAGATTCAATGTCTCAGTAAAACTGCTACACCAATCATCACTCCAAACATACTTGTTAGAGTGGTCATAAGCTTCCACTCTACTCATGATGATGAAGCGAGAAGAAGGTTGCATGGTGAGGAGCGACGTTTGATTCCAAGCCATTTTTGCCCCAAGAACAGTCGCGAAGAGCATGTAAATTTGTTTCATCATGATGGCCATAAATGCGACAGATGGATGTCGGAATGACCCCACGATACTGAAGTTGGTGGTTTCTAAGGACATTGTTATGTCTGAGCATCCAAAGAAGGGTTTTGCGACTATAGGCTCCCTTCATCTTCCAAATTTGCCACCATTGTGCCTCATCAACCATCACACCTTGATCATCTATAAGAACGAATAAGCACTATTGCAGTTGTATTTCCCGTTGATGGTGTGATGCCAAATCGGCTGGTAGCTATCAGTGTTAACGGCCCGAAGCTCCAGCTTCACATTTGCGGGTAGCTCTTGTAACTCCCCCCATTTCCAACCCACATTTGGTTGCCAATAGCTCGCCATTATCCTAATCAAGTCCTCCTCCGAGATGTCATGAAGAGCTCGTTCCCGGATAGTCTGATCACCCAACCACGGGTTAGTCCAAAACTGCATCAGTAAGCCATTTACTACTTTCCAATTCAATCCATCTTCAAGAAGAGGGTATGTCGCCTAAATGTTCCCCCATGTGTGGATGTGGCACTTCTCGCTCGTACCCTTTCCGGGAGAATGTAATTATCTCTAATAACTTGGACCCATAATTTCATATCATCCTTGACCAACTGCCACACAAGTTCACCAAGGAAAGCAAGATTTGAAGCCCTCATTTACCTTAAGTTGAGGCCACCCCTTAACTTCACTTTGCATACCACGTCCCAATTGATGATGTGCATCTTTCGCTCATTTTCTGACTCTCTCCAAAGAAAGCACATATTCGCTTGGTCAATCGTATCACAAATCCCAACTATTATTTAGACGCTTGCATGTGGTATGTGGAGATAGAAGAAGTGGTCTCCTTGATGAGAGTAAGGCACCCTGCTACGGACAAGTGCTTTCGTTTCCATACCTTAAGTTTTTTACCCGTTCTACAAGAAAATCATAGTCCTTCTTACGCAACCTGATGCGATGGAGAGAAACCCCAAGATAGCGACCTAAGTCATCGGTGGTATTGAGTTGAGCTGTGCGATTAAGAGTATGGGTCACTGTATACGGGACATTGGCGGAGACAAAGATTCTTGATTTCTGTTTATTCACTGAGTGTCCAGACATGTTGCAGTACTTCTCTAGGACTTCTCGCATCATGTCTGAACGTAGGCTTCTCCAAAGAGAATAAGGTCATCTGCAAACATAGAGTGCGAGACTCAGGGTCTCGTACGAGATGTTGGCACTATTTTCCATCTTCTCTCCCAATCGCCATCTCAATAAGCATTCCTAATTTCTGGATATAGAAAACAAAAGGACAAGGCGAGAGGAGATCTATTTGACGTAACCCCCGCTTAGGATTGAACCAATTCGTTGCCTTGCCATTTCGAAGAAAGGATAGTTTGACATTGGATGTACAATCCATGAGCTGGATCCACATCTCAAGGAACCGATCTCACTCAACACACCATGCAAAAAGGTCCAATTTATCTTACCATATGTCTTCTCGAAGTCGATATTTGTTATAAAGTAGCCCACTTTCGCTTTAATCATTTTTAAATTGTGAATTATCTCTAGAGTCACGATAACGGTATCAATGGTCCGACGACCCTTAGCAAAGCTCTTTAGAGTCTGGGGATAATATCATTCATTAATATTTGAATTCTATTGGCTCATGGTCTTAGTGATCAACTTCAACATAACATTTATAAGACTAATTGGACGAAAGTGTGCTAAGTGTTTAGGGTGCTTTTATTTAGGAATTAAAAAAATAATTAAGTCATTAAGACAAGGATCAATACTACATGTTTGAAGGGCATGTTACACAGTGTCGAAGACCTCCACACCAATAATATCCTAGCATTTCTAAAAGAATATTGATTGCAGCCCGTCCGGACCCAAAGCTTTCGTCGAAAGCATGTCCCATGGCACTTTCCTCACTTCTTCCTTAGTAATCTCAACCTGGAGCAAAATCATGAGGGCTTGAGATAGTGTTGGGAAGCCCTCGATGTCCTCATAAGGAATTACCTCCGATCTGATCCCACACAGAACAGTGTAGTAGTCAACTGCCATCTGCTTAAGCCTCTCCTCACCAGTTTCCCAATCCCCCTCGTCTGTCTGGAAAGAATGAATAGACGTGAGGCCCTGACGCGTCGTAACGGCCCATATGAAAGGAATGGGTATTAAGTTTACCTGCCTTAAGCCATTGCACTCTCGATTTCTGTTTCTAGAACAACTCTTCATGTCTAAGCTGTTAGTGTTATGCCCTCAAATGCCATAAAGGATAGAATTATAAGGCATTATATTGTAACTAAACAATCTTATATTAATAAAAAGCATTTCATGTTGTTTCTTATAGGCACTTGTAAGGTTTTATAAACAACGTATAGTCCTTGATAATAAGGCGAACATTCTACTCCCTATGGGTTAGGGAGAATGGCACTAGAAGAGTTTGATCCTTAATATCTAAATTGGTTCGCAAGTCGAAGAGAGTATTGACTGGACATCATTATTAGATAGAGACTTGTATTATATAAATTTTGACAAGGAAGTGCCAATCGAACACTATGAGTATGTTAGTAGGAACTTATGTCATAGACACATCAGTGAGACTGATGAGTTCGAACACGGCTCACAACAGTTATGTCACATGGGTTTTCACTCAATGACAGTCAATAACACAACTGATAAGTTGTGATAGGTACGCGTGAAGCTTAGACCTGAGTAATCACGTTGAAGATGTGCTTGTGACATCAAATCTGTCATTAGAGTAGTTAGATCCAATTCACCCATTGGTGTGGTCGACCTCGAAGTGCGGCTTGATGGGCGAGTAGCAATCTTAACTAATTAGCAAAATGGAATTTATTCTCTCATAATTGAATGAGTAATATATCCTCTGCCGTCATGAATGGGTGAGGTCAAAGTCTTTGGCCAAAGCAATGGAGATACTTATGTTAGAAATAAAAGTATACTCAATGACCTCGATTCATTATGAGCTAAGCATATGGTCAAGTTTTGTGAGTTTGATTGAATCATGACTCTCACTTCACTGGGATATAAGAATAAAGGGTTTATACTCGTACAGTATTCACAGCGTGAAAGATTTGAAATGTTTCTATTCATTTGTTCTTAATTGGGATACGATGTGGGCCACGAGACTGACTAGGTGTTACCCACATCCTTTTGGCTTCCTCCCAATTGCCTTTTGAGACGAACCTAAAAGGCTTCGATTAAAGGAATTGCAAAGGAAAAATTATGGAATGAGACTTGAGAGATTTTTCGATGTTTGATATCGCAATTAATTAATTAATTAAATTATTAGATGATGTTATTAATTAATTAAGTTAATGTGTTAATTAATTTCTTTATGAAATTAATTATAGAATTAACTTAGATTAATTAGTTATTTAAATAATTTATTTAGTGGATAAATAATATTAACTAAATTATTAAATTAAACCACAAACATGGACTAAAGCCCGAGGGCTTAAAATTGCCAAAGTAGGCGTCCACCAAGGACGCCTAAAGCCTAAGTTAATTAGGTTTAATTATTTTCTTGTGTAGTATAAATACTACTAAGTGGAAATAATTAACCCTATCCTGATTATTATCTTTCTCTTCAAGTCAAAGAATTCCACCCCTCTCTCTCTCTCTCTCTAGCCGTCCATAGGGGAAGAAAAAGAAGGATTTTTTGCTCTCAATTCCGGCGTGGTAATTTAGAGGCAGTGGCTGTTTCACTGCTTGGAAAAAGGGATCAAAAGTTGGTTCAGTAATTTCAATAATACGAAGAAAGGTACACGTTCTTTATCATGACTTGAATAAATGAAATTGGAGTGTGGGATTTAATCTTTCTCACTGCGTTTTATATGTAAAACACCAATAGTGGTATCAGAACCAATCTCTTATTTTTGTATTTAGTCAAATACGTGATTTTATATGTTTTTAGTGTTTTTGAAGCACGATGAATATGATGTTGTATTTATGATTTAGAGCTATGATTTTTATGTATTTTTCTTAGATATTATTATTATTGTATGATAATATGGTGAATCGAGAAGAGTCGAAAAGGGTGAGAAAACGAAGCCCAAAGGCTCCTCTTACGTGCACCGCTGCACGCGCAGCAGCGCGCACAGCAGGTCGGCCTCCGTTGTGCACGATGTGCGCGCTGTAGTGACCAGCAGGTCACCCGATGGCAGGCGCTTGGCCGTGCACTGGGCGCACCGCCAGCGACCTGTAGCACGGCCTGGCCCATGGAGGCTTGGATTTTGACCCGGGTCGGGTGGGTTGGGTTATGTGTTAAACGGGTCTAATTTTTTATAAATGGGCTTTGGGCTATTTTAATTATCCGGGTGGGTCAAAAGGATGATTACCCGAGTTTTAATTAAATAAGCCCGAATTGGTTTAGTCAAAAGATTAGACATTCAATAAATTAGTTTTAGGCTAAACTCGTTAAATTTAAATGGGCCAATGGGTTGGTGATTTAAGTTTGATGAAATCGAGCCCAATTAGTTTTTATTGAATATTAATTATTTGAATAAAAGATTAATTAATTGTTCTTGGAGGATTTTAATTAATTTATTTATTTAAATAATAAATTCTCACTAGAAGGCTTTTTATTATAAATATGAATTAAATTTGGAAGTTTATGAGAAAATTAATTAGTTGGACTAATTAATTGTTATCTTAATCATCAACATAATTGTTTTATTTATCGCAAGCATGTATTATGTGATGGTGACATTATTCATGGACTTAGGTTTCCTTATTTAAATGTATTTCTTTTTATGGGTTGTAAGGGCCGATTTTGAGCCCATTATTCTATTCTTAGAATTATGTATAGGATGTTATAATTCTTATGAAATAGATAGAATTAGAATAGGCCATGAAAAAGGAGTCGGTCCAAAAAGGAAAGGAGCTTGGAGCCAAAGAAGAATAGTTTAGTTTTTTCTTTTCTTTTGATGGCTCATTGGCTTGGCCCTCTAGAAAAAGCCCATGAATATATGTGATATTTTAATAGCTTTTGATGCATGTTTCATTCGATGTATGTTGCATATATTATCCTATCCTGCACTATAAAAATTTAATAATGTGCAAAGTGGGACATAAATAAATGTTTAGAACATAAATTCTCCCAAATCAAAACAATATTAAGTTAGTAAGGGGCGCTAGGCGTCCTCTCCCTCCAATAAGCTTCATGAGATTAAGAATTGAATCTAATATATGGTATCTTCCCAGTAAGTGGGGGTCATGTATTAAGACTCAATTATGATTCCTAAAGTGCATTGGATGTCTTAATTGAGACATATTTCACCCAAATATCGTTAAAGGGTTGTAAGGTGAAATTCAAATGTTAGATTAAAAGGTATTAGTGAGAATGAACTTAGATAGTCCACAAACCTATATATCATTAAAGGGTTGCGGTTTTGATGGATTATGGAAAAAGAAGATTGGACCGTCTATTGGATAGATTGATGTTAGACATCACTTTAATTAAATAGTGGACCAAATATCGTTAAATGGGATGTCATCCACTATATTGATTAAAGAAATCAATCTCCACTACGAAGTAATAAAAAACGATCACTTTCGATTTTCAAAGTGGGAGTGTGAATCTCGAAAAATGTAGTGGGAGTCAAGTCATAAATCGAAGTCCTTGATTTTACTTGGTTATAGTTCAAGTTACAATCATCTAGTCAAGTCTGATTTATTTTCTGCAGTTATTTATTATTTTATCTCTCTCAACCAAAAATGACTATCAACCCACTTTCCATTTTACTCGGAAAGAACATCCTTACCGGCCGGACCCAACTACGTGGACTGGCTAAGGAACTTGAGAAAATGTTCTCAACATGGAGTCTTTGGGATATGTGTTGGACACAAACATCCCTACTCCACCTGCCAGAACACGTGCTAATGAGTAAGAAGTCCAGTCTCTTGAAAAATGGGTAAGGAATGACATCCGAGTGCGTGGGTACATGCTAGGCTCAATGACAAACGAGCTTCAAAGGTCCCACGAGAATATGACCACTGCGAGGGCTATCTTGGCACACTTGATCGAGCTCTATGGTGAGCACAGCCGCACTGATAGATATGAAATATCTAAAGAGTTCTTCGGAGACAAAATGAGAGAAGGTGAAAAGATTGGGGATCATGTCCTCAAGATGATCGCGAGGATTGAGAGACTGGAGGCTCTCGATTTTATAATGAACCCACAACTTCAAGCGGATCTCGTTTTGCAATCTCTTCCTGATTCCTTCTCCCAATTTGTCATGAACTTCAGTTGTAACGAGATTGAATGCAACTTAGCAAGGCTACTGAATAAATTAACAACTGCACAATCTCAATCGAAGCCCAAGGGAAAGGAAACTGCACTAGTTATCTCTTCTATGCCCAAAAAGGCTAAGAATAAGAAGAAGAAAACTAATAAGCAGCTAAGTGAGCTTGGAGCTCAGGATGGTGTCAATAAGGGCAAAGGGAAAGCTCCTGTGATTCGCAAGCATAAGGGGCCAAATAAGACAGATAGATGCCTACATTGTGGTGAGCTAGACCACTGGAGAAGGAATTGTCCAAACATGGGCCATGGCGCATAAGGTATGGAACTTTATGTTCATGAAACTTATTGTTCTATAACCGTTTTCTCCACATCTTGGATTCTTGATTCTGGAGCTAGTGCTCACATTTGTTATATGAATTAGGATCTGGTGGGAGGAAGGAAGCTAGGCAGTGATGAGGTGAAGATAAGATTAGGCAGCGGGCAAAGTGTCGCGGCTACTGGAATTGGATCTACCTCATTGCTTTTGAATTCTAGACATTTACTATTTCTGGATAATGTTTTGGTTTTGCCCAATGGGTTTAAGAACATTGTTTCAATTCTCATTAGCATGGTTATACTTTTTGTTTTATTGACGAACATTGCAACATGGTAATAAATTAGTAGGATTTGCTTCTTTAGTGAATGGTTTGTACTACCTTAATGTCCAGAATGAATGTTTTGTAAATACTATACAAAGAAAATGTGGTAGGCAAGCAATTAACCAAAGATTAATTTAGCATCTTAGACTAGGCCATGCCGGCGAGCAAAAAATTCACAAAATGGAGAAAGATGGACTAATAGGTCCATTGGGATTAGATCTCTATCCTACTTGTGAATCTTGTCTCAAGGGAAAAATGGCTAGATCCCCTTTATCCGAGACTTTTGAAAGAGCCTCACAAATCTTAGGTTTAGTGCATACTGATGTTTGTGGACCATTTGGAGAAATGGCTCGTGGAAGTTTCCTTTACTTCATCACATTCATAGATGACCATTCAAGATATGATCTAGTGTACTTGATGAAGCATAAGTTTGAATCCATTGAAAGATTCAAAGAATTCAAGGCTTTAGTGGAAAATCAAACTGGGCAATATATAAAGGCTCTTCCATCTGACCGAGGAGGAGATTATATGAGTGCGGAGTTTGATGAATACCTTAGAGAGAATGGTATAATATTACAGCTCACATCTCCAACGACACCACAGTTGAATGGAGTAGCCGAGCGAAGGAATCAAACTTTGTTGGACATGGTTCACTCCATGCTCAGCTACACTGACTTACCCATTTCACTGTGGGGTCACGCGCTCCTTACAGCTGTACATATCTTAAATAGATATTCATCCAAGTCTGTTCCTAAGACCCCATATGAAATATGGAGATATAGGAAACCAAGTCTTAATCACATCAAGATTTGGGGATGTCCTGCTTATATCAAAAGGACTAAAGTAGACAAGTTGGAGGCTAGATCCTTAAAAGGGCGTTTCGTTGGTTATCCTGAGGATTCCATGGGATACCTCTTTTACCTGCATGATGATCAAAGGATCATTGTAGCTTTTCAAGCCCATTTTCTTGAAGATGAGTTCATTCAAGAAGGTGGAGCGGGCAGAAAGGTTCTTCTTGAAGAACAAAATGAAACTCCATTGGATACATCTACAAAGAAAGTAAGAACCGAACCTTCTATAACAAAACCACAACCGCGAAGATCAAATAGGGTACCTCAACCGCCTGAGAGGTATGGGTATCTACTGCAGAGGGAGCTAAGTCTCCATTCTGTATTAGAGGAGGGTCATGGAGATGATCCCTCCACATATGATCAAGCGATGGTGGATGTGGATGCTGCAAGATGGCGTGAAGCTATGCAAACAGAAATAGACTTAATTTATTCAAACCAAGTCTAGACACTTGTAGATAGGCCTGATGGTATTGTACCAATTGGGTGCAAATGGATTTACAAAAAATAGTTTGGTGTTGATGGCAAGGTTGACACCTACAAAGTCAGGCTAGTGGCAAAAGGGTATAGTCAAAAGGAAGGAATTGATTACCAAGAAACCTTTTCTCCAGTAGCTATGATAAAGTCTATAAGAATTCTACTTGCAATAGCAGCTCACCTTGACTATGAGATATGGAAAATGATGTCAAAACTACTTTTCTGAATGGATTCCTAGAAGAGGATATCTATATGGAACAGCCTAAAGGTTTTGTATCCGAGAATGGTATCCATAAGGTGTGCAAGCTTGAAAGATCCGTTTATGGACTCAAGCAATCATCTCGTAGCTGGAATCTACGATTTGATGAGGCAGTCAAAGGATTTGACTTCATCAAAAACGAAGATGAGTCATGTGTATAAAAGAAGGTTAGTGGGAGCAAAATATCATTCCTTGTGCTGTATATAGATGACATATTACTTATAGGAAATGATATAAGAATGCTCACTACTGTTAAAAAATGGCTTTCGAGTACTTTCTCCGTGAAAGACTTGGGAGAAACTACTTACATTCCAAGGATTCGAATCTATGAAGAACAAACAAATAGAATGATAAGGCTCTCTCAAGCCCTTTACTTAGAAAAGGTCCTGAAAAGATTTAGGATGGAGGATTTTAAGAAAGAGTTCCTGCTAATGACGCACGGGGTACATTTCTCAAAAACTATTTGTCCTCAAAGTGAGGAAGATAGAAAAGAGATGAGCACTGTACCCTATGCATCTGCAGTGGGTAGCCTGATGTACGCGATGCTATGTACTAGACCTGACATTGCTTACGCAGTAAGTGTTGTTAGTCGACTTCAAGCAAATCCAGGCAAGGAACATTGGATAGCTGTGAAAAATATCCTAAAGTATCTGAAGAGAACTAAGGATATGATTCTCATTTATGGGAGTGGTGACCTAAGAGTGGACGGTTAAAACATATCGGATTTCCAATCAGATGTTGATGACCGAAAATTCACCTCAGGGTTCATATCCACCCTCAATGGTGGGGCGGTGACTTGGAAAAGTTCCAAGCAAAACACAACCGTGGATTCCACCACAGAGACTGAATACGTAGCTGCCTAAAGAAGCTGTTTGGCTAAGGAAGTTTCTTGGAGAACTTCAAGTGGTTCCAAGCGTGGAGCTCTCGTTCCCACTTTATTGTGACAATATTGGAGCAATAGCGCAGGCAAAGGAACCAAGGTCTCACAACAAGTCCAAACACATAGAGACAAGATATCACATCATAAAAGAGATCGTTGCCAGAGGAGAAATAGTTGTACAGAAAATAGCCTTAATGGACAATGTCACTGACCCATTGACCAAGCCATTGGCACAGACAGTGCTAGAAAGACATCTTGAAAAGATGGGTACAAAATACCATAGCAAATGGCATTGAGTGCAAGTGGGAGATTGTTAGTGTTATGCCCTCAAATGACATAGAGGATACAATTATAGGGCATTAAATTGTAACTAAACAATCTTATATTAATAAAAGGCATTTTATGTTGTTTCTTATAGGCATTTGTAAGGTTTCATAAACACCGTATAGTCCTTGATAATAAGGCGAACCTTCTACTCCCTATGGGTTAGGGAGAATGGCACTAGAAAAGTTTGATCCTTAATATCTAAATTGGTTCGCAAGTCAAAAAGAATAGTGACTGGACATCATTATTAGATAGAGACTTGTATGATATAAGTTTTGACAGGGAAGTGCCAATCGAACACTATGAGTATGTTAGTGGGAACTTATGTCATAGACATCAGTGAGACTGATGAGTTCGAACACGGCTCGCATCAGTTATGTCACATGGATTTTCACTCAATAACAGTCAATGACAAAACTGATAAGTTGTGATAATTACGCGTGAACCTTAGACCTGAGTAATCACATTGAAGATGTACTTGTGACATCAAGTCTGTCATTAGAATAGTTAGATCCAATTCACCCGTTGATGGGGTCCACCTCGAAGTGCGGCTTGATGTGCAAGTAGCAATCTTAACTGATTAGCAAAATGAAATTTATTCTCTCATAAGTGAATGAGCAATATATCCTATGCCGTCATGAATGGGTGAGGTCGAAGTATTTGGCCAAAGCAATGGAGATACTTATGTTAGACATAAAAGTATACTCAATGACCTCGATTCATTATGAGCTAAGCATATGGTCAAGTCCTATGAGTTTGACTGAACCATGACTCTCACTTGACTGGGATATAAGAATAAAGGGTTTATACTCGTGCGGTATTCACAGCGTGAAAGGTTTGTAATGATTCTATTCATTCATTTTCAATTGGAAAAGGATATGGGCCACGAGACTGGCTAGGTGTTACCCACATCCTTTTGGCTTCCTCCTAACTGCGTTTTGAGACGAACCTAAAGAGTTGCGCTTAAAGGAATTGCAAAGGAAAAATTATGGAATGAGACTTGAGAGATTTTTCGGTATTTGATATCACAATTAATTAATTAATTAAATCATTAGATGATCTTATTAATTAATTAAGTTAATGTGTTAGTTAATTTCTTTATGAAATTAATTATAGAATTAACTTGGATTAATTAGTTATTTAAATAATTTATTTATTGGATAAATAATATTAATTAAATTATTAAATTAAACCACAAACATGGACTAAAGCCCGAGGGCTTAAAATTGCCCAAGTAGGCGTCCACTAAGGACGCCTGAAGGCTTAGTTAATTAGGTTTAATTATTTTCTTGTGTAGTGTAAATACTACTACGTGGAAATAATTAACCCTAGCCTGATTATTGTCTTTTTCTCCAAGTCAAAGAATTCCACCTCTCTCTCTCTCTCTCTAGCCGTCCATAGGGGAAGAAAAAGAATGATTTTCGCTCTCAATTCTGGCGTGGTGATGATTTAGAGGCAATGTCTGTTTCGCTACTTGGAAAAAGGGATCAAATGTTGGCTCTGTTCCAATAATACGAAGAAAGGTACACGTTCTTTATCATGACTTGAATACATGAAATCGGAGATGAACCACCATGGGATTTAACCTTTTCCGTTGCGTTTTATATGTAAAAAACCAACAGCGTCTCATAATATTGGCTTAGGAGCATCTTATTGAGTTTCTAAAGATACTTACAAAACCGTATGCTCTGCGCTTGTTGGATCCCTGCAATTCTGGTTGTAAGTTCCCGTTTCCCTTTAAAGATATTTCCAAACACTTGCCCTTTCTCTAAGACTCTAACCTTTGATAGTTGCTCATTAATGTTGTGATCCCAAGTGTCAGTCCACGACCCTCTGATTAGGTCCGTGAAAGTCGGGTTGATGAACCAAGCCATCTGCAATCTAAAATGGGACGCCGCCTCTGATTGGTAGAAAGAGTGGGTAAAAGTGGTGAATGGTCAGATCCAATCCTCTGCAAGTATTCATATTTGGATGTCTCAAACTCTTCTTTACCAATAAATTTGCGAATAAGGTACAAACGATAGGAGTCGAATTCGAATTTGGCTTTATAAGTATTTGGACTTGAATTTAAAATTGATTAAAAATTTGAGCTCAGATTTGATATACATTAGGCATATAGATTTAGGCTTATAGATTTAGGCACAAACGTTGACCCAACTCATTTATGGGCAAGCATATTCGAGTTCGGACACGAGTAAAGTGGTATCTGTGGCATTAGAACTAATATGATTCGTATGTATATTTTTAAATAAATTTAGTAGTACTATCATTTATAATAATATTATGGTAAATTTAAGACATTATAATTTTATGATATAATATCACTATTAATCGAATTATATTGTAAATAAAAATATAAAAACCCTCAAATTGTACTCATTAGGTCCCGAGTTTTTGTTTGGGCTCGTGCAGTTAAAAAGGCAAACAACTGAGGTTGAATTGTCAACTGCAGGAACTAAATAAGAATTAAACCAGTCCACTGAAATGACAAGAAGAATTTTAACATTGTTCGACCAAACTATCTACATATGCGAGCCAAAATTAGATTGCACATCTTTATTCTAGTAATTAAAGTGGTTATATTTTACAATGTTCAAGCCCATATGTATATAATTGGAAGACCTGATGCACAAGAAACAAAATCTGTATGCTAAAAGCACCCCTATCATGTAGGACCAAAAGTACATTTTTGCCCGTAAACTGTAAGCCTCAATAGCCGAACAATTAGAATCTAATAAATTTCGATCCAATTGGGTAAATATCCAAATTAAATAATTAGAAACTAGCGAAATCTTGAAGATTATGAATATCAAATGTCATAATAAAAAAACCTACTTCAGTACGAAATTAAACTAGCGTATATATTCATCATGGATCTTGAATCCAAAATCTTATAAATTTAGGGTTCGAGAGTTCTAGTTATTACAAAAAGAATCATGTAAACATAATCTAAACATTTGAACAACATTTCGCGTGTAAAGATTTAATAAATATGCCTTCCCAAAATGAAAAAAATGGCAAAAAAAAAAAAAGGGAAATATGCTATAGGTATAACTTATAAGGGGTCCCTCTTTACAACAACTCGATCCTAATTCTTCTTTTGCACAGAGAGGAACTCTAAGGATTAATACTCGTTTTCAGCCAGGATTTACAGTATGCAACTCTAATGAACCAGTATCATCTTAAAAGACAAGTAAAAGATTTCTAGTCAGCTCAACTATGCAAAAAATATCATCTTCCGTGCTATTACCTTCCAAAATTTCGAAAACAAGATACTAATCTTCGTCATCATTTAATGCAGCAAAAGAAAAGGGCCGGAACTTGTAACCATCGCCACTGTAGAATTTATTTTGAAATTCGACCCAATGGAGACGCAAAGCGTGGAGGAAAGCACTAAGAGTCTCCATCATAAGTAGTATAAATGCCGTTGCAAAAGCGAAAACTGCCAGACCTATTAAACGTATTATAAGATTGTCATACCTGCATTGATCCAAACGGGAAGGCATAAGTAAGAGATTTAGCCCTCAAGACAGAAAACCTTATATTTAGTTTAGTGCAGAGCTTGCAGCTTATTAGTAATCGAATATGCATGTACAACATTTACGATTTTATGGTCTATTTCATTTTACCTGTCAATTTAACTTGCAAAAACAGAAACAATCACTAGAACAGCTGATATAAATGCAACAGTAGAAAATCAAAAATAATTTAGTTAAATTACATAGACACCTCCCTTCCGTGAGACTAATTACGAATAACACCCCATGGTTTGGAAAATTAGCTAGCCTGTCAGTAAAAGCACATTATTTCACCCTTTGTCAGTAAAAGCAAATAACAATTTCATCTCATGTTTTGAGTTATCATGATTAGGGGTGTCTTGGTTATTTACAAAACTTTAGAGCACTCCTGGTAATTGCCCAATAAGTGAGGGGGTGATGAGGGGGTGTGAATGTAATTATCCCAAATCAATTTGCAAGTAGAGCTTATGCACTATGCAAGAGTCGATAGGTCATTAACATAAATTAAATCCGAAAGGTAAAAGGAGCATAAGTGTGCATGTCGGTGCAAAAACTTACCCCCAGGCGAGAAGGAGAACTTTTTCGTAAAAAACAGTTGATAATTCCGAGTGAGCCAAACTGTAATGACACGAGGATAACAATTACAATACAAACTAAGTCAGAATGACACTTAAACAAGTCCATGTCTGATCTGCTCATACCTCAAAGCCCACAGCCGGAGATATGATGCAGTATTAGAAACTGCACCCAACACAAACTCAATGGAGTGTATCATTTGATGCACAAAAACCTCACTAAAATTGAACTCCTCGTGGTGTGGTTGTCTTGCAGAACGAGGCTCCTCGTCATTATACATGTCCGAGGTTCCAAGAATACCATATGTCCGGCCTTGAAATCTCTTAGATATGCACAGGGAAATGGCAAAGTTAATCATTGATTCAAAGTTACAACTTACAAGACTTGAGCACTTCATTTTATCGTTACTCCTTTAGCTGTTAGAAACCACTGAAAACTAGGCTCACACAATCGAAAAATATTGAGATCCATTACATGAAACTGCATATCCAATTTTCTTTTCTTTTGTTAGAACCAAGATACTGGTTATCTGGAAACTTATAGACTATGTACTGTAAATTCAGTTTTAGAAGAAAACACGTGGGCTGCAAATTCAAGAAGAAACAGGCTGTTCCCATTTTGAGGTAATTATCTAAAAGTTCCAATTTATATAAAAGATCATAGTTGGGAATAGGAAGTTAAGCACATGCTTAAACACATGTTCTCGACTAACTTTATCTAAGAACAATTTAAATTACTTTCTGAGACAAACACAGATGGCTTTCCAGTTCAGTGGAAGAGCCAAATACATGCAATACATAAATGTCAAAGAGGAGAAAATGAACCTATGGAGGTTCTTACTGAAGGAAAGGAAAATATTTTCAAAGGGTAAAAGAAACAAAATAGGTAAGGTTTTTCCTTCTCATTGCTGCAAATACTCATAAGGAAAACTAATAAATGACTTTCTGAGACAAAAGTAGAAGGCAAAAAAAACATTTAAAAAAAAAAAAAAGATGATCGTGTTAACTTGCTGCAGCTACGAACAATCATGAGGCAAACAAGTCCAACTAAGCACTTCAAACTATTTTCCACGATGAATGTACGAGATATATAAGAAACACCTATTGACAACATGCTTCAGCTATGGAAAATCATGAGGCAAACAAGTACAACTAATAAGATATACCTATTGACAACATGCTTCACCTATGGACAATCATGAGGCAAACAAGTACAACTAAGCACTTTAAATTAACTTCTGAGACATAAATAGAAGGCGTTCAGTTTGGAGGCAAAAACAAAAAGATGAACTGCGTAGATGTAAAAGAGGGGAGAGAAAGTGTTATGTCGGAAAATTTCTTAATGGAAGGAAGGGAAGCACATCTTCAAAGGGTAATAGAAAGGGGTTACATGTTTCAGTATAAAGGAATAGTTTTCACCATTTTCGAGGACAGATAAAATAAAAGAAATGTATGTAAAGCATTTCGGAGGGCAAGAACAGAACGAAAGTATATCAATGGTACCTCAGTATGAAGTTTCTTTAAAATAAAAGGTTTAGGAAAGAGCATCCACGGAACAGCAATAACAGCTAGAAGCAGTAATATAACCTGCAAACAAAAACTTGATACTCAATTTACTTATATACATATATGCATAATTACAACAAGTTTTGATAACGATCTTACCTGAAGTACACCCTGACCCCTGAACAGCTGATTTTCGCCCAAATCTTCGAAAGGACTTAAGAACATGTAAATCATCACATGATAGAGGTCTGCTTGAGAACCAGTACACCATTTCATAATGATGAGAAGAGAAAGATATCCAAAAAGGCTATTAAGGAAGATAATCTGTGGCACAAACTGATACCTGGAACAAAGTAAAAGATTGAGTGCGTGCAAGGGATGCTAAAAAAATTAGAAACTTGAGAAAAGAATAAAGAGCATACTTGATATCAAGTGAGTTGCTGAAGTAGCGTGCATTGAAATAACTAAGTACAATGCCTAGATTCATCTGTGTGATACCCAGCAGAATAGACATTTTCATCTTGAGAGAATTCAAAAAAGGCAGCTCAGAACGACTTCCCCGCCAACTCGGATCAACACCAAATGGATACGTTTCTCCAGATTTGACTAAACCAACTATACGAGCATCGCTATTAAGGTGACAAAAAAGAGCAACATTATGAGCTATATATAACTACAGTAAAAGAGGTCAAACCTAATTATTACTATATATCACAAGAAGAAAGAAAAAAAGAGAGCTAAGGGAATATCCCACTGAATAATGCAGTATATAAATTGACTCAAACTCAGATCTTAAACATTTAGGACTTATAAGCTTCATTCACCTTACTTGCTCATGGTTAGTAAGAAAAAGGACATAATGTATTCAGTTATATACTAGCAAGATGAGCTTGTAATAAAAGTTCAGGAAAATTGCAGCATTAATCTCATGGGATAGGGGCCCTTGCATTTTTAGTTTCATAGTTTACAAACTTGCAAAATTAGTCCCATATGACTTCTTTTTTTTGGTATTTTTAGTCCTAACAGTTAAAAAAAATGGACAGAAATTGTTAGTTTGGTCACATGCGTTGCACGTGAACAGTATTCAATTTAACGGCGAATGCACTCCACGCGTGAAATTCCATCCGCATTTAACAGATAAGACCAAAATTGCAGGAAAAAAAAGAACCGCGTGGAACTATTTTTAAAACTTTGAAAACTATGAGACTATAATTGCAATAGGCTCCAACAGATGGGACCAATATTGCAATTTTCTAAAAGATTTTTTCCATGTAATCTGATTTATGTACATAAACTGTGCTTGTAGCCTAAATTGGACCAAAAGATTGTAATATACAAAGGATATTATCGTAATCATGTACATTTCAAGAATAGAACAATGCGCTCAAAGTGGCCAAGTACCTGGACAAAGATCGCTTGACTAAATTAATCAAGATGAACTTCACAATCTCACATAGAAATTAAACAACTTTAATGTGTAAGCTAGATACTGAATAAGCACAAGACTTCAGGGCTATAAGAAATGAAAATGGTAGATGTATAGCTCCAGTAGTTCATATCATTATTCAAACTGTTTAATGAAACTTATGCACTGTTAATGAGCCCTAACCCCAGTCATTAAGCTGTCACATTCAACAACACTAAATAACAACTTGGGTGGCCTTCTGCTTTCCAAGTTTCCTTTTTTAGCCCTTACCCATCTTTCATTTTATAAATCTCTGTTCAAATTATTTATTTCCCCTTTTTCTTCTTTCATTTACTTACATTATACTCTGTCCGGATAGGTGGAACTAAAGAAGGGACCCGTAACATGGAATAATTTAACTCCAAGCATATTCTCACGGAACACGTCACTTGAATGACCAAGAGAAGGTACTGATTCATACCTGCATGTGGCATCCCGGCATTTGTAGGCAGAGCTACCAAATATGTGAAAAGGAACGGAAAAGAATTCATTGTAGATCAAACCACAATAAATTGAAAAGATAGACATCATCAGAAGGACATATCGGCCACCAAATAGCATCTCCATGAAGCTGCCAAGTTTCTGATGGAAATAAATGTTTAAATTACACAGCATTTCAAATATAAATAAACAATTTAATAACAAATAGAAGCGAAAGAGTGACTAAATTGAGAAAAGGTATGCAGTAAATACATAAAACTTATGCCAGCAAAATAGAAGTTTACCACCATCACCATCATAAAGCGTTTAAGGAAAACACGTGGTGGGGTCAGTTTTCCTTATTTTTCACCTACTTTAACTATTCATGGCCAGGAAGGGATTGCATTCTGTAGTATTATACCATAAAAACCAGTGTAACTTTGATCCATTCTGAAAAAACGATCAGAATAGTGATATTGCAGCTACTTTGGTGTTTTATCCGATCTTTTATCCTTGAAAAGTTAATGTGGCCTTGTTCTGTGTTTTCCTTCTTCACTTACTTCTGAGCCAATTAATCATATATCATTCAAAGAACATTGTAGAGAATACAACAAAACTATGAAATTTCCATGATGTTTCACAATCCACAGAGCCCAGGTCACAATCTAGTTTTGGTTGCATCTCATGCCATCCCATGAGGGACGCATCTATCTTTATCAACCAGATGACAATTTAGCTTCTTCCACCTATGTTTTACCTAACTAGAATATTTCACAACGGCTCACATGACCTAGGCAGCTGTCTACAAACAATTTCACACTTAACACGTCATAAAAGCCCATATATATTTTTCTCGACTCTCTCGCATTGAATATTTCAGATAAAATGGTGGATATTCCAAATTCTCTAACTCTTATCTGGACGGCAATTTGGGCCATCTACTTCATGAGATTATCTGTTAACTTTTCTTATAAAGATATATCTATCCAGAAATAATACAGAAAGTGCATTCTAAAATTTCCATCTTAACAGAATTACATCCCACAGTAAACTGTCAACAGCAAAAGCTACAATGATACATATAAGCATAATAAAATGATCAAATATTTATGTCTGGGCCAATAACTGCACCTCTCTGTATCCTAAAGGGTGTGATTACATAATTACATTAACTACACAACATGTCAGGAACAGAATAAACATGAAATAGCTTTGCTGTTATCATATACGCACTACAGCTACTCCAGAATCCCACAAAAAAATAACAGCTTTTAACAATACGTCATTTATCAACAAGTTCCTGAAATAAGAAAAGGGATACAGAACAGCAATTCAAGAAAATATCAAGTTCGTCAAAAAAGTAACTAGAAGTGGCAAAAATGCATTCACAAAAGTATGCATACATAGTTCAACATCCTTTATAAAAAGTCATAAGATGAGAGAGCACACCTGTGAACCAAACTTTTTCTCACGAGCAACAAGAAATAATGCTCCCAATAGTAAGCAAATACCATGACCCCAATCTCCAAACATCACAGCAAAAAGGAACGGAAATGTAACAATAGTATAAACTGCAGGATTTGCCTCCTGGTATCTACCAACACTGCCCAAATAAAGTTTGCATCAGCGCCTTACAGATATGCAGCTAAGCACTTGCAAGCACAGACAGATGTATAAAGCAAACATAATTATTTGCAAGTTGCGTTCATTACTAAAATATTGAACAAATGAAAGGGTCTCAAACAACATTAATATATATCAAGTCATAGTATAATATAATACTCAACTACCCCCTTTATGTTCTCCAACAATTCACTAAGCACTCCTAAAAAGCATCAGTAACCTAGCTCAGAGATCTGAGTAGCTGGCAGAGGAGCAAGTTTTAAGCATAGTCAATTGTTTGAAGTTGGGGACACCTTCAAAGCATGTAAAAAATAATAATCATCACCTAAAAAATAAAAAAACACATTTACTCAATTATTCCGTGACACATTGCTCTTAACAGGGTTTGCTTTTCTTCAAAATAGGAAACCTTGAGTATATCTTCAAGTACATCTCACAGAGGCAGAAACCAAACAAGTATCCCATCAAAACCACGACATTTCCAGAGACTTCAAATTTGACCAACTGTAAAATCGTTAAAGAAACATCTTCAGCAAACATTCAGTAACTACGCCAAGCAATGGACACTGCAGGTGCAGTATTGTAACTATGAACATGTCCTAATATCCAAAGGCATCGAATTTTCATGTCTTCAAAGCATTATAACAGAAGCCCTTTTTTCTTTTCTTTTTTGAGTTTCTACATTCACTATCCAAGATGATTCAACAATGCTCACAGCTTTTAATTCCACAGTACTTCAGCATTAAAATTTTCATAAACTCCGAAAAATCATCTGCAAATTTCATTCTGCAACAGGAGTACAAAGGCAGAGAAAAAATTACATAAAACCCAGTTGAAAGCGTTCAGTGCTGATCAAGAAAGAGCAACATTTCCTGTACCAAGCAATTTGAAAATGAAAGCCTTAAAGTCGAGGATCCCATTAGAGTTGAACAAGATATCGTGACAAGATAAACAACAGATCCATCATCTTGCAAATACACAGTTTCTTCAGTCCAATAACATCCCAAATAATATACATACCCTTGTAAGCCAACCAACTATGACACCAAACGCGAAATGAAGGAAAATCTTGGCATTTCTTTTGTTGCAGCACACTCGACCAACAGCAACATTCTTGTGAAATCTATATGCTCCAGAGAGCCTTTATAAGTTGCACCACTTACCATCATATACCCAAATCAGATCTGATTTTCTATCAAAATTCAAAATGCATGTTCTTGTATCTCCATAGAACTGCTTTACTGCATATCTCAAGTTACATGGTCTAACTCCACCTTATTTGACAGAATGGGATGTCCCAGTGTTGTCTAAGTCTGACACCAGCACTAAGCACTTTGCTATTCTTTCTAAATATTCTTTCTGAAGTTATTAAAAAAATCTTAAAATAGTTGCCAACAAACGGGCCCCGGTGGATATAATGATCATAGTGTGCAAATAGATTCCAAAGGCTTCCAATTTGATTCTCCTTCAACACACTCAGATTTCTTACTTAGTCAAAATGAAGCAATCAAATGTTATGCTGCCATCATACAAGGAAGAAACTACATTGAAAAACACTATATGTTGAAGTGCTGGATCAACATCAATCTGCAATTCAAGTGCACCATGGCATACGTTAAAACTGAATTTCAGCTTCACCAGAATAAGATTTGGAAACAGGTTTGGCACCATAGGAAGGTAAATTTGTGTAGCTAACATCTCAACAGTACCCTATCCACTGATTCCATACAACCTATAGTCTTGATTAACAAAAAATACACAGTAGACAGGAGTAGGGATGGCAATGGGGCGGGTATGAAGTGGGTTTGGCAAAACCCGCTACCCCGCCCCGCCCAATACCCAGCGGGTTCGGATTTTACCAGTTAAACTCGAATGAGTCATGAAAATTTATTAATTAATCCAACCTTCAATCATCCGACCCGAATCCGAATAATTCAACAACTAATAAATTTACAACATAGACAAACATCATGAAAATCCACACAAATAATAATCAAATCAGTAATAAGAAAAGGATTTTTGTCACTTTATGAGACTTTTCAACTTCACGTCTTCAGTAATCAATTTTGGTTAACAAATAAAATTTAATAAAAAAATAAAAAAACGTTAAGTTATGCAAACTTTATATTACGTTGAACATATTAAATAAAAATTAAAAATTTATTTATTAGAATAATATTAGTGGGGCGGGTAATGGGGCCGGTTGCACCATACCTACTACCTGCCTCATACCCTGTCGGGTCATAAATCTAATATTTAGAACCCGCCCCATAACCCATTTGGTGTACCCAAACCCACCCCACCGGGGCAGGTTCGGGGCGAATACCCATCTAACCCTGCCCCATTGCCATCCCTAAGGAGGAGGAGCATGCATTCAGAGTAGTTCCTTAAGGCTCCATTTATTTACAAGAGAAATCAAAGAAATTTACTCAGGAAAGAGATAAGTTTTCCATTTTTTCATTTCATCAAAAATCCTAGAAAGTATGAAAAGAATCACCAGTAATACCAACAGATACGAACATATTACAGAAAGACACTTTTGGTCCCAACAAAACTACCAGTCTTTTCCTGTACATTTTGTTACTTAGGATGCAAGAGCAAATTGTATGGCAAAAAGCACCAAAATATAAAACAATGATCCATAGAGACGTTTCCTGTCTATAAATACTTTCTACTAGTAAATTTATGAGAACAAAAAGTATATAGAAACTAAAAAAATGAACCGGAGATGATCATCACCAAAGATATGTTTACACATATTGACTTACCCATATGCATCAACAATTTCTTGATATGCATTTGTGAAAGGATTGGTTCTGAAGTATGTTGGAGGAGACTCAATTGAATCCATCACATGAAATATTACACCCACTTGTGAGTTACTATCAAATGTTGCACGTTGCAGAGCTTCTTGAATCTGCAGTATTGCGAGATTTTATCCCTTTCAATTACTATGCTATAAGATGACAGTTATTCCGCAAAGAAATACAACATAAAACAGTACCCCAAGTACCTTAGTTTTTGCAAATATTGGACACCAACCCTCACCAACCAGACATTTCTTAGTCACATCAAAGTTCAGCATATTTAACGTGTCATAAACAGCCTTTTCCCTTCTCACCTAGAAATAGGATTCAGGAAATGGAGTTACTTTCCACATTTGCATGCCTTTTGAGTTTAGAGTTTAGACAGAAGAAAAAACAACAGCTATAGTCTACCATATTCATCCACCTAGCAAGGTGAAACCCAATAGAGGTGAGAGCCTTATCCCGATGACGCAAGCCAGCTTCTAAGGTTGTTTCCAACTCAGACAAGCGTGATAAAACCTGTAAATTGAAAAGCAATAAGAGTTGGTCTACTTTGTATTCACCAAAACATTGTAATATTGCATACTGCCTCCAGAGCCACTGCAAATATTCATGTCAATTTGTAGGTAACATACAACTATACAGTAAGGCTTTAATAAATTGAATTCGGTAGATGCTAATACAAACACATGAATATCTAGAGTACTGGAGTAAGAACCCTGTAGTTATCAACCACAATGTTGATAACTGGCAACCCAAAGACAGAACTGTTGTTAATCAAGTTCTCCTGCGTGTACATCACCAGTACACCAATGGCACGGGCCAAAGAGTAGCGCACATATATGACCATTCTTAATCAATATTTAACCTTATAAGAGGGATGATCAATTACATAATATGTCAGCATGTGCATAATAAATAGGAAACACGGGTCGTTTTCACGTTTCTCATCACAAATGTAACACTGTAAGGATCAAAGATATGTCTAAAATCTTTTCTAAATGCGAAAAAGACACAATCAGGTTACCAACATACTTCTCGAGTTATTTGCCTCCGTTTGGTCGTGTCTTCTGGAACTGGATAACAATTTGCACCAAATGCTTCACAAATTTTCAGTATTTTTGTTCTTGCCTGCTCGCCTGAGAAGAATACCACAAAAACTATTTTCTCAACCTGCAGATACAACAACTTTGCATCAATTCTTTCACATTTTGTGACTGTTCATTAGCAAAAACTATCCAAAATATATCATCCTCTCTCTTAACAAGTGAAAAATCTAAAAAATGCCAATATGAGTTCAAAGACAAGCTCAATTCTTTCATTTCTGTAGTGGTAAACTTTCACTTTTCTTTTGGCTTTTCAATGGTTAAGATTTCGTATTAACATACGGAATTCAATATATTCCCCATGAAGAATGAAAACGATACCATTTCATTTGATGCAGGATCGATGATTTGATCATCAGCAGGTGCTTGATTAAAAAGCATATTGCCCCTTGTTGTGCGAAATAACATCCTCTCAAATCTTAGAACTTTAGATTTACAGATGATACCACTTATAAATCTTACGCCAGATTGATTTGATGGTCCAGGTTGCATCTCCTGAAGATTAGAAAATATACCTCAGTACGGATTCGGCAATGATCCATAGAAAATGAAATCATCTAGTGTCAAACATCGGTATCATTCATTACCTGCTCGAGCAGTGATGCTGTATCCGCATAATCATCAATTGTATGAATATTTTCATCTAATTCTGTTTCCTGGTCTGCAGCATGACTCCCACTTGACAAAAGGAAGTCACCTGCCTGAAATTACCCATAAACACATAAATCTGAAGATATCACTTCGAATGATGCAAAATTTACAAAGAGAATAGTAAATTTTGCTTCGCCTAAAATGCATGATAAGAAAACACACTAGCGTAACACTCATATATGTATTCTTATGTGACTTCTCCTTTGTAAGTTTTTTGTATGAGTTTTAAGTTCTTGTTTTGGGGGGCATCTATTCATGCAATCTGGAGAATGCGTTCAGCTCACTGTTTTTCCCGAAAAGTAAACAAATTAGATGCTTGACCTTACAGAACATGTACCCCAAAATGCCTAGATTCCACATGCAACTAACCTGATTCGAAGATTTTAGACTAATGGAAAGATTTCTACTTCTAGAAAGAATAAAAATAATAGGAAAAAAAAATATCAATGAGCAACAGATGAATAGTCAATCTTTCTTGGTTAACGTTGCCGGTTGACAGAGTCCAATGTTGAACCATGTAAATCTTGTCTTCTTTAAGTTTTGCTTGTTTTAATTTTCTTTGTCATACGTCCAAATGATTGATCCATTCTTTTTTGCTTTCAACGGTTGGCCACTGGCCCATCCATAATGGATGAGTTGACTGGATATTCCATACTTCTGCTCCTAGCTGGGGTGAGTCTGTTAGTTATGTAGGATAGTAAGTGAGATTTCGAGGTTCATGAAGCTGAGGCTTTCTCTAGTAGTTCTATTAAGTTACACGTCAGCAACAATCCACTTACTAAATTGATACTAAATCCTTTCTGAGTCAATAAATTACAAGAACAAACTATGATATGTATGATGTATCACAAGCACTAAGTAGCAAAAACTTGTGGTACCCTTTATTGGATCTGCCTTTGACAAAGAAAAAGATACAAATACATAAGAGTGACTGTGTACCTTCTGCAACACCATATTGAACTCAAGCAGTTCATTATACGTTTGCTGGAGTTTCTCACTATTGGCATTCATTTCAATTAGCCCATGCTCATGCTCCGCAAGTTGAACCTAAAATAATAAATATACAAAATAGTCGGAATTGGTCATTAAGGAAGCAGAAGGAAAACATATTCTTCGACTTAGAATCTTTAATCTACAAGGAGTAACAACAAGAAGCAGACCTCCAATTCTTCTAACTCAATATCAGGTTGGGAAGCCGGATTAGGAGACTGCTTTAAACCAGGCATCAAACCAGCTTTATGTATATGATCTTTGATAAATCGTAGCTTTCTAGACATCTCCGCACATCTTTTAACCTGTGGAAAATTTTCCAACAACTGAATCTAAACAACCAAGCAGGATGGTACCACAAGACAAAGCACTTCCAGGAAACCAACATAAGAGTAAATTGACAGACATCTCACATAGTGCAGATTTGTGCATAAAGATAAGCAAGTCAATTCATTTTCCAATAAGATCGAGAAAACATTTCATGGTTATTACAAAGATATCTGTTAGAAGAAAGGATAAAAAGAATGAACTCCAGAGGCACTGAGTCATACATAAAGGAACTGCATTTGTTAACTATCAAAATCAACAAACCCTGATACCTTAAATATCTCCATAAGATAGACACTGAAAAAAGTTAATAGCTTAATTTTTTATACTAGTTATGTAGTTATCTGATTAAGTGATATGTAAAATCGGAAAATTGTGAACAACTAATCCTGGAATGCCAAAATATTTCTTCAAAATAAGACCACAACAGATTCAGATTATTAAGAAGTAAGATGCGTTAGCATGTATGACCTCTTAGATCAGAGCAAATAATTAGAGAATGAGTACACGTAAGATGTAATCATCACTTATTCAACGAGGCATTTCCATGTGTTAAAACTGTAGCAAAAAGCATCTTTCATTTTTTAGGACCTCCTCCCCACAGAATATAGCAAAATAGCTATATTTCTAAGGGCAAAAGTGACACGCCTAGTGGCCCCCTTTTATTTTAGCACAATCGGAGGACTTCCTTGGTGCCCTTTGATTAGATAAGACTATATTGTCTGTTCATCTATAGTGCATTTCTGAGTAAACTACCAACTTTTGAACAGAGCTGGGACAAATTTAATTCTTCCACGAGCCATCAACAGGGAAATCTCCCACTAACAGTAATGTACACATGAATACCAGTTTCATTACCACCCTTGGCATTGACTTCAAGATAAGGAGAATCGAGCTTGACGGGAAAGAACGAAACTGCAAATTTGGACACTGCTGGATGAGAGCAATTCCGTACAATCACAACTGTTTATCTACAGGGTGCAATGGGAATGTTTCTGTTGTATGATGTGATATACAAGTCATCTTAGAACAGATTTGTTCAGAAACATCGAACAGCATAACCCTGACAGGATCAACAATATACAATATAATGGAGGGCGACAAGTCTGAAACGGATAAAAGCAAAGGGCCTTTGCAGCTCTAGGGTCAAGCAGTAATGATGTGGGATCAAACTCTTTAAGACAAGAGTGACCACTGGGGGAGGAGGTTCTTTTCTCAGTGATGAGGCTCATGAAGCATAGACTTGCTGAAACAGGCTCAAAGGCCATAGACTTGCTGAAACAGGCTCAAAGGCTGAGCCTCAGACCATCAAAATCACCCAACCAACCACACAATAAGGGCTGTGCAAATGTCAACTCGCTGTGGTTCTTGCACGGATATTGTGGCATCCAAACATAGGATGACCAGATACATCCCTAAGGACTAAGTTTACTGCTTTGATGCAGAGAAAAGGCTTTTTGATTGCTATAACAGTTTTGCTAGTACTGTTACCTCTCTTATTAGCTTTAGATGCAACATTATCACTTTGGTGGCAGATCTTTATTGAAAGTACTAGTAAGTAAATAAGCCTTTCTTATCCAAAAAGAAAATGTCAAACAGGTCAAGAACAGACAGAGTTAAGATATTTCTTCGGAAAAAATAACAGTAAGGAAAAGGGAAGAGAGGGGAAAATTAACGCCAAAAGTGCAGGAGAAGTAGGTAATGTTGATATTTGCAGTCTAACCAACAATATGAACATATTTTAAGCAGTATTGCATATAGAATACAAAGACCAACTCAAGCAACAATGTTAAGAATTTTGATCGACATTATTCCTAATTCTTATGATGAACAACACATGGACAAATATAGGAAACGGGTTCCGCAACAAGCTCCTGCCATCTCAAGCAACAAAACTTACTATTTGAACATTACTGTTGATTCTTTTGGTCAGTCAACATCTTCATAGTGATACTTTGCAATCTCATAATTAAATTTCTCAAGCTAAACAATCTACATTAACACTAATGGGTTTGCATTTTGAAGAGTATTTTCATTAAACAAAAAACTCTCTGGATAAAAAAGTCTAGTTGAAGATAAATGTCAAACCATCTAATTCGCTTTGAGATGGAAGTGGCAATTAAGGGATGAGGACATATATATTCCATTATAAACTTTGTTTGATCTCCATGCATAATAGTCAAAATCTTACAAAAGAAATGATTTGATTAGACCTAGTTTAAAGATAACAAGCAATAGCATTTCACGGGCATTACCTGATTAACAAACGTTCGCTGGAAAGGGCTTTTATCATCATTTAACTGCCAGTCAAATAACAAAGTTGAGCGAATTGATAAGTATTAGCAAGACAGAGAATGAAATAAATTACCATAAGCTTAGAGAAGCCATCTACCAAATAATTGAACATAACACTTCCAGTAAAATGTCCCAGACAAGGCGCCCAGTAGCAAACCATAAAGAGTAAAAATATCGATCTAGATACCAATAACATCATTTATGCCTTTAAGAATCTAAAACCCTCAAAAACGTAAACAGAACGGTCCACCGGAAGTATAAGACTTTCTTCTCTAGTCATGTATAGTATATGTTTTACTCCTTCAGATACCAGTTAAACATCCCAAGGCATTCCATATGTATGCATATATAGTTTTTCAATTGCAAACTGATAACATAAAAGAATTGAAACAAGGGGAATAAAAATTAAATATGCTCTTTCTTTGAACGTGTCTCCCTTGATCAGTTATATATGTACACATTCTACCAAAAAACAAAAAGTTATATATGTACACATACATGCAAGCACTCAGCCGCTTAAAAAGTAACAAATTTGTTCCAGTGCGGCAACACATTAGCTCAAAATTAATCATGAACCAATTCCAATTATTCCCAGCAATTCGGACACTCTATTAAGCCTTCACTGCACTTAAATTACAAATGGATCCGAATATCGAAAATTCATCCATATACTAAACATATTATCAGCGTACGTATAGATTGACACATAAATATAGTGAAAGGGAGAGATCTGAGGAGCGCACGTCGCGGAATTGGAGGAGGCCGAGGTGGCCGAGATAAGAGACGGCGCGGTGAGCAGACTCGACGGGGATAATGAGTTGCACAAGCGTCATCTTCTCGGAGCGCATCAGATCCATGCTTGGCAAATTGTCTATGTACTCCATTTTCCATCCACCGCCCAAGCGCGCGCTCGATATTATTGTTTCGGATCACAATCAGTCACCCTCTCCTTCAGATCTGAATTTGATCAAATTAAACTTAACAGCGTGAGAGTCAGAGAGATGGAGATATTTAGTGCGTGTGTGACTGTGTGAAGACTGTTGTATTGTATGTATATATTCTGTTACAGTTGTATGTATATATTCGGAGCAACAATAGCAATGGCAGTGGTGGTGGTAACTGCCGTGGGGCAACTTTTGGTCATTTTTCGGGTTTTTCTGAAGAAAAGTTAAAAAGTAAGCAAACAGTTTAATAAATTATATATTGTTCATCCTATACGCGTTTAATTGACTTTTTGCACCATGCAGAATTTAACGGGGCGGGTTTTGACAAACCCGGGATCCGGTCCGTCAAAATTTTAATAGACCCGCTCCGCCCCAAATCGTGGATCCGATGGATTGGGCCTAGACATGGCAATTTGGTTTCGGAAACATTATTCCAAACCAAACCCAATCCAATTTAGGGTGTGTTCAAGTTCGATGGTCTGTACTAATCATTTGAGGCGTTGTTAGGTGCGGAGATCTATTCCAAGGAAACACAAGAATTCTTGCCCCATTCCATTTAAATCAATCTCATTTGGTACAACCAAACCCAATAAGTATGTAATTGTCATCAATAGTAAATGCTTCGGCCTCAAACTAATATTAAAGCACAAACACCAAATTGGTCAAAGTAATTTATTTAGTCATGTTCACATTCCATTCCCATTAAATAAACCGATTTAATTAAACCCCTAGTATTTTTAACGGAACGCATTATCAATTTATGAAGAAAATCTCACCGAGAATTCTCCAATATTGCGGGGTTTATATGTCTTTGGGCTTTTTCACTTCAATAATTAGTTTTTGAGGTTGAGTTCTCTCAATCGTCATATCAAGTTAATAAATTGAGACGGTTTTCTTATTAGCGGTTTTTATGAATTGTCTTTTGTTTTTCAATTAGTTAGATTCAATTAGTATTTCAAATTTTGGGGATGGATACCTTTGGTGAGATTCTCACATAAGATTGACGACGAGACTAAATTAGCATCAATTAAAAAGATATGAGATCAAATTGTGCTTAATTAGAATGGGATTAGGCGTAAATTATTTGACAAATTTGATATGTTTGCCTCATATTAATCACATAGAGGATATTTATCAAAAAAAAATCACATAGAGGACATATCGAGAAAGTGAGAAATGTTCATACAAAATTTTCAAATTTTCAAATACACAAGTAGAATTTTATTAAACTAATCACCATTAACATTTGTCAGAGTTTGAACCTTCTTGAAGGTGTAAACTTGTCACTTTATGTGGGTGTGTTATGAGCTAACGAGAAACTCTCATTGAGAATGTAAAGCTTGTCACTTTATATGAGTACATTATGGGATAATGATGGTCAAATTATAATGTTTAATCCAGTAGAAACTATGACTTATTTTCTAATATATTGATGTGGACTTATGGTGTACAAGTTGGCTCTGTATTCCACACGCTTGTCAACAACTTTTTGATGGCACCTAACAATCTTCGACTCCACAAAATTACATCCATTGCAAATCATTTTTTCAATTCATTATCCTTCCATCATTTCTTTGCACAATATAGAATCAATGAGGTTTCTACTCCAACCTAATTCAGAATCGTTAGATGCAGACATGCAGCCCAATCAATCACTATTAGTTGACGAGAGGAACAAACTCAACCCATCAGTAACGTTTCGTGCCATCCTCCACTGTGGAAGCCTTCTCGCACGTTGTACTTTCAACTATCCTTTTAGGTCCCCACATAGTAAAAATTTCATAATGTTTTCCTTTCATTAGGCACAGAGTGTGAATTTAGGACTCCAATTGACTCATGAAAATTAGATTCCTTCATAACTTCACGTCATACCACCCAAAGTACTATTCAATCTATCAAACACTTTTTTAGTTCGCCACTCTAGTACCTATGATTCTACAAGTAAAACCATTACCCAAAGACAAAACTCTCTTTTCTTTGAGCAAATCAAAATAATCCCTCATCAAACATACATGCATTACACATCCAAAATCTAAAATCCAACTATTTTGAGATGGAGTACGAGACATGATACAACTAGAGACCAATAAGTAAACAAATTTATCCTATGTCACTACAACATAATTGCTACTTTTCCTGACATTATGCTTCCCTTTAGAAGATAATTTCTTTTAACTTGGCCTTCCCCACCACAGATGTAACATCTCATGATCTTTTTTCGTAGCCTTTGACATTGATCCCTTGCTCACTGATTCACCACTAAATGTCCTTGCATAACAATTCATGTCTAACCAACACAACTAATGTCCCACATTTAGTTTACATTCATTCATCTGTTTTTTTGTTTTTTTTTGGGACAAAAGTGACACATTCACTATTCTGAACCTAGTGTATCTTTCATCAACTACGTCGTCACTAGAATATCAAAGGGGTTATTTGTTAAAATTTCATACCTCACAAGGGCCAATACCTCATGAAAGATGAATGCATAAAAGGGTTATTTGTTAAAATCTCATACCTCACAAGGCTCAATACCTCAGGAAAGATGAATGCATGAAAACCTGCTTTAAGCTAAAGGGTGATATAGGGAGTGTTTGCAAACTCTACTGCTTCTAGAGAAGTGATTTTAAGTGAAAAATAAGCAAAATCACTTAAGAAGCAGAAGTGGGTAGTGTTTGAAAACAGAAGCTGAAAGTGAAAAAATGTTGGGAGTGTTTGCAAATAAAAGTGATTATCAATTAGTTTTTTTGCAGAAAGTACGATATTGCCCTTAAAATAATATAAAAATTATATTTTTCTCCATTTATGTTCCTAATCTTCTTTTGAACAAAATACTCCTAAAAGCATATGTTTATGAAATAATATTGATTACTTAGGACAAGTAGATTACAGAACGATAATAGCAACACAACTAAACAAGAAAAAATAGAAGAGAAATGCAAGATTTATATACAAATTCAAGAAAAAACTAAAACATGAGATTAAGAGAGATATTGCTATGTATTGCTGTATATATAGCCTAGGTTGGGAGTTTTCAGATTTTTTAGGGCTCTTGGCTGATATATCTCTTGATTTTAGCAATATTCCAATTAGTAAGATATAATTAACAATAGAAAAAAGGGATGAATTTTACGTTTCTTTCAGGTTTCTGCTCCCCTAAAATTTAATCGCAAGTTTTTTTAAAAAAACAAAATTTGACGGGGTTAATTTGGGATTATAGAAATATTGTCAAGAGTTGAATTGTCACTAAAAAATTATTTTAATTACAGGAATTTAAAAAGCACCGAAAAGCACCCCCTACCCAGCTTGGAGCTTTTAGCTTCTGGGAGCTTAATTTTAGAGAATTAGAAGCAAAACCTGAATTTGCAAACACTACCAAATTGCTTATTTTAGCTAAAAGCTCAAAAACACTTTTATTTAGAGTTTGCAAACACTCCCATAGTCCATTATAAAACTAGCTTTTGCTTCTCATCAACTTAACCATATACCGGTTGTTATGCCAAATGGTTTAGCCGCGGCCTGTGCCATAAAACAAATGAGAAATACAACATGTAGATGGTTCAGTCAAATCCTGTGTCCATGATTCATGAAACAGTTGAGAACTATGACTTATAGATGCTTCAGCGGCATTCAATGCCCACGAAGAAATTGAGAACTATGAACAGGTCGAAATGCAATTTGTATTGAACCCACTACAAATTTTGAATTGCCTACTCGGTAAAACTCAAGTAACATGATCTACTATCAAATTGATTCATTAAAACACAACCAACGCTACGGATTAGGTGACAAAGTGGATTCACCACCTTCGATTTCTTCCATAAAGATCAAAATCCAAACTCCACCTTAACACACATCTCAGCTACAAAATCCAGTGATTGGTCATCATTTGAGGCAATGCTCGCTTTCTCCATAAAGCATTATTACAGTATAGGGAGCAAGTAACTTGCTCAACTAAAACTATATGACGGTGATGAAGATGTGAATTGTTTTTCTTGGATCAGGTGTCCCTGGAGTGTCCTCTACCAATAAGAGAGAAAAGTAAAAACAAGGCAAAAAAGAAAAAGAAGCTCAAGCAAAATTGAGTAATTACATGAAAGAATAATTGCGTCTTTGTGAAATTTGCATCTTATGCAAAGTGATGAGGAAGCTTGATCTTCTCTAGCATCTTGTATTCAATTCTATATTTGCAAACGCAACCTACAAACTCCTTGAAACTCTTCTCTTGAACTTGATGTTTTCTCCAAAGGGGAAGTCCTGCACCACTGTCAGTATTAAGGATACCCGAGACATAGAAAGTAGGAAAAATCCAAAGACAAATCATTAGAGCAGGGAGAAAAGCTTAGGGCTTGTTTGTTTATGTTTTCAAATTCCATTTTCACTTGGATCACAAAATCCTAAAAAACCATAACACAAACTATTTTCATCTAAATTCACCTTTTTTCAACTCTACTTTTTCAATCTCCTATATAACTACCTATCAATCACTATATCTATCATTTCATACAATCATCAATCAAAATCATTTACTCCAACCATTATCTCTCTTTCCTTTTCATACTTTACAATTTTAAATTTATATTTTATTATTTCTTTATTCACATAATCATTATATAAATACCTAACTCAAATTTTTTTTAACACATCATACATCAACCTTTCATTATTGATTTGACATATTTTACAAATTTCAACCATTTTTATAAAACATAAACAAACACAACCCAAATCACATCATTTTCACACGAATTTCCATAGTACGCATTTCCCAAGAAATTTTCAAAATTCTAACTCAAAAACATAAACAAACAAAGCCTTAGTCAACTTGAATGTCATTTTCCATATAAATCATTTATGCCCCCCACTTCTGAAATTATCACCTACAAGTAGAGCTATCTGTGAACATAACCAGTTCAACTATCTTTAAACTTTTACGCTAAATCAAACAGTTGCAGAGTGATGGACAAAAATTTTACAACAAAAAAATATGTTCTAATCATCCTTGCAAATTCGAACCTAATCTTGCCACACCAATTTCGACCCGAGTAAACATGGGTTAACCACCTTTTTTGTTATACTAGAAGTAAAATTGCAAATTAAATTATGTCATGTTACTTATTAGTAAGAGTTTAGATTAGCAATTATGTTTGACAGCCTAAGCATTCTTTTTCTTATGATGCTTGTAACAAATAGTTCCTCAGATAAGCAATCACATATAGTCCTCAATCCTGATTTTGTACTTCAAAACTATATTAGTAAAGCTAAGAAGTGAACTGTACATCTACCTATGTAAACATGTCAAAAATCACAAAACTACCAATAGAATAGCAAAGCCCACATATTTTGTCTATATTAGCTTCAATATAGCAACTTACAAGGATTCAAAGTTACTCATGGAAGGCCGTTGTCTGCAGGGTAGCTCCCAAGCACCCTCATAAAAGTTGCAAACTCCTGCCAAGAATGTACTATTGTTATCTCATGCCATAAGGATAACTACTTCACTAAGTAACTTAATATGGAAAAAAGTGTACCTTTAGATGACCAAGGGCATTTTGAGCTCTTTCATCCGCCATGGATGCTTCAAAATCAACATAGAAGAGATATGGGAAGTATCTGTGCAATGATGTGAAATCTGATTAGACATACATATGTAGGAAATTTTAGTAGCAAAAGTGTTTGAATAGTTGAGAATCACAATAGAATGTCGACTGCAATTTTAGAAAGAGTTTGGCAGCCACAATAGCATTGGCGACACGGATGCTTATTCGTAAGATAAAATCTTCAATAAAGGATTGATTTATTCTAATGTGAAACTTCTACTGCTAGAATATAAAAATGTGATCCTCGCAATTGAACCCAAACTTGCAACTAACTTTCACATCATACCTCCCGATGAATCTACATTTTACAATCAATTCGGACACTTTGCCAAAGCCACCTTTAAACTTTTAAAAAATAAATGATGGCTAGACAGCATGACATGTAATTGAAAATCAAGCTCCCCCGGCACACAGAATAAAGTAATATAATGTGCTTAGATATACATGTGAATATATACTGAATTTCTACAAAGCTTAATCTACTAAAAGATGGAAATTTGTTGCAGTTACTTAGGAAAGCCAGGTGCATTATCATCAGGTGTTGGCAACGCTTGCTTCTGAAGTGGACGGCTTTCGATCTACACCAACAGAAAAAGAGAAGTTTTAGTTCATCCATGCACAAGAACTAACAAAGACAACTCAATGTGGAGGTGGAAGATAAATTCACCTTGGTGAGGTTGATATTCCTCATAGCAAATACAGCAAGTGCTTTAAAAAGCATCCCAGGACCTTCATCAAGTGAGAAGACTATACTCGTCTGATATGATCAATAGAACGAATGATTACATGCATGGAGCCAACTTGTTGGGAAATTAACTTTGATTTCATGAATCAACAATAGTTGCATATCTAGGAGCACTAACCTTGAAGGGTTTATCAATGCCTGGTATAATAGGTTCCCTATCCAGCATAAGGAATCGAGTGACATTATCGGAATCATCCTGGGAAGAAAAGGTAGATGAGTGATCAAATGTTCAATTTCTCAAAATTCATTTGTGGGAATCCTGAATATATGCCAAAAAGATATCCAGAAAATCCATAGACCAACCTGTATGTCCTGAGCAAGTATATTCAAACCATATATCTTAGCAGCGGTCATGCTAGCAACTGCACCAGCATCCATGAGTTTATGGAAAGCAACATGCTACAGTAATAAAAAAGAGAAGCGTAAGGTAAATAGTAAAGTGAACCCAATTCTTACCAAAAATAGCATTAACATGTTTAAAAATCATTTTGGCATCTGTATTGAATCTCATGACACAAGATTGTGCCTTGAACTCTTAGCCAAGACTTTACGATATTGTTTTCGAATTTCTTTAGATTGCTTTTGGAGGAAAAATATCAAATGATTTCAATAGGTGTATATGAAATCCAACATGATTATTCAAATAGCTCAAAATGAGTGTCAAAAGATTTGAAATTCATTGAAACTTGAAATTGTCCAAGAAACTCGATGGTGGATCCAAAATCAATAGAACTAGAGTTTTAGAAGATCGGACTATTTTATGATACACCATTAGACCTGAAACTGCACTAGGCAAGAAACTGATGTTAACTAAAAAAATTAACTACCTTTGCTGCACCAGCAGTATCATCCACAGCTTCTCTAACCAGTCCTAATTTAGTTAATGTGTTCTCACACTGTGCAAGAGCCTGAAGCATCAGAAGCTAAAGATTGTGATCTGCATGTCTTGGAGATAAATGGATTAGTTTTATTAGTTTTAAGGTACCTGTGGATGGCTAAGGACCCTATTAAGATCTTTAACCTCGACGCCATGGTTAGCCAGTAAGCAATGTCTGATTGCTAGTTTAACTTCTCCAACAATATGCAATCTGTGTCGAAGTAGAAGGTCATAATTCCTGTGAATGCTCCCACCCAAAGAATTTTCAATAGGCAAAACCGCTCTATCAACAAGCCACTTTTCAACAGCCTGCAAACCATGAAAACAAGATTTAATAAAAGACAGAGAGGTGACGCAAATGCTCCTCCATATCTATCAATTTGAGATGACATGTCTATAATGAGTACTTCTCTTTCTCAAAATGATGCCGAAAAAACAATAATGTGAGTATAAATACTGCTAGACGAGATTGAAAAGTGAAAAAGGGAGTTACTAGTTCGATTGACCAAAATATTGACCTTTTAAATTACTGTGCAAAACAGGCTACCAAAGTACAAAATTTACTACTCCATCTATCCACCACTTGGTTGCTACCATTTCAGCTAGATGCCCACTATTAATGCTCCCTCTCTAAAAGTGGGTATATCCCAATAATGCTACAGTTTTCTTTTACAAAGTCATGTGGCATTAGCAAAGTATTGGATTTTAGCAGTCCTTTTTAAGGAATTCGACTCTGGATGACCCAAAAAGGGGATTGTGAAAGAGGTAAATCAAGAGCCACCGAGACCTCAGACATGTGTCCAGTTGAACTCATCGAAATCTTATACCCTTCTTCCAGCTATCAATGCATAGAACGCCACTACGTCTTTTATAGAAGTATAATAACGTAAATGCCAGCTTAGAATAAGAACTTAAAATTGTCCCCATAACAATGACCAACAAAAGGAACCAATTAAGATTATAGAACAGTCACGTACTAGAATATTTCACATAGCTTGTGTGATAGTTTCATATGTCATTGACATTCAATCAAGTGGAAACAATACTTCCGAAATGCGAATCATCCAGACTAAACTATTCAAAAGTAATATATTCAATTAATCCTAAATTGTCATTCAAAAGTACGCGAAAGAAACTTGTTAGAAACTTTAACATTAAATCAAGTAAAGATAGAATCTAAGAGATCCCCACCTAATAAAGAAATTGCATCAACCTCATCTTTAATTGTGAATGAGGAAGAGATATTGAGATAATTGGATTATAATCACTTAAAGAGAAGGAAGAGAGATAAAACGGTAGTGGAAGACAACAGGGCCAACCAAGTACAACACTCAAAGAATATAACTTTATTC
Source organism: Buddleja alternifolia (assembly GCA_019426215.1). Classification (NCBI taxonomy): domain Eukaryota; kingdom Viridiplantae; phylum Streptophyta; class Magnoliopsida; order Lamiales; family Scrophulariaceae; genus Buddleja; species Buddleja alternifolia. Next base: position 9,121,970 of record CM033391.1, on the reverse strand, counting down.
TGAACAACTGCAACACGCACTACAAGCCAAATAATATATAGGGTCAACCAAACCACAAACTTATCAGTGTCAAAGAATTCCCAAAAATCCGCCTCCAAGAATATCGAGTTTACAAAATGACTCAAAAAGTATGCCATTTATTACGTTCATCACATGCTACGTGACATGAAATGAAGTTTTCAAATTTTATTCCAAACATTTTATGGGGACGTTCTTAAATATGTTAGTAGGGAGGGAGATATTTTCTTTGCATCCTTTGGTTAAATGCTTAGAGTGTGTCATCCATAATGTCTAATATACTTGCAAATCAGAAATGACCCACAATTATGAAGGACGACTAGAGTATTTCATAATGAGAAAAGTACATCAAGCCAGATCGGAAAGGATCTGGCAACATTTAAATGAGATTACCAGCATTAAATAAGGAAAGAAGTATATCAAGCCAGATTCGAAAGAATATTGCTACATTTGAATGAGATCAACAGCAACATAGCATAATTTCAACCCATAATAGCAATATTTAACCGATTGAGAAAGCTTCACTAACATACGTTGTCCCTACGTATGCTAAAACAAATGATACAAACAGAATTAAATTTTCATCATTCATCACATCCATCATTGATACGCATAGACTCCTATGCAGAAAATAAAGCTTGGTAACAATATAAAGTTCACTGTTCAACTACATAAGAGAAGATTGCTAATAATACAATTAATTTATCAGGTGAACAGAAGCATCAGATTACTCACTTCAAAAGCCGTGTCAAATTGTTCACAGGGAACTGCTTCGCAATTCGGGTACGCCTTCTCCGCTGCAGACTCACTGTACGCACCTCGAACCCCCTTTCAAAACATTCGACTTATATCAGAAAACACACGCATTCGTCTACTACGGAATATGCACCATTTAATTCAAACGCAACAGCAGAATCATATGGCACGACATTTAGACATCGCACATTACATCCTCAACGCTTGTGCATTTAATAGCATAATAATACAAAACCAATTATTTTCAGAGCACAAAAGTTAAAACCTGATATGCAACACGAAGACGAGAACCTTCTGAGGTCAAATTAGAAAGTTGCGCAGACGTCAGAGGCCCTGAAATAAATCAAGAATTTCAATTAAAAAAAAACTTAATCAATCACCTTAAACCTAGAAAATTGAAATCCCAATCCATTTAACAAAAACAAAATTGTATACGCGGAAGTGAAGATGGAGAATCCTTGGAATTAAACTCGTAAGGATAGTCTTCAATGAGTTTTTGTAGCTCAATTGCGTCGGTTTTCTGATTATTACTTTTGCCACTGCTGCTGCTACTACTACTACAGCGGGCGTGGAGAGGGATTTTACGGCGTCGTTTAAGGAGTTTGAGGGTGAAGAAGGGGTTCAGATTAGTGTTCTTGATTTGGGAATGGAGTGGCGTGATTGGGGATCGGGAAGTGGTGGCCTCCATTGATGAGGTTGCATTGAGATGAAAAATGGGAGATATTAGCGGGAGGTTTGAAGGTGAGAATAGGGTCTGATAATTTCATGCCGGACAACCGTATTTTTTGGGAAAATTTTACTAAATGACGATTTGGAAATATTTTATTAATAAGGTCTTGACGCACTGACGCGCCTCGGATCTTTTATCACATTTTGTTGTAATGTAATATTATTATTGGTAATGACTTAATGTCATACTACATCTCAAAGTTAACTTTTTTTAATTTGGTAAGAAATCAATGTAATATATATGTGTTTGATTGGAATTTTATAATACATATTTACAATAATAAATATCTTCTTATATCAAGGTTAATGATAAAATGGCAAAAGATTATTTGGTGGTATATAGTGTTGCTCAATTTTATATCAAAACTCGTGAAGTAACTTTTAATTTATATAGGTTGTTCGCCCGATTTTATTTTAAAATATATAAAACTCGTGAAGTAACTTTTAATTTATATAGGTTGTTCGCCCGATTTTATTTTAAAATTTTACGCAATACTCAATGAGGACTACCTCTCCACGCAAAAATGAGATCGAAGTTATTAGAGGTTTTGGTTCTACACCCACTAAAGTAAGTATCTTTCTATACTTTCTTAGGAGTTACTATTTACTATATTGTTAATTTTTTACTAATTATTAGTAACGTCATACTACATCTCAAGGTTGTATATATATATATATATATATATATATATATTATTTTTTAATTTGGTAAGAAATGAACCTAATAAATATGTTTGATTCAATTTTCATGATTCATAGTTACTTTAATAAATATCATATTATATCAAGGTTAGTGATAAAAATGGCAAAAGATTATCCGGTGGTATATACTATATAGTGTTACTCAATCTTATATCAAAACTCATGAAGTAACTTCTAATTTATACAGTTTGTTCCCCTGACTTTATTCTGAAATTTCACGCAATAAACAATGAGGTCTACCTCTCCACGCGAAAATGGGCCCAAAGCTAGTCCAGGTTTTGGTTTTACACCCACTACGGTAAAAAAAAATTTGTATACTTTCTTAGTAGCTACTACTTACTATATTGTTAATTATTATTAACTAGATATAACCTCGTGCCGTGGAACGAGAGTCTAAATATATAAAAAAAAAAAACAAACAAACATATATATATCATTACATAATTTATTTGTAATCTAGAAGTTTTTTTAAAAAATGATTCAATTTAAATGATTATCATCGAATAATTTCTTTATATGAATATTAAATCATATACTTAGTTGTAAAAATAATAAAGCACTATTAATGAAATAAATATTAAAAAATAATACAGGAGGCAATTATTACTAATGAAAAATTGACTCAATTTTGTTTGTTATCATTGGAAAATTTATTTGTATGAGTATTAAATCTTGTTATTTATTTTAAAATAATAATTCATGATAAATGAATTTCATTAAATAGCTATTAAAGAATAAAAGAATGACTAATAACTTTTAATATAAGAGTATAAGTTAGACGGATATAGAAAAGTTATCTTTTATTTGAATATGAATTATACTGGCAAGCTTATTTGGAATTTTTAAAATTGTTTATTTCGGATAAAGATTGATAACTATATTTATCCACATTCAGTTGAAAAAATTATATAATTACTTATGTGTCACAACTGAGTTCAATTAAATTATCCACATGTACGCTTACTTAAAATGTCTGAAAGGTTGTATTTTATTATATACAGATAATTACCGATTGATAATAATTCATGAAGATTTAATACACATTCAATAAAAAAATCCATATTATAAGTTTTAGTTAAAAGCATGCATTAGGATTCACTACAAGAATTCAAGGTTACGGGGGCATTTTTTTTGTGCCTCTAAAACCAACGGAGGCACATACTTAAATTAGCCCCCGTAGCCGCGGTCGCGAAAGGTTTTAGGGCACTTTTACAAAATGCCTCCGTAGACTAGCTACGGAGGCACTTTTCAGTCTTTAGGAGTTGTTTTAAGTGCCTCCGTAGCTCACTTTTGGGAGTTGTAAGTCAAATTCGGCCCCAGTAGCTTATCCTAAACAAGGCATTCAATTGACAAATGCCTCTAAAGAGTCAAAAGGAGACCAGTGCAATTCTTCCCTCCTATAACAGACCAAATAACAATTTCTCTTTATTTTCATGAACGAGAACCTCAAATACATTGATTAAGAAACAAGCTACAAAATTTAATTCATTTCCATCAATGAAAACATCCCTTTTCGAAAAGAATACTCTTACAAACTATGTACCTCTATTATACAAAGTACTAAGAGAAAATAACAGATATTGCCCCAAACTATTAGGTGATGTGCACTTTGCCCCCTAAACTATTAAAAGTTGCAGTCAACACCATAAACTATCATATATGTGCACTTTGCCCCCTCGGTCAGCTTCGGGCAGCACTCAGGGGGCAAAGTGCTACAAATCGCATAGGTGACGGGACAAATCGCATAGGTGAGGGGGGCAAAACGCACATCACCTCATAGGTGAGGGGGCAAAACGCACATCACCAGATTTTTTTATTTTTTAAAATTTTTACTAATTTTTTTATTTTTATACGTTTTTTCATTTTTTTATTTATTTTCATGTTTCCGGATTTTTGAATTGTCTTTTTTGTTTTTAGAAAATTATGAATATTTGAATTTATACTTCTTTTCATTGTTTTCTTATTTATTTTCATGTTTTATTTTTATTTTTCTTATTTTCATATTTGAAAATTATTTATTTCAAACCTAGAAATAGTATTTCAAGAAAAATCCAAATAAATCTCAATATGCATGATTTAAATTGAACGATGAATGGGTAAAAAATTTCCCGAAGTTGACCGAGGGGGGTTAAGTCAATATTAAAAATATTTGAATTTAAAAAAGAAAAGAAAATAGCAGATACCCCCCCAACCTATGAGGTAATGTGCACTTTGCCCCCTCACCTATGCAGTTTGTAGCACTTTGCCCCCTGTGTGCTGCCCGAAGCTGACCGAGGGGGCAAAGTGCACATATATGATAGTTTAGGGTGTTGAGTGCAATTTTTAATAGTTTGGGGGGCAAAGCGCACATCACCTCATAGTTTTGGGGGGGGGGGGGTATCTGCTATTTTCTCAAGTACTAAATTCACACTAAAAGTGTGATTATACATTGTTTACAACTATTCAAGAATATGATCATCCATTAGCTTCATCTATAACCTGACAAGAGAAAGAGAGCAGATTTCAGTTGTATATACTAGGAAAAATATGACAAAAGAAAAAGAGCAACAGTTACGTACATATCAACCATAGCAGTGATAGCTTCCGGATTATCTACTGCGTGTTCATTCTTAAATTCGATATCTTCATCTATCCTGTAAATTCAACAAAAAAATGTTTAATTAATCATGTGGTCCTAAGTCTTAAATTCTTGCTTTAGTTTACATTATTAAAATAATAATGTAATTAAATTAATACTGAAAACAGTAAGTAAGGTAACTGACCTATCCGCCATTGTTGAGTTCCTCAAGTTCTCCGCCTGCCTACTTTCCTCGATGTTGTAAAAACAACGCAAAAATAATTCATGTCTAAGCATATTATAGAAGTCTCTCAAGTGCGCTTTACTAACAACATGTCATCCCATATCTAAAGGATCCTGAACATAAAATGCTTGCTAAGCCTGAGAACCAAGCACAAAAGGATCATCAGAAAGTTGGTCCCCCGAATGAAACAACCGAGAAAAGTTCACAAGTTTGAATCCGTGTTCATCTTCCTTCATTCCTTTATCAGTATCTACCCAATAGCACCTAAACAATATAACTTTATGATTTTCATAATAATCCAACTCCACTATGTCAGTCAAGACACCATAGTATGTAACTACTCCTTCAATAGGATTCTTGTCCTTAGAAGACGAATAACTTAAAGTTCTAGCGTTAACCATGACTCCACTAGTTTGAGTTTTTCTATTTAGCTCATAAGCTTTTGTATGGAATTTGACTCCATTCATAACAAACCCTTTTAGCCTTTTAGTCATATCTTTTGGCCCCCGAGCCAAACGCTTCAACTCTTCACTCATTGATCCACTACTTGCTTGCTCTAACTTCTCAAACTAAAAGTAAACGAACAAATTATTGAATGCATAATCAAGAAAACTTATTGAATGCACAATCAAGAAAACTTATCACACCTTCCTCATACGCTGATGTATTCCTAATAAATTCATGTCAAACACCAAAAGAATTAGAATTCTTCAAAAATATAAAAGTTTTAATAAAGAATAAAGTAAGCAAATATACCTTGGTAAGTGAATCCAACTCTTATCCATTTTCTACCTACAGTCAAAGTCAAAAGTCAAAAAGTATACCTTGGCTTATGAATCCAACTCTTATCCATTATATATAATTCCTCGACTCCAAAATCTAGGTATTAAGTCAAACTGAAAGCTTTAGAGATGAAAAGCAACCTAAAATCTTTAGTTTAATTAAATAATACAAGAAGCACAAAGACTTAAAGTTACAAGAAGCTTGATTGTACCTATAAAGATATGAAGATATGAGATTACCTGCTATGCATTGAGGAGGATGCAAGGTAGCTTATCTTGATAAACCCATCACAAAATCAACAAAAAGAAAAAATAAATAAGTAAATAACTTTTGGTTAGCCTGACTTCAAAAGTTATGAGTCTAAGCATGAAGAATTGGTGTTGGTAGCATAGGTACTAATAGATAAGGATTTATATTACAAGATGACTTACTATAACATCAAAAGCACTTTATCTTAGTATCTATACATCTAAAAGATGACTTACTAACTTGTGTATACATTTAGATATGACATTTACTCTTTAACTTGGCATGAGTAGAAAAAACTTTCCAAAACAATACAATTCTCAAAATATCAAAATTATATCCTCTCTCTCTCTAAACCTTAGCCTTTTTTATTCTTCTATTTTCCTCCGCCGACGATGGCTTGGTGAAGCAATCATCCACTTCACCACTGTTACCACCATCGTCGGCTGGTTGGATCGGAGCACCCTTCTTCAAGTTGTACATCACATCTTCAAATCTGACGAGACGGATATAGATCTAACGAGACAGAGACAGATTTGACGAGATGAAGACGGGTGATACATAAGTTTTTATATATCGTTTTAGATCTTTTTGTTTAGTATTTATCTTTTCTCTCGTATGAGAGTTTGTTTTCTCTCTCGAATGAGAGTTTCATCTCTCCTTGAATAGGAGTTGCACAAGAATTTTCTTGTGTTCGTTTGTGAGTTCTTAAGATATGTTATCTTCAAGAAACTTGATAGTTGGTGTTTCAGATGTTCTTACTACATCGTTTGAGTCGATATGAATTATATTGTTCCAAGCGTTGTAAACTTTCGATTGAATGATATATAAGACCGAGTTTTCTTCAAAAAAAAAAAGAGAAAACTTTCCAAGTACACGTGAAGTTCTAAAAGTTAAATCTCACATAACATTATTTACAAGTACTCTACAAACTTAAGGTTGAATCAAGTAGCATATTTACCAAAGACCACGATTGAGAAGTCGATGATGTCTACACATTTCAGTACATTTCCAAGCGCTTAACTGGTGGCACTTTCTCCCACCTGCAGCCCAAGAAAAAGAAAAGCTTCCATTAATTTTCCTCGCTTACTGACATTTACTTTCACAATTATAGAAGCTAATGCTGAAGCGAACTATCATGTACATAAAATGCATTGATTGGAAAACCAACATACCCGTATAAAAGTTTTTTGCTTTCAATATTAAAACTCTTCAATTTAATCTTGAAGCTCGAGCAACTAGTTGGACAATTTTTTGTATAATAAAGGCTTTCAATCAAGAATAATGTATAATAAAGCTTGAGCAACTGCCCCGAAAATAAAACGAACTCATTCCAAAAAGATAATAAAAATTGTACTAGTGGCGGACGAGCTGAGGTAGCATTTCTTGTTGATGGGATTGTGGTTTTCAGAACATTTCCCCAATCGTAATGCACCTGAATTTTGAAACAATGAACAAATCCAGGACGCAAAATATTAATTACGCGGAACAAAGAGACTAGGAGAAAGCAACTGTAGGCTATAGCAACAAAATCTTGTTATGCTCAGATCATCAATGTACATTTGTCACATTAAAAGGCCAATTATCAGAAAGATAAAGCAGAACAAAAATTGTGTTTAAGAAAAGTGGAACATTAGTGTTAATATATTAAATCATCATCTAATTTTCACGATACTATCTAATCTCAATCCAACAATAAAATAAATAAATGTTATTCGTGTAACAGCGAGATCATTAACCTTTGATTTGGGCAAAGATTTAGAGGTTCAGAAAATGGAAGCATTCTGCAACTAAATCGACCAATTTGAAATTAGGGCTTCTTAACAAGTGACAAATAGTACAGTAGAATCTTAAAACCATAAGTCAGGGAGATAGAGCGAACTCATGATGGAGAAGAACGAGATCAGGACGGTGGCGGCGGTGCAGCGGCAGAGGTGATTTCTGGCAGAGGTAGACTACGAGAAAACGGGAGAAGGAAAAAACAAATGGACTTTTTGTAATTTGAGGGAAATGATTTTTAGTTTAAGAAAAATCTTAAATAGTTTTCGGATTTTTTCACCAATTTATTCATACAATATAATATTTTTAGATGCTATTTTTCGTTGGGCCTTCGTAGATCTGCCCCTAAAAATGTGACCCATATTTTATAAGGGCTGTACAAAAGTAAAAGCCCTCGTATAGCATTTTTGAAGGCTTATTTGTAAGTGCCCCCAATTGATGGGCCTCTATAGCCCATGATTTGTTGTAGTGATTTCCAAATTTGCAGTATATTATAGAGGGGATTTGTTCATTTTGAGAAAGTAATAAGTTGAGTTCTTTTGATGATTTTTCAAATATATATGATGTATGCTCAAGATATTAGTTTTCACATTTTAGCCAATAAAAATAATTCAAAACATACCATAATTCAAAAATACTAGTACTTTTCTTTTCTAGAATATACAACAAATCAAAACAAACACAATTTAATCCAATTATAGTTTATACAATTTTATCATTCCAATGATCTTAGGAACCTTGGGAGGCAAGAGATACACAATAATTAAATATCCTAATTTAATCAAGGAAAATACGGTTTTTTTCAGCTAATTCCACTATTCCCAATAAGATTGGTATAAATAGCCGAAATATGATTTTTGTATAGACTTCTGCTTAGCTAGGTTTATAGATTTACATAAAGAGATGAATGTCCAGCCCAATTTTATATATGTAGAACCCTTTTATTTCAACAAATCTACATTAAGAATTCCGACACGCCTGTCAATCGGGCTTTGTGACTTGTGAGCTAAGCTTCAGTTCGCTCAAGAACAAATTACATCGGAGCTACAAACTATAGGCTAAAATTAAGCTCAACTTTTTTTTGGCTCGGCTCACATATTTTTACGAGCTTCAGGATTATTTCAAATCGGGTAAAAAATTTCTTTATTTCAGTGACATGCATACAAAATACTAACTTTGCATAATTAATTAATTAGATAAAAAATTACACTAACCCTTGATTGCTTTTGTAGTCCAAAGAATTGGTAACTAAATTGATAATATTTTGTTTACCAAAAATTATTTTTTGTTGCTAACATTTATGAGAATTTGTCTTGGAACGCATTGAGGTGTCTAACTAATGATAATTGATATGCCATTAAAGACATAAGACATCTTGGGAGCAACATTTGCACCTTATTTTTTCCCTCGGATTTGTATAAAAGTCAACGTATAAAAATGCTTGACAATTGACATTTTAAGTGTATGATATAAATGATACTATTAATGTTTAATATACATTTCATATTAACGTTGAAAATAAATATTTTAAGTATTTGACATAAAAGATATTATTAATGTTTAATACACATTCTAAATTTCAAATCGAGTCGGGCTTATTTTGGACTGAGCCATGTTGACCTTAGGCTCGACTCACAAATCAATTATTCGGCGTAATCTAAAGGCTCAAATTCAACTCGACTCATATTTTTTTTTTTTTGGTGTATACCAAGGGTTTCCCCCAACCGGACGCCGGAGACTAATCCCTTCGAGGCGTAGAGATCACCAAAGTGGGTTTTACCTCTCCCAACAAAGTCTTTTCCATACACACGACAAGGGGTCGAACCCTGAACAATATGCTTAAGAAATCCAGTTACCTACCAACTGTGCTGAATCTTGTTGGTAACTCGACGCATATATAATTAAGCTCGATCTGAATATAAACATGTCGAGCCGTGGGATTTCGTGCAGGCCCAACACAATGAAGGACTTGTTAGCTATGCGATCTGTCGAATGGGCATAATAAGAGCCCAAATGGAAGCATATCTCAGTAGGCATAATAAAACCACTCAACTTCAATTTCCCTCTCTTTTTTCCATTTCATCCAATTAATCTATATTATAGAATAACAAGATGGTTACAATTCTTGATATTTTTATAAAATTTACTTGATGTAGAATCACGTAAAAATAAATGAAAGATAATAGTTGTTATGTTCTAAATGACCAAATTAGGGTTTCGGAGTACATTTGTGTCGTATTTTGCTAAACTTGAGTTGCCTCGACGTTCTCAAACTTACTAACATAAATGATAATTTTGCTATGGACATGTTGTATACCAACAATAAATATTTGATTAATTTCTTTAGAAAATAATGAATTATTTTTAAAATTTGTGGGGTAGCCATATTCTTGAATAACAAATTTTAAAATTCAACCTAATAATGTTGAAGACAAACCTCTTGTTACCATTTACCTGATTTATTTATTTTTTTAAAAAAAGGATCTTTAGTTTGATCTTTACCTATTCCTCCGCAAAAGAAGATTAAAACGATATTTAAAAAAGACTTTTTTGTTTTTTTTCATTACAAAATGAAACGAAATGAGATGAAATGTTAATAATAATTATTAGTATTGTGTGTGTGTGCGTGTATTGTATGTGAGAGAATGAAGAGTACAAAAACATATAGATGCATGAAACGCGGCTAGCAAACCTAAAACTTGGAGTGTAGCATTTCTTAACGGAATTCAGATGTCACAAAATGTTGGCCTTATTTGGGAAAATTTTATGCGACATTGGATCATTGATACCGATATGACATAGAATAATCCGTCTTATTTGTCAGTGTAATCATAACATTTCTTGTCCATTTCAAAACAGTCCCAACCCCATTAACGGACCCCGTCCCCATCACGTATCCTCCCATCCATCAATCTTCCCCCCATGTGTCAATATATATATATATATATGTGTGTATAGATTAATTATGTAACCATTAAAAAATTGATTTCGTCCAAAAATAATAAAAAAATCTAGTTCAATAATACTAATATTCCAAATTCCAATAGCACTGAGATTGTCAAAAAGACAACCAAAGATAAATACGGATAATAAATATTTAGCCTAAATAAAAGTAGATATATTCCAAAGTTTAAAACAATACAAATTAATAAGAGGCCTATTTGAAAGTTGAGTACAATAAGAATCAAATTCAGCTCACAAATTCATCAAATTGATCACTTTGCTTGCATATTTAGTTATGCTTGGAGTTTATCATCTATTGCTGAGGGCTACTTTTTATTTTTATTTTTATTCTTTTGGATCGTAAATGATATTTTTTTTGATGAACCGTTATAATATATGTCATAAATATTAAATATATTTTTTTTAACAAGCTAAAAAATATTACAATTTGCTAATAGCTACTGTGAAAATAGAGAAAAAAAAATCACACGTTGTTGATGGGAGTAGAACTCAAATTATTTAATATCTTGAGATGCTATTTCACTGACAAAGACAGGTTTCGTAGGCAATTGACATTTTAACAGACTGATTGATTAATTGATTACTAATTTACTATCCATTCTTTTTTTTTTCTTTTTAAAAGAAAAAAAACAAATTTACACACAGATCGATAGAAACAGATCTAAGACTAACAATTTGGTGGTGGGCCCAGGTCAATTGGGGTCCCTACAATACGTAGTAATCAGATATGGACAGTCGCACAGTTAGAATGGGAGGAGATATATATATATATAAAAGTTTTATTTTTTATTTTTTTAGTTTTTCACACCTGTCCTGACTCTATTAACTAACATAATGCTATGTTCCAGAAGGGAACATTTGCAGAAAGCGTAGGGCTAAATCTCCGAAGAGAATTTTTTCTATACCCAAATCCTCACAAGACTTGAATTAGAAATTTTTGATTAAGAAAATTGAGACATGTACGGGAAGTCCGTTAGATGATGCTTTACTTCAAAAGAGAGGAACTGCAAAAACAAAAACAAAAACAAAAAAGGGACCCACCACTAAGAGAACCGATGATATGATGACGACGATTGATATGGTTTGGACAATGTTTTCCTTCCTCCTCGTAAACTGAATTATTCGTCATCTAGCCGCACTTCACATGCCACGTGTACTTCCCAGCATAATACGGTGAGCCCCACCACAGCCGACCATCACCCACTCATAGGCCCCACCTCTTACCCTACTTGTTGTACTAGCATACCCCTTTTTTCTTCCACGCGCCCCGATTCAAAACAAAGGTTTCATGAAAATATTATTTTCTACTTTCTTTTCATTTATTTATTTATTTACTATTATTATACTTGTGAGAAGTGAACGTTGTTTGAAAATAATTTGTTGCTTAATTTAATTATTTGTTTTCTAATCTAAAGTTTTAAAATTTAATTTGGCATGAATTCTTACTTGAGAGGTCAAAAGAATAATATTAATTAGTAGTGAGACACACAATTGTTTTAAATGATAAATGATATGTTAAATGAAACTCGAAATTTTGAAATAGAAAATTCGATTTGGATCATTTTATATCCTATTCAGTGAGGAAAATTACGTTTTAGAGAATATGAAATTTTAATATTGTCATAGAAATAACAACTTGAGTATAAAAAACACATAACTTTTAATGTATATTTTTCAGATACAAGGCTTCTAAATTACTTTACATTTTATTGAGTGACAAATTGATGTAAAATATTAATAAATAGTGAGTGACATTAAAAGAATAGGAGTTTCCTAAATACTCAAATACATCTTGTGGTTTACATACTCAAAGGGATTGTAAACCCATAAGATTGGTTAAAATGCCAATTTGTATAAATCTATATCTATGTGTGATTTGTATGTCTTATTATAAAATTCTCTCTCAATATATGTGGCTAGATGTTGACTCTCAAATTTTTAAACTCACCAAGTAATTTTTGGACTAGTCACACTAATATTTATAAAAGTGAGAATATTCATGTTAAAATACTAAAGGATAAACACTTTAAATATATGTTATATTGGAAACCTGGTTACATTATGTATCGAGATTATGGTTAATTAATAGCACCTTTAATACAGAATATTGATAATATACAAGTATCAACTAATTAATCATGATTTTGATTTTACTTTAATTTATTTTTATATTCTTTCATGCAAGAATAAGGAGATTATTTGATATCTTATGTAAAATGAATAATTTCAAATTTAAGTTTAAAGTGTCACGCAAGTAGATTTAACAAATAATACACTTAATTTTATTGTAGAAAATATCGTCTTAGTAAATAATTCATGTGCTCTTTATAAATTTAAAGGCTCCTTCTCTTAGAACTCTAATCCCCCCAACCCTTCCCCTATATATATATATAATATCATCTCCAAAATTCAAGGTACATATTGAGGACAATTAATTATAGGGAAAATTTCACTTTTGGTCCTATAACTTGGGGTTTTTTTCAATTTTGGTCCCATTGTTTACGGGTTTATCACATTTAACTTATATTTTTTTTATCAATTTTGGTCCCATTAGTGATTTTTATTAGATTAAACTAACGGGAGATGACACGTGTCCGTTAGTCAAGCTAACTTATTTTTTAATTTTTTTTATAATTCTCTATTTTTAATTTTGATTTTTTTTATATGCATATACATATACATATACATACACTTATAAACCAACACCAGCCACCATCCTCTTCTCCGGCACCACTATCCGCCACCGACCATTTGCCGTCTGCCACGTCTTCCTTCGCCTGCAAATCCCATCGCCGCTCTTTACAAACCCGTCCGCAAATCGCCACCGTGGTTGCGGATTTGGGGTGAGAGTGGTGGTTGTGGCTGCAGATCTGGATTGAGAGTGGTGGTGGCTCCGGAATATGGAGTGAGGGTGGTGGCGCGCTTTGTGTCGTGTGTGGTGGTGGCAGCAGCGATTTGCAGTGAGGGTGATGGTGGCGGTGGCGGGCTTATGTTTGGTGGGGGCTGCGGATCTGGGGTGAGAGTGGTGGTGGCGGCGGCGGATCTAGAATAAAGATGGTGGCGACACCGGAATATGGAGTGAGGGTGATGGAGGCAGGCTTGTGTTGTGTGTGGTGGTGGCGGTGGCAATTGCAGTGAGGGTGGTGGTGGTGGAAGGCCCATGGTGGTGGTGGTGGCAAGTCCGTGGTGGTGGTGGCAGGACCCTGATACTGATAGGTGCGTGGTGGTGGTGGCGCCGACATCTGAAATGGGAGGAGGTGGCGGGATGGCAGTGTTGGGGAAAAATAACCAAACGCAACGGAAACGGAATTTTAAAATTTTATTTGGATTTCCCCATAAAAGAATCAATCTCGGGGTTTTGTCAGACGTATGTATGATAGAGTAAATAATACTTTACCCGTTGTAGCGAAGTGAATGAGAATCTCACAAATTCGAATCCTTCAACTTCTTTGCGAATAACTCCGGCTGAAATCTTGATAATCCGAGCAGTCCAAAAGTGCTGCCTCTAAATTGTCTCGCCGAAAAAAACTTGATCAGAAAAAATCTCCTCCTTGCTTGGCTAGATGACTGACGACTAGGGCTAGGGTTAGGGAGAGAGAGGAATTTTTTGTCTTGTGGCTCAAGTGTTAATTGTAACTTATGACCTATGTATTAACTAATGTGATATATTTATATCACTACATTGGGCTTAAATTAGCCCATTATGGACGCCTATTGGCCTTTATGGTCTTAGTGTGCTTTTTGGTATACCAATTTGAGCTCAGTCTAATCCATTATTCAGGGATAATTGCATATTGTACCCTTGTGAAACACGAAACTTGCACACATCCCCCCTGTGTTAAAAAAATAGCCTGAAATGCCCCTATATTTTTCAAAACCCTGAACGAAACCCCCAACCCTACTCCAAATACACTGCACGTGAATGCTACCTTCCACGGATTAGGGGTTTCGTGCAGGGTTTTGAAAAACATAGGGGCATTTCAGGCTATTTTTTTAACATAAGGGGGATGTGTGCAAGTTTCGTGTTTCACAAGAGTATAATATGCAATTATCCCCATTGTTTAATTAATTAATTCAATCTAATTCAATAATAGATATAATATTTAATTAATTTTATTTCTCCAAAAAATAACACATTAATTAAACTATAAATGAACCAACTTATTTTTCAAATAATTAATTCCATTTAATTAATTTTAAGTATCCAATATTTAAAATATTACCACAAGAAGTATTCCATATTTTCTATCGATTTTTTTTTAAGCTTGACTTTTTAGGTTCATCTATATTTGGCAATGTGAGGATTCCATTGAATATGGGTCTCACCTAGCCAATCAAGTGGTCCATATTGTAACTCAAATAAGATGAAATGATTAGATCATTTCTACCTTTCCTATTGTAAATTCAGTGTGAATATAAAATCTTCGTTTCCTTATCTCGATCAAGTAAAAGTCATGGATTTTGGTCAAACTCACTAATTTGACATTATGCTATATTTATAATAAGTTCAGATCAATTAATGCTTCGGCCAAAGACTTTAAGATCTAACTTACTTATAAATGCATAGGATAATTCCTCGTTCACCTTCTAAGGAACGAATCCCATCTTGGATCTCAGTTAGAGGTGACAATTGGGTGGATCGGTTTGGGTCTAACTGGGTCGGGTCCAACTTAGGTCTTATGCTAAAAAAATTGCATTACAAATAAGACACAATGAGGACCCAACTAGGACCCAATTAGAACTCAAAGTAGACCTAATGAAAATCCAACTAGGACCCAATAAGGACCCAAAATTGCATTATAAGATGCTTCAAACAAGTTTAGGCAAACATTCTTTTTACACATTTTCATACACACAGCATACTTTTTACACACACTACACACATTTTCACACACAATGCATACTTTTTACACACATTACACTTATTACACACACTATACTTTTTTACTCACACTACACTTTTTACACATACTACACACATTTTCACTTACAATGCACATTTTTTATACATATTACATCCATTTTCACACACAATGCACATTTTTTATACATATTACTCACATTTTCACACACAATGCACACTTTTTACACATACTACACATTTTTTTCACACACAAGGCACATTTTTTACACATTTTCACACACAATGCACATTTTTTACATACATTATACACATTTACACACACATAACACATTTTTTACACACAACACACGTTTTCAATCACAATGCACACTTTTTACACACACTACACTTTTTCACATGCACTTCACATATTTTACACACACTACACATTTTTCACACACAATACACATTTTTTTACACATATTACACACTTTTTCACACACAATGCATATTTTTTACACACATTACACATATTTTCACACACAATGCACACTTTTTACACACTACACATATAAGTTAAGACTACTACTTGCCCATTAGGTTGCAGTTCCAGGTTGACCCCACCAAAGGGTGAATTGGGCCTAACTACTGTAATGACAAACCTAATGTCGCAAGCATATCTTCAACTTGATTCCTCAAGTCTAAATTTCTGACACACCTATTATAATTTAATCAATTCTGTCATTGACTGTCAAAGAGTGAAAACCCATGTGACAAAATCGATGCGAGTCATATCTGAGTGCCACTATCTCCATCAGTGCACCTATGATGTGAGTTCTTCACTACTTCATAGTGATTGACGGACACCTTTCTCGTCAAAATTCATATAATACAAGTTTTCATGATTTCCAATGTCTAACTGAAAAGCATTGACTTGTAGACTATGTTAGTACACAAGTATCAAACTCCTCTAGTGCCTTGGGGAACTAACTCTTGTGTTCATGAATTTATAGATGATTACAATATATAAATGTCAATATAATAGTAAACAACTAATTATCTTTTATTGATAGGATGTGAAGCAAGTACAAATTAATAATGTCCTAACATTCTCTAATCCTCTAGCAGCATTTGAGGATATTAACCTAACAGGCGGCGGCGGTGGAGGTGAGGGGAAGGTGGTGTTCATGGTGTTGGTGGAGAGGTTAAAAATTAGGATTTTTTTGGGTACAAGTTTTGATGAAGAAGATGAAAAAGAAAAAGGAAAATCAAAATCAAAAATAGCAAATCAAAAAAAATGTTTTTAGAGTTTTTTTTTTTTAAGGTTTGACTAACGGAGCACATGTCACGCACGTGCCAACTCCGTTAGTTTCTGGGGCGGAAATCACTAATGGATCAAAATTGATAAAAAATGCAAATTATGGGATAAAATGTGATAATTCCATAAATAATGGGAAATAATGGGACTAACATTGAAAAAAGTCTAATTATGGGATCAAAAGTGAAATTTTCCCTTAATTATATCTAGGATCGTGGAATTTGTTTTTGCGACATTTTCAAATTTTATTATTATCGAATACCTTGAGTTCATATCAATCAGTCACTTTGTTTTAATAATTGTGTACACACACACATATTATCTCCAAGATTCAGGGTATTGAGGATAATTAATTATATCTAGGATCAGTGGCGGATTTAGGATTGAAGGTCAGTGGGGGGCACTAACAGTAGAACAAGGAATTTTACCGAGGGGGCGAAGGCGAAAGATTTTAAAGGAGGTGCGGGGGGCTTGCCCTCCGCGGTGCGGTACGATATATTTATGGGGAGTAAAGTGAGTGAGGTGGAATTCAGAAATGAATGGAGGGGAATGGGTCAATGGGATGACTTTTTTTAATTTCCAACTTTCTAACTTATTTAAAGTGAAATTAGATATTTAGCCCCAAAATTATTTGAAATTCCATATTAGCCCCCACTATAAATAAAAATTATATATTATTTGTAAACTCTTTCTATTTTTGGTTCAGTTCGGTTAACCGAGTCCCAAAACCAAAATCGAAATCGAAAATCTTAAAAAATAAAAATCGAAACCGAACCTAGGGGGGGCACTTAATAATTTGAGGGGGGCACTAATGTAATTAAAAAGTTAAATTTTGCAAATATGTTTATATTAGGGGGAAAAATGAAATTTTCAGTGGGGGCACTGCCCCCTTGACAAAGGGTAGATCCGCCCCTGTCTAGGATCGTGGAATTTGTTTATGCGAAACTTTCAAATTTTATTATTATCTATATACCTCGAGTTCATATCAATCAGTCACTTTGTTTTAATAACTGTTTATTCACTAAGATTACTCTCCAATTTCATTTTTGCAGGATTATATATGCGACAGGGTTGACCCCAAAAATCTTATAATTACGTTATTGGCCGATTAAGATAGGGAGATCTTATAAATCACCACGGACCCCACCCCACAAACAAACAGACAAGTAGATAGAATTTTCAAGTGTTTGGCGTTTGATTCAAATGATGTTGTGGATTCCGTTTCACGATATTCTTTGTGTTAGTGTTGTGAATTTCAAATTCACCTAATATTGAGTTATTCAAAGTCCTTTGCAATAAATCTTTTTCAAATAAAAAAGTCCTTTGCATAAATCCAAATCCAACCTCAATTTTTTGATGGGGATGTAGAAGGGGAGCTGGATCTAGCTGTCCCCGGTCCCTCCTCAAATGCACTTCGGTCTATTTATTTTGTATTTTTTTTCTCGTATTTTACTTTATAAATATTCGCAAACTATTTTGCTTTTCGATAAAACATCAAATTAAAATAAAAGGCTCAAACTTCGTCAAGTGGGTATAAGTACAAATTCTAAATTAAAATTAGTTATTTATTTTAAATTACTAAGTTATCCTCCAATAAATGAAGACACGTTTTACACCCCTAAGGCTCCAAGTCTTCACCAACTCCGAGTATACCAATAATAAAAGATAGTCCAAAATTCCTAGCAAATCCTTTCTTGATCATGAACTATAAATAAATGCATTAGTCCGATCACAAACTAGACGCTGAATTAAAACTTCATGTTGATAAGGGCCAATTCGGATCTCCAATGAACGATCTACTGTAACGTACTGTAGTGCTTCATTCTATACTTTAATTCATTTAGGTATGATATGCGTATAAAATTATTTTTAAATTACAAACTTGACATGCATGCATTAATCGTAAATTCGTAATTCAGTGAAAGAGAATGTGTGTATGTATCTTGAAATAGAAAGTAAAAAATAAATAAAGGGAAATATAGAGGAAAATCTATTTAGAAAAATTGTGGCTATGTTTGGTTATATTTTGGTGATAATTATTGGTGAAAAATTTATCGGGACACGTGCATATTTGATGAGATTGTGTTTGATTTTATTTTGAGAGTTGATTTTTTTGTGTTTTTTTTTTTGTGAGATAGTGCTTGATTTTGTTTCTGGATGAAACAAAAGTTAATGTAGCAGTCAAATTATGAAACTTTTATCTGTTAATAATTAGTTAATGAGTGAAAGTTAAGAGAGAGGAGAAACAAAAGTAGGGGACAAAAGCTGAGTAGTAGATTTTTAAATAAACAATCATTGTATTTTTTTTGGACTAAAAAGGTAACATATTTTTTACTCAAAATCGTGTTAACCAAACACAATCGAGCCAAAGTTTTGAACCGAATTGAATTTATAAACATATCCAAACATAGCCTGTGTTTTTTGGTGGGTGGCAAGTGGCCATCTATGATATATACATATTTTGATATTAACATTGTCCAATGTCTTTAGAAGCTTCAAGAATAGCTAACCCTAGCAAGTTTCCAAGATAGATTCTTTTCTTCACTGAGATGTAGACTACATCATGTAGTTGTATGGCACAGTTCTAACCCTACTTTCACTTTCCCTCATCAGTGTTTTATTTTATTTGACTGAAAAACAATTTTGACCAGTCAATTGATTTGACTGATGCTGATTGCCATTATGACCATGGTCCCACAAGTTCCTAAATTTTGTTTCATATTCACTTGTAATTCTCTTATGAATAGTGGATAATATAAATCCATCAATAAACGCAATTGTATAATATTTTTTATTTATATATACTAATTTATTTATTATTAGACACTTATAATATTTATCCATGTAATAAGAAGTGTTACACATTTAGTATTACATGAGATCTAAATTAGGATAGTACTCTTATTCCTTCATTACTCTTGAATTATCGAGATAAAACCGATTTTATTACTCCTCAATTATATTGGGAAAACTCTTGGGTGCACCCGGTGTGAGACCCATTTGGGTGCACCAACGCACACCACAAAACAATAAACAATGTTTATTCAATATAATAATAAGTTGCAGATTTTTTTATTGTTTTTTGATGTGTGTTGGTGCACCTAAATGGGTCCCACACCGAGTGCACCTAAAATTCTTCCATTATATTGCACTACAACAAAAATTATATTAGTTATAAAATTTGAAGTAATGATGCTACAATTTTCCATTATATTTGTCTTAATAATAATTTTTTGGGACAAGGGCTTTTGTTTTTTAATTCAAAACGAAAGCGATACCCTAAATACTAGCCCGACAAACCTGAATTGATAGTCATAATTTTGAGTCATACAGACTCTATCTAACTCCATAAATGATGGGAGAGCCACAACTTGTGGCAGTCTGAATTTGAACTCAGGTGTAGGAGGTGGATACCACTAAACCAACAAAGTTTTTTTTTTAAAATTGTCACTATTGTTAAGGAGTGGAAAATGTTCATTGACAATTTAGTGACGACACAAATAGAGTGTCAGTTATATTTGTTGTCATTAAGAGGTGTCATTAATTATCAACATGACATAACTTCTTTATCATTGATTACTAAAAATGACAACTTGTATATTATTTTTGACACTATTAAACGTGTGAAAGCTATTTTTGTTGATAAAATAAAAATTCTTTTACTTAACATTTATATAATTTACGATAAATATGACGTTGTCATTTAACAAATTATCATAATGTTATTTGTAGTGTTAATAAGCATCAATTTTTCATATCGCTCTACCACTTAACTAATAACTTATCATAATCAACACATAATGTATACAACTATCACTACGAAAAAGTAAGATATTCGTATCAAAATGACAAATGACAATATCAAAGTTGTCACTAAATATGAATTTTTTGTGACTAGAATTTTTGTTTTGTCACAAAAATAGACTTTAGTTGTTTGACAATATTCTTTTTGCTAAGAAATAGTAACAATATTTGTATACAATGTCACTCTTATTAATAGTGATAAGAAAGTTCTTGTCAATATTGATATATCTTTAGTGACAACATTTATTTTAGTTGTCAATAGTGACAATAAAAAAAATAATCTTGTCATTAAATATTTTTACTATAACAAAATGTAAAATATTATCACCCATTATATATATCTAGTGATGATTTTAATATTGTTATTTTAAATTTTATTATTGATATTATTTTTTGTTGTAAGGTATTGAGATGGATAGCTCAAAACTTTAGATGTCTTTAATACCGAATCTATGAATGAATTTCTTGCTATTCACCATCGATCGTTCTAGTGTAAAAAGGTTTTAGGACCGAGTGCATGTCACAAAGTTTATTTAAAAATTGGTCAATTATTCACCAAATATTAATTTCTACCCTAGTGTTATAATTATGTCTTTTGAAATGTAGGTGAAGCAAAAGCCATTATATTGTCATGGGATCCCAAGAAAATATGATGAGTGGAATCAATCATTGTTTGTTTATGATATGTGGTAGTCACAAATGATGATGGGTTAGAATATTTGTTGGGTGTCATTGATTTTCCCACCGTTCCAAGAATCTTATATAGTCCCTAAAAATGGTAATATTGCATAGAAGAACAAAAAAAGATAATGACATTTTTAATCCTCAGTAGATAACTAGTGTCAGAGTAATTTTTCAAATGAAAAAATTAATATTAGTGTCTCTAATGTTCAAAGTTTATTTCACTTAAGTTCTATTTAAACTTTATTACTTTTAAATTGAAAATAAAAATACATGTTCATACATAAAGATAAAATATCCAAAAAACATTGAGTAAAACAAAATTTAAATATTAGGGACGGTAATTTTTTCCCATGAGGAACTATTTTAACACGAATCGCTAAAGATAACAAGTGTCATTATCCCAAAAAAAAAGAGGGGGTTGTTGAGTAGGGGGCTCGTGATCTTCATCTTGATTGGCCGATTATCAATTCAGTGGATTGCATGTGTTGTTGATTTGGTATCTTAATGGATAAGGGAATTCATCCCAATCATTCATTAATATAATGACTAAAGTTCTCCTAGAAAAAAGAATAATTACTAAAATTTTAGTGCTTTCTAGTGACAATAATTAAGGTAGTTAAATGTTTTATATTTATAGGGGAATAGGTTCGTCTTATTTCATACAAAAAAAGTATAGAGCAATCAAACGAAAAATTAAAAAGGAGCGTATGATGTCAAACTAGCTTGGTCAATAGATGTTAATTATCTTATTTCATATAACACCCCCTCCCACCAAATAAACTTCCTTATGTAATTGCGTTTAATTAAAAAACTCTAATCTTTAACTGGACGAATAGAATAAATATAAAAGAAATATATGTCTCCTATAAATAGTTTTAAAAAAAGGTCTTACTATGTTTTCCTAATTAGTGAAATTAGATTGGTCATGACTTAATGAGAATTTTCATATTAATTATCTACTTGAGTATTATAACTATCAACTCGTATTTATCAGGTTAAATTACTAGGATAACCACCCCCCCCCCCCCCCCTCTTTGGAAACAAAACAAAACAAAAATCTACTTGAATATTATCATTATATATCCAAGTGAGATAAATTTATTTATGTCATGTGAGGAAGGATTAATTGATTTCTGAAATTTAGGTACGAATTATAATATGACTTGACATATAAGAAATCAATGGGATTGTATAAACTCCAACATATAAGAAATTTAGGATTAATCTTTTTTTACTTTTCTTTGCTAAATGACATGATAATAGTCTATAATTTTAAGGAAACAAGCCATAGGAAACACTAGAAAGCAAAATAGTAACTCAATACACATTCAACAAAGAATTAACTTAGTTATTTTGTCATGTCGCCACCAAACACACTTGGAAAAAAAGAAATCATGGCACCACGAGAGAGAGAGAGAGAGATGGACGTGGCATAGATGTGGATCAAGCTTTAGGTACATGCTTCACCAACCATGCATATTCCTATTCCTACGTTGCACACAATGCACTGCAGTAATTTGTCGCGCTAAGTACATAGGGTATGCCCTTCTTTTCGATTAAAAAAAACATTACTATAAACCCTCGTGATGAATTGAGGACTCCCTTATAATTTGCTATGGAATTTGGAATTTTAATGAAAAAAAATAATATTATTATTTAGATTAGCATCTTAGAAAAGAAATGACATTTTAGGAAATTGAATGACATGAAAAAAATTAGGAGATATGAGTGACAAATTTGAGACATGCATGGCTTCCTATCCTGATATAATTGCTCCGTTTGCAACAAAGCCTTTAATCTTTTTGCATACTTATCATATTGATTTTTTGATATTATAGACATTATTAAAATTTCAAGCTTTAATATTTGTTATGTATTACTATTATTTAATTAATAGTTTGTTGTTGTTTTCTAAAGAAAAATAGTTAAAATGACTTGCTAGTCCTTAGTGATGCTATTTTTATAGGCAAAAGCTATATATATATATATTTATATATCTACACACAATATTAAGATTTGTAAAAATCAATCTAGGTTCTACTAAAGTATTTTCGAATTCAATTTAGACACAAGTTCAGGTCGATTTGAGCTTGAACTTCTTGCTTATGAAACTAGCCTGAAAGCACATGACCTCAGGGCATGAGTAAGAATTTATAAACAATGTCGAAGTTAGTCGTATACATTATATATTTTGATAAATTATGGATGACATAAATAACTGACATAAATAAAGAGTATTAATTTGTTAACATTACTTTTGTACCATGGGATATCATATATCGATTACCGCCCTTTACAAATAAATTTTTTAAATACCCCTTAAACATTATTAATAGATCAAAATACCTTTAGTTATATAAAATGATAAATTTACTTTGCACAGTCTAATTACAATCTATTAAAACATCAGCCATGTGCATTCTAATTTCAATTAATTTAACCCCTAATTTTGTTCAACACTGAATAAATTAACCTCCAATTACATAAATTGCGAAATATGATTCTAGTAGTAAATAAGAAAGATTTAACTTAAATTATCTCACATAAGTTTTTATTTTTATGACACTATTAATATATATTCTTGTTATATATTGCACTTCTACTAATCTATTAATTTCATTTACAACTCCTATTAATTCACATTATTCTTTATCAGTATAATATTATTCCAATGAAACTAGTTATTTATTTTTCAAGTATTGTATTATTAAGAAAAATGATAAAGCTGCTTATATGATTTTTATAATATAGCACAAACAAACCTTTTTATAACCACAATGTTGTTTGTGTTAATTAGTAACTGTTATTATGTGTTCAAAATAAACAGATTTCATTATAATTATATTTAATAAGGGTGGTAGTATTTTATTTATAATATTCACATAGTTATTATTTTTAACTAACTCAATTATTTTATATATCATCAAATCATCAATTCTAATTATTTTTAAAAACATAATCAAATATATCTACCATTTTAACAAAAAAAAATAATTTTATTAAGTTCTATAAAATGATAATTGAAAATAAAATAAAAACACATCAAATAGAGTCTAGAAGTTTTGAAAATTCTATGTTAGATCCATTTCATTGGTCTTGGTGTGTTAAACACCACACATTTAAATTGGGGTGAGTGGTTTTTATAACTAATCACCTATATAAAAATCATCCACTCTAACACAAATATATGATGTTTAAGGCATCAGACCAACGAAATAGGACTAACATAGAATTACCCTAGAAGTTTGAATATATAGTGGGGGTTGTTGTTGATGTAGACTAGTGATCATCATGACACACATATTCCCAGGTACCACCATCATAATGGTCATACTATTTATTCATTTTAGTATATATAGGGGTTGTGAATACTTTCTCAATGGCTAAAAGCAGTTGTGGAAGTGTTAACAACTCTTACGAATACAACGGCCTATTAACGGTTGTGAAGTCGTTACGAATGACTATCGACAATGCTTAATGATTAAATGCAACTGCTGTTAGCCTTTGTCATTAGTAAATTCTCTTGTAGTGTGTAAACAACGGTCAACTTACATATCATGATAAATACAAATTAAATGATCAATTCGTTCACCGTGTAAATTTTAATTGAATTGCCATTAAAGCTAACCAAGTCAAATATAAAAAAAATTGAAGAACTCATCCTCAAGTTTAAAGGAAATTTGAGATTGTATTTGAAATTTGGATAAAAGGAATTTATTGATCAAAAGATGATAATAAAAGGACACAATTTTGTTTTAGATCATACAATGCCACTCCAATTTTGTGGGTCTGATTCTCTCTGTTGATGATAGGACGCTGTTGGTAAACAGTATGTAAGTACATTTGTAAACCAACTTTGATTTCGAAGGCATGTTCTAACCCGATTTTGGAGACATATCCAGATCCGTGGTATGTAAAGTCGACCCTACCCAATTTTTTTAACCAAAAAAGTTATTAAATTTAAATGTGATGAATTCTTTTTCTCTTCTCGATAAATGCGAATAATTCTTTCAAGGTAAGAAACTAAGAATAAAATAGCCAAGACAAATATAACTAACAACAAGGTTCAAAGAATATTGAACAAGAAAAAGAATATTTGTTCAAAAAATGAAACAAACAAAATATACCTCATCGTACGTTAGAGCGACAACGGACAAAAGAGACGAGTATTTGGTTATATATTCATTCGGCGATGAATTGAAAGCTGCAACGTATACATGGACCCCACAGAGGCGTTGGATAGCAGCCCATTTTGGGACCCACGTATACTCCCCCTCGTTCCCACGCTGTAGGACCCAGCGAGAGAACTCGCTGAAGGAAATCTGAATGAGAATCCGTTTGTCCCAACTAGGGGTGTTCACGAGCCGAGCTTGGTCATTTTTCCAAGCTCGAGCTCGAGCTCGATTATTTGTGTTCGGGCTCGAGCTCGAGCTTGAGCTCGATCGAGCCGTATAGCATGAGCTCGAGCTCGATTATTTTCACTGAGCTCGAGCTAAATATATATATTTTTTATTTTTAATAAATTATATTATTATATAAATATTATATTATAATATATATATATATTAAAATATATTAATTAAAAAAATATATACGAACACTTATCAAAAAGCTCGAGCTCGGCTCGATCGCCGGCTCGAGCTCATGAGGCCCGGCTCGTGACCACCCCTAGTCCCAACGCTCTCTCTCTATATATACATATGTATGTATATATCTAATACGGCTATGTCTAGTGTGTACAGCTGAATTAAGATGGTTTCTGTAGCTTGTGCCAACATATACATACACATATTCCCAGTACAATCTTGTAATCATTACACTCACTATTTTCTCTCTCTCTATCAACACAACCCCGGCCCACCTTGTTTATTTTTCTCTCTCTATAACTACATATGTATGTTGTATGTATGTATTTATAGGCAGCTGCTTGTCCTTGCGTTGTGGTATATATTTAGAGTCTTTCTTCAATTTCTTGCATGATCATTCACACATAGCATCTTCTTCTTAAACACACACACACACACACACACACACACACACATATATTTCTCTTCATTTCCAAAGTTGGAAGAAAAAAGAAAGCGTTGAATGGGGATGGATTCTTCAAGTGCACATCAACACCATCACCAGGTCGGATATACATATAAAAATATATATATATATATACGTTATGTATTTATTCTTGTGTAAACATGTGCTGATTAAAATGATTCTACTTTGAATGGGATTTTCTTTCATCTTTTTTTGTATTGTTAAGCAAAATGGATTCAAACTATGGTTTTTCATGAAAATAAAAATCAACTTATATCTAGTTTTGGAGTTTGATGAAAGAAAAAGCAAGAATAATTTACTATTTGGTCTTTTCTTGATCACTTATCTGGTACTTTAATTTTCTGTTGATTTTTTGGGTTATAATTATAATTTAATTTATGTGGCATATTATTAGACTTCGATGGCCTTATGCATAATTGTTTTGGCATAATCCAACTTATTATTGCAATTGGTCACTATGTTTCGGAGCATATAATTGTTAAAATTAAATGACTAGTGTTTCTCTTATATGAGTTCGCCTAAATCATGTTCGAGCTAGAATTCTTCAATTTTAATTTAGGAATATAAACATAATTCTTAGCCTCTCTTTGGTTCAAGTCTGCGTAAGAATTTTCAAATTATAGCAATACTTTGTTATTGATAAGGGTTTAATTTTGTGTCTAATTGACACTAGACTTGCAATATGCAATTGCCTAAGGCCTAGAGCTTACCAAATGCTTTTGCGCCACCAAAATTCTATTTACTTTGATGATAATCCCTATTTGGATTTTTGTGATCATCTTGAGTTAGTTTCATAAAGATATGCATGTGATTTTCTATCTTCAAATTTTGATTAAACTTTTCTCATGTTGTTGTTAAAAATGATTGAAAACTTGAAAATTAATTGTTTTTTGGGAAATTTAGTTTGAACTGGGTTCAGCCAAACTCAAATAAATTACCTATCGGGTTATATATATTTCATGGAGAACGAATCAATCAAAAAGCAAGTACAGTTTACCATAGTGTTGAGTTTATCCAAACCTAATCCGGACTCGAATCCATGCTAGCACATGGTTTTTTAATGCCCAAACTTGTATTGAAGTTTCTTGCAAAAGAAAATTCAATAGGGATTTCTGTTATTAACTTTAGTAATTAATTAAATTTTAATGCATAAATTGCACTTTAAATTTCCAATTAAATATACATAATAATGTCCACTTAGTTAATTTCTTGTGAAACTCACAATTATTTTTTTAATTTGAATATTTCAGGAAATGAGTTCCCAAACACTAGAAAGCATGTTGGTATGCTCAAAAAGCCAACAAGAAAAGAAACCAAGGCCAGATGAGCAAACCCTAAAATGCCCTAGATGTGACTCCACCAACACCAAATTTTGTTACTACAATAATTACAGCCTCTCCCAGCCTAGGTATTTCTGTAAATCTTGCAGAAGGTACTGGACAAAAGGTGGAACTTTGAGAAATGTTCCAGTGGGGGGAGGGTGTAGGAAGAACAAAAGATCCTCATCGTCATCTTCGTCCTCATCATCGTCGTCGAAGAGAATTAACCAAGATCAACCAATCACAACAATTCCAAGCCCTATTCCATGTTTGGGCACTTCTAATTTGCCATATGATTCCAATGATCTTACCCTTGCAATTGCTAGGCTTCAAAAACAAACTTCTGGGCAATTGGGATTGGACGAAAGTGATTTCTCGATATGGGCCAATCAGAACATGCCACGTCATCATGACGGAGTTCTTGGGAACTACACTTCAGCTGGGCTATTTCTTGAAACCCCTCCAAGTGGGAATATTCAAAACTTGTGCTATGGAATGGGAAATGTAGGAATGGGAATCCCATATGAGGAATTAATTAGCGGTGGGACCGCCACATCCACGGCTGTTGCGACGGTGAAGGACGAGATTTGCAATGCAAGAGAAGCTGAAACAAGCATTTTGTGGGGTTTCCCATGGCAGAGTATTGGTGGGGATTGTGATTCCGGCAACATGGGGGAATGTGATCCCGGCAGACAAAGTTGGAATGGAATTGACTCGTCTAACTGGCAAGGACTTCTTAATAGCCCTCTCATGTAAAAGACATTAGTGCCTTACCCTGGTTTGAGAAGCTTGCGGTGATTGTTTCGCTGAAAACGATCACGATAGACTGATATATGTGTCATCATTCTCCCTGTTTGATGTGAACAAGCCCGATTTAGGAATTGAGTTTCTAAAATTATGCGGAAGGGGAGTTTGTTTTGGGGGGGGGGGGGGGGTTGTGGTAGATAGAATTTTTGTTCTAATGTCATAACTTAATATCTTAATTTAAATGCTATGGGTTTTAACTGTATGGTGTAAGAGGGGTTTTGATTCACTTGAAATCGTTCACTATTCTTGTTCTTTTGTTGTCCGTATTGGTAATCTTGTTAGTACATTTGTTGATGACAAACTAAAGGGAATTCCAAATTCCAATTCGTCTTTAATTTGTTCTCTTTTTACTCGCTGCAAGTACTAATTTGAAAAGTCTAACTCAATTCGTGTTTTGATTGAACTTAATACATTGATACAACGAAATAAGTACACTTGTCATTAGAGTAGAACTATATAGCGGAAATGCCTAAAGTACATTCGGTGTACACACACTAATGGGTGCGGACGGAATCATGTTACTATCCAATTCTATTATCTTTCATGTTGACGCGACTTCACCTCTACGGTTTAATATTTGTACATCAAATGTATTTAAGCATTTTCCATTGTACACTCCACAAAGTAACAAATGACAAATAAGTAAAATTGTCTGGACAAAGAATTCTTCTCCGTACTAGCATATACTAATGCAGTGTTTTTTGGAATTTTTTGTTTGTATATTAAGAGAAAGAATTGACACTTGATGTTTCATAGTCTGAACACTCTGAAACTCTGGTCCAAAGTAGTTCAAATTGGCAGTATTATGCTGCAATAATAATACTATATAATATTATAAATAATAAAATAAGAGAACTAAATAATAAAATTATTCCACGTTGATTGTTCTAGGTGGGTAGTGGAGATTATTAAAATGGGATTGGAATGTTATGAGTGAATAATTAAAGGATATTAATTGTTAGAAATTTCAGTGAGATAATTTGGCAGCAATTTCAGGATAGATTTTCCGCGTTTTTCGCCACACCAAATGCAACAAGAGATTTGGGCGTGAAATGAAATTCTATATAATAATGCATCATCGATTTGGACTAATACTAGAAATATTTTTTTCTTTTATTTAGTTATCTTATTTTATTTGGGTAACGCTGGGCAAGAATTATGAAAAATTGATGAAACTGTCGCACCAAATCGTTTTTGGGAATTTGACACACAAATCACGGTTTAGAATATTCTGTCCAAACCGCACTGCATAAATGGTTTGGTGCTAGTTTAGGGACGACATCACACATCTATATTATATGTTTAAGAAGGTGGTTGGCTAAACTTATCCAAAACATCTTATAAAATGTTTTAAAAGCTTATAAGATGTTTAAAAAAAGATGGAGGTGAGTTGCTTTTTTAAAAACAACTTATAAGATCCAAACAGTTTATTTTTTAGTCTTATAAGCTGTTTTTTAAAAAAATTTACCAAACAAATTTATAGAGCTTATAAGCTCTAAAACATCTTATAAAATGTTTAGAGGAGCTTATAAGTTTAGCCAAACACCATCTAAATCTAACATATATAGATAAATCCTTGTAATCCAATTTAGTTTCTTTAAACTAGAATCAATATTGCTAAATGATATAAAGTACTTATAGAAGATTTTGTCATCCCACAACTTTAAA
Source organism: Buddleja alternifolia (assembly GCA_019426215.1). Lineage (NCBI taxonomy): Eukaryota > Viridiplantae > Streptophyta > Magnoliopsida > Lamiales > Scrophulariaceae > Buddleja > Buddleja alternifolia. The sequence goes on along the minus strand of CM033391.1, from coordinate 9,091,697 downwards.
GTTCCATATTTCTATTTTCTAATATTTTGTTTTCCCACTAATCTTCACTTGAAATTTATTATTTTATCATTTAAAAATGTTGTACTTGTATAAATATTCTATGGCACAAAACTGAACTTTCGATTTTCTATTGAAATTTTTATTGGGCAGACCTTAGAGGCTTTGTTTATAAACATGTTTATTCTATTAATATTAAAATAAATCAATGTTGCATTGCAACTAAATTATGAATTTAAGTCCATCAACAAGATTGGTTAAGAATGTTTGTTTCCGTTCCTTAAGCCTTATCTTTTCTATTTTTCTTTTTCGAGCTATTTGTTACCATTTCTTTTTGGCAACTTTCTTACTTGCAAATACATAACATGATATATAAAAATATATGTTTAACTAGCGTTTACTAATTCTAAAGCTCCATGTCGCGGCTTAGCTGGTTATTTAATATAAAAAGTTCATTTTTCTTTACTAGTATTTTGAAATATGTAATTTTCATATTGTTTTAATCTATTTTCTCGTTATTGGTTAAAAATCGCACCAGATCACTCTAAATCGCCCAAAACCGCACCATTGATTTCAATCTTGAAGATGGCAATTGAGATTTCTATTAGAAAAAAATCGCACATGGCAATTCAATTCAATTTTCAATTAGCTGGAAAAAACTGAAATCGCACCACGAAGACCCCTGAAGTTATCTAGCTTTTGGCGAAAAAAATCTAGAAAAACATGATAAGACAGAATATTGTAACTTCGGGTGATTTGACAAAACTAAGGGTGGCAAATGGATGGGTCGGGTCGGGTCGGGTTTGGGTTGGGTCCAACTGAGTCGGGTCCATGATGGGTTGGGTCTATGATGGGTCCAAAGTTCATGGGTCCAATATGGGTTGGGTCCGGGTTAGGTTGGATTGTGTCCAACTAAGTTTTATATAAGGACCCAGAGTGGACCCAACCAGGACCCAGAGTGGACCCAACTTAGACTCAAAGTAGATTCAAAATGGAATTAAATCAAATAGAGTTTAACACACATACATACTTTCTACACACATAATACATTTTTTACACACACAACACATTTTCATACACACTAAACATATTTTCACACACACACCACACATTTTTCACACACTACACACATTTTCGCACACACTACACACATTTTCACACACTGCACACATTTTCACACACACTACACATATTTTCACACACACACATCACATTTTACACACACTACACATATTTTCACACACATTACACATATTTTCACACACACATCACATATTTTCACACACATTACACATATTTTCACATAGTACACATATTTCCACACATGCACCACACATTTTTCATACACTACACATATTTCACACACACTACACACATTTTCACACACTACACACATTTTCACACACACTACACATATTTTCACACACAAATCACACATTTTACACACACTACACATATTTTCACACACAAATCACACATTTTACACACACTACACATATTTTCACACACACCACACATTTTCACACACACCACACATATTTTCACATAGTACACATATTTTCACATACACCACACATTTTCACACTGCACACATTTTCACACACACTACATATATTTTCATACACTACACATATTTTCACACACGCCACACATTTTCACACACTACACATATTTTCACACATACATCACACATTTTACACACACCACACATATTTTCACACACACTACACATATTTTCACACACTACACACATTTTTACGCACTACACATATTTTCACACATACTATACACATTTTCATGCACTACACACATTTTCACACACACTACACATATTTTCACACATTACATCACACATTTTACACACCACACATTTTCATGCAGTACACATATTTTTACACACACTACTCATATAATCACACACTACACATATTTTCACACACATATCACACATATCACACATTTCACACACACTACACATATTTTCACATACACATCACACATTTTACACACACTACACATATTTTCACACATACTATAAATATTTTCACACACTACACATTTTCACACACACTGCACATATTTTTCACACACTATACACATTTTCATGCACTTCACACATTTTCACACACACTACACATATTTTCATACACACAACACATATTTTCACATACTACACATATTTTCACACACTACACATATTTTCACACACATCACACATTTTTCACACACTACATACATTTTCACGCACTACACATTTTCATACACTACATATATTTTACACATACTACACATCTTTTTCACACTAACTACACACATTTTACATATACTACACTATTTTACACACACTACACATATTTTTACACACACTACACATTTTCACACACCCATCACGCATTTTAAAATGCGTTGAAATGTTTGATAGGTGTGTAAAATGTGTGATGTAGGTGTGAAAATGTGTGTAGTGTGTTTTAAATACGTTTCGTGTGTGGGAAAAAGTATGTAGTGTATGTAAAATATGTGATAGGGGTGTGAAAATATGTGGCGTGTGTGAAAATATGTTAGTGTGTGTAAAATATGTGTAGTATGTATAAAATATGTGTAGTGTGTGCAAAATATGTGTACTGTATGTGAAAATGTGTGTAGTGTGTGAAAATATGTGTAGTGTGTGAAAATATGTGTTGTGTGTGTGAAAATATGTGTAATGTACGTAAAATACGTGTAATATGTGTAAAATATGTGATGTGTGTATGGAAATATGTGTAATGTGTGAAAATGTGTGTAGTGCGTGTAAAATAGGTGATGTGTGTGTGAAAATATGTGTAGTGTGTGTGAAAATATGTATAGTGTGTGTATATTATGTGTAATATGTGTAAAATATGTGATGTATGTGTGAAAATGTGTAGTGTGTGAAAATATATGTAGTGTGTGTAAAATATGTGATTTGTGTGCGAAAATATGTGTAGTATGTGTGATGGTGTGAAAATATATGTAGTATGTGTGTAAAATATATGATGTGTGAAAATATGTGTATTGTGTGTGTAAAATGTGTGTGAAAATATGTATAGTGTGTGTAAAATATGTGATCTGTGTGTGAAAATATGTTTAGTGTGTGTAAAATATATGATGTGTGTGAAAATATGTGTAGTGTGTGTAAAATGTGTGACGGTGTGAAAATATGTGTAGTGTGTGTAAAATGTGTGTAGTGTGTGTGAAAATGTGTGAATATATGTAGAGTGTGAAAATATGTATAATGTATGTGAAAATATGTGTAGTGTGTGAAAATATATGTAGTGTGTGTAAAATATGTGATCTGTGTGTGAAAATATGTGTAGTGTGTGTAAAAATATATGTAGTGTGTGTAAAATATGTGAAAATATGTGTAGTGTGTGAAAATGTGTGCAGTGTGTGTAAAATATGTGTAATGTGTGAAAATATGTGTAGTGCGTGTGAAAATATGTGTAGTGTGTGTAAAATGTGTGAAAATATATGTAATGTGTGAAAAAGTGTGTAGTGTGTGTGAAAATATGTGTATTGTGTGAAAATGTGTATAGTATATGTAAATATGTATATTATTGATATTAGAATTAAAAAATAATTTTTACATGTTGAACTCAATTTGGACCCATTTAAGACCCAAAATGGACCCAAATTTTTTTTGGACCCAATAGAACCCAACCCAAGTCTACCCAGCAAAAACTTCCTTGGACCCATGGGTCCAAAACCATTTTGCCACCCCTAAACAAAACTATGGGTGAATTTCACTTTGCCCCCTCAATTGATAACTATTATGACTTTATCCCTATAAACTATGAAGATGCACAAGATAATTTATGTCCATTTTTGTACATCTGCTCAAAATATTGGGAAATTATTAGAACTCTATAATGTTATTCAAGTTAAACTAACTAAACAATTGTTGGAAGTTGGGTTTCAAAGCTGTGGATTTCGTTCAATATTGAACAATTATTTAAATAGGTTCTGTATGTTGGATATGAATCGGAATATCTTTGGCTAAGATTAATTTACATTTAAAGTAGATGAATTTAGTGCATTTAATTACTCAAATTTAATTTTGAATGAATGAGAAATTGATATTCAACTTAAACTAATTTAAAGTGTTGAAATATGTTAAAACTGAAACTAGTAATTGGAAAAGCAAGCTAGTTGCTGTCACTCTGTTATTCCAAGTGTGGATATATGGTCGGGCTCTTGGCGCACCCAAGTTTTATGGAAGGGGGAGGACTTACATGATCGTTGAGCTGACTTGAATTTGATTTATTTTAATGTATAAGTTTTGTGCAATTGATGAGATACATTTGGATTACCATGTAAAAAAAAAAAATCTTATTTAAAAAATTATAATCAAATTATATTCACACTGAAATTGTCAAACTTGTTTTCAAAAGAATAAAAATATCCATTAGTTCTTTACACATTTTTGCATTGGAGTATTTTTAGAAATAGAGTACAATTTACCGGGGTTTCTTAACTTAATAGTCCTTAAAAGTTTCGGCACTTGTTTATCAACTATTTTTTTTTAAAGAAACTTTCTACATATTAGTGTTTAATTTTTATTCCTCTATAAATATCATACAAAATAGCATATATATATTTGTGTGTGTGTGTTTTATATTGACTAGTAAAAACTACGTGTGTTGCACGTGTAAACATGTTATGTGTATAAGTTATAGGAGGCAAATTAATCTTTAAGAATATAATTAAAATATATTTTTGTGATTTAGTAATCACATTTAAAAGTTATAAATACTTTATTCTAAATAACACAATAGAAAGAGATTTCGATGAAAGAAACAATCCAACACAATTTTTTCCCTCCGAGATGGAACTATTTTGTTAAAATAACTATCTTGTATAATTGAATTTGAAGTTTTTATCATTCGTCATTCTATACCAAGTCATACATTTCTCATATTTATCTCACATGTTTTCTTTTAAGATGTATAAAAAAAATATCATAGGGAGTACGTATGTTAAGTGAGAAGACTTAATTCATAAAGATTAAGGCTCTGTATGGTTAGGAATTTAGAAAATATTTTCATTTTTTGAATCACCAAAAAATAAAAATGCACAGTCCAAGCCAAATTCTGCAGAAAATACTCAAATTTTAAATACTATTACACATTCCCCTATATAACAACCAATCATTTCATCATTTCAATCACTTCACAATCTTTCATCATTAATTACACTATTCCACTATCTAACGCATTCTCTTTCTTACTTTATCATAAATAAAATATTATTCTAATTTTTTCTCCTATCATCATTACATATATAACTAATTCAATCAACTTTATATCACATCTACACAATTTTCAAATATTTCTCAAAAACACATCCAAACAAACAAAAAAAATTAATATTTTACACGAATTTCTATAATGCACATTCTCCAATAAAAACTCAAAATTTATTTTCGAAAACACAAGCATACAAAGCCTAAGGCTATGTATGGTTGTGAATTTTGGAAATATTTTCATTTTTTGGATCACCAAACAATGAAAATACACAGTCCAAACCAAATTCAACAGAAAATTGTCAAATTTTAAATAAACTACACATTCCCCTATATAACAACCAATCATTTCAATCTTTCCACAATATTTTATCATTAATTACACTATCCCACTATCCAACTAATTATCTTTTTTACTTTTTCATATTTTATATAATAAAAATTCCTATTCAATTTTTCAAATATTCCAATTATTATTATTAAATAATATATAATTTGAAAAAAAATTGTGTGATTTAATATTTAATATTTCATATATATTTAATAATATGTGTACTTGAATTAAGACTTAATTGGCCATACTTTTACCAAAAGTATATACAATATTATGTGATTTATAATTTCATTTTAATAATTTCGTTTGTTGTTTATTGGATTTTAAATTATACTTTTTTAGCTTCTCAATATTCAAATAAATACCGACTGAATCTCGATTATTTCGTTTTGGTACTAACGTGGTATTTAATAGGGTTGCCCACGAGCCGAGTCTCACCAAATTTCTTGGCTCGAGCTCGAGCAAAGATTTTTTGTAACATCATATTATCTCATTATAAGAAGATGGAAATAAATTTGCCTCAATCAAATTGGAAATAAATTATTATATGTAAATGAAAAAAGAAATATAGAACTACTTATGCTCCAATCATATTTACACATTTCATAAAATATTGCATATATGGACTACATCCTATTTCTTTATTTGTCCAATGCGAACCGTATAATTACACTAACTATTATAAATATAGACGAGCAAGATTCAATTTTCTTGAACTTTTAAAATATAAAATTGAAAAGAAAATACGAAATGGAAAAAGGATAAAAATCTAAAGCTAAAAAGAAATGAACAGGCGACAAAAAAAAAAAAACCAAAAAATGAAGGGTCCTCCACCCCAACCCATGAACGCCCCCCACTATCTGGCTGCCTCTTTTTTTTTTTTTTGTCTTTTCATTCTATTTGTATAATATATATTAGAGCTATTAACGCTAATCATCCCTCATGTCACGCAAAAGTGTCACTTTAGTCCCTTTTGTGAAAAATTATCACTTTCATCCCTCATGTCCATAATTTGTACCTAGATGGTCCTTTTTTGGAAATTCCGACCAGATTTTTCGGCTTCCCACGAGAAAATAGGGCTATCCACTCATATATCATGCGTGTCTTCACGAGAAAATTCATAACTCATTGTAGAAAGCTCGGATTCATAAACCGTTTTCTTTCCATGAAACTAGACACATAGGTCTATCCACGCATATATCGCACATAATCAGGAGATATCTAGAACAAAGCAGTTTTCTATTAAAAAATTAGCTAAGCATCATTTCCGATAGATTTTTAGCTAATTTTTAATACAAAACTGCTTTGTTCTAGACGTCTCCTGATTATGTACAATATATGCGTGGATATCCCTATGTGTCTAGTTTCATGGGAAGAAAACGGTTCATGAATCCGAGCTTTCTACAATGAGTTATGAATTTTCTCTTGAAGACGCGCACAGCTGTCTGCACAGCCGACAGATTTTTAGCTAATTTTTTAATACAAAACTGCTTTGTTCTAGACGTCTCCTGATTATGTGTGATATATGCGTGGATAGCCCTATGTGTCTAGTTTCATGGGAAGGAAACAGTTCATGAATCCGAACTTTTTACAATGAGTTATGAATCTTCTCGTGAAGACGCGCATGATATATGCGTGGATAGCCCTATTTTCGCGTGGCAAGCCGGAAAATCTGGTCGGAATGTCGAAAAAATGACCATCTGGGTACAAATTATGGACATGAGGGATGAAAGTGATAATTTTTTCACAAGAGGGACTAAAGTGACACTTTTGCATGACATGGGGGATAATTAGCGTAATAGCTCTATATATTATATTATGTGTGTGTATATGTATATATATATATATACACACATATATATATTCCTTTATTACCAACTCATAACATTATTAAAAAAAAATATTATTTAATATCTTTTCCCCCATCATCATCACATTCATAACCAACTCAATCATTTCATATATCAAATTCTAATAAAAATCAACTTTATATCACATCTACACTACTTTCAATCAAATTCTAAAAATACATCCAAACAAACAAATTAAGTCAATATTTTCACACGAATTTCTGTAATACACATTCCCCAAAAAAAACTCAGAATTCATTTTCGAAAACACAACCATACGGAGCCTAAGCATCTTGAGAATTAGAAAATGTACCTATATATCTAGATACTCTAAAAGTTTCTATGAGAAAGTATAGAGAAATATATATTTCTTGATTTGCATATCATGCTACGTTGGAGAATTCGATTTAAATTTATAGTGAAATATGTCAAGTAAAATTTTAGATAATGTGAATCTCAAGAGATAATTAAGCATGCAATACAAGTAACTGCTCAAGAGTGAAAACCAACTTACTAAAATTTAACCAATAAAAAGGTGGGCTATAGGCAAATAATACGAATGATGGTGTATGCATCTTAGAATTCTAAAATTAAATTTTATGTTTAGTCCAAGAATTGACAATCATTCCCTTTAACTGCTATTCTATACTATGAAAATTCTTATGTGAATTAGCTAGTCATTGTGATGACATATTCTTTTCTCTCTCTTTTACTTTACCTGTAGTGTATAATGACAATGGTCTTGATTTTCTTTCTTTATCCATTTCAAAAATATTTGGAGGTTTATATAATTACGAATTTAAAAAAATATTGCTATATGGAAAGAGTTATGGATATTCCTTATATGAATACAAATACATAGCATTCAGAGTTATTGGTTTATGAAATTTTCCTAGATCCTAAATATATATATTTTTTACAGAGAAATATAATTTTATATTAAATAAGATTAAACAAAGGAAAAGAAAAGAACACTACTCCTTTTTTAGTAATTCCGTTTCTTTTATTTTCTTTTTAGGATTTATAAACATTACTACATTTCTACATCAAATTAATATGAAATGGCAAATATAATTCTTAGATTAGTATACAAGATAAAGACTTTATTGAGACTTGCCGGTAAAACAATAATAGAACGACTTCATTTTTTTCTAATTTTCTTAGCCAAAGGCTCGATGAGAGGATAACAAAGCGTGGGATTATATGATAAGAAAAAGAAACCGCTCCAATTCACAAGAATATATGTTGTTGCCTCTAAATCCTCATGTTGCCTTGAAAATCATTATAGCAGCATGAATTCTTCCAAACCTCATGTTTCTAAATTCATCGATGCTTAGTAATGTATATCTAGTGCTAAATTTGCTATTGAAGTTGGTCGAAGAATTAGAAAACAATGTTGGATAAGGAGGAGATGAAAAGAAAAAAGTGTTTGGGAGCAAGCTTTGAAAAACCAAGCAAATCGGACATCAACTCATAACTCCTTCCTATTTCAAGTCCTTCCCACAGCCTCATATGCCGAATGGATCTGATCTTAAGATGAATCTGAATGATGAGATCCAAGGTATAGTAGTAATATATAGAATTTTGGATGAGGAAATGGTTGAACTTCTACATACTTCAAGACAATACTAATAATAATTAATGTCAATTAAATTTCGGCAAGGAATATGAGAAGATGGTCTTGGAAAGGAAGTGGTAAAGTTGGACTTTAACATGATCAAGTAAATATCCTTAAGTGCAGCTGTTTAGGATTTGGATTCTCCTTCCAAACAATTGCAGCCGGATACAATTTCTTTTGTTATGATATTTATATTAAATAAATGAGTTATTAATATCAAATATATTATGAGATGAGGGACTATGTGGATTTTTCACAATTGGAAGAAACACTTCTAGGATCCATACTTTTATAGTAGTATATAGATATAGATATGCAAGAGCAAAGCTGATCCAACCCGAACCTACATCGATTCACATTCAACTTCAATTGAATTCAAACTCTTTGGCTCATGCTCGAACTTAAATATATTCGAGCTCAACTTGCAAGCTTCGAGCCAACTGTTTGTTTGTTATACTCGTAATGATGTATGATACATTCCATGCTAATTGCGAGGTCTATTGGGCAACGAATTATTAAGTTTGAAGATAGGGTTCAAGGTGAATCCTTGCCTTGCCTACATTCCAGCAATAAAATACACGTACAATGCTCGGATGTGAAAGAAATAATTTACACTACATCGATTCATCAAAACCTGCATTGTCAAAACATCGAGACTTTGAGTTCACGACTCGCAGGTTTCCTTACGTGCCATTGTTTCATTCTAGCAGCTTTGCTCGGGGTTCCATCGCGTGACAATCCTCTCCTCAACATAGTTTTTGCCAACACGAAGTACCAATAACGTCTTCGCCACACTACCACAAAGCCGGAGCGCGCACTGAAAATCAGACCAAACCCTTAACCGACCATATGTATCGCCATCTCCATCCGACAAGACAAGCACGGCATATTCCGAGTGCACTAGGGCCGCATGATGACGGTAGACAACAAAGTCAACACCGTACTGAGACCCGATCCTCACCACCCAATTCTTCTCCGGAAGATGAAAATACGCTTTAAATAGAATCGGGAAATTTGATCCTCTTTTCGTTGTCATGTAATGCCATAACGCTTCATCATTTTTCACGCGTTTTTTTTTTACCGACCACCTCAATGCATTTCAACACAGAGCACAAGCAAAAAGCTTCTTCAAGACTTAATTGAAACCACTGCTTATCCTTCTCTGTGGTAATAACAGGCCGACCAAAACACGCTTGGTTGAAGAGTTCGATTTGCTCGGGATGTGCTGAGAGAAGTACACTACTCCCTGAAAGTAGTCCCTGAGAATTAGAGTCGATCAGAGAGGATTGCAGCCGCGAAACTATTTTGGACATGGGGTCTGCAAGGGCTTTTGATTCAGCCGTTTTTCCTTTCCATCTTGGTGCCATATCTGATTCACATAAAATAAGATCCAATTATGATTAATCGAAAATGGCAAATATTATTAGAAAACTGTGTAAAAACATTTTTTCTTGTTTGGAAGGCCAATCCCAACGGATCACCATGGAAATAACGCTAAGAGATGAACACGAATAACGCAACGATTATTCCAGATAAGATAGTTACTTGAACATAGATAAACATGGTAATAAGTAAAAAAATGGCAGATACCACGGTAGATTACTTCCAAGCACTATAGATAACTATGCTCAATCAATGAAAAAAGGTTTATGTGATCAATTCATTATAATTTTGATATCTTTCTACGTTCTGGCATTATAAACAGCTTTTTAATTGCATATACCTGTTGGTGGTTGCTTGGGAATTTTAAATAATGAATACAAAAATAAATAAAAAAATGTAATATGTTTTGCTGCACAATCTCAGAAAATAGCACAAAAGGCTATACCCTATAGCTTCTTACAATATATATATATTTTTTAAAAAGGCTGTGAGAGACGCTCTAGCTTAGAGCATCTCCCACACAATTTTTTTTTTCTAAAATTAAATGTTAAATCCTTTTTATAATTAAATAATGTTTTTTCTTTATTTTCGGCTCATTTTTCTCCCATTTTTGGGTTTCGACTTTAACATAGGGGTGTAAGTTGAGCCGAGCCGGCTCGATTCGAGCTCAACTCGAGCTCGAGCCTAATTATTTGTGTAAAAAGAGCTTCTTCATAATATTTATTTTTATATTATAAATATTAACTATTAATTTCAATTAGCAAAAAAAAACCCTATCTCTTTCAAAAGTGTAAGCAGCCAAACTCTCTCTCTTCTCGCAAAAAAAAAAACATACCCTCTCCATCCGCCTCCCTCTCTGTCCTTCTCCATCTTGTCGCAGCAAAAGAGCTTCAGAATCATCGTCATCTTCAACGATTAGATTATCGGAGGTTCGGGGCTTTTTGCGTAAGGGTCTATCTCTATTGTTGGTGTTGTTGGGTTCTTGTTTTCGCCCAATTTAGGCCCTGAATTTTTAGCTTTTTTCGATTTCAATCCTTTTGTACGCTGCATCATCAGTTCATTACCATATATGTGTGTATAGAAGTGTATCTATATGTTCTGTATCACTGTGTACAACATATATATATATGTATACACACACAGAGAAAACAAACAACACACTCTCTCTCTCATAGCAGCAGCAACAATGGCGGAAGTTCCACCGCCATATATGTACTGGATTATGTGTATCTATCTATCTATCTCTCTCTCTCTCTCTATATATATATATATGTCTCACGAGCTGATTTATTTTTTGGTGAAGAGTTTGAATTAATTGAGTACTGGATTAAGTGTGTGTGTGTGTGTATATATATATGTATTTATTTCAGTAGAGTTCTGTTGAATTTTTAATCTGATGTTCTCAGTTTCATTTCCTTGAACTGTTAGTGGGTTAACTTCCGAATTTCGACTACATTTTTCTTGATCTAGACATCTCTTGATTATGTGCGATATATGTGTGGATAGCCCTATATGTTTAGTTTCATGGGAAGAAAACGGTTCATGAATCCGAGCTTTCTACAATGAGTTATGAATTTTCTCTTGAAGACGCGCACGTATGAGATAACTTTGGACAGATTTTTAGCTAACTTTGAATACAAAACTGCTTTGTTTTAGACGTCTCTTGATTATGTGCGATAAATGTGTGGATAGCCCTACGTGTTTAGTTTCATGAGAAGAAAACGGTTCATGAATCCGAGCTTTCTACAATGAGTTATGAATTTTCTCTTGAAGACGCGCACGTATGAGATAACTTTGGATAGATTTTTAGCTAACTTTGAATACAAAACTGCTTTGGTTTAGACATCTCTTGATTATGTGCGATATATGTGTAGATAGCCCTATGTGTTTAGTTTCATGGGAAGAAAACGGTTCATGAATCCGAGCTTTCTACAATGAGTTATGAATTTTCTCGTGAAGATGCGCACCCATGAGATAACAGCCGACAGATTTTTAGATAACTTTGAATACAAAACTACTTTGTTCTAAACGTCTCCTGATTATGTGAATATTCTTATTAATTATTTTTTTCCTGTATAACAGATATGAACATAGAGACACCGGGTGATACGTCTTCACATCATACACCTTCTGTAGTAGATTCAACTAGTCCAATTTTTTGTTCTCGTGAAGATACAAGTGAATGCAAAATGGATTACGTGGATTCGAGTATTAATGAAGAGGTTGACAACATAGAAAATACAGATGCGATTGCCACAAATGATGATGTGCAAAAGAGTGAGAGATCTAAAACTTCGCAAGTATGGAAACATTTTGAAGAAAGTAAGGATCAAGATGGTTTAATACAACTTTTTTGCAAACACTGTAAGCATGTGTTTAAAAAGCCCTCAAGTGGTGCAACAAGTCATCTGGGTAGACACTTGAAATCATGTTCTGTCAAACTTAGAGCCGACGCTTTGGAGAACAAAGATAGCTTGACGGAAAGCTAATATGAGATTGCATCAAGCTATCTTTGTTCTCCAAAGCGTCGGCTCTAAGTTGACAGAACATGATTTCAAGTGTCTACCCAGATGACTTGTTGCACCACTTGAGGGCTTTTTAAACACATGCTTACAGTGTTTGCAAAAAAGTTGTATTAAACCATCTTGATCCTTACTTTCTTCAAAATGTTTCCATACTTGCGAAGTTTTAGATCTCTTACTCTTTTGCACATCATCATTTGTGGCAATCGCATCTGTATTTTCTATGTTGTCAACCTCTTCATTAATACTCGAATCCACGTAATCCATTTTGCATTCACTTGTATCTTCACGAGAACAAAAAATTGGACTAGTTGAATCTACTACAGAAGGTGTATGATGTGAAGACGTATCACCCGGTGTCTCTATGTTCATATCTGTTATACAGGAAAAAAATATTTAATAAGAATATTCACATAATCAGGAGACGTTTAGAACAAAGCAGTTTTGTATTCAAAGTTATCTAAAAATCTGTCGGCTGTTATCTCATGGGTGCGCATCTTCACGAGAAAATTCATAACTCATTGTAGAAAGCTCGGATTCATGAACCGTTTTCTTCCCATGAAACTAAACACATAGGGCTATCCACACATATATCGCACATAATCAAGAGACGTCTAAAACAAAGCAGCTTTGTATTCAAAATTAGCTAAAAATCTGTCCAAAGTTATCTCATACGTGCGCGTCTTCAAGAGAAAATTCATAACACATTGTAGAAAGCTCGGATTCATGAACCGTTTTCTTCCCATGAAACTAAACACGTAGGGCTATCCACACATTTATCGCACATAATCAAGAGACGTCTAGAACAAAGCAATTTTGTATTCAAAGTTAGCTAAAAATCTGTCCAAAGTTATCTCATACGTGCGCGTCTTCAAGAGAAAATTCATAACTCATTGTAGAAAGCTCGGATTCATGAACCGTTTTCTTCCCATGAAACTAAACATATAGGGCTATCCACACATATATCGCACATAATCAAGAGATGTCTAGATCAAGAAAAATGTAGTCGAAATTCGGAAGTTAACCCACTAACAGTTCAAGAAAATGAAACTGAGAACATCAGATTAAAAATTCAACAGAACTCTACTGAAATAAATACATATATATATATATATACACACACACACTTAATCCAGTACTCAATTAATTCAAACTCTTCACCAAAAAATAAATCAGCTCGTGAGACATATATATATATATATATATATATATATAGAGAGAGAGAGAGAGAGATAGATAGATACACATAATCCAGTACATATATGGCGGTGGAACTTCCGCCATTGTTGTTGCTGCTATGAGAGAGAGAGAGAGTGTGTTGTTTGTTTTCTCTGTGTGTGTATGCATATATATATATATATATATATGTTGTACACAATGATACAGAACATATAGATACACTTCTATACACACATATATGGTAATGAACTGATGATGCAGCGTACAAAAGGATTGAAATCGAAAAAAGCTAAAAATTCAGGGCCTAAATTGGGCGAAAACAAGAACCCAACAACACCAACAATAGAGATAGACCCTTACCCAAAAAGCCCCGAACCTCCAATAATCTAATCGTTGAAGATGAGGATGATTCTGAAGCTCTTTTGCTGCGACAAGATGGAGAAGGACAGAGAGGGAGGCGGACAAAGAGGGAGGCGAATGGAGAGGGTATGTTTTTTTTTGCGAGAAGAGAAAGAGAGAGAGTTTGGCTGCTTACACTTTTGAAAGAGAAAGAGATAGGGTATTTTTTGCTAATTGAAATTAATAGTTAATATTTAATATATAAAATTAATATTTATAATATATAATATATAATATAAAATAAAAATATATAAATATTATGAAGAAGCTCGCGAGCCTTTTTACACAAATAATTAGGCTCGAGCTGGAGCTTGAGTTCAGCTCGAATCGAGCCGGCTCGCCAGGCTCGCAAGCCGGCTCGACTCAACTTACACCCCTAGATTTGGCAGTGGCAGCATTGTGGTTGTAAATTGAGTCAGGCTCTCGAGCCCAATTCATGCTCAAGCTCGCGAGCTAGGCTCGAGCTCGCGAGCTCAGGCTCGGCTCGAGCTCGCGAGCCCGAGCTCGAGCCGAACTCATTTTTTACCTGTCGAGCTCGAGCTCCTCAAGGTTAAGCTCGACGAACTCGAGCTCCTCAAGGTTAAGCTCGACGAGCTCGAGCTCGAGCCTGAAAAAATAGCCAGGCTCGGCTCGAGCTCAGCTCATTTACACCCCTACTTTAACATATAAATTGTAGACTTTCATATAAATTTTGTAACTGCACAAGAATAGACTCATTTCGATACCCGGCTGAAAGAATACGGCAAGCAAAAAAGCGGCATTAGAGCAATTTTTTAACGAAAATAATGATTTCTTCCTTGTTTCGGTTCAATTTTCTCCCTTTTTTCGTTCATTTATGGGTTTTGACTTGAACGCATAAATTGTAGAGTTTCATATAAACTTTGTAATCACACAAGAATGGACTCATTTCGATGCTCGGGTGAAGGAACACGACAAGCAAAAAAGCGGCATTAGAGTAATTTAAAAAAAAATAAAAAAAATTTGGGGATAATTACACCCACACCGCCTCAATGATGGGGTAATTACACAAACCTCCCCTCACTAATTGATAAATATGTTAAAGATTTTTTACAATTGCACCCCCGTGTGTAACAATTTTTATAATTGCAACCCCTCTAACTTTACAAATAGACCCCTGAAGGGAAGTGTTTGTAATTATCAATTAGTGAGGGGAGGTTTGTGTAATTACTTCATCATTGAGGGGGGTGAGTGTAAATATCCCTAATTTTTTCCTTGTTTCCGGCTCATTTTTCTCCTTTCGTTCATTTTTGAATTTTGACTTGAACACATAAATTGTAGATTTTCATATAAACTTTGTAACCGCACAAGAATTTACTCATTTCAATGCCCAAGTGAAGGAATACAACAAGCAAAAAGGAAACATTAGAGCAATTTTTAAAGAAAATAATGACTTTGTCCATATTTCAGACTCATTTTTCTCCTTTTTTCATTCATTTTTGGGTTTCGACTTGAACATATAAATTGTAGATTTTCATATAAACTTTGTATTCGCACAAGAATGGACTCATTTTCATGCCCGGGTGAAAGAATACGGCAAGCAAAAAAGCAACATTTGTTCAAGTCCATTCTTGCCATATTCCTTCATCCGGGCATCGAAATGAGTCCATTCTTATACGGTTACTAAGTTTATATGAAAATCTACAATTTTTATGTTCAAGATGAAATACAAAAATGCACGAAAAAGGGAGAAAAATGAGCCGAAAACTAGAAAAAAATCATTATTTTCTTGAACAAGAATGGACTTGAACAAATGTTGCTTTTTTGCTTGCTGTATTCCTTCACCAGGGCGAAATGAGTCCATTCTTGTGCGGTTACAAAGTTTACATGAAAATCTACAATTTATGTGTTCAACTCGAAACTCAAAAATGAATGAAAAAGGGAGAAAAATGAGCCTGAAACATAGACAAATTCATTATTTTCTTTAAAAAATAGCTCTAATGTTTCCTTTTTACTTGTCGTGTTTCTTCACCTGGGCATTGAAATGAGTCCATTCTTGTGCGGTTCCAAAGTTTATATGAAAATCTACTATTTATGTATTCAAGTCGAAACCCAATGAACGGAAGGGGAGAAAAATGAAACGGAAACAAGGAAAACATTATTTTCTAAAACAAATTGCTCTAATGCCGCTTTTTTGCTTGCCTTATTCCTTCACCCGGGCATCGAAATGAGTTCATTCTTGTGCGATTACAAAGTTTATATGAAACTCTACAATTTATGTGTTCAAGTCGAAACCCACAAATGAATGAAAAAGGGAGAAAAATGAGCCGGAAACTAGAAAAAAATCATTATTTTCTTGAACAAGAATGGACTTGAACGAATGTTGCTTTTTTGCTTGCCGTATTCTTTTACCCGAACATAGAAATGAGTCCATTCTTGTGGGGTTATAAAGTTTATATGAAAATCTACAATTTATATGTTCAAGTCGAAACTGAAAAAATGAACGAAAAAGGGAGAAAAATGAGCCGAAAACATAGACAAAGTCATTATTTTCTTTAAAATATTGCTCTAATGTTTCCTTTCCACTTGCCGTATTCCTTCAACCAAGCATCGAAATGAGTCCATTCTTATGCGGTTACAAAGTTTATATGAAAGTCTTCAATTTATATATTCAAGTCGAAACCCAAAAATGCACGAAAAAGGGAGCCGAAAATATAGAAAAAGATATTATTTAGTTAAAAAAAGATTTAATATTTAATATTAGAAAAAAAAATTGTGTGGGAGACGCTCTAAGCTAGAGCATCTCTCACAGTTTTTTTTTTTTTTTTAAAAAAAATATATATATATATATATATATATTGTGAGACGCTATAGCCAATAGCGTCTCTAAGGTGAGATGCTATACGGTATAGCGTTTTGTGCTATTTTCTGACATTCTGCAAAACATATAACATTTTCTGATTTTTTATGTATTTTTGTATTAATTATTTAAATTTTCCGTGGTTGCTTCAACCGTCAACTTCATCAACCGAGTTAAAAGAAAATCAAAATTACATAGAAATGAGGACTAAAATAACAGCTTTAAGTAAATGATTTGAGTGAATAAAAGCTTTAGAGTGGAGCGATAGCGAAAAAGCTTTGGTAGGCAAGGATGAGTCAAAAGCGAGTAACAGATGGATGCGTTAGAAATGTAGTTCCCGGTCAATAAGAAGAGTATGAGCATCGGCTACTAGAGAATGACTTCATCCAAAATCTTTAAATCTCAGTACATGGTTGATTTGCGTACCTCGTTTCAGCTACAGCGGGACTTCAGGTCGAGACCAAGTTCGTTCCACTCCCCTTTCTTTACCTGAATAGCACAGAATTAGATTCTGCAAAAGCAAAATACAACGCATGTAATTGCAGTTTATAAGTTGGACAAGGACCTTTGAGAAGAGTAAAACTGAATATTCAAGGAAAAAAAAATTCAGAATCAATTGCGAATTCCTAGCAGAGAAATACAAAATTATAATCAATCATAATGATCCTAGTCATACACGTTCCGTTTCTTTCAATTTTAAGATCACTAAAAGTTACTTGATGTTCATCTCCAATTACATAAGCAACTCTTTATTTTTATTTTTTGGATAAAATTTAATATGTGACTCTAAATATCATTTCCTCAACACATAACAAAACTAATGTGATGTTAACAGCATTACAAGAAAAGCATGGACAGTTAACTACAATCCAATCAAAGCTAAAATAATAATAATAATAATAATTAGATAACAAGAAAACAAGCCAAAGCTTAATAATGACATGTAAATACATCAGGAGAAAATAAATACTATCAGTTATCATATAGTCAGACAAAATTAAATAGGCAGAAAACAGAGGAGAAGTGAAAGAGATTTTGACACATAAAGCATAAATAATTACCTCTTTTGAAATAACTCCGGATAACGAAAGAAATTGCCGGAGCAGGAACGGCGGCGGCGGCGGCGGTGAGATGAATGGGAAGAGAAGGAGACTTTAACGGCTGCCGACGGCGGCGGAGGGTGGAGGGGGTTTTAGAGTGAAAGATCAGTAAGGGCCCGTTTGGTAACCCTATTGTTTTGAGTTTTTTTGTTTTTGTTTCAACAATACTGAAAACAGGAAGTAAAAACGTGTTTGGTAAAATTGTTTTCATTTTCTTTTTTTTATAAACGTTTTTAGTTTTGATAAAAAAAGTACAAACACAAAAAAGGTGTTTTGCAAACATATTAAAACAGTTTTCAGTTTGAGAAAACACGGTACTTACAGAAGACTCCCTATCGAATCCCGTCCAGCCCGAAAAATTCTCAATTCTTAAAATCCTCAACTCGTCGCTCCAAATTTCTCAATTCTTAAACCCTAAACTCATATCAAAGAAGCAGCAGCAACATCGCAGGTGAGAGGCAGCCCGCAGCAGCATCGCAGGTGAAATTGGAAGAGAAGCATAAGGTAAAATCTCCTCTTCCCCATGGATTTCTTATGAAATAGACAGAGAAACATAAGTAAAATCTCCTCTTCCCCATGGATTTCTTATTCCCTCCTGCTCTGTTTATAGTCTTGGTTGATTGAAGTTTCATAGTCTTGCAAGAACTCATCATTCAAGTTTCAAAAATGTTTGGCTTACTTTTAACATGAGGAGAGCTTTGGAATTAGCAGAAGATGTACCCTATTCATTTGGTGCTTGATTTTCACATAAAGTTTAAGAAACTATTCTTCTTTGGCCCTTTGTGAAGCATATAATATTGATATAGGATAAGCTACACTTTCTGCCTACCTTCCACCCATATGGATGTTTATCTTATTATGCTTGATTTTCACTAACTGAATAAAAGTTCATATTTATTCAAAAAGATTAGGAGCCCATGACTTGTGTAATTTACGTTTTTCCACTATTGTAGCTACATATAACAATTTCTTGAGAGTGTATCAAATATAAATGTCAAGTTAATAGGAAAAAAAAATTCTTTCTTGCTCAAACAGAATAGGGATTTGAAGGGTGAAATTTTAAGAACTTCATAGTTATCCTTTAATTTTAATTTTGTGACATTAGTTTTTTTAAATATAATATTGATGCCCTTATTGTTTTTATTGAAGGACAGTAGATACAAACTGATACTGTAGTTAAATGCAAAATAGAAGGCCACTTTATCTCATATTTTAATAAGAGTGATAAAAATGTCATTAATGTTTATTTTCTTATTTCTTATCACACTGAGATGGAGAGTATAGGTCTTAGTGATGTCGGGGAGGAAGATGTTGTTGAGATTGCACCTTTCCCAAAAAAAGGATTGTGGACCATGGTCTGAGAAGTCTCTCGCAACTTATATCGAGTTTGATGTATGAAGAGGTCATAAAAAAGAATAGGCCTACAACGACTTTCTCAAAAGAAAGCTGGAAATTTATTAAAGAAAATATGTGTAGACAAACAGGTTATGCGTATACGCATGACCAACTTAGAAACAAGTTTAATGGACTAAGGAGTGTTTATAAAGACTTCACAAAGTGCTTAAAGAGACAGGAGTTAGTAGGGATCCAATTACTGGAAATGTACTTGCAGAGGAAGCTACTTGGAAGAAGCTTTATTCGGTGAGCTATCATGTTCATATTTTTGCATAATTCACATAAATTAATCATTAAAATAATTTGCTGTCTTTTATTTTTTATTTTTTTCAAATATTATATAGGTTAACAAACATGCAAGGCAATTTAGAAAAAAGGGTGTCCTCACTATGACAAGTTATGCACTATATATGGGGATACTTCGGCAACTGGAGAACATGCCCATCCATCAACTAAACTTCCATCTGATACTGAAGATGAAACAGAGGACCCTGCTTTTGATCCCAATGGTGAAGAAGAACTTGAAGATGATGATGAACTCATAGAACTGCCAAAACGTCCTAAAACTCGATCATGCACACCTAAGAATAAAAGACATAGGAAGGAAAGTTATGGAGCTACTCTTACTAGTCTTATGAGCACTTACATGGAGAGTTCCCAAAAACGGGCAGATGCAATGACTCAAAGATTGCTCAACTTAACTCCGGGAGGATCGTGTGAATCTTGCAGTGATAGTAATTGTGATTCAGCAACTGATAAGTCTGATGAAGCTCGTAAAATCTTGAACGAATGCATAGAGGCTCTCAATAAATTGGATGACATTGATGGTCCAAGTTATGCTAAAGCTATGAAGTTATTTCATGAAAATCCAACTTGGAGAGAGACTTTTATGCAGTTGCCAGACAATAGGAGAGAGATTTAGTCATTAATCTTTGAGTATATGAGATTTGTCGTTTTGATTATTTTGAAAACTTTATTATGCTATTAACGTTTATGAGATTTAGTCACTATGCTTTTGTATGACTTTTAGCTGGATGATGGACTATGTTATTAACGTTTTTTTGACTTGGTGATTTTAGTTCTATGATTAATATGAGAACAAGTTATTTTGAAATTGACAAATATTACATACTTGGTGTATTGTCACAGGAATTTATTATGGATCCATTACCACTTCATTGGTATGATATCATTGAAGAACTAGAACAAATTGAAGAAGATGTTATGATGATGTTCTTGATGTTATTTTGCTTTGAAGAATATGAACGTCTCTATTTGCTGAAGACACCTTGTAGGAACTCAAAGATGTCAGGTCATGCATATGTGATGGAATTAATGAATGCAAATCCTACTCGATGTTATGATATGTTTCGGATGAAGCCTGACGTATTCATTACATTTAGCAATACTTTGATGGAGAATTGTGGTTTAAAGCATTCTAGATATCTTTCTGCATATGAACAAGTTGCAATATTCTTACACATAATAGCACATGGTATTACGAGTAGAGTTGCTGCAGAAAAATTTCAACATTCTGGAGAAACAATATCCAAGGTCTTTCATCGTGTTTGAAAGCGATTTGTAAATTAGGAGTTGAGATAATTGCTCCTCCTAATTTTGACGAAGTTCCTCCCGAGATTCTACACAATCCCAAGTATTATCCATTCTTTAAGGTAAAGACAAATGCTTTAATACAACCAATTTGAAACACATTAATGGTTATGGCTGAAGTTTTTACCATTGTTATAGGATTGTATTGGAGCAATTGATGGAACACACATAGAAGCATGTATACCAATTCCACAACAAATTCCTTATCGCGGTAAAAAAGTTGAGCCTACCCAAAATGTGATTGCAGCATGTTCATTTGATTTGTGCTTCACCTTTGTAATGTGTGGTTGGGAAGGAACAGCAAATGATTCAAGAATTTTTTTTGAGTGCATTACCAATCCTGAAAATAAATTTCCAATGCCCGTTGGAGGTATTATTTATATTGAACAAATAAATTGTTTTGCTTTTTCAATATTTATTCTTTTTAATATGTTAATTATTCGTATTCTTCTTTGACAGATAAGTATTATCTCGTAGATTCTGGATTCACAAACATGCCTGAATTTTTAGCGCCAATTCGTGGAGAATGATATCACTTGAATGACTGGAGAAACAGTGGTCGAGTACCTCAAGGAAGAGAAGAACTTTTTAATTACTATCATTCCTCGTTAAGAAATGGCATAGAGCGAAGTTTTGGAGTATTAAAAGAACGATTTACAATTCTGAGCAATATGCTTCCGTATCCAATGGAGACTCAGAAATATATACCAATTGCTTGTTGTACTGTACACAACTTCATCCGCAAGCATTCTAAGAAGGATAAGTACTTTGACAATTATGCCGATGAAGACATGATTGTAGAAGACTCTGAGTTTGGCATTGGCGCTAGTTCGCAAAATCCAATTGATATCAATATTTCTCGAGCTCATCTTCGCCAAATGGGACGTGTAAGAGATGAGATTGCTGATCAAATATGGGCTACTTTTCGTGGCACATAATTTGTAGGATGTGTTTCTGTTTTGACTGAAATTGCGACATTGAGATATTATTTATAGGATATTCATCTATGCTTTTGACTAGTTATATATTTTGATTGAAATTATGATATTGAGATACTATTTCTATGTTACTGATTTATGCTTTTGACTAGATATATATTGTGTGTATATATCAATATGTAAAGATAATGTAGTAACAAAAATAAATAAATAAATAATAATAATAATAATAATAATAATAATAATAAAAGCAAAAACTTTAACATGTGTTAGCAAACATGTTTTCAAGTTTCTATTTTCAAATTTGAAAAATTTACCAAACATGTTTTGTTTGTATTTTTTAACACAAAAAAAACAGAAACGTTGTTTCTGTTTGCTTTTAAAAAAAAACAGAAACGATCATGGTTACCAAACGAGCCCTAAAGAAACACCTTTTTGTTTTGGAAACTTAATTACTAAAACACTCCTCAACTTTTGAAAATTACATAAAATTTCCTAAGACATTCGAATTACACCCCTATTAATTTAAATTTTTTTATAATTTTACTTCTGTGAATCTTACAAATAACCCCATAGACCTTTGAGTAAGGAAAGTTTGATAGTTACACAGGGGTATGTATGTAATTTTCTCCTCTTTGTTCTTTTGATAAATAAAGACAGCTTATGAAGTTCCAAGTTTTCCTTATACTTGCTAAAATACCAGATCCTAGATGTAGTAGTTTTTCATTTTTTCTTTTATTATAGTTTCAGACGTAGTTAAGGGTGCACATAAATCCGTACAATTGATTTGAGTCGCTCAAATAAAGCTGAAATGCTAGAAAATCATCGGTTTATAATTTTTTTTTAAGTAATATTAGCATTTTGATAATATTGAACTCCGCCACTTTTAGGTCAAGTGTTAAATAATTATAACTTGTTTAATTTAGAACCTGACCGTTAATTATATATATCACATATATATATACATATATAGCTATATATTATTACCTTTTTTTTGGTTGCCTACCACAGTATCCCGAGCATTGCCGGATTAATCTGTTAGTTGACCCGGGTCGCACACCTAGCCTGGTGGGTGAGTCTTCCAACGGGGGTAACTGCGTACACAAGGAATCGAACCCGAGACCTTGCATAAGCGGAACCGAGCTGCTTAACACTTGGACCAACCCCCGTTGGTATTATCACCTATTTTGAATAGGTGATAATATATATATATATATATATATATATAATGCTCATTAACAAGAAGGGTTTTATTCGTATTTTCATTTAATTTGAACTAGAGTTTCCTAATCGAAAGAAGCATATATACATACATATATGATGCATTCATATAAGGAGTTAGTTCTATAAAATACATAGATATATATGATGCGCAGACATACATATATACATATATATATATATATATAATATGCTCATTAACAAGTAGGGTTTTATTCGTATTTTTATTTGATTTGAACAAGAGTTTCCTAATCGAAAGAAGCATATATACATACATATATGATGCATTTATATAAAGAGTTAGTTCTATAAAATACATAGATATATGATGCATTTATCTAAGGAGTGAGTTCTATAAAAATACATAGATATATGATGCATTTATCTAAGGACTTAGTTTTTATAAAATATTTAAGAGTTATAACTCGTTACAAATCATAGTTATATATTTTTTATTTATTATACATTGTCTCTCCCACCTCAATTTTTTAAATTAAATCTATAATAACAAATACATTCTTTAATTTTTTACTTACTACAAATAAATTGTAAGCGTTATAATTAAAATTTACATATATATATATATAATATGCTCATTAACAAGCAGGGTTTTATTTGTATTTTTATTTGATTTGAACAAGAGTTTCCTAATCGAAAGAAGCATATATACATACATATATGATGCATTTATATAAAGAGTTAGTTCTATAAAATACATAGATATATGATGCATTTATCTAAGGACTTAGTTTTTATAAAATATTTAAGAGTTATAACTCGTTACAAATCATAGTTATATATTTTTTATTTATTATACATTGTCTCTCCCACCTCAATTTTTTAAATTAAATCTATAATAACAAATAAATTGTAAGCGTTGTAATTAAAATTCAGTAACCCACTGACCCGCCCGTTAAATAGAATACAAAGGGCCCACAGACCTTAAAAGAGCTAGTCTGCTTCGCCAAGACAGACTTCAAACAATGTAAAGAAACTCTCTTAACAGTTAACACTTAACACAGCCAATTTCATTAAAAAAAAAAAAAAAAAACCATTTCTGCTACGAATATACTTCCATGTGTCATCTAATCACGTAAATAATATGTCTCAAGAAAGGAAAATTCTTATACACATTCAGTATGGAACTCAATTGCATGTATCAAAACACAATAAAAAATATTTGACTTGTTTTTATATTGAATATATTTTTTTTATTGTTTTTTGTTGCATCTCGGTGCACTAGGTTTCACACTGGGTATATATAAAAAAAATTCTTTTAAAAGGAAAATATTATAATGCAACGAAAGTGTTACTCCCAATTCACCATAATCATACATTCAAGGGCTGGAGGGTGGTTTTTTTATGGGTGGTAGATGATGAAAACCACCCCCACCCCATGAATGTGTGGTGATGAATGCAACGAGAGCAACACTCCCAGTGCACCATAATATTTTCATCTTAAGAACTAGCCTTTCAAGTGGTTCTTCATTGTCTCAAATGTTTATCCACTCTCAAACGTGTTGGCTTAGTTAGTCAGGAACATATTACTTTCCCTCAAAAAATTGCAATTTGATTTTCTCTGCCGATGTCAAAGCTATGCTGGTGATTGATCTACAAGAACCTTTAGAATTGATCTCTAATGCCAAAGGCATGCCCTAACCTTGATCTTAGTAGTCGATCAAAGCGGATCATGCCTAAACTTTTTAATACAAGTCCCATTTAACATTTTAAAGCTACCCCACGTAATCCCATTCCACAGGAATCTTAAACAATTAAATAATAAAAACAAATAAACAGCTAAAGGAAACAAAATACAAAGAAATTGCATGGCCATTATCAGCCAAAGTAACTCCGGAGGCTGATAATATTCATGAATATCATCCACCTCAGTTATTCATATCTAGAGATAGACACATTTAGCTATATTTCCAACAAAAGAAAAAAAGAATAAAAAAATCCAGGGCAATCACATCTAAAGTCTAAACCTTGATTATCCCAAATTAAGGAAGATATTCCATTAATTAGCGGGAAAAAAAAGGAGGATATTCCATAAGCATATTCATCAATAAATATTTAACGCGTATCAATATGAATCGAACACATCCGTCAATTAAACAAATATAAACCTAACAAGTAACATCTCCATCATTTAAACCAATGTAAACCAAATACCTACGTTAATAAAACCAATATAAACCGAACACCTACGTCAATAAAATCAACACAAACCAAACACATCCGTCAATAAAAATTAATAGATAACCAAGTTCGAAATATAACATGGATCAATGTACCAAGATAAATTAAACACATCCATCAAATTTTTAAAAATTAAACAAACCAGCTAGTAAAACTAATCTCTTTAACTAATAATATATACTGAAAACGTAAATTTACATCCAAACATAGATCAACACGTGAGGTATCTTCCACCAAAAGCATTGATGTCGTTTTTCCACCACGAGCTCGAACTAAAAGATAGTAAAATAAAAAAGTTACCGCATAATTATATCAACTAAGCATAGATATATATATTTATATTTCTTACCAATGAAAATCATCCTCTCGAAGCATCATCATCAACGGGGAGGACTACATTTATCTCAATCTTGTCATACTGCAATTAATACAAGCATTAAGTACAACAACAATAATAACAAAATGTTGTTAAAATAATTAAATCATACTAAAATAAATTAACCTTATTTTGTTTCTTCACTCCGAAGCGTGTTCTCAACCAATCTCCTCCACACACCAATACTTGAACAGTGTCCGAAGTCAACGAGGCACGATATCTGTCAATCACTCGACTGCCAGCACTGAAAGTAGTTTCAGAAGCAACAGTAGTAACTGGAATGACTAAAATATCTTTTGCCATCGTTGCTAACATCTTGTACTTCAACGCATGTACTTTCCACCATTCAAGCACATCAAAATCCTCTCCATCTTGCTCCAATATGTAGCAACTTTCTTCAAGATACATATCAAGTTCAGACTTTTGGGGTTGGACCGACTCCACCCACCTAACATAGTTAGTAAAATCAGACCAACCAGATTTAATCTCAGAACTAATTCTAACATCTTGACTAGAAAAGTTGCTCCCTGAAGCATCTCCACTCGACTCTTCTTCGGCATTGTAAATTTCTATATACTCCGAATACAAGTCATACAACACCTTCCGAACAAATTCAATTTCAATCTTTGTCTTCTCTGCAGAATAAAGCTTTGGAAAGAAGAACTCAAGTGCCCTCATCTTGCACCTCGGATCCAAAACCGCTGCTATGGCCATCAATAAATTAGACTCCCCCCAATACTTGTCAAACTTGATCTTCATCTTCCCAACCATGTCTTGAATAAAATAATCATTGTCCCTTGACTTACTATCCAAGACCCATTTCACTCTACTAACCTCATTAAAAAATAAATTTGAGGTAGGGTAGTTGCTCCCAGAAATGATGTGTAGCGGTCCAACACACTTCCAAAATTGAGCACACTTTCTCCACCTTTACCCAATCTTCTTCACTTGGACAACAGTCATAATACGCATAATACGGGTCCCGCTCAGCAAATCTCGGAAAAACATCCTTGAATTTAATTACAGATGCTAACATCTCGTAGGTAGAGTTCCACCTCAACCGACAATCATCAACTAACTTTCCCTCTGGCAAGTTTAATTGTTTCACAACCTCAGCAAATATCTTAAGTCCCGCATCGGATCTTCGAACGTAATCTACACTATCCCGAATAGTATCAACGATGTCTTTAATCACAAAAAGCCCGTCTTGAGCTATCAAGTTTAGAATATGTGCGCAACATCTCACATGAAATAAATTCCCGCCACATAACAACTTCTTTTTGCTTCTAATAGAAATCTTCAAATTATCAATTGCAGAATCATTCAAAGAAGCATTATCCACGCAAAGTGTGTGAATCTTACCTTCGATACCCCAATCTTCCAAGCACTTCCAAACAGCATTTGCAATATCTAGACCTCGACTGGGAGGAGGAAGATCAATAAAGTTAAGTACCCGCTTCTGTAAACGCCAGTCCTGATCAATCCAATGACCAATTAACACGAAATACTCGATCTTCTGTTTCTTTGATTTCCAACAATCAGTAGTTAGGTTGATTTTGTTCACATTCTTCAGCTCACTCTTCAATTTTTTCCTCTCCGTCTCAAAGATATTGACACAATACCGCTTTATTGTTGTTCCTGATATTTGTTTCCAATCAGGCATTCCCGTTTTGATAAGCCTATTGAACATCTCCTCTTCGACAACAGAGAAAGGATGTTCGGCCATCAATATCCACTGAGCCATCAATTCCTTAATATTCTCCATTTTGAACTTTCGATCATGGAAAGCTGATGATGTCTTTTGCCTTTTGGACTTCTGAACAACTTCTTCATTGCTATTATAACTGGCACAATCAGTCGATGTAGTCTCAGTATTAGCTAAATCAGCCACATCTTCATCAACAGTCAGATCCATATCGCTCATTGTTCCCTCAATTGTTTCCCCGGGATTCGAAATGATTCCACTTGTTGAATCCCCAACATAATCGATAAACTGCGAAAAAGAATTACGTGGTGCCTCTGAGTTCATAGCCGCAGATAGAATTAATGATTAAGAACAGACTCGGCGTGGCATTGTGTAATTAAATATAAATATAAAAAACCATACTGGAATCATAGAGCAACAGTAAGCTATTATCTATTCTATTATAAAAGTACGAGTTGGTTTTTTTACATTTTTGATGTACCTAAAATATCCTTATAGAATTCGATTTTTAAGGGCAAATGAGTCAAAAACAAATAATAAAAATAAGTTTTAAGTATCTACAATATTAAGAAGTATAATTATATTAGGACTCTACAATGAAATTACATATAAATAATAATTAGATGTAGAGTTATATAAGATTACTTCTATTCATTTATTCACTAAAAAGTAGAAGATAAAATCCTGGAAAAAGCAGTACCCGCCGGGAATGAATTTGAATAGAATTGTTTGTCTTTCTGCTAATTAGGATGATTCGGCGATAAGTAAACAGAAGAAAGACGGCGAAGCAACTTGGAAATCTCAGTTGATATTGTCCTATGTAATAGCTCAAGTGTGATGACATGTGGATTTATAATAGAATAGATAAGGTTTACATAAGCAATTTATATTAGTTTGAAAAATGTCACTTATTTAATTATTGATTTGAAAAACGTCACATAAGCAATTCAGTTAAAATGTTGATTAACGGAGTTAACCGTTGAATTTTGAAAAGAAAATTTGTTTGGGACCAATCGTGAGAATCTTTTAAAAGATATGGGACACGATGAATTAGACC
The DNA here is from genome assembly GCA_019426215.1 of Buddleja alternifolia. Taxonomy (NCBI): domain Eukaryota; kingdom Viridiplantae; phylum Streptophyta; class Magnoliopsida; order Lamiales; family Scrophulariaceae; genus Buddleja; species Buddleja alternifolia. The sequence continues at coordinate 9,062,738 of CM033391.1, read as the reverse complement.
AAAATTGGAAAAAGCCAAACATATGAGGGCCAAAAATGCAATTTTCCTTAATCCATTAACATGTGTGCATATTTTGTTAGTTATACATCTATTAACCTTTTTGAGGTCTATAATATAATTATGTACTTTTTATTCATAATATATTATTTTATCATATTATAGTTGTTTAAAAATTTGAACTTTTTTTTTAAAAAACAAAACACATATATTACTAATCATCAAACGAGATGTCTAACATAAGGAAAGGAACAAGGAACGGTGGAGGATCAACAGAACCCTCCTGGCTAATAGACATCTAGATAAGGTTATTCCTATATATATTTATTCATTAAAGAAGAACATAGGAAATCAAATATCTCAACATGTACACATACGGTACCACAAAATCACAAACAAATTCATATTTAATATTAAATTGCATGAAATAGGAATGAATATTTCAATAATTTTTAGTTTATCTTTTGTAAGTTAAGATGGATATGAATAAAAAAACCACGCAGAAAGGTTTGGTAGCTCATTTGGCACAAATATTGGAATCCTAACTATAATGATATATAAAATTTTAGACCTTTTGACGTACCTAAGATATTTTATGTTATTCAATTATTAATGGTAAAACATTCATAAATAAATAATAACAATAAATTTTAAGTATATACAACAATAAGAATGATAGGGACCTAAATGAAATAACTAAAATGTAATACTTTATATTCTTACTTTTATACTTACAGGTTTGCAAAAGCGACTCTTTGAGTGAAATGGCGATTTTGAAAGCGGTGGACGACTAACAAACAAGATGTGTGGCACAAGTAAGGCAGCTGGAATTCAGAGCTTAAATCTGCAATTAAGTTACAATTAGGGTTAATTCTATTTTTAGCAAGTCAGCTATTGTAATTCTTTTTTTTGTATTTTTCTCTTTTCTTTTGTTTTTTCCAATTTTGTTTTGCAATTCAGTTAGATTGGCAGAGTATGCTAGATTTCTCTTTCCGCATCTTTTTCTCTTTCTTCGAACGGTTTGATGATGTATATATTTGAGAAAAGCAATAGAAAAGGGCAAGCAAGTTTTGAGCCAATTTGGTATTTCTTCTTCTTGAACTCTGAAACATTTTTGGTGCAAGGTTTTGAGCTTTTCTCCAGGTTTGATTCAGTCATTCAAACCTCAGGAAGTTCGATTTTCTTCTCCCATTTGCTTGATACCTTATCAAGTGGTATCAGAGCCGTCGATCTTCGGACCGGCGGCGCTGAATACTATGGCAGAAGGAACCAGATCTGCGGATGTACGTCGAGAGATGGATGGATTAAGGGATCAGCTGCGTGTTAACTCTGAAAGGACGGAGAGGACTGAAAAATCGATCGAGGATATCAAAAACATGATGGCTACGTTGGCTGCTGCAATACAAGGCAACAATGGAGCTGAAACTCAGGGAAGGGGGTTTAATGCCGACAATGGAGGTGAATCTCACGGGCAACGGGGACAAGGAAGCTGGCACACCACATATCAAGCACCTACCAGATTCTCTCAAGTAGAATTTCCCAAGTTCAGAGGTGAGGATCTTCGGGGATGGGTGTATAGGTGTGAACAATTTTTCGAGGTTGACGACACACCTCCAGATGCTAAGGTAAGAATAGCAGCAGTTCATTTGGAAGGTAAAGCTTTACAGTGGCATCAAATATTTATGAAATCTAGGTTGACTAGGGAATTACCTAACTGGGAAGATTATGTGCGAGCTTTGAATGAACGATTTGGGGCATTATTATATGAGGATCCTATGTCTGAACTGGTTAACTTAAAACAAAATGGAACAATACAGGATTATCTGGATAAGTTTGATGAATTGGTGAATTGTGTTGAACTTTCTGAACAATATGCTGTTAGTTGTTTCCTTGGTGGTATTAAGAGTGAAATAGCTATCCCAGTGAGAATGTTTAAGCCTAAGAATCTACAGGATGCTATTAGTTTAGCAAAATTGCAAGAGCATGCTAATAACCTGAACACAAAGAAACCCACTCACTCTTTCCTTCCTAGATTCAGTCCCAACCCATCTAAAACTCCTTATCCAAACTTCACAAACAGATTCACCAACTTACCCACACATCATTCACCCTCACCAGGACCATCTCACACAAACAAAACTCCAATCCAAACTAACAGGACCCAAACACCACCTATCATACCTTCTAGGAGGCTAAGCCCTCAAGAAATGGATGAAAAACGGGCTAAAGGCATGTGTTTCTGGTGTGATGAGAGGTTCACACCAGGCCACCAATGTAATAGGAGGAAACAACTATACATCATGGAAATGGCAGAAGAAGACATTGATGATGGAGATCCATGTGAATCACCTGAAGAAGGGGAGAGTGAGAGTAAGGAAGTGCAGGAGACAATAGATAACCCCATTACAAGTTATCATGTCTCTATGAATGCAATGACAGGCATAAATGATTTTAGAACCATGAGAGTGATTGGAGTAGCTAAGGGGAGACCCATCCATATCCTCATAGATACGGGCAGTACACATAACTTCCTGGATTTACAAGCTGCCAAGAAGTTAGGGTGTAGGTTGGATGAGACGACACCATTCCCAGTGGCAGTAGCGGATGGTAGTAAAATTTACAGTTCACACATGTGTAAGGGGTTTTCTTGGAGGATGCAAGGAATTGACTTCACCACTGATATGATGATCTTACCACTAGGAGGGTGTGAAGTAGTGTTAGGGGTTCAATGGCTGGTCACTTTGGGTGATATCAGTTGGAACTTCAATCATCTCAAAATGGTGTTCACTATTAATGGTAAGAAGGTATCTCTAAGGGGGAAACAACCATCCACTGTAACTCTTGTTAGTAATAAAGAGATGAAAAAAGTGATGCAAAAACCAGCCCAGTTGGCATTAATGCAAGTGGGACTCATCAATACTCACAAGAAAACTGGAATCAAAAGGAAACACTACAACTGGTAATCCTGATCTTGATAATCTCATTTGTAACTTTGCTGACATTTTCAATACACCCACTGCATTACCACCACCCAGATTACATGATCACTGCATTACATTAAAAGAGGGAACAGATGCAATCAATGTTAAACCATATACATATCCAGCGGTTCAAAAAAATGAAATTGAGAAGATTATCCAAGAGATGTTGGACAGTGGAGTCATCAGGGATAGTAACAGCCCTTTTTCTTCCCCAGTGGTCTTAGTAAAGAAAAAAGATGGGAGTTGGAGGATGTGTATAGACTACAGGGAATTGAACAAACATACTATTAAAGATAAATTTCCTATCCCACTTATAGAAGAATTGTTGGATGAATTACACGGGGCAAGGGTTTTTTCTAAACTGGATTTAAGGTCTGGCTATCATCAAATTCGCATGAAGGATGGTGACATACACAAAACAGCATTTAGAACTCACCATGGCCACTATGAGTTCTTGGTCATGCCGTTTAGCTTGCCTAATGCCCCATCTACCTTTCAAGGTCTTATGAACAAGATATTTCAGTCTGCCTTAAGGAAATATATTTTGGTGTTTTTTGATGGCATTTTGATCTATAGTAAGAGTTGGGAGGATCACATGATGCATTTGAGTGACACATTTACACTGTTGAGGGCTAATCAGTTGTATGTCAAACATAGTAAGTGCAGTTTTGGCAGTGAGAAGGTGGAGTACTTGGGCCATATAATTACTCAGTTTGGCGTAGAAGCAGATCCACAAAAAATACAAGCAATGACTCAGTGGCCATTACCTAAAACATTGAAGGAGTTGAGAGGTTTCCTTGGTTTGACTGGTTATTACAGAAGATTTGTGAAAGATTATGGTAAAATTGCTAAACCACTAACAGATTTACTGAAAAAGGATAATTTTCATTGGAGTGAGACGTCTACTGAGGCCTTCAAATTGTTGAAAGGAGCTATGGTTCAATCACCAGTACTCATTTTACCTGACTTTTCTAAGGAGTTCACTATAGAAGCAGATGCATCTGCCTTGGGGATTGGGGCTGTTCTATCACAACAACGGAGACCAGTAGCATTTATGAGCAAGGCATTGGGACCTAGAACTGCAGCTTTATCTATTTATGAGAGGGAAATGTTGGCCATTGTCACTGCGGTTCAAAAATGGAGGGCATATCTTATAGGCAGACACTTTGTCATCAAGACTGACCACCAGAGCTTGAAATATTTAATGGAACAAAGAGTGTCAACCCCTAGTCAACAGAAATGGCTTTCTAAATTGGTTGGATATGACTACACAATTACTTATAAGAAGGGGAGTGATAATGTTGTGGCTGATGCATTGTCCAGACAGGTGCATCAAACTGAAAACACTGATGGGATTCTTTATGTTCTTACTACTGTCACCACTGACTTGTTACAAAAAATTAAAGAGGGATGGGACAAGGACTCTAATATTCAGAAGATTATTACCAAATTGAAGGATGATCCTGCCAGTAAACCAAAGTATGATTGGACTGACAATGTGTTGACCAGGAAGGGGAAGTTGGTCGTGCCATCTGATAATGATATTAAACAAGCCATTTTATCTTACTATCATAGCAGTGCCATGGGAGGACACTCGGGAATTAAGAGGACAATTCATAGGATTAAACAAACACTTTACTGGAGGGGGTTGAAAATGGATGTTCATAATTTTGTGAAGGCATGTATCACTTGTCAAAGCTATAAGGGGGAAACTGTAGCTTCACCAGGGCTATTGCAACCACTGCCCATCCCTGACAAAATATGGGAGGACATATCGATGGACTTTGTGGAGGGCTTACCTACTTCTAAGGGAAAGGATTCTATACTTGTTGTGGTGGATAGACTGAGTAAATACAACCATTTTATTGCACTAAAACACCCCTATACTGCTCTAACAGTTGCTCAGGCTTTCATGGATAACATTTTCAAACTACATGGCATGCCTAAAACTATAGTGAGTGATAGAGATGCAATTTTTTTGAGCAAATCTTGGCAAGAGTTTTTCAAGCTTCAGAGGGTTCAATTGAACACATCTACATCTTATCACCCTCAGACTGACGGTCAGACTGAGGTGGTGAATAGAACACTTGAATGCTACTTAAGGTGCATGGCAGGAGATAGACCTAAGGAGTGGTCCAGTTGGTTGGCCTTGGCTGAGTGGTGGTACAATACTTCATATCACTCAGCCCTGAAAACATGTCCCTACACAGTGGTTTATGGCCAAGATCCTCCTCAGCATTTCCCTTATGTTACTCATACGTCTAATGTGGATGCGGTGGATAGAAGCATGCAACACAGGGAAGCTACACTTAGAATCATCAAGTTCCATTTATCTCAGGCACAGAACCGGATGAAAATTCAGGCTGATAAACACAGAAGTGAGAGAGAGTTGGCTGTGGGAGATTGGGTATTTGTCAGATTGCAACCTTACAGACAGTTATCACTTAGAACTCACTCCTACCAGAAACTATCCCCTCGTTATTTTGGACCCTACAAGATTCTTGATAAAGTTGGCAAGGTTGCATATCGATTGGATCTACCTGAAGAAAGCAAAATTCATTCCACCTTTCATGTTTCACAGCTCAAGAAGCGAATTGGCTCATCATCTTGTCAAACACACTTACCTATAAATCTTACTGCACACGGGCACATTGTTTTATCTCCTGAACAGGTACTGGAGCGGCACATTGCAAAGAAGAACAACAGACCTATTACTCAGGTCTTGATCAAATGGTTTAACGCACCACTGGAAGACAGCACTTGGGAGAACCTCTACGAGCTCAGACAGAAATTTCCTTCTTTCAATCCTTGAGGACAAGGATTCTCGAGGGGGGTATTTGATAGGGACCTAAATGAAATAACTAAAATGTAATACTTTATATTCTTACTTTTATACTTACAGGTTTGCGAAAGCGACTCTTTGAGTGAAATGGCGATTTTGAAAGCAGTGGACGACTAACAAACAAGATGTGTGGCACAAGTAAGGCAGCTGGAATTCAGAGCTTAAATCTGCAATTAAGTTACAATTAGAGTTAATTCTATTTTTAGCAAGTCAGCTATTGTAATTCTTTTTTTTTGTATTTTTCTCTTTTCTTTTGTTTTTTCCAATTCTGTTTTGCAATTCAGTTAGATTGGCAGAGTATGCTAGATTTCTCTTTCCGCATCTTTTTCTCTTTCTTCGAACGGTTTGATGATGTATATATTTCAGAAAAGCAATAGAAAAGGGCAAGCAAGTTTTGAGCCAATTTGGTATTTCTTCTTCTTGAACTCTGAAACATTTTTGGTGCAAGGTTTTGAGCTTTTCTCCAGGTTTGATTCAATCATTCAAACCTCAGGAAGTTCGATTTTCTTCTCCCATTTACTTGATACCTTATCTCGATTTTCTTCTCCCATTTACTTGATACCTTGATAAGGCATCAAGTAAATGGGAGAAGAAAATCGAACTTCCTGAGGTTTGAATGACTGAATCAAACCTGGAGAAAAGCTCAAAACCTTGCACCAAAAATGTTTCAGAGTTCAAGAAGAAGAAATACCAAATTGGCTCAAAACTTGCTTGCCCTTTTCTATTGCTTTTCTCAAATATATACATCATCAAACCGTTCGAAGAAAGAGAAAAAGATGCGGAAAGAGAAATCTAGCATACTCTGTCAATCTAACTGAATTGCAAAACAGAATTGGAAAAAACAAAAGAAAAGAGAAAAATACAAAAAAAAAGAATTACAATAGCTGACTTGCTAAAAATAGAATTAACCCTAATTGTAACTTAATTGCAGATTTAAGCTCTGAATTCCAGCTGCCTTACTTGTGCCACACATCTTGTTTGTTAGTCGTCCACCGCTTTCAAAATCGCCATTTCACTCAAAGAGTCGCTTTTGCAAACCTGTAAGTATAAAAGTAAGAATATAAAGTATTACATTTTAGTTATTTCATTTAGGTCCCTATCAAAGAAGTATGATTACATCAGTACTTTATACTAAAACTACATATAAATTATTCCTATTTATTTATGCATTAAAAGAAGAAGATTAAAAGAAAGATTATAAAAGTAAGAATTGGAAAAAGATGTTTGTTGGAATTTTTGACATACCTAAAGTACTTATCTACTATATTATAATGGCAAAAGACTAAAAAATAATTAATAAAAATAAATTTTTGAGTTAGGAGTGTACATAAAACGCCCGAACTGCTTAAACAAGTTGATTCGCCAAAAAAATGCCGATTTAAATTTTTTAAGTAATAGGGACAATTTGATATACCCACCACTTTTGGGTCAAATAGTGAGTTTAATAATTTTAACTCGCAACCAATGTTATATATAGAACTTCGAAAAAATACATACGTATATACTCTCTATCAAGAGAGATTTTATTCATACTCATGTAACCCAATTCTATTTTATTTGGATAAATAAATTGAATACCATGTTTGAGAACTTGTTTTATTTTATTTGAACAAAAATTTTAATTTCATAACAAAGGAAACAAATATATACGTATGATGAATTTCTATAACAAATTATTTTTTATAATATTTGAGAGTTTTTACTCATTCTAAATCATGATAGTATATTTTTTATTTAGTAATATCTATTTGTTGTTGTTTCTTATCTCACCTACACAACTTTTTTTCAATTAAACCTACAATTTTCAGTTATGTTCTTTAGTTTCTTCCTTATTACTTGTACATATAAATAAGTTATAGGAGCTATAATGAAGATTCAAATATCCTCCAATCCGTTCGCCAAACCCACCCCCCCCCCCCCCCCCCCCAAAAAAAAAAAAAAAAAAAACCAAACCCAAACCACTCAGTTTGAAAAGATAATTATGTGTTAGTTTGATATTTTGTCAACTCACACATGTCGGGTCGTGTTGGATTTTTTTGGTAAAAATGTCCGAACTCAACCGAGGACACCCTTATTTTGAATATCTACAACAATAAAGTGTATAGTTACAATAGGACTCTATAATGGAATCACATTTAAACCCTCGGAAGAGAACTCCTCCTGCATTGTTGCAAAGGTACAATATCTTCTAATTATCCTAAAATGATAAAATGTTTAACAAAAAGTTCTAAAACGATAAAACGTATATCATTAATGCTACACTGAGTTAAAACATAACTATTGTAGTTTAAACTCGTGATTGTTACAGTTCGTTTCTTTAACGGACTCAAAACTGACTATGATAGACTCCAAATTAGTTATTTTTTAAATGAGTTATATTATTAATTATCTCATTCATTTTATTCTTTGATGAAGCAAATCCCTTGATAATACTGGGAGTTTTTGACGTGTTTGAATCGTGTTTTTTTATACACTATAATTTATTCATCAAAAGAAAAAGAAGAAAAATAAAAAACTTAATCTGTTTGAACTTGGAACAAATAAATTTTTATGAATTTCGCTGTAATATATATATATATATATATATATATATATTTAATTCATTAATTAAATTTTGTTTAAGTTAATTCATTAATTAAATTTTGTTTAAGTTTTAGATTTATCAAGTGGAACAATATCTATGTATATGAGTTATTTTAACGAGATCATATGATTGACGTGCAAGTAACTTTACATCCCAAGTTTAATCTTTCAAATAAATAAGTCAACTTAAAAAGTGCTAAACCGCACTAGAGGTTTTAAATCTCAAAACCGTAGTTTGAGATTCTTATTCGGTAAAAACTGCACTTGGCAATTCAGTTTGAAAATATGTGGAGAAAAACCGAAACAGCGCCTCGATCACTTCTATTACTTTTTTACATTACATCAACTGACAAAAGTATTTATAATATATCAATATATAATTAGTAACAGTAACTATTATATATATATATGTATGTATATGTGTGTGTGTATATATATATATATATATATATATATATATTATAGAAAGAAAAGGAGGAGCTCACGAGCTCCTAAACGCCTACAAACAAGCTCGCTCGATCGCCGGCTCGACTCATTGGGCTCCCTTAGTCAACGGACAGGTAATACCCGATCTATAATACCCATGACTAGGTAATTTTTGCTAGACTTGACCCAAACCAACTGTGTCCAAGAGTCGGGCCCAACTGGCAAATTCGGTTGTTTCGGGTCGGGTTAAGTCAGGTCGAGAGTCGGGGTTCTTTTTCTACAAGAATGTTCTATTAATTAAGTATCATTAGGATTTGGGATTTATCAACTAGCTACATCCTCAAGCTCATGCTAAATTTCATATGAACAACACATATGCACTAACTAGCAGCAAGTAAAAACATCTTGCAAGTCCAGACTATAGACATTATGTGACTCTCAATATCAGTTCCCAAACACATAACAATACCAATGTAATGTTAACAGCATTACAAGTAAAAGCATGGCCGGCTTAACTATAATCCAATCAAAGCTATAATAATAATAATAATAATAATAATAATAATAATAATAATAATAATAATAATAATAATAATAATAATAAATAGATATCAAGAAAACAAGCCAACCTTGAGTTAGCCGAGATGGTAAGGTAGGTATTTTCTACCAAATCATCCCGGGTTTAAACCTCTCCTTGGACATGAGCCCGTCGCACAGGGCTTGCCTAGTGCGGCTTATCCCCCTCATGTGGTTTGCGGGCTATTGGGATTTACTCGGTGCGCACCGGTGGCTGCGAATTCCCTTTTCAACAAAAAAAAGAAAACAAGCCAAAGCTTAATAAATGACATGTATATACATGAGTGGAAAATAAATACCATCACATAGTCAGACAAAATTAAATAGGCAGAAAACTGAAACCCATTGACACATCACTCTCATATTTTTACTTCTTCATTTCCTTTCTTTTCTTTTTTTAATTAATAAAACATACTTCACAAAAAATAGATCTGAAAATGGAAATATCAAACCACCAATGGTGACTCCATTGAAGTTCCAAATGAGAATTCGATATTAAAAAAAAAAAGAGCACAAATTACCTCTTTGAAAATATCAGCAAACCTTTTCGGAAACCTCCGGTTCAGTAACGGAGGCGGTGGTGAGCCGGAGATATTTAACAGCAGCTGCCGACGACGGCGGAGGGAGGAATTGAGAGTGAAACGTTGTTATGACGTTTTGAGCTTTTGACCTTTTTTTGGGGTAACAAGGAAATAATTAATGATGTTGGGTATTTGGGTTTCTACGGGTATGGATCGGACCCGGTTACCGTGAGATAATAATCACTTTTTCTTTTTTTTGTTCAGCAACTATGTCTCATTCCAATTTTGGTCTCGTTACTAAATGTCATATTTAATACTATAACTTTTAAAATAATCTTGCATTTAGTCCCAACAAATATTGTCAGAAATTTAACTCTTAAAATCATATGCTCCTCTTGCAAAAAAAAAAAAAATCATATGCTCCATTAGTCAACATTTTTGACCCGTTTTTTGAGGATAATTCGAGTGTGATGACACGTTGTATTAAATAGGAACACCACAATATTGAATAAAATTCGTGTTAAGTGGCATTCACGAACATATTCTTCCAAAAAACTGGTGGAAAATGTTAACTAATGGAACATATGAGTTTGATCCTTCAAAATTTCGACAGAATTTTGGTTGAAAATAAATGCAGACTAAATGTGAAATTTTGAATAAAGGGAAACAAAATTAAAATAGGGCAAAGTTATGAAACAAAAAATGCAATTTTCTCCGGTCATAGTCTCAATAGTAGGTCGGGGTCCAAGTCCGGATCTTAAGCCCGAATAAATGGGTATGAGCTGTGTATGGAAAATATATTTTGGCTTGGATTTTGAGTTTAACAACAGGCGTAGTCCATACCCGTTGCTTAAGGGGAACAGAGTTTTGGACTCTACTGAGTTTCTGCACAACAGAAATACAATTTAGATGATCTGTTGTAAATCGTGTTGCAATCTCCTATTATACTTCACATATGAATGTCATATATATAAAATATTTTCTTGAATATAAATTTAATATGAATTATGTGCAAGTATGATATGCAATAAAAAATACAATATTATTTTGTAATAAAAGATCTTGTATACAGAAATACGGGCTTGTAAAAACAGAGTGCTTATGGAGCTCCCATTTTTTCTTTGACTTACTTTTTTTTTTTTTTTTGGTTGCCTACCACAGTATCTCGGACATTGTCAGACTAATCTGTTGGTTGACCCGGGTCGCACACCTGGCCTGGTGGGTGAGTCTCCCAACGGGGGTAACTGCGTACACAAGGAATCGAACCCGACATCTTGCTTAAGCGGAACCAAGTTGCTTGCCACTTAGACCAATTCCCGTTGGTTATTCTACTTACTAAAACACCAAATTCTAAATATAGTTGTGACAATATTTGATTTCCAAGCACATTTCGAGAACTTATTTTTGGGAAATGTCTTTCAGTAATTACAAATTGATTGGATGAGTGACTTGAAAAATATTGACAAATTAAATTAAACTAACATTTTGCATTTTTTTTTCAATTCAAAAAGAAGGAGATACCCTATATATTTAACCCGATAAACTCGGGTTGGTAATTATAATCTTGAGCTATAAAAATTATTTAGTTTCATAAAAAAGGGGAGAGCCAACCAAGATATTTACTTTCACTTTGAGAACACATATTTGGTTTACGTTTACTATGCGAAGTAAAAAAGTAAAAAGGGTTGAAATTTAGGGGTATAAGAATTGAATATTATGAGGATTTTCAGCAAATGTTTTCAGAAAACATTAAGAAAATGAGCTACATAAACATGTTTCTGGTGAAAATTTATTCAAAAATTTATGTTCGGTACAAATGTTGATTATTTTGTATAGTCCTTGCTCAATATTGCACCTACTTAAGTGAGTGAAATTATGTTTCATTTCACTTTATCACGTCTCATTATCACAACCATAACTCATAACCTCACTCGGATAGTGCCAGTACCCAAATACAGCATAAAATTTCCATTTAACATTTATAAAAAAAAATCGTACCAATAATTTCGAGTAACGATAATTAAATACTTATTCATCAATGCCATATAATAAATTACGGTTCGCAACTATAAGCATTCGAGATTCGTAAGCGAAACAATAACAAGTACTTATCCTAAAAGCGAAGTTTAACAACAAAGCACAAAGATCATAACTAAGCAAAAGCATTTCACCTATTTCAGTGGCTTCTTCCACAACCTCCTCAACATATTAGCATTTTTCTTCTTCAACAAATCTTCATCAACCTCATCCCCATAACCCCTTCTCGGGCTATACATGCTATCCATCGACCCCGTCCTCTCTACAAACTGCCCGTTATTTCCCACTGAAAGCATAGCAGCAGCTGCCTCTGCAGCCTTCCTCCACTGATCCAACTGCACTTTTAGCTTCCTCAACTCACCTTCCATCTCAACATTTGCTTTTTGTGCCGCCTCCAGTTGTTCCTCAACTCGGGCCGCCTTCCTTTTACTCTTATCCACTTCCTCCGCCATGTAGCCGACTTTCATTAGAGCCTCTCTCTCACTAGCCCGTGTCGTCTCTAGATCACACAAAATGTCATCTTTACTTTCGCCAGTTTCCTTGATCTCTGATTTAAGTTTTTCGTTTTCTTTTTCTTTCTCCGCCAAACAAGACTTTAAATTTTCTAAGCGGGCCCGCAATTTTTTGAGCTCGGTTTCCAATTCTTGCTCTCTTCGGCCCGAGAGTGAATTCTCTAGCTGCATTGCTAGATCATCATTCTCCTCACATATACCTTGTAGTTCATTTTCTTTGTCCATCAAATTCGCCCTCCACTCCTCGATTTCGTATTTAGATTTTCTTAACTCTGCCTCCAGCTCAGCCTCTCTCATACCTGATTCAGATTTTATCTTCTCCACCATTTCATAAGCAATTCTCACCTCCTTAGCGCTTCGACTTTTCTCTTCATTGCATCTCATCTCAGCATCCTCCAAAGCCAATCTCAACCGTTCAACTTCACGTTTCATTTTTTCTATCAATTCCCCCTCATTTTTCTCTAATATTGCATTTCTCGACTCAGCCGTGAGTTTGCTCACAAGCCCTTCTAGAAACTCAACACGGGCCCTTGATTGGTCTAGCTCAACAGCTATGCCATCATAAGCTACCGTTGCTTTACAGCCGTCTGATCTAAGAGTCTCGACCATTTTTTTTGCCGTTTCGAGCTGCATTAAAGTTTCGCCAACAATTTCTTGGGCCCCGGCCTCAGATTGTTTGCAGTTTTTTAGCTGATCCTTCATTTCTTCCACTAGCAAATTGGCTTCAGCCAATTTTTCTTTCAGCTTATTCAGCTCACTCAGAGTAGCTTCAGGCTCAGCTACCATTTCAAGCTCGAGTTTGAGCCGTTTAATCTCATCCAATGCAGAAGCTAATGCAGCCGAGTCGTGAGAAGATGACTGCTCTTCTAGAATCTTCTTCTGGGATTCTTCGAGCTTCGCGGATAGAGCTAAGAGCTTTTGGTTAGATTCCTCTGCATCTTTTTGGGCTTGATTCTTCAATGTTTCTGAAGAGCATAACTGATCTTTCACAGTTTCTAGATCATTCTCAAGCTGATGAATCTGAGACTCTAGTTCAGCAACTCTGCTCGGGCGCTTTTTCTGAAAGTTGCAAGAAGAAATTTACTAGGTAAAATATGAGATTATCAGTAGTGATCGTTAAATGTTTTCTTATAAGCAACAAAAAGAGATTTGCACTTAAAATTATATCAAGAAAGTATGTTAAAACAATTTTCCTAGTTCTAGAAATTTTTTAAATAAAAAATTGGAATAATATGGTCATAACTATTTATATATTAAAAAAGATGACACTTTTAACAATGAACTAACTTATTGGCAACTTTATATGTGCATGCATTGATTTTTGAAAAACTATAATTTTAACAAATATTTTTATGTTTTGAAAGTAAAAATAATTTATAATTTCACGTTCTTACATTTAATTTATAAGAGTATTGTATTTTTATGTTTATATGTGAGTACTTCAAATGTTTTACATATAAAAATATATAATATACACATTTTCATACATGTCACATTACTACAAAAATAAAGATTTTACATATGTATAGTATTAAACATGGCGGTTCGGGTAGGATCTGGATCAGAAAACGAAAACCAAAACCCGAGATCGGCCCAACAGCCACATATGGTCTCAAAGTGTCCAGATTGAACCCGGACCTATTACCATGCCTAGTTTCAATTCCATCCCCCCAAAAAAAATATACTTAATTCTTGCCCATAGCCTTTTATACTTCTCTGGTAATCATTGATCTTATTTTTGCTAAAGGACTCAAGTTACACATTCAACCATCCTCAACATTGTCGAGAAAAATAGAAACGGAGCTAAGGACATTAAAGAAATATGACTTAACAACAAACATCGTTGAGACACAACCTTAAATTCATTTGCCATATGAGTTAAATGAGGGGATTTCCGATAATAAAATCTCTCAATTCTAGTAGTTCAGATTCATATAACCCAAAATATGCGTAACATGGCACCACTATGATTAGTAAAACCTTGAGAAACTATAAATTTCACTTTTTTGATTTCCCTTCGGTCAAAGAGAGATGATGGAAATGTTTTTCTGTACCTGATCAGGTAGCTGGCTTCTTGGTGACTTGCGGTCAGAAACTTTAGGACTTGTCTCTTTTGGTGCTCTATTTGTTTTCGGGTTAGACGAAGATTCAGTAGGCTCCAAATACCTTGCACTTGTCTTGAGCTGGCATACAACTCGGGGAGAAACTTTCTTCGATGCTTCCGGGGAAGAAACAGCTTGAGCGGAATTCTTTCTTGACACCTCAGATGAACTAGACCGAGGAGAGGTCCTTTGAGGTGCTCCAGACGAATTATCTCTGCTCCGAAAAAGTTAGACGATGTTTAGACAGATATTTAAGGTAAAAATACAAGAAACATCACGAGTTAATTACCACTTAATAGGATGTGAATTTCATGCAATGCATGAAGCGCCTCTTGATCAATTAATGTCTATGTTACACTATGCAAAAATTGTGTATTATGGGAGGAGAAATATTATATATGTTTTAAAGTGATAACAAATGGAACTGTTATAAGAAATTGCAGTTGTTTTGAGCAAGACGGATTAGGAAAGTAGCAAAATTTTGTGATTAACTACACGATGAAAAATCAATGGATATTATTTTGAATATTGATAATAACATATGTCATTTCTCAGAAAATTCTTATATAGACCCGTCGTTGAACACTGAAGGTCTTGTCTTGATCATGTCACATAGCAATGACATACACTATGCACTCGCGTGGCATACTTTGGATCCTTTGATGAATTCAGTGTCAAATGCATACAAAAATTTCTCAGATTTCGCTAATGGGAGTTCCCA
The DNA here is from genome assembly GCA_019426215.1 of Buddleja alternifolia. Classification (NCBI taxonomy): domain Eukaryota; kingdom Viridiplantae; phylum Streptophyta; class Magnoliopsida; order Lamiales; family Scrophulariaceae; genus Buddleja; species Buddleja alternifolia. The sequence continues at coordinate 9,047,440 of CM033391.1, read as the reverse complement.
AACCAAATTTGCATGTAAGATGAGTATAACCGTTATCAATTTATCTCCATCCCAAAAACAAGGCAAGAAAAGAAGTGTACATTATTATTATGATATAAATAAAATTCTCATGATCACCAAAAAAGGGTAAATATGCTCTCAATTATAGCAAAATTGAGATCAGAGTCCAAACACTATAATTATCGAGAAAGAGACTAGAGAACCTTGTAATAAACCATCGCCATCAAGTCCCTCAATAAAGCAGCAGAAATAGACAACACAATCAGCTATTAATCTTCTGCAATAGTTGTCGTCCCAGAACGAAAAAAGTTCCCGAACGTATAATGTATTTGCCAGATACTAAAAAGGAAGCTCAAAACTAAAGTCCAACTATGGATTAATTTTATAGAAGATGATAAAGCAGACTACAAAAGGGCAAAATTCAAGAAAATTTTATTAGAGCGTAATTGTCGCCTATTTACTCCAATATCTCAATCATTGCAAGAAGTAAAAATGATAAATCCTTTCCATCATGATTAAGTCAATGAGATAATCATTTTTCATAAAAGCCACTAAAAGCTTCAAGATTATCGTAAGAGCCACCGAAAGTTACCTTGATTTAGGAGTCTGCATATCTTAACTACAAAAAGAGTGAAATTGTGAAGAAAATATATTTGCTACTTGAATGCTTCCAGCCCCACAGGACCTGCAACAGTGCAAAAAATATCACAAGCTAAGTAGTAGAAATAAAAATAGAGATTTTGTGGGGAATCCAATGATATTAAATGCATAAAGAGCATAAGTCAGTTTCACAGTCACATTATTCAAATGAAAGCTTTAAATCAATTCAACAAACAGAACATAAACAAAGCACATTATATTAGTATACAACTATAAACCATTTGTTAATCCTCTAATGGACTGGTAGGTGACAATTAATCATTAAAGGAACCCTTTTGACAAATTAAAAAAACCCTTTTGACCCTTTTAATCATTCATAAAGTCAATTAATTATTACAGAAGATTATACAAAGTGCAGGTAAAACAGTTAAATCACATACTCATATTAACAAAAACAAATGACAAGATTAGTAGTTAGTAGTACTAATTGAAATGTAAACCAAACAAGAAAACATCACAAAACCTGCAACTAATCAAAAAAGAATCACTTTTTATTTCATTTCTTCTAACAATTATACACAACAAATGAGACCTTAAAAAGAGAGAAAAAAAAAAACAGCATCTTTGTAAGAAGATAAAAATGGTGCAAACAACCAAATGAGAAAAGACAAACACAGGCAACAGAGAAAGCATAGCAAAAAAATGAATGATTCCTGGAAAGGGGTCGTGAAACTTTTCTCAAATTTGGGATTTTGCTTTTGAACGAAGCCTGTAAAGCGTCTGATGCAACAAAAGTAAGGAAAATCCTAGCCACTCCCGGCTCGGCCTCACCCGAAATGTATCTATAAGATGGGTTAATTATACTTGACATATGATTCATCACTCATTTTGTGAACTACACTTGGTATGGTCGAATAGGGAGCGGACTGGACTAGAATTTCAATGAAAAACAAACCTAACACTGTAAAAAAAAAAAAAAAAGGGTGAAAAAGCAAGTGTAGTTATACTTTAGTCTAAAAATAGGCTAAAAAGATACAACCATCACAATGTACACCCATTGCCTCCCATATCCGAACAAGAAAAAATGGGGGAGGGAAATTAAAAAGAAAAATAATAAATAAATAATAATACTTCAAACCCACAAAATGGAGACTCAAAATGTAGCAAAAAAATTGACTCTTTGTAGTTTTTGGAAAGTTGAAGAGCATTTCTCACATTAATTTTTTCAAGAACCAAGGACAATAATGATTAAATTAAAAATGGGAAGTTGAATATTTGCTAGTTTCAAGATGATAAAAGGAGTGAAAGAAGAGGAACCCAATAATATAAAAATATAAAATATAAAAGGAACAATGCGCATATGTATATGGTTGCCATTATTCTTACCCAGAAAATGTGAATAAAAGAGTGAACTTTACTGTTGCACTGTATATTATATATTAATAATAGTTTTGAAGTGTTGAGAAAAATACAGAGGAAGAAACAGCCATTGTTGATATGAAATAGCTCTTAATTCGAGGGCAACTGCTTCTTATCCTAGTCCTAATCACATCCCATGGGATCCAAGTAGTGGGTGAGTGTGTGTTTGTACGTGTGTTGGGCAGTTGAAGTTTGTATTACGTAAGTAAGGACAAAATTATGGGGATATTATTTTGAGAGTTGTTTCACAGGAGGGTGTTGAGAAGGTTTTTAGACTATAAAAAGGGATTAATTAATGTTAATAATACGTTGCCTCACCTGTAATTCGTACCATTTGAAGGGAAATTCTAGCCCGCTCTCGGCTCGGCCAAACTCATGTGTATTTTTTAAAATAACTTACTAATTATATGGCAAGTGTAATACACTCTCCTTGTGAAATACATTTGGGTGCGGCCAAGTCGGGTTTGGGCTAGAATTTTCCCCATTTGAATTATGAAAAAAATTGAATTCGAAACTGATATATCAAATTTGGTCTAAATAATACTTATTCCTCGTAACCTCATTAAGATTTCTATACCGTGATAATTATGGAGTTCATTACGAGCCTATAGGGTCGTAAGTGTCAACATTGCACAAAATGCCCCTCTCTGGCACCATAATTGCAAAGCACTATAAAATTCGTGTGTTTCTTCTAGTTCAGGTCGGGTCAACCTATGACTCGACCCTACGAGGTATGATCCTGTTCGTTCCCCAAGGACGCGTGGCATCATCCTAGTAAGATTTCCAGCTGGAAGAGTACTTGTCCAGCTTGTGAATGCTATAAATACCTGCATTTATTAAGAGCAAAGGGACTGGACTCTAACCATTTAATAAACTTTGTAAGCTCATTCGTATATTCGAGATTAAAGCTAAGACTTTACAATATGATTTTCGTATACGAATTAACAATACAATAGGTGAACTATATATTACATTTGAACTATGTTAGACTTGTTCCCCAAGAGGTATGTAGGCAGCTCGGTAGCCCGAGTGCAGTCTATAATCTTGATTAGCTAGTATTAATTCGTTTTACGAGGTCATCTGATTGAGTATGGGTAGGGTTAATTTTGACCTAGATCAGTTGGTGCGGTCTGTGGGAAACTACTAAAGAGTCACTGGGTCTGAATTTCGTAGGTATGACGCGGGAAAATGAAAAGCATATTCAAATTGAGGAGTCATCTTCCAATATACGAGCCACCTCGCCGCGAGAAGTATTGGAAGGGACAAGTGAAGGAAGAGTAACCATGACAAAGAAGACGCTGGATAAGATGGTACAGGATCGTATTGACGAAGCAATAAGGAGATTTATGGAAGCAACGCCCGCCACTCCAAATATTCAACAGGTGCATCGGGTTCCGTTAACAGTGAAGAGATGCTCCGGAACGAAACAAGAAGAGTGAGGCAGCTATGGAAAATCAGTCTGAAGAAGAGGTGGACAGTCAAGCTGGCGCGCGGTCGGAAGTTCATAGAGATAAGCAGCCGACATGAGAAGAGAGGGAGAGGCCGGCATTATCGAGGCTGGAGATAGATAACATGTACGAGAAGTAGGATAGGGCCAACCAAATATTGGAGCCGCTGAAAGCTAAGGTGGTACCATTATCAGCATTGATGGCAAAGCACATGGCCATTCTCTGGGGAGATTTTGGGGAAAGATCCACCCAAGTCGTTCAAAATGCCGAACTTACCCACGTTTAATAGAACAGGCGATCTTAAACCACGTTTAACTTCGTTTGAAATGCTAATGACTCTATATCATCAGACTGATGCAATAAACGCCAAGATGTTCATAACGACACTGGTAGGGCGAGAGCAAGATTGGTTTACGAGTCAGACGTCGGGAACAATTGTGTCATATACACAGTTGGTACGAAAGTTTGAAAATCATTTTGCAAGAAATATGAAGGCCAAAAAGTATGTCTTGGTGATGTTGAATTTCAAGCAAAGCCCCACCAAGAGTTTGAGGAACTTCGTGCATTGTTTCAATCAAAAGGTTCTGGAGATTCCCTAGTTAACCCACACGTTTACGATAACTTTTCTTCTGTTGGGATTAAGGAAAAGACCCCTAGCGACGGCGCTAGCTCGTCACACTCCACGAGATTAAGATAAATTGATACAAATACAAGAACAATGCATCAACGAGGAAGAAATGAACCTATCAAAGGACTGTGAAAACTTCTCTATAAACGATCGAAAGGATCAAAAAGATTGTAATAATGATCGGCAAGAAGGATCGAGGTTAGAAAAAAACCATAAATGATCCCGCCGATATGCTAAATACGAACAGTATACTCCTCTGAATATCCCCCGAGGCAGAGCTCTGCTGTCAGCTCAAATGCATCACGTAAATGCAATTCAATGGTCAAAACCACTACGTGTGGATCCGAAGAAGAACCCCAACAAATATTGTGAATTTCACAAAGACAAAGGGCACGACCGTTTGAACGAATTCATTGATCGTACTCTAGCGGAAGTAAGATCCCCAGAGGCCGACAACAAAATAGAAGTCAGACGATCTCACAGCAGATCTAAAAAACACAATCAATGGGGATATCAGGACCATAGGAGATATGATAAGCCTCGAGAGAGCGATTATCGGAGAAATGATGATAAACGCCATTATGATAATTATCGACATAATGATAACCAACATTGTTACGACAATCATCGTAGCAATAACGATCATCATCAGAATGACCAGCGAAGAAATGAGCATCCTTGTCAGGAAAATTGAACAAAGAAGACATCACGAACAGAACAACCTCGTGAACAGAGGCGAAATACATGTAATCACAGGAGGTCCCGTGGATGGGGACTTCTTGAATTCGCGAAAGAGGCATGCCAGAGAGATACGCTCGAGCCATTATCGCTCCAAACCGCTGAGTGTCTTATCTGTGAATCAAACTGATTTACCGATCACCTTTGATCATCGAGATTACGATGGGATGATTGTCCCTTATAACGACCCAATGGTAATAAAAATGGATGTGGCTAACTATGCAGTACACAAAGTCTTGGTGGATATGGGGAGCTCGGCTAATATAATTTTTTGGAGCGTCTTGCAGAAGACGGATCTGGGTAAGATAAATTTGAAGATAGTGAACACACCGCTGATGGGATTCATGGGTTCACAAATCATGCTGAAGGGATCGATAGAGCTTGATGTCACATTAGGAATAGCTCCTAGACGAAAAACTATGAGAATTACTTTCTTAGTGGTGGATACTCCATTAGCATATAACATGATTGTGGGCAGACCGATGTTGAACAATTTGGTGTTATAGTGTCTGCCCCTCATCTCAAGATGAATTTCAAAACTCGGAATGGTATCGAAGAAACCCAAAAGAATCAGTTAGAGGCTCGTCAATGCTATATGACCTCCCTCAAGCTCGAGATTGGGAAGAAGAGTAATATAGAGGCAACAAGAATTCATCTTATTGACCAAGATACTGAGGTCCTGATGAGGCAATTGGACAAGAAGCAAAAAAGAGAAGATACATGAGTCCAATCAGTAGAACACAAGACAATTCAACTTTGTGAAGACAATCCAGAGAAGATAATGTGGATCGGGGGACAGTTAGATACCGATATGGAAGCAAAATTGGTAAATTTTTTGAAGAAGAATGCAGATATTTATGCATGGAAAGCCACTAACTTCCAAGGCATCGATCCCTCAATCATTGTGCATCGTTTGAATGTTGACCTAGATGTTAAGCCAGTTTGTCAGAAATGAAGAAATTTTAGAGTAGATAGGGATTCGATCATCGAGGAAAAAGTCAAAAAACTTTTAAATGTAGGCTATGTTAATGAAATTCAATTTACAGAATGGATAGCAAATGTAGTCCTTGTGCCAATATGTCTACTGATTTAAACAAGCTTGCCCTAGGAACCCTTACCCTTTTCCTCGTATAGATTTGTTAGTTGATCTACTACAGGTTGCGCATTATTAAGTATGATGGATGTGTTTCAAGGTTTTAATCAAATCATGATGGCCGAAGAAGATCGGGATAAAACCTCCTTTATTACGGCCCGAGGAGTTTACTGTTACAACATCATGCTATTCGGTTTGAGAAATTCTAGGGCAACATAGCAACGACTAGTAAACATGATGTTCGAAGAAGAAATTGGTACAATGATGGAGGTCTATGTGGATGATGTGCTCGTAAAAAGTACGAATGAAATCGATCACCTCGCTCACTTGAAAAAATCATTTGAAATAATGAAACAATATGGCATGAAGTTAAACCCTTCATAAATGTACCTTCGTAGTATGAGGCGAAATTTTTTTGGGTACATGGTCACCGAACGAGGTATCGAACCAAACCCAGAAAAGATTGAGGCCATTCTTGGCATGACCTCTCCAACATGTGTAAAAGATGTGCAGGCTCACAGGTCGTATGGCCAGCCTAAATCGCTTTATCTCAAGGTCGGCGGACAAATGATTGCATTTTTTCAAAATTTTGAGGAAAGTGAAGGATTTTGAATAGACAGAGGCGTGTGAAAAAACATTTCAAGAATTGAAAGAATACCTGACCTTCCCTCCATTATTAATGAAACCGATATATGGATAACCATTATACTTATATTTGGTTGTGTCAATGGTAGTCATAAGTGCAGTTCTAGTACGAGACATAGAGGGGAATCATCGTCCCGTCTACTATGTGAGCAAGATGATTCATGGTGCGGAGCTAAGTTATCTCAATATTGGAAAATGGTCACTGGCACTCCTAGCTTCTACAAGGAAATTAAGACCTTATTTCCAATCCCATCAAATAATCGTATTAACCGATCAACCTTTAAGACAAATATTGGCTAAACCATATGTCTCTGAAAAACTCATTAAAGGAGCCATTAAGCTAGGGGAATTTAGTATTGAATATCAAAGTCGAACGACAGTCAAGGCTCAAGTGATGGCTGATTTCCTAGTAGAGATGGCGGAAAATAAGGTTGTGGTCGTATCCGTAGTAGGGCTAACTGAACCGTGGTTATTGCATGTTGATGGCTTGATGATGACAAGATGAGGAGGTATTGGGGTGTGGCTTCGTTCACCTGATGGTTCGGATATGGAGTTCGCCATAAAATTGAACTTTGATGTTATGAATAATGAAGCTGAGTACGAGGCATTGATTGCAGGTCTCAGAATGCCAAAAGGCTCGGAAATAAAGTTGTTACATATCTACACTGATTCTCAACTGTTACCATGGTATTAAATCTCGGTATCGGTGTCAATATCAGGGTAGTAAATTTACGAAAATTTCGATGGAAATTTCGGGAATATTCAAAATTTCGATTTCGATTTTAAAAAATCATGAAAATTTATAGAAATGTTTGGAAATTTACAATAAAACTTTGTGTAACTGTAAATATCATAATAATGCATTTTTTACATTAATAATATTTCATGTATAACATATTCTTAATGAATCTTGTTGAATAGAATGACTAAAACCTGCAGTGAAAATATAAAATAATAGTAGTAAAATGTACCACAATTTAGTAAAAATCATTATTCAAAACCACATCAAGCTTCTAAGAGGATTTTTATGAGATCTTATTTAAATAATTTTTGTGTTCAGACCCGGGTTTTTATTAACTTATTGCCTAATATCACTTTCAGATCTGTATTTAAATTTATTGCTTATTGGTTTATAGAATTTCATCTATCATCTTTTTTTTTTTAATATGAATGATCATTTGCCACTAATTTTTAACTATAAATTTTTTAAAAAATTTTGGGATTCGATAAAATTTCAGAAAATTTCGGGTATCGGTCAAACTTTCTATGGATATTTAGCATATAATATTTAAAATTTCGAATAATTTTGGGTTTCGACAAAAATTTCGGAAGTTATTTTGCAAAATAGGATCCAAAGTTCGAATTCGCTTCGGGCCCCCTGAAACCCAAAATTTCGACCAACATTTCGGGGGAAATTTAAGACCATGACTGTTACATAGCTCGAGAAAAAACGATGATAAAGTATCTTGCCAAGGTAAAAGAATTAATGGGCGAATTTGAGAAGGCTGAATTATATCAGATACCGAGGGAAGACAATGAACGTGCAGATTCTTTGTCAAAATTTGCTAATTAGATTACGGGATCAAAAAGCAGGAAAATCACGCTACTTGTAGCGGATAACTCTGAAATAGAAGTACCCACAACAATCATACCAATAGAAGACGAGCCTAGTTGGAAGGATCCTATAATGGATTACTTACTAAGGGAGACATTGCCGGAAGATAAAGCTGAGGCTTGAAAAATAATCAATCGATCCACGAGGTTTACGATTTGGAATGATGATTTATACAAATGTTCTATAAATGGACCGTTATTACGATGCCTGAATCCTACAGAAGCACAATATGTCCTTCGAGAAATACATGTAGGAAGTTGTGGAAACCACTCGTCGGGGAGGTCATTGGCTTAAAAATAACGAGACAAGGATATTTTTGGCCCACCCTTGTAAAAGATGCACATTTTTTGTCAAAAAGTGCAACGAATGCCAACTCCACTCCAATGAGATTACCAACGGGGAAAACCCATGGAGATGATAAAAATCGCATACCCATTCGATTAGTGGGGCATCGGTATATTAGGCTAATACCTCTTCAACACTTATTGCTAAACTCATCATAAGAAACGAGATAAGACACTTACAAAATGTGCTCGTATGCAGGCCCATTCCTTCCAACACAAGGTTAAAAAAAATTATTATTGTGGCCGTGGAACACTTCACGAAGTTGTGGCTCGTATCACAGATAAAGCTATTATTGACTTCGTATGGAAGAATATTATTTGCAGGTTAATAAATATAAGAACAAAGTGCATATATAATATATTTTAAGTAATAACAACACTCATATGGAAGAATATTATTTGCACATTTGGCATTCCCAGAATTTTAATCTCTAGTATGGAACCCAATTCAATGGCAAGTACATTATATCCTAGTGTCATGAATTGAAGATTCAACAAAGTTTCACATCGGTAGGTCATCCACAAGCTAACGGGTTAACGGAGGTGGCGAATAGAATCTTGCTTCAACATATCAAAACCAGGTTGGATGGTGAATGAGGTGCACGGGCTAACGAGTTACCAGGGATTCTTTAAGCGTACAGAATGACCCCACGATTGTAGACAAGTCAGACACCGTTTTGCCTCGTATATGGCTCGAAAGTTGTAATAACAACAGAGATCAGGATGTCTAAGCATCGAGTGGATTCATATGATTCGATCGAGAACGCTAATGTAAGAGAATTTGAGCTAGAAATGATAAAAGAAAGAAGAGAATGAGCCTATGCAAACATACTCAGGCGGAAAAGTACGATGGCACGAGCATATAACAAACGAGTGAAGGAAAGATTGTTCCAAATAGGTGATCTGGTTCTTAAACGAGTCGAAGTATCAAGACATGTGAAGAAGCTGGAGGCAAATTGGGAAGGGCCCTACAGAGTGGTAAAAATAACGAAGGACATGACTTATCGACTACAAGACTTAGAAGGAAAAGACTTACCAAGGTAATGGAATGTTAATACCTTAAGAAGATTTTATGCATGAATGTACGTTCTAAGGACTTCATAAAATTCCGAAGATTTATGCATAAATATGTATGTGAATGAATTCCGATTGACAAGTTATGAAAGATATCAATAAAAGCAAATAATGAATGAATAAGGCTAACTAATAATACAACCATAAAACCATTGAGATAATCGAGCATTCAAATTAAACCATAAGAATAATGACCATTTGGGGTCAAAAAATGATATTCTAAAAAGCATGACCACGCAGGGCCAAAAATAACTATTGTTCGCAAAAATACTGAAAACAACATAAATTTCGCAAAAATACTAAAAACAATATAAATTGTTTGAAAGTACGAATCTTACAACCACTTCCAAAATACTGGCATGATTCAATGAAAATAACGGCCGTAATAAAAGCTCATGATCATTCCCTCAATCCATGGTGGCATCGAGCTCCCTCATGAAGGCTTCACTACCGCAAGCTATAGATGAATTAGCTTTGTGAGCATGAATCAATCTGGAAAATTCGGGAAAACTTACTAGATTCGGCTCGTCATCGAGAGTAAGGGAATCACAGAGAAGAGGCTTGTTAAAATATTCTTTCTCGAAATCTGGAATGTTGACTTTACTGTCAAAGGCCTCAATCTTCTTCAGATAATTGACTGCCTTGAAGAAGCCATCTCGTTGATCGTTCAAAGCCTTGGACATGAGGAGATCATCAAGTTAGGTCGAGCTTAGAAAGTCACAAACTCCAGAAAATCATGCCTCGTCGAGGTTTCCCTTGAAGCAAGAGGAAGCTATAAAATCCTTTTAACCTCAGTCATAAGATTTCCTTTTCTCCTCAGCCTCAAAGCCTCGGACGTTCGTTAAGACTTTCTGTTGCTCGATGGCGTCCCTTTTTAGGTCATCTATGATTCCTTGCACCTTGGCCTCCTTGACCCTCTCGTTGTCCAATTTTTAGCACACACTATTTAGCTCGGCTTTGACAAATGCCAGCTTGTTAAGATCTTCTTGTGCCACTTGAATCTCAGCGGCAACTTCAGCCTTGAAGTCGGTAAGCTCCTGCTCATTAATTCGACTCATATCCTTGTAATACAAGCATGTGAGAGCCAATTGATGCACACACAATCCTAGCTGTGTGTATATATAAAAAAAATTGAACAGACAACACATAATTAATCCTCAAAAAATACATAACACTGATTCGTTTGAATATAAAAAGAATATATATATATATATAATAATGATAATAGTAAAAACGACGAATATACCTTGGCGAAGAAAGTTGCTGATTGCTTTTTGACCCAAGGATGTGTATGATTGAGCATAATGAGCTTATCTTGGGGCAGTAAGAGATGGTTATACAGCTCCATGGCCGTGTCACTGCTTTCCTCCAACAAAACACTATTGTTGGCATGAATCCTCCAATCCGGATTCACTAGGGTGGCGTCAGCTCTGACATTCGGCAACATCGATCTCCATAAAGTCGGACAACATCAGAGACTCCAACTTATTTAGGCATTCGGTCATCTCCTCAACACTTAAAGTGTTGTAAAAGCCTTCAAGAGGTATAACAGAACTGGGACCCACGAAAGTAGATGGGAGAGTGGGCCTGGAGGCCAAGCGAGGCCACTTATGTCGAGAACAAGGCACAAGTCCTCTGTCCTCGACATTTACTTGGGTGAGCAGAGCTTGTTCTGCTGCCCGAGAAGCATCGATGGTGGGCAATTGACGAGAGGTGGAGGCAACCTGCCTATGAGGGGCGCCTTCGGCAGTAGCTTGTGATCGAGGGACAGTAGATGTGATCTTGGTCTGAGGCTTCAATACCTGATTGATTTGATGATCGTTGGGCGTAATAATTAGGATGGAGTGGGATGTTTGCCTAGGAGGAGCTTGTTCGTTGCCGGCACGACGTATGGCGGCAATAACTTTCCGAGCCTGTTCCTGGTCCTCTATTGCCTTCTTATTCATGCGGGCTTGACAGGTAGCCATTGCCACATGAGGATAGATAAATTAATTGAGATATAATTATGAACAAGGACAATGAATATCTAGTTATAATATATACAAACCACGCAACCACCCTTACCAATGTCTGCAGAGGGGACGTTGGCTGCACTTAGCCCACATGCACGAAAAACTGATTCATCGACGAGGCTAGGTTTATAGTAGACTTCTAAAATGGAATCTAAGATATTATTAGGTAGGGTAGGATTACCAATCCCCAGAAATTTACTAGGAACGGCCATGTTCTACCTACGATTTACCCCCCAAGGTTCGTTTTCAAGTGGGGCGATATAAAAATATTTATCCTTCCACGCTCTGAAGGAAGAGTTTGGATAAGCTTGGAGACGAGTTTGATATTGGGGGGAGAGAAAATAAAACCCCACCTCAGAGGGTTTAGTACATCTATTTAGTTGCAAAAACCTATTAAAGTTACGAATATCGGGCTGAGCCCGTCGGCACACATCAAAACAATAAAACATTTTAAGTGCCTATAAAAATTAGGAAGAAGTTGGGTAGGACAGATATGAAGGAAGTTTATGATATTAATTACATGGGGGTGCACGGGAAACCTAAGGCCTAGTGTTAAATGTGCCACATGAAAGGTGCGGAATCCTACTGGAGGACGATGCAGATGATCATTTTGACCAGGAATTAAGATACTATAATTATCGGGGATGAGGAACTTAACTCGAAGATCATTTATCTTAGCATGAGTCAAGGATAAAATAATACCTAACCACATTACGGTTCACTCGGCATGCTATATACTAGGAAACAAATTTAAATTAACATTTGCATCACCCTCAAAATCAGCGTAGTTTTGGGAATGATTGACAACACGATCCCCTTTATTACCTCTATCCTCGTTACTGTCACTACTATTGTCACTGGAATCGCTATTGTTTTTAGAATCATCAGAAGAGGAAGATCCTTCAGAACCAGAACTCGTTTCATCATTATTGTCTCCTGAAGTACTAAACTCTCCACTATCCAAATGGTCATCCCCCTCCCTAGTAATGTCTACTAATTCGCTATTTATGGGATTCGAAGCCATAAATAACAAGACAATAAGAAAAAGGAAATGAACTATACCTAGCGACGGTTGGAGACGAAGCGAGGAAAAAGATCTAAAGCTCAGGACTGATGGACAGACTTTGCTCAACGACTCTGTTTTAAAAGTTTATCGGTCTGAGATAAATAAAAAAAATGGAGAGATATTTATACTAGGGTAAATTTGAAACGTAGATGGCTGAGATCAAATTAAGAATGATAGATTTGACGGTCAGGACGAGGCGACGTTTCGAATTCACTGCCGACTATTGAAATTAACAGACGTCAGGGCAATGATAACTACGGCTCACGTGGGTTTATGTCAGAGAATTTAATGTGAATTGGTAATTAATTCATGCTGATATTAATTAGTGTAATTAATGCCTTACGAGATTATTAATCAGAAAATAATCACAAAGATTAGGGCATATACGATATCTCGACAATATATCGTCATTCTGAGAGGATAATTCTTTGACTTCATCAGCGATAATTTCAAATATTTTTATTATCACTAACGAAATGGAGGACTTAATGAAATACCAAATTTGGTCTAAATTATACTTATTCCTCGTAATCTCGTTAAGATTCATTACGAGGCTATTGGGTCGTAAGTGTCAACATTGCACAAAATGCCCCTACCAGGCACCATAATTGCAAAACACTACATGACCCGCATGTTTCTTCTAGTTCGAGTCGGGTCAACTCATGATCGGACCCTACGAGGTATGATCTTGGTCGTTCTCCAAGGACGCGTAGCATCATCCTAGCAAGGTTTCCAGTTGGAAAAGCAATACTTGTCCAGCCTGTGAATACTATAAATACCCGCATTTATTAAGAGCAAAGGCACTGAAATCTAAGCATTTAATATACTTCGTAAGGTCATTCGTATATTTGAGATTAAGGCTAAGACTTGACCGTACGATCCCGTTACATATAAATTTGGATAAGTTCGTGTACGAATTAACGATACAATAGGTGAATTATATATTACATTTGAACTACGTTAAACTTGATCCCCAGGAGGTACGTAGGCAGCTCGGTAGCCCGAGTGCAGTCTATAATCTTCATTAGCTAGGATTAATTCGTCTTACGAGGTCATCCTAACTGAGTATAGGTAGGATTAATTTCAACATAGATTATAAACATGTTTGAATGATGGGCTCTGATGGATGGACAGATGGAGTAGAATCACAAAATGATCCGAGAGAAAGGAAAGAAATATATATAAAGTTGAATAAACTTATTTAGTTGAAATGAGACTCTTTTTTAAAAAATCAGTTTCGCTCCTCAGAATCGATGATTCGGATTGCAAAGGCTATGTATGGTTGTGTATTTAAGAAATATTTTCATTTTTTGGATCACCAAAAAATGAAAATACACAGTCCAAGCCAAATTCAACAAAAAATGATCAAATTTTAAATACACTACACATTCCCCTATATACCAACCAATCATTTCAACCTTTTTCACAATCTTTTATCATTAATTACACTATCCCACTATCTAACTCATTATCTTTCTTTCTTTTTCATATTTTATTATTATTATTATTATTTAATAATGTTTAATAATATAAAATTTGAAAAAAACAATTACTTTTTCCTCCGCAACAATACAAGAGAATTGGAGAACCAAATTGTTCCAAATAGGAACACCGAAGACTCCCTTATCATGCTAAATTTACCCAAGTAATGATCTTTGAAGGAGAAGTGCATGATATTCAAAATTTTCAGCAGAATAATAACAACTTGACCACAGATTTTTAGTTAACTTTGAATACAAAACTGTTTTGTTCTAGATGTCTCCTGATTATGTTCGATATATGTATGGATAGCGCTATGTGTCTAGTTTCATGGAAAGAAAACGGTTCATGAATCCGAGTTTTCTACAATGAGTTATGAATTTTCTCGTGAAGACGTGCACAGCTGTCTGCACAGCCGACAGATTTTTAGCTAACTTTGAATACAAAACTGCTTTGTTCTAGACATCTCCTGATTATATGATATATATTTGTGGATATCCCTATGTGTCTAGTTTTATGGGAAGAAAACGGTTCATGAATCCGAGCTTTCTACAATGAGTTATGAATTTTCTCGTGAAGACGCGCACAGCTGTCTGCACAGCCGACAGATATTTAGCTAACTTTGAATACAAAACTGCTTTGTTCTAGACGTCTCCTGATTATATGTGATATATGTGTGGATATCCCTATGTGTCTAGTTTCATGGGAAGAAAATGGTTCATGAATCCGAGCTTTCTACAGTGAGTTATGAATTTTCTCATGAAGACGCGCACAGCTGCATGCACAGCCGAGAAGCTCCAAAAAGTTAACTCAAAATCCGTCAAAAAACTAATGGCGGTACCAAAAGTGAGAAAAAAAAGTATTTTTGGTATCAAAAGTGAGAAAAGTGAAAAGCGTGGTACCATTTGCGAACTAGCCTTATCCTACGGTACCAAATTGCAATTTTTCCATATATATAATATAAATTATATTAAATAATTTGCGTATTAGGATAATTATATTTGCACAAATAAAATATATATATATATATATATAAATATGTATTTATGTGTGTGTGACTTCAAAAACTGACAAAAAATAGTTACTACTTATATTATTAAGTACCCAGGCAAAATTTTGCTAATTTCATATAATCAAAACTTATAGCACTTATTATTTTGCATATGAATAAATCGCTTATTCTTGATATTAGAATAATACAAATAGATTTATGTGCCAACTTGTTGCAATTTACATATGTAATAGTTGTACCTTTTAACAAACTTCTCGGATATCATATACTGAAAAATATGAAAAATTGCTTGGAAATCATTTTTTTATATTCTTTTAACTAGTGTTGACTGCAGAAATGGCATCCAATAGGCAAAGTGCCACAGTTGATGAATTATTCGGTAATGCATCATGGGACACAACAGCTGAAGATTCTTTTGTTAGAAAGTTGAAAATTGCTTCTACATCGACAAACTGGCACAATGTGGTCGATGTCGATCGTATCCTTTGTCGCATTGCTCAAGAGATGAGCGTGGAGCTACGGAGGCATGTCAGCTTGAATCTACTCAAGAAAAAGTTCAAGGAGTTGCAGGATAGATATATTACATTTAAGCGACTGACCGTATGGCCAGGTGTGAATTATTGCCCGCGTACAAATATAATGAACGTCCCAGTTGAGTATAGAGATGAGTTGCTTGAGGTTTGTCTTCAATTTATGTTATCATTTCTCTTGTTCTTACTCAACCGTTAACTACAATATTAACATATAAATTAAGATTATCTATCATGATTTATGCAACCATTGATTAGGGCTAAGAATAATTTTTCAAGCAATCGTTTCAATATAACAGTATGGCAATAGTGTGGAGCGCTACTGGCACACAGGAGAGAGGTGTTGGTCTGACTTGCAAGTGATATTTCGCGGACTAGCAGCTACAAGCCCAATTAATGAGCCCGGGGGTCATTCCACGCCCCTAGTTGTTCATGTGATTGACGTGTCGAGCTCATCGTCTGTGCCAGATGAGTCATCCAGAAATGGCCCGACGGATCCTTGGGAGATTGCTAGGATCAGATCTGCCCATCAAGAGCATAGCGAGCAAGGGTCTAGCAACAACAACGTTAGTAGTACTGCTCGTTCTCCCTATTTTGGTTGGCCTAAGTGGTGATGATTTGTATTTGTAGTTACTTTTGGTTGTTGGTGTTGGTGGTTGCAATGGATAATGTTGTATTTTTATTTGTAAGTTCCTATTTGTTTGTTTCATGTATGTGTACTTGAATTGAGACTTAATTGACCATGCTTTTACCGAAAGTGTGTACAATATTGTGTGATTTATAATTTCATTTTAATTATTTCGTTTGTTGTTTATTGGATTTTAAATTATACCTTTTTAGCTTCTCAATATTCAAATAAATACCGATTGAATCTCGATTATTTCATTTTCGTACTAATGTGGCATTTAATAGGGTTGCCCATGAGCCGAGCTCGACCGAGTCTCGCCAAATTTCTCGGCTCGAGCTCGAGCAAATATTTTATAGTATCTCATTATAAGAAGATGAAAATAAATTTGCCTCAATCAAGTTGGAAATAAAATAATATATGTAAATGGAAAAAGAAATATAGAACTACTTATGCTTCAATCATATTTACACATTTCATAAAATATTGTATATATGGACCACATCCTATTTTTATATTTGTCCAATGCGAACCGTATAATTACACTAACTATTATAAATATAGACAAACAAGATTCAATTTTCTTGAACTTTTAAAATATAAAATTGAAAAGAAAATACGAAATGGAAAAAAGATAAAAATCTAAAGCTAAAAAGAAATGAAAAAGGTGACAAAAAAAAAACTAAAAATGAAGGGCCCCCCACCCCAACCCATGAACGCCTCAACTGTTGGTTGCCTCTTTTCATTCTATTTCTATAATATATATTATACTATGTGTGTATATATATATGTATATATATACACATATTACTTTATTATCAACTCATAACATTATTCAAAAAAAATATTATTTTAATATCTTTTCCCCCATCATCATCACATTTATAACCAACTCAATCATTTCATATATCAAATTCTAATAAAAATCAACTTTATGTCACATCTACACTACTTTCAATCAAATTCTAAAAATACATCCAAACAAACAAATAAAGTCAATATTTTCACACGAATTTCTATAATACACATTTCCCAAAAAAAAATCAGAATTCATTTCCGAAAACACAACGATACGGAGCCAAAAAGTTTCACAGTAATCATTATCAGGACCCAGTAGTTCGATCCCACTTTTCGAACACGTAATTATGACGATATCAATAGAAAATGTCATATTGTGCTCTCCAAATAAATTTTTTACTGGAAATGCATGGTATTCGATCGACGGGAGAATTGCCTTCAAAGTTCAAACCCACAGAGTACACCTTGAAATTAAGATTCTCAACTACTCATTTAAACGGGATATATAATGGGTCCATTGGTCAATGCTTATAAGTATGCACTTTTCCAATTTTTATCCTACGTAAATAAGGTATCACATAGGAATAATACTCTCGGTGCATCCAACACCACATATTAAGTGAGGAGTGTGGTTATCACTTGTCATTATCCATTAAATGTGAAAACTACACCCTTTCAATGAATATTGGGTGTTGGATGCACCGCCATAAAATTATCCTAGACCAATGGAGGATTAATATTATTAATTACCCAAGTTACAAATAACATAAAAACATATTTATGCATACAAGTGATTATCTTTTAATGTATACTATTAGTATTATAGAATTGTGATGGTCTTAGAGAAATTAATTTTGGATGGTCAAACAATTTTAGTAAAGCAAATGTAATTTTATCTCATTAATCGGGTGCAATACACCATATAATGTATATTGGACATAATCAATAATTTTGGTCATGTAGTGAAGTATCCATAGAACCTGACAAAAAAAAAAAAATTCTTATATTTTTTTCTTTATTTCTTTTTAGTTTCTTTTTAAATTTATTGCTCATTTCATTTCCTTTCCTCTATTTTTCTTCTCCTTTGTTGTCATTAATTTAAATGATTTTAATTCAAAATTTTATAAATTTTTTTCCTTTTTTAACGTATGTAGTGATTGTGTGTTACCACCTAGTAGGAATGACTTTCTAGTTTCTTCTAATTAGTCAAGCCACATGGGCTTATTTAAATATAAAACAAGCGTACGCATATTGATCCTATGCCCAATATTATAATAAGTTGACCTTAACATTTAAAAGAGTTCGGGCTGAACCAAATATGGCCCATTTAGACAGCTCGGCCCAATATATATTTCCTACTAGTATGAAATATGTATATTTTACTTAAATAAATAAAACGATAAGAAATTCTAGTGTGAATCAGATTCGATAAAACTCAAGGAAATTACATTACAAGTAACTTTCTTGGTGATTCTTGAGAGTCAAGACTCAAGAGTTTGTGGTGATCCTCCATGCAATTGAGCACACATGTGAGTATCTTATATAAGAAATGAAATATCACATACCTGCGAGTAAAAAGAACCTCAAGAAAGACCCCTTTATTTGAAGAGCATAAAGCAACATAAAATTTGATATATGACAAACTAGGTGTACATAAATCTAATCCAAATTAAAATATTCCTAAAATAATACCGACAGATTCTAGGTTGCACGGGTACAAATACGACGATACAATAAAATTTTAGGATACGATATGACAAGGATACGACTATTAATATATATATATATATATATATATATATATATTATTAATTTTTTAATTTAATCTCCACGACATAAAACGTTTCAAGCAAATAAAGATATAAATCTATTTAACAACACCCAACAATAGTAAAAAAATTAAACATATCAAATAGTATGTATTATATATATATATAGTGTGAGAGATTTATTTCTAAATGTAACCACTTGAATCCTCAGCGAGCCGCCTCGTCTGTCATATTTTTGTTTCCCTTGTGATTTTTTCTTCTTCATCCACTGTCTCTCAAAATTATCAATATTTTTTGTCATTTGTCAACATCATATTCCCACTTTCATATATGTTTATTTTTTCATCTTAATATCAAATTGTCACTAATTAATCTATTTTCGTTAGGGCTGTTTGTTAGAATAGTGCCCTGCGAGCCAATCCTAGATAGGCTTTCTTTATCTATTCTTGTAATAAATTATTTCGTTTTACATTGTATTAATAAAAGGCATTTCTTCATCTTATGTTTATATTGTTATATAACTGTATGATGAAATCCCTAGAATTCACACATAGCTATGGGACTTGATATCTCATTGGATGAATATCATAAAACAAGTCTCTAAGGCTGTGATTTCTAAATACCATCCAAGTCATAGAATTATCAAGATGGGACATTGATAATTCGGATAGACTTGCGCCTATGATGCACACTCTTAATTAGAGAATGTCTCGTTTTATAGACATTAGTGTAGTTGACACAAATGCACATACGCGGGTGCTTGTTGAGAACAAGTTCACTGATTACCTTGACTGAAACTTCCTAAATTGAAATTATTTCTATATATGTCGAATTAGGAGTTTCTTAATCACGATAGTGCAAGATTAATTCTTTGACTTGAGTCATCACAGTAATCTTGTATATTGACTCACTGCACTTTGACTCCTGTGCCAGTTCTTTTACAAGGACACATATGGACTGGTGATTGGGTGTAGTGACTCGTATATGGAGGTTGGTGTTGACAACAAAGGATCCATCACTTGTCTAGATGAACAAGTGAATTTTCTATATAATTCTAAGTGATTTGATTGAGTTAGTCCTTGGCCAAGGCAAGTAAGTAATTAATTAAGAAATTAGTTTCTTGAATTAACTAATCACTAGTCAAACACATTTGAATTATTAAGATTGAATTTAAAAAGGATCTCGACCAATAAGATTCCTCGATCCTTAATTCAATTGGGAAATTAGTTGATGGAAGAATCTCACTTGCATGGAATGCGCGATTGGAAAGGTTCACTTTGAATCGCCTACATCTAGGTCTTCAAGATAAGTAGCTAGAAACTTTTCTTTGATTTATGGGTATCTTATATTTAATGGAGATTAAATAATAAGATGGTTAATTAAAAGTGTTTAATTAATCGAGACAATTTAATTGTCCAAATTAAATCATAAAGGTTATGAACCCATTACTAGTATGTTGGTGAATCTAAAGGGTCACACACAATACTCAGACAAATCCATTTCTTAATTAAGGAAATTTAATTCAAAGTAGCTGAGTTAATATATTAATTAATTAGATTAATTAATTAAGACTTTTATTTATTCAAGTATTGGATAAATAAATTAATTAAGTTGATAAGATCAATTTAATTAAGCTTAAGTCTAGAAAGCATTTAATTTAATTAGAAGTGACTTTTAATTAATCTAGTATGGTGGATTAATTATTAAAAAACTATTTTATTAAGTCTTGGTCGAAAATTTGGTGGAGGAAAATAATTAAAGAGTTTAATTAATTTTCTTCTAGAAGGAAATAAGATTTCTTGGAGAGAAAGGAAACTAATTAAAATAGAAGAGTTCTATTTAGAAATTAATTAGTCTTCTATTCCTACATGGAAAAGGATTAATGTATAAGAGTTCTACATGGAAAAGATTTGCAAGAACTTAGTCTTATATATATGACTAGTATGGAACGAAAATAGGATGATGACTTTTGAAGCCAAGATTTTTTGTTCCTCTTGCATAGAAAATCGTTTCTCTCTCTCTCTCTCTCCTTCATATAGTGTTCTTGAGTTCTTGATTATTTATCAAGATCTTGAATTCAAGAATTCTTCCAAAATATTTAGAGAAGTAATTTTTGCTTTCACCTTAATCCCATACACTATTCCTTAGAGTTAGAATAAATATTTATAGATCAATCTAGCTAAAGATTATAAACGAGTGGGTATCCGGGGTGTGGATCAACTTTAGAGGAGAAACACTTGGGTCTCTGAAGTGAATCAAGAATCCGATCAAAGGCGTTTTTGGAGGAGGAAATCGAAATCTTCATCAAAGGGAAAAACGAAGTAGTTGATTCAAAGAACGAGGAACAAGCTAGGGAGCTTACGTTAAGGAAGAAGAAACTCTTCGATTTTTGTAAAAAATAGAATAAGGTAAGATCTTCTTTATTTAAGTTTTAAATAACTAGTGTAGAGATGCGCAAGCCTATGATACGTGATAAGCCCGTAGGATTAATAAACTCGCATGTTTAAATCCTAAAAACTAAAATTTTAATTTTCCGCTGTGCTTAGTCGGGCTATATGTATATTTCCCAACACTGCTAACCCTCGTATCGTCACCTTTACCGTGTATCACAAAACTATGAACATTTTTATTGGGAGCAATGTTGTTCTCGTCAAGTTTCTGGTTTGGACACGTTCCGGATACACTTTGGATACGGTATCCAGATCTTTCTATTATGTTTTATTTTTTGATACGTCACGTGGCGTGTCTGATACGTATCTGAGGAGTATCCCACAAGTATCGTAACCCCCAAATATCCGGGGACTAACTAAAAAGGGGATATGATAAATAGTTTGGGAGTCAAGTAGGATCTTTTGGGGGTAGAAGGACGTTATTCTAAACTCGATAAATTTTTCTCTTATTATAAATTTCATTGTTGCCAACGTGGAAGGGGACTTTATTTTTAGGGCTAATTGCAAATAACCCCCTGTGTTATTTCCAATCTGCAAGAAACCCCCCTGTGATAAGGAAATAGCCTAAAAACCCCCTATGAAATGTAAAACTCTGCACACACTCCCAAACCGTTAAATAAAACTTAACACTGTTAAATTCTGTTTGAAATGTCCTTTATACCACTATATGTGTGGATAACCCTATTTTTAGCTAACTTTGAATACAAAACTGCTTTGTTTTAGACGTCTTCTGATTATGTGCAATATATGTGTGGATAGCCCTATGTGTCTAGTTTCATGAGAAGAAAACGGTTCATGAATCCGAGTTTTCTACAATGAGTTATGAATTTTCTCGTGACGACGCGCACAGCTGTCTGCACAGCCGACATATTTTTAGCTAACTTTGAATACAAAAATGCTTTGTTCTAGACGTCTCCTAATTATGTGCGATATATTTTTGGATATACCTATGTGTCTAGTTTCATGGGAAGAAAACGATTCATGAATCCGAGCTTTCTACAATGAGTTATGAATTTTCTCGTGACGACGCGCACAGCTGTCTGCACAGTCAACAGATTTTTAGCTAACTTTGAGTACAAAACTGCTTTGTTCTAGACGTCTCCTGATTATTTGCGATATATGTTTGGATAGCCCTATGTGTCTAGTTTCATGGAAAGAAAACGGTTCATGAATCCGAGCTTTTTACAATGAGTTATGAATTTTCTCGTCAAAACGCGCACAATGAGTTAAAATATTTGTTATAACTCATTTTAATTGAAAATTAATTTTCATTAAAATTATTTGTAATTCAGAATTTTCATAAGCTTAATTTTGAATATTCCCCTTAATTTTGAATATTCATAAAAGTAATTGGATAAAAAAATACATATTTAAGAATCTTGTTTTTTTCTCTTTTTCTAGTTTATGAAATAATTTATGCTAATTATTTTGTACTTGGATATTATTATTACTATTTAGCATTTGAATATTTATTATTATTGAATATTGTTTCTAATTAGTAGGCAATTTTTCAATATATATATATATTATTTTAGCATAATCTTAATTTTTTAATATTTTAGAGAATTATAAAAGAGCATAAAAAGCCCCTCCAAATGAACAATTAAAATAGGGGCATATAAGTCAATTTCCCTTGTACTTTAGTGTGAAAATTGGAAAAAAAAATTGCCAACTCCCACCTCACGCGCGTGTGTCTCAAACGCGGTTAAGTTTGACGGAATAGGGGTTTTTTGCAGAGTTTTTACATTTCATAGGGGGTTTTTAGGTTATTTCCTTATCCCATGGGAGTTTCTTGCAGATTGGGAATAACACAGGGTTTTTTTTTGCAATTAACCCTTATTTTTATTCTCGTCCTATAACGCAGTTATTTAAATCTGATAGGAGTGAATTTGATAAATTTATATTTTATTCTTTTTTCAATGTGGAATCAAATAACACCAAATCCATTCTTCCATTTCTCTCTCTCTCTCTCTCTCTGTTTTTTTTTTTTTTTTTTTTTTTTTTTATGTATGCCTCTATGTATTTTTAGTGGTTGGTTCCTTCAGTTGAATTAGAAAACTCTTATGTTTGAATTGAGTGTCTAGTTGCATACCCATCGGACAATCCTAATCATAATTTTTTCTTTTTCTCTGTCGACGATAGTTTTGTTTGGTGAATTAATCGTCTCCATCACTATTGATATCACCACCATCGTCGGTAGGCTGGGTTGGAGCACCTTCCTTTAAACTGTATATCCGAACTGCAAAATATGATGAGACATAGATGAATCTGACGAGATAAAGACAGATGATACATTAGATCTTATATAGTTATTTAGATATTTTGTTTAGTATTTTGTTTTCTCTCTCGAATGAGAGTTTATTTTCTCTCTCGAATGAGAGCTTCGTCTCTTTTGAATAAAAGTGTGGTTTTTTGCACATGATTTTTTTTGTGCTCGTTCGTTAGTTCTTAAAATTTGTTATCTGGAAGAAACTTGAGATTAGGTGCTGCAATTGTTATTACATCGTTAAAGACAGTCTGAGTTGTATTGTTTTTGCCGTTGTAAACTTTTTATTTAATGAAATACAATGACTGCTATTCTTAAAATAAAATAAAATTATGTGTCTAGTTAATTTTTCAAATAAATGCTTTCTTAATAGACCAGATTTAAAGATGTAATGATTTTCCAAAAGCTAGGTACAATAATAAATCGCATGTCTACAAATTTCAACTTATAAAAATGATTGAATATATAAACATTATATGTTTTTATGCTCTACAAAAATCTCTATAATCAAATAAAATACTGTAAACATAAAAAAAAAGTAAAATGAATTTATTTATACACTTATATAAAGTCGAATGAGTGTTAATCATCACCTATACATAATTGTATTAATAACGTCTTCTAATCAACAAAGTACAGCACAGTTGGTAGATAGTTAGGTTCCTTAAGCATTTGTCCAGGGTTCGATTCCTTGCGGTGTGTATGGAAAAGACTTTGTTGGGAGAGGCAAAACCCACTTCGGTGATCTCTACGCCTCGAAGCGAAATAATCTCCGACGTTTGGTTGGGGGAAGTGCTGGTATATACCAAAAAAAAATTAAAAAAAATAAGGTCTCCTAAGTTAGGACCACCCATGCTTTCAACCGACCAAATCACTTCTCATTTGCATATGGCAAATTGTCAGCATATGCTTGTGTTCAAAATTTTTTTTGTCAGCATATGCTAAAAAAAAATTTGTGGTCGGCCGTAAAACGGCAAAAGATCCCATGTTACGCTTTTATCGGTTAAATATTTATAGGGTAAAAATTATTTTTCCTTCGATTAATGTCATTTAGAGTACTTTGCCTTTCAATCTAAAAATTTTGGTATTGGTTGGACTCCCAACATATCTAATATGTGATACTGCAGTCTATTTGACTATCTCGATAAATTTTTTTAGAATATTCCCTCCGATTTTGTCAAAAACTCTGTACTTTGCACCATATCGTATAACATTTGCGCATCCGGCTTCCTATTCATTACACTTTGCATTCTGATTCGGATGAAATATTGAGAATTCGAGCATTAAAAAAATTAAGTTTTTTTTTTGGGGTGGGGTGGGGTGGGGTGGGGTGGGGTGGGGTGGGGGGCTCTCCTACATAGGTCGGGGGAAATTCTTTTTACCCATATTTATATTAGACCCACCTATCACTTATTTACAAAGGTATATATGTGATTCGAGTGGAATTTAAAAGAGTTGATTAGTGAGATCTAGAGATTATGATTAGTGATAACTAATAGTCCTCGGTCTCTAATTTATTTATAGGCCTAACTTCGTATCAAAATAACAACATTAAAATATTTGAGAAATCTCAATATCGACTCTTTGACTGTTCAGTCAGCAAATGTATATATAAAAATTTGGGTAAAATCTATTTTATCTCCTTATACTCTGAATTAATAGTACATTACCGTCATTTACTCATAACTGTATCACTTTAACCCTTTTACTTTTAAAAATTCTCAAATTATTGTCATTTTTAAGATTTCTATCCAAATCGCATCAATAAATCCCCCTATAATCTTGGCAACACTAAAGTAATATACTTATGCTTTAATAAATTAATTTTAGTGTATAGAATTAAAATTAAATACTCTTATTTTCTTTCTAAAATGTCCAAGCACTAAAACATTCAAGAAATAATCTACCACTTAAAAAAAAATCTTACATCACTAAATTATTAATTATTATTTCTAAGAAGAACAAGTTATATAATGAAAATTATGTTTTTTCTATTGAAAAGAAAATTTAATTTTGATCTTTCTTTATGATCTTACAAATAGCAGTAGATGTTAAATATTGTGTGACATTGCATTTTACGAATCGGTTGAGGGTATTCAAAGGCATGAGGCATGTGTCAAGATCATAGCCGTCCACGTGGACATGATCATGGCCCCCAATCCCGGATTGGATTTAGGTCATTTCTGAGACAATCTGCCCCCACTGGAGAATATCCGAACCTTGGGACTCTTTGGGTATATTGACTTATCCTGGAGGGTGTTTTGGTCATTTAGGACAAATTAAAATAATATCCATTAGGATTTTAGGACTTTTGCGATACATATATACGTTTTGGCACCTAATGGAACACTAAATTTAAATTATGGCCTGTATGTATATGTGTGATGCCAAGGTTAAAAATGTCATTACAAAGTTCATTTATCAAAATTGCTATTATTTCATATAGAAGTAAAAAGGAAAAATATCAACATTGTTGTTATAGCCTAATTTGTCACTTTTTGTTGTAATATTCACAAAAATAAGATGTAAAATGTAATATTGGACTACAAACGTACTTATAATATGCTCCTTTTTTGTTTAAACGCGATGATTATATTTTATTGTAGATTGTTGACTTATCTATTTTTTATGATAATTTTATTTTTTAACAAATAGTACTAATCTGTTGATATAATTGCTAGACCTTATCAAAGAAAAAATAAAAAAAATTGCTAGATATGTCGACTACACCTTTTGAAAGTCAAAGTGTCGACACATTTTTCAGTTTCTATTTTTCAACAATTTGGAAGTTGGAAACTTTTTTTTTTTTTTTTTTTGAAACTTTGTCTGTTTGTGATATTTTCTTTGAAAATGAGTCTTGTTTTTTATTCTTATTTCCTAGCGCAAACTATTCGATACCTATAAATCCTAACATGGACCCCACCACTATTGCATCTTTAATATTTTTTAATTTTAAATTCAATACGAAGGGATGCGCTAATTATTTAGCCCCTAAACTCAGTTGATATTCATAATCTCTATTTAAATTCATAAAAGAGGGGTGGGGGAGAATCGCAATAAGTGAAAAAAGGATAAAATTCAGATGAATAATTTTTAATCATGAATCACATAAATTTTATAAAATTCTAAATAAAAAGAGAAAAATTAAAATATATGACAATTTAAAATTAAACCCATGACCCGCGTAAAAGTGAAAATTAATGCCACTGTACTATTACAAGCATTGAGTTGCATTTTCACTATTTAAAGAGATTAAACATAAAACTAGCGAGAGTTTCACATTTTTTTTCCTCCGCGAGAGTTTCATATTACTCTTTAGTTAATATGATTTGACATTTTACCAAAAGAACAAAAAGAAAGAAAAAAAATGATTTGACACAAAGGCAATCAGGATCACGTGTACGGTTAACTATTACTCCGTAGGAATATTATCATCAAATACACTTTATTACGTTTGTGAAAATTATATGATCAAATATATTTTTATTTGCCTTGACATAAAAAAATATATTTTTATTTGATAACGTTCTATGTCGACAAACCTTTAGCAACAAACCTTA
Source organism: Buddleja alternifolia (assembly GCA_019426215.1). Classification (NCBI taxonomy): domain Eukaryota; kingdom Viridiplantae; phylum Streptophyta; class Magnoliopsida; order Lamiales; family Scrophulariaceae; genus Buddleja; species Buddleja alternifolia. Next base: position 9,020,269 of record CM033391.1, on the reverse strand, counting down.
TCATTATCCTTACAGATAAATCCAAAACTAACATAAATCATCCAACGTATTTACACAAAAACCAATAAGATACTAGAGCCATATTGAAATCAATGAAAATTGAGAATTAAAAACAATATCACACAAAGCCTGAAAATTTGATGTTTCATATCACGTACAAATTCCGTATCAATTCAAAGTATTACTTTCAAATTAATTTGGAGATAGAATCACATGAGGAAGTTCTAAGCATGGTTCAAAGTTTTTTTTATTTTTTCATCGAAATGTTCAAAAAATTTTTGTTTTTCAACTTACGAAAAAAAAAATCACCATATAATTTCGAAATTACGTTATTTCATAGAAAACTCTTAATGTTTCCAATCTTTATATGGAAACATTGAGAGTTTAGTAATTTATTTTCAAACAGATTTACTCTATCGCTAACACATTGAGAGTTTTAAAAAGATTTCCATGAAAATTATGGAAACATTGAGAGTTTGGTAATTACTTTTTAAAAAAATTTGATCTATCGCAAATATAACGGAACTCTCAAATCTCTCAACGTGGGGAAAAAGGTCAAAAAAGAAGAAGAAGAAGACGAAAAAGAAATAAATCTAACAATCAAACAAATATTTATTTCACCGATGAACGACTTTTTATCATGCGGCTTAAGATGAAGATTATTGTATTATCGATTAAAGTAATTTTTTCATATAATCTGCAGATAAGTTTGAAACCATGGTATCATCCATATTAACTTTTTATTTGTTTTCACGGCAACACTTTTAGAATTTTTTATTTCACAATTTAAGTTACTAAAATTTTATCAATTATGTGCTATGCTAAATTTGAATCAAACATTAAAACTTTTCATTTTTTTACACTGCAACACTTTTAGAATTTTTTATTTCACAACTTAAGTTACTAAAATTTTATCGGTTATGATGCGGTTCGTTTTTTTTTTTTACACCAAGAAAGTCCTGCAAATTTAAACACGGCTTTATTTATATGAATATGAGAAATCTAATTTTAGAAGACAAATAGTTTCAAAAATAAGTAAAGAATTTCGAATAAAAACGAATAAGAAGAACACTTAAATTTCCATTTCTTTTGTTTCCAACTTTCTCTCGAAGAAGATGGAGAAATACAATAATATTACACTCATTTCTCTCAATTGTGAATCTAAAATTACAAAGAATGAAATTTCTCCTATTTATAGACCTTAATGGCCGAATTCTCTCCCCTTTTTCCTAGGAGTGGGCGACCACTTCTCCATTTTTTGGGAGGAGATGAATTTTTTGAGGGATATTAGGTAGGATTGGATACGATTTGATTTTTATCCAATCTTATCCCTTCTCGAGCTATCCTTCTTGATCCGAGCCTTCCGCCATTTCCTCGAGCTATCTTTCTTGATCCAAGCCTTCCACCATTTCCTCGAGCTATCCTTCTTCAGCCATGCCTTCCATTATTCCTTTCAGCTTCTTTATGACTTACTCAGCTATCCTTCTTGAATAAACAATCAATGCTCCAACTTGTAGGCTTTCTTTGAGTCCTCTTTCATGAAACCTCCTCCGAACATTTGGGCTCCTTCTTATTTTTGGTTCACTGCTTTATCCTTCGTTTGAGCCCATCTTTTAATAAAGCCCAAAACCATGTCGTAATAATTTACGGGGATATCGGGTTATATGTTCTGTGAATGTTAAACTTGAATCAAACGTTACCACTTTATTTAGGGAGCTGATATTGACACTCCAAAAATTACTAGTGGAGCTCCACTTTTCAGTATTTTTAGCAAGAAATTTGTATTGAATAGTGGAGTGCCAATAACACTTTTGGAGTGCCAATATCATTTACCCTTTATTTATTAGTATAATTTGATCAATTATTGATATAGATGTATAAACATTTTACACAACTATTATTTTTTGCTAGTGAAAAGAGGAAGCAACCCTTTTTTCACGATTTTTACCTTGTTTCTAGCATTTTTCAAGTTTTCCATGACGCTTTCAAAACGTTTCCGTACTTTTCTTACAGTTAAGAACTCGAAACTTATCATCGAAACGAAATTTTAAACCTTGGTTCTAACTTCTAACTATAAATTCAAGTTTCGGTCGGGGGTGTGAGTACGGGTGCACACACTTAGGCAATCATTGCATTTTTTTTCTTCAAAAAATTCATATGAACATATTTTTTAGTAAATCGGTTATTTAACCGTAGTATAACCTAAAATTTTTGATATTTTAGAGACTCAACTTCGGCAATAATATAAATAGACTTCATTGACAATTATATATCAAGATTCAAGATCTATATATATATATATATATGTGTGTGTGTGTGTGTGTGTGAGTGTATTTTTTTAGATGTCCAGAATTAAAATTCGAGTTTTAAACACTGATACAGTTACTTTTGAAGAATTTGTGGTCTGCGATACTTACCAAAATGACTTAGAATTAAAATACTTGCTTGCTAAGAAAATTCTAGTACTAGACATTTTAAATGAATAATTGCGTTAAAGTTTATTGACGTACCAAGTTAATTCAGCTTCAATAAAATATTGAGCAAATTAATAAACTTTAAATGTAAGATTCCATAGCAATGGATGAGAAGGGTTTCATAACTAGAGGACTCAAAAAAGAAAGGTCATTTATAAAAGATCATATCTAAGTTCATAATCTTTACGCAGTTGTTAAATATGATGAAAAGAAACATATGGCATTAGAATATCATGTGTAAATAATAAAACTTGACCATACTCCATTTAAACTATTTTGAACATCAACTAATCATATGATAATGAAATTGTGTTTGTCAGACTATTAATATACACTAAAATATTAATTGCTCTAGCTTGTCATATAAAGATTCTTTTTATTTTCTTTGATTGCACTCAAGTAATTAGGTGATAAATGTTATAAAATTTTATCTTGTAATTTATCACTCCTTTTGAAATTGCTGCAAAATAAGTCGATTAGGCTCATGAACCTAGTGAGCATGTTCTATGGAGACTTGACTCGAGCTCGATAAGCTTGGGCTCTAAAATGGACTGTACTTGAGCTCATATATAGATATGTCGTAGCTTGGGAGCTAGCTTGTAATATTCTATCTTTTCGTTTAGTTACATATTTTCTTGAACTAAAATAAAATTTAGATAATAATAATATAATAATCATGATACTAATACTAGCTAATACTAATATAATAATATTCTTAACAAGAAGAATATATGATAACAATGATCAATTTATATCAAAGTAAATGTATATCACGACAAACATAGACATTTAACACTCTAATTTATATCCTAAATTTTGTATGGGAAAATTTTAATAAGAAAAAATTTGGGCTACACACTATTGTCAATAGTACTATCTAAAGTAATTAAAAGACATAATTCATATTAATCCAAGTACCACGATTATTTTTCTTCAAGTATAGGTAGGCTCATATAAGTGCAATATGTATGAGCTGGAGCTTAATTATAAGTTCAATATGTATGAGCTAAAGCTTAATAATTACTCCCTCCCCCTAAAATTGATGTTTACTATTCTATTTTTATCTGTCCCAAAATAATTGTCCTTAGCTATAAACATATATATTTATTGTCTAATCTGACTATATTATCATCATTTTAAATGAGAATTATATAATTAATTTCTTTTTACTATACAACTGCAATCGTATTTAAGGAAAACAGTTTTATACATAAATAATAGATAATAGTCATAAATTAAATTAAAATCTTGGCATGTTTTAGAAGGCAATATTGTTAGTTGTATTTTATTTTATGTAAGTGGTATTTTAGGAAAACAATGAACTTTTGATAATTCCTAAGAAAAGTCAAAAGGAACATCCTTTTTAAAACGTAGGGAGTATTATATAAACTCGATTTTGAGTGTAGATTTACAAGGTCGACAAGTTCGAGCTCAAATTTTAAAGGACCTTGCATTTGTGCCTTATTTTTTCTAAAAGCTCGATACACTTGCAAACGTAACACCAATCATATGATATGTGTATTTTACTTACAATATAACTAATTTTGATACAATCAAACCCAACTAAAACTAGAATCTTTTGCAATATAATCCAACCTTAAGCAACCACTTTTTTTTTTTTTTTTTTAATAAGTGCCCCTCTACACTATTTTAAATTTCCACCACAACTTACTACTATAATATTTGAGCTCCCCGTTGAGTTTAAATTTACAAGTTTGAAGACTTTTCAGCTCAAAATTTATAAGCTCTACCTCCAGCTAGATTTTTTCAAGTGAAATAGAGTCTAATTTTTTTAATATTAATACTTTCTAAATCAAGTGAAGGTGAAAAAATAATAGCATAAAAACCGTAGTATATGGAACTTTCCTTTCTTATAAAAGCTTGAGTTGTGTTTGTCTTTGTGTACCCCTACTTCGAAATATACATCGTTTTCCCATTTATAATATATATGGAAATTACACAAACTCTCCCTCATATACTATGTAAATTACCCAACAATTCCCTCACTTTTTGAAAATTACATAAAGCCCCCTCATATAATACATTTCTTACAATTACATCTCCAGCATTTAAAAATTCTTACACTATATTTAAAAATTCTTAAATTAATCCCTGAAAACCTTAAGCCCTGTAGTGTTGGTAATCCAAAAAGTGAGTTTTTCTTTTTGTTAATTACACATTATAGGAGGGGTTGATTGTGTAATTATCCCTATAATATAATTAATTTTGTTGCTACCAAACCAAACAAAACTACAATTTTCCATGATATAACTAATTTGAATCCCACCTTAAACAAAACATTTTCCGCAATAAGTGCCCCCCTCTCTACCATTTTAAAATTTCCCTAACACCATATTATATACGAGTACGGGTGGCAAATGGGTGGGTCGGATCCAATTGGGTCGGGTCCATAATGGTCCAAGTTCACGGGTCCAATTATTGGTGTAAAATATGTGTGTAATGTGTGTGAAAATATTTGTAGTGTGTGTGAATATATGTAGTGAGTAAAAATGTGTGTAATATGTGTAAAATGTGGAATGTGTGTGTGAAAATATGTGTAGATGTGTAAAATATGTATCACATGCATTATGTGAAAATATGTGCATTATTAATATTAGAATTATTTATAAATTTAAAAAAACAAAAAGGATTTTTACAAGTTGATCTTAAATTCGACTCATTTAGGACCTAGAGTGGACTCAATTAGGACTCAAAGTGGACACATAGTGAACCCAAATTGGACTCAAGTTTCTATTGAACTCAATAGGATCCAATCCAACCCAAAATCTATTGGGTTGAGTTGGATCTAGGGGTGTTCACATATTGACCTGACCGACCGAAAATCGAACCGAAAAATTCGGTTCGATTTTCGGTTTTTTTTTTTTTTTTGCAAAAATTCAGTTTTTCGGTTCGGTTTTTATTTTGAATTTCGGTTCGGTTAACCGAAAACCGAAATTTTATATATTTTTTATTTTTTTTAATTTATTTTTTATTTTTATATAGACCAAAAGCTATAAAAAATGTATTTTTTAGTGACAACTTATAAGAAAATAAAGAAAATGAATTAAAATTAGTTATATATCAAATTTATTTATTTATTTATACCAAAAAACATAATCGAATCGGTTCATTTTTTAATTTAATTATGTTAATTTTAATTGGACATGCTAAATATAATTATAATTATAAATATATAAATGTATGCATTTAAAAAAAAAATGAAGTAGCCAATAAGATTTTTGAAAAAACAGTAGCAAAATTTTTTATTTTTTTTTCGATTTTAACCGAACAGAATTCGGTCCAGATTTTCGAAAAATTAAAATTTCGGTTAACAGAAAATTTAATTCGATTCGATTAAAAAATCGATCGATGAACATCCCTAGTTGAAAACATGGATCCAAAACCATTTTGCCACCCCGAATACGAGCAATTCTATGTCAAATCAAATCTAATAATTCGAGTTATACTCCCATTCCGTGTCCATCTCTTTTCTCACATGTGGGGGCCCGTATACAAATATACAATACATAATGAAATAAGACACTAGTAAGGATTTTTCCTATTCCATACACCAAGATATAATCTATATATACACACCCACATAATTTCTATTTCAAATTTATTACACCCTTCTTCTTCTCTCTTTCTCTTACACTCCAACCATGAGAACAAGCAACCACCTCATCGGCGTCCTCAACTTCCTCACTTTCCTCCTCTCAATCCCCATCCTCGGCGGCGGAATATGGCTGAGCAGCCGCGCAAACAACACCGACTGCATGAAGTTCCTCCAGTGGCCGCTCATCATCATCGGCGTCTCCATCATGGTCGTCTCACTCGCCGGCTTCGCCGGCTCGTGCTACCGCAACACCTTCCTCATGTACCTCTACTTGTGGGCCATGTTCCTAATCATCGTAACCCTAATCGGGTTCGTCATCTTCGCCTACGCCGTCACCGATAAGGGGTCGGGTCAACCCGTACTGAACCGGGCCTACCGGGACTACTCGCTCCATGACTATTCGGGTTGGCTCGCGGATCGGGTCGCTAGCCGGAGCTACTGGAGTAGGATCCGGTCATGTGTAAGGGACTCTCATGTGTGTAGAAATATGGGCAGAAATATTGGGGGTGTTCCTGAATCTGCTGAAATGTTTTACATCAGAAGACTCACCTCTATTCAGGTAAAATTGTTTAAAATTAATTAATGGTTTCATTTAATTTAATTTTGGTCTAATTTTAATTTAATTTAATTGTGAATCTTTATCTTGGAATTTATGATTAATTAAGTGTTTTCAATGGTACTATATATGAGTGTGTGTTTTTATTTTCACTTTGCGCAAGCTTTTTCGGTGAAAAATTCCCTTTTGAGCTTCTGTTTTTAAGATTAATAATAGTGATTTAATTAAGATTAATTTAATTGTGAATCTTTATGTTGGAATTTAAGATTGAAGTGTTTTGAATGACAGTATGAACTTTTTTTTTTTTTGGGGGGTGGGAGGTGGGGGGGTGGGGGGCGGGGTCTCGGTCCAGAATTCACCATTGGATCCGGGGGGGATCCAATGGTGAATTCTGGACCGAGACCAACCCGGGGGGCGGAGGGTGAAACATTTTTTCACTTGCCATGAAAAATTGTAACCATATATAACCTTTTTGGTGAAAAACTCCTTTTGAAATTCTGTATTTTCTGCCAAAAACGGGTGAGATAGCAACAGTTTGGGTATCTTTTTGGCCTAGGTTTTTTTACTCCTCTTGATGGTTTATTTATTCTTTGCTAAATTTTTGTGTTGTTTATTGTGGCTTTAGTATCTAGAGTTAAGATTCTCCCTTTGATTGTTGTGTTTTTTGCCATCTACCAAATGCCAAAAGGGCTATTGTCTTTGTCAATGCTTGGAGAAATTGTTACCTCAAATTCCTAATTGTGAATCAAAATATTTGAACTTAAAATTCTAGTCCGCTTTCGGCTTGGCCACATCTAAGTGTATTTCACAAGTTGAGTGAATTACACTTGCCATATGATTTATCACTCATTTTGTGTATTAGTGAAATACACTTGGATGTGACCGAGCCAGGATCGAAAGAATTACCCGATAGAAATTGTATTTTTCTGCAAAAAGGGTAGATGGCAACAGTTTGGGTATGTTTTTTGCCAAGTTTTTTTTTTTATAACTTTCTTGATTTTCTTTTTCTTTTTTCAAATTTAGTATTGTTTCTTGTAGCTTCACTATCCAGAGTTAAGATTTGCCCTTATTTATTGTCATTGTCAATGCTAAAAGAAATTGCTACCTCAAATTCCTAATTGTGAATCAAAATATCTCTGTTGCCCTCAAAATCGACCTAAAATTCCAGCCCTATTAGGGTCAATTAAGCAATCATTTAACTTTATAATCAGTGCATGATAAAGGTTCTATGATGTGTCTGGTACAACAGACGTCGGTTCAATCGACGGATGAAAACCGCTCAATTCACCATGATTTAATGGTGATGAAAAATAGATAGACTCTGTTGCACAGAGTCTACTAGAATTTTCATTTAATTTAATTATGATCTAATTCAACTAAGATTAATTTAATAAAATTTTGAATCTTGATCTTGGAATCTATGATTTATTAAGTGTTTTGAATGGTCTATGAGTTTCTTTTTTCTTTTTGGGTGAAACATTTTCACTTTCCATGAAAAATTGCTATTATATAAAACCTTTTTGGTGAAAAATCCTTTTTGAGATTCTGTATTTTCTGCAAAAAGGGTAGATAACAACAGTTTGGGTATCTTTTTTTCCCTAGGTTTTTTAACTCCTCTTGATGGTTTATTTTTCTTTGCTAGAATTTAGTATTGTTTCTTTTGGGTTTGTTGTGTTTTTTGCCATCTACCAAAAGCCAAAAGGGTTATTATTGTCTTTGTCAATACTTGAAGAAATTGTTACCGAAACCTAATTGTCAATCAAAATATCTATTTTAGGTGTGAATTAAAATATCTACATAAGGGTCAATAAGGCAATCATTTAACTTCATATTGAATTCTTGCGCTATTAGGGTCAATCAAGCAATCAATTAACTTCATATCAACGCAAGATAGAAGTTCTATAATGGGTCGAGTGCAATAGAGTCGGTTCAATCATAACCATTGATATAATAGAGATTGGCTGATGAACACCACTTAATTCACCATGTTGTAATAGTAAAAAATAAATCGACTCTGTTGCACTCAGGTAAGCCTTATCGGTGAAAGTCCTTTTAACTTCTTTTTAGCTTTTGTAATCTTTTTGCCAAGTATTTCTCTTCCTACCTTAATCCTCACTCTGATTATTATCTTATTTTTTGTTAATACCTCTTTTTCATGTTTTTTGTGTGTTCCCATCTACCAAACGCCAAAAGGGTTATTGTCAATAATGTGTACACTCAACATTTCTAGTATTTACTTTCTTGATTAGGAAATTGGGGATGTTCCCAAGCATTATTAATGAGTAATTGCCAAAATGACGTCCTCTATACTTTTCTTCACATGGGCTGACTAAACATATGGGTCCTCATAATAGATATTGATCTATCATCTTAGGATAGTTTAATTATAAGGTGGAAAATAGGATATAATAATAATAATATTATTGCTTGCATTTTAATAAAACGTGTATACTTTATTGGTCAACTTATCTGAGGATGCGGCGCACTCTATGGTACCATACCATGTTGTGAGTATTTATTCCCTGATCTTCTATTCGAATTTAGTATATCATCATATATTTCACTTTAATTGTATGAAAATTCACGTCGTCATGCAATAGTTTTATGCCCATGATGGGCATCTATAACGTAAAATATAAAATGAAATATTATTCCGAAACATAGGATTCAGACCGGTTAGTGTTATTCTTGTTTTGGAAATAACCAAACTTAATGTTAAAGTGTTCATTTCTTAACAAAATGGTCTTTGGCAAGATCATTGAAAGTCCCTAATATTATCTTTTTGAACAATAAATTTAACCATAGATAAAAAATGCTATATTTAAGACATGAATTTATTATGGTAAATATTAATTACTTAAATTACTTAAATCTAACCGGTTACATTTAATGTGTCCATTTTCTTACCAAAAATTAGAGCTAGTGACAAATAAATGACGAGTTAAGATGCGATATATATCTATCTAGATGTAGCGTTACTCAATTTACCTAAATCAGCATCTCACTTTCTAGACTTTCAAAAGATCCATGCAAGTGATTTGGTGAGCAAAGGAATCTGATAACTCATAAAAGTATTAATTTCTTTATCTGCTAATTTTATAGTCTCTCTGTATACTTTCTCATCTTTACCTTTGATCTGATATCACCACTATGATAGCTGCTCAAAATCCTTCATCATCTATAGTTCTATACCATAAATCTTTTATTGTGATGATTCTTGGATGTACGAGTACTTTCTTCAATAACAAGTTATTCTTAATAAACCCCAAGACTCCACATCCGGTGATAATTTCAATCATTGTGTTTGAACAGATATAACGTTGTGATTCTCCTAAGATCCGAACTTCCGGAAACCTCCTAAAATGGGTAAATTGCAGCACTAGTCCAATAGAATATGTCCCCTAGCAAGTTTAGTCTCAATCTTTATAAACTTGCAAAGTTATTGACATATGATTCTTTAAATAATTTGTCCCGATCACCCAAAAGCGGACGAAAACCATTAGATTGGTCACATTCCATGCACGTTAGTACTAAATTTTAACAGCGCTTGCGTTACTCCCGCAAAATTCTATCCGTTTTTAATGGATGAGATCAAAATTGCAGAAAAAAATGCATCGTGACTAATTTTGTAAGCTTGTAAAAAATAGACCAAAATTACACTAGGCCATTTCATATGAGACCGATTTTGCAATTTTCCCTCCTAAGATTAATCCTCAAATAACGCCATAAGGAACTCTTAACTAACGAAAGCCTTAACATTTGATTTATGCAGTCGGGGTGTTGCAAACCCCCCACATCATGTGGCTTCATGTACATCAACGAGACGTTTTGGAGCATGGGAAACGGGCTCGTTGGAACCGACCCTGATTGTGGGATGTGGAGCAATGATCAACAAGTGCTGTGTTATAACTGCAACTCGTGTAAAGCCGGCGTGTTAGCCAGCGTGAAGAAGAGTTGGAGGAAAGTCTCTGTTATCAATATTGTCATATTGATTCTACTTGTTATAGTGTATGTGGTTGCCATTGCAGCTTTTAGGCACAACAAACGGCTCGACAACGACGAACCTTATGGCGAGACACGAATGGAAAAGGCACAGCCCAGCAGGATACATTTTTGAAAAGGTTATTAACTGAGATTTTCAAGCAGAACAGTGTGGACTTGCAGTTCTATTTTAGTTCTTTAGTAGATGGGATAAGACTGTAACTTATTTTCGTGTTTGTTGACACTTTTCTTTTTTCTTTTTTCTTTTTTTTTCGAAAAAAAAAGAAAAGAAAAATCTGGCTGTATATTTTGTATTAGTTGCTGCATATTCTCATATCCTTGTATTTTGATGTTTGAAAATATGTGTTTTATGAGAAGTTTGTGATTTAAGTGACAGTGCACATAAAACTTAATGCAATATACGTGCTGTGCTTTGTCCTACTCCAAGAAGATACTATATAGCAAATTGCATGTGCACAAGCATTGTTAAGCAGACATGGATCCAGAGCAGGTGGGTATTAGGAAAGGGGTTTTGCATTTCGTTCTCCATTTCAAAATCGTGTTTCATCTCATACTAGATCTCTCATACATGACATGTATTTAATATTCACGTCACCTTTATATTTAGGAAAAATTACACACAGAAACCTTCGCTTATTGTGATATTACCAAAAACCCCCTCACTTGTTGGAAATTGCATAAAATTCTTTCATGTTAAAGCATTCTTATGTGTTCAAAACTTCTTATAATTTTACCCTCTGTAAATCTTTCAAGTAGAGAGGGGCCATGTTGGTAATTTTTAATAAGTGCGGGGGTTTTGATAATTATGCAATAAATGAGGGGGTTTGTGTGTAATGCTCCCTCATATTTTAGGAAAACATTCATATACATGTCATGTATACGAGAGATATAATAAAAGATGAAACACCAATTTGAAAAAAAAGATTCAAATTGGGATTTTTTGGCATATCCAACCCTCTATTTGAGAATCCTTTTGTCTCCTATTTTATTTTATATGTATATGTCAAGTGTATAAAATTGATCATACTTGTTTATTAAAGTATAAATTTTATAGACAGGATGCGCATATGGGGAATGAAGTACAAGATGAAAATTTATCCTCTGCAAATTGGGTTTTTGAGGAGGGGGTCGAGCCACTACTAGTTGAACGTCGCAGCGTCTAAAAATCAACATGGCGGCATAATAGATGACTTCAATTATAAATACACGCTTTAGGACTATTTTTGTGGAAGACACCATACATAATGTATCCTTCATGGAAAACACTTTTGGCAACTTTGGGAGGCAAAGGAGATACATGAAAACTCCGAATTCGAAGATGCAGAACTTTCAAAATCCGAGCAGGCAAGTAAGGCGAAATCTAGGGGGGGTTCTTTTATTTTCTTAAATTCGTTTTATACTATGTCTTCGAGAGTAATTGTTGATTTTTTCTAGATCCAATTACGAACTATTTCTAAAGACTAAGAATGCATGGTTTTATGCCTAGTTTTGGATGGATATTTCTAGAGAATGCATCATGGTATTAAACATCGCTTAGTTGAATTGACTAAAAATATACTCGATTCTGGCTCTCTTCCTACAAGATAACTCAAGCAGGATCATCATAAACGGAGAATTTTATTAATCACCTTATTAAAGTGTTTCTTGTAATTAAGTTCTCATATATAGGAAATATTTTTAAGCAAATAAATTGCAATGTTAAGAGAGTGTCAAATGTACAACCAAGATGCCACCAAATTCTATATTAGCAGCAATATAGTGATTTTCATTTTCTTTTTTCTCTTAAACCAAATTTTGCAGGTCAAAATGCAGTTTTATAATACAGATAAAGTCATTGGTTTCACAAAGAGCAACTAACACCATTAAGTTTAGTATAATGTGAACCATCCGAAGTACTGCAGAAATGACCAAGTTAAGTATTTCATCATGTTTAGCATTACAAGCTGCAGTCACCAACCCTTTTTCATACAAAAAATCGACGTGGTCAATCAAAGATGAGAAAGAATGGGCTGAATCGAATGAAGAACACATCACATGCTACACGATCACGAAATCTTACACTGGCATCAGTAATTGAAAGAAGTATGTTCAAGACTTACATGATTCCTTCTGCACCATTACTTGATTCTCACGGCTTTGCTCGGGACTCCATCTGATGACAATTCTCTCCTCAACAGAGTAACGCTCCAGACATGGCGGAGAAATAGCACCATTACCATTTTCTCCAACATGAAGAACCAACAGTGTCTTTACCACGCTACCACAAAGTCGAAGAGTGCACTGAAAATCAGACCAAACCCTTAACCTACCGTTTCTATTTCCATCTTCATCAGAAAAGACAAGAACGGCATATTCAGAGTGCACTAGAGATGGATGATGACGATAAGCAACAAAGTCGACGCCATATTGAGACCCCGCCCTCACCACCCAGTTCTTCATGCGAAGATGAGAATACGCTTTAAAGATAATTGGAAAATTAGCTCTTTTTGATGTCATATAATGCCACAATTCGTCATCATCTTTTACGCATTTATTTTCACCTAATATCTTGATGCATTTCAACACATAGCACAAGTAAAAAGCTTCCTCAAGACTTAATTGAAACCACTGCTTGTCCTTCTCTGTGGTAATAATGGGACGACCGAAACATGCTTGGTTAAAGAGTTCAGTTTGGTCTGTATGTGCTGCAATAAGCACGCTACAGCCTGAAAGCAATCCTTGAGAATTAGACTCAATCAAAGAGGATTGCAGACGGGAAATTATTTTGGACATGGGGTCTGCAAGGGCTTTTGCTTCAGCTGCTTTTCCTTTCCATCTTGGTGCCATAGTCTGCTTCATGGAAAATAAGAAGACCCGTTCTTGTTTCATTAAAAATGCCAAAAATGAGAAAACAATGCAAACACATTATGAAAATCGGACAATTGAAGGGCAAAAATCAAGGCTGACATTAGAGGATTAGTTGCTAACACGTTATATGCCCAAGATTGATTTAGATATAAATACGGCTTCTGGAAATATAATTTCAGCGTCAAGTGATTTACAACAGACAGGTTCAGTACAAAATTACTTCAATCAATTTTCTCTTAAAGGAATCGACCTTTCTGAGGAGTACAGTCTGAATTAGCCTCAATTCTTCATTTGTATAGAAGGATTTCAAATAGCAGGCACCAAACAGTGAGTTTCTTTTTGAATTTACTTCAAGTTGGCAAAGTGTACCTCTTATTTTGTTTCTTTTGAAAAAAAAAAAAAAAAGCAGCAAAAGAGAAAAAGAACCAAACAAGAGTTTAGCATCTTTGCACCTACCTTTGTCCATGAGGTTAAGGACAATTTTAAGGGAATGCAATTGTTGCATGCGTAGATAATCTCGTACTATGACTAGTCACAATTCTACCTTTAGTTCACGGGAACGTGCTTTTATTAGTAAAAACTCGATATGAAGCGACCAATCACAGTGGAGTACGAAAGACGTCAGCAATCGGGTAATACGCTTGCATTAGTCATATTACATTTTGTTCTTGTAACTCGATCTAAGTCTGATTAGCAGTTAATACAGATAGTTAGTTAGTTAGAAGTTAGTCGAGCAAAATCAGCTGCTATGAAGCTCAACTCATTCAGATCCTACTCCGAGTTGTATAAACAATCTTTTCATATCAGTGAAAAGCAGGCGGTTGGTTTGGTAAATTGAGCTACCCACTCACAAAATCTCTCATACTCTTTCTCTCAACTTGTTCTTGTTTGACGAATCATGTTTTTTGTCATTCAGCATCCATGTTAGAGCTTATATTTTCAGACTCTCCGAATGGACCATTTGCTCCTCATGAACTAGAATTCCAGCTATTTATATAACTCCTTACAAGAAAAATAGTGAAAAGCCGTGGCACCACCATCCTTTTTCAGATTAATGTGAGACCTGGTAGCCTAATTGTATTTATTTTTTAAGTAAATCATTTATCGTTTTCTTCGTATCAGGATGGCTAGAATAATGATCATCTAGTTGAAATACTACTGGGCATAATTAAATAAGGCTAAATTTATGAACTATAAAAATTAAAAATCTAGTACTGTATTCCTAGCATATATTTTCACTGAGGTTCTAGCCTCTTTCTTCCTAACTAATCACATAACTTCTATGTTTCGTATCGCTACTGAATCTTACAAAGGTATCAAAATAAGTCACACAAAGTTTGAGATAAAACATTGCCTTATGAAAGTATTCAAACACAAGAAAATAATGAGCACAAAGTGTTTGTATAAATGTACCTTAGAGAAAGAATGTGGTGATGTCTTGATTATGGTTCGCCGGAACGGGAACGGCCGACGGCGTTCCAAAGTTCCAGTCTAGCACGGTTTTGGTTATGGATCGGAAGGAATCGCCGATTTTTTGATGGAACGGCCGGATTGTAGCTGTTGGACCGGCCGATTTCTCGGCGGAACGGGATGAACGAGGTGGTCTGCAATGTATGAGTGAGGGTGAAGATAAAGAAAAAGAAGATATGGCTGCCGTGGGCGGCTCTGCGCGACGGCGGCGCTGCTGAAGGGGAAGGGTTACAATTTACAAATGAAGCGGGAAAGAGAAAGGGATTAAATTTACAATTTTTATTAATTTTTTTTTTGGGTGGGGGGTGCAAAATCATTTACATTTAGCGAAAAATTGAAGTGGGCTAGGAATATTGATTTCGGTCCATTTTACACCATACATTCATAATAAGTGGGTTGATTTTTACAACCACTTATTCTGTGTAAGTCAGCCTACCTCAAGTGTTTATGTGGTGAAAAATAGACTGAAAGTAACACTTCCGATTCTAGGAAATTACCCTACATTTAGTATAGGAAACCGGGTGCAAAATAGAATTGTTTTAACTTTTAAACATGACCTATGGCTTAACAAATAATATTGGGAGTTGATAAAGGTATTTCGTATTTTTTTAAAATTAATTAAGTTGACTATAATATCCCTCAATAGATGATGTAAAATTCGGGAAAATTACACTTTTCGTCCCTGAAGTTGAAGCCAAAAACATATTTGGTCCCTCATATTTTAGCTTCAACACATTTGGTCCCTCAACTTACAAATTTCGAACAAATGTGGTCCCTGCCGTCAATTTACCGTTAGAACTAACAGAATCCGCACTGTTCATCATCTTCCCCAACTCTAAAATCCGATTTCAAACTTTAAATTATGATATCTCACTCATTTCAAGTCCATTTTTAACGAATCTTATATGGTTAGAATCGTCTCAACGAGTAGAATCCATCCATGTAAGTTTTGTCCCAAAATACGCTGAATCTATTGACCCGAACCGCACAAATCCGAAAAAATCCGTTTTTTGAATCAGCCTATTTTGGGACAAAACTTACATGGATGGATTCTACTCGTTGAGACGATTCTAACCATATAAGATTCGTTAAAAATGGACTTGAAATGAGTGAGATTTCATAATTTAAAGTTTGAAATCGGATTTTAGGGTTGGGTTAGTTGGAGAAGATGATGAACAGTGCAAATTTCATTAGTTCTAACGGTAAATTGACGGCAGGGACCACATTTGTTCAAAATTTGTAAGTTGAGGGACCAAATGTGTTGAGGTTGAAACATGAGGGACCAAATGTGTTTTTGGCTACAATTTCAGAGACGAAAACTGTAATTTTCCCTGTAAAATTCTTATTAACATCAAGAGGTGAATTGAATAATCCCTCTAAATAAACTTTGAAGAATATTTTTTTATTTTTTTTTTGTAAAAATAATACCAAATAAAATTGTGTTTTTTCTCAAGAATCTTTTTGTAAATAAAATACCACTTTTTATCAGTGCAATAAGATTAATCATCTTGCCATAAATATTCAAACCTCGATATAATTTTATGGAACTCTTTAAATGATATGTATTGCTCATTTGCTCGACAGTAAATATCAAAATTTCTTTTTTGAAAGTTGGAAATTAATATAACATCAAAGGCCTAAAAACTACCAAAAAGTAAAATAGTCGTCAGATCATATTACACTGTGATGAACTCAATATGTCCACCTAAAATAATATGTATTTTTAGTTAAATTTAATGAAAAAGTAATTGTCAATTTTATCCCCAAAAAAATAACATATATCCTAATTTGATTCTAAATAAATAAGTAAAAGTTGTAGTCATATCTATGATTCTTTTTAATTATTATATGGTAATTGTTCATCACTTCTAAATTTTAAAGTTATGAACTATCAAATTTTGAATATTTATTCAGTTATTCTATATTTAGTTAGAAAAGTGGTATAAAAATAATTTGTCAAAGAAAATGATAAGAATATTTTAAGAGACTAAAAGGCATTTTGTCTATGTGTTAATATTTAAATAAAAGTGGAGTGCCTTTATCAATTCTCATAATATTATGCTATGGCAAATTGTTTAAATTTAATCCTAAAATTGAAAATTGCTTAAATTTAGATTATGAATGGGCAAAATCAACTGGGTGAATTGACGACGATATTATGCTTTATTTAGTGTTAATTATGTATGATATTTAGTTAACAAACACAAAAATAATGTTGAAACTTGAAATAATCAAATTTAATAATAATAATGTAATGATTTACTTTGATAAAATAGCATAATAAAAAATTGGAATATTATTCTTAGAATTACAAACTTCAGTATTTTAATTTTGTATGCTTATAATTATAACCACATAAATATAAACTATCAACAGATCTTACATGTTTTAATATTTTCAAAAAAGATTTCAATTTTTAAGCAATTTAATGAGCAAAACTATAGAACGACCGCGACCGTTCCGTGACATAACAATGGAGCTGGAACGGTGGCCATCGCGACAATACTGCGACCCTTCCTGCGAACTCTTGATCTTGCTGTTGCGTCCTGATGTGTGTGTATGCGTGAGCGTGGGAGGGTGAGACCAGCACAATGCTCTAACGGTGGAGATGGTGGTGCGTCGAGTGAAAATTGAGGAATCCTACATATAGAGAAAGAAGGAAACCACAAGAGAAACGGAAACAAAACGAGGGAAGAAAATTATGTGAGAGAGCTTAGTTAGTTAGATTGATTGTTAATTGAGTTGAGCTTTCAAACGAGGGTTAATCAAATCAAACATGAATCCGACTCGATTAACTTAGATATTTGTATACATTATTTATTATTGTTTAATAAATCAAGCTCAACTTCAATTTTATCGAACATAACACCATGTTTAAGCTCGGTAATTATGTTAAACAAATCCAACTCAAACAAACGTTCAACGATCGATCTCCAATCAAGTAGGAAATTACCGAGCAATGAGCTTATGCACGTAACGACTTCCTTTATAATACTCAAGGAGTCAACGAGAAGACCCATAAAAAAAAAGTCAATGGACAATCCCCAAAAGTAAATAAAACCAAACCCAGCCTTCTTCCACATTCTCTTCAATCTTGAATCCTCCAACAAAACCTCCATTCCATTGCAGCAAATCTCAACAAAGATCAAGAAGACTAAACTCCGTAGCAAAAATGGAAAATACCTCACCCTCAACCACCATCGACTGCGCAGCTCTTCCTTCCTTAGTATCCACCTTCGTCGACACTTTCGTCGATTTCTCCGTCAGCGGCGGTCTATTCATGCCTCCAGATCCACACCCGATCGAGGACCCTAAAAATCCGCTACAAACCGTGTTTTCTCAGCCCAGCCGCCTCATTGCCATCGGAGACCTCCACGGCGACCTTCCCAAGGCCAAACAAGCCTTGAGGCTCGCCAATTTGATCGACGCCGACGATCGCTGGTCGGGAGGCTCCGCCACCGTTGTTCAGGTCGGAGATATTTTCGATCGCGGCGGCGATGAGATTAAGTTATTGTATTTCTTCGAGAAATTGAAGAGAGAAGCGGCAAAAGCCGGTGGTATGGTTATTACTATGAATGGGAATCACGAAATCATGAATGTGGATGGGGATTTTAGGTTTGTGACTCCTCAGGGGCTTAAGGAGTTTGAGAATTGGGGAATGTGGCAATTTATTGGGAATTCTATGAAGAGAATGTGTGATGGAATGGATGAAAATGCATTGGTTAGGGTTTTATTAGAAGGATTGCCTGATGAGTTTCCGGGGATTCCGGCTAAGTATCAGAATAGCTCTAGGATTCGTTTGGCTGCTCTCCGGCCTAATGGGCTGATTGCGAATAGGTTCTTGTCGAAAAATCAGACTGTTGTGGTGGTGGGGGATTCAGTTTTTGCTCACGGTGGATTGTTGCAAAAACACGTGGTTTATGGATTGGAACGAGTGAATGAGGATGTTAGGGACTGGATTAGAGGTGTTAAAGATAAGGTGGCTAATCAGTTGGTAAGGGGGAGAAACTCCATTGTTTGGTTAAGGAGCTTCTCGAATGAACTGGCGAAGGATTGTGATTGTTCATTGCTCGAGCATGTGCTCGATACTATTCCTGGGGCGAAGAGGATGATCATGGGGCATACAATTCAAAAAGATGGTATTACTACAGTTTGTGGTAACCGAGCTATAAGGATCGATGTGGGAATGTCGAGGGGCTGTGGGGATAAATTTTCCGAGGTTTTGGAGATTAATGAAAATTCGGAGTTGAAAGTCTTGACATCCAATCCTTTGTATTTGAAAGGGTATGGAGAGTCTATTCATGCCAATAAGAAAGACGGGCTTGGGTCGTTGCTCCCCGATGAAAGAGCAAGGCAAATTGAGGTGAATGCTTAATAATACAGAGCATCGTTTGTGGAAACATGAAGGAACCAGTTTGATTCAATCCCTTAAACATGCTAGGCAAATTGAGGTGAATTATATCTTCCATTGAATATAATTGCCAAATTGTTTAATGTAAAATTGTAATGAAGGTCACATTGTTCAGTTGTTAAACTGCTCTGCCATTAATAAGGTCTATATTATAGCCGTTTCTCTGTTTCCACTTGTGAGTACTTGTTTTAGCTGGTGGCTTTATTGTTCTACATCTCGATAGATGAACTAATCTTAATGCGCCATACAAAGTTTTGTGTTATGTATGCAAGTGCACTATTTTTGCGTATTTCAGTTAAAATTTGTAGTTTCGTTTGCTCAACGATGCCTGAGTTATTCTGAGTGTAAGAACTCACAGATAGGTTATTGTTTTGAGAACTCGAGTTGAAATATTTCTATGGATTGTTTAGGCTCTGTATGGATGGTTTTTTAAAAATATTTTCATTTTTTGGATCAACATAAAATGAAAATACACGAAAATACACGCTCCAATATAATTTTACAGAAAATACTCAAATTTTAAATCATACTACACATTCTCCTATATAAATACTCATCATTTCATCATTTCAATCACTTTATTCTCTCTCTTAATTAATTACATGATTCAACTATCCAACACATTCTTGTTAAAAATTGAATTGAAACATTTTATTAGGGGTGAGCATTGGTTTCGAAAAAGCACCCGCACCGACCGCACCGCATCGAACTGCACCGTGTTTTGTCAAATTTCTAAGCAAATCGTGGTTTAAAATTTAAATGCAAACCGCACCGCCTATGCGGTTTGGTTTCAAAATTAGTGTTAAAAAAATCGAACCGCACCGCCACCACCTACATACATATATATTATATATGTATATATATTTTTTTTTTTAATTTGAACTTTTAATAGATTTTACTCGTAATACAATTCATATTTGTAGTTTTATTTAATATTTGTTATTAAATTGATATGGTTATATCTTTTACAAGATTAATACTATGTTCAATCAACATTTGTGCTTGAAACTTTTAGAGTGATAATATCTTATGACATTTTAGTGTTATATTTTTTTTTATATAATAGACACTTGAAGAGTTTTGAAGAAAAAAAGTATTATAGATTATATTTATAACATTTGTTCTATTTAACTATCACATTATTTGTAATAGCAATGTCGCGTTAGATTACTAATGGTTTTATAACTTTATAATATACTTTACAATATCCTTTTGCAGATTTTAGTGCACAAATTTTAATAAACAAACAATTGTAATATGTCATATTTTGTATTTCTTGTTTATATACAAATTTCTCGTACTACTTTTCATGCAAGCTAGATAAAGACATTTTCCTATATATGAGTGTGTTCTTATTTGATAAAATATATATACATATTATAATTATACTCGGTGTAAAACAAATATTTAAAGTGATATATTTGTATTTTTTCATGTTCTAAGCGTATGATACACTTATATAATAATATGTAATGATATTAGTATTTTTTTTAATGATTCATGAAATTTGATCTTAATAAATATTTTTCGGACAAGTATTTTCTTAGTTATAAATTATCATTATCTTTTTATTAATTAGTTTAACAAAAAATATAGCAAACATTGTATGTTTATTTAGTTTTAAAATGTAAAAAATCTTGAAAAATCGCCAAACCGCACCGAACAGCACCTCACAAAACCGCATAATTGGTTTTGATTTACAAAACCGCAATTTAAAATTTTATTTCCTCCAAACCGCACTTGGCAATTCGGTTTGAAATTAATAAAAAAAACCGCTAAACCGAACCGCGATCACCCCTACATTTTATTGAAAAGTAATAAGAAGACTATAAATCAATATTGAAATAAAGCCACAAGAAAATAGGGAAAATGTTTACCCTAACTATTATAGAAAAAAAGAAAACTTAGTATAATTACAATATGAAAAAAGAGATTCCCTATGAACAGTGAGAATTGCATAAGCAATTGTTAAGGGAGAAAAAAAGAGCAAAACGGCTCTCTCAAGAGAGGGAGAGAGTAATCTGAAGTAGTGAGAGAAATTTTTATCTACCAACAATTCAGAATTTGCATAGAAGCCCTCCAAGACTTAGTTAACTCCAAATTGACTTCAAATAGTTCCACATTGGACGGGCCAGATCGTGGGCCTGATGAATTGAACATGGATGGGCTCTTTATATTAAAACTTGTTGGATAGCCCAAAAGCTTGATATCTTCAACATCCCCCTCAAGCTCATGGGGAGTGAACAAGCAAACGCGAACTGAAACCGGACTATGAGATTGAAACTTGAAACTCCGGAAACAGAAACTGGAAATGAGAAATAGCCCATCAAATTGAACTTGCACTTGAAACGATCGTCCATCAGATTAAACATCGAACATGAAGTGAGAATCCTGAAAAAACAAATTGCCAACATCAGCTGCAGCAGTGAATGATCCAAAAGATGTAGTGTGTCATCATACACTAGACTAACAAAATCATAACCAAACCACTGAAAACAGTGAACATATGATATAAAACAGCAGACAATCCAACATGTTATCCAAAAAGGTACAGTGTTACCAAACATATGATAAAACACTAAATACCAAATCAAAGTCAAACCATGAAGTCAGTAAGAAATGACATATATGAATAAACATGTAATCGATCGCAATATTCAGAAATGAACAGCCAAAACACTGAACGTAAGGATAAAAAAATAAGATTGAAAACAAGAAACAATGGCCACATACCCACATTTAAATCGGTCTAAACTGAACCCACGAAACAAAAATAAAGCCATAAACAAGCAAATAAGGTTGCATATCTTGCATTTGAATCAGACAAACACTGAACCCACGAAATAAAAACAAGACTAAGTAAGCTAAAATAAGGATCGCAATTGCCGTATTTGAATCCTGAAAATGAAACCCACGGAAAAATTACAAGACCCGAAACAAGAGTACTCATAAAATTACTACCAAATTCAGCTACACATGCAACTGACAAAGAACACGGAATAATCAATCTCATATAATGAGACAGTAAAGTAAGCAAGTCATAACCATGCAAACTTAACATCACAAACAAGAAATATCTCAACTCACATATATAATTGAACAAGGCGACAAACGTCATACAAACGAACTGACAAAAACTTATCACTACGTGAACATTCTCATAGACAATATAAAATGATTTAGGGATCGAGAAAAAGCACGAATCATAGACAATATAAATTGATTTAGGGATCGACCTTATTCACATCAATGCCAATATGATTATCAATAATGTCCTCGAGATTAGGATAAAAAATAGTGTCGAATTCCACAGCAAAATAAGAATCTTCAATCTTTTGTGTTGAATTAGTATCTATCATATTTGCATAAAGGGATTTCTCCCAGCATGACAAACTCCAATTTTTATGCTTTAATGTTGAAGGTATTGGGCCAAAAAACTTTTGAAGATAACAAAACTAATAGAAAATAAACCAAGTAATATCAAAGGTTGAAGCGGAAGCGAAAAATCAGTAAGACCAATAGTTAAACACAGACAGCATTCAGACCAACCAACATAGATATATGTTTTGACACACAGGTCTTGAAATAATAAAGAATGACATGAAACAGGAAACACAGATCCATAAACGGTCAAAGAATTGGCACAGGCCAATGAAAACAAACAATTTGGACATAACCAACACCCGCATGAATGACCACAGCGTTTTTGTCAACAAAAAACACTGAAAAAATAAAGTTGGCCGATCAGCGAAAGCAAGGAGCCAAGAAGCAAGGCGTGGCAAGAATGTGGAGATATACTCCACCTTAAATGAGACAATGAAACAAGTATCTGAACAGTAGACAGAAAAATCCATAAGCACAGGAAATATGAAATCTGACATACAGATAACAAGCAAAAAACCATATCCGACAAAAAAAAACAATATAAAGATAATACCCCTGTGTTTTGTGCCAAAAACACAGAAAAACTTGGCTACTATGCCAACTTAACTCAACCGCGACAAAAGTAGAGTGCGACAATGGCGAATCGTCCATGACAGCATGAAGCTTAGGCGCAACAGAGAGGACCATAACGGTCACTGAAATTATAGTAGCGGTCTTGGGATCTATAAAATTCTTCACAGTATTCCACAATAGCCTATAGCCCAAGCCAACATTGATGATAAACATTTGATGGAGTATTTTAGGGTAATTATCCTCGTCAATTTGCTGGATACGTGTAATGAGGTCCGGAGCAACCTTAGTAAAGTTTTTCAAACCCAAACCATAAACACCCAAAATCTTGATGGCGAAGATTCTTCCTTTGGTTACTTCGTCATAATAAACTCTTGTCGAACGTGCACAAAAAGGCGGCATATTGTTCAAGAGGATACATGTAAAATCTGTGAGTCAATGCTCGAGACCAATATGCATGCCATCCGAGATTGCAATTGGGCCCGGGAGGTGTGGACGAAACTAGTGCACCCGCAATTTCATCACATGTTCTTCTCGCTCGAGATCAAAGAATGGGTGGATTGGAATCTCTCTACCCCGATTAACAGGTATGATTGGTGTGATAATTGGGAAAACTCTCGTTTACTGAAATCATTTCTTTACTTTGGCAGATACATAACGAAATGGTGTATGGAGATGAAATAATGAACCCGACCTTGACGATGGAACTCATTCATAACCGGATCCTGGAATTGAAGCACGCATATGACAACAACCCGGAGGAGCAGACTGAGGTCTTGGAGGTGGGCTGGTAGAAGCAGAAAGCTAATGTTCTCAAATTGGATGTTGACGCAGCATGGTCATTAAGCAGCAAAAACGCTAATGGTAGGGCGGGTATTGGTGGAGTCCTTCGAGACCAATTCGGGGGCTGGGCAGGAGGTTTTAAAGTAAGTATCAAGGCTACTCATAGTCTAGAAGCTGAGCTTAAAGCCATTGAGACCGGTTTGGAGTTTGCTTGGGATGATCATGTTGGACACCTTATCGTGGAAACAGACTGCTGGGAGGCCACTCAAGCCATCTCGGAGGCCTCAGCAGCCCACCGCTTTATTGACACTATTTCTCGTATTCGAGAATGGAAGAACCCCCCTTGGCAAGTTGAAATTCTAAATATCCGTAGAGAAGCCAATCAAGTTGCAGATGTCATGGCAAAGTCAGGATCGAGCCACGAGTTACGGAAGATTGATGTCCCTGATAACAACATTAGAACTTACATGGAGCTTGACAAATTAATGACCACTTGGTCTCATGAAATGACTAGCATCCCGGGTCTGTCGGGCTAGTCGTCAGTAGGGTATCCCCCTCCCTAGAATAATAAAAAAAAACGAAGGCAAAACACTTTATAGCACCAACAATTCAGAAATTGCATAGAAGCCCTCCAAGTCTTAGTTAACTCCAAATTGACTTCAAATAGTTCCACATTGGACGGGCAGATCGTGGCCTGATGAATTGAACATGGATGGGCTCTTTATATTAAAACTTGTTGGATAGCCCAAAAGTTTGATATTTTCAACAATTCTCTTTCTTACTTTATCATAAATAAAATATTATTCTATTTTTTTTCCTATCATCATTACATAAATAATTAATTCAATCAACTTTATATCACATCTATATAATTTCCAAACATTTCTCAAAAACACATCCAAACAAACAAACAAAATTAATATTTTCACACGAATTTCTATAACACACATTCTCCAATAAAAATTCAAAATTCATTTTCGAAAATACAACCATACAATACAGAGCCTTAAAGTTTCTGGAATTAGATTTGCTCAATGGAGTTGGATTGTGTAGGGGTGTTCGTGGTGCGGTTTTGGTTTTTTTTTACTAATTTGAAACCGAATTACCAAGTGTGGTTTTTTAGTAGAGAAATCTCAAATTGCCATTTTGAAAAATAAAACCAAGGGTGCGGTTTGGAGCGGTTTTGGGCGGTTCGGTGCGGTTTACGCTTTTTATCTAGCTAAAAAAATATTTCAGGATATTTGCCTAAAAGTGTCATTTTTTAAACATTACCTAACTAAATCTAATAATAATAATTCACATACATAAAAATTATGCTTAACAAACAATATTTATTCAAAAACTACGTAACATAATCAAAGTTTCGCAAAAACTTAAAATATTGGACTAAGTCGTCCTACTAAATAGTCCATACATAATAATGAAATAGCCTACAAGGCTTAAACGAAAACAATATGAAAGTTGGTCCACAAGGCTAAAACAAAATAAGAGAAGTACAAATTTTTCGGTACTTTTAACTTACAAAACAACCTATTAATCTATTAAAAGTTTAGCCAAGTGATAAAATTCTTGCACACAACTTCAACTTCAACAGTGTAGTGCATCGAAGATGATAGTCAATTAAACTCATACTTCTCTTCTTAAAAGCCTGTAAATTAATAAACTTGATTAGAAAGTGAGCTAAACAATAATAAAGTAATTGTAGTAAAATATTTTAGGCTGTAATGCAAAATTATGATCACCTTCATTCTAAAACAACAATATCCATGCAATATTATTATATCTCTTGGTATATGATTAGCACCCAAATAGTTTATCATACCCTACAAAAAGATATGAACATGTTAATTTAAGAAAATATGGACACGCATCTTGGGTGAACACTTCAATAATGGTTATATATTTTTTATTGGTCCATATTAGATAAAAAAACTCATTCTATTTAATTATTTATTTAATCTATCATGCATTTAGGGTTTAGGGTTTAGAGTTCATGGTTTAGGGGTTAGAGTTTAGGATTTAGGGCTTAAGGTATCAATCTATAGAGGTGTTCATCAGTTCGGTTCATGTTATTTAATATATCTAATCTAGTATTACTTTAATCCTAATTCAAAATAAATAATTAGTTATAGCAAATGAAATTTAATTCTCAATATCAATTTCAATATGATTAAATAACAAATTCATAATTTTCATGTAAAATAATAAATAAACGCATAGAAAATAAAACTTAATATGTATATAAATATACATATGTATAAATATAAATTTATATATATATATATATAATAATGGCGGTTTTGCGGTTCGGTTTGGTGCGGTTTTGGTCCAAAACCATAACCAAACCAATTTTGCGGTGCGATTTTTGTTTAAAATCGAAACCACGGTTTGCACAACAATTTAACGAAAACGGTTCGGTGCGGGCGGTGCGGGCGGTTTTAGAAAATTGTTGCCCAGCCCTAGGATTGTGTGTGGCTGCATGAATTAATGAATAGGTTCTTGCAGTTTGATGTTTTTGTGGTGGCTCGTCTGAAACATGTTTTTTTTAATGATTTCAGGCCAAAAAACGGATGTCAAGTGTAATTCACTCACATTGAAATATATTTAGGTGTGTCCGAGCCGGAAGCGGGCTATAATTTTCCCTTAATGTTATCAATATGATAGTTTATTTTTAAGCTAGGGTATTTACTTTGATAATATTTCATAGTCTTTGATTTAATTTCTCATTTGTTTTTAATGAATTATTTAGGTCGATAATTAATCTTTCCCTTGTTAACTCTTTGTTAACTTGCATTGTTTTCTTTATACTAAAATCAGGATATGCACTTTGTGTCAAGATATTAAGATTTCATTTTGTCTTATTTATTTTTTGCATTTTTTTGAATTTTGAACAGCAACTTATATGTAATTTATATGGAAAAAATTAATTTTAATTTGAAACTCAATAAACTTGTATTGTGTGAAGATGGCTTTTAATAGAAGAGTGAGACAAAAATAGGAATAAGGGTTAATTCAAATTTGGTCTTTCAATAAAATTATATTAGTATCTTTGCTCAAAAAATGCTATTAGTTGAATAATCTAAATCTAAATCTAATCCACACGAGCGATGAATACTAAAATATCAAACCTCATGGAAAGTAGATGCAAATCATCTAATTTTATACGATCTAATTGTAAGTAATTTTATCATATCACGGTCCTTAATGATATTGTAGATGTTCTTCGGCTTCTTCCAAATCCAAATAAACAAGCCCAATGCAAAAAAAGTTACAATTAAAATAACAATATAATATGATAATATTTCATACCACAATAATCTAAAAAATATTAGAACATATGAGATATTATCGATGGATTTTAGACGAGACAAAAATCATACAATCTATCTATCTATCTATCTATTCTATTATATAAATAATAATAATAATAATAAAATAATAAAATATTATAAAAGTACGAGTTAGTTTTTTTACATTTTTAATGTACCTAAAATATCCTTATAGAATTCAATTTTTAAGGGCAAAAGAGTCAAAAACAAATAATAAAAATAAGTTTTAAGTATCTACAATATTAAGAAATATAATTATATTAGGACTCAACAATGAAATTACATATAAATAATAATTAGATGTAGAGTTATATAAGGTTATTTCTATTCATTTGTTCACTAAAAAGTAGAAGATAAAATCCTGGAAAAAAGTAGTACCCGCCGGGAATGAATTTGAATAGAATTGTTTGTCTTTCTGCTAATTAGGATGATTTGGCGATAAGTAAACAGAAGAAAGACGGCGAAGCAACTTGGAAATCTCAGTTGATATTGTCCTATGTAATAGCTCAAGTGTGATGACATGTGGATTTATATATATAAGGTTTACATAAGCAATTTATATTAATTTGAAAAATGTCACTTATTTAATTATTGATTTGAAAAACGTCACATAAGCAATTCAGTTAAAATGTTGATTAACGGAGTTAACCGTTGAATTTTGAAAAGAAAATTTGTTTGGGACCAATCGTGAGATTCTTTTAAAAGATATGGGACACGATGAATTAGACCAAAATTGGAAAAAGCCAAACATATGAGGGCCAAAAATGCAATTTTCCTTAATCCATTAACATGTGTGCATATTTTGTTAGTTAGACATCTATTAACCTTTTTGAGGTCTATAATATAATTATGTACTTTTTATTCATAATATATTATTTTATCATATTATAGTTGTTTGAAAATTTGAACTTTAAAAAAAAAAAAAACACATATATTACTAATCATCAAACGAGATGTCTGACATAAGGAAAGGAACAAGGAACGGTGGAGGATCAACAGAACCCTCCTGGCTAACAGACATCTAGATAAGATTATTCCTATATATTTATTCATTAAAGAAGAACATAAGAAATCAAATATCTCAACATGTACACATACGGTACCACAAAATCACAAACAAATTCATATTTAATATTAAATTGCATGAAATAGGAATGAATATTTCAATAACTTTTTAATTTATCTTTTGTAAGTTAAGATGGATATGAATGAAAAACCACGCAAAAAGGTTTGGTAGCTCATTTGGCACAAATATTGGAATCCTAACTATAATGATATATAAAATTTTGGACTTTTTGACGTACCTAAGATATTTTTATTTTATTCGATTATTAATGGTAAAACATTCATAAATAAATAATAACAATAAATTTTAAGTATATACAACAATAGAAGTATGATTACATCAGTACTTTATACTGAAACTACATATAAATCATTCCTATTTATTTATGCATTAAAAGAAGAAGATTAAAAGAAAGATTAATTTGTTTTCATTATAAAAGTAAGAGTTGGAAAAAGATGTTTGTTGGAATTTTTGACATACCTAAAGTACTTATCTACTATATTATAATGGCAAAAGACTAAAATAATTAATAAAAATAAATTTTTGAGTTATGAGTGTACATAAACCGCCCGAACTGCTTAAACAAGTTGATTCGCCCAAAAAATGCTGATTTAAATTTTTTAAGTAATAGGGACAATTTGATATACCCACCACTTTTTGGGTCAGATAGTGAGTTTAATAATTTTAACTCACAACCAATGTTATATATAGAACTTTGAAAAAATACATACATATATACTCTCCATCAAGTGTGATTTTATTCATACTCATGTAACCCAATTCTATTTTATTTGGATAAATAATTTTTTTTTTTGGTTGCCTACCACAGTATCCCGGATATTGTCGGACTAATCTGTTGGTCGACTAGGGTCGCACACCTGGCCTGGTGGGTGAGTCTCCCAACGGGGTAGCTCCGTACACAAGGAATCGAACCCGAGACCTTGCTTAAGCGGAACCAAGCTGCTTACCACTTGGACCAATTGGTATTTGGATAAATAAATTGAATACCATGTTTGAGAACTTGTTTTTATTTTATTTGAATGGAAATTTTAATTTTGTAACAAAGGAAACAAATATATACGCATGATGAATTTCTATAACAAATTATTTTTTATAATATTTGAGAGTTTTTACACATTATAAATCATGATAATATATTTTTATTTAGTAATATCTAATTGTTGTTGTTTCTTATCTCACCTACACAAATTTTCAATTAAACCTACAATTTTCAATTATGCTCTTTAGTTTCTCCCTTATTACTTGTACATATAAATAAGTTATAGGAGTTAAAATGAAAATTTAAATATCCTCCAATTCGTTCGCCAACCCCCCTCCCCACTCTCCAAAAAAAAAAAAAAAAAATCAAACCCAAACCACTCAGTTTGAAAAGATAATTATGTATTAGTTTGATATTTTGTCAACTCACACATGTCGGGTCGTGTTGGATTTTTTTGGTAAAAATGTTTTAACTCAACCGTGGACACCCCTATTTTGAATATCAACAACAATGAAGTGTATAGTTACAATAAGGTTTTATAATGGAATCACATTTAAACCATCGGAAGAGAACTCCTCCTGCATTGTTGCAAAGGTACAATATCTTCTAATTATCCTAAAATGATAAAATATTTAACAAAAAAGTTCTTAAACGATAAAACGTATATCACTAATGCTACACTGAGTTAAAACATATCTATTGTAGTTTAAACTCGTGATTGTTACAGTTCGTTTCTTTAACGGACTCAAAACTGACTATGATAGACTCCAAATTAGTTATTTTTAAAATGAGTTATATTATTAATTATCTCATTCATTTTATTTTTTGATGAAGCAAATCCCCTGATAATACTGAGAGTTTTTCACGTGTTTGAATCGTGTTTTTTACGTGTTTGAATCGTGTTTTTTATACACTATAGTTTATTCATCAAAAGAAAAGAAGAAAAATAAAAAGCTTAATCTGTTTGAACTTGGAACAAATAAATTTATGTGAATATCGTTGTAATATATATAGTTAATAATTCATTAATTTAATTTTTGTTTAAGTTTTAGATTTATCAAGTGGAACAATATCTATGTATTTGAGTTCTTTTAACGAGATCATATAATTGACGTGTAACATACGTGTTAAACAGTCTCATACGAGATAGTGGAACTATCATACCGGAGAAATAATAATACATAAAGTATCAACTAAGAAACCTAAATTATAAACCTTCCACCGACTTCAGATGCTTTAAGATGTGTGAGCTGAATAACTATTTTAAATGAGTTTAACCAAACGCTTTCTTGGTGGAAACAATATCGAAGAGTATATCGTTTTTCAACAGTTGAACTTACACTATTCCAACATAAGCATTAAAAGCCATGAATGACCCAAAACCTGTTGATCTAATGGTATCTACTTCCCATTTTATGTGAGAGTTCCTGGGTTCGAATCCAGACTGCCACAAGTTATGACTCTTCCCTCCTTTATGGAGCTAGATAAACTTTTTATGGTTCAGAATTATAATTATCAACCCGAATTTATCGAGTTAGATATATAGGGTATCCCTTTCCTCTTGAATTTAAGAAAAAAAAAAATACGTCCATGAAGTCCATGAATGATGGGCTAAAATGAAAAAGAAAAATAACATGTTAGCCCAAAACAAAACCTATACCCACATCACTTTGGCCCAAACAGTGGGAATTCTCTTTTTGGTTGAAAAAAGTGGGGATTCACAAATTGCCGTTATCGATCACTCAATCAAATCAAATCAAATCGCAGTAGAGAGAGAGAAAAAAAAAATGAGCGGAGCGGGGAAGAAGGTAGTAGATGTTGCGTTCAAGGCCGGAAGGACCATCGATTGGGAAGGAATGGCGCGGCTTCTGGTCTCCGACGAGGCTCGCAAGGAGTTCGCCACCCTCCGCCGCGCCTTCGACGAGGTCAACACCCAGCTCCAGACTAAGTTCAGTCAGGTCTAATATCTTACCATTTCTTTCCCCCTTTTTTTCCCTAGTTTGTATTTGCGATTTAGATTCATCTACATTGCATTTGTGTGTGTATATGTGTTGTGAGCTATCCGGAATAGATCTGTTTATTTTAGCTGTTCATCTTTTCGGATACTTTTTGGTGATTTTGGTGACTTTATTTTTATTTTCATCGTATCTTTTGGGCTAAGCTTTATTGTGTTTGGGTGAATTTGAAGAAGAAATGAATAGAAATGATGTTTATTCGTTAGAGTGGCCGGTTTGTTTTTAAGTTTTGTAGGAAAATAAACACATAGATATGTATAGGAGGATCGGATTTATACCCTCTTTTGTTTTTCGTACTGGAACATCCATCGACGGCCTGGATTCGAGTTTGCCTTTGCCTGCAAGCCACTTGGATTGAACGAACCCTGAACTCCTTTACACACCTTGATGGCTTGCTGCTAGAATTTCTATGCTGACACTTTAAACTCTTGTAGTGGGATTTGGTAATCCTGTAAGAAGAGAGATATCATACGTTTTAGGTGATAATCTTTTTGAGAGAGAAAATACATGATAATAGAATGGTTAATCTAGAAAGATGCATCTTATTTATAGATGTATTATTTTTATCAGAATGACTTATTCTAACCCTAACTTGGAACTTGGAAAAACCTACAAAAAATAAGAATGTCGTTTGGGTTGTGGGTTACAATCTACACCTCATGAGTCATGACATGGTCTGGAGCGCGAAAGGTGTACAAACAAATAATGAGGATTCGACGAAGTAGGGATCCGTTCAGTTACTCTCTTTAGGAGGTCAGCCGAACGCACATGTAGAATGACTAGAGATTAGTAGTCCCCTTTAGATACGCAAGTATCCTTTTGATTGCAATCCAATGTTAACACCCATGATTGCTCCAATATTCGCTCACCATTCTAACCGCGGAGCACATGTCAAGTCTAGTACACATCATAGTGTACATCAAACTTCCTACATTGCTTGTATATAGAACTTTACAGATGCGACTCCTTCAACATGTCATTTAATGGTTGGTTTGTTGGAGACGATTAGGAAAGTTGTCAAAAGCTGTCAAAACCATAATTGGCAATCGAGGAAGTATTAAGATGGTAACTCATTTTCTATTGCCCTTTGACTGACGACTAAGTAATGTGTTTGATATAGTCATGAACATGCATATATATCGGTTGATGGGAAATTATTTCGAAAATAACCCCAAAATAATATGTAGCGGAAATAACTTATACGCACATGCATGACATTTTAAATTTTTTAAATCATACATATTACGAGAATTAATTAATTAAACACTTTAACTATGACCAAATCTATTTATCGCATAACTATAGCAAGCAGCAAAATAATTAATTAAACATTTTAAATTAAAACAAATAAGGCTTAACTATAGAAAGCAATAAAAGGATTAATTAATTTAAACATAGAAAACTAACCTTACATTGAAGATTGAAACTGATCGGTGGAAAGCACTGCAACTGCAAAGCTTTGCACTTTTCCTTGCTAGAGAAACTGGAGCACGTGCACCGCAAAGCTTTCTTCGCAAAGCCTCACTAAACTCTGGGAGTGAGGACTCCCAAAAAAATTAAAATACTGAAAAATAAAATTTCTTAAAGAAATTTTATATATTTTAAGCTAGTATGTGCTTTTAGTAAAAATATACTTAAGAACTACTTGCTTTTGTGTGTTTTGAATATCTCTATGTGACCCTTTTATATAGGTGGGTCAAAGGCATGGAAAACAATTGTAAAAGCAGTGTAAGATAACATGAACTAAAAAGAAAAAAGACTTTTTCATGCAAAACCAAGGCAAAAAATAGCCTTCTGCCACATTTTAGGAGTAGGGCGCGTGCATTGCACACCTCAAAAGCTAGTTGCATGCGCGCGTGACAAAAGAAAAAGGAAAAATTTGCAGGCGAGCGTGTAAAAGCTCGTTGTCATCTGGCACGTACACCACACGCGCCCGTGCTTTAGTTTTTGCCTTGGTTTGTTTCTTGTTGTCCCACATTGCTTTTACAACTATTTTTCATGCATTCACCTACCTGTATAAAGGGGTTATATAAAGGGGTCACATAGGGAAGTTCAAAATACACCAAAGCAAGTAGTTCTCGAGTAATTTTATTATGAGAATATACTAGCTCTTAAGTATCATATTTTTCTTGGGAGCCCACACTCCCAGTGTTTGGTGAGGCATTGCAGTGCAGGAGCTCCAATTTCTCCAGCAAGGAAGAGCCTTTGCAGTTGCGGTGCTTTCTACCGGTCAGTACCATTCTTCAGTGTAAGGTTGGTTTTCTAAGTTTAATTGTTTTAATTTATTCAGTTGCTTGCTTTAGTTACGCGAAAGTGTTTAATTAATTAGTTCTCATAATATGTTTGATTTAAAATGTCATGCATGTGAGTGTAAGAGCTAGGTCTTAATTTATTTCCGCTAGGTGCTATTTTGGGAGTAATTTCCCAGCAACTGTTTAATGTACACAATGAGTTTCTTGGAGTTGTAGGATTATTTAGTCCAATGTTGAGCTAATATAACTCGTCACCTGTTGCTTTCTCGCTTGGTTACATGACATATTCTCCCATGTGCAAGAAGAGATGTAAGATGAGAAATTATAAGAATGAGATTTTAGGAGATCGAATCAAATATGTATAAGTGGGAGATATTAGAGCGAATGGGATGGTTTGTGGCCCACGACCCTAATTGTGACCATATTTATTGTAGGGCTCTTCTGACTTAAGGTTAGAAGAGTAGTTCTTTTGTCTTAAGAAAATACATCTATTTATAGATGTATCTTGCTAGATTAATCATAAATTTTATCACGTATCTTTATCCCCGAAAAACCTTGTCTCTCCTAATGCATACGATCTCTGTCTTCTTGGAGCATCATCAAATTCCAGTAGCAATCTATCAAGGCGAGTAAAGGATTGTGAGGTTCATTCAATCAAATCAAGGAGATCAAGCCTCATTCAATCAAAACGGGGAGATCAAGCCAAATTGTTTCTATTAACATTATATGAAATTAACATGTAGACGCATAAAGGAGGATCATTTTTTTTTTTTTTGGGTTTTTGCAGCAAAGTGTCGATCCACGTTTAGGATTTGAGCTTGTCTATAAGCCTCCTTCTTAGAACGAACCTCGAAGTTCTTCTTGCCTTGATGTATTGCTTCTATTGCATCTACTAGAGCTTCCACACTTTACTACCTTAAAACCTTTGCGTAGAATTTAGTGATGTTTCAAGAAGAGACGGATCACGCATTCTAAGAGAGAGAGAGTTTTCTACCGTGATTAGTTTCTATGATTAATCCAGTAAGGTAGGTACTTGTTACAAATGTGTTTCTTATCACGACTCTGATTCCAACCATAAGTAGAAAGAGCCCTATAACAAATTTGGATGCTCTTTGGTCCGTGGGCAACAACCTAATACATCCACTCCAATAGTTCTTTTAGCTTATTTTAATGTATTGAGTGGAAATGGTATTGATACAGTGCTGTAGAAATCATTTTAATTCTTCCATATTTACTATGCCTTTGTTCATTTTCGTACTCTAAATTTATTTCTGATGTCTGATATGAAGAGGATTTGACTGGGCTAGGTGGTATGGAATAGGCCTCAGTCCATCCCTGTTCAGATTGCAAGCAACAACTCTCCTAGTCCTTGAATGTTTACATGAATCTTGGACATAATAATTTCTTATCATATATGAGGCTTCACGTCAATGCTACCAAATGCGACCTTCTTGTTTTTATTGCTGGAAATCAGAGGCCTAATGAACCCCGTGTATCCATGATTTGGAGTTTGACTTAGAAAATTAGCTCTTACATAAAGATTCAGAAGTCGGAACTAAACAATGTGTTTCTATTTCTCAAAGTTTAATATTAAAATTCAACTACCCTGTACCATTACATTAACCAATTATTTTTCTAAGTTGCTGCTATAGTTTCTGGACACAACAAAGTCACATAAGAGGCATGGACTTCTTTTTTGAGTTTTTTCTTGTATTAACTTAGCCGCCCAATTTAATGTGGCATGGATGAAGGGGAATGGAAGCACGGCGGGCTTTGCAAGTAATTAATTAAAGCAATCTTATAACACCTGTCCAGAATTGTAACTGCTGTTCTGTGTCTGCCTTACAGAATAAAATCAGAATTTGGTGTGGGGTGGTTATATGCTGGGTGCAAAATATTATAACTTGTAATAAAACCTGAGTCACGGAACAAGAGATGCATGTAATGAATGATTTGTTTCTATGCCTAAATGCAGAAATGGATCCAAATATCTAGCAGTTGGGGTGAAAAATAAGTTATCATTTCCTCCTCTTTGGGGCATATTTATTGTGGTATATATGTTTGCCTATGCTACCTGACTCAGATTCTCCATCTTGGTGTTAAATTTTTTTTTACAGAAATCACGCCTTTATGACTAGTTAAATAAAAGATCATCCATTGAATCTGATACATTGTTTCTTGCAGTGCTTAGGCTGATAGGCCGAAATTCCTTGAGGAATTGCCGAGTGTCATTGGTTACCCATTTTTATTGAGTTGTTGAATTCAGCAAATTGTAGTCTGCATTCATAGACTTTTTGCAATGTTGTTCTGGCACGTTCATGTGAGTATGTATATCCTATATTACATAGATCAACTCCTATACACTGTGTGATAAACATGACAGGGATTTGCCTTCATTCTTGTCCTTAGTCCGTCCTTATAGAAGGTAATGAGTGTGGTTCTGCTTAAAAACCATGCAACTCTGTTCTAGTAATTTTTGCAAAGTTCAGTATATGAGCACTGGGACTATATGCTTTGCGTAGTACATTTTCCAGAACAACTACTATTTTCTCTTGATATTAGTATTATGTTCATATGCCATATGTAACATAAATGAGTTGACCTTTGAATTCAGAGAATTGTGCACTGAAACACAAACTGCTTGGATTTGCTTCATTAGATAAACAAAGGATATAAAAGTTTCTTCTCCTTGGGGACATGGCCATAGCCCGTTGATCCCTTACAACCCTTGAGTAATTATTTTATTTTACTTTTGTTTACCAAGCATGATAAGACAAGGAAAACGAAAATATATGGGACTAGTATGTTATGGCTCGTTATGTGTAACTCCTGCTTCAATTAGCTACAAGGAGTTTTATCCTCCAACGTTTAACAAGCACTTATAGTCCTATACAACATAAGACAATTCTAAACTATTCAATGCTGCCACTTACCTACGCGAATCATAATGTGTCTGGCTTTTTTGTCTTTTGAAAAAAGGAAAAAAAAATTACTTGAGTACTTGTTCTGTAATTAGGAGTTTTCTGATTTTCTTTTCTTTTCAAATATGCAGGAACCAGAACCCATAGACTGGGAGTATTACAGAAAAGGAATTGGCTCTCGCTTGGTTGATATGTACAAACAAGCTTATGATGGTATGTGCTCTGTGTTGCTTTTGGTTTTTCATTTAATTCGCGGCATTTTATTATAACCATGCTTCAAGATAAACTCTTCATGTAATTTTCGCTTTCCTGAATGTTAGAAGAAACATTTCAAACTAGAGCTAACAATCATGAAAGTGAATATTGATACTATATCGAATTCTGAAGTATTTGATTGCATATCAAATTGTCACTCTTTGCTAAAGATAGATAGATATATATATATATAGAGAAAGAAGGAGGAGGAGAGGGGGGGGGGGGGGGGGGGGGGAGGAATATTTAGGATCTGGTCGAAGTTAATGCTGTTTTTTCTTCCTATTATTTGAAGTCTAATAGCGTAATTTTATTTTGTTCCATGCAGAGGTTAAAATTCCACAGTACGTTGACAATGTCACTCCTCAGTACAAACCTAAGTTTGATGCTCTGGTGAGAAAATTCGTGAAACTTATTTCTGTTTACTGCCTCTTTTCTAAAAAGTCTGGACCTGTATCCCATTCTTTACTTTCGATTGCCGAATAAATAGAAGAGCTTTATTTTTGTCCAACAGCTTTGACACTAATAAAACTTGAGATGCTAATTATACCTGGTTGACTTATAGCTTCATGAGTATTTGATGAACTTAATATCAAATTGCATTTTGTGAAAAGTAGAAGGGAAAAAAAGGAGGATCAAAGAAGCCACATATATTCATGTATATGGCATTTTAGAGCATCCTGAAACTCTTCGTGGAAGTTACCTTGTAAAAATTACTTTTTTGGATGTATTTATTTTTGAGACGTTCCAAAATCACCTTCATGATGACAATTCTGAAAGATTATACATGTAATCTATTGCACCCGGGCGTGCTCTTATATACAAAAGCTCGCTTGATTAACAGTTGGTAGAGCTGAAAGAAGCTGAGCAAACATCATTGAAGGAGTCCGAAAGATTAGAAAAAGAAATTGCGGATGTTCAAGAATTAAAGGTGATGAAGGGCTTAAATTTATGCATTCGTCTCTCTCTCACTCAATCACGGTTGTATTTGCATGATTTCTCACACCTATTTTGTCTTTTGGGTATAACAGAAGAAGCTTAGTACGATGACAGCTGACGAGTACTTTGCAAAGCATCCCGAGCTCAAGAAGAAGTTTGATGACGAAATTCGAAATGATTACTGGGGTTATTAATTTTCACTTCATGTACCAGTTCTCTGAACCACTTTGAGGTCAACTTTTTTGTGTTCAGCTGCAATTGAGAAATAAAGAGAAGAACAAATTTGTTTTCATCATTTCATTTCCTAAGTCTTCAAAAGATTGTGAATATATGAAAGACTTCCTTGATATAGGCCTTATTGCAGCTACCTATTGATGGAGAAATATTATTTTCTTTTTCAAGTACAATTTAAATGAATTTGTGAGTGGTTGAGTTTTATATAATGATATCATCATATAATATAATAAATAAATTGTAATATTTAAATGTTGGTATGGTTGACAATGAGTTGGAAGATAAGAGTTGAGAGTCTGTGAATTGCATTATTACAATTACATTTAATGATACACAAAGTTGAAATATACGGACCACACCCCATAATCAATCATTCTCACTTCTGTTTAATTTCATGGTGCACATGTTTTCTTTTAAAAAATAAATAAATTATTCAGTCAATTATAGCTACACATGTTGGAACAGACAAATTTTTTCCCACGCCCTTTTGGACCTATATTCAAAGTTTGAGAAATGCTTAAAAGTCATGATTAAAGAAATGTTTTCCTTTTCTCTTCAATCTACTATTTAATATAATATATCCCCAAAAAATGATAAACTAACTAAAAGAATACTATTTTACAAAAGACAAATTGGTATACAAAATATTATTTCTATTTTATCCTGCTCCCCATTCTTTTCTCCAACCTATTATTTTCGATTATCTAATTATTAGAATCTCTAGACTTCAATTTAAATGTCATGAGTTTGAAATTCAACTTTATGAATGTACATTATAGGTTGACATTAGTAGGATTTGCGCTTATTCCTATTTATTAATTGAGACTGTGATGACTAAGTTGGACGTTAAGTCCTACCAATTTTTGACGAAAAAGGATAATTAATTAGAGTGATGCTATATACCACCTTTTGTTGTATCACCGAAATTTCACCTTCTATGTGGATATCCAAGTCAATGCCATCTCACCATATTGTTTTAATTTTCAAATATTTATTCTTTCATTAATTTGTATGTTTGGATAAAATTAAAGTCTTGATTCTTCTTACCAAATTAAACATTAAAAATCATCCCAATCCCATCAATTTTGTCTCCTTTCCCAATTAAAACTCCTATCTTCTTCTTCGTTTATGGATTCCAAAGCTCCTCTACTATTTTTGATTTTTGGGGCTGCCATTATATTATTTCCTGTCCAGAATATTTTTTTCTTCACCCTCAATGTTATATTGTACCCAAAACCCAAATTAATATGAACAACACTCCTAAATTCCTTAAACATGAATTCAAGAAATAATGTTAAAAAGTAATTATTAATTTTGTGAATAAAAATCAGCCGCGTCAAAAAGATCACATGAAGAACGTAAAACTAAAAAAATCATAATTTAAATAAGTAAATAAGAAGATAAAATTTGTTCAGTAACAATTCAAACAACAAAAAAAGAATTAAATGTAGTTCCTGAAAATGTTAAAGCTTTGCTGTTGAAGGATGAAAAAGTATAGAGAATTGTGCCAACCACAAAATTTTGTTATTGCTTCAGTTAAGATTTCATGGCATAATTTAAGGGGAAAAAATGGAAAGTATTTAATCTAGAAATACATAAATGAAACAGAAATTATAATTAAAGATTATCAATTGTGGGTCATACGCCAATGTGGCATGACATGTAATATGCCAATTAGGAAGTGGAAATTTGGTGATGCAAAAAGAAGTAGTATATAGTATTTTTCAATTAATTAATAGTAGTATACCCCAACCAGCATTTAAAACATAAAAGATAATATGTGTATATATATATATATATATATATGTATATAACACGATTAAATAAGTAAAAATATGCACAAAAGATAGTCTGAGACTATGCCAGATCGAGTGCATTGGAGTCGGTGTACTTAACAGCACATATTTATAGTGGGGTGGGTGGTTTTTGCATGGGTATTGGGTGATAAAAACCACCTACCCCACCACAAATATGTAGTGATAAGAATACCGATTTTAATGCACCCGATTTGACATAGAATTGCCGATATGTGTATATATAAACTCAATTTTTCTATTTTATTTTGTAGGTTAGAATTTAAGCACATGCATAGCAGCATAAGTAACGGACCGTTAGTGAGTGCGAATGTCTTTCCGGTGGGTCCCACCACTTTGCAACCACCGCTGTCAATGTCATTACCTTCCACCCCTACAGCGACGCCCACTCCTGCTGACGTGTCACCCCCACCTACTACCCCTACATTCCTGAAAATTGCATTCCGGCCCCTACCTCCAAAAGTACCCGTATCCATTAATGGCGACGGCGAGCAAAAGCATCTGACTCATTTACTCAGAACCAACCACCATTATATCCAAATAAATTCATATAATTATAGTAATCAGTGAACGCCAGCTCCTTATCTACTACTGTAGAATATAGCCAAAACTATACATACATTTGCATGTATATACATATATATATATATATGTATTTGTAGAAAGCTTGAAATTGACGCCATTATAGGATTTGTTCATGTCTGAGGTCAACGAGTCAGCGCCGTGGGAGCGTGAATTCACGCACCTCCTCCATGAGGACGTGGCGAAAACTGCTCGGTACAGTAACCGTTCCGCCGCCGACGACGGCGGAGCTGCGACGGATTGGAGGTTTCAGGTGGCGGAGTTCGCGAAGGGGGCGGCGGAGATGAGTGTGGAGTTTGGGAAGGGAGTGAGGGATGTACTGAGACAAAGTATACTGAGGGAAGATTCTATAATTATGAGGAAGTTTAAGGGCCCCTGCGTA
Source organism: Buddleja alternifolia (assembly GCA_019426215.1). Classification (NCBI taxonomy): domain Eukaryota; kingdom Viridiplantae; phylum Streptophyta; class Magnoliopsida; order Lamiales; family Scrophulariaceae; genus Buddleja; species Buddleja alternifolia. The sequence continues at coordinate 8,979,370 of CM033391.1, read as the reverse complement.
AAGATTTGTGGAAAATTGAGGTTTCTGAATGAGTATCTACCTGAGGATCGCGATCCGGTTCATGCTTGGACCGTCGTCGCCTGCGTCTGCATTTTTGCTCTTGCGGGTAATTTTTTATTTCTAATATTTTATGATCAATTTGCAATTCTGCAATTTTGTTTTGTGTTCCAGAGTATATGTAATTCCAATAGATTCAAATGATGCAACAAATGTAATTTCGAGAAATGCAGGGGAAATAAATGTCTCATTCGAGCTATAAAAATTGCAAAAGAAATCTGGAGAAGATTTTGTGCTGCATTGGTCATTTTTCAACTGTTTTCTGTAATAAATATGTCATTTTGGTAAAACAGACTAAATAACTATGGAAGTTCCTAGCTGAATATGAAATTAGCAAACTGTTTTGTCTACTTGCCATGGATTTTTCAGGATTCGGACTGTCGTTTTGGCTTTCGCGAGGAATATATCGTCTGAATTATTTCATCATTTGTGTTATTCTCTAGAGCTTACCGCATTTTCCTGAAATTTCAAATAAGAACTATACATTTAGCTAGCCTAACGAAGTCTTGGTTTGAAGTTGATTGAAGTTGTTCAGATCAATCGCTTGAATTAAGTTTTTACGTAAATTAAGTTCTCACTTTGTGCTACATTTCAGTAGGGCATATATCTGCAAGGTTAACTCATTTGAAGTTTCCGTGAATTACTCAATTTCTTGTTCTTGACCATTTATTGCTAATGCGCTTAAAATTGCCATAAGTTGGCCCGTGAAAACTCATCATTTCATCATCGAGGGACACAGCTGATCAGTGGTATGTTCTTGATATACAAATGGAGATTGCTATATTAGAGTCGGTTAAGGCATTTGCTTTCATTGAGTTTCATCATATCAGAATAGATGATTAGTTCTTGAGCATAAATTTCGGTTTCTTTTACCTGCCACACGGCCCCTTGGTTTGGTATTTATATTCTTTTTCATCATTATTAGTCAAACTCTCAATCAAAAACTACAGGTTTGTTCTTTATATTCTTTTTCGTTGTTATTAGTCAAACACTTGATCAAAAATTATAATAGAGTTGTAGCTGGACATGGAAAATGTTGTCTCTGTGTTATGAGAAATAATTTCTTTTGTCCCAACTAATAGTTTACTGACAGAGTGAAAAAATTCTGCAGCTTTACTTGTAAATACTAATCAAACTACAACTCCTTTGGTTAAAAAGATGAAGATGCATCCTACTAGTGCTAGCCTTATCATGCTTCCGGATGGAAGACGCTTAGCTTGTCAAGAGCACGGTGTTCCAGCTGATCAAGCTAGATACTCAATGATTGTTTCCCATTCTTTTCTTTCATCCCGACTCGCAGGTACTTCGATTTAATCACTTCATCTTATTGAACTAATTACGAATTGATGCGGGGAAAGCTAGTTGAGCTTGGAAAAATTGCAATATTGGTCCTATAGAATAGCGCTTGTGGCAATTTTGGTCTCTTTGTCTACAAACTTGCGAATTTAGTCTCGCAGGATGTATCTTTTTGCAATTTTACTCTCATCCGTTTTTTAGGAATTTGGCACATTGAATCCACACACAGTAAATTTAGTACTGATCACGTACCTAGCATGTGACTAAACTATGGTTTGGGTCCATCTTTTAACAGTCATACCAAAAATGCAAAAATGTGCATCCTTCGAGACTAATTTTGCAAGTTTGTAAATATCGAGACTAAAATTGCAAAGGGACCTATACTACAGGACTAATGTTGCAACTTCCCCCTAAAATATTCAGTGCGTTCTTTTCTTTGTGGCTTAACTATTTGTGACACTAGGAATTCCTGGTCTTAAGGGTTCCTTAATGCAAGAATTTGGTGTTAGGCTGGTGACATATGATTTACCTGGATTTGGGGAAAGTGATCCTCACCCGAGTAGGAACCTTGAGTCATCGGCCATGGATATATTACATTTGTCGTATGCTGTGAATATTACGGACAAGTTTTGGGTGGTAGGATACTCTGATGGAAGCATGCATGCTTGGGCTGCCCTTCGGTACATTCCTGATAGGCTCGAAGGTAAGTGTATACTAACTGCAGGTTAGTTCATTAGATGACATTCATGAATCCCCATAGACATAGTCTTTTTAAAAGAATGTCTATTCTGTCTTTTTTATTTTTTTTAAATGAGTCTATTCTCTCATTTGAGCAACCTGAAAACGGAATCTCTTGTGTATGGGGAGAAGAAAATGCAGTTTGAATTGCTATGTTTCGTTCACTTTGAAACAAGTTATCAACAATATAGAATATGATTTTCTATGTGAGATTTTAAAATCCCTTTTATCCATTAAATTTTTCATGAGGCTCATAAGTGAATGGAACACGTGGATAAGTGAACATACATGCTTGCTTACTGAAGGATGAGATTGTGTGGTAGAACTCTCTAACTACTATAATAGGATGATGGTAATTAAACCAATGCCAATTAAGTTAAACTCATACGATTATTGCTATGGTTTTTAATTATTTACATTTTGCTCCTCTGATTCTCACGATTGGAACGTGTACAAGTCTGGCCTTCCATCACTTGCATAACTTTTCAATTAAGTTGAATGGGAGCAGTTCTAATGGATTAAAAGAATTATTATGGTAGTTTTAAGTTCTCCGTAGCAATAGCGAACAGATGAATTCCTCGTCTTCCTCCATTCCTTTCTAATTGAATTGAGTTTCAGGTGCTATCATGGTTGCTCCGATGGTTAATCCATATGAACCGAGGCTGACCAAGGAAGAGAAACGAACAATATGGGGAACATGGACAACAAAGAAAAAAATGATGTACCATTTAGCTCGGAAATTTCCTAAATTACTTGCATACTTCTATGGTAGAAATTTTCTTTCTGGAAACCATGGTCAGATGGACACATGGTTTTCCCTCTCTCTTGGAAAAAAGGTGAGTCATCTTAACTGAAAGCTATTATACTGCAGTGACAAGTGCTAATTGTGGTTAAAGGCCTCCTTGGCATGTGGTAATGGTAGTTTGTGCAAACTGTGAAAAATAGAACCATAGTCAATTAAGTGTGTTTGGATTAGAGACTTTGGGGACTACGAATTTCAAATCCATAATAATAAAAGCATTGCACTTGTCTGGATATATTTCGATCATTTATCGATTTCAAATTCTTTGGGCTATGTTTGGATATGTTTTGGGGGGTGTTTTTAGAAAATTATTCGGGATTCGTGCATGAACTGTATTTTGTGAAAATGAAGTGATGTTTGGTTATGTTTTTAGAAAATAATTGGAATATGTAAAATGTCATGAGTTGTTGATGTTCAAGTGTAAAATAATTGAGTTAGTTATTATAGTAATGTTGTACATGCAATTAAAAAAGTAAGAAAGTAAGAAAGAGAAAGGAAAGAATAGTTGTAGTAGATAATTATTGATGAAAGATAGTGTGCAGTGGTTGATGTATTGATTCATAGGTAGTTATATAGTAAAACTAAAAGTAAATTTGAAAAAATGTGTTTTTGGTAAAAAATTGGTTGTGGTTGAAGATTTTCAAAAATTGTGTGATCCAGAAAACATAAAATGAAATCCAAAAATGTATCCGTACATTGCCCTAGTAGCCAAGTTGAGTTATTTTTCTAATCCCCTTAATGTTAGAGTCATTTGAAATCCTTAGCTCCAAAACCTTAATTACAAGCGCAACCTTAAAAAATTTCAATCTATAAATAGACTTGACTAGAGTTTATCTATGCCAATAACCGGGCTATAGTGACAATATTGAAGTGACGCAATAGTTTCACTCTGCATTTTCGGTTAAATTTAAAAATTTCTGATCGAAGACGACGAATTTTCTAGGATAGAGCTCTGATAAAGGACCGAATCTTTGAAGAGTTCTGGCAAAGAGATGTTGAAGAATCTGTTCGACAGGGGAATGTTAAACCATTTGTTCAGGAAGCTGGCTTACTGGTTTCAGATTGGGGTTTCAGCATTGCAGACCTTAAAGTGCAGAACACACATAAGGGTAAAGGCATTCTTGTTTGGCTTAAATCATTGTTCAGTTCGCCAGAAGAAAGGATGAACGGTTTTCTTGGCCCAATTCATGTATGGCAGGTCAGTGAATTGTCTATATTTTCCTAATCCTGTTCAATTTGTTTGATCATCATAACATAATAGTTTGTGTTTTAGACACGATTTTCATTTCAAATTTTCTGGTGTTGGAATCATATTATGATGCATCCACTCTGCCAACCCTCACTGAATCATTGTTTTCTGGCAATAACTGGTGGTCCTTGCTTGTTTTCATATTTCCGGGTGTTACTGCAAACCCATTAAATAACTTATACGTCCAACAAAACATGAAAATGTTTTCTAATTCAGAAAACACGTTTGACCAACTTTTCATTCAAAAGAAAATCCAACTCTTCACTGTAGCACTAACACCATAAGGTAAGGTTTAGTGATTTTTGGACTAAATTAATCTTATCAGTAAAGGAATCAATGAATTGGGTATTCTAGAGTTTTTTTTTTTTGGGTGTTTTAAAATAATTGATAAATTTTACCACTATCATCTTAATTTCAGCCTTGGAATATTTTGGAAACTTCCATGGACTCAAGGGATTAACAAGGATGCTTAAACTTGACGCCCTTTCTCTCTCTCTCTCTCTCACACACACACACACACACACACACACGACACACATGACCGTTTTCATTATGTGGTCATTTAATATGTTAGTAATTCTTGTCAAGTACACCATTTGTTAGTACTGACATGTTTCTTCCCTTCTGCTTCTCCATTTTCGTGTCAAATATATAGGGAGCTGAAGATAAGGTTGTCCCTCCATCAATGAGCGACTTTGTGAGCCGAGTAATACCTGATGTGATGCTGCATAAGCTCCCATATGAAGGCCATTTCACCTACTTCTACTTCTGTGATGAATGTCATCGACAGATGTTTACTGTAGTTTTTGGGAATCCTCAAGGCCCTCTTGCCCCAAAAGTTGATCTAACTTCGACCGAAGATGATGAAGAAAATATTGAAGAAATTTTTAGTGACAGTGAAACAGACAGAGAGAATGTCTCTAGCTGTTTAGCCTGAAAATTGTAGTGCATGATATGAATAGGTACTTACAGAAGAAAGAAATTGAGTTGCATGTTCAGTGATATGATGATTTTTGTATAGTGTCACATCCATTATAAAGAGTTTAATAGCAGATTACAAAGAGAAATTTCTCTATGCCTATACATACAGATGAAGCTCCTGTTTTTGTTGATGTATGATGTTTTTGCACTTGCCTTGAGCAGCATAGTACAATTACATGGAATATATAGGAGGGAAGAAATGCACAATGCTAACTGCAGTAAAAAAAAAAAGAAATCATTCTCACTATCCGATTCTTAAAGGAACTTCAAATCATAGATCATTCTATAGCTGTTTAATCATTCCGATTATAATTTTTGAACTAAAAACAAAATAGACGAATCTCATTGCACGATTAATTATAGTTAAGAATACTTTTTAAATTGATATCTGCCATTATATATGTTTTTAATTTAAAATTTTCAAATTTTTGAATATTTTAAAAAGTAAAAAAAAAATATATCCATCTTGATTCTTAATTAATTAAATTAAGTAATTTTAACATCAGTTGAGTTGAATTAATTAAATTATTTTAATTTTAATTTATTTCCCATTATCCTAGAAAAAATTCGGTAGAGTAACAACGCAAAAATTTCTACCAAGTTCTCGACTTAATCTTCCCCAAAACTTACTAAAAGAAAATATTAAAATGTAACATTCATCAAGTAAATTTGAAGTATCAATTTATCAATATAAAAAATAAAAAACAAGAAGATCTTTTATAATAAAAATGAATAAGTTAATTTTTAATTTAAAAAATAAATGATAATTTTGTTCAACTCTTGTTAATCTTAACTATCAGATTTTTCCGAATAAAAAGTTGGTAAATTGTAAAAATCGAAAAGTATTTTCATGAATGTTTTAGATACAAATATATTTTTGAAGGGATTTTAGCAATTTTCCTTAATTTTTCGAATTGATAACCAATGCAGTGATGTATACAAAATAAGTAAGAAAAAAATACAATGTTTTACTCGAGTAATCAAATTATGTAATTTATTGTACGGTCAACTTCATATACTGATAGGGGCCAATAATGTCTAGGGGTATTTTAGTAATTCATTCGCCTCCGAGTCGGGTCGAGGCGCCCACCACTGGTCAAGGCCCGCTGTAGAAGGATTGGCCCAGCCCAAAAAGGGCTGGAAGCCCAGTATGCATAATAAAGTTATTCCTCTAGCATAACAAAAATAATAATTAAACCAAGTCTATTGGGCTACTGACAAGATAGGGCCCAAGAGCACACATCCCATAACCAACTCCTTATAAATAACCCAAAGGAGCTGGGGCGTATCTCTTTGTCTACTCTCCCAGTAAAAAATACATTGGCAATAGAGAGTAACCCCATCATCGAACTACAAATAGACTTGATCCCAGCAATTCGGGTACGTAGGCAGCTCGCCATAGTCGAGTGCAGTCTATAAATCCACCAACCCCCACCTAGTTTGTCGTGTGTTGGATCGGTTCCTTCACCCCACATGGTCATTCACGTAATATTCATACTCTAACGATTTTAACCATCATCAGATTGGCGCCGTCTGTGGGAACTTCGTCCCAGCCACTGAGCATGCAAACTAGGTCGCAAACACGTACTACTGGAGATAGGATGACGAACAATGATCAGCCAACCATGGCCTATGAAGTTCTGAACCAAACACTTGAGGACCAACCTAACATTTAAATGGGCGGAGAGAATCCTCCTAGCGCGCCGGCCAACGGCGATACTCCTGTTGCTCTTCCCCTGGTGAACAAGCAAGAAGTGCCACTGGCAACCCTGGCGGTGATCCCACCCCTGCTTCCAAGGTATTCGAGATCACCCAAGAGGCTTTGCTGGCTCTGGTCGAGGACGCCTCTGTTCGCGCAGTGGCCAGGACAGTACAACAATACGTCCAACAACATCCGTCGCGAGCATCAGCCAGCAAGGGGCAAGACCCTTAAGCAAGAAACAGTCGTGAGGCTCCCTAACCTCAGGAGAAGAGGCTGCAAGATCCGCCCCCTCCATCTAGTCATCCCCATCGAGGAGCGCCTGACCAATCTCCCCGCCGAGGTCATGAATCTCTAACTCCCGGGGGGATTGGCTCGAGAAGATCCAATTCACCCGTCAGTGGGGCAGCAAGAGAGAGAGAGAGAGAGGAGACTAGCGTGGTCTCACCGCATGTGAGGCCACCTAGAGGAAGGGATAGAAAGATGACACCTCCCCGATCTCCTCGCCGGGGCAAGCTTCTCTGACCCCTGAGAAGTCTTTGCCGAGGCCCCTCGCCCCGCAGTGAGCACGGAGATCGCCGGGCGATACGAGGATATGGAGTTGGTACCACTGGCCGTGGCTCCTCCGAAAAGAAGTCCGTTCTGCACGGCAATTCTGGCAGAATCATTACCGTCCGGGTTGAAGATACCCCACTGAGCGAGTATGAAGGAGCGGGAGACCCCCAGGAACACATTGACAAGTTCAACGCAAAGGCTGATATGTACGAAATCAGCGACACAACTTACTATAAGATCTTTCAGACCACCCTCTCAGGAAGGGGCCTGAGCTGGTTCAACTGACTGCCCGTCGGAACCATCACCGACTTTGTGCAGCTAGCTGGGCACTTCCTTAACCATTTCTCCATGAACAAGAAGTACCCTAAGACAACATCTTTCGTGTTCACGGTAGTTCAGAAGGAAGGCGAGTCCTTGAGAGAGTATGTGCAACGATTTTCTAATGTGGTATCCGAAGTGCCGCACGTGAATCATGAGCTATTGTCTAGAATTATACAGAGGAATCTACGTAATGGTAGGTTCAAGGAGTCAATCGCTGGAAAGTCCCCGTCAACTATGGAAGACTTGTTAGCAAGAGTTGAGAAGTATATAAGAATTGAAGAGACTGTTGACCCACTCAAGAGTAAGGGCAGTGGCAATAAGAGAAAGGCCAGAGACGATGACAAATCAAAATAGGCGAAACAGAGGAAGCTTATGCTCCTCTTACACTTTCAAGAGGAGCATAAGGTTTGAGAAGTATACTCCTCTTACACTTTCAAGAGAGCGAGTACTAGCTATCGCCGAGCAGCAGGGGATAGTCTCCTGGCCTAAGAAGATGAGGGATAGCCCTAGCCGCCTTAAGTCCAAGAAGTATTGTAGATTTCATAGGGACAAAGGACACATGACCGAGGAGTGCCACCACTTGCAAGTTGAGATAGAGAAGTTGATCAAGAGAGGTTACCATCAAGAGGTAGTTTTCCCACCCGAAGTAACCGTTCAGACACCTCAAAGACCGAGGGGCAGAGATGGAGGTAAAAATGACCCCCTGGTGACAGACTCTGAAATGGAAAACCCCCCAGTAAATGGAATCATAGGGGTGATCTTAGGTGGCCCTGCAGGGGGAGATTCGGAGAATGCGAGGAAGGCCTCATTGAGGGCAACAACAGGGCTGCATGCAGTGAGTTCCCCACCTGGGGGCAAGTTAATCAGATAGTGCCCAACTTTCAGACCATCGAATTCGGACAGCAAGACTTGGGAGAGAGCATCCCATCAGTGATAATGCCTTGGTGATATCAGAGACCATCCCTAATTTCTGGCTGAAGAAAGTGCTAGCGGACAGCGGGAGTTTGGCAGATATAATCTTCTACAACGCTTTTACCCAACTAGGGATTGACAATGCTCAGCTTCATCCCGTCAACACACCACTTACTGGGTACACCAGAGAGACAGTGGAGGCCCAGCGAGAAGTATCGCTCCCCATCTCATTAGGCGCCTACCCCGCGCGATCCACAAAGATGGTTAAATTTTTGGTGGTCAAAGCCCCCTCCACCTACAATGTTATCTTGGGGAGGCCAAGTTTGAACCTATTCCAAGCAGTGGTTTCAACCTATCACTTGAAGGTCAAGTTCCCTACTGCCATGGGAATTGGAGAAGCCATCGGAGACATCAAAATTGTCCGGGAATGCTACACAAGCGCACTCAAGAAGCCAAAAATGAAGTATAACGACAAAGATCTTACTGAAAAAGGGAAGCTAGCAGCCATCAACATAGTCTTGCTCCAAGAGACTCGCTCGGTAGGAGGGGTCCAAGCAGCCCAAGGGCGCCCACTAGGAAGCAGTGCCCCGGCGATCGAGCCAGATATAATGGTATGTGACTCCTAGGGTCCCACTAATGGATGAGCCCCGAGAGGTATTGAAAGGTAAAATTCTACTTTATCCCTTAATTCAATTAAGAGACAATATCATGTTGGCCACGAGCCAAGTGTTGAAATTTTATTTACTTTAAGTTTTGAGGTGCTCAAGAGTACCCAAGAATATTATATGTTTGAGATGCCCACGGACATCCCCTTAATTTATGTCGGATCTTTGATGATTGAATATTTTTATTGAAGTGCTGGTGAGCACCCCCCTTTGTTTCTTTTCTGATGAATGCTACCTTGGCATGAAAGCATGCGAACTTGGCTAACAGATAGACTACTACACCTAGGTGATTATAGAGCGCCTAAAAAAAATGCCCCTCGGAGATATCTCACCCGACAGAGGCTATTACTTAGTTTATTTTAGTAGTTAGACATACAACTTAAACGATTGTTGCTAAAAATAATGGCAGTGCGCCAAACACATACTTGAGTGCCTATCACACCCCCAACACTTAGCCAAATTCGCTCATGAAAATTGGCAAAAATAGTCGCGACCCCATTTGAGGTCAAAATGGGTGACAACGTGAGAATCCCCCAAGTTGTAAAAAGCTCATTCGAGGATGGGTCACCCCATAATCCCTCTAGCAATATCAAGAGAGACTGAGGACCTATGGTAGGTCTCCCCACTCCTATTAAGATTTTGGAACGAGATTATACATAAACCAAACATCAAAGAGGCAAATAAGCCTTCACCAATAAGGAACGACGAATACCACACTCACTCCATTACGCCGGTGAGGGCAAAAGGTGAGCTATCACCTCGCAATTAAAACTAGGAAGAGAACTCACATTTCCGCCATCATAACAAAGGTCGGGGTGCAATCGTGAAGCTATAACACCATTGGCTAGTCAAGCCTATAGCTCTCATCATAAACCCTCACTAAGGTCTCTTACTCCTGAATTTGATTTCCATATTAAGGAGTAGGAGGGCATGTGGGGATAGAGAAGGCTAATGGCTAGTTTTTCACAAATCATTGAGAAGAAAAAACTCATTGTGGAGACCATAAAAATTAGAAGAATACCAAAGCTAACACTCAGGAAGTAGCGAGGTACTGTGGCAAGGATAGAACAAATAGTCTATTACATAGTAAAATACATCCGCACGGGCAAACAAGAACAAGTCTGGTGGAAAATAACATAAAAATAGTTCGAAAAAGAAAGATAACTAAACCCCGAAGGGTAAGAGCATGAAAGGGCCTGCTAGCTAAGAGGGCTACCACGACCTCACATATCTACACCGCCCTCAGCGTCAGTCTCACCATCACTGGCGTCGGGAACATTCTCAAACATCCAGGTGAAATCATCTCAGGGGTATCGACCGCTGTCGCAGAGAGTCCTACGGCACTTGTGCATTGTCTTAGTTATAAAGCCCCGAGTGAGGTTATGCGCTCCCCGATTACACTCCTCAATAAAGGTGGCACTCGTGCGAAACTTCTCCACCGCCGACCTCTTGGCATCGCCCAAAGTCTTTCTCCCCGCATCCGAGCTGAGAAAGCACCTACTGTCGAATTTTTCCGCCTCAAGGTCCTTCTGAGCTTTCATATACTTCTTCTCCCAGTGGTCAGTTGCATTCATAGAACCCAGTACTGGGACAGAAGATTACAGTTCTACTCAAGGCTTGCTTGATGTTTCCTGTCCACTTCTTCACACTTGAAACAGAGGCAGTGAGATGGCTGGATAGCCTGGGAAAAAGGGGAAAGAAAACTTTAGACAAACAACCAAATAGCCTATACATAACAATACGAGTAAATACTCACCCGACCGGCGCTGGTGCAGATCTCCTGATCAAGTCGCTCGACCGGTAGGGATGACAAACGCGTAAGATCGTAGTCCGTCACGACCATCCTGGTCATGGACCAATGGGTCACGGGATCTGTTGCATCCCAAAAGGAGGTGACATCGGGGTCCAAGTTCCCGGGCCGAACAAATCGGTGCCTGGGTCATTGGAACTGGAGGTCCCCAGGGATCGGACGCGAGCACGTTTCGCCGTAGGAACCGGCGGGGGCAAAGAATGCGCGGGCAAATGCTCATCTAGAGGGGTTGCTCCCTTACTATGACTAACTCTGGGAGACAAGTGGGCAAATTTCCCATTAATATAATCACCATCACCCACCTCCAACACAACAGTACCCGGGGGACTGGCGCGAGCGCCCTGTTAGGGACCATGAATGCCCTTAGAACCAAAGTCCGCCATTAGAGAATAAAATACAGAGTGCAGGGGACCTGGATGGCCGGGGCAGAGGCCAAGGGGAAAACAACCCCAGATGCGCTCCTCCGGGCAAATTGCGAAGGCCCCGGCTGATCGGCCCCATCAGCGAGGCCGTGTGAGACATGAGGGATAGGACGAACGGTGGAGCTCGCCTTGCCTCCCCTGGATCCTCTCATACCTACACAAGGTCAAAGTCGCTGTCAAACAAACTCGCTTTGTTATACTTAACTCTGAGTTGTCATTGCGCTCGTAGGTATACCCAAGTCGGTGGTCGAAAAGTAGAAGAATTGCAACTTTGAATCACTCTTGGTCTTAATATTGCCCTTTAAAAACCTAAAACTCGGTGAGGGGTAAAAATACACATAGGATGTGGAGCTACTCATCTTAATCGTGAACAAGGCCAGAAAAGCATCCAAGCTAACGTCAAGGCCTAACTCGGCAAACCGAGAAACAAAACCCTCAAAGAAAGTAAAACAAGTCGGAGTTAGCTGACTTATGCAAATATTGTAGTAAGCTAAGACTTCTCCGAAGTCCTTATGGTAGGGAATTGTGAGCCCCGAGCGAAAATACTCCGCGTAGAGGGTCACGTACCCCTCCGGAGGATCTAAGACCCGACACCCCGGTATGGGTACGAGAAACTCGAATTCCACCATGGCGTCGTCAAAAAGAGTTAGAAGTTCGGTCTGAGTGATAGTAGAATCACGAGAGCCAAAAGCATTCTTGATAAATTTACATATGCACGACTCTCTTAACTCATTTACGTTAGTCTTTTAACTGTACGAGTACTAAATTAACTTTAGCTTTAGATGGTTCTAATCGGAATACCTCTCGACACTCCTAATGCTTGATCCTGTTATAGATCAATCATAAAATATAAAATGGTTATTTCTTTTTGAACAAAATATAAAACGATTATTTCTTTTTGAACAAAATATAAAATGATTATTCAAATAGTAATAACCATAAAAGATTGGGGAAATTAGGATTAGGGGAGTAGGAAGTTTTAAAATTAATAAAGACGTAATAAGTTTTTTAACTAATTAAGGAGAAGGATTGCAAAGCTTTACAAATTTGAAATTACTAAGGTAACAATTTTATCAAAAAGTCTCATTTCTATTATTTCTCTCAATTTTCTTTTCTAAAGAATGTCAATTTTTTCTTCAATATTTTTAACACTACTTCAAATTTTATTAATAATCTTTCATTGATGTTCAATTTTTTTTTTGACTGTTCTAGTTGGAAAAAGATGTATGTGAATCAAGAATATTTTGGTTTAGGTAAAATTGACAAGTTCTATTTTTCTCTTCTATATTATGCAAATTTAATATATATTTTTTCTTGATATGATGAAGCAACACAAATATCCAAATGTGTACCAGCTGTAGTTGTACATATGATGTCTATCAATAAAACGATCATATTTTTCATTTGCAACAAATTAATAAAAGCAAAAAAAGTCTTGGAGAAGAGTTTTGCAGATAAGCTAATTTGAAAAGTGTTGAATTCTTTAGCAGCTTAATGCAGTCGGGATTATAATAATCTGACTTGTGAAATAATTTTTCTACTGTGTATACCAAATTACCCACTGAATCAATAAATCTAAAATTTCTTGGCATACCAAGTCCCTCATACTTCTTGGACACAAAAAGATGAAATGAGATTTAGAAATTGGTTGGTGTTGGCACTCAACAAATGGGATGGTGGAGTCTTCCATTAAATTGATGACTTTATTTATAAAAAAAATTAGAAAAAATGATTAAATGAAAATGCAATTGATCATGTAGTAATATTGAATTGGTCATTTAAAAATTTATATTACTTTTGTCAATTGTATTGCTTGATACCGAAGTGAAATAGAATTTAAAGTCTCGAATAGCTTACAATTTTTTACACAAAAAGGTCAAAAAATAATTATCTAACATGAAAGATATTCTAAAACAAAATTTTAAGAGGTGCTGAAAAACATATTGAGCGAGAACGTTCTTTTGGAAAGAATGGTGAAAAGTTAGATAAATAAGATTTTGTGATATAACAGTTATTTTAATAATTTATAAAGTTTAACATTATTTTCAATTTCTTATTGTTCTGAACTTAATTTTTTAAAAAATAAAAAATAAAAAAAAAAATAAAATTTGCATGGCATAGAAAGAGGAAATTTACTTTGTCAACTTCTTATATAAATTATAGTTTTCTTGACTCGCTTGCAATTTTTCTCAACCAAAATAGTAAAAAAAAAAATATTGAACATGAAAAAAAAATTAATAATAAAACTTTAAGTAGAGTTGAATAAATATGGAAGAAGAAATTGACATTCTTTAAAAAAGAAAATGGATAATAGTAATATAAATGAGATTTTGTGATAAAATTATTATTTTATTAATTGATAAAGCTTAACAATCCCTTCTCCTTAATTAATTAATTAAAAACTTAATATGTTTTTATTCATTTTGAAACTTCCTAATTTTCCCTTAAAAAGATTATTTTATAAACTAGTCATGAGGGAGGCTGGGAGGGTATATGACTAGGCTGGTGATAATGACAGAGCCAATCTCCTAATGCCAGGGCGGAAATTTTTAAATTACCATATTTAACCCTAAATTTATATGATAGAGAGCCGTTTCCTTCTCCTCCTGCGGGTAATTCTAAGGTGGTCCCGGTCCATTTTACACCACATATTCAAAATGAGTGGGTGGTTTTTACACCCACCTACTCTGTGTAAGCCACTTCACCCCACCTCAAGGATTTATGTAGTGAAAAATGAATTGAGAGCAATACTCTCAATCCATCATAGAATTACCCCTGTCGGGTGCTTATTTCCACCGTCAAGTCAACCACCTTTTCATATTTGGAAGATTACTGAACTATACAAGGGTGCGGTTTTGAGTTTTTCCTATCATTATATATGTTTGTCATATTGTCTATTTTGATTCTCATAACAAAAAAAGACAAATCTTGAGAATTGGCCGTGACACCAGAATCGATTCTCATGATTTTTCCGCGAGTTAAGTCGAAATGTACGCAGAGGCAGAAAGCCTACGCGGAACAGAAATTTTCCTAATGCCAGAGCAATCCATCATGTATGGACAAAATTACCCTGGCTTCACATAATATTCCCTGCCGCTTGCTGCTACTCTCTTTACCTTTAATTTCTTCCACAGACATTTGCACAAATTGGAAGCACAACGGCGTGAACATATCACCTTCTCACATCATGAACATTATCAATTGGGCTCTTTTCATCTAATTAAGCAGGGCTGTCCAAAAAGACCGAAAATTCGGTTAACCGTTCGAACCGGATCGAAAATCGAAAATTCGGTTCGGTTCGGTTTTCAGTTTTTTTTTTCCAAAAATTTGGTTTTCGGTTCGGTTTCGGTTTTAGGGTTCGGTTAACCGAACCGAACGAAAACCGAATTGTTTTTTTTTTAATATATTTTATTACATATTATAATCAAGGTTCAATTGTTATATAATATATAATTTGTTATATTTCTGCTTCTGCCCCCAAATGACCAAATCCATCTCCTCACTCTCTCTGCCTGCGTCTTGCCAAAATCTGAAACCCCCCCTCTGCCGCCGACTTCAACTGCGGCTTCTTCCTTTCTAAAACTTAGTCCAAAGCAACAAAAAGCAGTCAAAGAAACCAGGAAATTCACAATTAGCGCACACGGTAGTGCAATTTATGTGCACCCAAAGCTGACAACTCTTGCAAAAAACCCCGGGGTGAAAATCGAGTTGACGAGGCGAAAATTGATGGGGTAATGGAGAAATTAGATGTGAGAGAAGGTGTGAAGTTTAAATTTCTATCTCAATCTTCTTCAACTATGTAAAGCTTAAAACCGATAATTTCGGTTCCGTTAAAACCGAAATTATTAAAAAAACCGACATTTTCTTCTTTTTTTAAATTTTTAGCTAAATTCGGTTAACCGAGAACCGAACCGAACGGAACCGAATTTTTTCGGTTCGGTTTTCGGTTCTCATTTTCAGCGAACCGAATGTTCAACCGAACCGAACCGATGGACAACCCTAGAAATAAATTAAGGTCGAGGCTCAAACGGTAGCTGAAGGAGAAACGGGGTATTATTGTATATAAAATACTTTTATGGTAATTGCTCTGGCATTGTCACTAGCCGGAACAGAATAGAACAGAACGGAATGCACCTGCCTTCACATAACTTCAAATTTTTTCCTTCAAAGATTGTGAGTTTATCTTTCTCCTCTTTCTCGTTTATAGGCAATGCATATTTTTTAGGAATGAGTGAAAATGGTTTTAAAACATAGGAAATACATATTTTTATAGTTTATTGACAAATCCTATTTGAAATGGATGGTGAGGCCACCCCACCATATTCGACGCCAGTTGAGTTGACCTCGTGAGCCATGACTCGATCATTTTTCCGGTTCGATTTCAAAACAATGATTCAAAGTTCACAGTTCAAACAAACCCCAAATCCAATCAAAAGCAGTGGCATTTGCAAATTTACGCACAAACCCCCGTCTGTTTATTATGCAGCTTAATGCCACTTTTGGCTTTCCCCTAAAAGTCGGTGTCTTTTTATTACTATTTATAGACACTATCCCCATCTCTTGATTGCAATTGCAGCCCCCGGTGAATGTCGATTTCACAGAGATTCGTCTGCGGTTTTGCTCATACTTTGTATAAGTATTCTTGTTCTTATTCCTTTGCTTCCAGAAGCTTCCTTTTATCTCGCTCTTTCTCAGTCATGCCCCGCAACCAGGTACTGTGTTAGCATGCCTCACCTCTATGTATCTATCTGTGTAATTATGTGACTGAATATTTTGAATCACGGGTTTGATGGTTATGTTATGATGCCGATGATGAGTTTATGATATGGCCTTTTTGTGTTGTATGTGGTGTTCGGTTACAACTTATACACAATTGTGTTATGTTCTTCTTGTTTCGTAGTCTTGAGTTTTTATCACTGATTCAGCCGTTGATTTCGTCTGGAATTGAATTGATATTCCTTGATTAGGTGAATGCAATTTAATTTCCAAGATTATATAGTTCTACCTGGTATTTCGAGTTTGTCGGGTATGAGAATTTGTTCAATTTGATCTTAAAATGGTGTTTTCGTTCCTTGCTTTTTAACTACTTAGCGTAAACTTTCTCTCCATCGTATGCAAGTCGTCTTGCCTTGAATATACTTATTCCTAGAATTTGGTGATAATTGGATTTATTTGTGGAATTCAGCGACAGGGAGGTTCTAACAAGTGGGTAGATAAGCCGGAATCCGATAGGCCATCTACCTTATATTCAGCTTCAGGAGGCTTCTCAAATGCCACAACTGAAGCTGTCACAGACAGGCTTAGTACATTGAATGTTTCAGAAACCAAAGATCAGTCTGGAGCTCCAGTTAATCAAACGGACGTTGCTGGAAGTGAAACTCAAACAGAGTCCACTGAGAAACCTAATGCTGTTTATGGTAAATTATTGGAAAACTTTACTGTGGACAAGTCTACATACTCGCTTGCACAAGTTAGAGCGACTTTTTATCCGAAATTTGAAAATGAGAAGTCTGATCATGAGGTAATCTATCCCATCTGTGCTATAAAACAAGGTTCACGTCATCTTAGTTTATTAATTTTATTTTTTTTTGAACTGTCATTCGTGAGATTATTTTAGCTCATTTAAACACATAAAGATTCATTTTTTCAAGGAAATTTTACGATTAATGCCTTATGTTGACATTGTTACGTAGGCATTGTTAAAATATTGGACCATTAACTTATTTTTCCAGCAGTGGAAATTAATATTGTATTTTGTGGCAAAAAGTTTCGAGTGTCGAGTATTTACATGCTCAACACTTTTTTAATGACATTCTCACAGGTTAGGACAAGGATGATAGAAATGGTTTCCAAAGGCTTAGCGACATTGGAGGTAGGCCAAGAACAATTCTTTGCAAGATTTTTCTTGCCCTTCTTTCGTTCATTTAATATTGACTCTAGTCATTTCAGTTCCCTCGTTCTTGCTTACTCTCTCTCTCTCTCTCTCTCACACACACACACACACACACAGAGACAAACTAGTTGCTTATTTATTTTACCCGTCTTAGTTTTGTAGCCTCACCTTTTCATCTTCAGACTTCTTGTAACATTGAAAGTTCAACAGGTTTCACTCAAGCACTCTGGATCACTTTTCATGTATGCTGGACATGAGGGTGGAGCATATGCCAAGAATAGCTATGGGAATATGTAAGCCTACCCTTGATGAACCTTCACGTCCTTCACTTTTTTTTTTTTTGCTAATCTATTTGTCGCCCATAATTCTCGTGTAACGGCCATGTTTAACAATCAAATTTGCAAGTTTTATAACTGAATTGCGTGATGGCGCAAGCCCCGTGATGTTTGTTTTTGCTGCTTGTTTCTGTCAATTCTAATTTTTGACTGCTAAGTGTATTTAGGGGGGTTAATTTTGGCCTGAACCTGTTTGTCTAAACTGTTACAGTTACTGGGGATGATTGCTGTTTTGATAATTTTCTAGAAATCTTAACATTAGCTCATCTTATTGACCTTTTACGAGGCCTCCATTACCCACCATGTACATGTCCTATTCTTCGTCTTTGCATAGGTGGATAATAAAAACAAGGCAACTCTTTTGACTCCTGGGCATAATTATGAGCATTTCCACTTCCTAAAATTCAATTCCTGGAACATCGTATGATTTTCAAACTGCTATTGACAGTATGAGTAATTTAAAGGGTTGGTAGTTCTTCTCATAGTGGCTGCTTCAAGTATTGCTTCTTATGCATCGGAATATGTGATTGCGCTTGACTCAAAACCACTTGATTGTGATGTTGTAACTATCAGAACCAAATACTAGTAGACAATTTGCTGTTATGGGGTGAAACTGCTATTTACACTCTGATGAGACCTCCACGTGGCTTAAAATTTTTCTAGGGTGTAAAAAAGTTCAAACCTTTGAAATTTGAAAATGATGACAAAAAGCAAATGAAGATACACAAGCCTTCGTTGTAGAGACATTATGCACCATAAATAAGAAATGATATTAGGTGATTTAGATCTTTATTCTCCTAATTGCACCTGCAGCATTTCTTTTTTTGTTTTATTAAAGCTTTCTGAAATTCCACGCATGTACCACAGTTACACTGCCGTTGGCGTCTTCGTACTTGGTCGCATGTTTCGTGAAGCATGGGGTCCACAAGCCAGCACGAAGCAAGCTGAGTTCAACATGTTCCTTGAGGTAAATCTAGACTGGGCCATTTAAAGGAATTGCTAAAACATTAAGCATCTCTTCTATTGGGTGACTATGTTGGCATCGGAATACAGTTGATGAAGGCCTCCCTTGGTTGGTCAAAGGGTGATATAGAAATGTTTTACTTGCTTGGAGTTGTGGAGTGACTTTAAGAGAATAAGACTTGTTGTCATTATACTTGAGTAATTATGATGCTGTATCATCTTTTATTTGTTTAGCTTTAAACTCTTATCCACCAAATATTTTCATGCTTCACATTCTTTCTTCAGTGGTTTCTCCTTGTGATCTCAAAATGAATATTGATCTTTTTTCTGTTCAGCGGAACTGCATGTGCATATCAATGGAGCTGGTTACTGCTGTATTAGGAGACCATGGACAGCGTCCGCATGAAGATTATGGTGAGGGGAAAAGAAAATGTCCTTTCTTGTTTCCTAAATTGATCTCTAGGAAAGACTATGAGATTTATCATTAAGTGGATTTTCTACTATAAAAAACACTCTAGTCAGTGCTTATTATTAAATATGCCAGTTTTTAGTGTTTTCTTTGAATAACTATGTAATTTTAGGATAGATTTTCTTGTGCTTAATTAACTACCTGTCATAGTCTTTTTCATTCTTCCCTTTTTCAGAAGTACAGAAAGTTGAAGGTTTATTAAGAAGATTTAATTCTGGGAATTTTATTTTATGATGGGTGTATCTACTTCATTTTCAGTTGTTCGAAACTGAGTGTAATTTCCAGAAAAACACGCCACATTTCTTCTTTCGCCATGGTTTTCCTTCAAATAGGTCGAAGACAAAACTATGAGTGACACTACTGGTTCAAGTTGATACTTTGAATTGTGATCATCGAGTCAAAATGGCTATAAGGTTCTTCATAGTATAATGCTGTCAGGTGTGCGAATAATTTGTTCATTTAGTTCACATGGTTGAAAAGTACACAATACAGGTGCATCTTTCGCTTAGGATTTTTTGTTTCATATATCTGGACTGTCATGAAACTATTGATGATACCTTTTCATTTGTATGAATGTCGGTTCTGTGTGCCCCCATATGACTGATACATTTTCCCTTTTCTGGACAGTGGTTGTGACGGCTGTCACCGAGTTAGGTTGTGGAAAACCGAAATTCTATTCAACTCCTGATGTTATCGCTTTCTGTAGAAAATGGCGGCTGCCAACAAATCATGTGTGGTTATTCTCAACAAGGTAAATCAATGGAAAAGAACCTTGTTCCTTGATGCATGGAAATGTTATATTTTTGTTTTTCCTTGTTAAAAGAGAAGAAGAAATTTGTCATATATTGTATTCAACTATATAAATATCTATATACACAAGGTAGAGCTTAAATAAGGAAGAGAAATAAATCAATTCCCTTATTTTCCTCCCCGAATATATATGATCCTAGTTTTTAATACTACTCATCAATCAGGAGCATAGATGTTAATCATTCTGCATTTCAGGAAATCCGTGACATCATTTTTTGCTGCTTTTGATGCACTGTGTGAGGAAGGAACAGCCACACCTGTCTGTGAGGCACTTGATGAAGTTGCAGATATATCTATACCTGGTAAGATTTACTTTTAGATTGAAGAATGGAACTTTTCCGGATATTTTGATCACTTTGTTGCATTTATAAATAATCAAGTTATAGTTTTAGATGGGTTATTTGGATTAAATTAAATTAAAGTGAGATGGGAAATTCTACTAAAAAAATTGTTATAGTTTTAGATATTGGCAGATCACTGTGGTTCTATTCCTACTTTGCCTAAATTCGAACCACTCCCCTCCCTGGGGGTTGGTATGCTAAACGGTCATTTCTGTTTGATACACTTTGCTGACTTCACCCGATACCCTGCTATGTCGTTAAACTACTGTTATAACCTATATATCATACCTCTTATCAATTAGAAAGGCTTCTGAGCTACCCTATTAGTAATGTTGTGTGGCCATGTCACGATTTTAAGAAACTATTGTCTAATTAAAATATTATGTCTTCAATATTCAATTGTGTAGGCTTGATCAAGCCTTGTGGTCCTTACTCCTTGATGTTCAATTGCTCCATGGATTTTGTTAAATATGAAGAGAGAATGGAATACCTAAAGATAGAAATAACACAAAAATGTAACATGGTTCAGCTATCTGACCTACGTCCAAGACACAATGACCAGAGGGCTAAATCATATTGTTCTCTCTTGAAGGTACATTAAAATGGCCACCTATCAATTTAGGTGAAATAACTAAGTAATAACTCAAATTGAGACTCCAATCCTATCACACTCTTAGCCTCTCTTTGGTTCAAGGCATTAGATTTATTTATAGTCTACCTCTAGGAGGCCTTCAGAGAGCTTGGCAATCAGTTTTCGTTTAACTTTCTAGAGCCCTTTTTGTGGACATCTTGTCCTCTCCCTTGTACTTCATCTTTCATTTTTAATAATTTTTATTATTTTTTTTTTGAAAAAACATCATGTCTCTTTGATGTCGAATAATCCATGGCCACTATAATTAATTCTTAAAGAAACAATGATACGCACGAGAACAAACAATGAAATGCATAGAACAGTGTGGTTGAAATATGTTTGGAAGCAATCTAGAATAGGCCAAATGAAACGGTTCTGATACCATGTTAAATGTGAAGATAGAATGACATCATGTTGAAGAGTGAAAAACATAGCAATTTAGCCTACGTCCACGGAAAAACGTCCAGAAAGCTAAACCATATTATTCTCTCTTGAATGCTATGTTACACCTATTTATATTGATGAAATAATTAAGTTCATAACTCAACAGTAGACTCCAATTCCACCAATATGGAATGACACTTATCACTAAAAGGATCGTATTACAATTTTTTTGTTATCAAATTTTATTTGAACCCTTCCATCTTCACTCACCTTCCTTACTATTATGCAGTCAGAAGTTATGCCGTTCATTTCTGTTTCTTTGGTCTGAGTACTGTCCAATATCTGCTCCTTCTGAAATTTAAAAAGATATATTGTTGTGCACTTCAGATTTTATTTTGTGTCTCCTTTTTGTTTCCTCGCCTGCGCTCATCCCTGCTTTTGATATACAGGATGTGCAACAGTTTGGGCTTTTTTATCATATTTATATTTTATGAAGTAGTTGAATGCAAATGTTTAGCTTTTATTTTTCCTTTCTCTGCAGGGTCAAAAGACCATATAAAGGTGCAGGGTGAAATCTTGGAAGGTCTAGTCGCTCGCATAGTAAGCCATGATAGCCCAAGCCATATGGAGCAGGTTTTGAGCAACTATCCTCCACCACCTTTGGAGGGAGGTAATCTAATTTAGTTCAGAATTACCTTTATTTTTGATAGAAATTAGTACATGGAGAAACCATTTTCCACCCATATGCTAGTATCCTAGTATATGTGATGTTTTATCACAGGATCACTTCGATGCCGGAAATTCATAAGAAAGGGTGTAAGTAAGAACATATGATGTGTTAGCTATTGAAAGTATATTAAAGATGTTAAATTTTGTGTGTCCAGCCTAAATTGTTTCCAGAAAGTTGCACTAAACTAAGTAGAAAATTATGTGTCATTGTCCCCCCTACCCAATGTACCATCGCTAATTTGGTAAGGGGTGGCTTTTAGTTTCCCTAATTACTGCATCAAAAAAGAATATGACTTATGGTAGAAGAATTTACTGTTTGAGTGCACATGATATAACTTTCTCTACTCACCCTCCCGCTATGATTCTCTTTGGGCCGAGGACTCTTGTAAGATAGTCCGTCCTATTGTGTTTTTCATGACTTCACAATGCCATTGGAAAAAAGTTTTTTTCCTTTCTTTCACATATACATCTAGAAATTTATTACTTTATCATTTTTTGAATGTTTGTGTTGGATCCCAAACTGTGAAGTACCTTCATCGCTGCAATTGTAAAAATTAACATAAGATTGAGTTAGAATATGTTTTGCCGATTATGATTGCTTTGATACTACACGAGAAACACAGAAACAAATTCATTTGAAATTGTAATGGCAATAGCAAGACTTTTTTTTTTTCCGATACAAAATAAATGGACACATGGATCAACAATTTTTTTCCCAAAGATGTCTTTGGTCATGATGTAATTGTCTCTAGAGTTCCTGGTTAAAACTGGAATGAATGGTCCTTGACATCAGTCTGTAGTGGATGACAATTTCTTATTTCCCATCTTTCATAATTTGTGCACAAGAAACACTGTTAGTGAGTCCACTTTCCTTGCTAAATTGTGATTTTAATTATGTTTCATCTCTGTCACTTTCCAACCTTGATTGTGACTCACCATACTTTCCCAAGTGCTGATTTCTTTTACGTTGCTTTGAATACTCATATTTATAAATTGTATATCAGCTGACCAGCATCTGGGATCTAGCCTGAGGGAAATATGTGCTGCAAATAGAACCGATGAGAAGCAGGTGATATTGATATTTCTCTGAAGATATTAATTTCTGTAGTAAATTCAGAAAATTGTACTTGGAATTGTACTTATTCTCTGTTTCTTTTGGTTACAATCTACAGCAAATAAAGGCACTTCTTGAAAGTGTTGGGACCTCTTTCTGCCCGAATCATTTGGACTGGTTTGGAAAGGAGGCCTTTGATCCTCATTCAAGAAATGCAGATCGATCTGTTGTGTCGAAATTTCTGCAAGCGCATCCTGCAGATTTTTCCACCACCAAATTGCAGGTAAGCTGTTATTTTATTCAACTTATTGATAATTTTGGGGAAATTGAGAAGATAAATTTGTGAAAGGTGCATGCTTAGTATGAGGTTATAAATTTGCTATGCTAGACTACATTTAAAATGAGACTATAATTATGTTTCTATAATTTTGGTATGTCTTGGCACACAAGGTGTGCAATCCTCTGTATAAATAGGCACTGCCCTTCCCTAAAACTCTCTCCTACCCTACCGCCTCCCCTCCACCTCCGTCCACTACGCTGTGCTCTCCAGCCCTCTGCCTAGTCGGGCTGCCGCCCACTTTGTGCTGCTCTAGGGCTTAGTGTATGGTTTAGGATTTTCCTCCCGTTTCCTATGTTCTCCTTGTTATTTGTCTGTCTGATTTTGTCACGGTTACGTAAATTTTGTCATGATCTGTGTCTGAATTCTGTCATGGCTAAATAAAATTTTGTGGTGTTATCTGTTTGTTAGCTTCTGCTTCTGTTACGGCTAAATAAAATTTTACCGACTCTATCACGGGTACATAAAACTGTAATATATGTCCGTCTGTTTCTGGAAAAAGTTGTGTTTTCGCTGTTTGCTTGTGTTACGGATATATAAAATTTTGGTCGTGATCCCTGTTTATCTGATTCTATCACGGTTGTATAAAATTTTGTCGGTGATCCTCCATCTGATCTGTTTAGGCTCTACATCACTCCTGAAATTGTGTTGTTGATAAAAACTTGAAAAGTTTGACAACCATTGTTCAAGTTGCGCTCTACATGTTCAACTTGAGGAGCGTTAAGAGTATCCGTCTGTCTACATTGTTTCTCGATTTTGCTCTGGCTCTATCTCATACCAAAAAAGTCCTCTTGGTACGACTGTGTAATTGAATGGTCAGAACAACATCGTTTTCCTAGGCAATCAAGCTATTAACTAGTTCAAACTATTCGGTACTGCATAGGGTTAGAAGCTAAGCATAACTCCTATATATGCTCGTGGGAGAGTGTCAAATTATATATTAAATGTATGTGCTCTTGTTTAGTATGCTAGACTATCTAGAATTAGACTATATTTGTGTTTCTCTATTTTTGGTTTGTCTTGGTACACAAGGCGTATTATCCTCTCTCTCTCTCTCTATACACACACACACACACACACACAGGGGATCCTTTCTAGTAATAATGTACATTCCTCTTTTCTTCATGCTATTCAATACTTACATTTAGGTATTTGTTTGAAGTATCCTTTGCATGTCTTTATTCTTTGCTTCACTGTCCTGTATAGGAGAATGCAGCAGCTCCCTATCAGCTAGCTGATGCTTTACTTTTTGGCTTTGGAACATTGCAGTTATATAGAGGATTTGTTTCTACGATTCAACTGATTTCTTTGTTACTTTGTTTGGTGTGCTTTAGTATCCTGACATGTAATTGTCTTCCAGTTCAGTAATATTAACTTAATTAACCTTTTGCATCAGGAAATAGTTCGGTTGATGAGAGAAAAGCGCTTCCCTGCTGCTTTTAAGTGTTATCATAACTTTCACAAGGTCGATTCTATGGCAAGTGATGATCTTTATCTTAAGATGGTTATTCATGTGCACAGTGATTCGACTTTTAGACGGTACCAGAAAGAGATGAAGTATGCTTTTGAAGTCTATTTCTCTATTCCATGCTTTCTTTCACTCACATACAACAGTTATTTGCATTATGTGTAACATTTACCCTGTCCTGTGGATTGTTTATGTAATGAGTTGGCATATTGCAGGTACAATCCAGGACTGTGGCCACTATATCGAGGTATATATTTTACTTCTTACCCCAAAAATGTACCTCTGCATTAATATGCTTGTTGTTCTTGATAGTTTATATGAAGAGTTCATGTCGAGCAAAAAATAAAATGCAAAAGGTTGAAAAAGAACTGTGTGCTATACAATCTCTTGTGGGAGGGGCTAACTAGCAAGATCTGCTAAAGCACATCAAGGGTTTTGAGCAGAATTATATAACATGGGGTACTTTGCAAAACTATTTTAGCTGAAAAGTAGAACTCTTTCAGATCATTGGCGAAGTCATAATGAATAAAACCATTTTAGCTGCAAAGTAGAACTCTTTTAGATCATTGGCGAAGTCATAATGAATATCTGTTTGCCAAGTATTGGGAATTTGGTACATATCTTGTCTTTGACATTTACAAGTTTCCGTGATAAGTTTTAATCTTTCACCATCTTGTATGGTATTGTAGCTTTCTTCAATACTAAACTTTTTCAAGAGCTTCTTGGGTTTGATTTATTTTGAAATATACAGTTTCACATTTTACATACACCCATCAGTTGTTCTATCGCTGTCTACTCGTTTTCTTGTCCTTTTTGATTGCCCATTGCTTTGTTATTTAGGGTCTTCCACTTTTTGCTCAGCGCTTGCAAATGGCAATGGTTTTGGATGTCGTGTTCTAATCTTTCTTGCTTTCGCAGGGTTTTTTGTGGACCTAAATTTATTCAAGGCTAAGAAGGGGAGAGCTGTTGAATTCTCTGAGGCAAGCAATACTTTACCAGACAATGGGAATGAGACAAAAGCATCTACAACAGATGGTTTAGCCGATGAAGATGCAAACCTGATGATCAAGTTGAAATTCCTTACGTATAAGGTATGAGATACTTTGGCTTGCATTCATTCTTGGTTTATATATGAGGCAGTTGGGTTTCTACTTTGTAGTTTTTTATGTTTTCATGGAAGAATATCATGAAAACGTAGAATAAGATTGGAAGCACTTCTCATCGTTTTAATCCAGATTCGTTCAGGGATTTTGGCAGTTGATCGATCAATAACATGTCAAAATATGCAGCCATTGCTTGTGTTGTTATTGTACAGGCTTGAGTTTGGGGCTAAGGAAATGATGATGCACATCATTTGTGACTTTGACTTTTACACTTGTGTTATATCAGTAATTCATATACATGCCCATATTTTGCACCCGACAAAGTTTTCCCGACATGCTCATATTAATGATGTTTTATTTGCTTAAACTTTGAATGTGCAGTTAAGGACCTTTTTAATCCGGAACGGCTTGTCGGTTCTTTTTAAACAAGGTGAAGGTGCGTACAAGGCCTACTACATGAGGTTAGTTTTTACCCATTATGCCCTACACTTACAGTTCTGTATTTAATTAAAAGAATTAAAGAATGATCTTTACCCATTTTATGGCATTATATGTGTGCATGCTTGTTTAAACTTGTACTGTTAAAGAATAAAGCAGATGTTCAAGCTGACTGATATGGATTTTTTTTTTCGTTCGGCATTTGACTGGCCATTTTTGCCTTGTCTTGAAGAGTGGATTTTAGTTCTCATCACCAGAGAATTAAAATTCACCTTATTTTTCACCGTGACTATCCATTAGTATTATTCGCAACTAGGTCAACTCACATGCAGAACTTAATTAATGACTACTTTTTCTGCTGTAAGTGTTTGCGTCTATATCAGTAATTGAATATTTTATTGATATCAAGAAACTTCCACATCAGCTGCACATTAGGGAAGTTCGTTTGGATTTTAATCAGGTTGAATTCTTTCTTGTGTCTTGGGTTATAATGCATGGAATACCTCTTATTATTTGTTCATCTCTGGAATTCTATCTTCCAAAAGCAGATATTTATTGAAAATAGAAACTTTTATTGACCAAGGATATTTCTGGTTTTGCAAACAAATTTGCTTGTTTGGAACCTACTATTCAGCATAGCTTTCTGTCAGTGCTATTCTACTGTATCTATAACATATAATTTTGTGTGGCCATTCTAGGCAAATGCAGAAATGGAATACTTCAGCTGCAAAGCAAAGAGCTCTCAGCAAAATGCTGGATGAATGGTATTTCTGATTTTTCTTTACATTACCATTTGGAGTTGTAACACAGTATTTGATGATGTTTTCACCTCTATCAAAGGGCTGTGTTTATACGTCGAAAATATGGACACAAACAGCTGTCTTCGTCCACATACCTTACCGAAGCTGAGCCATTCCTTGAACAGTATGCAAAATGCAGTCCACAAAATCAGGCTTTGATAGGATCTGCTGGAAGTTTCGTTAGAGCTGAAGATTTCTTGGCGATTATTGATGGAAGCAGAGATGAAGAAGGTGATCTTGCGCCAGAGAAAGAAGTAACACCTTCAAGTCCCGCTCCCACCGTGAAGGAAGCCGTTAGGAAGGACGAGGGACTCATTGTCTTCTTTCCAGGTAGGAGTTATGCTGACTTCTTGCACCCCTTCCTGTATATTGCTGTAGTTTCCTTCCACTTAATGGATATGATGCTAAAGGAGAACGACTCAATATCTCAGCATTGTGATATTGATATCCATCAAATGCTTTGAGAATAGCTGCGTTAGACCTCAAAGCTACAAAAATGCCACAGTGGTAATCAGGAATTCATCTTGAATTTTTGTCTGGAACTTTGGAATATATCTTAAAAGTATATTGCAGAGCCATATAAGAAAATTAGCTGCTTTAGACGTTTCCGTGGACCTGTGGACATTATCTTAAAATTCATTAAGGTGCCTTAGCATAAGAAACTGGTGTCAATTTAGATGTTTCCTTTTTTCATTTAGTATCATCAAAAAGATCTTTTGACTGAGCAATGTCACTACTTTATTTATCTCATGCACAGGGAACGAGTGCAAGACTTTCTTGAGATCTTCATATCTACCACTGCTGCATGCATTTACCCAATATTCCATTGTTTTCTCCCAAAGATTTCTGTTATCTTCTCAAGATCATTTGTGTAAATAAAATTCATTTTCGTTGCTTCCCAATCTCATTTTAATCTTATTTGTTCTCCCACTAGAAATCTATGTTTTGGGCAGATTAGTCCTGGTTCAGTTAAGCTCCATTAGGGTCTCAGGCCTTTTGCACATTAAAGCAAATATCTATGAGAGAGATACAATCAAGAGAAGACTTTTCATATGGACTGGTTGAGAGACCTCTTCCTATTCCATATTTTTATTGTTAATTTTAGCATTGCTGGGTTATGCTTTTGGTTTGGCATGATAATCCAGTAAAGAAGAGAGAGGCAGAAATAAAACAGGAAGAGTTAACTACCCTTCAGGAGAATGAACTTATTATATTTCTAAATCTACTATGCCTTCCATATCTTACAGACAAACTTCTTCTGAATGTTCCTTTCCTCTGCTTTTCTTTCTTGATCAGATCTCTGAATTTATATAATTGTTGCATCGACTGGCAGTAGAGGGAAACATAACCTTTTGGAAGAAACATGACAGGGATACCATCATATGGTGTGACCTCTGCAGAGGCAGCTTATAAGAACTCATGGATTCCAGCTGTAACGTTAGAGTAAAATTGGAGGCGTAATATGAACAGGAAATGAAATGAAGAAGAAAGGGTAGTAGGAGAGAAGAAGATTTTTTGATCTGAGAGAGAGAGAGAGAGGGAGAGAGGGAGCAGCAATGATGATAAGTATATTATACAAATAAATGTCAAGCATCGGATGTGTATAACTCAGAGTATTGCTGTAACTGAAGATCACAATCTGCCGCGGTTTCTGCCAAACTGGTTAAATTGCTGTTGTAGCTGTAATAAAATTTCATTCTCCCACAAAAAATATACAACCAATTCTGACTTTTTATCTAGAATGTAAATTAAAGGTATAAACAGAAACAATTCTGGAGCAAACAAAACAAAACATCAGGTTCTTGCCAGTAATCCTAACATGTTGTTGCTATGTCTAACATTTGGAAACTTCCCATCCTAGTGTGCATCTAGAATTACAAGAGTTTGTTTAGACATATTTCCTATTTGAAACAGCATTTCTTCCCTGATTTCTATATTTTATATATTTCATTATAAAAGTGAAAAAGGAACATCCTCTGCCTATGTGTGTCTTGTTTTCATAATTCCAACTCTTATATTTTTGACCTGCGTCATTAATTTGCCACTTTGTAGGAATACCTGGTTGTGCTAAGTCTGCAATTTGTAAAGAGATTTTGAGTGCCTCTGGAGGACTTGGTGACGATCGTCCAGTTCATAGTTTGATGGGCGATCTTATTAAAGGTAAACCGCTGAATTTGTCAGCTTTTCTCCTGCAATATCCAATAATGGTGTTCATAGAGAATCTATTTCACTTTGCATTCGTGTAACCACCTTATATCAACTAAGAGTTTTCTAGTATGGATGATGCAATGGCATGACATTTCACCTTTCTATACACAATATCTAAATTTGTTTTTTTATTGCCAAATGGTGTGGCCAGGTGGGTTTAAATCAAGTTTCCTTGATGAACTTTTTTTCTCAAACTACTGAACCAGAGTTAATTGATGTCTATTAGAAATTAAACAAAACATGAATGCAATTAAAATATACAAAGTTAATGTACGGGTCTGATGAAACTTCACCAGTGCGTTAAATATTGCTGAATATAATGGGCATAAAAGATATGCTAATTAAAAAATGGGTTTTTAGGCCATAGCAGTTCTTTCGGTGAAGTCGTTCTCCTGAGGACCCCCACTGCTTAATGTATTTTGTTTGGCTCTGGATACTTTTATTGAGAGTACTCTAAACCAAAGTCTAATAACTGTTCAATTACTTTCATGAGTTACATTGTTCTCTTATATTCAATTTGCTTATTGTAACATGACAGGAAAATATTGGGGGAAAGTTGCTGACGAGCGCAGGAAAAAACCTTATTCCATTCTGCTGGCTGACAAAAATGCTCCCAATGAAGAAGTTTGGGGACAGGTGATGTATTTATTCTTTTATTCTTAAGCTTCTGGCGAGTATGGCTTGATAGTATCTGCATAGTACTAAAAATTTGTGAATTAGAAAGAATAGTCTTCATACAAGAAGAGTTGGCAGTATCTTTTCCACTGCAGGAATGTTGATAACAGTATGTATATTATGTTATAAAGTGTAAAATACAAGCATAATGTATTATGCTTCAAGACAGTGCTGGCCATGGTTCTGTTTCTGGTCCAAGATACAATCGGAATGCAATGTACCAAGTCTTTGGCTTTTTTCCTTGCAATGATTCTTCGACAATACCCACACTTTTTCTTATCAACCTCAGATTTACTTTAGGTTTGTTTCTGGAATAAAAAGAAAAATAAAAACGAGGGGGCTTGGGAGTGCAGGGTAGGTTGTGTTTTATATTTTTTCGGTGATTCTTTGCGGTGGCTTAATCTGTCTGTTATAAAATCTCTGCAGATTGAGGACATGTGTCGCAGAACGAAGGCATCTGCAGTTCCAGTCATACCAGACTCAGAAGGTTGTTTTGCTTCACTTGATGCTTATTACTCGTTTTGAACTATACCAATTAGTAGTTTTCTATTTGCTTATCCTCTTGTGAAAAACAAAGTGCAGAAAAAAATGGATTAGACGCACTTCAGTGCAACTTTTTTTGTTGACAAAAACATAGTGCATGGAGAACTCTCTCGTCATTTACTTAGGAGTAGTGTGCAATCATTGGCCTTTGAAACATTCTTGCTTCTCTCAAGTTCCTGATCCTATGTAGATCAAAAGCGGAGCAGTGATACGATTGATACTATCTATTACATAAGATGACATGCTTAACATTTATGACTGGTACGGGTATACACTATCAGTTTCTTAGTACCCAAATTGATTCTTACCTGAGGCATATTGACCTATTTTGGTTAAAGGAAATGCGATAATATAACATGAACGATGAATCACAATCCTTAAGACGTATATTGGCTTTGGGCTTGGTGTTCTCTATACATTCTTAATAAGCTATGTTATGATATACAGCAACCTGATCGATGTTCTAATAATAGTTGCATTATATTGCTGGGTGCTTTGTGATTGCTTGGTATTTCCATCACTTTTTTACTTAAAGGCCTTGTTGTGGTATATATAGAAAACTTGTTTTCTTTTTTTTGATCCTTTTTCATTTATGTTGATGCTTTGTAGTTTTGTTATTTGCATTATCTTGAGTAACATGTATTGGCTACCTATCCTGTCATTTTTGTATGTTTTTCATTTTCTTTTCTTGCATCTAATCTCATCTTTTCTTTTTATTGTTTTCCTGTTTGGTTTATTGGTCTACTTTCTCCTTGGAAAATAACAGGAACGGATTCAAATCCATTCTCTCTCGACGCTCTTGCTGTTTTCATATACCGAGTGCTTCAGCGTGTTAATCATCCGGTAAGAGTCCATTTCACTACGTCCCTCTTGGACTATTCCGCCTCCTCTACTCTCAGAAAAGTTTTACCAATTGTGCTGTCTCTGTGTTTTCCATTTGCATCTTCAAGGGAAATCTTGACAAGTCAAGTCCAAACGCTGGTTACGTGTTGTTAATGTTCTACCATCTATACGATGGCAAGGTATCGTTGTTTTATAGGAGTTATGGTAATATTAATGTCTCTTTGTAATTGATTCTCATGGTACATTTTCATAAACTATCCAGAGTCGCAAGGAGTTTGAAACTGAGCTAATAGAACGTTTTGGATCGCTTGTGAAGATTCCTTTATTGAAGCCTGACAGGTTTGTGTTGTATTTCCTTGGATCGCACTAAATGGCAAGAAATGTGTTCTTTCTTTAATTCTATAATTCAAATGATTGTGTTAATTTGTTTTGGTTATTACTTTTGTTTAGAGTTGTAATTCTAGCTCTAGTTCGACCTATGGGTTATTTCAATAGATAAATGCACTTCAGTTCGAAGTATTCTTTTTCAGTGAAGAATGTGTTCAAGGAATCTTTTGTCCTTTTGGCATGTCTATTACAGTGGTAGGCAGGGAAAAATTCATGGTTAGATTAATCAAGTACCATTTAGTAGCACGCAATCCGATCGCAATCTGCCCACTTAGACAGATGAAGTATGTCGAACGACATGAACTTGCTAATAAATGGTTTAGCAGGAGATGGCGCCCCCAGTTCTTTCTTTGGGTTTGACATAAATGCCACGAACAATTGGACACTTTTTGGGCCACTGTTCTCTGTTAGTATTTGATGAGTCAATATGAATGACAGTTAATCTCTATGAACTGTGTACAAAGATAACTAGTTTGCCTGTTGGGTCTCATCAGGGATCTTTTTTTTGTCTAGTGGCTCACAAATCCCGTGTCCAAATAGTGGATGGATTTAGACATGAAATCATTTGCCTCGAACTCTTGGCATGCTATTTTCTTTGTGTTTGTGGCACATCGTATTAGAAAATTCGACCTGGAGAGAAAGTTGGACGAGCTATATTTGCATTATTGGACAAACATATATGCAGATATTGCTTGGATAGGTTATGTAAGAGCTATATGTGCATTATTGGACAAACATTTATGCATATACTGCT
This sequence comes from Buddleja alternifolia, assembly GCA_019426215.1. Taxonomy (NCBI): domain Eukaryota; kingdom Viridiplantae; phylum Streptophyta; class Magnoliopsida; order Lamiales; family Scrophulariaceae; genus Buddleja; species Buddleja alternifolia. Next base: position 8,946,698 of record CM033391.1, on the reverse strand, counting down.
TACATGTTATGTATGTTGAGTCAAATAGTTGTCCGGCTTTACCTTTTGTCGAAGCGGATTGTTGTGTCTGTAATCTATATTTGATGCAGTGTGAAGCAACTTGCCTTTTCTGTTCAGGGGATAAAAGCAATGTTGTCACAGTATTATGTCGGCCTCGACTATGACGAAAGGCTACTGCATATCAGGCACAACTAGCATTTCTGAGAGCCTACGCTCCCCTTGTCGGCTTTCTATGATCTATCTTCAGGCTATTATTTGATTTGAATGTCTGTCTGAGAACTTTATGTTGAGTTTAGCCCAACGATTGGAAAATCAATACTACTAGATTGATTTTAGCATGATTGATGTTAGCAATAATTTATTTTTGTAATAAATGAATTTTGGAAAAAATTGGAAGTCCAAAATGTTTCCCTCTTAGCAGCAGTTCCTGGCTGTAGCTCTACATGAGTGGAGTGCTTATTTCCTATTAGCTTGTTTTGTTTCTTAGGACTTGCACTTCTTTCTGTTTCTCTCTACATGTGTAGATCTCCTCTGCCTGAATCTGTGAGTTCTACTTTGGAGGAAGGTATAAATCTATTCGAGCTTCACTCTCGAAGGCATGGAAGGTAATTATCTCAATTGTGTATATTCATCTTTTGAGTTCCTTACTAAAGACAGTTTGATCATATTTGTTCTCATTGTTTTAATCTCTTCTATTATAACCTCTATCTCGAAGTCAATGAGTCCTTCATGATACTGAGCACGGGTTTATATTCGGTTCTAGCTGATTCTTAGTTTGATAATATTACTTCGTCATTTTTCTGGTAGATTGGAGTCTACCAAAGGCACATATGCCCAGGAGTGGGCTAAATGGGAGAAGCAATTGCGGGAGACTTTGCTTGGGAATGCCGAATATCTTAATTCTATTCAGGTCAGTTTTATAGTTACTGTTAATAGGTGATTTTATTATCTCACGACACAATTGGTTTGCACTTTGATCTAAGCTTTAACTTGTAATCTAGGATATATTTAGCAAAAGGGAAAATTGCAACATTATTCTTATCAGGAGTCCTCTTGAAATTTTTAGTCCCAGTGTTAACTAATTTGCAAAATTAGTCCCATAGGATGCATTTTTTGTTACAACCGTTAAGCACGAATAGGAACCACTAGTTTGGTCACTCATTTGCCATGCGTTTTTTAATCGATGAGACTACAATTGCTGAAAATGCATCATGTGGGGCTAATTTTGCAAGTTAGTTAACAATGAGACCAAAATTGCAACATGCGCTGTCCTCTGGGACCAGTATTGCCATTTTCCCTTTAGCAAAGCTTGCCAATTCTTCTCTTTTACTGCCAAAAACCCATATTTTCAGTTTAGAAATTCAGCCTTTAATCTTATGCATGTTTGTGAGGATCACTATATTGTAACTGGATAATTACTGTCAGAACTGTCACTAGCTAGTCAAATAGCAGCCCTTACCACTCTATTTGGTTCAAGGATTTTGGTGAAGAAAAGAAAACGAAAGGAAAAGAAAAAGTTTTTTGTTTTCCATCGCTTTCCTCACCAAATGGTCGGGAAAAGGAATTGTCTCAAACTAGTATTAGATTTTCCCTCCTATTTTCTTTTCTATGATTCGCCTTATGTTTTCTTTTCATTTCCCTAGCAATTTCCTTGAACCAAACATATTTTACATGCTTGTTAAAATCCATCTGTATGGCTGGGTTAGACAAGGGAAAATTCTTCTGCTCACCCAGCGTTGAGTACCAATGGGTATTGGTTATCCTACAACAATAACATATACATATGTTGATGTGACATAATCAATACCCTTTGGTGTATTGCATGCCAGTTGCAGAGAAGTATTTTCTTTTGATTAGAGGGGTAAACGAAAATTATTTGTTGTAATGTAAAAAATATTATCATTGGTCAATGAGAGTTGATTTGTTTGTCGTCTCTCAATTTAACATTAATTTTGTCTTTTATCAACGTGTACGGCTGTACCTGTCTATATAGGGAAGATTGTCAGTTTTTGGCTATATGTTTCTAGGTCCCATTTGAGTTTGCTGTTGAAAAGGTTCTCGAACAACTTAAAGCAATTGCTAAGGGAGACTATACAGCACCCAGTACTGAAAAGCGGAGGCTTGGAACCATTGTCTTTGCCGCTGTCAGTCTGCCAGTCGTGGAAATACTAGGTCTCCTTCATAGTGTAAGTGAATTCTTCCCCTCCATATTGTACTGGGTTCTTGATAGCGTGATGAACATAAGCATGTTTTGGAGTTCATGATTAACGTTATTCTACTGTCCCTAAATTCCGGAGATCCTGTGGCTGTTTTTATCTGCCTGCTGTTGATACGAGTTTGTGATCTTTCCCGGGAATTAAATATATACCGTGAGAACTAGTATGGCCTCCATTAAAAACAATGATTTTTTGAGATATAGCAAAGACCTATTTAAAGGGCAAAACTATCACTTCAATACAAAATATAATATTAAGCTCTGCTGTTACTAAAGTTACTAAAGTCAGAAACTCCTATAAATCACTGCCGAATTGAAATACATCTTTCAGCATGTTGAACTTTGCTGCTATCTTGACAAAACAACACAATATTGATTTTACAAGTAGAATTACTGTACCATCCACATGCATGCGAAAACTTGGGCGAAAATTCAATGATGGGGATAAATTCACTATCTTTCTTCTATGATTTCTATGGATTTCATCCCAAACCAAAAGAAAATATAAGTGGCGTTCAATTGTTCTTAGGCTGCATTAGGGTGAAAGGAATATGGAACAAAGAAGTATATGTTATCGCATTAAATTTATATTAGGCCTTCTAGTTTCCTGTTCTAGTTTTATATCAGCTTTGAGGGACAGCTCAAGTTGCAAGCTTACAATTATAAATTCGTATTTTTCACTTTTAATTATCATGGCTGAAGCAGTTAGGTGAGAAGGATCCTAGAATTGAAGGTTTCTTCGAGAAGAAGGATTTAAAGAGCAGCTTTACAAATGCCCATTTGACTCTTGCTCACAAGAGAAGCCATGGCGTCACTGCTGTAGCTAGTTACGGTTCACATCTCGGCCAAAATGTACCTGTTGATATGACTGCCCTTTTATTCTCAGACAGAATGGCAGCATTGGAAGCTGAGCCTGGGGTTGTAGATGGGGAGAAAATAATTTCGAAAAATGAATGGCCACATGTCACGTTATGGACTGCTCAAGGAGTTACAGCCAAAGAAGCAAATACATTGCCTCAGTTATTTGCGGAAGGAAAGGCTACTCGTGTAGAGATCAAACCACCTGTAACCATAACAGGAATTCTGGAATTCTTTTGAGCTCTCTTGTCTTGTTCTCGTGTTGGTATAGCATTTCTTGAATCGGTGTCACTTCCCACAATTTTGCTTAGATGTATCACATGAGCCATACTGATGAATGTTGAGGACAATTTTGTAGCCTAGGTTTGTCTTTTAAGCTTGTGACATTCTTTAAAGTCTTAGATTATGATGATGGTAATAAAACTTGTTGGATTTGTATAGGATTTTAATTTAAAGAAAATAAACAAAAAATTAATTTAAAGAAAATAAATAAAATTTCTTTCTTGATTTTTGTTAATAGTCTGGTGATGAAGATGGTTATAAGACTTGTTGGATTTGTACATAATATTTGCTGTGTGTACTGATTTTTGTTGTATATATGTATTGGCAATTTTATTATTATGGAAGACATATCATCATTATTTATGTATTAAGTGATAATGAAGGAGAGTTGGTTACTTGGGCAATCCTGGGTTCAGTGGTACAGAGACATTATTTTTCCATGATCTCTATTAGTGTCTTTTTTATTTTCAACAGTGGTTTCTGATTTTTCGTGTGAATTGGATTTGTGATAAAGATCTTGATTTTTGTAGAGTGAAAAATAATATTTTAATAAAAGAATATGACAATTCATGGGTAGCAAAACTTCTTGCATGTCACTTTGCATTCAGACTCATTATGAAATTTACTTTCTTGTAAATACAAAAGAAAAATTATCTTTAGACTAGCAGGATTAGTCATTTTTATGAAACCAAAGGCTAAGGTAAGCATGTCATGAATGTTTCAAAGAACATATTCTTTGATCAAACATTATATAAATCAAGGATAAATTACACCTCAAAAAGACTAGTATTAATGATATAGACTCCAAATGCAACAAGAGAACCATGCACGAAAACAAATAGCTTCCTAAGATGATGGAGGAGAAGAAAAGTTGTGTCATCAAGGTAAAGAGCTCCAATTTCTAACCCAATCAGTCAAAGTAGACACATTCCTATTTATATCATCGATACAATCGCTCTTTAATGCCACCACGATATCTTCTGGATAACTCTCTTTCGCTTCCTCCAACAAAACTTGAAAGATTTCGCATTCAATATTGTTTGAGAGCTTTTTCCCTGTATAACCCCTGCTAATAACGAAAAGATTAGTACATAATTACAAGTAAAAAGCAAGCAAAAACAGGAAAAACCAATTGGATGTACAGGGCGAACATATTACCTCTTAGTTAATCGATCATACAACACGGAGTTTTCAGTTTGAAGCACCACTACATGATCGAACCAACGCTCAGGAAAGAAGTCACAACCATGGTGATCCACAATGTTTCCACCTTCTTCCATCAAATCTTCAAGTTCATCGCACACCTGCCAAAAGAGAGCATATTGTGTAATGGATAAAAGTTTATGCCTGAAACTCATAATTTTCTTTCTACACTCCAATATCTCGACTTTTTCTAGAAGAGCTTTTAGACGATGACTCAGCTCAATTAACGCTAATGTACTTACCTAAAAGAAATTGATAAATTTTGGCGCCATGAAAGATCAACTATGAGGTGCTTTTATGTAGTAGCACTATGGCAGAATGAAACAGGGGGAAGTCCCATGTTCATGAAATCATAAGTACAAATGTAATTTCACCATCGAAACTTAAAGCACATATGAAGCAGGGTCAAGAACATTGAAAATTGACTCAAGCAACAATCGGGGGAGTTAGTACAACAATTCCTATTTGTGCATAATATGTTTACACCTTTGGAGTACCATATACTCAGGCTAACACTGTGGATTAGGGCCGCTAATTTGAAAACAGAATATCAACATTCAGCTCTTTAATTGATTACCATATTTTAAAGTTACAACTGCAATGTTCATCCCCTGCCACAGAATTTTCTGCAATTCTGTGCTTTTTCCCAGTTCAAAAAGCTTTAGCCAACAATTTCGTCTCCGAAAACTCTTAACACTCAAAACGTATTCATTATCAGCCAAATTATAAGGATCACTTTTGTGCCACAAGATTTTTCTAATTCTGTACCTGATCCAGTTCAAAAAGCTTCAGACGATGACTCCGAAAACTCTCACACACTCCGAAAATGTATTCATTATCAGCTCAAAACTAGCCTAATCAAGACTTAAGATAACAAATAAGCTTCAACAAATAACCCAGGTGCAGTCTATAATCACGATTGGTTCACTTTTGGTTCTATAACGAGGTCACCCTGACTGAGTACTACGATAATCGATCTAAAACAGTAATATACAAAATGTATTTCGCAAACTTAAATCTATGTCACCAATTAAACAAGTGTTTGCTAAAGTGAAACAATTTGCACCAAACAATCATCAATTCAATCACAACCACCTCAATTCATACAGAGACGTATACAATACAAATAGGTGAAAGTTAAACTTACGAGGTCTTCGTTGATGAGATAACAATCGAATTCATCGTCCCAGCCGTCGTGGAGGTTCTTCTCTTTAACCAAATCGCCGACGTTGATGTGCCGGAGATTGGTCGACTCCGCCAGAGCCGTCGACGTCGTCGTTTTGCCGGTGCCCGGCGTTCCCGTTATGAGTATGTTCGGCCTCTCTCTCTTCTTTCTACCGCCGCCATTCTCCGCCATTTCCACAACGCCGCCGCGATTGAGAATTTGACCTCTGAAGATTTTGGTGGCGGGACTAGGGTAGGGTTTGGAACAAAAACTTTTCAACTGTAAAATGTTGGGTTTCCGTTTCCTAGAGGCAGAAAGTGTTTTGGTCCCTCAGGTTTCAGTAAGACACAAATTCATCCCTAAAGTTTTAGAAACTTCCACTTTCATCCTTATGTAAGGGGTAATTCTAGAATAGATCGGGTCCAATGGAGCCGGTCTATTCCACACCATTAGATGCAACTATTTTGAGTGATTTTTATTATCTTGTCCCTATATCTAATAACGTATGATGCACCGGTCCTGTTGGACCCAGTGTGACATAAAATTACCCTTCATGTAAGATTCAAAAAAGTGATTTGGTGATGAGGATTACTAAAATGACCTTGGATGAAATGAGATCACATTGCCAAAAATCCAAACTCATCCCTAACATTTAAATTTAATTTTAACTTAGTCTTCACTATAATAATTTTTTTAAATTATGTAATAGCATGAAAAATGTGAAAATCCCTCTTCCCCCAACCAACACTCATATCGTGATTTTGCCCATTGGCTTCTTCCAACTCCGTCTCCATGAGGACTCTTAGAAAAGAGTTTGGACAGATAGGTTTTTCTTTCTATTCTGCTTTTGTCTCAGCATATCTTTCATCAGCAGAGGATTCTTTGCCCATTTTTCCACGGGTCGGGGGAGCAACTAGTCCAACTTCTTAAGCAGCCGAGATATTGAACAAGGAACATTTGAAACAATTCCTTGCCTCAAAAGGGAAATTTTTTTTAAAGAGTCGGTATCACCACGCGTCTTAATCCTTCTTACCCTGAAAAAGCAGGGGCACCTTACGTTCTCAAAGAAATATATATATATATATGTATGTGTATATGTATATGTATATGCATATGTATATGTGTGTGTGTTATTTCTATATATATTCAAAAAATATATATGTACTTGTGCTGATATTTTTATCTATTTGATCATGTTTTAAATAGTATTTTTAAAGTCAGTTAACATAATATTTCTTGAATTATTGTTTTGATCAATATAGAAGAAATATTTTAAGTTTCCAATTTAGTTATTTAACAATTATCAGTGATGTGGGTGAAATTCGGATATTGAGCCAAGCATAAGGACTTAATACTTATTGGGCATAAACCCAATGAATCACGTACCTGAATTCTTCTAGAAAACATACGATTTCGCTGGAGGCCCCGATGTCCCGACCTGCATAGGTGAAGCAATTTATATATGGCAAGTCTGGAGACAAGATCTAATCATTCCCAAGACTTTCCATATATAGACCTGCGGAGATCAAGCTCGAGATCCTATATATTTACAACTTTTACCTGATTGAATATAGCCCAAAATAGATAGATTGTGATTAATTTTAACTACCAAATGTATCTTTAGTATAATTGACTCACCCTTTTCAACCCCCCATAAAAAAACTTGTATAAATATCAAATCCCACAATGAATAAAGGATCGAACAATTTTACCCATGTGGACGTAGGTCTGATTTTGGACCTAACCACGTACATTTTGTGTTCTTACATTTAATCTCGTGCTTTATATTATATTTTCATATCATATATCACATATTTTTATTGATGTAAAACTCATACACATCGATTAAGGTAAAAATATAAAAGATTAGCCATAAATTGTATTATTTGAATAATATTATATATATATATATATGTATGTATGTGTGTGTATGTATAATCTATTTATTTTATTTTATTATATCATGCACATATATCAAAGTACGCAGAAACTAACATATCAAATAGTGTCGTGCACCAAACTTTTTCTTTTAAATGGGTTTCGAACCACTTAATAGAACTAAATAAGCACAAAGTTTATATTCCATATTTGTTCAAACTATATCTTTGAAATATCTCAGTTGAATTATAATGCAATTCAAGCAATAAAATTAAAGCCTCATGTATAGAGAAATTACTATTACAAGAAGTAATATTAAGAATGTATTGATGTGTATAAAGTTGAAAAAAGCCGATTGAATGTGAAGTTAACGTTTTTCATAATTTCTTCAATTTACATATATAAATAACTTTATTTTGACATCTTCAAAATCAATTATTCAATAAAGATACGAAATTTAGTTTATTAAATGACATGGGATAGTGAATATAATGAATTGCAATTGGAGAGGTTAAGTATGAGTAGAGGAATTTAAAAATAAACTGAGAATTAAAATAAAAATTGTTTCACATGAATAACAAATAGCTGAAAAAGGAAAAATAAGAAATAAAATAATTAGTGATCGCAAAGATTTTAAACAAGGTACAGTGTTTTAATTAAGCAATAGAAAGAGAATTATATCATGGTTATAATTATTTATTGGAAAATTATTATAATACTCTTAAAATTAATTTTTTTATCAAAAAATGAATGATAATATATTTCAATCTAAATACCCATTCCAACAACTTTTCATTCAAAAAATAGAAAAGTTAAAGGTTAATTACCTTTTCACTCACTTACCCTTGACTTTTTACATTAGGAATTAATATAAGTTTCTATTTTGAATTATTAAAATAACAAAAATACTTTATATCTTCTAGAGAATAACAAAAATACTTTTAGGTTAATTAACACGTTAAACTTACCAAGAGTACATTAAATATTTTATTTCTAAGCATTACAAAGTAAAATTTTGTTACACGATTCTATAACATTGAGAGATAAAAATAAAAAAAGTTGATATTAAGAAAAAAAAACAATTAGTTGAGTTCTAACTGAAAAGGCCTAGGATAATTTGGTTTAAAAATAATTACTCTTAATTATTGGGTTTCTTGAGTGAGAAATTGATGGAATGAGTAGTTTGGGTTGAAAAATATTCGCATGAATTTTCAGGAGAAACCTTTTTTATTTTTGGGTGGTATTACTAATTTTATTCATTTATTATATATATATATATTAATTGTTAAACGTAAGTTAGATAGTGAAAATCTTATTTGTTGTAAATATTGAATTTGAAATGGTTTGCGAAGGATGAAATCAACAGATTATAAAACGTTTTGGATAACTTTTCAACCCAAGTAAAACGTAATGGAAATGGATTTTTCTTAATCTAATAAAAGTATGAAAAGATGACATTAAAATATTCTAGAACTTTAGGGATGATTCTACTACTATTTTAAAACCTCAAGCAGGGACGGAGTCAGGAATTCTATCAGGGGGCGAGATTGCTGTGATACACACGCGTTTCGTTTGCCTGGTAGACGAAGGATTGACAGGGAGTGCCCCCGCGGTACGATACGCTATATATGCGAACAAATCGAGGATTAGGCTTAATGTTTTGTATCTCTTTTGTTAATAATGAAAGCAAAACTTATATAGAGTGAAATATCAATAGTATTCAATTTCGTAGAAATCGACTATGAAAAAATAAAATAAATAGAAACAAAAATGATACTTATTATATAGAAGAGACGAGAAACACATGAAAATTACCCAGATTAAGTGAAAAGATTAGTTGAGAACAAATATTAGATGAGCAAAATAATATTTTTGACCACAAGAAAGGATTTATCAATATTTTCTTGGGAGGCAAAACTTTGTATTTATAGAAAGTTGTATACTAAATTTTCAAATTTGAAAAGTTGAGGCCCCCCGTCCCCCTTCTCTGACCTCAAGGATGGAAATGAATTTCCCCATTTCAAGATAAATAAAAGCAATGTGTGCGTGTGTGTGTGTATATACATATAGTCAAATAAGATCTAAACTAGAATTATTAAAGTTTACCTAGTCATAGTATGTAAAACCAAAAGTTTGGGTGCAAAAATTAACTATTGAGTTTTCTGATAGAAAATTTGATTTATTGGTGTGAATTTTTTTTCTTGAATTTTCTGAAGCAACAATTTTATTTTAAAGGTTTGAGTTATTTCCCCCAAATTAGAGTGAATTTATGCATATTCGAAAGTTTCATGTTACTCACCAAGTGGTCTCCGACTTATTCCCCCAAGGCCCCAAACTTTTTGTCAATATTCTTCAAGACAACTTACATATCTTACTTCATGGTAGAACCATGGACATGCAGAAAAGAAAAAGGCGCAACTGCTGTTGGGAAAGGAATGCTTATAAATTATGAATATCATCCAAATTAATACACACAAATATGAGGCTTTTCTAAGACCGGTACACATAGGCCATCTGTTAAAATACTTTAACCTATAGCCCGGACTCTTACATGAATAGCACATAACCATTATTTACAACGACGACAACAAATCAGAGCCATCACAATAGGCAGCTCAATTATAACCCAATGTCTAAAATGGTGTATATTTTATGAAGACGACGTCTCAGGAGAGAGAATATCTTCGTTCTTTGTTTTGCTTGGCGTACCATCATCACCCGGGTTGGAATTTAAATTTACTGGACATGCCGAGGCAAAGTTACAAAACCGACATTTCCATCGCTCATCTATTGGAGGGTAACTGGCATCTCTCTCCCCGTGCCAAAACTCAAGACAAGACTTTATTTGACCTTTAACCAAATCAGGCTCGTAAGAGAATTCATCTTCACCTAGTAAGGATTGATCTCCCTGTAATTCGTATCTGCATTTCCAGAAAAGGGAAGTGATCTAGGTGTTATACAAGTGAAAATTTACAAGAGTAAATTACATAGACAACCCCTCCGTTTGACCCTAATTAAGAAGAAAATTTGCATAACTTCCATTGTCAATAATAGCATAATACATTTTCCCCATCTAAAAGACACTTTACAATTTCCACCCTATTTTTCGAGTTGTCAAGAGATCTGACAGAGAGCATTTTGGTAATCTGCAAAACCTCATGGGTGGTAATAACACAATAAGCGAGGCGGTGTGCATGTAATTATCCCAATTTATAATGAAAAATAGAATCCACCAAATGCATGAATAATAAAACACAAACATCTTGCCAATATAACAGGATGGATGTATAGTCTGAAAGAGAAAACTAAAAATAACAAACAAGACTGACATAATTATCCCAATTTATAATGAAACATAGAATCCACCAAATGCATGAAAAGAAACACGCAAACATCTTGCCACTATAACAGGACGGAGGTATAGTCTGAAAGAGGAAACTTAAATAACGAACAAGACTGACATAACGATTTCATACTCGTTTTCTCTTTCCAGAAAACTGGAGTTAATGCTATTTTTGCTATTTGGGGCTGATCTAATATAAATGTGGCATGCCTATTATATCCTGGGATAAGGCCTCAAAAACTAAAATATGTGATATGCCTATTATATCTTGGGATAAGATGATCAAACTATGCCAAGTAACATTGCAGAGTCTAGATGAGGGAGGGATGTCAAAGAACTGCAAAACTAATTTGAGTCCTAGTTTAAGCTCACCTCAACAGTAGCTGATCATGAGCCCGAGGCAATAAACAGCAACTGTTCCTGAAATATCTTACCAGATCGTCGAGAGTCTGCACGAGTAACCAAATAAATGTTAGATCAAAGAAAGCATATCAACAAGCATAATAATTGAGAAGCCCTACAACCTCTTTTCGTTTTTTGAATTTTTTTTGGGAAATTACCAAAAAAAAAAAAAAAACCTCCAAGTAAACTTTTATATCCAAAAAACCAATGAAAATATTTTTTTTCATTCTACAAGCTTCTCATTCCCGAAAACCCAATCATTAACTTTCAGACCCCGTTAATCTCTCTAATGATTTCTCGACTAAATTACTCCTCATTTCTTACATAAAAAATTAATTCATTTTTCCTGAAACAACATTTATTTGATTTCCCAAAATAGATTCAATGTACTAATTTAATTCAAGTTTTGTGTTTTTAGGTTTTCTGATATCTTCTCAAAATGAAAAGAAAGATATAATTTTTAGTTAATTGACATGTTATTAAGTTCTTACAAATACTACAATTTTATAGTTGCACATAGAAAATTATCATTAAACTTACAAAACAAAATCATAATACCACTTATTAATTTGAAAAATCCGACAAAATTTTCACCAAACTTTTGTTCATTAATTTATTATTCTAAGAGGTCTAAGATAATTTAGTCCAAAAAATTCAAAATCTCAATGGTATTAGCGTGTAAGTTAACAGTTATGCATTTTCGAATGAAAAGTTTGTGGATGTGTCTAGTTTTGGGATGAGAAAAGAAAAAAAGGTTATGGGTTTTTGGAGATAAAAGTTTAATTTAGTGAGTGTTTAGTAATTTTTCCTAATTTTATTACTATGGACATAATATTTTCAGGTAAACAGACCAAAGAAGCACCTCCAAAGAAGAATACAGGAAGCCAACGAGCTGATTTCCATTATCTATCCATCTCCAGTGCATTTTCCAAAGTAATAAACATATTTCTCAAGATTGAGTTGAGTAGTTTAACCACTTGAAGTGTAAGAGACGTAGCATATGATTTTCTTATCAGATGGCTGAGTCAAAGGTCAAGGTTTCTTAATATGCAACTATAAGTTCGTTCTACAAAATAAGATTTCCTTGCCATTTAAAGTATACATGCAAAAAGATTGCATTGGAAGCCACAATCAGATAGAAATTTTTTACCTCTGAAGAAAAACCTGATTTTGCTGTATTCTCTCTAATTTCTTGAGATAAAACATGATTGGGGTTCAATGAGAAGAAATCAAAAAACTTTTGTGACGGAAACTTGTCAGCAACTAAACTGTCCCACATATGCTTGTAGCACATTAGTTGAAGCCTGCAAAAACGGATGTTGACTAAATCACTTAGAAGACGGAGAAGGGCAAAAAAATGTATATTGCTTCAGAAATTGATTCGACTAATCTATACCTTCCATTTCTCCTTTGTGGTTCACCTGGAAGCGTTGCTCGCACACGAGTTTTTGTGTCAACTAATATTGGGTATCTTTCAGACTCGGACACGGGCATCCGAATTTCATCTATTATTCCTAGCATCCAAACACCTTCTGCAAAGCCTACTCTGAAGACAAATTATGTTAAAATCCATAATATCGGTCAATAAATTATTCAGATTCCTTAGATACAAACAACACACTGTTAATGATGAAGTGCAGAGGCGTCAATGGCATCTCGGATTTCATGCACACAGAATACAGTATAACCGACAGAATTGAGCTAAAAGCAGCAAAATTCTCAAAAAACAATCTTCACTCCAAAACTTATGGCAAATTAATGAACATAGACACTGCAAATGACCAAACAAATTCAGTTTGCATTCTCCGTTGCAAAGGATATAATCAAGTAAAAGATATTTAAATTTGACTCACATGGCATTCCCCGCCCCCCCCCCCCTTTTTCTTTTTCTCTTGTTTATTTAAATATCTTTCTCTAAAGATATTTCCGACATTTGTTTTCATCTAAGTTCAAACTATCCATTCAATTGATCCATTAGTATTTAATCAAGTTTCTATTTAAGGCTTGCGAAGGAACCTTAGGAAAAAAATTAATTCTAGCTTCAAGTGGGTCAAATCGAATTACCATCACATGGTAATATTTGATTAACACTTAACAATATTTAATTCCACTATAAAAATATTGTTGCACTCTAGAATTAATTAAATTACTCAAGAATTTACATACTTAAGAATATTACAACTAACTCTTCTATTGAAATACCCGTGAAGAAATAAAATCAATGCTACTATTATTTTATTCTTCACCTCTTATCCTAAAATTCCCGATTTGCTCATTGTCAACTTTTCATACGAAAATCTCATTTTTCGTTTAATTTCAAAGACATTTTATGATAAGAGGCGTTCTTACGTGTTTTTAAGCGCGTGATATGATGTTTTTGAATTTATTTATTGCCTAAATCATGCCAATTTGTGTTTGATCGGGGTATTAAGTGATTTCAGGTGATAAACAAGAGCACACGAAGAAAAGGGCGAAAAACGATGCTCGACACAAGTTCAAGCTTGCTGACCACACCTAGGCGCCAGTAAGACCACGCCCAGGCGCCAAACAAGAAGCAAGTCATCATCCCGTAGGCCGCGCCTAGGCACCGTCCTATCCGTGTCTGAGCGCCATAATTGCCACGCCTGGGCGTCGCTGGACTTATCCCCCAAGAAAAGTACGCTACGTAGGCCGCGCCTAGGCGCCGGCGTAACCGTTTTCCAAGTGTATAAAAGCCAATTTTCAGCATGGAAGAGGGGTTCGAATTCCTGGGGATTGAAGGCACTTTTCTGGGTTTTTAAGCCACATTTTCATCAACCTTTGAAGGAGAAGAAGAGGGATTTGGCCAGGGATTAAAACTCTAAGCAAGGATCCACCATCAAGCACACTTTAGGGAGTTTTACTTGCTTTCATTTACATGTTTATGTTCATAATTATGTATATGTTTGCTCTAGATCTTCTTAAAGTCTTGATGAGGAGCTAATTTGTAGTACTAAGGCCATGTAAGGCCGAATTTATGAATCAATATATGTGAAGTGATTTTTCGTATTAATTCTCCTATTGTTTTGTGTGTTGATTTTGTACTTTTATTCCAATCATATGCTTGATCACCATATGCTTGCTATTGTGCTTATTCTATCATTCGAAAGAACATAGGTTAGGGTGCAAAGGAATCAACACATCATCCGAAACAAATGAGGAATTGCCCCTAGAAATAGGTAGAGATTCTTGAGTGCTGTTAGCCGCATTTATCCGGGAAAATTCTAGAACGTAAATGCGTGGTTATTGGTTGGGATAGACATATCTAGAGAACCGTCAATTAATCATAGGATTATTATGAGCCGAGACATCGGGTAATAATTAACTAAGGAATTTCCACCAAAGCAATAGGAGTCTAATAATTCGAAGAGTAGCCCATATATATTGACGAGTAGATTCGGTTGTAGCATGTGCCTTAGTCATTTTATCATATGTGAGATTTAATCTGTTACTTGTTTCCTCTTTGATTCTTCGTTTGTTTAATCTTTTCTTGCACTTTACTTTAATTGTTTTTTCTTTTATTGTCAATCATAAACTAAAATTCAAGTCTCCGTGGTTCGACAACCCGGCCTTTTCGTCCACTTTTATTACTACACACGACTAGTGCACTTGCTATAAAAACACGTTAGCCCTCTAGCGCGTCAAGTTTTTGGCGCGGTTGCTGGGGATTTGTTAATTTTAGTTTTTTATTTTCGTTTACGTTTTCATAATTCTTAGTTTGTTGTTTATTTCTTGCTTTTCTTTTATTTTCATATTACTCTAATTTTGTTTCTTGTGTTAATTGATAGGTTTGGTTTGTGGTGCATGACCCACTCCTCTAACAAGCCCTTATACAATTTTGAGCCCGAGATAGAGCGTGTTCTTCGGGCTAGTAGACGAGCTCGAGAAATGGCCCACAATTTCAATTCGAACCCGAATGGGAACTTTCCTGATATGAATCTCCCGGAAAATAAGGAATGGTTGCAAAATCTACTCCAAGTTATGCAACCGACACCTCCCCCACCTCCTCCATCGGTTCGTAGTAATCAACCACCCTGGGTACACACTACACCAGGACCCGTTGTCTTTCCGAACTTTGTTACGCCATATTTCCACATTCCTTCTCATATGTTCGGGATGGTTCAAGCGGAGCCATTTTATGGTGACTCGAGAGACTCACCTCATGACCACTTCGAGAATGTGGTCTCTACTATGCAATTCAACCCACGAGATCTTGATGCTGTCCGCCTCCGATTATTTCATTTCTCTTTGAAAGGTGAGGCGACTCTTTGGTACAAATCGTTGCCCCCACAATCAATTGGAATATGGGATGATCTAGTAAAAGAGTTTCTCAACAAATTCTTCCCTCCATAAAAAATTAACGAGCTTAGAAGTGAGATCAAAGGGTTTAAATAGACAAGGAACGAGTCCTTAGTATCCGCATGGGCAAGGTATAAGGGTATGCTTCGAAAGTGCCCCGATCAAAATTATACACGAGACGAGCAAGTGCAACACTTCTATAATGGAGTTTGATCTCGGATTCGACACAGATTCAATGCGGGAGCCGGTGGTGACCTCTTAGGCCTTGATAGTAGGTCTGTGTGGATTAAACTTGAGCAAATGGCTAGGGAGGATGAACTTTACCCCGAAAATGATGATGAGCTTCCTCCACCAAATCGAAGGGTTGCTTGTGTTCAAGAACTAGAGGAAGTGGTTGCCCCGGAACCGGAGGTCGTAGATGTAGATGTAAATTTTGTTGGGAACATTTATCACTGCATGAGACGCCTGAGCGCCGTCATGACCATGCCCAGGCGCTGACATCAGCGCCCAGGCGCCGTCTCCTGTTTCTTTCGGCCCTAGTTCTTCGACTCCAAAGCCTTTCCCTCCCATTGAGATCCGTCTTCCCTTCCCAAATGCACAGAAGAAGAAAAAGAAGGAGATGGATCCGAGTTTCCTTCGGATTATGGCGATTCTTCGGGAGGTGAGAATCAATATTCCTTTCAATGATGCCATCCTACAAATGGCAAATTATGTTAAGTTTTTCAAAGATATTCTATCTAACAAGCAGAAGTGGGAGGAAAATGAAAAGGTTTGTCTTACCGAGGAATGCTCTATCGTTTTACTCAACAAATTGCCAACGAAGCTTCAAGATCCCGGGAGTCTCACAATCCCTTGAACCATTGGGCCTTTATCATTCGAGAAGGTTCTATGTGACTCGGCCGCTAGTATCAATCTCCTCCCGTATTCTCTTTTTAAGAAGTTAGGCCTTGACAATCCCAAGCCGACATCAATGAGCCTCCAACTCGCCAATAGATCAATCAAGAGGCCGAAGGGGATAATCGAAGATGTTATTGTCCAAGTCGACAAATTCTATTTTCCGGCCGACTTCGTGGTCCTTGATATGGAAGAAGATGTTGAGGTGCCCTTGATCCTAGGAAGACCGTTCCTAGTCACCGGTAAGGCGGTAATTGACATTGCCAACAGTAAGTTAACCTTAAATGTGGGAGGTGAAAAGGTCACGTTTGATGTTTATAAAGTTCTCAAGCATCCACTTTATTATGACTCTTGTTTACGTGTTGATTAGTGAGACTTTTCAGGCACACATGATAGATGACCCACTCGAGACGTGTCTTTTGCATTCCATGGATGTTGATTCGACAAGTGAGGAGCAATTGGCAACCGTGCTTAGTTTAGAGAAACAGTCTCCTTACCATGTCATAAGGGTTGAAAAGTTAGAAAGATCACTCTCGGCTCCTCTGCGCCCTTCCATTGAAGAGACCCCCTCCCTTGAGCTTAAATCATTGCCTTTACATTTGAAATATGTGTTCTTAAATGATAATAAGACATTGCCCTTAATTGTCTCATCTTCTTTGACAGGGAAACAAGAGGAACAATTCATGGGGGTATTGAGGGCCAACAAGAAAGCTTTCGGGTGGACAATTGCGAACATTAAAGGCATTAGCCCGGCTATATGCATGCACAAGATTGTGTACACCGATCACTACGCACCAAAGTACTTGCTTGCCAAAAAGGATGCTAAACTAATTCAAGAATTTGACCTTAGGTGGATTCTACTACTTCAAGAATTTGATCTCGAAATCAAAGATAAGAAAGGAGTAGAGAATGTAGTCGCCGATCATTTGTCTAGGATAGAGGCCCCTAGTCCCGAACACTTGCATGATACACCAATTAGAGAAGAGTTTCCTGATGAACACTTATTTGCTATATTTGACGACCCAACTCCTTGGTATGCAAATTTTGCTAATTATCTTGTCAAGGGAGTTCTTCTCCCGGATATTACTTTCCATCAAAAGAAAAAATTCTTATCTGATGTGAAACAATATCTATGGGATGAACCATATCCGTTTAAGATTGGTGCAGATGACCTTATTCGTCATTGCGTACCCGAGGAGGAGATAACATCGGTTTTAGCTCATTGCCATGACATGTCGGTAGGTGGCCATTTTGGGCCTTCTAAAACAGTGGCTAAGGTGCTTCAATCAGGTTTCTTTTGGCCCACGCTCTCTAAAGATGCATTTCTGTATGTCCAATCTTGTGATAGGTGCCAACGAACGAGTAATATCTCTAAAAGACATGAAATGCCCTTGAATAGCAGGCTTGAGTGTGAATTATTTGATGTTTGGGATATAGATTTCATGGGTCCTTTCCCTAGTTCTTGTTCAAAAAAATATATTCTTGTAGCGATGGATTACGTTTCTAAATGGGTTGAAATCGAGGCTTTACCCACTAACGATGCTAGGGTGGTTACTAAATTCTTAAGAAAACGTATTTTCACTCGTTTTGGAACCCCTAGAGCAATCGTTAGTGACGGAGGCACCCATTTACTTTACTTTAATTGTCTTTTCTTTTATTGTCAATTATAAACTAAAATTCAAGTCTCCGTAGTTCGACAACCCGGACTTTTTGTCCACTTTTATTACTACACACAACTAGTGCACTTGCTATAAAAATACGTTAGCCTCTAGCGTGTCACTTTACATGAAATACTTATAGATTCCTTATAAATGTGCTTCATTATCACATTTCATGCAATTACCCAATATATAAAGTATATTGGCCACCAAAGACCTCATTTCTGAATACATCAAAATAATGTACACTAGATGCATTAGTCCACGACAATCAAAGGATTTAAAGTTATTGCCCAAAATTATTTATTTTCGATAGTAGCTAAAAATAAATAACTCAAGTCTGGTTCAGTGTTTCAAACTGTCAATCTCATTGATTTACACGAATATACAATATTTGGAATCCTCATTCCCATGATTAAGACAAATCATCGAACATAGTATACTACAGTCTTTAACAGGAAAAGACGCCCATTCTTATCACCGACTACAACCCATTTATAATAAAATATGACACATATAATCTAAGTCTTTTCATAGAACAACACTTCCATTTGGATTATCATATGTAATCTTGGACTACGTCTATTTCATAGTATGATTTTTATAATACTCATAACTTGCAACAAAAGTAATAAAGATCAATTTCATAAATGAAAATATAAACATTTCATATAATTGGATATTTTAAGGGGACAATCCTTAACAATTACCGTTTGCCAAAGCTGAACCTAGAAAAGTTAGGGGCTTGTATGGTATTGTTTTCATTTCCAAATCTCATTTTCAAGTTGAGAAATGTTGAAAAAGGAGTTTTCAAATCTGCATTAATTTTTGTGCTACAAATGAAAATATGTTTGGATGAATTTGATTTTGTATGAATTTTTATTAGAAAAAACGTGATGAGAATGGAAATATGTGGATGAAAATTATTTTGGGAGATAAGTAGAATAAAAAATTATATTTATTGATTTGACATAAAATAAAGTTTATTTGTAGTAAATGATGTAGTTTGATATATATATATATATATATATATATATATATACACACACATGTTATATGCATTGATAAATGAGAATACATCACTTGCATTCAAACTCCTATGTTAATAAAACCACATTTAATCTATGTTTAAGAAAAAAAAATGAATGTCATTATAATGCAAAATGATGCATAAATCCCGCGATATTTCTATGCATATGTTTCTTTATCAAGTTTGACAAATATTTTTAATGTTAATTGCAATTACATCATGATATACATGTTCAATGGAGAATTGATATGTTAAATCAAGAGCTCTCTCACCAAAGTAAATACATATATATATATATATATATGTGTGTGTGTGTGTAAAATAAAGGCATAAATGTTGAAGATTTGGTTTGAGATATAAGAACTCCTCATTTTAAGGAGGAAGGACGCTACCCTACTCTAGGATTGCTGGAAAAAATGATTTGGTTTCATAGTTATGGATTGGGATCTCAAGATTTGAGAATTAAGAATCAAAGTTATGTGAGAAAACTTTTAAGCCAAACATATTTTGGGTTCTCAAAATTCTGAAAATTGAGATTTGAGTTTTGAAAACAAAACCATACAAGCCCCTAGCTTTCTGCTAATTTAAAAAATCATCATCTTTGTAGGCTTTATCTAAAATTAACTTTTCTAATGGTATGCACTCCTAGACAGTGCAACTTGATGTAAAAATGGTCACATAATCATTGCATCCGCATACACATACTCATACTCGTGTTGCAATAATGTCCTAAAACTGTTGTCCAACTACAGAAAATTCAGATTTAGGAGTTATTCTAACAAAATGAAATCCGACTCCTGTGGCAAAACATTACTCACTAGATATCAGAGGTAGTAAATTTCTGTAAGGAAATGGCCCAGGGCAGGGGTAGTACTCTTTTAACGAGCTGGTCTAGTGTAAAATCATTTACATTTAGTCATTTCATTGATGCGAAATGACATCACAAGCAATTATTAAGCTGCATAGGCAAATTAACAAGTACAATAAACTTACAGAGGTAACTCGCGTGTCAACCCATCAAATAATAGTTGATTTGCACCGACAATAAAATTTATAAATTTAAGCGCCCACACATCTTCAGCCGATTCAACATGAACTTTTACCCTTTTGATCACCTGTCCACATGGAAAATAGAAGTCATAAATACTACCTATGAACAAATAAGAGAAACCAGCAACAGTATTACAGATTTCCTATATGCTAATTGCGTGCTAGACACGCCTAATGTAAAATTAGAGGAACGAGAACAAAATGAAGCACATACAATAACAAAGCACTAGGCAAAAAGTTAAATTGAAAATCACGTCACTTAAGCATCCAAGTCTTTCACCACTACAACACCACCATGGATATTTACATTGCATACATCAACCATGCAGGCGAAATACTAAGACATAACATCTAAAGTTTTTCAACATTTTTTGTCCCAATAAGAACAGGTATCATATGAAACTCGTGAACAGTATCTTCCATTAAATTGTGAATGTACTTCACAATATATACAAGTAGGGGTGTCACAAACCGAGCCTGGCCAAATTTCTCTGCTCGAGCTCGAGCTCGACAAGCCCGAGGAAAATGAGCTCGAGCTTGGGTCGAGTCGAGCCAAGGTCAAGCTCGAACTTAGAAAAAATAAATAATAATTATTTTTAACTAATATATTATTAATTTTGTATCAATATATATAATTAAATATAATCGTGATAAATATTAAATCTATCATTATTTATATAAATATAATATTATAAGATATTATATTATATATATGTATATATTAAAAAACAAATAAATATTTATAAATTAATACAATATTATTTTTTATTCCAGCTCGTGAGCTTTCAAACAGGCATTTTTGAGCTCAAGCCGAGTCAAGCTTTTTTCGAGCCGCCTCGGCTCGTTGGTCACCCCTAAATACAAGTTACCATGCATAACATTTTCCAGGAAAATAGAAACATACATGTGTGTGTGTGTATTAATATATACTTATATAAATGAAATGTCATACTATTATTTCCTGAAACAAAAGAAAAACATTCAAAGTATCATTAGACATTTGGTTGTATATTCATTATAATTAACATTAGTTCAACATAATAAGAGTTTGAAGATATACCTCTTCTTCAAGTGCTACGTGGCGAGCGCTACCTGCTTTCATAGCTTTAGTCCTTTGAGGTTTGCCGAAGAGAAGAGTAAACTCCATTTGTTTTTCACACCATTCCTAAATTAAGATAAGAAAGAATGTTCATTAAAATTTCAAGAAACTGCAAATATTAGAGATCGAAATAACTTCATTACAGATGGCTTGTGAACTTAATTCATGAAAGAGAAAACACAACTGAATTAAAAGAATTAAATTCCAATGATAAGGAAACAACAGAATACATATAGCCAATACATGGAGAAAATGAAAACTCATTTCTCCAGAACTGAATGAAAATAGAAGCCGATCAACAATTCTTTAACATGGCTACAGAAACAATAAATAGCTATTATGCAATGTCAAGCAAATATCTTCACATGACAGCTACAGAAATATCTTCTGTCTCTTATAATCCATCTAAGTGCCAAACACACGTATTTAGCGTCACAAGTCCATTATCGAAACAAACATCAAAATAAGATGTCTTACAAAAAGCAGATCTGCAACTCCTAGACTAAAATAACACCACCCGACTAACACAAGATGAGGTATCTTAACTCTGAAAAGAAGTCCGATCTAAGAGACCTGGATTGGTTAATTACAGAGTTTTGTGAATAAGTTCATAAAACAGCCAACAAAAATACTAAATTCATTAACACAGTCTGAGAAACATTAAAGAAAAAACAAGAAGAAGTTATGTACACTAATAAAGTGAAGCAACCAATCTTGACCTAGAACAAATACCTCAATTAGGTTGATTTTTAAAAATAGATCATAATAAACAAGTGAATGGCTTAAATACATAAATCTTTTATGACAAATATAACAATAAGATAACTGCAAAATAAGGAAAGAAGAAAAACAATAAATTGATGCCAACTTATTAGGACAGGCAAAGCATGCTGCAATTTTCACAGCAATCGGAAACTGTAAAGAGTTCCCATAAATCACAAGATGTCTACACAGCTGTTCAAGGCTCTCAACTCAATCAAAGAACCATTAGAAAGAGTCTCAGATAGTAACCCTTCAATGTGATGTGAGGTGAACCCAAAAATCTCTGCCTGATTAGATTTAGTAGATCATTTATAGAAATGGCAAACACATAGGCCTCGTTCACAACCTTTGATGGGATTAAGCCCAAATGTTTGTTTGAAGGATAAGGGAACTGGTTGAGTCCTCGGGCATTAATGTTCACTAAGATGGTTTAAGACATACAAATCACAGGATATATTCAAAACCATGTTTAGTAAACCTTGACAATTTAAGATGATTTTGTATGTTTTTTTCCTAAATAGTCCATATGATTGTTTTATCACACCGGACACACCCTTAGGCGGGATAATATATCCAGTGTTTTTGCAATCTTGTACCGAGCCATCTTCTTATAATGGGACATCATAACTCCAAAAGAATGTTGGATTAGCATAGAAATAATCGTATATCCACGCAAGCATACCAAGTCAAAGGCGAGCATAGACAAGCAAAGGAATGGGCATAATTTATGCTGCTCAACTGTTTGATTTCTTTTCACGTAGTACATTATCTTTTGAATCAACCTTGGCCATTCCTAAAACATTGAGATGAATGTGTACAGAAAAAGCCGTTCCTATAGACAGAAAATATCACATATATGCAAGAAATTACAGTGATCCTCAACTATGATGAACAATAGTTAATTCTATTCAGCCCAACAACACCACCTTGCATTTCCAATTAAAATTCCATCTGCTAAAATTTTGCTTTTCAATAGATGTTCCAACAATGGCAACAACAATACGACTTTTACACAAGTAAGGAAAACAAAGGCAGGAAAGGAAAACGTCGTCGTACCGTGCCAGTAATGTCGGTGACGGAGAGGCCTCTCCCCTTCCGGAACCGATGCAGAAAAGACTCTAGCACTCTGTTCTTCTTATCCTTCCGTGGCCTACTCGATCCGCCAACCCTACCCGAGTCCTCGATATCAGGCGACCCGATCCCCGTGCAAGCAGATATAGTGCGCTTAGACAAGAGAGTAATAGAGCGAATTGACCTGGAATTGCGGTGGAACTGAGTCGACGGCAGTGCCGCGGCGGCGGTGGCGGCGAAAGCAGCTTCGATTAGCGCCATTTCCTCCTCGCTGACGATCTCGATGGGGATTTTGGCGGTTTTAACATCACAATCTGCGGTGGGAGAGGATTGTGAGGATGACTCGGTCATATTGTGGACGAGTCGGGCGGCGGAGAGGGCGCTGGAAGTGGGAACCTCCGCCTAATATTGGGGAGGGAAGTCATTCCATGTGATGGGAGAGGGTTTGTGCTTAACGTGTGAGATACTCTTGAGGGTGAAAGGTTAGTTGAATTGCAACGGTTTGATTTTGAACAATTTCTAACAGAGATACTCATCCCAATTTCAAACGCTTACTCGCATACTGTTTAGCCAATTGGGAGCACTTGTGCAATTTAAAAAATTATAATTCACTCGTCACGTGATATTGGACCGGCGCATTCCAAGATAGTAAGTTGGTTTCTAATGGATATGAGTTGCCTCACAAACCAATGAGTATTAATTTAAAATTAAGTTCTTGAAAACAACTTGGAAGACATTTTCAAATTATATTTGGATTTCTTGACATAAAAACATCTCATTTTCCTCTCTTTTTTGATGTGGGACCAATGTTATGAAACCCGGCCCGAACCGGCCGGTCGAACCGGTAAAAACCGGAACCGGTCACTAGGCCGGTCCGGTTATGCCAAAAAAACGTTCGGAGCTCAAAATCGGTCAAACCCGGTCAAACCCGGCCAGAACCGGTCAGACCCGCGGTTCAACCGGTCAGAACCGGTCAGAACCGGTTGAACAGGACAATTTTAAAAATAATGCAATTCAACCCTTTAATTTCTAAAAATCTGAAATTGACCCCTTTAAAATCTAAAAATATGCAATTGGCCCCCCAAAATATAGGAAATACAATTATTTTTTTCATATTTTCATATATATATAGAAAATACATTTTTTTTTTCATATTTTCATATTTTATATATTTAATAGTATATTAATTATTATTTATTGCATAATTATGACATCACCGGTTCGACCCCGGTTGACCCGACGGTTGAACCGGTGACCTGTGACCCGGTCACTTTTCCGGTTCACTGTCCGGTCCGGTTTTCAGAACATTGTGTGGGACTATTGTTATAGTCTCCTTCAAGTGCTCAATTACAGATTATACAGTTATACCCAATTGATTCGGAAGTAACTCTTGCCTATTAAAGTATGGGTAAATACTATTCTTGGCATTTGTTTGTTAGTTTAGCTCGGTCGGTTAGTTTTGTTGTTTAACAAATTTTGTTAGCTTGATTTGTAAGCTTTCCTTTTCCATCTACACCAGTCCATATATAGACTTGCAAGTTGTATTTATTTTATAATTCAGAATTCATTTTTACAATAAATCATCTAGAGAATTCTTCATCTCTACACATCATTTCTTCATTGCTATGCTGCTTTGATTTCTAACATGGTATCAAGAGCATAAAGATCCATTGCTTTTGATTCTCATACTTTTTTTGAATCAATTGATTCTTTATATCTTCATCTCTTGTTCGCTGTTTCTTTGAATCGAAATGGTCAATATATATGCAAATCAGATCACGATCACTCCAGGAGCTCTGAATCTTCAAAACTCAGACATGCCTGGAATGATTCTTGTAAATTAGACTCTTGTTGGAGCTTCCAATTATATTCCAGGTGCAAATCCATGGAGATAGCTTTAACCAGCAAAAGTAAGCTAGGTTTTGTAAATGGAGCCATTACAAAGCCAGATGATGATCCAACTCTACCACAGTGGTAACAGGTAAATAATATGGTGATTTCATGGATTATTAGTGCAGTTTCTAAAGAAATTGGGAAATTGATTTAGCATAGTATTACAACAGCTATTATGTGGTCTATGTGGTCAAACTTGTATAGAAGATTCTCTAGCAATAATGGTTCTAAAGTTTATGGTTTAAGAAAGGCTATTGCCTCATGTTATCAAGAAAATATGAGTGTTGAGTCCTATTACACAAAGTTAAAGAAGTTATAGGATGGGTTAGATGATATGACAAATATGCCAGTTTGTAGAGGAAGTGTTAATTGTAAGTACTAAAAGCTTGGAAGGCTCAGCTAGATGAGCAAAAGCTAATGCAATTTCTAATGGGGTTAAATGATGCATTCTTACATGGAGAATTGACGGAGGAAGTGTATATGAAGCTACCTCCAGGTTTTTCCATACAGGGTAAGAAGCCAGTTTCTTACCATATATGGAGCAAAAGCTAATGCAATTGACCTGGAATTCCGGTGGAACTAAGTCAACCGTAGTGCCTTGACGGCGGTGGTGGCAAAAGCAGCTTCGATTAGCGCCATTCCTCCTCACTGATAATCTCGATGGGGATTTTGGCGGTTTTAACATCACAATCTGCGGAAGAGGACCGTGAGGATGACTCGGTCATATTGTGGACGAGTCGGGCGGCGGAGAGAGCGTCAGAACCGCTTAAGATCGGGAAGGGAACTCATTCCATGTGAGAGGGTTTGTGCTTAACGTGTAAGATACCTCTTGAGGGTGAAAGGTTAGTTGCATCGCAACGGTTTGATTTTGAACAATTTCGAACGGAGATACTCATCCAATTTCAAACGCTTACTCACATATTGTTGGATATTTGTTCTGACACTTGTATATGAAAAGTGTGTTGGACACAACTTTTATTTAAAAAATTCGAACAACATAAGTATTCGGGGGAAAAATTCATTTTTGGTCCCATAAGAGTTCGGCCAAAACACATTTAGTCCCATAGGATATTTTGTGGGAAAAGTTATTGTTTAGGGAATAGGAAGATTTCAAATTGATAAAGACACAACAATTCTTAACTAATTAGGGAGAAATAATTCCTAACCTTTACAAATTACTAAAATGGTAAATTCAATGCAAAATCATATTTGTGTCACCTATTTTATCTTTTTTTTAATTATCCATATTTTTCACTTATTAATGTTTCGTTCATCACAAATAAAGTTTAACTTTTTTTACTTACAAAAGTTACCCAATAGATATCAAAAAATATAAGTAATATTCTATTGTATGTTTGATACAAATTATTAAAATGATAAATTTAATGCAAAATCATTTTGTCTTACCAACTTCATATGTTTCCTAAAAAAATACAAATTATCCACTCATCCAATTTTCTTTCAAAACTAATTTAAGTTTATTTATCTTCATTTGTACAAATTAACCCATCACATTGAATAAAAAACGCAATATAAGTTGAGAAAAAATGTACAACACATCTAAAAATTTAAAATATTTAAAAATGTTATTATATAAGTTTTTCTTTACAAATAAAGATTTTGTATTCGCGTAACATTATATTTTTTTATAACAACTGAATCGTCTATGGCCTTGTAATTAAATGCCTTTAACTATATCCCTTGAACGATTTTAATTAAAAATAGTCAACCATGATTTAATAATTACTTTTAATTAATAACCTTGATCTGAATAATTTTTTCACGCAACAAAGCATGCAATTACAACTATGATCATACAAATGATTCTCAAGGATAAATGTGATAGAAAACTATGCAAATTTCGATATTATCCACAAAGAATTGATTAGAAAAAATTCATGTAGTTGATTCTTTCAATTAAGAAACTATCCATGAAAAGATAATTACTTATGATAATTTGATGTATCATAGGGCTAATTGTTTTAATTATTATTTTGTCAGAATATGAAGTATCATATGATTTATCAAGCATCATTTTTCGAAGTCATTTAAAATATCATAATTGCGTTGCTTGGTATACTATTTAATATTTTTTTAATCTCTTATTTCTTGTTTCATGACTGCAACTTATGAAGTTGTTACTTGTAAATAAGATTAAGAACTTTGTTTAATGTAATTTTCAATTATCTTAAAGTATTTTTAAGTGTGGTAAATTTGTTTCAGACATACAGTAGAATATTACTTGCATGTTTTGAAAAATCTATTGGGTAGCTTTGTTAGAATAAAAAAAAGTTAAACTTCATTTGTGATGAACGAAAAATTAATAAGTGGAGAATATGGATAATTTTTTTTAAAAGAAAGATGAAATAGGTGACACAAATATGATTTTGCATTGAATTTACCATTTTAGTAATTTATAAAATTTAGGAATCCCTTCTCCCTAATTACTTAAAAATTGCTGCGTCTTTATAAATTTGAAATCTTCCTATTCCCTAAACAATAATTTGCCCTATTTTTTGACACTTTTGGTCCCATTAGACTCAAAACGTGACACTTTTGGTCCCAAAAGTTAAAAATTTGACGAAAAATGGCAAGTGTTTTGGACGGTTGGGGATCAAAAATGAATTTAATTTAGAATTTTTATTTTATATTCCACTCGTTCTAATAGAGTGTGTGTCTCACGCTAGTATTTTCCGTCCAAAAATATATGTTTGGGACCAAAAGTGTCATGTTTTGAGTCCAATGGGACCAAATGTGTTAAAAAAATTCCTACGAGACTAAAAGTATTTTGGCCGAACTCCTATAGGACCATAAGTGATATTTTTTCTGTATCCGGGATATAAAATATTATTGGATAATATTAATCTAAGTTCCAAGTAGATGAGTTTAACATTTCGAATTTCTCAAATTGAATTTAAAACGAATGAGAAATTAAGTGCCAAAGTGAGGTGTTTGAAGTGGGTTATCCCACATAGGAAATGGATCAAAGTTGTAATTGATTTATATACAATTACCTTGAAGTAAAGTGTTGGCCCTTTGGGTCATCTCATCTTTGTGGATTTTGTGAGGGAAGAGGACCTAGTCATGGTCTAGTTCACCCCACATGCGCGGCGGCGCCCACCCACCCAGACTGGGTAGGGGGCTTAGGCTTGAGCTTGCAAGATATTAATTTTTTTTTTTGGACAAAAATTAATTCCACAAATATTGATCCATTAAGAATTATCCAACAACTGAAAATCTGATTCGTTAAATTGCGATTGAACAAACGATGGCCATGTGTGTTCATTTTTGAATTAGCCTTCTAGAAGGTCCAAACGTTTGAACTTTTCGATTTTCACGTTCGAACGTTGATCGTTGATTGTCTGAACGTTGATGTTTCTAGAAGAAATGTCTAAAACACCTAAAATGTTTCAGCTGCATTAATAGCCAAAGACATTCCGGCCTAACATTCGAACGCTGGGGTACTCATGTTCGAACATAAGCGGCAGTTTCAGACTGCTAAATTAATTCTCGTGTTTAATGTGTCGGATTTCTTAGCCTATAAATAGGTCTCCTCCAGCAGATGCAAAAACACACCAAAAGCAATCTACTTTCATATCTTTCTCTCATTCTCCTCATCTCTCAAGATTTCTAAGTAGCGAAAGTTCGTTCGGTTCTAGAATTTGAAGTGGTTACGAATTCAGAACGTATGTCGTTGTATCTTGGGACGCTTGTTGCAATAACCCATACGACAAGGCGGATCAATTTAGCATTAAAGATAAAGAGTTCTCTCTTGCCTCGATATAATCATCTGTTCATCTGTTCATTTGTTAGCATTTGTGATGTTTTGTCCAACAAGCTTAGCTAAATGTGTTGTTGTTCAAAAACTGTCACTTTGTTCAAATGGCTAATATGGGTAATGTTGATGGTGCTACTCTTGATTTTGGTCTTGGACCGGGTGCTAGTCTTGGTCTTCGTATTGGATTTGGCTTCGATGGTGGTATCAGTTTTGATTCCAGTTCTGGCTCCGGAGCTAATCCACCAATGGTTCCACAAATTAATTCGGTTATTCCGATGCAGGCCGAAAGGCTGTCGAAGTTCAGTGGGGCTGACTTCAAGAGATGGCAGCGAAAGATGCAATTCTATCTCACCACTTTGAACCTGGCGAGGTTCTTGAAGGCCCAGAGGACTCTACCGACAACCAACTGAGGGTGGCATATGATGCATGGCACAATTGTGATTTTCTTTGCAGGAATTACATCCTCAGCTAGTTAGATGATTCGCTTTATAGCGTTTATCTATCGGTGAAAACAGCTAAAGACCTCTGGGAGGCACTGGATAAGAAGTATAGAACCGAGGACTTCGGACTAAAGAAGTTTGTGGTGCGAAGTTCTTCGACTTTAAAATGGTGACCCTAAGTCCGTGATGAGTTAAGTCCAAAAGCTTCAGATAATTATTCATGAAGTTCATGTTGAGGACATGGCTCTGAGTGAAACTTTCCAAGTAGTTTCTATCATTGAGAAGTTACCATCATCTTAGAAGGATTTCAAAAATTACTTGAAACAAAAGAGAAAGGAGATGAGTCTGGAAGACTTGGTTGCCCGTCTCAGAATCGAGGAAGACAATTGGGTTTCTGACAAGAAGCCTCCGATGCAGGCGATGGCAAACATCGCAGAAGTTCCGGAAAGCTCAAACCGGAAAAGAGAGTTTCAGGGAAAATCTAAAGGGAATTCCCAGGAAAAAAAAGCAAGTTGAAACACGGAGACGGCTGTTACAACTGTGGCCATATTGGACACTGTGTTAGAGACTGCAAAGATCCAAATAAAAATAAATCTCAAGGGCAAGGTTCTGTTCAAAATCAGAACAAAGGCAAAAAATAGGTGGATAACCAGGTTCAGGGTCAGGAACACTCGGATGAAGATGATGTCCGGGGCATCACCGAGATGATCGATGACCTGTACGAAAACCAAGTGCCAATCAAATTGACTGATCTTGATCTCATTATCGTCGTGTTCGAAGACAATTTGGCTGACAACCCGAGGGAGTGGTTCATAGATACTGGGGCTACACGCCATATCTGCTCTAATAGAGATGGGTTCTCCTTCTATAACCTAACTAATGGACGGGCACTGTTGATGGAAAATTCAACCACTTCTCCCGTGATCGAAATTGGCAAAGTGGTGCTAAAAATGACGTCAGGCAAGGAGATGACATTAACTGAAGTTCTGCATGTTCCGGAGATTCGCAAGAATTAGAATCCGGTTCAGCTTTGGTCAAGAATGGGTTCAAGATAGTCTTCGAGGCTGATAGGTTTTCTTTAACAAAAAAAGGATTTTATGTTGGAAAATGTTAGCAAGGCCTTTTCAAGATGAATATAATCCACTCTGTTATAATTGAAAACTTAAGCAATAAAAGTATTGAGAATAGTGTTTATTTGCTTGAGTATTCTAATTTGTGGCACGTTAGACAAGGACATGTAAATTATAATACTATTCGAAGATTGGTTAACTTGAACTTATTACCAACTTTTAAAGTTAAAAATGAACATAAATGCAAGATTTTTGTTGAGGCAAAACTAGTCAAACAACCATTTCCTTCTGTGGAAAGAAGCACCGCACCCTTGAACTTATTCACAGTGATATATGTGATTTGAAGTTGTGCAAACTAGAGGTGGGAAAAATTACTTCATTACATTCATAGACGATTGCATAAAGTATTGTTATGTGTATTTACTAAGAAGTAAAGACAAAGAGCTTGGAGCGTTTACACATTACAAAACCGAAGTTGAAAATCAACTCGGAAAAAGGATAAAAGCTATCCAGAGCGATAAAGGTGGAGAATACGAAGCGCCTTTTGATGAATTCTGTACCAAATCGGGAATTATTTATCAAACGATGGCACCATATTCACCTCAATTGAATGGCGTTGCAGAACGCAAGAATCACACTCTCAAAGAAATAATGAATGCTATATTGATAAATTCTAAACTACCGCAGAATTTGTGGGGAGAGGCGATCCTGTCTGCCAACTATATTCTTAACAAGATTCCCCACAAAAGTAGGAGTGAGTCCAAACTTTTGGAAAGGTCAAAAGCCTTCATACAAGTACCTCAAAGTGTGGGGGTGTTTGACTAAGATAGAAGTACCCAAACCCAAACAAATAAAGATAGGGCCTAAAACTATTGACTGCATATTCATGGGTTATGCACTTAATAGTAGTGCCTATCGAGTTTTGGTAAATAAATCATAAATGTCAGAGATTCATGAAAGTACTATCATGGAATCTAGAAATGCTTCGTTTTTCGAGGATATCTTTCCAAGTAAGGAAAGAAATAACAAGGTCCTCTTAAAAGA
Source organism: Buddleja alternifolia (assembly GCA_019426215.1). NCBI lineage: Eukaryota > Viridiplantae > Streptophyta > Magnoliopsida > Lamiales > Scrophulariaceae > Buddleja > Buddleja alternifolia. The sequence continues at coordinate 8,915,246 of CM033391.1, read as the reverse complement.
ACACATAATGAGTCTACGAGTAGTTCTAATCCCGGGGATGAAGAACCATGTCGCAGCAAAAGGGCAAGAATTCCAAAATTATTTGGTCCCGATTTTGTATCCTATACATTAGAAGAAGAACCAAAGATAGGACTGTCAATGAGCTCAAGCCGGCTCGAAGCTCGTAAGCTCAGCTTGACAATTTTCAAGCCGAGCTTTATACAAGCCGGGCCCAAGCCGAGCTAGAGCCCAAGGACAAGGCTTGAATTTGAATTCAAGTCGAGCGTGAGCGAGAGTAGGCTCGGCTTGAATTGGGCTCGGGCTCGTAAAAAAATATACATGTATATATATATTTTTTATATATTATATACAAAAATAAAATATAGTACTTTTTTGTAAATAATTCCAAATTTCATAGAAAATATCAAGGTTTAAAATTAAGGAATAGAATCCGTAAAATCAATCAACTTTCAATTCTAAAATTTTCTAATATAAAACACTATACCAAGAAATTAAAAAAAGTAAAAAATTATCAATTTAAACCTACTGAGCGTATCCAATACAAACATATGACAATTCACATAAACTGACATTGGAGGGCTGCTAACTTTTATTTTCAAGAATTGTATTTCATTTATTTCTCCTCACAACTCACGACAAAAATAATTTTTTTTGTAAATAAGTTTATCATATATTTAGTTATAATATTTTTCAATCTTAAATAATGCGTGGAGCATATATTTCAATGAAATGAGATCTTTTCAAGATACAGTTTAGTTATGAATTATCATTAAACATGGATGATGTTGATTTTTTTATGTTTTTCAGATTGTTATTTTTTCAATTTATATATTAGATTACTTTATTACTTAAAGTTTTTCAAAAGAGAACAAATTCGGTCCGGCTCGGGCTCAGCTCAAAGCTCGTACTAATTTTCAAGCCGAGCCCGAGCTTTGAAATAAAAAGCTCGTGCAAATTCAAGCCTTGGTGATAAAAACTCGCATAATATCAAGCCGAGCGTGAGCGTGACCAGGCTCGGCTCGCTCAGCTTGATTGACAGGCCTAACCAAAGACAATTAAGAAAGCTATGTCCGGTCCAGATGCTCAACTTTGGAAGGAGGCTATCAATAGTGAAATCGAGTCTATTTTGCACAACCATACCTGGGAGTTAGTTGATCTTCCAAAGGAAAGTAAGCCTTTTGGTTCTAAATGAATTTTGAAAAGAAAGTATAAGACTGATGGAACTATTGATAAGTACAAGGCCCCATTTGGTTGTCAAAGGATACCGACAAATGGAGGGTCTTGATTTCTTCGATACTTATTCTCCGGTAACGAGAATAACATCCATAAGATTATTCATCGCTATTGTCGCCCTGCATAACCTTGAAATACATCAAATGCATGTTAAGACTACTTTCCTGAACGGAGAATTAGATGAAGAAATTTACATAGAACAACCCGAGGGGTATGCTGCTCCTGAAAAAGAATAGTCTTATAGCAATCTTATTATGGTGAGACAGTTTGGAAAAGTTCCTTCCGAGCGATAGTGCACTAGTGAAGACACCAGTGGACTTGAGCGTTCATCTACGCAAGAACTATGGCTAAGGCGTTTCATAATTAGAATATGCTAGGGTCATTGGGAGTCTGATACATATCATGAACTGTACTCGCTCTGATCTATGAGCAAGTTGAGTAGGTTTACGAGTAATCATAGTATAGAGCACTGGAATGCTTTAACTACATTTCTTAAGTATTTAAAGTATGCTAAAGATTATGGATTACACTACTCAGATATCCAGCTGTAATAGAGGGATATATCAATGCTAATTAGATATCAGACACAAACGACTTTAAGTTCACAAGTGGGTATGTATTTACTGTTAGTGGAGGAGCGGTGTCGTGGAAATCTTCTAAGAAAACTTGCATAGCCCGTTCCAAAATGGAATTAGAATTCATAGCTTTAGATAAAGCTGGTGAAGAGGCTGAGTGGATACGAAATTTCTTAGAAGATATTCCTTGTTGGGAAAAACCTGTGCCTCCTATTTTAATTCATTGCGATTGTATGTCGGCAATTAGAAGGGCACAGAGTAGCATGTATAATGGTAAGTCTAGACATATTCATCGTAGACATAATACCATTAAGCAGTTGATCTCTAACGAGATTATTTCCATTGATTATGTGAAATCAAAGGAGAATATTGCAGACCTTTGACGAAAGGATTGCCCAGAGATCAAATATACTGCCTATCAAGAGGAATGAAATTAAAAGAACTATAAATTAAAAATTGACACAGCGGAAACTCAACCATGTTGACTGGAGATCCCAAGATCTTGGTTCAATGGGACAACTAAGTTGTGAAAATTCGGTAAGGCACTTAGGAGTCTAACTCCAAACCCATTTCCTAGGATAAAGAAGTGCAACCTGCAAGTTGTAGCAAAGGTTAAGCTAGGCTTTTTAATGATTCCTATACTGTCTAAATGAAGTGGAGTATGGCAGGATACTCTTAAATATGAAGTCACCTATGTAAGTATGAGGTGTAGGCTACCTCAACATTGAGTAAAATATAAACACTTATGAATCTAAGAAGGGGTGTCACTGTCGAAATGGACCCAACAGTGAGAATTAAAGCTACTGAGAGTTTATCATGCGAATATCATTGTCTAGATTTACATGAACGGCTGATCAATTCAAGACATCATGAACATTGGGTAGTCTAGTAAATCGGATGATATCTCACTAAGAAAGGTTTAGAGCCAAAAGCTACCTCTTCTGATGTGATAAATTCTCGTCTGAACTCTTGAGATCATGCATTGCACATATAAAAAGTATGTTGGAGATGGCTTTTGCATAAGACATTCGAACACTGTAAGAACGTAGGATACAAAATATTACTGGATAATATTAATCTACGTTCCAAGTAGATGAGTTTAGCATTTCGAATTTCTTAAATCGAATTTAAAACGAATGAGAAATTAAGTGTCAAAGTGAAGTGTTTGAAGTGAGTTATCCCACATAAGAAATTGATCAACGTTGTAATTGGCTTATCTAAAATTATCTTGAGGTAAAGGTTTGGTCCTTTGGGTTATCTCATCTTTGTGGGTTTTGTGAGGGGAGAGGGCCTAGCCATGGTCCGGTTCACCACATAAGCGCACACACACGCGCCGCCGCAACCTTCCGTCTGCCCGCTGCTGGATCGGAGAGGTCTCGGGCCTAGATCCGGGTCGTGGGTCGCGGGCCTGGGCTTGGACTTGGACTTGGCCTTCCAAGATATTAATCTTTTTTGGACAAAAATTATTTCCACAAATATTGATCCATTAAGAATTTATCCAACAACTGAAAACCTGATCCGTTAAATTGAAATTGCACAAACGCTAGCCACGTGTGTTCATTTTTTGAATTAACCTCCTAGAAGGTCTATTGTTCGAACGTTTCTGTTTTGACGTGCGAACGTTGATCGTTGAATGTCCGAACATTGCGTTTTGGACATTCGAACGTTGACGCTTCTAGAAGAAATATCTGAAATGCCTGAAATATTTCAACTGCATTAACAGCTAAAGACGTTTCACCCTAACGTTCAAACGTTGGGGTGCTCACGTTTGAACGTAGGCGGCGGTTTCAGACTGCTAATTTAATTCTCGTGTTTAATGTATCGGATTTCTTAGCCTATAAATAGGCCTCTTCCAGTAGATGCAAAAACACACCAAAAGCAATCTGCTTTCATATCTTTCTATCATTCTCTCCCTCTCTAAAGAGTTCTAAGTAGCAAAAGTTTGTTCGATTCTGAAATTTGAAGTGTTTTGAATTCAGAACGTATATCGTTGTATCTTAGGATGCTTGTTGCAATAACCCGTACCACCAAGGCGGGACAATTTAGCATTAAGGATAGAGAGTTCTCTCTCGTCTCTGTTCATTTGTTAGCATTTGATACGTTTGTGAAGTTTTGTCCAACATATACTGCTTAGCCAAATGACAGCACCTGTAAAATTTAAAAAATTATAATTCACTCGTCACATGAGAATTTGGATAGTCGCATTTCAGAATAGTAAGTTGGTTTCTAATGGATATGAGTTGCCTCACAAACCAATGAGTATTAATTTAAAATTAAGTTCTTGAAGACATTTTTAAATTCTACTTGAATTTCTTGACATATAAACATCTGATTTATTCGCTCTTGTTTGATGTCGGGCCGATATTACAGTCCCCTTCAAGTGCTCATTATAGATTATACAGTTATACCCAAGTGATTCGGAAGTAACTCTTGCCTGTTAAAGTATTTGTAAATACCGTTAGTGGCAGTTTTGTAATTTAGCTTGTTTGTTAGTTTAGTTCGGTTAGTTAGTTTTGCTAGTTAACAAATTATGTTAGCTTGATTTGTAAGCTTTCCTTTTCCATCTACATCACTCTATATATAGACTTGCAAGTTGTATCTTAATTCAGAATTCATTTTTACAATAAATCATCTAGAGGGTGCTTCATCTCTATAGATCATTTCTTCATTGTTATGTTGCTTTGATTTCTAACATGGTATCAAGAGCATAAAGATCCATTGCTTTTTTAATCTCATAATTTCTTTGAATTGATTGATTCTTTATCATATCTTCATCTCTTGTTTGTTCTTTCTTTGAATCGAAATGGCCAATGCATATGCAAATCAGATCGCGATCACTCTAGGAGATCTAAATCTTCAAAACTCAGACATGCCTAGAATGATTCTTGTAAATCAGGATCTTGTTGGAGCTTCCAATTATATTCCATGGTGCAGATCCATGGAGATAGCTTTGTCTTGGAAAAACAAGCTAGGGTTTGTAAATGGAGCCATTACAAAGCCTCCAGATGATGATCCAACTCTACCACGGTAAATAGGTAAACAATATGGTAATTTCATGGATTATTAGTGCAATTTCTAAATAAATTGAAAAATCGATTTCACATAGTAATACAACAACTATTATGTGGTCAAACATGTATGGAAGATTCTCTAGCAACTGATTCTAGAGTTTATGGTTTAAGAAAGGCTATTTCCTCATGTAATCAAGAAACTATGAGTGTTGAGTCCTATTACACAAAGTTAAAGCAGTTATGGGATGAGTTAGATGATATGACAAATATGCCAATTTGTAGAGGAAGTGTTAATTGTTAAGTATTGAAAGCTTGGGATGGGAGTCTCAGCTAGATGAGCAGAAGCTTATGCAATTTCTGATGGGGTTAAATGATGTATTCTTGCATGGAGGATTGACTGAGGAGGTGTATATGGAGTTACCTCCAGGTTTTGCCATGCAAGGAGGATATAAGAAGCAAGTTTGCAGATTGGTAAAATCACTATATGGCCTTAGACATGCTTCTAGACAGTGGTTAGCAAAATTCGCATCTACATTACTTGAAGTTGGGCTTACACAATCAAGATGTGACACTCTTTGTCCGCAAAGACTGACGAAATGAATTTCACTGCCTTGCTTGTGTACGTTGATGATGTAGTGATGACAGGGACAAATTACAGAATTATTGATGAATTAAAGAAGTTTTTGGATCGCAAGTTCAAAATCAAGAATTTAGGGTATCACAAATATTTTCTTGGTTTTGAAATACTAAGAACTAAAGATGGAGTCTATTTGAATCAAAGGAAATATGCACATGATATCATCTCAGATGTTCGACTTTCTGGTTCAAAACCTAGTATTATTCCAATGGATCAAAATCACAAATTTAACAATACTGGTGGAGAGAAGTTGAGTGATGCATCAGTTTATAAGAGATTGGTTGGAAGGTTGATTTATCTAACTATTTCAAGACCTGATTTAGCTTACCCCATACACATACTTAGTCAATTCATGGCAAAACCTAGAGTCCCTCATTTGAACATTGCACAAAGGTTTTGAGATATGTTAAAGGAACTTTGGATCAAAGATTGTTGTTTCCAGCTAATCAAGTCTTAAAGTTGACAAGATACTGTGATGCTGATTGGGCTTCTTGCTCATTGACAAAAAGATTAGTAACTGGCTGCTGTATAAAGATTGGAGAGGCACTTATATCATGGAAGACCAAGAAACAAAACACTGTTTCAAGGTCTTCAGCAGAATCTGAGTATAGATCAATGGCCTTTGTATTTTGTGAATTAACATGGCTTATCAACTTATTGGCTAAGTTACAGATAACTAGATTGACACCAGTGCCATTGGGTTGTGATAGCCAAGCAACACTTCAACGCAGCATCTAACCTAGCATATCATGAGAGAACAAAGCACATTGAATTAGATTGTCATTTATTCAGGGAAAAGCTACAGAGTGGATTGATTGATCCAAGCTACATACATACCAAGTTGCAACTAGCTGAGCTGTTTACAAAGGCTCTAAGCAAACCACAATTACAATGTTTTCTCAGCAAGCTGGGCATTTGTAATCTCCTACAAATTCCAATTTGACGGAGGATGTTAAAGTATGTGTAAATACTGTTAGTGACAGTGTTGTAATTTATCTTGTTTGTTAGTTTAGCTCGGTTAGTTAGTTATGTAAGTTAACATATTCTGTTAGCTTGATTTGTAAGCTTTCCTTTTCCATCTACAGCAGTCTATATATAGACTTGCAAGTTGTATCTCAATTCGTAATTCAGAATTCATTTTTACAATAAATCATCTAGAGAATTCTTCATTTCTACACATCATTTCTTCATTGCTATGCTACTTTGATTTCTAACATTGTCCAACGGGCCACTGGCTTGCAGACCCTAAACATGGAAAATGGTGCCCCAACTGATTTGTCAATAGGAATATCGAGAGTTGTATCATACAGGGCAATGTCCTAAACATACGGAAGCCGTCACTCCTTGAGCTTTTAGGGCAAAGTTTTACATATATGGGGCTATGAGCCATTAAGAGTCACCTCCAAAATCTCAATGCCTTATCCAGATCTTGGATTGCGTCACACTGAGTCAGGACATTGTATTTAAAGAGGGATAGTTGTAATTATCATATAGGGTGGTCATTGAATCAAGGCGGCTTGATTTGAGCTTGAGCTAATGAGTTGAGTTTTTCTTAACGAGTTAAGCTCGGGCCAATTTATACTTGTTGTGAGGCGGGCCTGTATGAAAAATAATATTTTATTTATTTATTTATTATACTATATAGTGTTATATTATATAAAAATAATGATATATTAAATATTTATCATAATTTTATTCAAAAATATATGTGTATTATAAAAAGTAATAATACGAAAAAATTAATAAAAAAATAATATATATTTTTTTAAAATCAAGTTCATTTACTCAGACTCATTGAGCTCAGCTCGTGTACACCCATATTATCATATGTTCCAAATAATTAACAAAGAGAGAAAATCCGATTTTAAAAGATAAAACCATAAAACTCAAATGAAATATCAGGTGTCCATTTTGGACGGTTGTTTAACATTCAATTTCTACTAGAACTTCTTGCATTCAATAGGCTTTCACAAATTAAGAGGGTCAGAGAATATTCTTGCATTCAACAGGCTCAGAGACATAGACATGACAAGTTCGATCTCCGCTAGAACTTTAACATAAATTTGTGAAAAAATTTCATGACTCTGCCCAATCCAAACCTGATAGATAAATTCTTCAAATGATATGTCACATCATTTGTTTGACTTCATTCACCTAGAACTCGAAAACATTGGTATCTTGATCCATGACTACAATCCCTTCAAAGTTGTGAGGGTCTTCATCTTCAAACTTATAATTATGAGAAAATATTTTTTAAAAATTTCAAACAAAATGAAAACTATATACTTGAGTTTAATTTCGATCCTAGTTATCATTAGAGACGGAGTTGAAGGGGCCTAGTGAGGATAGCCCCCTCCTTCAAGTTTTGATAAATTGTAGTATTGGCCAATAATTTATTTATATTTAAAATTTTGACACCCCAAAGACCAAAAATGTCAAATTTTTGCCCCTTTCTTTGTGTATTCAACCACCAAAGTTGAAAAATATTAGGTTTAACCATTTTATTTTATGCACTCACTTTAGTCAATTTTCTCCTTGAAGAAACTAAATCGGACTCTTTTCTCTTCTCAAAAGGGAAAAACTTCTTAATAAACAAGACGTTAGAAATATATTGGGTAAATTACACCTAACCTTCCTGTGACTGACCTTATTATCACCCCACCCCCTATGAAAAAAAATTGTCAACTTAATCCCCTCTGAAAAAATTAAAGATGCAATTTAACTCCCTACGCGCCTCACTCGCGTGTCGTGAGACTGGTTATCGAATTTCTATCAACTAAAGACTATTTTGCCCCTGAAATGCTAACAGTTGGGTCTGATCTCCTAAACATCAATGATCAAGATTATTTTGAATTTATAACAACCGTAGATCTTTATAGAGATCACCGATTGCTATTAAATTTCTTATGTTTATATCAAATATATATTTTTAAAATTATAAAAGATATTTAAAAAATATATATTAATAATATTATAAATATAGAATATATATATATATATCTGCACAGTAATCTCGTCACCACCTTTCACTGCCGACGCGCCACCATCTCTTCCAGCAACCCCAAGCCCGCTGCCGACCACTTGCAAACACTACCACCATCATCATCTCCGACAGCCCCAAAGCACCATCGGCAATCTGCAAACCCGCCTGCAAACTTGTAATCACATCCCCACCACTTCCGACGAAGGATAATCAACCTGCTTCCACTTAATTAATTATTTATTAATTATCTTGCACTAATTCTCAATCAAGGACCATGTTTTATTAAAATTGTTGTGCACATGATTCAATAAATACAATTGGGAAATCTGCAAATCTGCAAGTGGTCCATTGTTTTACTTCAATCTGCAAATTTGAAGAAGTTTTTCAAATCTGCAAATTTGCAGATTTGCAGATTTGAACACAACACACACACACACACACACATATATATATATATATATATATATATATTTAATATAGATTATAAGCATAAATTTTTAAATATCTTTTGATGATTATAAAATTTAAATTGGGATGGAGAAGATGATTAGGATGATGGTGCATTCAGTGGGGGACTAATTTTGGTTAGATAAGGAAATAGTATATTAGGATTAGGGATATGTTGGGGGGGGGGGGGGGGAGGAATGTGTTGGGAAGAAGATGAAAATAAAAAAATATGAAAATAAAAAGGTAAATAAAAATTACAATATAAAATAATAGAAACAATATAAAAAATTAGAACTAATATTAGTGTAACTTCAAATAAACAAGGGTATTTTGGTCTTTATAGAATTTTTTACAGGCAAAAATATTCGAGGGAGGCGGTAGATATCTTTTTAGAAATGGCAAGGGGGTAAAATGACAAAAAATAAATCATAGGAGGGTGGAGTGATAATAAGGTCGATCACAAGGGGGTTGTATGTAATTTACCCGAAATATATTATACAAGAACTGATGGGTTTGTGTGGAGGATTTCAAATAGCCAAGGGAAATACCAAGGGAATTGACTAAAAAGAACACAAAATAGAGCCAAGACAGAGCCGAGAAGGGTCGGGGTAGACCCAGGGTTGCGAAATAGGGTCGGAATAGACTGGAGTCATGAATAGTAAAAAAAAGAGGCCCGGCAACGCCCAAGCGCCAGCCGGGGGCCCAGGCGCGACCCGGGGCACCGATTTATGAAGTTGTATGCGTTTTTTGATGAGTTTTGACGAGTTTTTGTCCTTGGGTGCAAGTTTGGCCGATTTTGGCATATTTGAGTCCTCAATTGATTAGAATTACTTCCTATTGTGTTTACGATTTATTCCCTTTATTTTTTAGGATTGTTTTATTAATTTGTCAGGGTTTAGGTCTTCACCACTAGTATAAATATGAGAACTCTACTTGTAATTTATTGATATACTCTGATTCACTCATTAAGAAATAAAGATATAGTTGGCTCGTGGATGTAGGCAATTATGCCGAACAACGTTAAAATCCTCATGTTTTTCATCTTCATGTTTAGGCTTAGATTTCTTATTTCTTGTTTATTTTTTGTGCTCTGATGCTATCATCCCAAACAACTGGTATCAGAGCCATAGGTTGTAAATATAGGAGACGTCTTAGATCTAGATCTATGTGGAAGCATTTTTGCTTAAATGCGGATTTTGTCTTGCGAATAATGGTAGGAGATGGAAGAATAATCAAGCTCAACAATTTCATTGCAAAGAGCACGGATTAAGGTCGTGGTAAAGCCAAAGAAGATGACAGGGGAGGATGGGGTCATTTAGATCTCCAAACAAAGAAGAGTAACCCCATTGAACGTTAACAAGAAAATGTTGAAAAATTTGGTGCCAGCAGATCCGCAACAATAGAGCCAGATTTGTGTTACCAGGTGTCTAGACACTAAGTCAGTGGAAGCAGTTGTGGAGCTGGAGGCAAATCCGTATAGCCAGAGGTCAGAGAACAAATCCCTATTGCAGAGAGGGAGCGAACGAGTTGCTAGAGACTGGGGGACAGAGTTAGGGTGCCAAGAAAGCAAATCCACCAAGCCAGAGGTTACAGTGACAGAATCAGTAGCTGAAAGAGCAGAGTCGTGTAGCCGAGAGACCAGAGGCAAGGTTGTGGTGGCATGACCATGTAGAGAGAAACCGTGAAGGCAGGAAGCGGCACTGGAATGGGTTGACCGTGGAGTCAGAAGTCATGGTGGCAGGATGCGAAATCGGGTTTGCAGAGCATGGGGTTTTTTTTTGGCAGAGGGATGTAACATAGCTCATGGAGTGGGAGCTCGAGCAGATGTATCAGTGACCCGAGTTGGCCATGAAAAACCTAGTAGGCGGATGGATCAGACACAGCTCATGCAGGGGCAGGGAGCAAATATGTGAGGGATCCGGGATTGCTATTGGAAAAAATCCTTGTTGGAAAGATGTCAGTGGACGGGTTGATTGAGGCGTTTTGGATTGTGACATGTTCGGGTTTTAGAGTAACCTATATCCGAGGGTCAGTTGGACCGAGATGGATATGCCACTGTATTCAGGAGTTGGCTGATTACCATAAGAATAGGGTAGTGGCAAAGGTTAAAAAAAAAGGGAACGATGTTTACAAAGAGAGTTTGTCAAGTGGGTGACACTAAAGGACGAATGAATTGGCGAGACATGAAGAGGTCTCGGGGCTTGATCTCCATTAGGTTTGGGGATGTGTCGACTAGACTAAGGGTCATTTAAAAAAAGTGAAGTGGTGGTTCAAGTTGAGTTCGAGAATTTGAAGATCATTCTTCAAGTAGGAGATTGATGGGTTTGTGTGGAGATGATTTCAAATAGCCAAGAAAAATGCCAAGAGAATTGACCAAAAGGAAGACAAAATAGAGCCAAGACGGAGCCGAAAGGGTTCGGGGTAGACCCGGGGTTACGAAATAGGGTTGGAATAGACCATAGTCATGAAGAGTCAAAAAAGGGGACCGACGGCACCCGGGGCTCCCATGCGCCAGCCGGGGCGCGCAAGCGCCGATTTACGAAGCTTTACACATTTTTTGATGAGTTTTAGCGAGTTTTTTTGTCTTGGGGTGCAAGTTTGGCAGATTTTGGCATGTTTGAGCCATAGATTGATTAGAATTACTTCATATTATGTTTACGAATTATTCCCTTTGTTGATTAGGATTGTTTTCCTAATTTGTTAGGGTTTAGGTCTTCGCCACTAGTATAAATACGAGAACTCTTCTTGTTATTCATTGATGTACTCTGATTCACTCATTAAAAAATAAAGATATAGTCTAAGTTGGCTCGTGGATATAGACAATTATGCCAAACCACGTTAAAATCCTCATATTTTTCATCTTCATATTTAGGCTTAGATTTTTTGTTTCTTGTTTATTTTTCATGCTCTAATGCTACCATCCCTAACAAGAATAACATGTAGAACGGAAACTAAATTAGAAATCATACATGAAACTACAATCCAAGTATAATAAAAACTCATATGGTAGGAGTAGAACCCAAACTACTCAAAATTAGCTAGATCTAGAATCTACTGTGGTAAATGAAAAAATTGCCAAAAGAGTGGAAAATCATTTAAAATTCATTGCAAATTGAAATCATCCATTTAAGATCAATAAATTTGCATGATAAATTTGAAATTATGGCTTTTGAATCCCCCAATCCAAACATGACCTTATAAAGTAATGTACTTATTCGATGTTGGTTTACAAAGTATTGAGTATTTCTAGATTCTACTTATTTGTAACAATCAATTTTTAATTTATTTAATTATGCATGTTATAACCATTCTCATTTTACAATATTTTTTATACTAAACTCAAAGCAAACCCAATAATCCACGCGTAACACAAGTGTATTTTATTAGTATGTTAAGACTTCGTTTGGTTGCCCGCATAGGATTGAATGTGATAAAATTATGCTTGATAGCTATGGTAGAAATGAAGGGATACATTGGCGAAAAATTGTTTGGTTGCATAGATAAATAAGACTGATATCCTAAGGATTTATTTTCAAATTGTTTGGTTAGCATTTTATATTAAGATGGATCAATAGAAAAACCCTAAAATATCCTATTAATTTTTTTGGAATACCAAAATTACCCATATTTGTTTTTACTTACCAGCAAGGCAAGAGAGACTTGACATATCATATTCAACATATAACCAAAAGTCATATTCTCACTTTTCACAAATCTAGAAAATAAAATATAATTCAACCTTTTATTCTTCAAACTTCCTCTTGCTTCATTTTAGGAAGAAATCAATTTAAAAAAATATTCATTATCTTCCCATGGTAAGCACGATTTTATCTTTCAAAATTGATTCTTAACCATAAAATATGATTGGAAAATAATTCTATCTATGGTTTATAAATCAAATAAAATCATCTTGAGTATCATAATAAAATCGATGAATTATAAAAAATATATATTTTACTTTGCATGAACAATGGTTTAATACCAAAGAAACTAGGTTATGTATTTTTTTTATTATAGGGGTGAACTAGTAATTACCATGTCTAAAGAAGTTTGAATATAATCTCGTGATAATGGATACCACCTAGTAGGTGGTATCCAATATCCTAGAATAGGTGTGATAAAAAACCGGGCCTACTATGTATCATGGGCCGAGCTTGTTTAACCAAACTGAAAATTAGGAGTAATAATGGATATACCAATATTAATTTTTTTTGTTTGTTTGGATGTGTTTTTGGAAAATGTTTGGAAATTGTGTAGATGTGATATAAAGTTGATTGAATTAATTATATATGTAATGATGATAGGAGAAAAAATTAGAATGATATTTTAGTTATGAAAAAGTAAGAAAGATAATGTGTTGGATAGGTGAATTATATAATTAATAAACAGAAAGAATGAAGTGATTGAATTGATGAAATAATGAGTAGTTATATAGGGGAATGTATGATATGATTTGAAATTGGGGCATTTGCTGTAAAATTTGGGCTATGTATGGTTGTGAGTATTAGAAATATTTTCATTTTTTGGATCACCAAAAAATAAAAATACACAGTTCAAGCCAAATTCTATAGAAAATGGTCAAATTTTAAATACACTACACATTCCCCTATATAACAATCAATCATTTCAATCTTTTCACAATCTTTTATCATTAATTACACTATCCCACTATTCAACTCATTATCTTTCTTACTTTTTCATATTTTATGATTATTATTATTAAATAATATTTAATAATATATAATTTGAAAAAAAATATAATTTTCATTTCCTTAGACTATTCCTCCCCTGCAGCCGCACAAACCCCCCTTCCCCCGGCCCCTTCCCCCACCCCAACGTGCCCTCCCCCCATTTCCACCTCGCAGCCCCCACCCCACACCCCTAACACGTGCCCTCCTCCCCATTTCCAACACCCATGCCCCCCAACCCACGTGTCCTCCCCCCATCTCCACTTTCCTTTGTCCTTTCCTTCACACATCCTCCAGCTATACGTTCATCTCTCTATACAATAATTTGTTTAATTTATTGGTTCTACAGTTTTGCACAATAATTTGTTTGATTTATTGGTTCTACTGTATTGCATGCGTGTTGACTTTAATACATCCCATCTTCTTTAAATATGGCTGTTGTTTTGGGTTTCTTTGGTGGTACATCCTCTGTGGAGAGTTTTGATATTCCTCTGCCTTTGAAGAAACAGAAGGTGCATCACTTTTTTTTTTAGTCTTGTATGTTCATATTTATTAATTATTTTTTAAAATTCTTTAGTTGTTTGCAGCAAACTTTGGTGGTACATCCTCTGTTGGGAGTTCTGACATTCTTCTGCCTTTGAAGAAACAGAAGGTGCATATCACCTCTTCTTTTTTTAAGTCTTGTATGTTCATATTTATTAATAATTTTTTGAATTCTTTTTTTACGTTTGAAGAAATTTTTTGGATCTACAGCAGTTCAATTGGCACTCAAATTTATAGACAATTTTTATAGTCAATTTTTTTAAATTCGTTTATGTGTTATTTTTGTGTTTGTTTTTTGGTTAATAAGATATATGTGAATGTATGATTTATTGGTAGGTTATCCTAATTTGCTGGACTCCTAATGACTTATGAGCCTTGTGTGAACCATATTGTGTATTGTATGAATCTTAATTGTCTTACATTTAGCCTTGTGTTCCATATCGAATATTATAATTATTTTTAATGAGAATAATATATATATATATATAGTTTAGATTATATAATAGTTTATATAATTTAAAATTTTATATTTTAGTTTATATATAATATAGTTTGGCAAAAGGCTGGCATGGAGGTGACAAGGCTTCTCATGTACGTGGATCTTTGGAAAAATCAATTTCAGTCTGCAAAATATTGAAATCGAGTAAAATAAAGTATCTTTTAAATTTGTTTGAATTTTTATAGGGCTTTATAGTTGTGTTTCAGTTTGATTAGATTGTTAATTAAGTCGAGTTCGAATATAGTTTGGCCTCTAATAATTTAATACATACTTTATCATACTTTTAACCAATCGAATCGTGTTCGAGTCAAACTTCTTATCTTATTTAACATGAAAATGTGTTTAAACTTTTTTGTTATGTTAAAAAAAATTGCACTTAACCCAGTCTTTAATTATCAATTATGAATTGAATATTGAGCATGGATTTGGTTTTTTTCAAGCATATTTATTTTTTTGGTTTGACTTGGGCCTATAACTATGGTCTTTTCAATTATTATTCAAAAAATAAATAAATTATGGTCTTCTTTTATTCTAAAAGACAAAATTGGGGTCCTTATATACGAGCACAATAACTTTTGTGCTATATAATACTATTCAAACTTGTTATCTTTGGACTAAACCATTCATTAATTAGATCGAGGAAGTTACTTCTCTTACGAAAGAGGGTTGGAAGATTTTTTAAGTAGAATATTCATTTGGTGTTATTAATCAACTAAAGTGGTTATTTTTTGATGAATATCTAATAATCATATATATTGATAGTCATTAACAACATGGAGGCAACTTTACATTTATAATCATAAAATTGTCTAATAAAATTTGGTCATATAGCCCTATGATAATAATTATTAAATTAGTTGCTTTAAATATATATATGTGTGTGTGTGTGTCTACTTATATATATATATGTGTGTGTGTGTGTGTGTGTGTACTATCTGCGTGTGTTTATATATATATATGTGTGTGTGTGTGCGTGTGTGTGTGCGTGCGTATGTGTGTGCGCGTACATATGTGTGTGTCTGCATGTGTATACATATATATATGTGTGTGTGTGAGAGAGAGTCTGTGTGTGTTTATATAAGTGTGTGCGTGTGTTTATATATATATATATATATATGTGTGTGTGTGTGTGTGTGTGCGTATGTGTGTGTGCGTACGTATGTGTGTGTCTGCGTGTGTATACATATATATGTGTGTGTGTGTGTGTGAGAGAGAGAGTCTACGTGTGTTTATATATGTGTGTGTCTGAGTGTGTGTGTGTTGGTGAAGAAGATGAAGTAGAGAGAGAAAAAACAGAGTGGATGAAAAATAACAAAAGTGGGCATAGTGGGCCCAACCATATTAAATAAATAATATGTTTTTATCCCTGTTTAATGTTTTTATCCCTAATTAATCATAGAGAGATTTATATTTACATATTTTCAGTAGGCAAAGTGGCACCAACCATATATTTGGAGTGGCAAACTGAAATTTGCAATTATTAAAATGCATTAATTTGTTATTTACCAAATAAATAAATAGAAAGTAATGAAATACGATATCTCAAGTCGAAAGATACTCCATTAACTTTATGCGATAAAATAACTAGTGAAAGAAAAGCATAATTTAAGTGGCACTTAAACAAATTTTAAACTAATATGCGAGAAAATAACTAGTGAAAGAAAAGCATAGCTTAAGTGGCACCTAAACAAAGTTTAAACTAATATGTTCGAATAAAGTCATTAACTTTCTCTAAAATGGGTATTGATTACTAATTTTATATATAAAAAAAGAAACAAAAGCTAAATTAATAAATAAGCCAAATTAGATGAAAAGGATGAAATTATATTTACGTTTCAGTAAGTTAGACCTAATTGCATAATGCTCATGATTATTTACATAATTAAACACAATTTCAGACTTCAAAGCCCTTAAATATGCCATGTAATTGTCGTGATTATATTATCCAGAAAAAGTTGTATATTATCCAGAAGTTGCTAGTTTTAACAATATGTATATATGTATATATAAGTGATTATATTATCCAGAAAAAGTGGTACATTATTTCCTTTGTATGTGATAGATGAATCGTGGTGGGGGTTCTAGTAGTGGCAAGAAAAAGTTTGGTGAGGCCTGTTGGAACACCGATTTGGATTCTGTTTTTATTGAACTCATGTACAAAGAGTTCAAGAAAGGCAATCTAACGGGGACGACATTTACCCCTCAAACTTGGGCTGACATTGAGCGAGGTTTGAATATGGTTGTTGCGCCATTTTACATGTATAATATCCCTCAGTTGAAGAGCAAGTTAAATAGGATTAGGGTCATGTGGAGGAGGTTCAATGAATTGGTAAGAAGTGGAAGTGGATTTGGGTGGGATTACGAGAACCACACTGCCACTGCTACCGATGCTGTTTGGGAGGCCCATCTAGCGGTATCTTCCTAATACTAACTTTTGGGTTATATATACACACAAATTTATATTAACAGCTATCTAAAATTGGGTTAGGTTTGCTAATTTTGGTATTCTACATACTTCTTAGGAGTACCCAGGCAATGCAAAATTGCGTAAGAGTGGTCTGCCCAAGTATGACTTGTGCGCTAAGATGTTCCTACCCTATATAGCTACGGGAGCTATAGCTAGAGCATCGACCTAAGGTCCATCAGATTTGGAGGGTGACTCGCAAGTCAATAGGAGAGGAAGACGTGGGAGGTTTAATTTGGTAGATGAAGAAGACACGGATGTTGACGCTATGATTGATAGTGCCACCTCCCGTGCACCCACACAGTCCATGGCCACCTCTGCGACAACGAGTAGATCTCGAAAGAGCTTGAGGAGTGGTGACCTGGAGTCAGCCTTACAGTCTTGGGAAAAAATTTAAGTCCGACAGGGCTTCCCGTTCTAGTGCATCATTGCAGGAAGGCATAGAGAGATGCATGACTTGCCTCCAAGCCATGGAGGGTCTTAGTGCGGAGAAGTTCCACAAGGCAATGGAACGACTCACTGCCCAAAATTGGTGATGTTGGTTCCTCCTCATGACTCGCGAGCAACAACGGGTTTGGGTGGACTGCCTTTAGATGCGCTGTGATATGGTGGGATGAGATATGTTTAAGCTGTCTGCCTAATTGTCTAATTATTTGTGTGTTTGATTATCTGTTGGGTGTACTATCTCTTTTTATCTTTTGTTCAAGTATTATGTGTTGGATGACGAACAATTTTACGTTTTTAAAAAATTATTTAGTTGGCGTGTTTAGGTTTAACGATGAATAATATTGTAAGTTTATATTCACGTTTTAAGTATGTGTTTTATTAGTTTAAAATAATTATGTGGGGACTAAATTTGGATTATTTAAATTGCTTGTTTCAATTTACTATTTGGTTTAAGTATTTAATAAGTATTGCGTATCATGGGGATGATAGACCTAGTGGCACTAACTATGACGAGTATGAGAATAATTACTATGAGGATGGTGATGTGGATCCCAATGTTGATGTCAATTCCAATGACTTGGATGAAGAGGATGCATTCACCGTGGCGCATCTTCTTCGTTCATCTGAAAGGATCGAAAAAAGACCATTTTATGATTCTCGTTTGAAGGGATCCGATTGGTTGAGTGAGTTGTTGCGGGGTCACCCTGAAAGAATTTATAACATGCTAAGAATGATCAAAGAACCGTTCTTAGCTTTGTGTGACCTCATCATGGAGAGAGGTTACATTCGTCAAAATCAGCGATGCCTCGTGTCGATCCAAGAGAGCATGGCCAGCTTCATCGAAACTGTGGGATTGCACAGGAGGCAGCGTGACAGTTGCGAGCATTTTCAACATTCATTAGAAATGATTAATCGACATGTTCGCAGGGCACTGGATGCCTTACTTTTAATGGCCCCTGAATTCATTACTCTACCTAATTTTGCCGAGACCCCAAATCATATCGTATATAACCCAGAATTCTACCCCTACTTCAAGGTAATTGCATAATTTCATTTAAGCATTAGTTTGCAATCGTACTTTATAATGCACGTCTTCACATCTATCACATGTGTAGGACTACATTGGGGCCATTGATGGAACCATTATCGAAACACTCGTTCCTGAGAACCAACAGACTGTGTATCGTTCTAGAAAAAGGACGACAAGTCAAAATGTCCTTGGAATGTGCGACTTCAACTTGATGTTCACATATGTGTACGCAGGATGGGAAGGGAGTGCTAATGATGCACGAGTGTTGAGCAACGCTATTGCAAACGACCCAAATATCCCCCTGCTACTGCCTGGTACACTATTCCAAATGTAGCTATTTTCTAAAATAAAGATCTATCATTCAACATTGACTTTAACATTATAATTATGTGGTGAACTCATTGTAGGAAAATATTATTTGGTTGATTCTGGATATGCCAACTTCTCTCCTTTCCTTGCGCCTTTTAGAGGGCAATGATATCATCTTCACGAGTTTAGGGGTCGTACTGGACCTTGCGGCCCAAAAGAGTTGTTCAACCATCGTCATTCGAAGCTTCGAAATGTTATAGAACGATGTTTTGGTATACTTAAGAAGAGGATCCCGATTCTGAGGTGTGGAATGCCAAACTATTTGCTAACTCGACAAACTGAACTGGTGATTGCTTGTTGTGTCCTACATAACTTTATAAGGAGATACCAACGAGACGACTTCATTTTTAACTTGCACGATGAAGAGTTATAGGAGGAGATGGTAAATCCACGTCGCCCAATACAACCGACTGCAGCGAATATTGCAGCACAATCAATGTTCAGGGATCATATCATGATGATGATGTGGTAAAACTATTAGGGGGTCGGCGTGGCAGTTGGGAATTTGGTGTTATCTCTTTTTGTTCTGTCTTATGTTATTTGATCATGTAGTGTGCACGTGATTATATTATGTATTTGTCGTTGCCGGATTTTAGTCACCGTAGATGGTGACTTGTCATGACGTTTGCCGTTATATTCTATCTGTATGTTTGTCATGTTTCCGTTGATTGAGAATTTATGACTTTGCTGTTATCTCCATTTATTGTGTCTTTGTTATTTGATCATTTACTATGTACTATATATAATATAAATTATATTAAATAATTTGCGTATAGGATAATTATATTTGCACAAATAAAATATATACATATATATATATATAAATATGTATTTATATGTGTGTGTGTGACTTCAAAAACTGACAAAAAACAGTTACTACTTATAGTATTAAGTACCCAGGCAAAATTTTGCTAATTTCATATAATCAAAACTTATAGCACTTATTATTTTGCATATGAATAAATTGCTTATTCTTGATATTAGAATAATACATATAGATTTATGTGCCAGCTTGTTGCAATTTACATATCTAATAGGTGTACCATTTAACAAACTTCTGGGATATCATATACTGAAAAATATGAAAAATTGCTTGGAAATCAGTTGTTTATATTCTTTGAACTAGTGTTGACTGCAG
Source organism: Buddleja alternifolia (assembly GCA_019426215.1). Taxonomy (NCBI): domain Eukaryota; kingdom Viridiplantae; phylum Streptophyta; class Magnoliopsida; order Lamiales; family Scrophulariaceae; genus Buddleja; species Buddleja alternifolia. The sequence goes on along the minus strand of CM033391.1, from coordinate 8,895,182 downwards.
AAATGGAGTCCAATAGGCAAAATTCCACCGTTGATGAATTATTCCGTAATGCATCATGGTACACAACAGTTGAAGATTCTTTTGTTAGAAAGTTGAAAATTGCTTCTACATCGACAAACTGGCACAATGTGGTCACTGTCGATCGTATCCTTTGTCGCATTGCTCAGGAGATGAGCGTGGAGCTACGGAGGCATGTCAGCCTGAATCTGCTGAGGGAAAAGTTCAAAGACTTGCAGGATAGATATATTACATTTAAGCGACTGACCGTATGGCCCGGTGTGAATTATTGCCCACGTACAAATATAATGAACGTCCCAGTTGAGTATAGAGATGAGTTGCTTGAGGTTTGTCTTCAATTTATGTTATCATTTTTCTTGTTCTTACTCAACCATTAACTACAATATTAACATATAAATTAAGATTTTCTATCATGATTTATGCAACCATTGATTAGGGGCTAAGAATAATTTTTAAGCACTCGTTTTAATATAACAGAATGGCAATAGTGTGAAGCGCTACTAGCACACAGGAGAGAGGTGTTGGTCTGACTTGCAAGTTATATTTCGAGGGCTAGCATCTACAAGCCCAATTTATGAACCCAGGGGACGCTTTCATGACCCTGTAATACTATGAGACAATGATTCCGAAAATAGCCACCAGATATGTGGGTCTTCCAAACCCCGACGTAAAGAATGTAGACAAGTGGGTCATTCCACGCCCCCAGTTGTTCATGTGATTGACGTGTTGAGCTTATAGTCCGTGACAGACGAGTCATCCAGAAATGGCCCGACAGATCCTTGGGAGATTGCTAGGATCAGATCTGGCCATCAAGAGCATAGCGAGCAAGGGTCCAGCAACAACAACATTAGTAGTACTGCTCGTTCTCCCTATTTTGGTTGGCCTAAGTGGTGATGATTTGTATTTGTAGTTGCTTTTGTTGTTGGTGTTGGTGGTTGCAATGGATAATGTTATATTTTTATTTGAACTATTTATTTGTTTGATGTATGTGTACTTGAATTGAGACTTAATTGGTCATGCTTTTAAAAGTATGTACAATATTGTGTGATTTATAATTCGGTTTGCACTTTTACCCAATCTGGGAAGCAGTATCCGTTGATGAATGGTTATACAACGGTGGTCCTTATGAACTAATTGTTCTACACTTTTTACTTGGTGTAGCTTTTTAATAATTTCGTTTGTTATTTATTGGATTTTAAATTATACTTTTTTAGCTTCTCAATATTCAAATAAATACCGACTGAATCTCGATTATTCCATTTTGGTACCAACGTGGTATTTAATAGGGTTGCCCATGAGCCGAGTCTCGCCAAATTTCTCGGCTCGAGCTTGAGCAAAGATTTTATATAACATCATAGTATCTCATTATAAGAAGATGGAAATAAATTTGCCTCAATCAAATTGGAAATAAAATATTATATGTAAATGAAAAAAGAAATGTAGAACTACTTATGCTCCAATCATATTTACACATTTCATAAAATATTGTATATATGGACCACATCCTACTTTTATATTTGCCCAATGCGAATCGTATAGTCACACTAACTATTATAAATATAGACCAGCAAGATTCAATTTTCTTGAACTTTTAAAATATAAAATTGAAAAGAAAACACGAAATGGAAAATGATAAAAATCTAAAGCTAAAAAGAAATGAAAAGGTGACAAAAAAAGGGGAAAAAAAACTAAAACTAAAATAAAACTAAAATGAAGCCCCCCCCCGGTCTGGCTGCCTCTTTTTTTTCGTCTTTTCATTCTATTAGTATAATATATTATGTGTGTATATGTGTGTGTGTGTATATATATATATACATAAATATATGTACATATATATACATATTACTTTATTACGAACTCATAACATTATTCAAAAAAATAATATTTTAATATTTTTTCCTCTATCATCATCACATTCATAACCAACTCAATTATTTCATATATCAAATCCTAATAAAAATCAACTTTATATCGCATCTACACTACTTTCAATCAAATTCTAAAAATACATCCAAACAAACAAATAAAGTCAATATTTTCACACGAATTTCTGTAATACACATTCCCAAAAAAAAACTCAGAATTCATTTCTGAAAACACAACCATACGGAGCCTTGGCTTGATGTAAATATTTTCATTTTCTGATGATCCAAAAAATGAAAATTTGATTCAAAAACCATAACCATGCAGAGCCTTAATTTTTCTATACACATTTTATCATTTCGTAATAAATTAGAACTTTAAAAGTTATTTAGATGAAAAAAATTGCTCAAGCTTATTCCACCATCATTGAGAAAAACTAATAGAGCTTTTAGCTATTCAATTCGAGTCTTAATTATCATAGCATAACTAAAAAATATATAAAAATACGAGATGACAATTGAGATAGCAAAGTCGTATTGTCTTTGTTGAAGAAAGAAGTAAATAGAAATTGTCTTATTTATCACCACAAATTCTGGAACCATCGAAGCTTACAATTGCCCATGCAGATGATCAACAAGACAACAACAACACTTGTATTAATAAATCAGCAAACGTGATTAAGAATATACATGTTGACGATGATTCATGGGTCTCGAATTTCTCAATTGAATTTACTGCGAAGCAATTAGCAACACAATTAATTAATATATACACACATATTACATATATATATATATATATATATATATAATGACCTTGTCTCAAGGCGAGACTGAGAGACCTGGTATATCTCACCATAAAAATCTCAATTGTGTCTTTACAAGAAACGCCAGCAAGGCCTCCAATTCATGCATGGCTGCCACCTGTGCCCCCATTTCTCTCTCCTGTTTCCTCTACATAAACTCAACTAAAACTCCATACTCTTTCACCTTAAAAATACAATTTAATTTATTTGAAAAAAAAGAACTAATCATGGGGAAGAGAATTTGGTCTTTGTGTGTGATAGTGCTGGTGGTTTGCTGGTCACTGGTGGCTGATGTGGGTGGCTATGAAGAAGAAAGAGAGCGGCCGGAAGGCGGCGGCGGCAGCGGAGGAGAGGGCGGAACGGGGCGGAGAGAGGGGGAGGAGTGGTTTCTGTTGCAGAAATCAAAGGAAGTGGTGAGGACAGATGCTGGAAATATGAGGGTGGTGAAGGGCGTTGGAGGGAAATTTATGAAAAGTCCTATGCATATTGGGTTTATTACTATGGAGCCTAGGAGTTTGTTCATCCCTCAGTACCTTGATTCCAGCCTCATCCTCTTCATTCGCAGAGGTAATATATATATATGATTGTATTTATATTTATTTATTTGATTCTTTGTTTGTGTATTTGTTGTTTTGTGCATGTGGGGTTGTGATCTGTAAATATTTGGAGCTGCATTTCAAGAAAATTGCTTAATTCTATTGATGTGAACAAAAATGTGGCAAAAAGTACTTAAAAAATTCTTACACTTAGTTTTTAGTTAATCCAACCGATCATATTATATAGAAAAATGTTATATACCACAGTTTTCATACTGACTTTTGTTTACCTCCCCTTGATTGACAAGAAATTATTATAATTAGTAGACTTCAATTGATTTAGTCAATCAATACTTTCTAAATTAAATCAAGGGCCGATGAAACAGTGGTGGTATATAGTGTTACTTTATTATATATTGTAGGGTTCAGCCATTCTACAAATTAAGCAAGATAACTAAAAAACATGTGAGTAGTTCACCTGAATATGGTTGCTTCGGGTGACAAATGATCAATCTCAGCTATTTATTATTTTAGAGATTTCTCCTTGTGAGAGATAGAGGTACATAGGAAATTTAGGTTGTGTTTGGCGTGAAGCATTGATTTGACAGCCCATCAACTAAATATATTGAGCGTATTTATTGAGCTTTTTTAGATGATTTTAAGTTGTAAGAGCATCTCCAACCCATGAACACTAAAATACTAAAATGGGGTAACTTTTGCACCATTTTAGTGTTATACAGCAAATTTACTCTAATTTAAAACTCTATTTCTAACACCAAAAATAATATTCTCTAGAATATTCCTTTTTACACCTATTTTTAACACAAAATTTGGTGCAAATAATAGCTCGTGTTGAAGAGCCCAACGTGCGTCAAAATGACCATCTCCAACCCAAAATGGTGTGGGTTGGAGATGGTCTAATGGGTTGCAAATCCTTTTGCGGGCTCATTCTATGCTATTTTATCAATCATCATGATTGCCATTGGTGCAGACGGTGCTAGATCGACATCTCGAGAAGATGGGTATCATGGGTATTAGATATTATAACAAATGGCATTGAGTGCAAGTGTTTCTCACCATCCAAACGCAACCTTAGTGAAATCGAAATCCTCGTCGTGAAAATTTCACAAATTTATTAAACAAATCTATTTACCCCTTTAGATGATTTCAAGTTGTATCGTGCTATTTTTCAATCATTGTGGCTGATTTCAAATCCACTTAATTTGGAGTCATCCAAAATCCCTTTTTCCAGCCAAACGCAACCTTAATGAAATGATAGTCGTGAAAAATAGTGTATTATACCGTATTCTTGAACCGCCTCGTTGATCGTGGCCCCTCACATTCTGAAACAACCTTCACAAGCAACTACCAGATAGTAGAAGACTAGATAGAAAGAAGTATAATGTGTATATTGGATTTTGGTGAATGATAACTTAGATTTTGAATTGGATTTAAATGAATAAACGCAGGGGAAGCAAGAGTTGGAAATATATACAAAGATGAACTGGTTGAGAGGACGCTGAAGAGGGGAGATATATATAGAATCGCAGCAGGCTCGGCTTTTTATTTGATCAATACGGCAGAAGGGCAGAGGCTTCATGTAATCTGCAGCATTGATGCATCAGAGAGTTTGAGTTGGCATACATTCCAAGTACTAAAACTCAACAGTCTTTGTTAAAATATAATTTCAGATCTAATAATTTATGAAGAATCTCTTATAATTATGTTCGTTACGCCTACAGTCTTTCTTCATTGCTGGTGGCACGTATCCAGCATCGGTTCTTTCTGGATTTGATCACTTAACATTGTCAACGGCATTTAATGTAAGCGAACAATCTATCCTAGATTTCGTGCTTTTATTTTTCACGTACAATGAAATTGTAAGATCCATCTAAAATTGTTGCCTTAATAGGTTTCGGAAACAGAATTAGGGGAAATGTTGACAAGGCAACAAGAAGGCCCAATTGTTTACTTATCGGACTCCCGTTCGCCTAGTATGTGGTCTAAATTCTTGGAAATGGAGAAACATCAAAAAGTGGCACACATGAGGAGAATTGTCCATATTAGAGAAGAAGATCTTGAACGAGTAGATGAGGAGCAACCGAAATGGTCTTTTAGGAAGCTCTTGATTTCTATGTTTGGAAAGGTGCACAAGAAGAGGGAGGAAACTAGGGGCACAACCGGTAAAGGGCCTGACTCGTATAACATCTACGATAGAAAGCACGATTTCGAGAACAATTATGGATGGAGCATTGCATTGGATGAGTCCGATTATTCACCCCTGAAGCACGACGATGTCGGTGTTTATCTCGTCAATCTCACTGCGGTAAAGCCCTTTTTTCCCATATCTCATAGGCTTATTTTATGATATTATTTGGTCATATGGCTCACATATCCAATACTAATTGCAATGTTCTCAATTTTACAAATATATACTTGGTCAATGCGTATAATAGATGTGCGATGCATTTGCTTTGTGATTCACTCATCGTACCTTTACTTAATTTGTCTGGTAATTGATTGGATGGGATTGGGGTCTAGTTTTATGTGTGATTAATGTTATTGAGAAGTGAGATACAAACCCGATCGTACCAGAGTCTAATTGTCCATTAGACGGGCACTATCTAACTAGGGGATATTATAGCATGAAAGCTTGAACCAAGTTTACTAATTATACGTACACTGATTATTGTACCTGTCATGTGATTTGTTGATTAGCTGATTCTTAACAAATCCGATCTACTCAAATCATATCACCATTGACTTATGTTCTATGGCATAAAGACGTTCTTGTTTAATGATCAATGCAGGGATCAATGATGGCACCTCACATAAATCCAAGAGCAACCGAGTACGGAATAGTACTAAGCGGAGCTGGTACCATCCAAATCGTGTCTCCCAACGGAACCCTAGCCATGAACGCCAAAGTGACCGAGGGGAATGTCTTCTGGATACCCCGCTACTTCCCGTTCTGCCAAATCGCCTCACGGACCGGCCCGTTCGAGTTCTTCGGCTTCACCACCTCAGCCCGAAACAATAGGCCTCAGTTCTTGGTGGGAGCAAACTCACTCCTGCACACTATGAGAGGGCCCGAGGTAGCTGCTGCATTTGGGCTCAATGAAGATAGGCTGAACAATATCATTGATGCACAACGTGAGTCGGTTATCTTGCCGTCAGCCACCGTAGCTCCGCCTGATGAGGCTGCAGTTGGCGGAGGTGAGGGGGCGGCAAAGGTGATCACGAGCTTTGGCAATGATATGGTCATGGGGTTTGATTAGCTAGGGGGGATACCTATGTTAATTCTGTGCATCTTCGAATTGGTGTTTTTCGTTATTCGCTTTCTTTTTGTTCTGAAGTTGGTTTGGTTTTGATTTGGTGTCGTTCTTCCTTTCGGAAGTTGTGAATAAAGTTGGACTTGTTAGATTTCTTGGACGGATTATGTACACACTAATGGCTTAATTCTACACAAAGTCAGATCTTTTTGCTCAAACTACCACGACGTTCACCAATTATTCAAAGTTCACCAAATTTTTGAGGGGTTAATTGTAAGAACGTCTTGGACGTTTGATTTTTGATCAATATATTTTCTGGATGATTCGAGGAAATATTAAGCTTATGGATGGTGGAGACCATTCTCAACTCTCGGAAGCTCTCAAGTATGACCGAAATATTTTGGTATATTCTCTCTTGAGCTTCCAAATATGACCGAGCCTCTCAAGTATGACTGAGGTGTTTTAGTATATTCTCTCTTGAGCTTTCAAATATGACCGAGATGCTTTGGTATATATTGTCTGACTAATTGTCTCGATCAAACCCTGCAATTTGAAGCAACAAATATAAATTAAATATTGTAAAATGAGTTAGCAAAACCAGATGAGAGGATCTTGTGTGTTACAATATTGCAGAATTAGAAGTTTACACTATTCATATTATCGAATGTTACAATCTACATCCTCTGGAATACCAGAAATTAAATTGTGACACTCTTCATATTAATGGTTATCAATAGTCACCCTTCAAGCTACAAGAAGGTATCTCCATATGCAATTCTCAACTATTGAAGTTTTCCTATTTGAGTTTAACCAAGGGCAAAGATGTCATATTTGATTCTATCAGGGTTCGTATACAACAACAGATGTGCTTATATTTTGGCCTAACACGAGATGGGTTGTGTTAATATTTCATTGAGATTTGACATGAACATTGAAATAATACAAGAGTAGATACAACCACATCATAATGCCTCCATTCCTTGTCCAGTTTGTATCTCCATGTTCATGTCAAATCTTCATTTTCCGCACCACCAAAGTGATGCCGCCAAATCCGTGTCCACGGTAAGAGTGTGTTTTCGTCCTTCAGATGATGAGTCCTATGGTAAGAGTGTGTTTTCGTCCTTCGGATGATGAATCCATAGGACAACTCCTCCGGGAAGGATTCCCAATGTGATCTTGTAGATGTCGGACTTGATAAAATCAACGTATTAGGAAGGATTATGCCACTATGTAGTTCACTTTTGACATGCACTTCCAGCTAAATATTATTTTGAAAGATAAAGAATATTGATTGCAAGTGAATACGAAGTGCAATGAGAATGCTAATAAGTTATGTAGAGTGGTGAATGGTGAACAAAATACATTTCACTTTGCATGAGACACCTTTATCGAGATTTTTTTAAAAAAAAACAGATCTTTTTTATAGAAGATTTGATGGACTCATGGATCTCTTCTATTGGTCCAATTAGGAATTTATTTGATTTTTTCCGTAACAAGTGTGATACTTTATTATAGAAATCGCCATTTACACATGAAATAAAATAAATTGAGTATTAAAAGTAATAAAAAGAACATAATTATTCTTAATATTTTTCTTTTTATTGGGTTCTTCTTCTTCTTCATCGTATTTTCTTTCTTCTTTTTATTTAAAAAGTGCGAAAAAGAAAAATTGTTAAAGAAAATAACAAAAAAGAATTATTTCTTTTCTTAAAAAAAAAATGCGCATTTCCTCATTCCCGTTCTTCTTTAGCAAGCCTTCTCTCCATCTGTATTGAGACGAGTCACAATTCCGCAAGTCTTAGAGGAATCAATAATCAATACTTCGGCAGAGACGATGCGACGCCGTTTCCCCACTCTCTCAGTCCTATTACTGTTATCCTCCATTTTTATATTGAGTTCGATATGCAATCATTCCGCGGAAGCTGAAGTTATAACCTTAACAACCGAGACTTTTAGCGACAAGGTAAAATTTTATTAAATTCCCATTTTGTAATTCCCTCATAGATCATGCCTAGGTAGATTTATATACCAAGTTATGATATGGGTTCCTTGCATTTGTCTACTTAAGATTCATTTGGAGCAATTAATTGTGAAATATAGTTTGAATATTTGCTAATTATGTATGTAATTATATGTGAGTTGTTTATATTGTAGGGTGATTCAAGAAATTTTCTGTCTGTCTCTTTTGTGTTGTATTTTATAGTAGAGATTATATCTCTAATGTTATGAGATCCTTGCTCTCAGATGTGTTTTATTGTTTTTTGAAGTTTTTTTGGTATTGTATCAAATTAATATATTTAATCCCCTTTTTCCAATTTCATAGCCTATTGTTATTTCAAACACTATCTTCTGCTGTTGGTGTACTCATTGAAAGCTTTGTGAATGACGTCGAATAGTTTCGTGTCCTACTGGGAGTTGTGGAGAGGGAAAAACGAAGGAAAAAGAAATGTGAATGGTCGATAAATATGAACTGAGCTGTCTTGGATCTTGTTAGCATTAGTTGTGCATTGTTCATGATAATTTTTTGTACCCTTTTATGGTTTCATTTAGGTGCAGGAGAAAGATACAGCATGGTTCGTTAAGTTTTGTGTCCCTTGGTGCAAGCACTGGTAATTCCCTTTTTTGATCCTCTGCCTTTTTTCATGTTTGAAATGAGCTTTGTTTTGGGCGTCAAGTACTAGTTATTGTTAGCTTAATAGTTCAAGTTTGTTTTCAGCAAAAACTTGGGGACATTATGGGAGGATTTGGGAAAGGAGATGGAAGGTGAGGATGAAATCGAGATTGGAGAAGTTGACTGTGCCACAAATAAACCAGTGTGTTCTAAAGTAGATATCCATTCATATCCGACGTTCAAGTTATTTTATAACGGAGAAGAAGTCAAAAAATTCCAAGGTGACAAGTTTTTGGCTTTTGTCCTTCCATAGGAATTCTGTGCTTAGCTTTTTCATTTTATTCTTATAAAAACCAACTAGAGAGTTTCTAGAGAGTTTTGTTATCTCTGGGGTTTTAGCGGGTCTTCTTGTGAACTTTATAAATGCTAACCAGATTACTTGTTTTGTAAGTCCGTTTGAGAAGCATGTCATTGATAGAGTACTGATACCAACGAGGGTTGGTCCGAGTGGTAAGCAGCTCGGTTCCGCTTAAGCAAGGTCTCGGGTTCGATTCCTTGTGTACGCAATTACCCCCGTTGGGAGACTCACCCACCAGGCCAGGTGTGCGACCCGGGTCGACCAACAGATTAGTCCGACAATGTCCGGGATACTGTGGTAGGCAACCAAAAAAAAATTGATAGAGTACTGATATTATTTAGGGATAATTAAACTCACACCCCCTCAATGATGGGCTAATTACACAAACCTCTCCTCACTAATTGATAATTACAAACACATTCGGGTCTATTTGTAAGGTTTACAGGGGGTGCAATTGTAAGAATTGTTATACACAGGGGGTGCAATTGTAAGAAATCTTGAACATGAGGGGTTGTGTGTAATTATCAATTAGTGAGGGGAGGTTTGTGTAATTACTCCATCACTGAGGGAGTGTGAGGGTAATTATCCCTATTATTTATGTCATTGGTAGAGCTGAAGAATAATGTTCTTCTTCCCATTGGCAGAAGATGTTGTAAAAGAGAAGCAAAAGCTCTAATGTTTATTTATCACTTAACCATTCCATGATTTAAATATCTTTATGGCTCTGTTCCCAAGCATCCGATGTCTGTCAACACCCCCCCTCTCTCCCCCCAAGTGAGACTTTATATGTGTGTGTGTGTTTGTGTATATATATATATATATATATATATATAGAGAGAGAGAGAGAGAGAGAGAGAGAGAGTGTTTTAGCTGGTAGAACTTTTGTATTTTGGTGAAAGGTGAAATCCACTTTTAAGAAGTCTAGCTTGACCTGGAAACATCATTCTTCTCATCAGACAATATGAGAGTTCAAAAACTCAGTTGGAAAGGTCCGTTTATGGAATGGACTCTTTCAGGTAACATCTTATTTGCCATATAAAGAGTGCTAATGAAAGATCTAGGAGGACCATTCCATGTGATAGGCAGTGCTTTAAAAACGTAACAATCTAGAGTCTAGACATTGACAGAAAAGAACTTTTGGAAGCAAAAACTGGCCTCGTCTTGCCCAAGATTTTGTTAGGAGAGTTTGGAAAAGCATTTGGAAACTTTGATTTATAAGGAATAGATTTTTGAAAATTGGTTTTGCGATATTTGGAATGTGAAAATTCGTTATGTGTTTGGATTCAACTTTAAAAATTACATTTAAAAAATGTAAATACTAGTGTCATGTTAGGATAGTATCGATTGCAATTTGATTAAACCAAAATCGTACTTTTAGCATTTAGCAGATCAAATCCTACTTATGGCTGCCACACTGTTGGAATTGGAAGTGGACATGCAAACATGACTTTTAAATTCTCAAACACCCTAACTCCTCATTAATGCGACCGGATAAGATAAGTTTTTTGATGAGGTGAGTTGCAAACATGACTTTTAAATTCTCAAACTCCTCATGTTTTTAGCTATTGTGAACTTGAAGATCCAACTCAAACTCATCTGTCTAACTTCACCAACTTCCAATTCACTATTTCACTATATCAAGTCAACAAAAAGTTAGTTCTCCAATCCTCTTTTAAATGTGAACAAAAAGCCCCCTGATGGAGGATAAATTTGCAAAGGTAAAATTGATAACTCACAAGAAAATTCTTGCCCTAGCTAAAAGCTCGATTCCACAATCAAATTCGCAGTAGTCTAAAATAAAATTTAATAACTCATACTTATACTTCTACCAGACTCAAAACTTAACTTGCAAGAAAAGGAAACTTACTAACAATAAAAGAATAGATAATAACTCAATAACATAAGCCTATTAATTCTCCTATGCTGCCTTCTTTGCACGCTTTTGGTAAACTTGCAAGGGTGCCACGGTTTTACGCTCTTGTCCACCCTCTTCTTGATTTTGCTCCACAACACCCCCTTTATGTTTAAAAAACTTATCTTGTCTACTCTCGCATAAGCATTTGGAATTATAGGAAGTATTTTTAAATTTGAAGTATTCTCGAAAATTTGTTATTTTAAATGTGCGCTAAATTCAGGTTGGAATTAGAACTTTCTATTTTGAATAGGATAGATAGATTTAGCTTTTCAGCTTTTTAGTTTTGTTAAACACAAATTCTCGGACCTCATTGCGAAAACTTTACCACTATTGAATAATATAGCACATCTGGCTGTTTCCTTTTTGTATGATACATTTACTCATAGAGGTCTGATAAGATCAAATGTGGTTTAATGGCTTAAGGTAATCTGTGACACCTACATTAAGGTTCGTGTGCTCATTGTGGTGATGCTATGCTCCCAACTCTTCAATTTATTGTTTGTTTGTTTCGCGCATATGTTATTATTTTTACTGTTATCAATAGGTCGAACTTATGCTGTAGATCTGATCAAATGTGCAATTAGAAACAACTTCTGTAACCCTCTCCCTCGCTTTTGCTTTTGTTTGATGAGGTAGCCTAGGGATGTAAGTTGAGCCGAGCCGGCTCGCGAACAATCAACTCGAGCTTCACGAGCCCGAGCTCGAGCTCGAGCCTGTTTGTATCTGCAAAAAGGCTCGCGAGCTTGTCAAGTAATCTATTTGGGCAGCTCGAGGATTGCAGCTGTGTATTCGAGCTGGAGCCTGGCATCGCCAGGCTTTCGGCTCGTTTAGTTAACTGAAATTCGTCAATCAGCTTAGCTAAAGTCCCTGAATCTGATATCTTGGTTTATGAGATTCTCCTGTAAAGTTAACTAGCTGAGTGGGTGAAAATCCAGTTTCTCGTAAAAAATTATGGAATCGACGTTGATGCGTTGAGATGAGCATAAAGCTAGAGTTAAAGAAATCTTACACACTAACTTTTTTTTTTTTTTTTCTTTTGGTTACATATATTACCCTTACTAGATCTGACCTATCTAGCAATACTGAATGTCACAGGAGCTAGAGATGTCGAATCACTTAAAACATTTGTTATCGAAGAAACAGAAAATGCAGCAACAAAAGCCCAACTTGACAGCCACGATGAGTTGTAACTAATGTTCCAGGTAACTAACGATGATGGCCTTTCTGGTATTATATCTGAAGCTGGTTTTGGATTATTGTTTGGATAAATTAATATACACTCTTTACACGAGACCCTCATTACAAAAAACACTTTGAGAAATTACAATGACTTCCCCTGTCAGTAAAATGTATTACATTTTCAGTTTCTATTTTTCGAGTTGTCAGAAACAGAGATGTCTTGGTAAATTGCAAAAAATCTCGTGCCGATTACCCAGTGAGGATGTGGGCATGTAATTTTCCCTTATTGTTTTTGTTTCTTTTATGTGTCTAAGTGTTTATAACATTATGGCGCAGTTTTGGAATTTATTACTAGGTAGATCTCGACCTCCGACGGGCTATGACATAACAGTATGTCCTCAATTCACTCTCGTGGATCTCATCAGATGATGAACAGAGGAAGGCGGTCTGAACTAGCTTTTTTTGTGTAGGATATATTGTTTGCATAGTCGCACACTTGGAACAGAACGAAGTAAGCGAGATTAAATGTTTTGTTTCATGATAAATTCAGTTGCAGAAACTTTTTTTGGGCATCTGGTTTGAAATATTTGCTTATATGGACTGTTGTTTTTCATAGCAATTTCTCAAAATATGTTTTCTGATTCCAGTATTCTGCTGTCCACACTCCCATTTATTTGTATGGAGGGTATGAAAAGTGTTAGTTTTTTGAACTTACATCTCAAAACATGATGCACTGCATTGGGTATTAATAGTGTTGCTGGAGATTTCTATAAGGCAATGTTTTAAAACCCGATGGGTCGGACTGGTTGTGGTTGAATACTCGCCTGGTTCAAAAGGATCGGGTCAAACTGCAAAACTGGAACAAGCTACTGCTCTATTTTCTAGAACAGTTTGACAAACCAATTATTGGAGTAATTCTATATTAGATTGGGTTCAACGGACCGTGTGTATTTTTGTATTTATATTTTTCACACAAGTGTATGTTTCATATTACACTTACCATAGTTGTTAAGGTCCCAAGGCGCGCGGCGCGGCACATGGGGTCCCGCGGCTCACGGCGCGGCGCACGCCTTATTGAAGCACGGTACATAATTTATAAAATTAAATTAATATGCATAAATATGTAGTTATATAGAAATAATGATAATAGTTATAAAAAAATAAAAATATATATTTATATGCTCCTAAAAATTTCAACTACATATAGTCTATTACATATATATATATATATAGGGTTAAGATCTAATACATACCCTATATTAGATTAGATATAAGATTCAATTTACACCATTGGATCTATTAACTTCAACAGTCCAAAAAGAAATAAAAAATTAGGTGGGGAAATTGATTCCAAATGGACCAGAGGTATAATAGTCAAATGATATTGTTTTTCAAACTCCACAAACCCACGTCTCAAAAAACTTTTCATCGTCTTCTCTCTCAGAAACTTTAAAAGAATATGCGCATACACATCGAATTGACCCCTTCTATCAAAATCTTCCATCATAAAAGTCCTTCAGTTGTGTGCTGTTCTGTTTGTTTCCCACAAAGGGAAAGTCTGCCACTGAAATTCAATTCCAATTCAGATTTTTCCACTCCTCCACCAACTTAAATGTGCAAGCTTTAGGCCAACCATTAGCAGAGGAGAAAAAATGGCGATTTCTGTTGCTTCTCTTCTCTTCTCTTCTCTTTCTTTTTTATAAAACATTATACAGTATGTTATAGCATATTATACAATATGTTACAGCATATTATACAGTATATTATAACTCATTATACAATATGTGTTAATAACATATTAAAAATATTCAATTATACAGTATCTTATAAGTCATTATACAGTATGTTATAACACAATACACGATATATTATACCTCATTATACAATATGTGTTTATAACATATTAAAAATATTCAATTATACAGTATCTTATAAGCCATTATACAATATGTTATAGCACATTATACAGTATATTATAACTCATTATACAGTATGTGTTAATAACATATTAAAAATATTCAATTATACAGTATCTTATAAATCATTATAATGTATGTTATAACACAATACACGGTATATTGTAACTCATTATACAGTATGTGTTTATAACATATTAAAGATATTCAATTATACAGTATCTTATAAGTCATTATACAGTATGTTATAGCACATTATACAGTATATTATAACTCATTATACAGTATGTGTTAATAACATATTAAAAATATTCAATTATACAGTATCTTATAAGCCATTATACTGTATGTTATAACACATTATACAGTGTATTATAAATCATTATACAGTATATTAGCCAGATGATTATTCATTCATCATCTCATTGTGACAAAAATTCGAACAAAAAGATGGGATAATTGCATAAAACGCCTTACTAAAATTTGAAAAGGTAAGAGGAAAAAAAAGGGCGTTAGCTGTGTAATTAATATTGATCTGATACACTGACTATTGTTTTTTCTGATATTTGTATTGAACCTCTGTTATGGACGAATCTCATTTGCTCCCCACTTATCTATCATTTTACCGCTTTTTTTATGCGAAAATGCCTGAGTATTTGGCCTTAATAATTAAGAAAATAGTGCGATAATGAGGAAGAGAGAGAGGGATACGAACAAACAGAAGATGAAAATAGTGCGATAATGGGGAAGAGAGAGAGGAGAGAGAGCATGTGCTTGTTAGGATTTAATGACTAAAATGTCCCTGACAGCATTAAAAAAATTATATAATCTAAAAAATAGGTTAAAATTAGACCTTGGGATCAAATGGTATCAAGGGTGTAGATTGAGTCTTATATCTTATCTAATGAATTGAGATGTATTTGATCTATATCATATATATATATATATATATATATATATATTTGAGGTTGGATTGTATTTACCATTGGAAATTATCCCAATTTGCCCTAATTTTACTAAGTTTGACTGGGTTGACCGAATTAAATTGACCAAAAACTTTAATTTTGACCAAAATTCAATTTTAGAGGAAAATCTCACAATGGTGTGCCTTATTGAACCTCTGCGGAGTTTTGTCATAAATTGTTCCTTTAACATTAACAAAATTTCTCTCCCTAGAATTGGGGCTTTTTCTCCCTTGTTTTGGGGCTTTTGTGAGTCTTCTCCCTCATCTTCATCCTTTCTGCTTACATACTGCTCAAGCTTTTAACATCAGAGATCTCAATTTATTTCGAGAGGATAGTTTTCTCTTCCACTTCTGCTCCTCAGGGCTTTGTTTGTGGGACTTTCGTGCGCGACTATTTGCATCGGAAGTCTCATCCTCAACCTCGCCGTACTAACTCTCATTTGCCACGCCGCTACCATGCCAGCGCCGTCCACTGCTACCCTTGCCTTCATTTTCCGTCGAGGTCAGATCGAGTCGATCTCCACTCTCATGGGCTTTTTTCGTGAACCAAAGGATAGATCTGACGTCTTTATGGCCGGATCTGAGTTCCTTCCACCATGGAAGCCACCTCTGAACCGGGGCTAAAAGGACCCGTTTTGACCGAGAGCTTGGTCAACTCTTGGGTCGAATTTTGGACTCACCACATCTTCTTGATATGTTTCTATTGTGGTGTTTTATGTTTTTTTTAGTTTTTTTCTGTATTTTATTTGTTTGTGTCCTTTTTTGCTTTTCGTTTTGTTTGATGCGTTAGGGTTTTGGTTTTTGTCAAAGGTGTTTCCTTGTAGGTGCCAAGTTTTTGGTCGTTCCAAGAATACATCTTACTGATACAGCTTGCATGCATTGGTCTCCGCCAACAATTGGGTGGGTGAAAATTATCTTTGATGGAGCTCTTTTTCCTGACTCGAAAGGTGTAGGAATGGGGATTGTTGCCCGGACATTGGCGTGTGTTGATGGGCTTAATCTGCAAGGTTGGAATTTTGTGGTTCTCGAGGGGGATTGTCTATCCATCTTTCAAAAAATTAGTTCACCATCGGAAGACACGTCTTCTGTGGGTCCTTTCATTTCTGATTTTCGGTTGTTGTCTGTTTTGCTTTCTTCTGTTCGTTTTCCTTTCTTTCGTAGATCTGGTATTTGTGTTGTTCGTTGTTTAACATGTGGTGCTCGTTTGTTTGTATCTGGAGTTGTTTTGGGTTTGATTGTGGCTGACTTAGCCTAAAATATTTTTTACCGTTTCTCTTCAAAAAAAATTGAACCTCTGCGCCACGCCATGAACCATGGCGCAGAGGGTACGCCATTTGCACCTTGCATCATGGCACGCCGTTGACAATTATGCACTTTACTTTTTGAGTGAGATTGACATTATGGTCATTGTATTTGGTCTAGCATAAATATTTTACCAATTATTAATTCCAAAATATCTTAGCTACCCAAAATCAAGATCCAACATGAGACCTATCACGTACCAATTAAAGTATGGAATTGTCGTGAAATTCAAAAAAGAGAGAGAGAGAGATGTACTCTTGAATTCATAATAAATGAATCCATGTTTTAAATTCATAATCTCAGTCTCATTCTCTGTCACCGGTTTTTAAAATGTAAGTTAATCATCAAACATTTAGCGAAAAAAATAAATAGATAACCATCAAATGCATAATTGATACAAAGGTATAATGAGTTCGTCGCTAATTACTAGTCATGAAACTTAGGCATGAATTACTTTTATTAATAAATAATCCACTTTTTTTTTCTGAAAACGTTGTTTTTTTATTAATTTTAATAATTTAGAATATCAACTATACAAAATTCTTAGGCTCTGTTTGTTTATGTTTTTGAGATGAAATTCTGAAAATTTCTCGGGGAATGCGTACTACATGGATTCGTGTGAGAATTGATGTGATGTGTGTTGTGTTTGTTTATATTTTTAAATAGTGGTTGAGATTTGTAAAATATGAATTAAATAATTGAGTTAGTTATTTGTGTAATGATTATGTGAATAAATAAATAATAGAATAAGATAGATAGATATATAAAATTAATTTAATATTAATATATTTTGAAATTTGAAATTTGAAATTTATTATTAATATATAGTAAAAGTGGAAGATTGAATAGAAAAGTAATGATTGGAGTAAATGATATTGATTGATAAATGTGTAAAATGATTGATATAATGAATGATAGGTAGTAATATGGGGAATTGAAAAAGTTGAAGTAGAATTTAAATGAAAAATGATTTGTGTTAAATTGTTTGTATGTCCGTGTAAATTTTTAAATGTATTAAATATTTATCATTACTATATACTAATTACATCAATCAAATGCTAGCTCCATTGCGATTCACCGAACATGTTCAGTTGCAGTAAAAACTAATTCAATTGTTGGATCACCCAATAAGTAAAACACTAGTTCAATTACGTTTAGCACTATGTTCAATTGCAGTTCTCATGCACACATCCTTGTCCAACTTAATTGCTACAATAATAAATAATAAGTCTTTTAATTTCGTAAACTACTGAAAAAAGCATCCGCAAAACTAATAAAATCAACTTCCCAATTGGGTAAATATTTCCTATAGATCTTCTAACCAATAGAAAACGCCAAGTAAGAAGCAGCATAGAATACTGAAAATAATCCAAAAAAACAAAATATCATAATAGGAAGAATTCCAGTTCAAACAAAAACTTTAAAATTAGTTCAAAAAAGAAACCATGGAGGTCTAAATCTCATCTCATACTGTAACCAAAAATGATATAGGATCATCCTTCACCATTTCTCTCCTCACTTGGCACCCTTCTTCGCAGCAGCCTTGGTCACCTTGGCACCTGTTGGGTCTTTCTTCTCCACGCTCTTGATAACACCAACAGCCACCGTTTGTCGCATATCACGCACAGCAAAACGACCAAGTGGAGGGTACTCTGAGAAGGTCTCCACAACCATGGGCTTGGTCGGAATCATCTTAATCATTCCAGCGTCACCATTCTTCAAAAATTTGGGCTCCTTCTCCAGCTCCTTACCAGATCGCCTGTCGATCTTGGTCACAAGTTCAGCAAACTTGACAGCAATGTGGGAGGTGTGACAGTCGAGCACTGGGGCATATCCCTGACCAATCTGACCAGGGTGGTTCATGATGATGACCTGGGCAGTGAAGTTGGCAGCTTCCTTTGCGGGATCATCCTTAGAGTTGGAAGCGACATAACCACGCTTGATATCCTTCACAGCAACGTTCTTCACGTTGAACCCAACATTGTCACCAGGAAGAGCCTCAGGCATGGACTCGTGGTGCATCTCAACAGACTTAACTTCAGTGGTCAAACCAGTGGGGCCAAATGTGACAACCATACCAGGCTTGATGATACCAGTTTCCACACGTCCGACTGGTACGGTACCAATACCTCCAATCTTGTACACATCCTGAAGTGGGAGACGAAGGGGCTTGTCTGATGGCCTCTTGGGCTCAGAAATCTGGTCAAGAGCCTCAAGAAGGGTTGGGCCCTTGTACCAGTCAAGGTTTGTAGACCTCTCAATCATGTTGTCTCCCTCAAACCCAGAAATGGGAACGAATGCAATTTTGTCAGGGTTGTATCCGACCTTCTTGAGGTAGGAGGACACTTCCTTCACAATTTCATCGTACCTAGCCTTGGAGTACTTTGGTGTGGTGGCATCCATCTGAATAACATCCGAACCATTGTGTTAGATATGGTAAGGATAAGACATGAAGCAATATAGTGTAACATTCATAAAATTAAGCACGAGTTGTCAAACCTTGTTACAGCAACAAATCATTTGCTTGACACCAAGGGTGAAAGCAAGCAAAGCATGCTCACGGGTCTGACCATCCTTGGAAATACCAGCTTCAAAACCACCAGTGGTGGAGTCAATGATAAGAACGGCACAGTCAGCCTGTGAGGTTCCGGTAATCATATTCTTGATAAAGTCACGATGCCCAGGAGCATCAATGACAGTGCAGTAGTACTTGGTGGTCTCAAACTTCCACAAGGCAATATCAATGGTAATACCACGTTCACGCTCAGCCTTGAGCTTGTCAAGCACCCAGGCATACTTGAATGACCTCTTGTTCATCTCAGCAGCCTCCTTCTCGAACCTTTCAATGACACGCTTGTCAATACCACCAAGCTTGTAGATCAAGTGACCGGTGGTTGTGGACTTTCCAGAGTCGACATGGCCAATGACCACAATGCTAATGTGAATCTTTTCCTTTCCCATGTTTAACTACTGCAACAACAAAATAAATCTTGTGAGAGTACTGTCGTTGCAGAGTGAACAAAACAGTTAAGTACAGTCTAAAGAATAAACTATATCAAAAGACTTGGCGCAAGTTTTAAGAGTAAAACTGAAATATCACTTTTTAATGAACATATTAGTGATTTGTACAAGTAAAGGTCATAATATTGTCTATCAATAATAAAAACATCTGGTGACTGATCAATCGTATATAACAAGTGAATACATAGCATCATATAGATCAACGAGAAAAATATATCTTCACCTGAAAAACAATTAAAAACTCGTACTAAACATATAACCAGGACAAAAGGCACAAGACATTCATGGATCTAAACATATCATTTTCAACCAATATCCTAGATAATTCATAACAAATCTGTACGCACAAAGATAATTACCTCACGATACATGAAATACACAATATACTTCAAATCAATGACCATTTTTACAATGCAATTCAGTAATTTACGACTTTTTTTCAAATCAACGAACATGTTGAAGTCAGATCGAGAAAGTAACACATGCTAATGACATATTAACAGATGCATGCATAGAAACATAACAAATCGTCTTCTCAACTAAACATATAGCAATAACTAATCAAAAATAAGCAATCGATATAAACAGATCTACAAGGAAAATTCATTCATGGAGAAATGACATGAATTAAACATAAAAAACATTCGACAACATACATAAATTCATTCCATACATAACTAGATATATATATAGATAGATAGATAGAGATAGAGAGAGAGACTGACCTTGTGAGAAGAGCGAGACCTGTCTCGCCGCCGATTGTAGAGAGAAAGAGAGAGAGAGAGAGCTTTTGTGTGATTTGAGTAGTGAATGGAAGAGAAATTTTGAGCACATGAAAATGAGCTTTATAAGTGGAGCGTCACGAACCAAGGGCGTAACTAGGGTTTCCGCTGAGCCGTTGGATCAAAGTGATCGGACGGGTACAAAGAGAGAAGTTTTTTAGGTCAGCCGCGGAATTCTTATCCTTGCCCTAGTGCGGGTTGTTTTGCATCTACTTCCTGTTCTTACCATTTTGTCCCTAGTTTTTTGGTCAAATCTCAACCTACCTTTGCTTTTTTAATTTCTCCATTTTTGCATTTCTTTTTCATATTTCCTACACTTTTGAACATTGAATTTTAGTAAGAAAATTATTTGAGATTTCTTTTTCATATAAAAATTTGCAGATCGAGTGAATTCAGGAGGCAAAGTAAAAAAAAAAAAAAAAAAAAAAGTTTTTATCTAAAGTGCAAAAAAGTGAATAGTTCGGAGGGTTTAATATCATTATCCCTAATATTTAATATACAGTAAATATCATTATTAATATATGTATTAATATCTATAATCAATAATTCCATGTAAATCTCAAAGTAATTATGCGAGTAGTTACTTTAATTATAACACTAGTCCCATTAGCACACTCAATGCGTGTGCCTAATAAATAAAAATTATAAATAAACATAAAATTTATTGTTATCTCGTATGAATATTTTTGCTTGATTTATGTGGTAAACATATTCTTTTATATATGATTTATATGAGGTTTTGTAAATAATTAGAAATGAGTTGGAGAGAGAGTATTAAAATATTTGAAAAAGAAAGAATGAAAAAATATGACATTCGAGAGAGAAAAAAGAGAAAATGTGAAAAGATATGAATACATGATGGATTGAAGATAAAGAAAAGTGGATGAAAACAACCTTAAATTTATTTTCTTAATCATTCCATTGTAAAAACACGCCAAAACTAGATAGTTTAGAGTGTTGGTGCTTTATAAAAAAGTATAAATATATAAATACAATTTTATATCTTATACATCCAGTTATAAATATATACTAGATACTTTTTGATATATGTGGATGCTTAAAAGTCGGAAACACTTATATATGTTTGGTGTATCATTAAGAAATTTTTGTTTTTCAAATATACAAACTTTTATTTTTTTTAAATAAATTTTTCCGCTCAATATACAGTAATTATATATTGTATATTAAAGTATACATTGACATATATAATATACCAAGAAAGATATTAATATACATTAACAATTATATTTTATTTTAATACAAGACAAAGGGGGATACCCTAAATATCTAACCCGACAAACACGAGTTGATAATCATAATCATGAGCCATAAAGACTTGTGGTGGCCTGAATTCGAACTCAAAACCTCTCACATTAACAATTAAATTAAATGTGTATTAAATATTAGTTACGTAAAAACTCTCCCTTGGATGTTTGTATGTATTTGTTGTATTTATAATTTTACCATGTTTAACTTAATATATTTGGGGTTTGATATTGGAGCTACAAAAATTACTATAGGTTCTCCACTCTTATTATTCTCTCTAAAAAAATGACAAAAATACCCATTAATAAACAATAGTTATTCTTTTTACTTCATATTCGTTCTTTCTTTCTTTCTTTTCTTTTTTTGGCACCATGTTCACCACCATACCATTGAATAATTTTATGCTTGATATAGATAAAAAAATGTAGGATATCTTTTTAGTTTATCTATATATTTGTGTTAAAATATTATATTTATGAACAACATAATATTGTAAAACATATGTTTTTACAGAATCAAAAAAAATTATTCATCAAGACTGTTAAAGAACAAAAAATATATATATATTTTTTTTGTTGCATTCAAATTTGAAATCATTATCTATTTACATGCATGTTGCATAAAAAGTTGCTAACTACTTCTAACATTATTGTTGTTTTGTTTGATATGAGTGATGATTAATTTATATTACTGTAACCAAAAAAATTAATTTATATTACATATTTATGCGTACTCATGTTGATGAATTAAACTTATCGATCGAACAAAAGTATAAAATTGCTCACTCTATGTTAATACAGAGTAAGTGACGTGAATTAATTAATGTTCAATTTTTTTATTTTTTATTTTATATTGTAATAGTAATTATCAAATTTTACTTGTACTTTAGTTTTTTCAATGACGCTCTGCATTTTAATTAAATATATTACTTTAAAGTAGTAAAAAAAAAAAATTATAGTATGATACTAAGTTGTTTTGATTGTATAAGAGTAGTTTTAAGATCTAAAGGTATTCATATGTCATATTCAAGTGTAAATACTAAATTTGGAATTCTTATAGTAGTTTATGGAGTGCTAATATCATTTCTCATATTTTTAAGTATGTGTTTATGGTAAAATACAATATTAATTTGGAGAGGAATATTGATAGATTATATACAACTCATCATTCATCGAAATATTTCTAAGTAACTGAGTTTAAGCAAAATTAAACAAGTTATTGATGTGGTTGATGCGATAAAAGAGATAATAAAGTTTTGCTCCAATATTATGACCCCAAATCATTTTGGTAAAAGTTCATCTTTTTGTACTTGTTCGACACATCAATTTTTTTCCACTTGGCTCTCACGTCAATGATTTTTCGGTTCAATTCTAAGAAGGTCTCAATTATTTTATATATCATGTGTGTGTGGTAAATGACATTTTTCGATGAATTTCAAATTACTCAATATGCGCCTTCTTGACTTCTTGTATCATTTTTGTTTATAAAGTGCAACGTTCCATTTTTCATATCATTATTGTACATAAATTGTTATCTCATGGCAAAGTATTAAATGGACATACACGCAAAACTTATATTACCAAAAATGCAATTTTGCCTATCATATGCCATGTTGATCTCTCAGCTAAAACAAGCTTCATGCCTCCATACCTAATCAAGCTCGTCCAACACTCTTGTAGTTGATTGATACCATTGACGAAAAATCAAATATATTGAAATTTCAAAACTAAAGAAAATAATTTGATGCCACTGAGTTCTTTTATGATTTGATGTTCAAACTTGTAAAATGATCAGGGTTTTAATTTGAAATTTTTAATCGTTTAATTAATTAATTTATTGTATTTATGTTAAAATTAGACATTTCTTCAAAACTATAGTTTATTTCGATATTTAATTTATGAGTTAGAGTTTCGGTTATAAGCATTTTTTGAATTTTTTTTAGTGAATTTTAATAATTTGATAGATTGTTTATGAGTTTTTTCATACTTATATGATAGGAAAAGGATATTATAGTTGTTAAAATAGTAACTATATATATTTATTTTTTTTGGAAAGAAAATAGTATGTGATTTGTACCACTTCTTTTTCTTGGTTATACTATTTTGTAGTTGGAGGCAACCATGCCACAAATTAAAAAGTTATTAATTATTTGATTTCGTAATATAGAAAACTTAAAATTTAGATGTTAAGCATAAATTAATTCACACAAGCCGTTCTTGCAAGCTTAAATTCTTATATGTGATTTTTTTTTATCAATTGTTATAAGTAGTTTTTTAATATTATATATATATATTTTTTGATGAGCTTTAGCTGAATGCGTTAGCATACAACCAAGGTGATGTGGGTCAATATTATCTATTGGGCCAAGCTGATAAGCCCAAAGAAATGTTGTATATTTCTTCCTATTTTATTGATACACTTCGGTCCAAAAGCCTTGTATTTTCGGCCTCATTCAATTATTAGGATTGGAGTCCCAGTCAAAGCCTTACAAGGAAAGGAATCAATTAAGAAGATAATATCCAATCAAGATCCAATCAGATATAAATCAAGCAAAATCGGTCAAACTCTTACCATATTAGGAAGATTCAATCTTCCTAAAATAGGACCTAACAGGACGTACTTTCAGCATGATTTTCGGACAACCAAACCTTCCAGAAATAGCTTCAGCTACCATAAATAGCGATAGGAAGGAAATCAGCAGGATTAGTTTACCAAAATTGTATAAAAGTCATCTAGCTTGTATAAAGATCCGTGATGGATGATTAATAAATGACTCTTACAACTTTTTGCATCTTTATATATTTTCTACTCTCTATTTTTCTTATCATTTTATTGCTTTATACTCACTTTCTCGAATAATAATATACAAATATTATTGGTGTAAATCCCACGTGCATCAATTGGCGCCGTCTGTGGGAAATCGAGCTTCAAGGCGTGAGGTATATTTTTTCGTAATTTTTCAACATTGTTTTTTTCTTTTTAGCAAGCTTGATGGCAGGTCTCAATACTAAGGACGTGGACGAAACTTTGGATGTGGTGGGGAATAAGGAGGCGTTGCTCCCGGCGACTGGAGGCCACAACGCTCTTGAAACTTCAGCCATCCTAGCTAGGCGTTTGATCGACTAAATGCAGGAGACCCCCATAGCACATGGGGGTGGGATCTCAGTTGGCGAAAATGACATTTCTCCATCACCAGGAACTCAAGTTGTAGGGATGGAAAACTCCATGCAGGTTGCGCCTTCCTATCACTTAACTAAGGCGCAATTGCAGGAACTAATCGGCGCAGCCGTGCAGGCTGCAAAGGAAAACTCGAATCCGCATGGCCTGGGTAGGATGGAAGGGAGTCCGATACAGCAAGTACTTGGAAACGTCAATACTCTTGTTGATCTGGAATTCACTCTAGAAAATGGCTCTGGAAGACGTGCTGGTAGGACGGATTTTGTTGAGCAGGTGAATACACGAAGAGAGGGGAACCCCCCAGAAAATATCCTGCCCAGGAAGGCCGCCAAATGCGGCGCATTGACTTTCACGAGGAGGGAATTCAAGACGATGGGATCACACTCAACGCAGGCCCTCAGGAAAGGTTCCAGGAAGAGGGGTTACTCCTTAAGCACAAGGAAAAATATGGTACAAAAAATTGGGGCCCTCGCCCAGGACATGGAGGAAAAAAGGATCTCGACGAGGAGGTCAACAGCCACGAATCAGTTCACTCCTCAGGAGGAAATCCAGGAGGATGTGCGAAAACCAAGGAGATGGCAAACCAATGGGATCTCACGGCAAGGAGGATGGAGAAAGTGGAAAAAAGGATAGCTAGAGGAAAGATACGCACGGATCGGGGAATCCCGTTTACTAGCTCTATAATGCAGGAAGAATTACCGCGGGATTTCAAAATTTATTCCATGATTACCTACGATGGTACATCAGACCCTGAGGACCAGTTATACACTTTCAGGAATTACGCACTGTTACATAGATACTCAGACGCCATCAAATGTCGGGTGTTCCTGACAACACTCTCTAAGTAAGCACAATTATGGTTTAATCAGCTGCCTGAAGGATCCATTGGATCCTTCCTGGAGTTCAGCATGAAATTCCTCCATCAATTTGCTAGCAACAAAAGGCACGAGAAAACCCCGCTAAGCCTCTTTAACATAAAACAAAAGGGCGAGGAAACTTTACGATCCTACGTAAAAAGGTTTAATGCTGCCACCCTGGAGGTGCCATCGGCTACTGCCGATCTAAAAACAAGTGCATTCACGCAAGGTTTACATGATGAAGATTTGTTCAAATCACTAACTAAACAACCAGCAGGAGATTTCGATGAGTTACTTAGTCGTGCTGACAAGTATGTTAACATGGAGGATTCCAGCTAACCAGGAGGGCGGAAATGAGGAAGGAGCGGAGAGAGGGAGAAAATCAGGGAAATCCCAATAGCGGAGTAACACGAAAAATCCTTACGTGTATTAAACAGCAAGTGGACTGGTCGTGTGTAGTAATAAAGTGGACAATAAAGTCCAGGTTGTCGAAACTCAAGGACTTGTATTTTAGTTTATGATTTTAAAGCAATTGAAGAATTTAAACTAAAACAAGAATTAACTAAAATATTATGGAAGTAAGATATAAGAAACAAGATGTCGAAATCAAGATAGCTATGGAAGAGAGCAACTAAGACACGTGTGTTGGCATAAATTAATCAATTTTCATTATAAACATGTTCTCATATTATTAGACTAATGATGATTTGGTGGAAAAAACCTTAAATAATTACTACCCGATTTCTCGGCTGTAATAATCCTATGATTAATTGATGGTTCTCTAGATATGTCTATCCGAGAATCTAACCAACAATCATGCATTTAAGTTCTAGAATTTCCACGAATTAATCTGGCTAACTGCACCCGGGAATCTCTACCTATCTCTAGGGGCAATTCCCTATTTTTTACGGATTATGTGATGATCCTCTTTGCACCTTAAATTACCTTCTCTCGAATGAATAATTTAAGCAATAAATCATGCATATGGTAGCTAAGCATATGATGCATTCAAACAAGATCAAGACACAAAACAACAATAGAATTAATATGAAAAACACAATTTATAACTCAATTATCATAATTTAGCCACAACATGGCCTTAGTTTGAAGAATCTATTTCATCATAAAAGATAAAAGATAGGAACTTAAATTAAGATTCATATTCATAGACAAAAACAAATCTAAATTTAAGAAACTCCCTCGTATTTTTGATGGTTGAACTTCGATCTTCATCTCTTCCATGCTTCTTGATTTCTTCACCTTCAAAGGTTCTTGATAATCTTCATAACTAATCAAAGGATGATGATAGGATGTGTTTAGGCTCCCCCAATGGGGAATGTGTTTTCAAGTGTGTTTGTAGGATGTCATACAATCCTCCTCTTATAGCCAAAAAAATTCACCAACCAAGAACATGTGCTTCCATTCTCTTTTCTTTCCACCTACTATTCTCTTACTTTCCTCCTACCAAGAATGTGAACTACCATTTTCTTGTTTTCCACCTATCATTCTCTTACTTTCCTCCTACCAAGAATGTGAACTACCATTCTCTTGTTTTCCACCTACTAAGAATGGGAGCTGCCACTTTCGTGTTTTCCAGCGCAGGGATAGTGTTTTATTCATAAACTTCTCCACAGACCTCCGAATTGGATGATTCAAGTCCCCATGTAAAGATAAGACATAGCTCTAAAACTTTGTAGATGTACACTTCATCAAATTCGGTCTCTAAATTTATCCAAATGGCGTTCCAACGTGGAGATTGTTTCTGATTTGGCGCCCAGGTGTGCGGAAATGGTACTAAAACATGATCTTGGCTAACTCCAACTTATTTCTTGCTTGTTTGGTCGTGGAGGTGTGAAGCATCTTGGCCTAAACTTGTTTTATACGTCGTTTTTCAGCCCGTTCTTCGATTGTATCCATTTAAGGTCTGAAATCACTTAATGCACGAATTAAATGCACATGTGGAAAGAATCAAGCAATAAATGAACCTAAAACATAAACGGAAAGGGGCTTAAAAACACGTAAAAACGACTCCTATCAACTTGACACTAAAGAAAAAAGAGTAAAAAGCTGCTCATCGGGGAATTCATCTCCTATTGGGGTCTCATCCATTTTCTTATCCACTAATTCTAGTCTAGATAGGTGATCAGCTACTACATTTTCAGATCCTTTTTTATCTTTTATTTCTAAGTCAAACTCTTGTAGTAATAAGATCCACCTGAGTAGTCTAGGTTTTGCGTCTTTTTTAGCAAGCAAGTATTTCAAGGCCGAGTGATCAGTGTATACTATTACTTTGTTAAGCACAAGATAGGAGTGAAATTTGTCAAAAGCAAAAATGACAGCTAAAAGCTCTTTTTCAGTCGTAGCATAATTGAGTTGGGCCTCATTTAAGGTACGACTAGCATAGTAAATAGTATGAAAGATTTTACCCTTCCTTTGACCTAGTACGGCTCCAACGGCAATGTCGCTCGCATCGCACATCAACTCGAATGGTAGGCTCCAATCTGGGGCGGACATGACAGGTGATGAGATTAATTTCTCCTTCAGGGTGAGGAAGGCCTGCATGCATGCATCATTAAAGTCAAACACTGCATTTTTCATGGTCAAGTTAGACAGGGGTTTAGCAATTTTAGAAAAATTTGAAATAAAATGCTTGTAAAACCCGGCATGTCCCAAAAAGCTTCTCACGGCTTTGACCGTGGTGGGTGGTGGAAGATTAGCTATCACTTCAATTTTCGCTCTATCCACCTCAATCCCCTTGTGGGAGATCTTATGACCCAGAACAATTCCTTCTTGTACCATGAAATGACACTTTTCCCAATTTAAGACTAGATCAGTCTCCTCACACCTCTGCAAAACTAAGGTTAGATTGTGCAAACATCTATCATATGTAGAGCCAAAAACAGAAAAATCATCCATGAAGATTTCAAGAAATTACTCGACCATGTCATGAAATATAGCCATCATGCATCTTTGAAAAGTAGCAGGTGCATTACATAAGCCAAAAGACATACGCCTATAAGCAAAAGTGCCGTAAGGACAAGTGAAAGTAGTTTTCTCTTGATCCTTAGGTGTAATAGCAATTTGGTTATAGCCGGAGTACCCATCCAAAAAACAGTAATATTCATGCCCGGCTAATCTTTCTAACATTTGATCGATAAAGGGGAGAGGAAAGTGGTATTTTCGGGTATATTCATTCAATTTACGATAGTCTATGCAAACCCTAAAATCAGTGACAATTCTAGATTGAATTAACTCATTATTGTCATTACGAACTATTGTCGTACCTCCTTTCTTGGGCACTACCTGCGTTGGACTTACCCATGGACTATCAGAGATAGGGAAGATAATGCCGGCATCGAGTAACTTGATTACCTCTTTCTTCACCACTTCTTGAATTTGAGGATTAGACCTCCTTTGTGGTTGTATAGTGGGCCTTGAGCTTTTTTCCATTAAAATCTTATGCATGCAGATGGCTGGGCTGATCCCCTTGATATCAGCAATCTTCCATCCAAAGGCTTTTTTGTGATCTCTCAACACCTCCAGTAACCTTGCTTCTTGTTGATCTGTAAGAGAAGAAGAAATGATGAGTGGCAAGGTTTCATCGTCATTTAAATAAACATATTTAAGATGAGAGGGTAGAGTTTTTAGGTCAAGAGTTGGTGGCTCTTCAATAGATGGTTTGGAGTGGTTAGATAGTGGGCTATCCAACTTCTCAAATTTCTTCGTGGGGTATTGTGCATGCCTCTCTAAGCTATGAACAACTTCCAGTTGTTTATCACTGGCCGACTCAACATCCGTGGAGTTCATTATGCATACCTCAAGTGGATCATCAGAGATGTTTTCCTGAAAGTGCTCAATAATCAAAGGATCAAAAGCATCTATTCTTAAACATGACGCATCATCACCAACATGCTTCATAACCTTGTATACGTCAAAAGTAACTCTCTCCTCACCCACATTCAAAGTTAACTTACCATTGGCTATGTCGATCATAGCTTTACCTGTAGCTAGGAAGGGTCTTCCTAGGATGAGAGGAACTTCAACATCTTCTTCCATCTCCAGAACCACGAAGTCCATCGGGAAGTAAAACTTGTTAACTTGCACGATGACATCCTCTATGATTCCCTTCGGGTGTTTGATTGATCGATCTGCAAGTTGGAGGCTCATCGAGGTTGGCTTTGGACTCCCCAAACCCAATTTCTGGAACAACGAGTAAGGGAGAAGATTTATGCTGGCGCCCGAATCACATAGCACTCGGTCGAATTTGAGTTGCCCAATAGTGCAAGGAATTGTGAGGCTCCCTGAATCCTTGAGTTTCTGTGGCAACTTGTTCAACACCACTGCTGAGCATGCTTCAGTCAAGCACACCGTTCCATTGCTTTCCTACTTCTGCTTATTGGATAGAATATCCTTGAAGAACTTGATGTAATTGGGCATCTGCAAAATCGCATCAATAAAAGGAATATTAATTCGAACTTCTCGAAGAATTTCTAAAATCCTAAGAAAACTGTTATTCATATCTTTCTTATTCTTTTTATGTGCTAGGGGGAAAGGGAGACGTATTTCAATAGGATTAGACAAAGAAGGAGTCAAAGTTAGAGAAGACGCCCTGTCTGCCTGTGAAGTACGGACTTGATCCTGCCCCAAGTACGTACTTGAGCTGTGTGAAGTACTTACTTGGTTCTGGTCAAGTACGTACTTGGGAGACAGATTTGAATTTTCAAGTTTATCAAAAGTTTGAACATTGTCCTCTTCAAGTGCGGACTTGGACTGCTTGGGAGGTGCACTTTTCAATTCTTTGCCACTTCTCAGAGCGATGGCATGGCATTGCTCTTTTGGGTTTTTCTCTGTATCACTCGGCAGTGTCCCGGGTGCTCTTCCACCTGCATCAACCGATAATTGTGTAAATTGGTGCTGCATCTCTTTCATTCCCGTCATAACACCCTGTAACATCAATCGAAGCTCTGCGAATGATTCGTCTGATTTTTGCATGTGAGCCGCCAATCTTTCTTCGACAGTCGAAGGTCTTGGAACTTGACCTTGTGGCTTAAAATTTCCAGGCCTTTGAGTTTGGTTGTTGTAAAACGGAGGCCTCGGTGCTTGGTAGATGTCTTGTTGTGAATTTTGTGCGGGATTTGGCCTTTTCGGAAAATTCTCGGGTATGTGGAAGCTCATTGAGGCTTGTTTGAATTTCTGACATAGTTCACATCACTAATGGTTGGCTCTGCCTCTAGATTAACATTTTGTTCTACCTCTTGAGCAACAGCAACCCTTCGGGATTGTAGAGGAAACTCATCGTCATCTTCAAGGTACAGTTCATCATCCCATGCCATCTGCTCTAGTTTAGCCCACACTGTTCTGCTATCAAGACCCAAAAGATCACCGCCTGCTCCTGCATTAAGTCTGTGACGAATCCGAGACCGGACTCCATTAAAGAAATGTAGCACTCACTCGTCTCTTGAATAGTTGTGATCGGGGCACTTTCGAAGCAGACTCTTGTATCTTGCCCATGCTGATGCTAACGATTCATCCCGTTTTTGCTTAAAACCCTTGATCTCGCTTCTTAACTCGTTAATCCTTGATGGGGGGAAGAACTTGTTGAGAAACTCTTCGACTAACTCTTCCCACGTTTCAATGGATTGTGGGGGCAACGACTTGTACCACAAAGTCCCTTTATCCTTAAGCGAAAAATGGAATAATCGGAGGCGGATGGCATCAAGATCTCTTGGGTGGAATTGCATGGTAGATAACACATTCTCGAAGTGCTTTAGATGGTCATGAGGTGACTCTTTCGGATCACCATAAAATTGTTCAGCCTGAACCATGCTAAACATGTGAGGTGGAATGTGGAAGTTCGGCGTGGCAAAATTGGGGACCACAACAGGCCCCGGCGTAGTGTGTACACGGGCTGGCTGATTACCACGAACAGATGGAGGTGGTGCTGGTAGTGCCGGTTGCATAGCTTGGAACAGATTTTGCAACCATTCTCTATTCTCGGGCAGATTCATATCAGGGAAGTTGCCAGCCATAGCTCGATTTCTCTGGTTTGCATGAAGCGTACGCTCGATCTCAGGGTCAAATTCCTCTAAAGCCTCTCTTGAGGCTCGAGTCATTCACCAAAAGATCAACCTGTTTGAAACAAAGAAGCAAACCAACAGAAATTTAAAGATAGAAAATAACAGTAAGAATAATAGAAAATAATAAAACGACAAAAGAAATTAAAGCTAAAAATTGCAATAAAATCCGAAACTAAAATAAATCAAGTCCCTGGCAACGGCGTCAAAAACTTGACACGAAAAATCCTTACGTGTATTAAACAGCAAGTGGACTGGTCGTGTGTAGTAATAAAGTGGACAATAAAGTCCAGGTTGTCGAACCTCAAGGACTTGTAATTTAGTTTATGATTTTAAAGCAATTGAAGAACTTAAACTAAAACAAGAATTAACTAAAATATTATGGAAGTAAGATATAAGAAACAAGATGTCGAAATCAAGATAGCTATGGAAGAGAGCAACTAAGACACATGTGTTGGCATAAATGAATCAATTTTCATTATAAACATGTTCTCATATTATTAGACTAATGTTGCTTTGGTGGAAAAAACTTTAAATAATTACTACCCGATGTCTCGGCTGTAATAATCCTATGATTAATTGATGGTTCTCTAGATATGTCTATCCGAGAATCTAACCAACAATCATGCATTCAAGTTCTAGAATTTCCCCGGATTAATCCGGCTAACTGCACCTGGGAATCTCTACCTATCTCTAGGGGCAATTCTCTATTTTTTACGGATTATGTGATGATCCTCTTTGCACCTTAAATTACCTTCTCTCGAACGAATAATTTAAGCAATAAATCATGCATATGGTAGCTAAGCATATGATGTATTCAAACAAGATCAAGACACAAAGCAACAATAGAATTAATATGAAAAACACAATATATATCTCAATTATCATAATTTAGCCTCAACATGGCCTTAGTTCAAAGAATCTATTTCATCATAAAAGATAAAAGATAGGAACTTAAATTAAGATTCATATTCATAGACAAAATAAATCTAAATCTAAGAAACTCCCTCGTATTTTTGATGGTTGAACTTCGATCTTCATCTCTTCCATGCTTCTTGATTTCTTCACCTTCAGAGGTTCTTGATAATCTTCATAACTAATCTAAGGATGATGAAGATGATGATAGGATGTGTTTAGGCTCCCCCAATGGGGAATGTGTTTTTAAGTGTGTTTGTAGGATGGCCTCCAATCCTCCTTTTATAGCCAAAAAAATCCACCAACTAAGAACATGTGCTTCCATTCTCTTTTCTTTTCACCTACCATTCTCTTGCTTTCCATCTACCAAGAATGTGAACTACCATTCTCTTGTTTTCCACCTACCATTCTCTTACTTTCCTCCTACCAAAAATGTGAACTACCATTCTCTTGTTTTCCACCTACTAAGAATGGGAGCTGCCACTTTCGTGTTTTCCAGCGCAGGGATAGTGTTTTATTCATAAAATTCTCCACAGACCTCCGAATTGGATGATTCAAGTCCTCATGTAAAGATAAGACATAGATCTAAAACTTTGTAAAAGGACACTTCATCAAATTCGGTCTCTAAATTTATTCAAATGGCGTTCCAACATGGAGATTGTTTCTGATTTGGCGCCCAGGTGTGAAAATGGTACTAAAATATGATTTTGGCTAACTCTAACTTATTTCTTGCTTGTTTGGTCGTGGAGGTGTGAAGCATCTTGGCCTAAACTTGTTTTATACGTCGTTTTTCAGTCCGTTATTCGATTGTATCCACTTAAGGCCTGAAATCACTTAATGCACGAATTAAACGCACAAGTGACAAAATCAAGCGATAAATGAACCTAAAACATAAATGCAAAGGGGCTTAAAAACACGTAAAAATGACTCCTATCAAGGAGCAAGGAGATGGCATTCCCAAGGACCTATGACTGGAGGGCGAGTCTCATTCAGACCTCCCATCCCAATACCAAGAACGTTAACCCAACAATTAATGGAAGTAGAGAATAAAGGTCTAATACGTTGGCCAGCTAGCCCAGGAAGTAACTCTCAAAGCACTTCTAACCGACCTAACTGCCGATACCATCGGGAGGCGGGTCACCACATGGATGATTGTAGAGCATTAGCTCTGGAACTGAACGCTTAAATAAAACAGACAACTTGAAAAAATTCTTAATAAATAATAATACAGCTGAAAATGGCAACAATAATGGACCTGTGGGCAGAGGAAGAGGAGCGGCCTGGTTCCCAGAGCGAGGTAGGGGAAGAGCTTTAGGAAGAGGATTGGGAAGAACGGGATCAGGAAACCAGGGACATTTCCCCCAACCTCTCGGAGCCAACTCTCTTGGAGGAGGTAACAATGTGAGAACTTCCCCCAGCACGGATGGAAACAAACCGCTAGCAATGATTCACATGATATCTGGAGGATCGGAATCAAGAAGAGCTTTACGAAAGATTGCAAGACAGGTGGAAAGCGCTCCTGCCTATTTCCTAAACGTCAGCCAGGAACGTCCGCAGGAGGAAATTTGCTTTAGCACGGAGGATACTTCCACCATCCAGACGCCTCATAATGATGCTCTTGTTATCACCACCACAATAGCGAATTATAGCGTGCAGAGAGTATTCATTGATAGCAGGAGTTCTGTAGATATCCTTTTTTATCAAGGATTTGAGCAGATGACTCTGGGAGATGCCAAGCTGGAAGTAGTAAACAGCCCACTGTATGGCTTTGCAGGAGAATCGGTTATGCCAATGGGACAAATCACACTTCCCATGTCCCTAGGACAACCTCCCAAATAGAGTAACTAAGTTGGTGAAATTCCTGGTGGTGGATACGCCCTCAGCATACAATGTCATTTTAGGAAGACCATCTCTAGTACTTTTCGGAGCTGTGATATCTATCCCCTACATGAAAATCAAATTTCCTACACCCCAGGGGGTAGGAGAAGTTGCAAGAGACCAACATGCAGCACAGAAATGTTACTTGACATCGTTGAAAAAAGGAGATAGAACAATGGAGGACAAAAAGGAAAAGATGGAAAAAGGAGAAGGAGAAGCAGAAAAAAGGATATCTACACACATGGAGCCCATTGGAGAACTCATGAACGTTGAAATCATACCGGGATATGCTTCTAAAATAGTGCGAATTGGATCTCACCTGGAGGAGGATCTGAAGGAAAGGCTTATAAAATTATTGCGAGATTATGCTAAGATCTTTTCCTGGTCGCCTAACGACCTGATAGGAATAGACCCAGCCGTAATCGAGCATCACCTCAATGTTTACGCTGACGCACAACCCGTTATACAGAAGAAGAGACATTTTGGACTAGAGAAGGACGCGGTAATCAGGGGAGAATTGGATAAGCTGCTAAAGGCAGGACATATCGAGGAGATGCAATTTCCAGAATGGGTCTCCAACGTGGTGTTGGTACCTAAGGGAGGATCCAAATGGAAGATGTGCATTGATTTCCGAGATCTCAACCTGGCTTGCCCAAAGGATCATTACCCACTACCTAGGATTGATCAGCTAATGGACTCAATAGTAGGATTCGAGCTGCTTAGCACGATGGATGCTCAGAGCGGGTACCACCAAATTCCCCTGGACGTGGAGGATAGGAGGAAGGTCAGCTTCATCACCTCATTCGGCACCTACTGTTATGTAGTCATGCCATTTGGGTTATAAAATGCAGGAGCAACATACCAGAGAATGGTGGATATGATGTTCAAAGACCAAATAGGCAAGAATATAGAGGTGTATGTGGACGACATGGTTGTAAAAAGCAAGATGACAAACACCCATGTGGAGGATCTGCAGCAGACATTTGAAACATTGAAAAAATATAGAATGAAACTAAATCCTGCAAAGTGTACCTTTGGAATCAAGGGAAGGAGATTTCTTGGCTACATGGTTTCGGAAAAGGGGATAGAAGTTAATCCAGAAACAATCAAAGCTATTCAGGACATGATTGAGCCCCGGGATATCAACGAGGTACAAAGGCTAATAGGACGAGTCATGGCCCTTAGTCATTTTATCTCCAGGTCGGCAGAAAGGAGCCTACCATTCTTCAAGGTGCTAAGGAAAGCGGAAGGATTCAGGTGGACAGAGGAATGCTAGCAAGCTTTCAGGGAGCTGAAGGAATACTTGAACCAATTTGATAGGAAATTTCATGTTAAGATTTTGATGATGACAATTAGGAATTTTGTTAGACCCCAAAGTTATGTACGCTTAAATTTCATAGATACTTGTATAAGCGTTTGAACATTAGAAATGTATAGGCTCTTTTATCTTTTACTTTTGGCATTCTTAGATCAAGAAGTCGGTTAGGTTAAGCGTTTGATACTTTTTGAGTGAGCTTATCAAGACAGCGAAATCTAAAGACTTCAAGCGTCCAAGAAATCAATAGTGAATGAAGTTTGAAGAAGTTTACTCTAAGCGTCTGACATGTTCTGAGTGAGGTGTCAAGTAACGAAGACTAATGTCTCAAGCGTCTACACTTCTAAATGAAGTCTGAAGACTTTTCCAAGCGTCTAAACATTAAATAGTCCTCCAGATTAAATGAAACTTTCAGCTCATGAATGAAGCGTCTATCAAATGACAAACATTCTCCTGAAACGTCAGATCGGAAGGAGTTTAATGCAAATATTCTCAGAGCATTAAATGCCAACAGGCATTTATTTCAAATTGCATTAAATGCTGATAAGAGCATTAAATGTGATAAGCACTTTCAGACGTACGGAGAAGCCACCCTATTGGACTGTCAACTATTCAAAGACTGCAGCACCAACTTTTGTGCAGCAGATTTTCAGGAAAAAGGACAAAAGTTGTTCACTCGCGGAAGTGAGAGACACGCGCCCTTGCATGTGTCAAACGAACACTTTTTCCAAGAATGCCTATAAATAGAACTTCAACAACAAGCCAAATACATAACGAGAACAATTATCAAGCCAAATTGCTATTGCATTGAAGTCTCATTCCTTAAACTCTCAGAAAAGCCAGAATACTCAAGAAAATATTCTCTTTGCTTTTCATCAAATCCTGAGACAGTCAACCCAATATCTCAAACATTCTTTTTTGAAGAAACTACACTACTACTGAGATATTCCAGTTGTTTGAACTTCATCAAAATCAAACAAACCCTTTTAGAAAAACCCCTATCCATGCCTCGCGATCTATGTGAAGTCGAAGTTAGATACTTGCCATATTTCTGGGTGAAAGAAGCAAGGGGATTGAAGTGATTTGGAGCAGAAATTTGTGTGATCAAGGAGCTCAAGTCATCGACATCCATCTCTCCCTAATTTGTAGAAGATTCTGTGTGATTCTTTGAGAATCATTTTAGTGGATTGCTTCCAAGTGTTCGAGGAGAAGAATGACGTAGTTGGGATTACACCACCCAACAAACCTTACAAATATTGTGTCATTTACTTTTCAGTCAATTATTTTATCTAACATATCATTGCATAAACTGATTAAGTAAAACACAATCAAATGCTAAGCTACTACGAAATCTCTTGTGACGCTAAAGCTTTCAAAGAGGAGACTCCAAAAATCATTCCGCTGTGCTAACACTGATCAAAGAACTGAACGCTCAAACCTACTCGGTTAAAGTATTCAATTCTTGAAATCTAAGTTAACTTTATAAAAACAGTCTTCATTAGACGCTTCACCAAAGCGCCTATATTTTAAGTGAACGCTTAAGTTAAGCGTTAGACTCTTCAAGCGTCTACTTTTTCAAGCGTCCAAAAATAATTTCAGTACGAAATCTTTTGAAGTCGAAAAAGACTTCAGGGTCTATTCAACCCCCCCTTCTAGACCCTTTCGTATGCCACTTGGGACCAACACAATTGCCTTTGTTGACCAAACCAGTGAAGGGAGAGCCTTTAATATTATACTTATCGGTCGCTGAGAAGACTATTAGCTCCTTACTGGTCAGGGAAGAAGGCAGGACAGAAATACCAGTCTATTATATCAGCAAGGTGCTAAGTGATACAGAATCTAGATATTCAGAGATTGAGAAATTTGCGCTAACCCTCGTAATCACAGCAAGGAGACTGAAGCCGTATTTTCTATCGCACAAAATCATCATGAAATCCAACTAGCTGCTGAAAACGGTGCTAGGAAAAATAGGAAATTTAGGACGATTGGAAAAATGGGCGGTAGAATTAGGAGAATTCGAGATTGAATACTCAGCTCGGACTGTGATAAAAGCCTAGGCTTTGGATGACTTCGTTACGGAGATGACTCGGCCTGAACTTATAGAAGATAACAAGGAGAAGGTCTGGCTACTTCATGTAGACGGATCAGCCACTCTTGGAGGAAGTGGAGCTGGAATTGTGTTGACAATCCCTGAAGGAGACCAGTTGGAATATGCGATAAAATTTATATTTAAGGCCAGTAACAATGAGGAGGAGTACGAAGCCCTGATCATTGGACTGAAAATGGCCCTGAAAGGGGGGGCTAAAAATTTAATCGTATATTCAGACTCTCAGCTAGTGACCAAGCAAATAAAGGCCACCTACGAGGCCAAGGAGGCGAGGATGGCAAAATATTTAAAAACAATCGAAGTACTAAGGAAAAACTTTACCAAGCTAGAGATACACCAAATCCCCAAGCGTGAGAATACCAAAGCAGACTACCTATCAAAGCTAGGAAGTGCGGTTACAGACTGTAAAACCAGGCAAATCACCATCCATGCGGTAGCTAAGCTAAGCACGGAGAAGGAGGTAATGAACATTGGGAAAATCACAGACTGGAGGAAGGACATCATACAATATCTCACCAAGGGAGATTTACCAGAGGACAAATATAATAAGCAAATGATGCCTGCCAGGGCAGAAAATTTTATTATGACAGAGGGCGTGCTATATAAAAGAGGTTACGTCTAGCTATACCTCAAGTGTGTCTTGGAGGAGGAATGAGACTATATCCTAAGGGAAATTCACGAGGGATGCTGTGGCATCCACATAGGAGGAGCATCTTTGGCAGGAAAAGCTTTACGAGCAGGATACTTCTGGCCGAGCGTTAGGGAAGATGCGGCCGAGCTAGTAAGGAAGTGCAAGCAATGTTAGAAGCACACCAACCTTATACATAGGCCAGCTGAGTACTTGCACTCCCTTAGTGTCCCCTGTCCCTTTGCTAGGTAAGGCATGGACATAGTAGGACATTTCCCCCTGGCAAAAGCCCAAAAAAAGTTCCTACTGGTCGTGGTGGATTATTTTAGCAAATGGGTAGAAGCGGAGGCGCTAGCTCGAATCACGGAAGGAGAAGTAATGCGATTCCTATGGAAAAATGTTGTGTGCCGATTTGGCATCCCAAGGGAGATCATAGCCGATAATGGAAGACACTTTAGTGGAGCAACACTAAGAGAATGGTGTAAAGGCCTATGAATTCAGCAGTGATTCAGCTTGGTGGCTCACCCCCAGACAAACGGGCAAGTGGAAGTCACCAATCGGATTCTAGTACAAGGACTAAAAACCAGGCTGGAGGAGGCAGGAGGGAGCTGGGTGGACGAATTATCCTCTGTACTATGGTCCTACAGGACCACCCCAAAAACCACCACAGGAGAAATCCCATTCCAGTTAGTGTACGGCACGGAAGCTGTGATACCTCCTGAAGTTAGGATACCGACCCTCAGGATCGAGCATTTCGATGCGGAACAAAATGAAGCAAGAATGCGAGAAGAATTGGACATGATCAAAGAAGGAATAAGTAGGGCGTATCTACGCATTTAACTATACAAGCAATGCATCCAAAGGTCCCAGGCCAGCAAGGTCCGGGAGAGGGATTTCCAGGTAGGGGATCTCGTCTTGAAAAGAGTGGAGACCACTCACGCAGTGAAGAAACTAGGGCCTAACTGGGACGGTCCATACAAAGTCACTAGAGTGCTAAAAAGAGGAGCTTGTGAGATGCAAAACGGAGAAGGGAAGCAACTTCCCCGCCCTTGGAATGTCCAGAACCTAAAGAGATTTTACGTCTAGGAAGAGCAGTCTCGTATTTCTAAATTCATTGTATTTTCCTAATCAGGAGGGTGGTCAGGAAGTTTGTGAGCCAACTTTGCAGGGCGAGAATATGCAACACAAGCTAAGTAATATTATGGCTATTTTCTTTTAAATTACTTCCTGTTGATTGTATGATTTATTTTGTAGAAAGTGTGACCTATAGAAATGCGTCCTTTTATTTCGTATAAATTGCCACGTTCACACACATCGA
The DNA here is from genome assembly GCA_019426215.1 of Buddleja alternifolia. Classification (NCBI taxonomy): domain Eukaryota; kingdom Viridiplantae; phylum Streptophyta; class Magnoliopsida; order Lamiales; family Scrophulariaceae; genus Buddleja; species Buddleja alternifolia. The sequence goes on along the minus strand of CM033391.1, from coordinate 8,855,105 downwards.
AGACAAAGGGGCGTTGGTGGTGTGAAGTAGACAGTGTTTAGGAAAATTGGGTGGGTAGCCTAGATCCGTCCAGTCAAGAGAAAATTGGCTGCAGATCCATCTGGCCCCATTCCAGGAAAAGAAATAAGGATGGTCAAAGAAGAAATAAGGTTGGAGACTTCTCAGTTTATTTCTTAAATTCGGAGAGATAAGGATGGATCGGAGTGATAAGGGTGGGGGACAACCTCCTGGTTGATCCCTAGGATGGGGTGAAACATACTAGGTCCACTCGTACTCCCTGGCGATATAAGGGGGATTCAGGAGAAAATGTAGGAAAAAGGAAGGAAAACCCCCAGTAGCACACGGGCCAAGTGCAAGCCCGGGGACGAAATTGTGGTACGGAGTGAAGAATTTCTGGGAGTTAAAAGGTCAACACATCTCCAATATGTGCAAACTCTTGTCACATACTTCTTTATCCATGCAATGCATGTGCTTATTCTCACTATTTATGGCATGCTTGTCCTAATTATCTTGCTACCTAGCTAGCTGAGAAACTGCATAAGGTACTTGCCCAATTTAATCATTGAAATGTTCTTAGATAAGGTGGTACTAATTTCATAAGCACACATGCATCTACGTTCTAGCAGTCAAAATGTGCAAGTAATTCCAAAACAAAGACATGAAGAGATACGATAGAAATACTGTTCAAACATCCACAAGGCCAACACCCAAAAGAGAAAGCAAAAACAAACATCCCATGCCTCACAGGGTAATAAAAACCAATAAAAGAAAATATTTGTCTCTAGGCCATCACATGACCTAGCTAAAATAAGATGATTGTTTCTCACATAGAGGCAGGAAGATCACTCTGCAGCTGCAGGAGTATTATCAGCTACATTCTCCATTGTACCCGCAGGAGCCTCAGCTGGATGATTAACTTGGTTTTTCGCGACCTGACCGGGATTTGGGCCAATTTTTTGCGCAGCTACAGGAGGAATTGCCCCTGGAATATTCTCAGCTGGTGGAGTAGGAGGCTTCAACAGCGCAATATCCATCGTGGCGTCCATATCTAAGAAGGTGGTGTCACTCCCAGTAGGAGGATAACTAGCAGCGGCAAACTGGGATCGGCATCCTTCGAAACCTTTCTCAAAGTAATCTAGGGTCTTGTCATGAACCATGTTTTGGAACTCGCTGGACGCCAGGAATTTTGTTCTATATTGCTCTAGGAATATTTGCCCCTCTGCAGAATGAGGAAAGTCCTCCAAACCCATCTGGCGACCTCGGAGGATCGCATCTTGAATTTCCAGCTCCTGGTGCTCCAGGGCGCTCTTCAACCGATCCTCTAAGACCCTAGCTCTTCAGCCGATCCTCTAGGACCCTAGCTCTTCCTGCTAAAGCAGCAGCACGCGATTCCTGCTCCTGGATGTCCATAAGGGCTTTTTCCTTTTCTTTCTGCCAAGCTTGCTCTAGGGAGAAGTAGGCAGCCACTTGCTTCTTCGTCTTAGCTAGATCCCTTTTCAGATCATCCACCTTGGTGGATTGACTAACGTCAATTAAAGTTTGGCCAGAAAGGAGGAAGAATTGTGCAAACAGGGGGAAAAACATAATTAAATAGCACAAAGTGGTAACGGGAAACTTCCAAGAGAAAGCACATGTGGCCTACCTTAGGAGACATCTCGATTAGCCAATCAATCTTCTCCTGAGTAGGGAGGGATCTCAGCAGCTGGTGATCCACAGAGTTGGCCATGTTTTTCAAATAACTACGGGCGAGTACGAAGAGCAGGGGACTCAGTGGTATTAAAAGTCAGGAAAGGCATGACATCCTTAAAAGCCAGACTAGCTCCGGCATTGCTGTGCTTTGGAGGGGGATTGTCAAAAGAACTGTCAACCGCTCTCTTTCCTGCAATAATTTCCCTTGCTTTGGCGGAATCCCTGCTAAGAGTGGCGGGAGGGTCGCGAGCAAAAGCACCCTGGACTGAGGCCTGAGGAGAGATGGCAGGGGTTTGCCCAGCAGGTAGTTGGGATCCAGGCGGAGTAACAGGAGGTGTAGCAGTAGGAGCGGCAGGAAGGACCAGAGGAAGAGCCCCTGAAACCCTCTGCCTTTGCTGCTTTGATTCAGCAAGACGGGTAACATCCATTATTTCGGCTGCAAAACAAAAAGGTGCCTACATATGACTTCTTTTGACGGAGGCATAGTCAGATTCAATTTAAACCACTTAGATTTTTACACAACAATTTCTTGACATGAATTGGTATGTTAACACTTGGCTATTGACAGAATTTTCAACCTTAGTGCTGTCTTTGTTGTCCTCGGATGAGTCACCGTTGATTTCTTATTTCAATTAGTAATGAGAGAGAGAAAACTCCATACGGGGCATTAGGAATTATAAGGAATTGTAGGTGCAGAGTTGTTCCTTCACGAATTCATGAGAATTAGTATTGAATATCGTAATTTTTGTCATTTGATAGATACTAGCGTATGACTTTGAATATTTCGAGATCTGTTTATGCACCGTAAGACTTAGGAGATTTTGAGGTAAGGGATTCTTGGTCTTCTCTGCTTTTATTTTCTGAAATATTAAATATATGATATACAATTTAGTTTTCATACTTGTCTCATTGTTTAGAAATAACTATTTTTTAACAAAACATCACTCTTGACGACAATGAGATATTTTTAAAAAAATGGTCAAGTTATGAATGAAAATACTTTTTGATAATGTGTGTGAAATTGTTTCTTTTAAATCACTTTATCGATTACATGGAGATACTTATATCGTTTTGAGCTCTCAGATTTGCCTATGATTTGTTTGGACCCCAACGGGGGATTGTTGGCTCGGAACTAGTTCCGATTATTATATTGGCCGCCAGCTGGATTATAGCTGGATCATTGAATTGTATTGACCATGGATATCCATTTAGCTGACCTCCCTGCCACGGGATAATAGTGGCCATAGTGTATTGTCTGTGAGCTATAGCAGTATATTTTTGTCTATTTGATTTGGTTACATTGAAAGTTATTTGTACTCCATGTTAATATTTTGGATACTAATAAATATTTGGGTTTTCATGTGTTGTTGTACTAAATCAAAAATATGCTTGATCCGGTGGAGAATCCTTTAATCGCTTACTGAGTATCGGACTCATCCTTTACTAATATTTTTTCAGATACTTAGTGATTTCCTTGGAGTTGGGCATTAGAGAAGCAAAGTTGGGTCAAGACTTCTGGTAGATTAAATTAGACAAGATGCTATCCTTTATTTTGGATAAACTAGATTCAAGTTTTTTTTTGTCCCGTTGCTGTTTTAGTAAATTTAGAGTTCTATTGAACTGGCTTATATTGTGGGTGTTAGATGTTCAAAACTTTGAGAATTTGGTTTGGATTTATTCAAGAACTATTTAGTTTAGAATACTATTTTGTTGCTTTCGCTATTTGAGAATTTTGGTATTCTTGGAATTGTGGCTTCGTGTCAGCGTGGTACCGAATTGCGGTGACATGGCCGGTCGCATTCTAAATTCTAACGTGACAAGAACAATTGGTTTCTAAAACAAAAAGTTCCATACCTGGAGTCTTGCTACGGTTAGGACATTCTCTTTTCCAATGGCCTAGCTCACCACAAAAAAGTCACCTACTCATCTCCTTAAGCACTTCTTTACGCTTTTTGTTCTTTCATTTCTTATTTCGTATTTCTTTACGAGCTTTCATAGGTGCTTCCATTTTCCCTTTTCCTTTCTCATGTTCGTGGACATCCAATGGTACATTCTCAGGAACGGCAATTGTATTCCTTTTTCTTTTAATCCACATTTGTTTTTGTGCAATTTCGAGTTTGTTTGTCAACCCAGCTAACGAACCCTCGATATCGTTCATATCAAAGTTCATGATGAAATAGTAAAAGGAATCAGGAAGTGACAGCAGATCAGAAATCGGGTTTAACTACTCTAATGAAGAACATGATATTACAAGTGCATCTTCAACGTGATTCTTCAAGTCTAAGGTTCATGGGCACCTATCACAACTAATCAGTTTTGTCATTGATAGTCATAGAGTGAAACCCATGTGACAAAACTGATGCGAGTCTTGTTCAAACTCACCAGTCCCACTGACGTGTCTATGACACAAGCTCCCACTAACCCATAGTGTTTGACTGACACTTCTATGTCAAAGATTTTGTCATACAAGTCTTATCCAATTTTAATATCCAGTCAAAACTCTCTACAACTTGGGAACGAGTTCAGAGATCAAGTACCAAACACCTTTAGTGTCAATCTCCCTAACCCATAAGGATTAGAACTTCCGCCTTGATCTCATGGACTTAATGTTGTTTTTTAACTTACAAATGCCAATAAGAAAAAACAACACAAAGGCCCTTTATTAATAAATAAATGTTCAATTACAAATAATATGCCCTATACTATCTGTTGGGAAAAATAACGAAAACGCAGCGGAAACGATGTAATTTAAATTTTTTCAAATTTTCCTATTCAGGATCAACCCGGGGTTTTCTCATGCGCATATACAAGATTTCGATACTTTACCCATTGCAGCGAAGTGGTTGGAGAATCTCAACTTCTTGAATTCTTCAAGCTTTTCGCGAACTGATCCGACTGACTGATTGATGATCTGAGCAGTACAAAGGAGCAGCCTTTAAATTATCTCGCCGGAAAACTTGAACGTAAAAATCTCTCCTTTTTGGTTATGGAGGCCGACGACTAGTAGAGAGGAGAGTGAGCATTTTTTTTTTGTTTTCTTGTAGCTCAAGTGTATTGTAACTTGTATTATGACCTAGGTTTAATTATCAGTTACAACCTTGGAGTTTGAAGAGCCCATGCTGGACGCCTACTAGGCCACCCCACACGGTTATGGTGCACTGCATGGTGTACCAATTTTAAGCTCAATCCAGTCTTTAATTTAATTAATTAATTCAATCAAATTGATTAATCTAATTATATAACAGATGAGATAATTAATTAATTTTATTTCTCTAAGAAATAATATATTAATTCATATAAATGAATTAACTTATTTCCAAATAATTGATTCCATTTAATAAATATTAAGTATCCAATACTTAAAATATTGCTACAAGAAATACACCATAATTTCATTCATTTTTTTCTTTTTAAGCGTGACTCTTTAGGTTCATCGATATTTGGCAATGGGAGGATTCCATTGAATGTGGGTAACAGCTAGCCAGTCAAGTGGCCCACATCGTATTACAAATAAGATAAAATGATTAGATCATTGTTTACCTTTCCTATTGTAATTTCCATGTGAATACAAACTCTTCATTTCCTTATCCCGGTCAAGTAAGAGTCATTGTTTAGGTCAAACTCATAAACTTGATTCTATGCAGATCAGTGAATGTTTTGGCCAAAGACTTTAAGATCAGTGAATGTTTTGGCCAAAGACTTTAAGACTAACTTACTTATAAATGCATAGGATAATTCCTCGTTCACTTTTGAGGGATTGAATTTCATCTTGAATATCAGTTAAGACTACTACTTGCCATTAGGTTGCAGTTCGAGGTCGACCCCACCAAAGGATGAATTGGGTTTAACTACTCTGATGACAAACCTAATATCACAAGTATATCTTCAACACGATTCTTCAAGTCTAATGTTCGGACACATCAATTACAATTTAATCAATTCTGTCATTGACTGTCAAAGAGTGAAAACTCATGTGACATAATCGATGCGAGTCATATCTGAGTGCCACGACCTTCATCAGTGCACCTATGATATGAGTTCTTCACTACTTCCTAGTGATTGACGGGCACTTCTATCGTCAAAACTCATATCATACAAGTTTTGATGATTTTCAATGCCCAATTGGGAATCCTCGAATTGCAGACCATTTTAGTATGCAAGTATTAAACTCTTCTAGTGCCTTAGAGAGTTTACTCTTGTATTCATAGAATTATAGATGATTACAATATATAAATATCAATAGTAAAGTAAATACCTAAAATGCATGTTATTAAAAGAATAATAACAATTACAATTTTGTAATGTTCTTTCTTTCTCTAATCCTCTAATGACATTTGAGGACATAAACCTAACACTATCCATCCTCTATGGCATATGGAATCTAAGGGAATACCACCACCAAACCCTATGTAATTTTATAATTTCATACTCTCCCTTTCCATTAATGATGGCTGAGGCCGTTAACTTTTTCTGTGAAATGACCGTTATGCACTTTATTTTGTTTTCCTTTATTATCAACCTTTGATCAATTTCAATCAACCATTAGATTTTGTTCATCATATTTTATTTTAATTAAGTAAAAAGTAATTATTTTCTTAAAGATCTCAACCATTAGATTAATGGATCTATGGGCCGACTTTTCTCACCTTTCTAAATCATCATTTTCTTTCATTTTCTTTAATCAAGAGATCATATTTATTCTTCAAAATATCATTAATAATAATAAAACATCAAATATTTTTAGGAAAATTGAATTAATTAGCAAAACATCATTAAAAAAAACCTAATAAAAAAAACCCTAAAAATTAATATTGTACAAAAATCAGAAAAAAAGATAGAAAAATAATAAAAATCAGAATGCAATAAAAAAATCTTGGAAAACAGAAAATCCAGAAAGAAAATAAAAAAAAATGCAAAAATTTAGAAAAACGATCATAATTTCAAAAAAGAGTAATTAGAACAAGATGAACAATGGCCATTCCGATTTAAGGTTAGGAAAATCCACAAAATTCTAAAGATGGGGTTAGGCGGGTCTAGCTACTGCATTTTTGGGATGGAGGTACAGATGTGACTGTGGATTTGTGTGGAGGTAGGGCTATCACCGTTGATTTGCGTTGGAGGAGGAGCATCCGTCCATTTCAATTGAGGAATGTGGTCGTGAATCTCTTTTGGAGCATGAGTTATACGTTGGGGCAAGAGTGACTAGTATGGTTGCAGTATTGGGTAGGTGGGATGGTGGCGGTTAGAGGCTTGAGTGTGGTGGTAGCGACCATGAAGAAGAAGAAGGTTGTGAAGTGAGTCTGAGAAAAATGGGTTTATCAAAGAAGAAGGTGGGGAGGAAAATAAAAAGAAAAAAAAGGAAAAAGGAGGGCATTTTTAGTTTATTATACACTCATTTTAACCTGAAAAATGCTAAACAAAAAATGTTGCTTCGCACAATCCGCATGAAGGCCACCATCCGGTTGTAAAGGAAGGGGATTTTCGTGCAGTGTTTCTCATAACACAGGTGTATAAGTGACTATATTTTTTACACAGGGGGATTTTGTGCAAATTTCGTGTTTCACAGGGGGGCGGTAAGGAATTTCCCCTTTAAAATTTGACATCCACCACCCATATGTATAAAAAAATTATATGTACTACCCTTTTTAACATTATTTTTTTTCTCTGTATTTTCTATTTCTTATTCATTCCTTTCTTGTTCTTATTAAATAAAAAAAAAGTAGAAATTAATCTCAGGAAAGTTTTTCATTAAAAATAATTCTAAAGAATAGTTAATTTTATTAAAAAAAAGTATAGCAATTAATGTGTCAAATAATTTTTTTAATAAATTATTAGTTCTCTCTTTTTCAATGAATAATAACGAGTTTATATCTTATAGATTTAAATTATTATTCATTGAAAGTTGATAGAGTATTACTTTTAATTTCAAACTCCCATTTTATTTTCTCGTCTTATTCTTTTTTTTTTTAATAAGTAAATAGAAGACTATACAAGAAACGGAATAAATATAAGGGGAATTTAACCATTCATTAAGGAGGAAAATATTATGATTTAAAACATCTAACCTGATAGTGAAAATGAGCAATGAGACGCCTAAATTACCAAATAATATGTAGGATCTCTTCAATATCTACTCCAACGTCATCAACGGGTCCTTAAGCAAAGAGATTAAAATGAAATTGCTATTTCAATTTTTAGATTTTTATTTATTGCAATACTCAATAATAATATGTTTATAAAGGTATAAATTTTTATAGTTTATAAAATAAAATAAAGCACAACTAATTTATTGAATATTTGAAATATCAGAAAATATAATTCAAGAACCACAAGAAAGGCATTTGAGAGACCAAGTATTTAAATTTATTTAAAATAAATTTACGATATGAAATATAACTGACAACTCATTAAAATAAATTTTCATATTAAAAAAACTCATGATAATATTTAGTCCCAAAAGTTGATAATCTTAAATTTTGTGTATCCCAATGAAGGGTATTTTAGATAAAAAAAACTTTTATGAATTTTTTGGATATAAAATCTATTTTAGGGGGGGTTTAGTAACTTTTTCTTTAATATATTACTTGGGATACCTAATTTTAAATAAAAAACTAATCATTAGAATTATTTTTGATGAAAAACTTTCATGAGTGCAATTTTTTTTAATAATTAATAAAAAATAGAAAGGAAGAAAAGGGAAATATAAAACAGAGAAAAAAAGTAAGGGTAGAAATGGGAGTACATATAATTTTTCATGTAAATGGGTAGTGAACGCCAAATTTATGAGTGGGGAGGTCATTGCCAAATCACAATTCTTCAGAGGAAATGGATGCAGATAATTCTATAAACAATAGTATATAACATTGCTATAATTGATTATAGAAGAATTGATTTGATTTTGACAAAAGCTTCGGTTTCTAGTTTTGCCAAATTGTGATTTTGAAAGGTAAGAAGATCTAAATGAGATTAGACGAAGAGGGCCAAACACAGATACAAATTGCCTTTGCACTCTAAACATAAATCTTAGGCTATGTTTGGATATTTTTTAAGCCCATTTTGGTCTGAATTTTTGGCCCAATCGTATTTGGTTAACACAATTTTGAGCTAGAAAAAAAGAGACTTTTTGGCCAAAATAGAATACATTTTTTCTCTCTTTCCGACTTATTGTCTTCACACTTTGTCTCCCACTTTTCTCTCTCTTACTTTGCCTTATCTCTCTCTCACTCTCTCTTGTATAACTCTCTATTTCTCTCCCTGTATCTTCTCTCTCTTGTATGTTTGTAACTCTCTCTAACTATCTTGTCTTGTATCTCTCTCTCTCTCTCTCTCATTTTATCTTAACCAACAATACAAATGCATTTGTAAGTATACATGTGGTATATATATTGTTAGGAATTTTATGTTAAATGTTTTGATGATGACAAGATAGGATTTTATGTTAAACCCCAAAATATAATGTAAGTTTATGTTTCATAGATCAATTGTATAAACGTTGAAAGTATATAATTTTGTTAGACTTGTAATTTTTATCTTTGTAGATTTTAGACTAAGTATTAGATACCGAATCGCTAATAGAATTCTTGGTGAGTCTATTAGAGATGAAGTTGAAGATCAGCGTCTGAAGTCAAAAGAAGATGAAGATTTATCCTTAGCATCTGTCAAACGCTAAAGGACTATTTCAGGATTCATGAATCAAGCGCTCAAAACACTCTAGCAATCAGTATCAGATTTACCTGAGATAAATTCTCAAGTCATGAAGGACTTAAATGCAATCATTCAACGGACATTTATTTCAAACGGAAAATAAATTCAAATGCATTAAATACCTGATAAGTGCATTAAATGTGATAAGCCAATATGACTTGTGAACATGCCACCTTTTTTACTAGACTGTCAGAACTTCAGAGTTTATAGCTGCTCCCGTTCAAACGGAACCAGCAGGATTTCAGGAATGTCAGAGAAAAGGTATAGTCACGCGCCCCGTGAAAGGCACGCTCCTACATGTGTCCAACGGACATAATCCCAAGAATTTCCTATAAATACCCCATTTCAGCAAACCCTAAATATAGAGACATATATATATATATATATATATATACGTACATGCACAAGAAAACTTTGCTAAAAAGCTTAGAAACTCCATAGCCAATATTCTTTCAAGCTTTTTACATACATTCCTTACAGTCACAAATATCTCAAACATCTTCCAAAGAAGAAACCTAAACTCTTACTGAGATAATCCAAGCTGTTTGATCTTTCCAAAAACAAACAAACCCTTGTGATAAAACCTTTAACCTTTCATCTGAGTGAGAAAGTAGTTGAAACCCCTTACATGCAATATTTCTGAGTGAGAGAAGCTTGTGGAAGAAGATCTTTATTGGTGCTGAAATATGTGTGATCAAGGAGCCCGAGATCATTTTCACCTATTTACTATCTTGTAGAAGTTTCTGTGTGATTCTTTAATAATCATCTTAGTAAATTCCCTCCAAGTGAAAAAGGAGAAGAAGGACGTAGTTGGGATTACATCACCCAGTGAACCTTATATATCTTGTGTCATTTACTTTCACTATTATCTTGCTTCATATTATTCTATCTATTCTGAAAAAGACAAGTTAATCTGATAAGCAACTATCTAACTAAAACGAACGCTACAGCTTTAAAATCATTTCCGCTGTGCTAACCCTGATTAAGCGATCTAAGCTTTACCCTACTTTGGTAAATTGCCAAAATCACCAAGTCTAAGTTATCTTTACTGTAGCGCCTGACCCGAGCGCTCAGCTTCCTAACCGTTCTAACCTTTAAAAGTGATACGAATTTTTTTGAAGTCGAAAAAGATTTCAGGGTCTATTCAACATCCCCCCTTTTAGACCCTTTTGTATGTCACTTGGGACCACCATATATATATATATATACATAACATTTATATATATATATATACGTATATACACGGAATATTTATAAGTTTATATATATCCCATATTTATGTATCCAGAATATTGCTACATACAAATATTCCATATAGAATATATATATATATATATACATATACTATGATCACTTGTACATTAAAATATATTTATGTATGTACAAAATATTTATAAGAAAAATATATTTAAACACAATATATTATAAATATATGTGTGTGTATCCTATGAATATTTATAAATCAACTTATATATATATATATATATATCAAGGGTACGAAATATATATAATACTGTATATGAATATATATGTATACAGAGATTGTTGATAAATTACTATATAATATTTGTAAATGAATATATATATATATATATATATTGAGATCATATATAAATATTCTTCAGCGTGTATATATATGTGTGTACATATGTACCATTTTTTTTTTATAATATAAACCATAGACTACTATATATATACATATATAAATATCCAACTATTTATTTCTATATATTATTAAAATTATAAAACATATATATTATATATAAACTATTATTACACACACACGCACACATATATACACATATATTCATCCATATAACTATTATTACAACCTTAATATTTTATTATAACTATCAATCATTAACTAATTATTAACAGACAAAACTTCATAATTTGATTGCTACAGTAATTTTTGTTACCTCTAGTAACAAAACCGAACACTATTCTACAAAAAAAGAAAAGGCACCCAAAACCAACTCTCAAAGTAAAATCAAACACAATCTCATCAAATATGTACGTGTCCCAAAAAAATTCTCACCAATAATTTTTACCAAAATACCATCCCAAAACATAACGAAACATAGCCTTAGCTTTCAAACCGATCAAACTAGGTATTAGACTATTAATCCAACAACTCTGATGTAGAATGGGAACACTTGTGCAAAGGCCAAAAAAATTAAAAATAATTTTTTTTTTCTGAAAACAAGAAAATAAGGCTTTAATTGGATGAACACTCCATTTCCAAAAAAATATTTTTCAAACATTTTTTCTCCCAAAAATACGTTTGGTTGGCATATCATGAGAATTTTTTTGAATAAAAATCTCAAAGTTTCTATGAAAAATTCTTGGAAAAAAAGAAAAAAATACATTTTTACTATTCATGATTTGACAGTTTATTCACCAACTAAAAGGGTTTGGTCCGGCTATTGTTCAACACCGAAAATCAAATTAATTATATATTCTAATGTAAAATAACGTAACGAGCAAAATAAGATCCATTTTGCCTATTTTTTGATGACTAAATCGATGAATTTGACTAAGATATGTTATGAAAAATTATATTTAAACATTAATATAAACAAACTTTCACAATAAAAAACATATCACATCAACCATAATCATTACATATTTTTCTCTAAAAAAAACTCATCCAACCACATTTCTAACACAACATTTCTTATCCCTAAAATTTTTTTTTCTCACTTTTGTCATAAAAAAAAATTCTCCAAGATGGATATGCCATCCAATTAGGCCCTAAATTACCTAAACTCGTTAGAAACTTATTTTTAGTAAGTAAACTAGTTAGAAACTTGAAAAATGAACTCACACTCACACACACACACACAACATATATATATAAAATATACGGATCACAAATATTAGGAAAATTATATGTTAAATAGATTTAATAGTACACAATTTGTGGTCTCAAAAAAATAACCACATAATGTACTTTCGGACTATTAAAATTGATCAGACATCGAATTATCCCGAAAAGCTATTATGTCATATTCATACGTATGATACGGAAACACAAGAAAAGGGCTCGTGAATTCATCGTCCAATCGTCATTTTCACTTTGTTTTCACTTTTCAGTGGAAAGAGAATTTCATGGGAAGCTTCATTTTGTCCCTTTCTCTATGTCTCACTTGATCAAAGTCCGAGTCCTTTTACTGTGTGAGCACAAACCAGTATGAAATTTCTTGGGCTTTTCTTTTCTTCTTTCGAATTTTCTTTTCTTTTCTTAGTCACGAAGATTATGAAAGTCCTTTTCACTGTGCACCAATCCGACACTATTGTCAGCTTACTTGGTCACCAAGATTGTCACCACTACTTAAACCCTCAAAAACAACATCTGCTCTCTGTTTCTGTGTATGCATACATTCTGAGATATATTTATTACTATCAGGTATGAAAGAAATTTTGAGCATTTTTTGCATTATCTTTGTGGGTTTTTCTAACACTACACAAGACACTGATTTTCGTTTATGTTACTTACAGCATTATTTGTGTTTGAACTGTGCTTGAATGCCTTGTTTGAAAGGCTTGGTGATTATATATATATATATATATATGTGTGTGTGATACTCATAAATCATAAAAATATACACATGAATGCCTGAAGGAGTGATTTTTGGCACTAGTACTACCCTTCTTCATTTGACATCATTGTCCACCTTTATTTTATATAAGCACATGGTATATCATAATTGCCGTATAAATTAATATGTAACCATGGAAATAGATCGAATTGGTTTAGTGAAAATTAGATGAAATTGTAGAAAAAGATTAATGTGGTTGATATTATTTTCCCCCCCTTATATTTATATGAGTCATAAATTCAATCATAATATACTCCATAATCCATATCATGGCATATTAGAAAAGAAGCAGTTTGTATGTACCTGGATGGTGTTAAATGTCCTCTTTTTATTTATGTGTGCTTTTACCTTTAATATCATATCTGATAGTCCGCTTCACCCAATATTCTTTTGCTAGGAGTTTTAGATAAAAACAATGAAAATGTAGACGTTTTTTTAATGCTAACGTTTTCCCCTTAAAATTGTGGTGATAATGTCTTTAAGTTCAAGCCATATAGTCTGCTTGAAAAGTAAATGCACTGATGCTTTGTAAGTTAATGCCATATAGTTTGCTTGATAATTAAAATTACAATAATAAGTCCGTTTCATATAAATTTACTTTTCATTCTATTTGTGCTTATAGTAAGACAACTATCGCCTTAAACTTTTAATAGAAAATGCACGGTATTTGACCACAGTATCTGGATTATTAATATATTGGATAAATCTGCATTATAATAACCAAATAGAGCTCAAATCTTAAAGCACTGAATAGAACTAAATGCAGATTATTATCTTAGCGATACGGACTTTAAAGCATTGGATAGGACTTACCTGGAGAAAGCTACGGCATAATATCTGAATTTTAAATCACTGAATAATAGTTAAATTTTTGTTACCTTTAAGCCAAATTCAATTTATCTTTGTGAGTTTTCTAACAGACATCAACACTACACCGAGTCGGTAATTTTCAGCATTATTGTAGCATGTTTGTTGTTTGGTCATCCCAGTTGTCTATTCAATATGATTTTGATGTATCTGTATTTTATTTTTGGGATTGTGTTAACTTTTTGTTTAGAACTCTGCCTTCACACTCATTTTTCCTAGGAAATACTGGTTTTGATTTACTTGAACTTTTGTTAGTTAAGAGAACAAACAAAGGAGAAATTAATGGAAAGAACTGAGATGACATCCAATGGCGGAAACCAGCAACTTTTCGCTGATCCTGTCCCTTTCGCCAGAAGGTAATTAATATCCTACTGTTTTCTAAATTTAAAAGGGGAAGGACATAATTTGTTATTCGTTATGAATTCTTAAGAAGTTTTATTATGTTCATATATATATATATATCTATATAAATTCGCCTATTTTATACAAAAGAACATTGTGCATTTTGATTCTTTTTACCCTGTGAATAAATTGCATTCCAAGTTGGACGCCTACAAGAAACTTGGAGGCACTCAAGTTATAGTTACATAATCTGTTACTTATACTTTTTTGTTGAGACATTCTTTCTTTATTCTGCTTTTAGCTATCAGTTGGAAGCATTGGAGAAAGCCCTGAAACAAAACACCATTGTTTTCTTCGAAACTGGTACTGGGAAGACTCTGATAGCAATCATGCTTCTTCGCAGCTATGCCCACCTCCTCAAAAAGCCTTCACCCAATATTGCTGTTTTTTTGGTCCCTACTGTTGTTTTGGTCACCCAAGTAAGGGTTTTAGTTTGCATTCATGTTTTTATTTGGATATACAATTACACACACACACACACACACATATATATATTCCTTTATAGAAATTTTGTTGCTTTACCTTACATTTTTCTTGCTTCTTTTGTTTTTTGGTTTTTGGTCGCTCAAATTGGTAGCAATTAACTTTTTGATTTTTTGAAGTTTTCATATTTGTGAAAGACGGTTTTACATTTGAATTTCTATTTTCTTCGGCTTAAGCAACATAATTTGTTCAATAATTGTATTCCAATTTGCACTGGAATTTCGTTGCGTTGACATTGAAGTTTGTTATTTCAATGATGATTATCAGCAAGGTGAGGCTGTGGCTATGCACGCTGACTTGAAAGTGGGCAAGTATTATGGTGAGTTGGGTGTTGATTACTGGGATGCTGCCACATGGAAGCAAGAGAAGGATAAACATGAGGTGTGCAACTTCATTTTCTCTTCATTGATTTAGTCAAACTATTGTTTCAAAAGATTTTATTCATGGTGGTTGAGTTTGTGCAAAAACGGATTTTGTTAGACTGATGCCAATGTCGCCATTTGAATTGAATCCAGTTGGTAGAAGCTTATGGATGCTTAATGCATGTACACATTGTATAAATATATTTCTTAAGGTATCAAATGCATATTTTGGTATCCTAATTTATGTCAATTAAGTTCGCAGGAAATTTTTTAATACTTGGATATTGGTTTTCCAACTTCTTTGATACTTTTCATGCTTATTGTTGACGGCATCACCACAAAATTATTTACGTAAGTTGCTATTTTGAAGAAATATTTTTGATTTCCAATTTATTAAATAAATTTAGTCCATTTTGATTTAAATAAATTGGAATTTGTGTACACTATGATGGTTCTTCCATGTCTTATTTTAAACAAACCCCTCTGAGATTCCAATGTTAGCGATAGTAATTAGGAAATTGATCTATTACTTTATATAATCAAAAACGAAAATTACATGTCTGCATCATGCCCTAACAATATGTTTTGTTTTCCAGGTGCTTGTAATGACACCACAAATCTTGCTTGATGCGTTGAGGCATAGGTTTTTGAAAATCGAAGAAATAAAGGTTTTAATATTTGATGAATGCCATAATGCAAGGGGCAAACATCCATACGCTAGTATTATGACGGTACAATATTTATTTAGTTTCTTAGTTGCTTCTTGAATATCTGAAGTTCATTCAAATTGTTAGACTGCTTTAAAATCAAGAAATGCATGATTGGTCATGGCTGGCCTTAATGATTTGTGATCAGCGTTTCTTTGGAATATCTGAAAGATGTAAAAGTTATCTTAACTGTACGTATTTCGACATTGAAAGAACACAATCTTGCAGGAATTCTATCATCGTGAACTGGCATCAAATAATCTGCAGCTTCCTAGAGTATTTGGGATGACTGCTTCCCCTATAAAGGCTAAAGGTCTGTTTACTGCATGGTCTAGAAGCATAATTTTATGCTTATAAGCATAAGTGCTCTTAGTTTTCTCTTTTTTCTTCTTACTGATTTTACCAGAGAAATTTATCTTTTTCATTCTTTTTTACAGCTTTAGGTTCTGACGCAGCTTACTGGAAACGGATCAGTGAACTTGAAAATCTTATGAATTCGAAGGTTTTATTCTGATCCGGGATGCTTCTTCTTCATTAATGAAATTATGCATCATATGTTACTGTTATGCAAGCCTTGTGTTGCCCATGCAGTTCAAAAATGTAGATTGGGATTGTTGGTGAAGTTTAGTACTTGATAATTCTTGTCAACTGGGGCACAATTTCAACAATGAGATAAAATGCTCAATTTTAGTAATTATTTTTGTTGCCATATTAGAATTTTATGTGTTGTCGTCTTCATAAAAAAAAATTGAAGTCATGATTTGCATTCACCATCTTACAATAGAAGTTTGTTATTGAACAAACTTACTTTAACTTGTACCCGTTTCCAGTTCTATGAAGTTATTTCTAGAACATAACACTACGTGGCTCATGAGACCCTGCCTAATTGGGTTGTACGATGTGGAGCTGTGAGCCATTAGATTACATATACTGATATCATCATTTAACTTTGTGACATCATCAGATTCTCATACCAACGACTTCAACCTTCTTTTTTTTTTTTTTTTTGCTAAGTGGCTTAATTAAACCTTACTTTGGTACTGCCCAAGTGGGTACTAAGAAATTTCCTGAACTACTCAAGGTATAGGATTTAATGCTGAAGTGGCAATCTGAAAAGGATAGCCTTTTATTTTGCCACTTGAGTTTGCTAAGTACAATATATTTTGGTTTCTGATATTTGTATCTCATGGTCCGGTGGTTAGTTTGACTTAAAAGTCTCATCACAAAATGTATCACGCAGTGGTAACTAATATACTTTTTCTTATGAGTGAAGGTCTTCACGTGCGATTCAGATTCTGTTTTAACCAAGTACATTCCGTTTTCAACCCCAAAACTGAAGATATACGAGCACATTGATATTCCTCATGGGACATATAAAAACCTTGAAAACTGTTTGATCAGTTTGATAAGAAAGGTATGCGTATCTTAGAGCTAATGGATGCCGAAATATTTGTGCCTCAATTGCTTCTAATAGTTTGTAGCAGGTGCTGCTTCACTTGATGAGAAATATGTGCTTGTTGAAAGTGCTTATTTGTCATTTCTCATCTATAGAGCTGAAATTTGCCATTTCCCTTAGTAAAACCTAGTGTATCGATGTACTTCTTTGGATGTCTAGCTAATCCTGCAAGTTACGTGGTTTGATCTTGAAGGAATTGAACCGTTGTGTTCTTTCTGGCAAAATTATATGCTTTTTCTTACTAGTATCTATATATGTATTCTTTCTTTCTTCTCTTTTTTTTCATTTTTGGCCAAAGTGTACCATTTTCTTGTTAGATTTTGTTCTCCATTGTTAAAGTACTGACTTATATGTACATTTCATCAGCATGAACTTTCTCTCAGCGGTTCAAGTATCTCAGAAACCCTGGCGAAATCTGCAAAGGAAAAATTAAACAAGGTTTCGTCAACTCTCATGTTTTGTATAAGCGAGCTGGGGGTTTGGTTAGCTATGAAGGTATTTATTTGTATACATGCACAAATTCTCAATGACATGATTCTTGTGGCTAATGTTCTTTTGTTTTGAAATAGGCAGCAGAGTTTTACAGTAGTGAACAAGAGGCAATTTGTACATGGGTTCGGATGGATATTTCTGGTGAGAGAGTTGTTAGAGCTTTCAGTACTGAAGCAGTAAAGCTCTTCTCTGCTTTCATGCCTTCTGGTAATTCTTTATTTTAAATAGTTGGGTCATTTATTCTCTGTCTTTTTTCATTTAAAATATTTTTAGATTCAAGGGCCTTGTTACTATGATTACTCTCTGTATGTTGTTATAGGTCTACAGTGGTCAATTCACTATAATTTAACAGCTAACATGAGAGCTGGATATCTTACGTCTAAAGTGATGTGTCTTGTTGAGACTCTTCTTGAATACAGGTCTGCTGAATAGTGTTACAGTTACACACATGAAATCTTAAAATACTATAGCACTCATTGCAGTTTTCTGACAATTTTCATTAATTTTTCTGAATTATTATGTAAGAAGATGCAATAATTGTTATTACCATCCCCTTTCTACAGCATTAGCAATTTTAATTAGTAACCTTTTATTAAGAACTTGTCTAGCCCATAATTTCGAAATTTAGTTATTTTCATTTTCCCGTGGTTGTTATTTGTTTGAGAGCATCTATTGATGACTTTCTTTCTAATGATATTCGCACAGAGAAATGAATGATTTGAGGTGCATAGTGTTTGTTGAGAGGATTGTCACAGCCATTGCCATACGCAGTCTGTTGAATGAGCTTCCAGAGTTCAGTGGGTGGAAGACAGAATACACAGCCGGAAACAATTCCCAGCTGCAGTCTCAAAGTCGGAAAGAACAAAATGCAATTATTGAAGAATTCCGCAAGGGAACGGTTCGTTTTTTATACTTCTACTTCGTGATTTTTTAATGCTATTTTGAATTGTGTTGGTAAGTATAAACTTTTTATACTATGATCTGGCGTTTTCAATTTTTCCTAATGTTCTTGTAAAGAATTCTAATATGATGTTAGTCGCTTATACGCTTTTAAGAAATAAGTTGGGAGGGAATACCCAACCCGTTTCTTAAGATCTCAACTCTTTCTTGAAATATTAACAAACAATATACACACAACAGAGACACACATGCTTATATACACATTCACACATACACAACACATTTACATACATTCTGCAACATTAACACACTGTACACATTTTTCACACACACTGCACACATTTTTTTCACAAACTGCACACTCATGTTTCATACTAACTGCACAGATTTTACACACACACACTGCACATATTTACACACACACAAACTCAACTTACATTTACTCAACAAAGATTATTTATACACACACAACACAAGTTTATACAAACAAGTAGTGAAGCACACCCATGCGCACTCATATTTATTGTTAAAGGAAAGAAATATCACATTTATATAATATACCATTTAATTAGCACAATATTTGGATTCCAAAGTTTAGAAAATTTTGCGAATACCAAACACCCAAATATCTAATAACATCTAAACATATCTTAGAAGTTAAACATCTTGTTCTATCCAAATACTTCAGAACTTATTTTAAAATAAGATCTAACATCTAATAAGCTCCTAAAACATCTTATAAGATGTTGTAAATAAGCTAAGTCAAACACCTTACACATTAAACAATATTCACTCTAACAAATCTCTTTTAATTTGCCCAAGAATTGTGTGTTGATTTTCCCCATTGTCATATCACCTTGAACATGATATGCTTGCAGGTAAACATCATCGTTGCGACCTCCATGCTTGAAGAGGGTTTAGATGTCCAAAGCTGCAACCTTGTAATCAGATTTGATCCTTCTGCCACCATTTGTAGCTTTATTCAGTCCCGTGGTCGTGCTCGTATGCGGAACTCAGACTTTGTACTAATGGTGAAAAGGTAAGCTGCATTACTTTTAAAAGGAAAAGAGTCCGGCTCCACTTTAGAAGTTTTGTACTTGAAAATGCTCTTCTGAAGTGTCCTTTGCCATTGTACTTTCACAGTATTTCAACCTTCATTTGTTTTGGTAAATTATGTAGAGACGTTAAGTATCAATCATCAATTCATTTATCACCCATTTAATTAACTTATCAATCACTATAATGGATTTAAAATCTGTCACTTCAAATCTTTAGCTCTGAAACTTTCCTCAAATCCAAATCCTCACATACTTAGGTTGCATAAGTCAACAGAAGAGGGGAGTGTTTTTGAGGTCAAACTATTGGTTCATTCTCTCTCTTTTTTTTCCTTTGTTGTGGCAAATTGTAGTGATGATTGTTCTGCCCGTGCTCGGGTCGATAACTATTTGGCTAGTGGAAATATAATGCGAAGGGAGTGTTTGAGCCATGCTGATATTCCTTGTGAACCACTTGAAAACGAAATGTATGGTGAGGCATGGTATAAAGTTGAAAGCACTGGGGCACTTGTGACTTTGCGTTCAAGCGTTCAATTGCTTTACTTCTATTGCTCACGACTGCCTTCTGATGGGTTTGTTTCAGCCACCTCTCGCCTTAAATATTGCCCGTCAAATTCTATTAAAATTTATTTTGATGCAATATAATATTTCATGGTTTAATTACTCAAAATTGAGCAAAATAATTGAAACATAGAACCTTTTGCTTTCTGTTTTTAATTTTTTAGGTATTTTAAACCGTATCCTCGCTGTACCATTGATAAAGAGCTCGGAAGTTGCACACTGCAACTTCCCAATAGCTGCCCAATTCAGACAATAACTGTCCGTGGTAATCCGAAATTTCTAAAGCAAGAGGCGTGCTTGGAAGCTTGCATGAAACTTCATCAAGTTGGTGCCCTTACAGATAATCTTGTGCCAGATATGGTGGAGGAAGAAGCTGAAGCTCACGAATTTGGTATTTTATTATCCTTTTAGTTGAAAATGCTTCTTTTTTTTCCAGAATTTCTTTCATTATGCCGTGCACCATGATATTAACTCAGTAGGCTATAATATAATTTTCTGTTTCATTGATCAGAATGCACAGAATCCAAAGCTTATTTAGATGAACATGCAAAATATATCCCGCCAGAATTGGTTAGCTCTTCAAAGCATGAGTCCGAGACGCTTTACTACTTATATTTGATTGACATGCTGCCTGACTTTCAATACGATGTCAAGTTTCGAGATGTCATGCTGGCAACTCATACAAAGCTGGAAAATGATCTCAACCTTGATTTAGATGTTGATAGGGGGAAGTTAGTTGTGCGAGTAAAATATATTGGAGATATTAGACTGACTTCGAAGTGGGTACGCTGAAATTTGTTTTACAAAATTTAATATTTTCTTAATATGGAAAATATCTTTGTTATGATAAATACAATTTTCTGCCATTTTATAGCTGTGTTTAAAACTACGATTGCAGGTTGCCCTTTGTCAGAGATTCCAAGTCGCTCTTTTCAAGGTTCTTCTTCATCATAATTTAAATGAGCTTCAAGAAGACCTTCATCAAGATGCTGAAGAAATGGGTTCTGCTGTGTTTAATTATCTACTTCTCCCATCTGTACGGTCGAATGAAAATGTATTGATCGACTGGAAATGCATTTTTGCGGTTCTATACACGAATAATGCTTCCTGGCACACTGATTGCTTTTCAAGTAGAGGTGTTCGGCATTACGTGCACACGAAGAATGGTTTGGTGTGTCACTGCATGTTGGAGAGCTCCTTAGTGTATACGCCTCATAATGGTTTTCTATATTGCATAGTGGGCACTTTGGATGGTTTTGATGGTAATACATATCTTGATCTCAGAGACGGGGAGTGTGTTACTTATAAACGATATTATGAACTAAGGTGCGTATTTTGGTTTTTGTGCTAGAACTATTCTCTCGAATAAATGTCGTGATGCCTAATCTGAAAACTAATTTGCAGACATGGAATCAAGTTGCAGTATGAAGGACAAACTCTTTTGAAAGGGAAACGCATCTTTACTGTGCACAATTACCTTCAGGGATGTAGAACTCCGAGCGCAAAAGGTTCGTTCACTATGGAAACTTGTTTACTTTACTTCAGTCCTTAGACTAAACTAAGAGGGTGTTGGGGTGAGAGCTTATAAGCTCATAAACATCTTATTATAAGATGTTTTGAGGAGCTTATAAGCTCCCTAAAAGTATTTGGATAACTTTTTTGGGAGGAAAACTCCCAAAATAATATGTTAGGAACTTATAAGCTCCTTGAATATAAGTTGGGGATTCCCAACTTATTTCTTAAAATCTGAACTTGCTATACACATGCACAACATACACAAACTGCACACATTTACACACATACTGCACATTTTACCAATACACTGCATATTTTACTCACACGCTGTACACATTTTACGCGCACACACTACAGACATTCATGCTACACATGGCACACATTTTGCATGCACACTTCACACATTTTACACAACTCTGCACACATTTTGCACACACTGAACATATTGGCACACACAGAGCAAACATTTTACATACACACAACATACATTTTGCACACAGTCTGCACACATTTTACACGCACATTGCACACATTTAAATATAGACACTACACACATTTACACATACACATATACACATGCACACACTTACATGCATGCAAAATTATTGTTATAGAAAAAATGTCAAATTTATATCTAATATTTAATTAGCACAATATTTGGATTCCAAAGCCTAGAAAATTTTGCAATACCATACACCGAATATTTTATAAGCTCAAACATCTTATTTTATCCAAACACTTGAGAACTTAATTTTATAATAAGATTTAACATCTTATAAGCTCCTAAAACATCTTATAAGATGTAGGATCTTATAAGAGGTTATAGCCAAACACAACACCAACCGGAACAAATTGATTTCCGTATTTATTCTTTTTTATCATCATTTTTATTTAAGCACTTTTTTTAAACAAGGTTACAAGTGCTGTTAGTTTTCACCATATACACGAGTTTATTGTTCCTTGGCCTGAAATGTAAAATACAGTCATGTGACTTGAAACTTAACTGATATAAATGTCAGAAGGAATATATATTGGACTCAAATATAACTTATGAATGTTTATGGACTCGTATTATTATTTGATGGTCGAAAATCATATAATCTTCTCTATTAAGGCACAAGCTTCCATGGTACTACATAATACAAGTTAATTGTGTGCATCCCTGCATTTCTTTCTGTACTCCTTTTTTCTTTTAACTTTTTATGAATTTTGACGAAGAGGTCTTTCACCATATACACGAGTTTATTGTTCCTTGGCCTGAAATGTAAAATATAGTCATGTGACTTGAAACTTAACTGATATAAATGTCAGAAGGAATATATATTGGACTCAAATATAACTTATGAATGTTTATGGACTCGTATTATTATTTGATGGTCGAAAATCATATAATCTTCTCTATTAAGGCACAAGCTTCCATGGTACTACATAATACAAGTTCATTGTGTGCATCCCTGCATTTCTTTCTGTACTCCTTTTTTCTTTTAACTTTTTATGAATTTTGACGAAGAGGTCTTTTTGATAGAACATTCCATTGTGCGCTGTAATTTTTTGTTAAATCTTTTCTCAGCTCAAACTAGATTGAGGTGGGTTATCAAGATTTCCACCCACATTCAAAGCAAATAGGAAAATTCATGTACCCAATCTTTACATTAGAATTTGAATTATGTGTCATGTTTTACTAACTCAATTATTCTTGTTGGAGCAGAACCGAGTAATAGATCATATGAATTGCCACCTGAGCTTTGTTCGATCATCATGGCGCCTATATCTATTTCTACATTTTATTCTTACTCATTTCTCCCATCTGTTATGCATCGGATTGAGTCGTTGCTATTAGCTGCCAACTTGAAAAATAAACATGCGGATCACTACACGCGAAATGTTCCAACCTTAACGGTATGTTTTCGCTGTCTCTTGCTGTCGTTTAATTTTCTTCATGTGATATGTACTGAAACAAATCATGATATTTGATACTTTTGAGCTTCTTGACATGGTCAATTCATCTGGAGAAGGATTTATTACACATGCAAATCTTGTCTTGCAGAACACTTTTGCCGTTAAAATTTTTCCTGCAAACCAAGTCTTTATTATTGTTAAATAAGTTATCTCAAGTTGATCTATATGCACGTTAGAAAATTATAAGCAGTCATCTTAATTAGGTTTGTGCTAATTTGTTTGTATTCATTAGATTTTGGAGGCAATCACAACGAAGAAATGCCAAGAGAAAATTCATTTGGAATCTCTGGAGACCATTGGAGACTCTTTTCTCAAATATGCTGCTAGTCAACAGCTCTTCAAGACATATCAAAATCGGCACGAGGGGCTTCTCAGTCTTAAAAGAGAGAGAATAATTTCGAATGCTACATTGTGCAAGCTGGGATGTGAGCGCAAAATCACGGTAATAAGAAAGGGTGATTCTTTTTGGATTTTTATTGTAAAGGGGGATAGGAAAATAATGGATCAACTCATTTGGTGTATTCTGAATGATCTCCACCTATCCCCTACCCGTCCCAAAAAAATTGCAATTAAGAAAACAATTACTAAAGAAGAGTGAGTGGGGACGTTGGTGAGTAAGAATGAGATTTGCGCGTTTCTTTTCTTATGGTTGATGTATTTTGATAGTTCAATTGTCACATGCATTTTTTAGGTTTGAAGTTCACTTAGGCACTCTTATCATTGATGCCATGTAAGTAAATAAATAAATAAAAGAGTTGGGAAAAAATTATTTAAACCATTAGCAGAGTTTTAGTAACAAATATTCACATTGTACTCAAGTGTACTAGAATAATTTTACTTTGATTATACTGTCCAAACGTTTTTTTTTTGTCTAGTCATAGCTTGCGTATTGCAGAATGACATATTCTTTTGGTTACTCATCTTATATCAAATTTACTAGACGTAACTTTTCTATTTTCCCTTGATTCGAGTTCCTTTTGTTAATGCGACCAACTGTACATTTCAGGGCTTTATTCGCAATGAACCATTTGATCCTAAAACATGGATTATACCTGGCACTAATTGCGCAAACTGTATACTAGGAGAAGAGACGCCTTCATCTAAAAAAATGTATTGTGGGGTGAAGAGGAAGATAAAAAGTAAGACTGTAGCAGACGTGACAGAAGCACTAATTGGTGCATTTCTTAGTGCTGGAGGTGAAATAGCGGCATTGTCCTTTATGTCTTGGCTTGGCATCACTGTTGATTTTGTTAGCGTACCTTATGCAAGGAATGTTGCTGTCAATCCAGAGTTGCATGTCAATATCAGATATTTAGAGTCTCTTTTGAACTACAAATTCCAAGATGTTACTCTTCTTGTTGAGGCTCTAACTCATGGTTCTTATATGCTGCCCGAGATTGCAGGATGTTATCAGGTATATGTTTCGGTTCCCACATTCGGAATATCTATTTTTAATTTGAGACTATTAGATCTTGACTTTACAACTCTTAGACCAAGATTTTTACTTCTTCTGAGGCAACATTATTTTGGTTTCCTTTGGCTTTTCTTATCATTACATGTTAGTTGGATATTTGTGAATTGTGATCTAGCCAAGGGAACAAGGATCTTGCTTTCACAAATTTAGAAAGGCTATTATTGATAAGAGAACGACTTTTCTAATATTTGGAGGTCTCAATTAGACATAAGCCCTCGTTCACTTTCTTTGATATAAGGTCCAAATGATTATCTATAGGATAAGAAAAGTCGTCTTGATTAGTTAAACCTTAGGGGGTAAAGTCAGCTACTATGGTTTGAGATCACTTCCTTGTTGGGATATAGTGGAGCCGATCAAAAAGAGGGTCGAAACAAGCGAAAACGGAAGAAAAAGGACTAACTCTGCGCAAATGTAGTGGCGAGCTTTCCAGGTGTGAACGCCGCAGCATCGGCAGCGAGTTTGGCTATTTCTGCGCAGATGTAGGGCACTTTTGCGCAGAAGTATTATTTTTGGCGGATCTCGGGGGATTTTGGCAGTTTTTGAACTCCTTGTTTGTTTCCTAGTGTATTTAGACTTCTTTCCTTGTATTAGGATTGTGATTCCTAATTTGTTAGGGTTTAGACTTCTCCAATAGTTTAAATATGTGAACTCATCTTGTAATTCATTGATTGACTCAAGAGAAATAAAGATGTAGTCTAGGTGGCTCGTGGATGTAGGCAATTTTTCGAACCACGTTAAATGCTCTTGTTCATTCTTTTAGGCTTAGTTTTATATTTTCTTGGTTTTTTCTTCGTGCTCTGTTGCTACCATTCCTAACAATTCCTAAGGAAACCCAAATCATGTCCAGTAAGCTTGACTAATTAAGATTATTGTGTCCTGGATTTTGGCTTTATATGTCAAACATTGTTACAATTTTATACTGACATATCTTTATCATGGGTTTTAATGGGAGTTTCTTACTCTAAAAAACTTTATATGTCATAAGAATTAAATTTGCTTAGTCCAGGTAGAAACTTCTCAAATGCAATTAATCATAATGACTGACCTTGTCGGGTATATTACTTCTGATTTTTTGCTCTTGATGTGCTCATAACATTTCATTGCTATTCAGCGTTTAGAGTTTCTTGGGGATGCAGTGCTAGATTATTGTATTACGATGCACCTCTATCACAAATATCCTGGTCTATCTCCTGGGCTTCTAACTGATCTAAGGTCAGCATCAGTGAACAATGATTGCTATGCCCAATCAACAATTAAGGTGGGGTTGTACAAACATATACTTCATGCTTCCACCGAGCTTCACCGACAGATAGCTAATACAGTTCACAGTTTTGATGATTTACGTTTGACCTCAACTTTTGGTTGGGAATCTGAGACGACTCTTCCAAAGGCAAGTCTTTTGCTGCAAATTTTAATTGGAAATATTATCTTCTCTTGACATTTCTGAATTTCTATTCATTGTTCTCAATTTCCGTTTTAACCTATTTTAGGATATTCTTCCCTTTCTTTTGCTTAATAACACATGCTTATTAACACATGGTTGGTAAATATATTTAGCAGTGTCTACTAACTAGGAATTCGAAAATGTCAACTTTATGGCTTCAGGAAATAGTAGAGCTTTAGAAGATATAGAAATCAAATTCAGAATTGATAGAACACCCCCCAATGATAATACGTGACGAAAAGCAAAGAAGTTTATTGCAACGGATAAGACACTGGTAGAGGTTGTCTTAGAAAGATGAGTCTGAAATAGATGGTGATTGTTAACCTTTATGACCGCATTATAACAGTGAGGACTATGGAAATGTAAAAGTTTGATGCAGAGCTACTTTTGGTATTCTGGACATTTTGAGTGTTATAGAAGTATGGAGGATAAAAGCTCTTTGAGCATCAACTGGATGGTTATATAGTATCTTTACTTCTATTTATGGGGACACAAATTATACGGACTTCTGAAACTTTTTGCTTGATTTAGATAATATCTAGAATTTCCATTTTTTTCATAGCTCGAAGGCATAATATTTGCTGGTATTAACGAATGTTGTTACATTCTTTCTTTCATGCCAGAAGTCAATTTTTATAGATTTTTTCGCGATTTTGGGCTTTCTGCACTTATCATCTTTCAAATTCTAGCTATATTGAGTTGCCATGAATTTGCTAACATAAAAAATGGATAATGACATGCACTCCCCCTTATTTATATATAGGGTTATTAAACAAGCCCTTTGAGGTTTTGCAAATTTTAAAGACACCTCCTATGAGACAACTTAAAAATAGGGGACAAAGTTGTAATTTACTTTTACTGATTTGGGATCAAATTGAAAATACTTTTACTAAGAGTGGAAGTTATGGTAATTTCTCAATTCTTGTGTATTTTTCATATTTAAGGTCTCATGCAGGGGGTGTCTATATAATTTACCCTTGAAAAAATTGTATCTTTTATGGTATTTGTGATGATGTATTGTCTTTGTGATCGATATAGGTACTTGGCGATGTAATAGAGTCTCTTGCCGGGGCAATCCTTGTTGACTCAGGGTACAACAAGGACATTGTTTTCCAAAGTATGAGGCCGCTTCTTGAGCCATTGATCACGCCCGAGACGTTGAGGCTCCATCCGGTTAGAGAGTTGACTGAATTGTGTCACAAGGAGCATTATATTTTGAAGAAGCCTCTATTTTCTAGTCAAAATGGAGTCGCTTGTGTTACAGTAGAGGTCGAAGCTAATGGCGTGGTGTACAAAATGACTTGCTCTGAGGCAGATAAAAAGACAGCAAAAAAATTAGCCTATAAAGCTGTTTTGAAGTCTCTGAAAGAAAGCGTTTCCGTGGCATGAATGCGAAGCCTCATTTAGCCGTGGGAAATTGAAATTTAATGGAATTTAGTGAATGTTTGTACTATTTGTGAGATTATGAAGATAGGATCCTTTAGGATATGTTTGGGTTTTGAATTATATTGAGGAAAACATTAATGAAAATATTATTTTACACTTCATGTTACCAGAATTCAAGATTCCAATATAGTCTTAGTTTTGATTTTGAGCGCCTTGAATGTGGAGAGATCTCTGATTATTAGGAGTGCATTGTAATCTTGTAGAGACCATCAATCCATTTAGTTTTCGTCACGTGTCCCCAATTATTTAGATAAATTGAATGAAGAAAGGAAGATTAGAAGAAATTATGGGATTGAGGATAGAAAACGTAAAGAATAAACTCACGTTTTTATAAGTCGAACTCGAGTGTCAAGACGACATCGTTTTATTTATTTTGGGGGAAATTCAGCAATTAGGGTTAATTAAACATAATTAGGGCATCAATTAGATGGTTTGATTGGGCGAATAAGAAGGTGACGCGTGGTCCCTATGGTAATGCGCATTTTCCCTATATTTCAGAATTCGTTGGAATATCAAACAAATTTGGCTAATTGTGATATTCTCAATTCGTTCGTTTTCTCTCTCTCAAATTCCATTTCTCTTTCTTCTTCACTGGGTTAGAATATCAGTTGAATCTCATACCATTCCTGCTCAAATATTGCAGGTTGCAGCTGATTTGAGTTGAGAGTTGGTTTGATTGGTGATTTGAATTCTTATATTGTGATTCCCTTTATTTACTCAATACAATTTCAGACGAATTCAGCTTAGTTATAAAAATTGGTATCAGAGCATAATCTTGGGCAAAAATGGCAATGGACAATTCTAGGATGGACGATTTGGAACAAAAAATGCATGAACTCCAAGAATCCATAGATGTTAAGCTGGCGATATAGAAAGAAGAGATACTTGCGGGGATGAGAATCCTCATTGATATGCAAATAAGAAGAGATACTTGCGGAGATGAGAATCCTGATGGATCTGCAAATAGAAGCTCTATTGAGGAATCTGGACAATGCAAAAGGTAAGAATCCTGCTGGTCCAAGCTCACCTATATTACCAAATTCTCCCACTGTACCACTTAATGAATCTGGGGAAGGGATGCTTAACTCTAGTGCACGCATGGATGAATCTATGAGGAATTTCACTCCAACCACCCATTTCACCAGAGGAGTTAAGCTTAACTTTCCAAAATTTGATGGAGTAAATCCCAAGAGTTGGATTAGGAAATGTAACAAATATTTCCTAGTGAATCCTTTGATAGACTATGAGAAAATCATATTAGCAGCAGTCAATATGGAAGGGAAGGCCAATTGCTGGTATTAGGATTATGTGGAAGGGAAGGCCGATTGCTGGTATTAGGATTATGTGGAAGGTAGACTGCTGGTATCAGGATTATGTGGAGGACAGGGAGAATATGTCTTACTCAAGGTTTGTGAAAATGGTAATGGAGAGGTTTATGGAGGCTGGGCAAGGCAGTATTATTGGAGACTTTAACAAATTAAGACAAACATGAACAATAGCTCTATATGTGGAATGATTTGATGAATTAAAATCATTTATGGCTGGATTGAATAGGAATCTGATTGAGGATTACTTCATGCATAGTTTTCTCAATGGATTGAAAGAGGAAATCAGGGGTGTAGTACAAATGTTCAACCTTAGTACTCTGGGACAAGCTACTAACTATGCCCGACTTCAAGAAGTATTATTGGAAGTTGTTGCTAAGGTACAAAAAACTTGGAATAAAGGAAGTATTGCTGTCATTGTAAAGAGTAACAAATACATGCCCTCAAATTAATTATCAAAAACTTAAAGTGGACAAGATAAGGACTACCAATTAAAAGACTTGATCCTGAAGAAGTGGATAATAGAAGAAAAAGAGGCTTGTGTTTTTCATTGTGATGAGCCTTTATCACTTTGGACATAAGTGCAAAAGACTATTCACCATAGTAGTGGAAAAGGGTGAAGATGAAGACCTTTTGATTTCTGTACATGCTTTGGCTGGCAAAGTTGTACAGAACACCATTAAATTGTTACGGCATGTCAAGCATAACACTATATCTATCCTAGTTGATACAGGGAATACCCACAGTTTCTTGGATCCTTATGTTGCAAAGAGGGCAGGCTATGAAGTGGAATGTACAAATCCACTAATGGTGACTGTGGTAGATGTGAATAAACTAGAGTGTAACTCAAAATGCCCAAAATTTACCTGGACAATAGGAGACAATGAATTCCACGCAGATATGAGAATGCTTAAACTTAGAGGATGTGACATGTTATTAAGAGTGGATATGATGAGGAAGTTTGGTCCAGTCACATTTGACTTTGACAATCGTAGAGTGTCAATGAATAAAAATGGTGGAACAGTATCATTGCAAGGCATCCAAACTGAAATGGAACTAAAGATGATCTCATGATCAAGATTGAGAAAAACTGTGGATAAAGGTACTTATGTGTCTCTCTGTCAGTTATGGATGGTGACAGGGGATAGTGAGACTCGTAGAAATGAAAAAGGAACAAAAGATGCCAGAGTAGATGAACTCTTGACCCAATTCCAACACTTGTTTGAGGAGCCAAAAGGTTTACCCCCAAGAAGGACTCAGGACCATGAAATTAAGCTTAAACCTGGTTCATAACTCATTAAACAGCAGCCATACAAACATTCTTATATACAAAGAGAAGAAATGGAAAGGTTGGTGGATAAAATGCTCACATCTGGGATGATTCAGCACAGTACCAGTCCTTTTGCCTCTCCAGTGTTGCTAGTCAAGAAAAAAGACAATAATTGGAGGTTTTGTGTGGATTACAGGATGCTAAATGACATCACTATCAAAGATGGGTTTCCCATCCCCATTATTGATGATCTTTTGGATGAACTAAGGGGTGCAACTGTATTTTCTAAAGTGGACTTAAGGGCTAGATACCATTAGGTCAGAGTGAAGGAGGAAAACATAGCCAAATCTGCTTTTGTCACAGTTTCTGGACGCTATGAATTCAAGGTAATGTCGTTTGGATTAACAAACGCACCAGCTACATTTCAACCCATCATGGATGTGGTATTTAAAGAGTATTTATGGAGTTTTTTGTTAGTGTTCTTTGATGATATTTTGGTTTATAGCCCTGACTTAGAAACTCACATTACAGATCTACACTTGGTCTTTGAGAAGTTAGAAGAAAACCATCTGTTTGCAAAAAAGATCAAGTGCTCCTTTGCATAAAAGACAGTAGATTGTTTAGGCATGTGATCTCTTCTGAAAGAGTAGCTGCTGATCCAGCTAAAATCCAACGTATGATTGATTGGCGCAGCCCTAAAATAGTAAAGGCATTAAGGGGATACTTAGGGCTCACTGGTTACTATAGGAAATTTGTGCAAAATTATGGAGTGTTAGCTAAGCCACTCACTACACTAATCAAGAGGGAGCAATTTCATTGGGATGGGGAAACTGAAGTGGCTTTTATTAAGCTCAAGGAGTCTCTGTTCAAAACACCAGTTCTAGCCTTGCCAGATTATAATAAAGTGTTTGTCTTAGAAACTGATGCCAGTTATGGAGGGATTGGGGCTGTTTTGATGCGGGACGGACACCCTATTACCTACTTAAGCAAGGTATTATGGCCTAAAATTATAGGTTTATCCATCTATGAAAAGGAGTTCTTGGCTATCATATTAGCTATCTCTAAGTGGAGGTATTATCTAATGGGGGTTGAATTTGTAATAAGGACAAACCAATAGAGTTTTAAGTACCTACTGGAACAAAAGATCACTATTGCATTGCACCAAAAATATTTAGCTAAGTTGATGGCGTTTAGCTACAAAATTGAGTACATGAGGGGATTAGAAAATAAAGCTGCTGATGCACTTTCCAGGCTGGGAAGAGAGGATTATAGTATGGAGCAACAAGTGGCTAAGTGTGACCTCATCACCACAATGCAACCTACCTGGATCCAACAACTTATAAGTTTTCATGAAGGGGACGCAGAGGCTAAAGAGGCCATAACTTCATGTATACTCAGACCTTATGACATGTCTCTATTCAGCTTTAATGATGGATTTTTCAGGTTTAAAGGGAAAATATATGTGGGCAAAAGTAATGGAATAAGAGCTCAAATTCTGGAGTCTGTACATAGCTCCAGTATTGAGGGACATTCTGGAATAAAAGCCACAGTAAAGAGGTTACAATTGCTTTTTATTGGCCAGGAGCTAAGAATAATGTAAAAGAAATGGTGGAACAATGTGAGATTTGCAATCTATGCAAAGGTGAGCATGTGGCCTATCCAGGCTTGTTACAACCACTGTTTGTACTTCAACAAGCATGGCACCACATCTGCATGGCTTTTATTGAAAAGTTACCAAACTCTAATGGAAAGGATACTATCTTAGTAGTGGTTGATAGGCTAACTAAGTATAGCCATTTTTTTGCATTGTCACACCCATTACCTGTATCAAAAGTAGCTGAAATATCCATAGAAGGAGTTATAAACTGCATGGATTACCATCAATCCTTACCACAGATAGAGACAAAATATTTGTGAGCCAGTTTTGGAAGGAGTTAATGAAGATTTTGGAGATTCAACAAGCTATGACCACTGCCCATCATCCCCAAAGTGATGGGCAGATAGAAAGAGTCAATCAGTGTTTGTAAGCCTACTTGATATGTATGTGTAATCAACATCCTAAGCAATGGAGTAAGTGGATTGGCATGGCTGAGTGGTGGTACAATACTAATTTCCACGCTAGTATTGGGATGACACCTTTTGAGGCTATGTATGGATAAAAACCAAACCACTTTAGTTTGGGGCCCTACCCTTACATAAGTGCATCTGGAGTAGAAGAGATAGCTACAAAAAGGCAACAAATGGTGCAACAGTTGAAAGAACCTTCAGTGGTGGCTCAAAGTAGAATGAGACAGTATACAGATAAGCATAGGTCTGAGAGGGAGTTTGCAGTTGGAGAGCTGGTGTATTTAAGGTTACAACCTTACAAGCAACATTCATTAAGAGATAAGAGGGTATGAAAGTTATGTGAAAGGTACTGTGGACCTTTTGAGATTATTGAGAGGGTGGGAAAGGTGGCTTACAAGCTAAAGTTACCAGAAAATGCCAAGGTGCACCCAATTTTTCACGTGTCCTTATTGAAGAAGTCCATTTCTGCTACTGTTAGGGTGAGCTCCAATTTCCCTACTCTAACTGATGAAGGGGATGCTATATAAATGCCTACTGCTATCCTAGGGAGGAGATTAGTTAAGCTCAAATTCTGGTCCACTGGGCTCACTTGCCAAGTGAAGAGTCCACATGGGACGATTATGGAGTAATGATCAATCAATATCCATTCATGGAAGTTTGGGGAAAAACTTCTTAATGGGGAGGGATTTGTCATGAGTTAAATAGTATAGAAAACGTAAAGAATAAAGCCACATTTTTATAAGTGGGACTCAAGTGTCAAGACGGCATCGTTTTGTTTATGTTGGGGAAAATTCAGCAATTAGGGTTAATTAAACCTAATTAGGGCATCCATTAGATGGTTTAATTGGGCGAGTAAGAAGGTGACGCGTGGCCCCTATTGTAGTGCAAAATTTTCCTATATTTCAGAGTTTGTTGGAGTATCAGATAGAATTGGCTAATTGTGATATTCTTAATCCGTACGTTTTCTCTCTCCCTCTCTCTCCAATTCTCTTTCTCCTTCTTCTTCACTGGGTTAGAATATCAGCTGAATCTCATACCATTCTTGCTCAAATATTGTAGGTTGCAGCTTATTTGAGTTGAGGGTTGGTTTGATTAGTGATTTGAATTCTTATATTGTAATTCCCTTTGTTTATTCAACACAATTTCAGACGAATTTAGCTTAGTCATAACATCTCCCTATTCAACCCTTCAATTTTACTTGCAAGTATTCACCAAAGTGACGTGGGTGTACAGTATTGTGCCAAATGCACCAAAATGGTGCTTCAATGGAGCACTGTTTCCCACGTCATTTGGCGTGGTTAATTTTTAATTTTATTATTTTTATTAAAGTTCGGTCCTTTTATTTATAACTAGTTGCAATTAGGTCATATGTTTGAAAGAGTTAACTATACTCTTACTAAAGTATGCTTCTTGTAAATTCAAAGAATTTTAGTTAGAGGTTTACCCCCGGTTTCTTGCTTTTTCCTAGGCGGGCTTGTCATATTTTTTTCCCCTTGGTTTCTTCTTGCTTATGTTTTCTATTCAAGTGTTACCTTTGAAATCATGCTTGAGGCACATGCATGGAACTTGAAAAAAAAAAGGTGCAAATTGATGATTTACTTTCTCTTGAGTTTTCGCAGTTTGAAACTTTTTAGAGTACAATAGACCGAATAATGTAAACCTATCGTGCAATTCCCTAAATTTGTGACTCTGAAGGTATGATGCAAAATAAACTAATTGAAGGTTGCAAGATGCCAATTACCCAAAAAAAATTATGTTATAGAAGTCTTATTCAACTTTGATGTTCAGTCAAAACTCTCTACGACCTGCAAACGAGTTCAGAGATCAAGTACCAAACACTTCTAGTGCCAGTCTTCCTAACCCAGGATTAAAAATTTCGCCTTGATCTCATGGACTTAATGTTGTTTATTAATTTACAAATGCCAATAAGAAAAAATAATATAAATGCTTTTTATTGATAAATAAATGTTCAATTACAAATAATATGCCCTATACTATCTATCTCTATGGCATCTGAATGCATAACACCAACAATGTCCCACTTGCACTCAGTGCGACTCATTATGGTATCTAATACCTATCTTCTCAAGATGTCGGTCTAGCACCGCTTGTGACAATGGATTGGTCAGTGGGTCTGCCATGTTATCTGCTGAGGCTATTTTCTATAAAGCTTTTTCACCTCTACCTACGACCTCTCTAATGGTGTCATAGCTTCTCCCTATGCGTTTGGACTTATTGTGAGAACTTGGCTCCTTCGCATGCGCTAAGCTGCATTGTTGTCACAATAAAGTAGCAACGGGAGCTCCATACTAGGAACCACCTGAAGCTCTCAAAGAAACTTCCTCAGCTAAACAACCTCTTTGGCATCCTCTGAGGCAGCCACATATTCAGCCTTGGTGGTAGAATCAAAGGTTGCGCTTTGATTGGAACTTTTCCAAGACACCACACCATTGAGAGTGGATATAAATATTGAGGTGGGCTTCCGATCATCTACATTAGACTGAAAGTCTGAGTCAGTATACCCGTCCACCCTCAAATGTCCACCCCATATTCAGCTTCGATAGTGGAACCAGTGGTTATGCTTTGCTTGGAACTCTTCCAAGACACCGCACTATTGAGAGTGAATATAAATCCTGAGGTGAGCTTCTGTTCATCCACATCAGATTGAAAGTCTAAGTCAGTATACCCGTCCACCCTCAGATCTCCACGTCCATAGATGAGAATCATATCCATAATCCTTTTCAAGTATTTAAGGATATTCTTCACAGCTAGCCAATGTTCCTTGCTCGGGTTTGCCTGAAATCGACTCACAATGCTTACAACATAAGCGATGTCAAGTCTAGTACACATCACGACGTACATCAAGCTACCCACTGCAGATGCATATGGTACAATACTCATCTCTCTTCTATCTTCC
The DNA here is from genome assembly GCA_019426215.1 of Buddleja alternifolia. Taxonomy (NCBI): domain Eukaryota; kingdom Viridiplantae; phylum Streptophyta; class Magnoliopsida; order Lamiales; family Scrophulariaceae; genus Buddleja; species Buddleja alternifolia. The sequence continues at coordinate 8,819,408 of CM033391.1, read as the reverse complement.
TCGCTCTGAGGACACATAGATTTTAATAGATGTACTCCATGTCTCATAGACATGAACTCTTTTTTAGAGTCTTCCATTCTAAATCTCTTTAGGACCTTCTCTAAGTAAAGGGTTTGAGAAAGTCCTATCATTCTGTTCATTCTATTCATATAGATACGAACTCCCAGAATATATGTTGCATTTCCCAAGTCTTTCATGAAAAATGTACTCGATAGCCACTTCTTGACTGTGGTAAGCATGCCTTCATCATTCTTTATAAGTAGAATGTCATCTACATACAGTACAAGAAACAAACTCTTGCTCCCACTAACCTTCTTGTAAACACGTGGCTCATCTTCATTCTTAATGAAGCCAAATCCCTTAACTGGTTCATCAAAATAAAGATTCCAGCTACGAGACGCTTTCTTGAGTCCCTGGATGGATCTCTCAAATTTGCACACCTTATGGATATCCATCTCAGATACAAAACTCTTAGGCTATGCCATATAGATATCCTCCTCGAGGAATCCATTCAGGAAAGCAGTTTTGGCATTCATTTACCATATCTCATAGTCTAGGTGAGCAACGATTACTAGTAGAATCTTAATGGAAGGTGTCACCCTGCCTAGGCACCAATCTTCCTCTTGTAGATCCATTTGCACCCAATAGGAATAATACCATCAGGACAATCTATTAAAGTCTACACTTGGTTCGAATGTATCGAATCCTTCTCTACTTGCATTGCTTCGCACCATTTCCCAACATCCATATTCACCATCGCTTGATCATAAGTAGAGGGATAATCTCTATGGCCTCCATTTACAACGACATAGAGACCCAGCTTCTTCTGTAGTAGAAATCATACCTCTCAGGCTGCTGAAGTACTCTGCTAGATCTACGCGATTGTGATTGTGCTACAATTGAGTTGGTTCTTGCTTCCTGTGCAGATGTCTCCAAAGAGTCTTACTTTGTTCCTCCAGAACAGTCTTCCTACATGCCCCACCTTCTCGAATGAACTCTTCTTCGAAGAAGTGGGCCTGTAAAGCTATAATGATCTTTTAATCATCATGCAGATAGAAGAAGTATCCCATCGAATCCTCAGATAACCAACAAAATGTCCTTTTAAAGACCTAGCCTCCAACTTATCCACTTTAGTCTTCTTGACATAAGCGGGACATCCCCAACTCTTAATGTGGTTAAGACTTGGCATCCTATTTCTCCACAGCTCATATGGAGTCTTAAGAATGGACTTGGGAGGGACATCTGTTTAAGATGTGTACAACATTAAGGAGTGCAAGACCCTACAATGAAGTGGGGATGTAGTGTAGCTAAGCATGGAACAAACCATGTCCAACAAGGTACAATTCCTTTATTCAGCTACCCCATTCAGTTGCAGTGTTGCTGGAGGTGTGAGTTGCAACACTATGTCTTGCTCTCTAAGGTACTCATCAAACTCATCACTCATATATTCTCTTTCACGATCCGACTATAGAGTTTTATATGTTGCCCAGTTTGATTTTCCTTTAAAGCCTTGAATTTCTTGAATCTTTCAACGGATTCAGACTTATGCCTCATCAAATACACTATACCAAACCTAGAATGGTCATCAGGGAATGTGATGAAGTAGTGAAAACCTCCACAAGCTAATTCAATAAATGGCCCACAAACGTTGGTATCACTAAGCTTAAGAATTGTATGGCCCTTTCTAAAGGCCTGGTGAAGGGTGATCTAGTAATCTTGCCCATGAGACAAGATTCAAATGTAGGATAGGGATCCAATCCCACTGGTCTTATAAGTCCATCTTTCTCTATTTTGTGAATCTTATGTTCACCAGCATAGCTTAGTCTAAGGTGCCATATCAGTCTTTGGTTAGTATCTTGCCTACCACGTTTCCTAGTCATATCATTAACTACATATTCATTCTGGACATTAAGGTAGTACAAACCATTTATTAAAGTAGCAGAACCTACATATTTATCACCATAATAAATGTTGCAATGCTTATCAATAAAACGGAATAATAACAAAGTCTACCTAAAACAGGAATGAAAACAATATTTTTCAGCCCTTGGGCAAAACTAAAACATCATCCAAAATAAGTAAATGTCCAGAAAGTAAAAGTAACAAGGTATATCCAATTCTAGTAGCTGCGACGCTCTACCCGTGCCTACTTTGATCTGCACCTCATCACGACCCTTCTTCCTTCTTCGTTCAAGATCCTAATCCATGCAACATATATGAGCACTAACTCCAGAATCAAGAATCTATGAAGTGGAATAGACGGTCATATAACAATTAGTTTCAAAAATATAAAGTTTTATACCTGATGCGCCTTGGCCCATATTCAGACAGTTCATCCTCCAGTGGCCTAGCTTAGTGCATTGCAGGCACTTATCCATCTTCTTTGGCCCCTTACTCTTATGAACCACATGAGCCTTTCCCTTGCCCTTATCGACATCGCCTGAGCTCTAAGCCCACTGGTCTACTTGTTGGTTTTCTTATTTTTGTTCTTGCACTTTTTTGCCCCAAAAGAGATCACTGAAGCAACTTCATATCCCTTGTGCTTCAACTGAGATTGTGCAGTTGTCAAGTTGTTCATTAACCCAGCTAAACTATACTCAGTCTCGTTACAGTTCAAGTTCATGACAAATTAGAAAAAGGAATCAGGAAGAGACTTCAAAATGAGATCAGTTTGAAGTTGAGGGTTCATGGTGAAGTTGAGAGCTTCCAATCTGTCGATCCTCAAGATCCAAAATTTCTCACCTTCTTTCATTTTGGCTCCGAGAGCTCTTTCAATATATCATATCATGCAGTGCGACTATGCTCACCATAGAGCTCGACCAAGTGTGCTAAGATGACTTTCACAATGGCCATCTTCTCGTGGGACATCTGCAACTAGTTTGTCACTGAGCCCAATATGTACCCACAACTCAGATGTCATCCTTAACCCATTTTTCATGGGCTTGGACCTCTTCCTCGCTGGCACGTGTCCTTACAGGTGGAGCTGGAATATCATAGTCTAACACAGACCCCAGAGTAGGTTATTGAAAAATAATATAGAGTAAGTAAGATAATTTACACAGGGAAAATTATCAATTACCAAACGAAGTTTATCCTATTATTTAGACTATCGATTATCAAGATTTGAGATTTTAACGAATTAAAAGCAAAATTTAATAAAAGCGGAATTAAATAAATGACAAAACAATGAATGGATAAAAACCTAGGGATTAAGACTTCATCAAGGTATTTCTATGGATTATTAACATAATTGGATTGTCAATTCTTACATTCGTTAAAGACCCGAATTTCCTTAATTACATGAATACTCTCCCGAGATCTCCATGAGTACCCAATTAAGCTTGTTCTCATCACTCCCATGATCATCAACTAATCTAGATGAATCCATTAATTTCCATAAAATTCGTTAGCTAGACTTATGCACAATTACTAATATCTCTATTAAGTAATTTAAACACGTCTATCAAATCTGAACTAATGATTTAATTCACCTCCAGATACTCCTTAAATCATCTTAGATCATGTATTTAGTGGCCAATCATCTAGAAGCATTAAGCCCTCAATGATGGATTAATTCAAGCAAGAAATAACCCAGTGGATATCAACAATTCATATTAATACTCAAGACTATATCTAAAACCCTAGAAAATAATTTAGCTACGCATAATTAAACAACAAGAAGAAATAATTTGTATAAAATTAAGAAATCTCATGTTTAACAATGGTGGAAAATAATAAAGAACAATTGGAGAAAAAGAAGAATTCAAGAAAAACCAAGAAGAACCCTATGTTGATGGCAAGAATCAAGATTTCTCTATCTTCTCTTCAAAATCTTCATTTTCTTTCTCTCCAAGTTTTCTCTCTTTTTCCTTTCTTTCCTAAATCACGTCTTCTCTCTAAGAGAATAAAAGCTAATGTTTATTTTCTGACTTCTCATACTTATATAGGACTTCTAATTACAAAAAGCCCAACTACAAGACTAAAATTTGAGCCCATAAAAAATATAAAAATCTGCGCACTGCATAGTGGTGATGAATATCGACACCACTATGCCAATTCTGTTGTCCATTATTTTTCTTCACTTTTTCTTCAACTCAACTCTCTTCGTTTGGACTCTCTTTTGCTCTTCTTTAAGTCTCTTAGTCAACCTCTTTACGTAGCTTAAACATCCCTTCATTTACTCGTCAAATTGATCGTTCTTTGCTTACAAAAGCATTTAAACGACTTAGAAGCCAAAATACGCAAATACGGATAAAAACAACTGAAAAGATCAACTCAAGGCACGAATTCAAGACAAATGTGAGGTAAAAACATAATAAAACTATATTACTTTTAAGACCTAACAAACACCCCACATTTAGCCTTTTACTTGTCCTCAAGTAAATTTCAACAAAAACAAGATAAAGAAAACAACAAAACAAGATAACACTACTTTAGAAGGGTACACGATTGCACTTAGCATGTGCAACAAGCCGTTAAACCCATAGGTTACCCATAGTGGACGAGTTTTGTCTCGTGAGGGCTTGCAGAGAATATACCCACAAAATTCTTGACATGTACCTACTTGTATCATTGTTCTCAACTAGCAACAAGTCTCAACAAATGGACATCCCCACAATTATCACACAAGATCTAACATAAACGCACAAAATAGTATTTTCCACAATATAAACACTTTTATTTAAAGTCAACGCACTAATTCAAACCAGGTTTAATTTAAATATGCATCCACGTGAAAAGATGAATTCTAACAAGGGAAATTTCTTGGTACGTTAAGCAAACTTAAACATTCTTCATAGCACAATCCTTCATGTACTTTCTTTCTCTCAAATTTTATTAACCTGTTCAATGTTTTGTTCTAGTAGACTTTTTATGACACCCATGTACCGAGTTTTAGGTCAATGACTCTAACCAGACGTCTTAAGGCATTAGGTGTCAAGACACCCCAAAGGACTTAATCACTCAAGTGACAAAGACCACAAAACAAAACTAGATTTTTTTTTATTCACTCAAGATCAAGCATTTACTCAATTCATGGCCATTGAAGCCTTTTTTTTCTTTTCTTTCTTTTATCTAGCATTTTTTTCTTTTTTTTTTCTTCAACTTTTCTCACAATCTCATAATATATCCAAAATTTGTAATTACTTTATCTCACCGATCAATCCCCTTTACTAAAACTCGTATGTAGTGTGCAAGAATGTGTATCAGATTTCAAAAAATTTAGAAAAAGCGAGTAACTAGCAAAAAGCATCCATATTACGTAAAATAGGTCCATTTGTTCATGTCAGTCTATAGTTCTTATATGGGAACTAGAGTGTTATGAACATGTCACCAAAATCAATCAACAATTCAACAAAATATGCACACGTCTATTCTTTAACCAATTTTTTATCATCACACTTGAATCATTCAACAAGATAAACATGCAAACTCCCCACACTTAAATAGGATATTGTCCTCAATGGACTCATACATAATTAGAGGCATAAGCATAATGATACTGAAATAAAACAAGAGTGTGAAAGAGAAACTCCCCTATGAATAAGCATGATGATATAGGAATCGACATGGTGAAGCTCACTATGGTGGAGATGGTGAATCGCCTTGAAAAAATTTGAATTTTTTTCCTGAAACTGCACAACTGTGCTGGAATGTGGCACTATGGTGCCAAATCTCCTGTAATTGTTCAAACAGTCGTAGATTGAGTTTTCCATGAGGCACAGTGGTGCCAAATTGGCTGCATTGGTAATCTTTGGTAATGAACTGAAATCAAATATAAAAACATTAGAGCGACAATAGATGAGCAAGAAAACATGAGAAAAAAAATCAACAAGAACAGAAATAAAACAAAGAAAACAAAACCCAAACAATTACAAAAATAAACAAAACCCTTAGGTTTTCTCCCAAGCAGCGCTTATTTAAAGTCATTAGCTCGACATAGACGAAATCATTGTTGAGGTTCAGTGACGGAAATCGTTTCCCTCGAGGAATATCATCATCTACACAACACAAAGCATGGTTAATCCCTTTAATATCAAACATATTCCAACCGATTCCCTCTTTCTTTTATTGCAATTCATTTTACCATTTCTCCAGTTCAGATTTAGAATGTGCACCATTTACGGTAACAGGTGAAAATTCATTGTTGCCAAGAAAAGCGTACCTAAGATGTGGTGGAAGAGGCTTAGTTTTACCTTCGATATAGAGGATATTTTGGGATATGACTCTAATGCATCTCTTTTACCTTGAGGAATTTCTTCTTTGATGGCCTTTCCAAACACACCCATCGAATAACATTTTTTTTCAAAATATGGAGATTGCATCACCTTATTTAAGTTGAACTCCATCTTCTCGTATCCAATGTTCAACGCCAGTTTTCAGCATGCATGTTGATGATGGTTCCCGCGGTTGCGAGAAATGGTCTTCCAAGGATGATTGGTCCATCCATCTCAAGTACCACGAAGTCACATGGGATGTAGAACTTGTCCACTTTCGCAAACACATCTTCAATTATTCCTATGAGACGTTTTATGCTTCTATTTGCCAATTACAGGGACATCTTTTGTGTGTTTAAGCTTTTGAAATCTTAGCTTCCTGCAAATTGCATAAGGCATTAGACTAACATTAGCTCCTAAATCACAAAGTGCCTTGTCAAATTGAAATTTTCCAATAGTGCAAGGAAGTGAAAAACTCCTTGGATCCTTTAGCTTCGTAGGGATGCTTCGTTGGATTAAGGCACTACATTCTTCATTCAAGGAGATTATTTTCACGTCGTCCAGTTTTCTTCTATTGCTCAATAGCTCTTTGAAAAATAAAACATAGCAGGCATCTGAGCCTGAGCATCTGCATACGGAATGTGTAATGTGCAATAGTCTAAGTACTTGAAGAAATTTCTCGTGCTGCTTATTCAACCTCTTATGCTGCAACCTCTGGGAAAATGGAATTGGAGGAACATACTACTTCACATATGGCTTCGGGATAACCTTTTTTGGTTCAACCTTGTTTGAAGGTTCAAAGACTGAATTATCTTTTGTCATAAGCTCATCTATGTGTTCGGCATGTGGCTCAAATTCTTCAATTGTAATTGCGTTTATCAGAGTCACTGAATTACACTATCCTCTCGGATTCTCCTCTGTTTGGCTAGGCAGTGTACCCTTTGACCTCGAATTCATAGAACTTGTCAATTGTCCAACTTGTGCTTCCAGATTGTTTGTTGCTCCCACTACCAGATCAATTTTTGTTTCAAGATTCTTGAACTATTTCGTTGTTCCATTAACGAGCTTTTCAATAGAAAGCTCCCTAGCTTGTGGATGTCTTTGTTCATGAGGTAGTGGTCCCTGATGATATAGAGGTTGCTGCTGAAAGTTCTGAGGACCCTACTGGAAACCTAGGGGAACTGATGTCGAGGAGGAAAGTCTTGAGCCCTTTGGTTTCCTTGACCTCCCCAAGAAAATTTAGGGTGATTTCGCCACCCCGAATTATAAGTGTTGGAGAATGGATTTCCCGAATGGTTGTTCTAATTGGAGATATACTTAGCTTGATCTATAAGTGGGCAGTTCGTAGCTATGTGAGGTGCTCCACAAACATCACAAGTTATGGTAGGCTGAGAAATGACACCGATATTACACTTGATTCCCTCAAAGTTCTTCACTAGAGCATCCGTTTTAGCATTGAGCATGGTGAGTTCATCAACATTATGTACACCGACTACTTTCTTTATGGATCGACTATCACTCGCCCAGTGGTAGTTATTAGATGCCATCTCGTCCATGAGTGTGAGTGCATCATCTAGATTCTTTCCCATACCTCATGCAACTGCATCGATAGTCATCCTGATGTCATACGACAAACCATTGTAATAGTTGTACAAGCATTGAACTTGGAATACCGTGATAGAGGCAGCAACTCCTTATATCTTTCCCATGCTTGATATAGTGTCTCCCATTTCCCTGCATGAATCCTGTGATTTTATTCCTCAACTGAGCTATTTTTGCTGGTGGAAAATATTTGGTGAGAAATGCAGTCGACAAATCGGCCCAAGTAGTGAATTTATTTTCCGGCTGATTTTTCAACCACTCCTTATCTCTTTTGGACAGAGAGAAGGGGAATAGTGGTAGTCGGAGGGCATCCTCAGTAACTCCGTTCATCTTGAAAGTACTGTAAATTTTCAGAAAATTCCCTAGATGGGAATGATGATCCTCTCTCTCAATATCTCCCTCAAAAGCAGTGTTCTGTAACATCTAAATAATGGCAGGCTTCAACTCAAAAGTATTGGCCTAGACATTTGGTACTGCTATGTTGGAAGTTAAGTTATGATATGTTAGCGTAGCACAATCTGGGAGAGTTCTCTGCTCCTTAGCCATTTTAAAACAAGAATCTCCAGTATCAAGGTTCAAATAGATAAAAATCTAAAATAAAATAAAAATAAAAAATAAAATAATAAGAAGCAACTTGTTATTGATATTGACTATTTGTTGCCTTTCCCAGCAGCGGTAGAGTAAGTAAGAACGTCTCTATAGGGAAGTTTATCCTATTATATAGACTATTAGTTATCAAGATTTGAGATTTTAACTAAATAAAAGCAGAATTAAATAAACTATAAAACAATGAATGGTAAAAAATCTAGGGATTAAGACTTCATCAAGGTATTTCTATAGATTATAAACATCATTGGATTGTCAATTCTTGCATTTGTTAAAGACCCAAATTTCCTTAATTACATAGATACTCTCTCGAGATCTCCATGAGTACCCAACTAAACTCTTTCTCGTCACTCCCATGATCAACAACTAATCTAGATAAATCCATTAATTTCCATGAAATTCGTTAGCTAGCCTCATGCACAATTACTAATATCCCTATTAAGTAATTTAAACACATCTATAAATCCGAACTAAAGATTTACTTCACCCCCTGGTACTTCTTAAATCATCTTAGATCATGTATTTGGTGGCCAATCATCTACAAGTAGTAAGCCCTCATTGATAGATTAATTCAAGCAAAAAATAACCCAATGAATATCAACAAACCACATCAATACTCAAGACTATATCTTAAACCCTAGAAAATAATTTAGCTACACATAATTAAACAAGAAGAAGAAATAATTTGTATAAAATTAAAAAATCTCATGTTTATCAATGGTGAAAAATAATAAAGAACAATTAGAGAAGAAGAAGAATTCAAGAAAAACCAAGAAGAACCCAATGTTGATGGCACGAATCAAGATTTCCTTTTCTTTCTCTCCAAGTTTTCTCTCTCTTTCCTTTCTTCCCTCAATCACGTCTTCTCTCAAAGAGGATGAAAGTTGATGTTCATTTTCCGACTCGTCATACTTATAGAGGATTTCTAATTACAAAAAGCCCAACTAGAAAACTTATTAGGAAATTCATGTTAGATGTTTTGATGATGACAAGATAGGATTTTATGTTAGACCCCAAAAATGTAAGTTTATGCTTTCATAGAAAATATTGTTTAAGCGTTTGAAAGTTTACCTTTTTGTTTAGGCTTGTAATTTTTATCTTTATAGATTTTAGACTAAGTCGCTAGTAGAATTCTGAGTGAGTCTACTAAAAACAAAGTTGAAGATCAAGCGTCCAAAGTCAAAGTAAAGATGAAGATTGAATTCTTAGCGTCGGTCAAACGCTAAAGAACTATTTCAGGTATTATGAATCAAGCGCTCTAGACTTAATAGATTTTTAGACTAAGTCTTTGACACTAAGTCAATGATGGAATTCTGAGTGAGTCTATCAAAAATAATGTTGAAGATTAGCGTCTGAAGTCAATTGAAGATTGAGGAACTGTCTTAAGCGTCTGCCAAGAGCTTAAAGACTATTTCAAGAACTTCCAAAGTCAAGTGACCAACATCAGACTTACCCAAATATTAAAACCAAAGTTATAAAAAGACTTAATGCAAATATAAACGGATATTTATTTCCAACGAAAATAAAGACAAGATGCATTAAAAGTCGGATAAGTGCTAATAAAATATAAGCACTATAACTTATGGGTAAGCCACTTTTTGACTAAGACTGTCGGATTCCAAAAATCAAGACCGCGCCTGACCAATTGAATATAGCCAAAATTCAGGAGTGTCAGACAAAGAATGTTTCGGGAGACGTGCACCTCAATGTATCCAATGGACAAAATCCAAGGAACCTATAAATAGTCTCCTCAGCCAAAACCCTAAAACATAAGAAGTGTGACAACAAGATATTGACCAACACTCACATACGAATACTCACTATTGTATATAGAAAAATATACAAAAAGGGTACAAACTTTGCTAAAAGAAAAGCTTACAAACTCCATAGCCTATATCCTTTCAAGCTTTTCACAACCATTCTAAAGACAGTCACAAATATCTCAAACTTCTTTCTAGAAGAACCCTACACTATTATTGAGATATCCCAAATTGTTTGAACTTTCCAAAAACAAACAAACCCGTGAACAAAACCCTCAACATCCTTTCATCTGAGTGAGAAAGTGTGCTGACCTACAAGCAGTATTTTTGTGTGAAAGAAGCTTGTGCAAGAAGATCTTTATTGGAGCTGAAATCTGTGTGGCCAAGGAGTTCCAGGATCGGTTGTTACTTGCATTATTTTTGGGTGAAAGAAGCAAGAGGATAGAAGTGGCCTATAGTAGAAATCTGTGTGACCAAGGAGCTCCAGTCATCAACATCCGCCTTACCTCTATTTTGTAGAAATCTCCGTGTGACTCTTCGATAATCATTATAGTGGAAATCCTCCCTAATAAAAGGAGAAGAAGGACGTAGTTGGGATTACATCACCCAGTGAACCTTACAAATATCTTGTGTCATTTACTGCCTTATTCATTTACTGTTTTATTGCTTTATTATTCATTTTGCATACATCTTGAAAAAGGTTTTAAAACAGTTAAACAACTACTTTGATTAAAACTGAACGCTAAGCTATAAAAATACTTCCGCTTTGCTAACCCTAATTAAGTGACTAAACATTGCCCTACTTTGGTAAGCGTTGAAATCACTAAGTCTAAGTTATCTTTTCTCAAGCGCCTGACCTAGAGCTCAAGCTTTTCAAGCATTCAAATACTTCAAAAGTGATATGATTTTTAGAAGTCGAAAAAGACTTCAGGGTCTATGCAACCCCCCCTTCTAGATTATTTCGTATGCCATTTGGGACCAACAAGTGGTATCAGAGCGGTTGAAGTTGAAACCTAAGTGTTTCCGAGCGTAACTGCTTGTTTAGATCCATTTTTCTAAAATTAGTCGCTCTTAAATTTATTGTAAACTTTTCATGGCATTCTCTAAAGTTCCTAAGTTGACCGAGTCAAACTATGACTCATGGAAGGTCAAAGCTTTTACTTATTTGTGTTCATGTGACGATGAAATGTGTGATATCATTTCAGATGGGCCAATCAAGATATACAAAGTTATTACCAGAGCGCCTGGAGCCACAGAAGAGACACCTGATGGCTATGTGGAAAAGCCTAAACAAGAATGGTCTACCGATGAGAGTCGACAAGCAAGTTTAGACAATGTTGGTCGTAATACTTTATACACAGCCATTGGTGATAATGACAACTTATTCAACAAAGTCAAATCATTCAATACAACTAGAGAGATTTGGGATAAGTTGCCTACTATTTGTGGTGGCTCAGCACAAATCAAGGAAAACAAACTATTAATCACCAAAGAAAAGTTCAACAGTTTTAAGATGTTACCCAATGAGACGCTAGAACACTTGGACATGAGATTCACAGCTCTTGTCACAGAATTAACATCTTTGGGTATGGAATTACAAAATCGGGAAATGGTGATCAAGATTTTCAGAAGTCTCCCAAGTAGATTCCTTATGAAGACAACTGCGATGAGAGAATCAAACAACCTGGATAGCCTAACACCAGAAGATGCTTTTTCAGAACTTAAAGCGTTTATGTTTGAGTTGAATTCGGCTAGCGATGCTGTGAGCAATCCAGTGATTGAATCTGGAGCGCTGATGGCAACCATCAAAGGAAAATCTAGCAACAAGGGAAAGGTTTCAGATATGAGTGAAGAAGAGGAACTAGTGCTTCTAAATAGATTCAGAAAATTCTTGAGATATGAAAAGAAAGGAAACAATCCTAGGAATCAAGGACAAAGTTCATATCAAGCGCCTGCTCCAATTCAACAACAGTGCTAAGTGCCTCAATATTCTGCACCTCCCTCTCCAGCGTCAACTCAATATCAAGCGTCTTCTCAGCAAGATCTCTCAACGCCAGTGGTCTCAAAACCACGATTTGCAAGATTAACAAATGAACAAAAGATGAAAACTAATCTTTGTTATAATTGCAGGAAACCAAGGCATTTCCAAGTTAATTGCCCCTATCCCAATGTATCTAAGCCTACAAAGCAAGATCAAGCAGATAGAAACCAATTCAGGAGCAACCTTAGGCAACAAGGCTTGCTAGCATAATCAGAACCACTCTACACACCTGAAGAGGAATTGGAATCATCAGATGAAAGTAGTGATGATGAACCATCAAGCGACTCAACATTCATTTGTCTCATGGCAAGAGATGATGAAGCGTCTGACGACTCGCTATCTGAGGTAACCACTGAATTATATCATCCTCTTTCTTATGATGAATTGCTTGACAAAGTAAAAGAATATTATAAAGATTGTCAAGATGCCGCCAAATTATTTCAAAATCACTTTAATATTATTTTCGTTCTCAAAAGCGATAATGTAACGCTCAAGGCAGAGTTGCAAATTCAGCAACAATGTATTGAGAAGAATCAATCTCCTGAAAATGAAATTACTCAATTAAAAAGTGATATTGATATAATAGTCAAGAGAGAAGCTGAAGTGATTGCTAGACTTACCAAGTCAGAGCAGCTTATCTCATCATTATCAAAAACATCAAGAACGCTAGATAATGTGACTAAAGTAACCAGACTATTTGGTGAAAAGACCGGTTTAGGTTGTGATAAATTTGGTCATAAAACCAAAGCATCTAAGGTTATGGCAACCAACAAAGGAAAAGGTGTAGCCTTTGTTGAGAAGAGTTCAAACAGTCAAATGCTGAATGAACCTAAAGATATTGATACGAGGTCAAATGAGATAGTCAATACTGACTCAGGAAAAGGAAAGACCAAAGTGAATGATTCACAAAAGAAATTCTATCCAAACACTCAAAAAGCTAAGGAGAAACCTTCTACATGTAAATCAAACGCTAAGCGTCTAGCACCAAAAATGTATCCTAAGCTAGTGCTAAGGAAATACCAACGTCAATATCCACAAAGACCTACATCACATTATCAATACCATGATAACTATGATTATGGCCATGATTATCATTACAATGATATTACTATACACCTAAAAAGCACACACAACACAAACCGAAACCCAAGAAGGCCAATCTTCCCGTAATGAAGACAGGGCAAATATGGGTTCCAAAAATTCTAATACAGACTAATGTTACTAAAAAAGGAGGACCCAAAACAAAATGGGTACCTAAAAAGAATTAGAACTGCCCTTTGAATGCAGGTACCTAGAGCCAACATCGATACTTCCATTTGGTACATAGATAGTGGGTCGTCAAGACATATGACTGGCTCAAAGGATCTCTTGATCAACTATCGTGCAACCAATGGTCCTCAAGTTATATTCGGTGATAATTCCAAAAGTAAAACTAAAGGTATATGTATCATGCATAGTGGGAACATCATGATCAGTGATATGTATTATGTTGAGGGTCTTAAGCATAATCTTTTAAGCGCAAGTCAATTTTGTGATAAAAGGTTTTGAAGTTAAATTTTCAACTGACTATTGCTATATTAATGACGCTAAGACTGGATCTACTAAGTTGAAAGGAAAAAGAACAAACAATGTGTATTTAGTGAATTGGGGTTCAACATTAGATAACAACCATACATGTTTTGTAGCTAAGAATCAAAATGAATTGGGTTGGTTATGTCATAGAAAAATGAATCACCTCAACTTTAAGGCAATCTCTCAATTAATATCGCCAAATCTAGTAGAGGGATTACCTAAGGGTTCCTTTAATAAAGATCGCTTATGTGATGCATGTCAAATGGGTAAACAAGTCAAATCATCTTTTAAGAAGAAACCACATCTATCTACATCTCGAATACTTGAATTATTGCATTTAGATTTGTTTGGTCCTATTCAAATCATGAGCGTTAGTGGCAAAAAGTATTCACTAGTAATAGTTGATGATTTCTCACGCTATACATGGGTAGAATTTTTAACATCTAAAGATGAAACTAGTGTCAAGGTCACATCGCTAATTCGTCAATTACAAAATTCGAAAGATCTAAAGGTGACGAGAATTTGAAGTGATGAGGAACTGAATTTACTAACCATATTGTTGAAAAGTTTTGTAAAGATTTTGGAATACTTCATGAGTATTCAGCGCCTAGAACACCTCAACAAAATGGCGTTGTCGAGCGACAGAACAGAACGCTTAAAGAAGCCGCTAGGACTATGTTAGCCGAGTCTAAGCTACCTCAAAGGTTTTGGGCCGAAGCTATCAATACCGCTTGCTACACTCAGAACCAGTGTATGATCAACAAGCAACATGAAAAGACTCCATATGAGTCATGGAAGGGACGTAAGCCAAATGTTTCGTATTTTCATGTATTTGGTTCAAAATGTTTCATTCATAACAATGGATCCCAAAATCTAAAGACATTTGATCCCAAAGTGGATGAAGGAATTTTTCTAGGCTATGCCAAAAATGGAAAGAGTTTTCGTGTCCTAAATAAGATCAATCAAAGGTTGAAGAATCCATTCATGTTGTGTTTGATGATGCTAACCAAGAACCGAGTAAGGTTAACGCTAATGATGTAGGAATTGAAGATTTATCTCAACAAGCGTCACAAATTGATTTGTGTGAGGACAGTGATATTGATGAAGATGATGAGATCATTGCGTCAAATCCTAAGATTACTCATGAGGTCAACAATGGTGATATTGCAAGAAACGCTGATGATCATGAAGAGAATGTTCATCAAGAGCAAACTAGAACTATAAACCATGAAGCGCCTACGCGAGATGATAGTCAAGCGCCTACACAAGGAATAAGCCAAGCGCCTGATCAATCTCTCAACCCTTTCCAACCAGATAGAAAATGGCTTAGAGATCATCCACCAGAGCTCGTAATTGGAGATATTGGAGCACCTGTGAAGACTAGAGGTGCTACAATAAATGAGGTTATGTTTGCAAGCTTCCTATCTCAAAAGGAACCAAAGAAAGTGGATGAAGCGCTAAATGACTCAAGTTGGGTAGAAGCAATGCAAGAAGAGCTTAACCAATTTGAACGTAGTAAGGTTTGGACGCTAGTACCAAGACCAACTCACCAGGGAGTTATTGGAACTAGATGGGTTTTCAGGAACAAGATGGACGAAGATGGTATTATTGTAAGAAACAAAGCTAGACTAGTCGCTCAAGGATATTGCCAAGAGGAGGGCATTAATTTTGATGAGACATACGCTCCAGTAGCCCGTCTTGAAGCAATTCCAATGTTCCTAGCATTTGCCGCATTCAACAAATTTACAGTATTTCAGATGGACGTAAAGAGTGCATTTCTGAATGGTGAACTCCAAGAAGAAGTATATGTGGAGCAACCACCAGGATTCATCAACAACCATGGCAAAAGTATGGTCTACAAATTGGATAAGGCATTCTATGGCCATAAACAAGCACCAAGGGCATGGTATGACACTCTGTTGGTCCCAAGTGGTATACGAAAGGGTCTAGAAGGGAGGGGAGTTGAATAGACCCTGAAGTCTTTTTTTGACTTCTAAAAAATTCGTATCACTTTGAAGTATTTGAACGCTCGAAAAGCTTTGAGCGCTGGGTGCGGCGCTTGGGAGATAATGACTTAAGCGCTAGTTTTAGGCGCTTGGGAAAAGTTAACTTAGACTTGGTGATTTCAACGCTTACCAAAGTAGGGCAGAGTTTAGTCACTAAATCAGGGTTAGCACATCGGAAGTATTTTATAGCTTAGCGTTCGGTTTGTTAATCGAAAGTAGTCGCTTAGTTGTTTTAAAACTTTATCAGAATGTATGCAATATGAATAGTAAAGCAGTAAAACAATGAATGCTTAAAGAGGTAAACGACACAAGATATTTGTAAGGTTCACTGGGTGATGTAATCCCAGCTACGTCCTTCTTCTCCTTTTATCAGGGAGGTTTTCCACTATGATGATTATCGAAGAGTCACACAGAGACTTCTACAAGATAGAGGGAGATTGGATATGATCTTGGAACTCCTTGGTCACACAGATTTCAGCTCCACTAAAGACCTTCTATCCCCTTGCTTCTTTCACTCAGAAATGGTGCAAGTTACACTTGATCTCGGAACTCCTTGGTCACACAGATTTCAGCTCCAATAGAGATCAACTTCAACAAGCTTCTTTTACACAAAAATATTGCTTGTAAGTCAACAAGCTTTCTCACTCAGATGAAAGGTGTTGATGGTTTTGGTCACGGGTTTGTTTGTTTTTGGAAAGTTCAAACAACTTGGAGATATCTCAATGGTAGTGTAGGTTCTTCTTAAAAAGAGATTTGAGATATGGGTGACTGTCTAGGAATGTATTTGAGAAAGCTTAAAAAGGTTTCAGCTCTGGAGTGTATAAGCTCTTTTAAAACAGTTCAGCAACGTTTTGGACCCCTTTTCTTGTTTTTACGTCCAGATGTTTTTCTATATCTGTCTCTATTGTCCCTTTTGCTGAAAAGGTTATTTATAGATTGTTATGAGATTTTGTCCGTTGGACACAGTTGGAGTCTCGTTTCCCTAAACATTCCATGAGTTCTGACAATCCTAACTTTGGGTATATTTAATTGGTTAGGCATGGTCTTGGTTTCATAAATCTGACAGTCTAGGTCAAAGATATGGCTTGCCCATAAGTTGTAGTGCTTATATTTTAATAGCACTTATCCGACTTTTGATGCATCTTGTTTTATTTCCCTTTGGGAATAATTTCCGTTGATTCATGCATCTTTGATAACTTGGGTTTGAATCTTCAGGTTACGCTTGGAGAACTAGGCGTTTGAGCCTTTGGAGTTTAGGCTTCTTAAAAGTAGTCTTCTTTGTTAATCAGACGCTTGAGAGAGGTCACAATCTTTGCCCGATTCTTTAGACGCTTGTCCTTTCACTTTATCTTTGATAGACTCACTCAGAATTCTATCATTGACTTAGTGTTAAGTACTTGGTCTAAGGTCCATAACAAATCTTGAGCGCTGAGTTCGTAACCCGTGATAGTCTTTTAGCGTTTGACGGACGCTTGAGACTAATCTTTATCTTTACTGTTTCTTCAGACGCTTGATCTTCAACTTCATCACTTGGTAGGCTCACGCAGAATTCTTCTAGTGATTTAGTATCACATTCTTAGTCTAAACTCTATAAAAATACAAGTCTAGTGTAAAAACACGAGCTTTCAGGCGCTTACATATTTGTTCTATGAAAGCTTTTACACTTTACATTTCTTGGGATCTAACATGAAGTCCTATTTGTCATCATCAAAACATCTAACATGAAATTCCTAACACACTCTCTCTATCTTTCTTATAGGTAAAGGCTTTTCAAAAAGCAGCGTTGATACAACGTTATTTAAAATTACCCATAATGAAGATATTCTTTTAGTTCAAATTTATGTTGATGATATTATATTTGGATCTACTAATAAGCGTCTATGTGAGAAATTTTCGAAAATGATGCAAGATCAATTTGAAATGAGCATGATGGGTGAATTAACTTTCTTCTTAGGATTACAAGTTAAACAACTCCCTAATGACATATTTATAAACCAAACTAAATATACTAGAGATATGATTAGGAAATTTGGTATGGAAAAGGCATCATCTTCAAAAATTCTAATGAGCCAAACGCTTAAGTTAGATAAAGATGAAAGTGGGAAGAAAATTGATATCACTAATTATAGAGGTATCATTGGATCATTTCTTTATCTTACAGCTAGTAGACCTGATATTATGTTCTCGGTATGCATGTGTGCCCAATCTCAAGCTGATCCTAGAGAATCACACTTAATTGCTGCCAAGAAGATCCTTAAGTACCTAAAAGGCACACAAAATGTGGGCTTATGGTATCCAAGGGATTCTCCTTTTGAACTAATTGGTCACTTAGATACAGATTTTGCAGGATGCAAAATAGATAGAAAAAGTACTAGTGTGGTGGTCCCAAGTGGCATACGAAAGGGTCTAGAAGGGGGAGGGGGTTGAATAGATCCTGAAGTCTTTTTCGACTTCACAAAGTTTTCGTATCACTTTAGAAATTTGAACGCTTGGAAAAACTGAGCGCTTGGGTCAGACGCTTCAGAATAGTTAACTTAGACTTAGTGATTTCAGCAGTTTACCAAAGTAGGGCAACGCTTAGATCGCTTAATCAGGGTTAGCACAGCGGAAATAATTTTTAGCATTCTTTTAGTTGAATTAATCGCTTTGCAATTTTACTTGTCTTTTTCAGAATAATATGAAGTGAATAATATAAGACAATAAAATAAATGACACAATAATTTGTAAGGTTCACTGGGTGATGTAATCCCAGCTACGTCCTTCTTCTCCTTTTTCACTTGGAGGAAATTACTATGATGATTATCAAAGGATCACACAGAAACTTCTACAAAATAGTAATGGATGAAAATGATCTTGGGCTCCTTGATCACACAGACTTCAGCACCAATGAAGATCGTCTTCTTCAAGCTTCTCTCACTCAGAAATGCTGCCTGAAAGTTTTCAACAACTTTTCTCACTCAGATGAAATGTTGAGGTTTATCACTAGGGTTTTGTTTGTTTTAAAGAAGATCAAACAACTTGGAATATCTCAGTTGGAGTTTGGATTTCTTCTTTGGAAGATGTTTGAGATATTTGTGACTGTTTGGAATGTAGATGGAAAGCTTGAAAGGTTTTGGCTATGAAATTTCTAAGCTTTTTCCAGAAAGAATGTACGTAGGATTTTTGGCAATAATTTCTCGTATATTCTTGATGTTGTTCTATGTTTTTGATTTTCTGGAGTAAGGTATTTATAGGCAATTTCTTGGGATCTGTCCGTTGGACACATGTAGGAGCGTGCCTTTCACGTAGCGCGTGTTTGTACCTAAAATCTAACATTCCTGAAAATTCGCTGGAACCGATTGGACGGGAGCAGCTAAAACTTTGAAAGTTCTCAGTCTGGTCAAAGGGAGGCTTGTCCACAAGTCACAGTAGCTTATCACATTTAATGCTTTTATCAGGCATTTAATGCAATTTGAATTTATTTCCCGTTGGAAATAAATGCCCGTTGAATGATTGCATTTAAGTCCTTTATGACTTGAGGATTTATTTCAGGTGAATTTTCTATAAGTCGCTTGAGTATTTGAACGCTTGATTCATGAATCCTGAACTGCGGTCTCTTAGTGTTTGACAGACGCTAAGAAGGAATCTTCATCTTCGGTTGACTTCAGACGCTGGTCTTCAACTTCTTCTCAAATAGACTCACCTAGAATTCTATTATTGATTCAGTCGCTAAGACTTAGTCTAAAATCTATGAGGATAAAAATTACAAGCCTAAACAAAATTACAAACTCTTTAAACGCTTTATACAATGATCTATGAAAGCATAAACTTACATTTTATTTGGGGTCTAACATTGAATCCTATCTTGTCATCATCAAAACATCTAACATGAAATTTCCTAACATAGTGGTACATGTGAATTTCTAGGTGATAGAATAATTTCATGGCATAGTAAGAAACAACAATCCATAGCGACTTCTACCGCCGAAGCTGAGTATGTAGCCGCTGGAAGCTGTTGTGCACAAATCCTTTGGATGGGACAACAACTTAGAGATTATGGTATAATCTTAGGTCCAACCCCCATCCATTGTGATAACCAAAGCACTTTAGCAATGACCCGAAACCCTGTCCTTCACTCTAGAACTAAACACATTGACATCCGCTATCATTTCGTACATGACCATGTTCAAAAGAAAGATGTCTCCATGCACTTCATTGGTACATAAAAACAATTGGCAGATATCTTCACCAAAGCGCTCAAGGAACAACGATTTTTCACTTTGAGAAGTGAACTAGGTATGATTGATCTAAATGCTTAATCATTTGAAACATCATGTTTTATAGGCATAAAATTTAGGGGGAATTACATCATGCTGAATTACAGGCGCTTGAGCAATTTCAGCGTGCACTTCTTCAATTGCGTGATCCAAGGTAGAATCAGCAATCGCTGGGGGCTCGACTACTGGGGCGCTAGAAGAATCTGGCAAGGAAGCCTCAGGAAGATGAGCGACTTCCGCAGTAGGAGCAGAATCTTCTTCCAGATTTTGGATTGAGGGAGGAGAAGGTTCTCGAATGCCAATAACCCAGAGGGGGCCAAGGGCTTCCATCACATGTCGGGGACTGATCAGGCTAGATTGCGGGATAAAGAATATAGCGTCTTCGCGCTCGTCAGTACTTAGTGCAAGTTGCACACCTTCTGGTAAAGCAATCCCTGATGTATATTTGTTGAAAAAGTCCAAAATTAACGGCATGAACGCTTGAGCTGCTTCTTGGTCCACTGGCCTAATCAGCGAGATCATCTTGGCCACTTGAATATTCTGTTCACTGAAGAGCACAGGGTGGAGAGTATATCCTCGGAAATCGTTTAACCCTGAATAGTGATTGAAACTTGTATCCAACGCTTGGACATTTTCTATCACTGCTCTCATATCTCGGTGGAACTCAGCAAACTCAGCGTGTTCTGTTGAAGTGTCAACACGAATCTGACTCTGGCTTTGAAGAACTGGTTGTTTACTTGACGAAGCATCTTCGTTGAGGTCAGGGAAGATTCGTTGAACAAAGTCTGCACGAGGATGCAAAACGTAGCGTCCGCCCTGGCTGAATAAGGCGAGCTGCTGGCGAATGTAGCTTTCGATTGGCTGTCTGTATCGTGGCAAAGTGCTAACATTTTCGGCAATTATCTGACGCTGTTGAAGCAAAAAGGTGGCAAATCCTCGGCGTCTATATTCTATTCCAAAATTAAACAGGAACGGATATTTGATGAGTTCATCAAGGGTGTAGAAGTGAAGAACGAACTCTTCAACCCATTTGGCTGTATCCATCATCCATCGTTTTCCAAGTTTGTTCGCTTTGTTTTGCTCTTTTCTAGCTGCTAAGAATTTCTCGAAGCGTTCTGTTTCATCATCATAGTCTTCAGCCCATAATCTGGCAAGATATTCACGAGCCTCATCTTCAATCCACGAGTTGACCGGATTTGGGCGCTCCGCAACAAGCGAGCCTTTGCCTTTCCAGAGTTTGAGTGGATTAGGAGAGAGAGCGTTCTGGGGAGACTTGACAACGGAGGGGAGAGCAGAATATCCTATCTTATTGAGATCTTCCTCATCAGGATTTTTGTTCCAATCACCCATGTGTGGGTTCTTGAAAACAATCTTGCTCGGGCGCAGAGGATAAAAAGACTCGTCCGAGCGACCGGTTAGAGTGAATCGCTGTTGATCAAGGTCAGCTCTATTGAACACTGGACGACGAATGTACTCAAGGCGAGATTGAAGTCGCTCTAAGTCATATAGTCCTAGATCTGCAATACGCTCGAAAAACTCAAATTTCTTGGTATTGGACATATCGGGCCGATGGAGAGTGGTTTGAAAGTTTATTTCCAACTCGGCAAGCATTTGAGCATCACGTTCTCTGGCGGCATAATAAAATTCGACATCTGGATGATATCCGTGCGGGAAGAAATCAATGACACGAGGAGGAGGTCCGGTTGGCGTAGGAACAAGGGCAATAGCTTCTGTTGGAATGGGGGCCACTTCTATCGACCGCTCAGCGTTTAAAGTTGCTTCACTCGCTGATGAGCTTTCAGCATCAGGAAGAACTTGGAATGCTTCTGTAGCAATATGCACAACAGTTGCCATGTCCACGTCTAGTTCAACTGGAATCTCCGAGAGAGGAGGGGCTTCAGCGATTGGTTCATCATGAACTCCGTCATGAGCTGAAACATGTAAGCGATTGAGAAAAGCAAGCAAAAATTCCTACTGAGTAGAAATTTACAAAGAAAATACTACATCGCTTACCCTGAGGACTATCATCGACTGTCTTAGTCGCTTGATCTGTTTCTTGGACAAGTTCCTCAGGCTCCTGAACTTCTTCTTCGGGTTCTAAATCGATAAAAGAAGTTATTGGATCAGCACGAATAGGGATATTTAATGTTCAAGCGTGTTGAGAACATAATGAATATCTGCTTCACTTGGCGCTGAAAGAATTTTTTGTTTTTATCCTAGCGTTAGAGACTTAGGAAACTAACGAGGAAAGGATAGACTAATTTGCTTAGCAAATACTTACCCTGAACATTGGGAAGCCTTTCAGATGGAGAAACGGCTTGAGGATCTGAGCTGATTTCGGGAACAGCGTCAGAGACGGAAGCACTCGCTGACTCTCTAAGCGCTGGATTTGTGAGAGCGCTAGAAGATACTGCGGGAGTGGGAGTAAGAGTACGCCTTCGTGCAAGCGGTACTTCTTCTTCCACTGCTGTCTCTTCTTCCTCAGGAACGAAAAAGAAAAACGCTGGAGGAGGAGAAGGAGACTTAGGCGAGGGAGAAGGAGAAGGGATATTTTGTTTCTTTTTGGGTTCCGGCTTCTTCTTCTTTAGTTCAGGCTTTTGCTTCTTTGCGGGCTTGGATGGCTCAGCGACTTTGAGAATGATCTTTCTCTTAGGTCGCTTGACCACCACTTCTTCTTCTGATGATGATGAAGAAGACGCTTGATCTTCATCATCACTGCGAACAACACGCTGATCTTTTGGAACCGCTGCTCCGCCAGGTTTCCGCGGGTTAAGAAGCTCGCTTATCATTTTCTTGCCATAAAACTTGGTCGCTGGGATCTTTTTCCCAGACGCTTGCGTATATCCGCTAGAGCAGAGAATACGACTTAGCAAAATCCCGTAAGGCTTGGGATTAACAGACTTAGCCATCGCTGCTTTGAAGCGATTGAACACGTAAAGAGACCAGTTAACTTTTAACTTGGTCAGGATGGCAACCATCATCTTGTATTGAATGTTAGTTACTTTATCGAACGTCCCTTTTCTGTATTCAATAATCTTTGAACATATGTCAGCGAGGATGACATATTCGCTTTTCATATCGTTCTTCTTGAAGTTGGGCTCGTAAGCGTTGTGAACATCTTCTTTCTTTATCACGTCCCATACTTTGGTAGCATCGCCGAGATTTACACGTTCTACCTCAATGCCAGTATTAGGCAGAACAAGTAATGAAGAAATAAGAGAAGGAGTGAGGACAAAGGTCTCTTTTGCAGAAGGGAAGACGCAGGATATGGAGTTTCCGTCTGCAGAAATTTGACCATTGTAGAAAAAGTGGAGAGATCCTTCTTCAAAGTAGTTGAAAGTAGTAGTAAGCATGTCTTTCAAACCAGATTCTTGAACGAGTGGAAGAATCGTTCGAAGAGGGAAGTTCTGGTTATCAAAAAGATAGTCCCAGTTAACCAAAAATCCGGCGTTAACTGTAACTGGTTTTGTTGCTGTCTTGGAAGATTTTGAAACTTTGGGTGCCATTGCTGAAAGTTGAAGCTTTTGAAGAAAATAGAGGGATTTTTGCCTTTGGAGAGAAAAAGCTTTTACAGTAGGAAAGATTGGAAGTGATAAAGGTTTTTTGTAAAAGTCTTGGTGAGTTTAAATAGAAGGTGAAAGTAACTCCTCAATTGACAGATGAATGACACGTGTTCAGAGGTTAATGACAAAAGGAATCTGAACCGTGTACATTTAATTTCGGATGTCAAAAAGTGTGGTAAAGTAGGGTACTATAACATTTTTCGGATCCGCAGTTAATTTGAAACGGTTTGAAAAAATTTGAAATTTTCAGCGTGATGTGCACGCGCCTGATAGTGTACTGACACTTACTCAGACTCATGCAATCACTGAACCGCCTCGGTTTAGATAGGAATCATAACCGTCAGTTCGATTTGATAGGCACGTGTGGGTAGTTGTCAAATCTGATCTTTTGGTCTTATCCACACGTTATCTTTAGCAATGAAAACTATGCATGAATTTTTGAAATCGAGTTACTTAGCGTTAAAGTGGGAATCCTTTCAACGCTGAAGTCTTTTCATAAAATATTTCAATAAGTGAATCAATCGCTTGGATTTATGAGAGACAACATTATTAGAGACTGATTTTGTCATGCATAATAGATAAGAACTAGTGATCAATGCTTAAGATTTTGAAAGTCATTTTTTATCACAGTCGCTTGATATATTGAAGTAAGTACAATTTTAGAGTTCCTCCTAAAGTTGATGACTCATTTCAAATTTTGATAAACGCTTTAGACATAAACAAAAAGTGGATTCCCCTTAAATTATATGCCTATTAAATATGATGCTTTATGATTTAAGCGTTTAAATCGATCATACCTAATTCACTTCTCAAAGTGAGAAAGCGTTGTTCGTTGAGCGCTTTTGTGAAGATATCTGCCAGTTGTTTGTCAGTTCCAATGAAGTGCATGGAGATATCTTTCTTTTGATCATGGTCACGCAAGAAATGGTATCTAATGTCAATGTGTTTGGTTCGAGAATGAAGAACAGGATTTTGGGTCATAGCTAAAGCACTTTGGTTATCACAATGGATTGGGGTAGGACCTAGGATTATTCCATAATCTCTAAGTTGTTGCCTCATCCAAAGGATTTGTGCACAACAGCTTCCAGCGGCTACATATTCTGCCTCAGGGGTAGAAGTCGCTATGGATTGTTGTTTCTTACTATGCCATGAAACTAGTCTATCACCTAGAAATTGACATGTACCACTAGTACTTTTTCTATCTATTTTGCATCCTGCAAAATCTGCATCTGAATAACCAATTAGTTCAAAAGAAGAATCCTGTGAATACCATAAGCCCACATTTTGTGTGCCTTTTAGGTACTTAAGGATCTTCTTGGTAGCAATTAAGTGTGATTCTCTAGGATCAGATTGAAAACGTGCACACATGCATACTGAAAACATAATATCAGGTCTACTAGCGGTAAGATAAAGAAGTGATCCAATAATACCCCTATAGTTAGTGATATCAATTTTCTTCCCACTTTCATCTTTATCTAACTTAAGCGTCTGGCTCATTGGAATTTTTGAAGATGATGCATTTTCCATACCAAATTTCTTAATCATATCTCTAGTATATTTAGCTTGGTTTATAAATATTCCATTAGGGAGTTGCTTAACTTGTAATCCTAAGAAGAAAGTTAATTCACCCATCATGCTCATTTCAAATTGATCTTGCATCATTTTCGAAAATTTCTCACACAGTCGCTTATTAGTAGAACCAAATATAATATCATCAACATAGATTTGGACTAAGAGAATATCTTTATTATGGGTAATTTTAAATAACGTTGTGTCAACGCTGCCTTTTGAAAAGCCTTTACCTATAAGGAAGATAGAGAGAGTGTCATACCATGCTCTTGGTGCTTGTTTAAGGCCATAGAGTGCCTTATCCAGTTTGTAGACCATACTTTTGCCATGGTTGTTGATGAATCCTGGTGGTTGCTCCACATAGACTTCTTCTTGGAGTTTACCATTCAAGAATGCACTCTTCACGTCCATTTGGTATACTGTGAACTTGTTGAATGCGGCAAACGCTAGGAACATCCTAATTGCTTCAAGACGGGCTACTGGGGCATACGTTTCATCAAAGTCAATACCCTCTTCTTGACAATAACCCTCGACTAATCTAGCTTTGTTTCTTATAACAATTCCATCTTCATCCATTTTGTTCCTAAAAACCCATCTCGTTCCAATAATTCCTCAAGCGGACCTAGTTCTAACAGGTGCTTCAATATCTCCAATTACTAGCTCTGGTGGATGATCTCTAAGCCATTTACGGTCTGGTTGGAACGGGTTAAGAGACTCTTGGTTGTTAATCGCTTGATTCTCATTTGTCTCTTGCGTAGACGCTGCATCATTCACAGTTCTAATCTGCTCTTGATGATCATTCTCTTCATGATCATCAGCGATTCTGACATTATCATTTTTGTTAACCTCACGAGCATCCTTAGGAGGAAGTACATGAATCCCATCATCCTCGTCATCACTATCATCACTAAGGTTGATTTGCGACGCTTGTTGGGAGAGATCTTTAATTCCTACATCATCAGGATTAACCTTACTCGGTTCTTGGTTAGCATCATCAAACACAACATGAATGGATTCTTCAACCTTCGATTTGATCTTATTTAAGATGCGAAAACTCTTTCCATTCTTGGCATAGCCTAGAAAGATTCCCTCATCTGCTTTAGGATCAAATGTCTTTAGGCTGTGAGATCCATTGTTATGAATGAAACATTTTGAACCAAATACATGAAAGTATGAAACGTTAGGCTTACGTCCCTTCCACAACTCATATGGAGTCTTCTCATGTTGCTTGTTAATCATACACCGGTTCTGAGTGTAGCAAGCGGTGTTGATGGCTTCGGCCCAAAACCTTTGAGGCAGCTTGGACTCTGCTAACATCGTCCTTGCGGCTTCTTTAAGCGTTCTGTTCCGTCGCTCAGCAACTCCATTCTGTTGAGGTGTTCTAGGAGCAGAATACTCATGAAGTATTCCTAAATCTATACAAAACTTCTCAACAACTTGGTTAGTAAATTCAGTTCCTCTATCGCTTCTAATTCTTGTCACTTTTAGATCTTTTGAATTTTGCAATTGACGAATTAGCGCTGTGAGCTTGACACTGGTTTCATCTTTGGTTGCTAGAAATTCTACCCATGTATAGCGAGAGAAATCATCAACTATTACTAGCGAGTACTTTTTGCCACTAACACTCATGATTTGAATAGGTCCAAACAAATCTAAATGCAATAGTTCAAGAACTCTAGAAGTAGATAGACATGGTTTCTTTTTGAAAGATGACTTAACTTGTTTACCCATTTGACATGCATCACATAAGCGATTCTTTTGAAAGGAACCTTTAGGTAATCCCTCTACAAGATTTAGCGATATTAACTGAGAGATTGCCTTGAAATTGAGGTGATTCATTTTTCTATGCCATAACCAACCCAATTCATTTTGACTTTTAGCAACAAAGCACGTGGGGTTGTTATCAACTGTAGAATCCCAATCTACTAAATACACATTGTTTGTTCTTTTTCCTCTTAATTTAGTAGACTTAGTCTTAGCGTCGTTAACATAGCAGAAGTCGCTTGAAAATTTTACTTCAAAGCCTTTATCACAAAATTGACTAATGCTTAACAGGTTATGCTTAAGACCCTCAACATAATAAACATCACTAATCATGATGTTCCCCCTATGCATGATACCTATACCTTTTGTTTTACCTTTTGAGTTATCACCGAATATAACTTGAGGACCGTTGGTAGCTTGATAGTAGACTAGAAGATTCTTGGAACCAGTCATGTGTCTTGACGATCCACTATCAAAGTACCAAACTGAAGTATCGGTGCTGGCTCTAGGTACCTGCATTTAAAGGACAATTCTAATTCTTCTTAGGTACCCATGTTGTTTTGGGTCCTTCAGCGTTAGTAACCTTGGTTTGAATTAGAACTTTAGGAACCCATATTTGCCTGGTCTTCATTGTAGGAATACTGGCCTTCTTGGGTTTCACATTGTGTTGAGTGTGCTTTTTGTTCACCTTGTGCTGTGTGTGCTTTTTGGGTGTGTAATAATATCCTCGATTATAATAATAGTCATAATCATAGTCATAGTCATAATCATCATAGTATTGATGATATGATTTTGACTGTCTTGGATATTGACGCTGGTAAGTCCTTGGCGCTGGCTTGGGTTTTACTTTTGGTGCTTGACGCTTAGCGCTTGATTCACAGTGATTAGACTTGTCCTTGACTTTTTGAGCGTTTGGATGAGTTTGTCTTTGTGAATCATTTGCCTTAGCCTTACCCTTGCCTGAGTCAGCTTTGGCTTTCTCATTTGGCCTCGTACCATTGTCGCTAGGTTCACTTAGCGTTTGACTCTGTGAACTTTTCTCAACAAAGATAACACCCTTTCCTTTGTTGTTTGCCATAACATTGGATTTATTTGGTTGTTTACCGAATTTATTGAATCCTAAACCGGACTTTTCACCAAATAATCTAGTTACCTTAGTCACATTATCCAACTTTCTAGAAGCTTTTGATAATGATGAGATAAGCTGCTCTGATTTAGCAAGTTTAGCGATCAAATCAGCTTCTCTTTTGATTATTATATCAAGATCGCTTTTTAACTGAATAACTTCACTCTCAAGTGATTTGTTCTTCTCAATGCACTGTTTCTGAACTTGCAACTCGGCTTTGAGTGTTACTTTATCACTTTTGAGCGACGAAATAATAGCGAGATCGTTTTGATATATTTTGGCGGCCTCTTGACAATCTTTATAATATTCTTTAACTTTGTCAAGTAATTCATCATAAGAGAGAGGATGATATAATTCATTGGTTACCTCTGGTAGCGAGTCGTCAGACGCTTCATCATCTCTTGCCATGAGACAAATCAATGCTGAGTCGCTTGTAGGCTCATCATCACTACTTTCGTCTGATGATTCCAAATCCTCTTCAGGTGCGGAGAATGGTTCAGATTCCGCTAGCAGACCTTGTTGGCGAAGGTTGCTCCTGAATTGGTTTCTATCCGCATAGTCTTGCCTTGAGGGCTTTGACACATTTGGATAAGGGCAATTTACCTGGTAGTGCCCTGGTTTCCTGCAATTATAACACAAATTAGTTTTCATTTTTGTTCAGCAGTTAATCGCTTTGAGACTACTGGTATTGAGAGATTCTGAGTGGGGGATGGAGGCGCTTGGTATGGAACTGGCGCTACTGGTTGAGGTGCAGAGTACACTGGCGCTTGATACTGAGGCGCTGGTGCTGGAGGGGGAGTTTGAAATGAATTCTGTCCAATAGGAGTTCTCTTCTCGTATCGTAGAAATTTCTTGAACTTCTTTACCAATAAGGCCATTTCCTTTTCTTCATTTGACTCAACCGGTTTGACCTCAATAACCGCTTTTCCCTTATTTTTGGTGGTAGCGATTAAAGCTCCTGATTCAATCGCTGAAGTCGATGTGTCGCTGACTTCACCTAATTCGAACTCAAATGCCTTTAACTCTGAAAAGACATGCTCTGGGGTAAGTGTCTCCAATGTTTGTGATTCTCTCATAGCAACAGTCTTAATTAAATACTTGCTTGGAAGACTTCTGAAAATCTTGTTGACCATTTCCTTGTTGGTCAATTCCTTGTCTAATGACGCTAACTCGGTAATGAGCAAAGTAAACCTTGCGTCTAGTTGTTCTAGCGTCTCATTGGGCTGCATTTTGAAATGCTCGAATCTTTGCATGGCTATGGAGAGCTTGTTCTCCTTCATTTGTGCTGAACCTTCACACACAATAGCCAATTTATCCCATATTTCTTTGGATGTCTTACATTGCTTTATCTTGTTGAACAATGCATCGTTATCTCCTAACGCTGAGTAAAGTGCACTTCGTCCAACATTATCCAGATTCGCTCTTTTTCGATCATCTGGCGTCCAATCTAGTTTATTTTTCTCGACATATCCATCTGGAGTGGCTTCATCGGCTCCAGGTGCTCGAGTTCTCACTTGCATGATTTTGATGGGGCCATCTGTAATAACATCACACATTTCATTATCACATGAGCATAAGTATGCGAAAGCTCTAAGTTTCCACGAATCATAATTTGATTCTACCAACTTAGGCATTTTGTTAAAAGCCATAATGATATGTTTTGATAAAAAGATTTAAAGCGATTAAGTTTAGAAAGGTGGATCTAAACAAACAGTTACGCTCGGAAACGCTTAGGTTTCTACTTCAACCGCTCTGATACCACTTGGTGGTCCCAAGTGGCATACGAAAGGGTCTAGAAGGGGGAGGGGGTTGAATAGACCCTGAAGTCTTTTTCGACTTCACAAAATTTTCGTATCACTTTAGAAATTTGAACGCTTGGAAAAACTGAGCGCTTGGGTCAGACGCTTCAGAATAGTTAACTTAGACTTAGTGATTTCAGCAGTTTACCAAAGTAGGGCAACGCTTAGATCGCTTAATCAGGGTTAGCACAGCGGAAATAATGTTTAGCGTTCTTTTAGTTGAATTAATCGCTTTGCAATTTTACTTGTCTTTTTCAGAATAATATGAAGTGAATAATATAAGACAATAAAATAAATGACACAATAATTTGTAAGGTTCACTGGGTGATGTAATCCCAGCTACGTCCTTCTTCTCCTTTTTCACTTGGAGGAAATTACTATGATGATTATCAAAGGATCACACAGAAACTTCTACAAAATAGTAATGGATGAAAATGATCTTGGGCTCCTTGATCACACAGACTTCAGCACCAATGAAGATCGTTTCTTCAAGCTTCTCTCACTCAGAAATGCTGCCTGAAAGTTTTCAACAACTTTTCTCACTCAGATGAAATGTTGAGGTTTATCACTAGGGTTTTGTTTGTTTTAAAGAAGATCAAACAACTTGGAATATCTCAGTTGGAGTTTGGATTTCTTCTTTGGAAGATGTTTGAGATATTTGTGACTGTTTGGAATGTAGATGGAAAGCTTGAAAGGTTTTGGCTATGAAATTTCTAAGCTTTTTCCAGAAAGAATGTACGTAGGATTTTTGGCAATAATTTCTCGTATATTCTTGATGTTGTTCTATGTTTTTGATTTTCTGGAGTAAGGTATTTATAGGCAATTTCTTGGGATCTGTCCGTTGGACACATGTAGGAGCGTGCCTTTCACGTAGCGCGTGTTTGTACCTAAAATCTGACATTCCTGAAAATTCGCTGGAACCGATTGGACGGGAGCAGCTAAAACTTTGAAAGTTTGACAGTCTGGTCAAAGGGAGGCTTGTCCACAAGTCACAGTAGCTTATCACATTTAATGCTTTTATCAGGCATTTAATGCAATTTGAATTTATTTCCCGTTGGAAATAAATGCCCGTTGAATGATTGCATTTAAGTCCTTTATGACTTGAGGATTTATTTCAGGTGAATCTTTCTATAAGTCGCTTGAGTATTTGAACGCTTGATTCATGAATCCTGAACTGCGGTCTCTTAGCGTTTGACAGGCGCTAAGAAGGAATCTTCATCTTCGGTTGACTTCAGACGCTGGTCTTCAACTTCTTCTCAAATAGACTCACCTAGAATTCTATTATTGATTCAGTCGCTAAGACTTAGTCTAAAATCTATGAGGATAAAAATTACAAGCCTAAACAAAATTACAAACTCTTTAAACGCTTTATACAATGATCTATGAAAGCATAAACTTACATTTTATTTGGGGTCTAACATTGAATCCTATCTTGTCATCATCAAAACATCTAACATGAAATTTCCTAACATAGTGGTACATGTGAATTTCTAGGTGATAGAATAATTTCATGGCATAGTAAGAAACAACAATCCATAGCGACTTCTACCGCCGAAGCTGAGTATGTAGCCGCTGGAAGCTGTTGTGCACAAATCCTTTGGATGGGACAACAACTTAGAGATTATGGTATAATCTTAGGTCCAACCCCCATCCATTGTGATAACCAAAGCACTTTAGCTATGACCCGAAACCCTGTCCTTCACTCTAGAACTAAACACATTGACATCCGCTATCATTTCGTACATGACCATGTTCAAAAGAAAGATGTCTCCATGCACTTCATTGGTACATAAAAACAATTGGCAGATATCTTCACCAAAGCGCTCAAGGAACAACGATTTTTCACTTTGAGAAGTGAACTAGGTATGATTGATCTAAATACTTAATCATTTGAAACATCATGTTTTATAGGCATAAAATTTAGGGGGAATTACTTTATCTTATATTTCAAAAAGGAAATATTGATAAGTTGTTAATATTAGGGAGAACCCACATAGGGGGAACCATAAAAGAAATAACTTTACTTATGTGAAGTTGACCAGAAAATGTTTTTTGTTGCATTGGTCATACAACGCTTAAACATTACGCTTTCAAACTCAGATTAGACGCACTTCAATTTCAAATTCAAATTTCTTTAGCGTCTGAACTCTCCTTTAAAAGAAACTAAACGCTTAAACTTATTCCCATTTAATGCTGACTTGATGTCCATTCTCTCTGATCAATAAAACCAAAGGTAATCATTGATTTTCAAAATGACGGTTCAACAAAAGGCACTCACGTGAATACACTTCCCTTGTATTACGGGTGCGTGCAACTCACGTTGAATATTTAAACAAACTGTAAAATTCAAAAGACAAACTGAAAAAGTAACCACAAAAGCACCAAATTTTATATCCTTTTGTCTTCATTAAATGCAGTTTCCACTTTTATAGCATATTTCCTTAATTGATGGCATGTTTTCAATTCATTTCAGACGTGGTCATACCACGATTGATCAGTTATTGCCATTTATTAAAATTGCTTTAAGTGTATTTTAATAAATATTTAATGCTTTCAAAATTCAAATAAATTCTAAATCCTTTCAGAATCTCACTTATAGAATAAATACTGATCGCTTACACAAGACACAATTTCCAACAAGTGGTATATTTCTTAGTGCTCAAA
Source organism: Buddleja alternifolia (assembly GCA_019426215.1). Taxonomy (NCBI): domain Eukaryota; kingdom Viridiplantae; phylum Streptophyta; class Magnoliopsida; order Lamiales; family Scrophulariaceae; genus Buddleja; species Buddleja alternifolia. The sequence goes on along the minus strand of CM033391.1, from coordinate 8,786,865 downwards.
ATTCTTTTTTAAATGGTAAGTAACCTCTACTCTTAGAAACATGCTTTATGTTCTTTCTTAAAGTAAGCGTGTGAATAAATTTAAGACTTAAAATCCCACAACTGACCACACGTCTCTATCACATCAAAAACTGACACACCCACGATCTCAAAGCATTTCAGAGTCTGAGCATGCCTGAACAAGTGTTAGTATATGATTCGGCGCGTGTAACTCACGATGCAAAATTTCAAAATATGAAACGGTTTTTTGAAAAATAACCGTGAATGTCAAAATGTTATATTTTCAATATTAGCCTAATTTTTCGCACCTTTTAACATCCGCATTTACTAATAAAAGGTCCAGATTAATGCATTCAAATTTTGAAATAACCGCCAACACATGTGTCAATCATCCGAGCTATTGAGGAGTTACTTTTTGTCTCCTATTTAAACTCTCCATGCTTTTACAGAAAAACTTTATCACTCTTAAAATATCTTTACTGTAAAATCTCTCTCTCTCTCTCTCTCTCTCTCTCTCTCTCAAGGCAAAAAGAATCTCCTTCTCTCTCAAAAAGCTTCAAACCTTCAACAATAGCACCTAAATCTTCAAAGTCTTCAAAATTCACCACCGGAAAATCCTCCAAAACTGAAAAACCAGTCACGATTAACGTCGGATTTCTTATTAACTGGGATTTTCTCTATGAGAACCAAGACTTTCCTCTTCGGACTGTTCTTCCTTTGGTCCAAGAATCTGGTTTACGCGAGATGATTACATCCTATTCTACCATCCATGAGGAAGAAACTCTTTTCTTCTTCAACAATGTGACACGCTAAAAGCTAACGTGCTATGATAGCAAGTGCACTAGTCGTGTGTAGTAATAAGTGTGGACGAAAAGTCCGGGTTGTCGAACCACGGAGACTTGAATTCTAGTTTATGATTTTATACAAAAAACAACTACAATAAAAGTAACTTAAATGTAAAAATGTGTACAATAAGAACAAGGTTATGCAAATGAATTAAAACCAATTATAAAGGGAGACTAAGGCACATGCTAGGTCCAAATTGATCAAATATACTTATAAAGGCTCTTGTTGTAGAATTACTCTTATATTGTTATGGTGAAAACTCCTAAGGTAGAGAATAACCGATGTCTCGCGTATAAACTCCTATACTTAGATCGTGATTTCCCAAATATCCCTATCCGGAAATCTAACCACTAAACATGCATTAATGTACTAGAGTTCACTCGATTTGAATCGAACGACTTCACCCGGGAATCTTTACCTATGTCTAGGGCAATTCCTCATTAGTTGCGGGTCATGATGTGAATTTCTTGCACCCTAAGTGAATTTTCTCCCGAAATATTAACCTAGGCATAAGATTCTAACATATAGTGATCAAGTCTATGCAAGATAGACAAAAACACAATTCACATCACATAACAATATAAGAACAACCTCAACAATCATCTATTGTAAGCATATATCACAATTTGGCCTTACATGGCCCTAGTCTTACGAATTTAGTTCATAATTGAAAGCATAAAAGACATAAGAGGAATATTCATAGACATAAATGAAATGAAAAGCTCTTAAAAACTCCCTAAATGGTGAATGATGATGGATCTTGAAGTTGAGCCTTCAATCCCCAAGCTCTTTTCCTTCCTCTAGTTTTCCCCTCCAAGAGTGATGAAGAATGGTGATGAATGGTGGAGAAATCAGATTAGGGGCTGCCCCCCTCTCCTCCAAGAATCTGAAATTGATAGTGAATGATGAAGAGTATGGGTTCCCCCTCGTTTTATAGCCAAAATTCCACTAAAGTATGCATTAAGAATTCCCATTAAAGTTCCCCAATGAGAATTCCACCTAAGGTGATGCTTAAAGTTTGGCTTTTAAGATTCCAACCAGCTAAAAAATGCTAAACTTTCGGCCTTAAGAATTCCACCAAGCATAACCATGTGAAAACTTCAACAAAACACATGCATGCTGCCATTTTCTTGCTTTCCAGCGCAGTCTTAGTAGTTTCCTCATAAAATTCTCCACAGATCTCCAAATGGGATGATTCAAGTCCCCATGTTTAGATAAAACATAGATCTACAACTTTCCAGAAGGACATTTTGTCCAATTCAGTTGCTAAGTATACCTAAATTACGTTTCAATATGGAGGTTGTTTCTGATTTGGCACCCATAAAGTAAATCTACCAAGAAACACACTTATGACAACCCCTCAACACATGTGCTGAATTATGGCCAAAAGTGATTCTTACCCATCATATAATGCTGGAATTTAGGCTGAAAAGGAGTAACATTCGGACTATCCATGGCTAGGCATGACTAGGAAGGCGTTGGGGCGTATCCTGACACATATACTTCTCTGTTCGGCGCAGCAATCGTATTTCCTTCACAATTATCTCTATAGACCTCCGATTTGGATGTTTCAAGTTCTCATTTGAAGCTAAGACATACATCTAAAACTTTGTAGAAGGAAACATTGTCTAAGTCGGTCTCGAAATGTACGGAATTATCGCTCGAATGTGGTAGGAGATGCATAAACCGCCTAGGTGTTGAAAAACATGCTTGAACTTGTTTTGTACATCATTTTTCTTCCCTTTTCTTCATGTATTCTCATTTATTACCTGTATTCACTTAACACACCTATTAAATGCAAATGTGACATGATTTAAGCAATAAGTGAATCCAAATCATAAGAATTACGGTCTTAAAAACACGTAAAAACACCTCTTATCAACACCCCCAAACTTATCAATTGATCGTCCTCGAGCAATGAGAGCTATAAGACAAGATCAACATCATTCAAAGGGAGAAAACAAAACAACTAACTAACTCACTTTCGTGGAGTAAACGATTGCACTTAGCGGGTGCAACAAGCCTTTAAACCTTTGAGTTACCTCAAAGGACGAGTTATAGTCTCGTGAGGGTTTGCATACGATATACCCACAAAATCTAACAAATTTTCAATCCCAATCAAATCAACACATCTCAATATGATCAACAAGAATGAATGGCATAAAATCAACCTTTTAAAGTTCACAAATATATATATACATATCAACTACTTTTGCTCATGTGACACCAACACTTGAAACGACTCCCTAGGGTGTAGTGAAAAATAAATCTAGGGTATTATAGTCGAGAGGCATCCTTACCAAATTTTGGACATTAATCCCATATCTATCAACTTTCGATCAAACGCAAAGCATAAGAATTATAGAAAATCTCATAGCCATTTAAATTTCATTATCTCAAACATTCAACTTTCAATTCATATGAAATTTCTATTTAAACTTCATTAAGGCTAGATCATGTGCAATGTTTTAATCCATTAGGCTTTCTATGACACCCATGTAGCAAGCTTTAGACCAATGACTCCCAAACTAGATAGTTTTGGGGCATTAAGTGTAGAGACACTCCTAAGGGTTTAATCACTCGAGTGTCAAAGGCCACGAAATAAAACTAGATCTTTTAACCAATTCACTTCTTTTTGGCTTGAGCAAAGCTCAAATTGGCATAATAGTACAGTATGTAGGCATGAAACGTTTCACCTCCGGTACGTATTAGCCTGACCACTTTTGGTCATACCAAAATTCATCCTTTCAATTCATTGTTTAGCATATAAAATTACTACTTAACTTATAACCTTATGAGAAATCTAAGTTAATATTTCCGGGAAAAACTCCTTAAGTGTCTCAAGATGGTTATCCTCTCAACTCCTCTACCCTCGATTCATTGTGCAATGTGAATCATCTAAAGAATCAATCCTAGTCTAGTGTCTCCACGAGCAATTTCAAAGATATATATATATATTCCATTAAATTCAAATTATTTCAAGAATTCATGCCATTTTTCCAAGTTAATCAATTTCAATGCATCAATTGGAAAGAAAATACATATAATTTTTTTTTATATACATATGCTTGATTTTTCTCAAAAAGTTAGCACAAAACACATGCAATAGCAACGATTCCCCCAAACTTGAGCTAAAAACAAGATCACATGACAAATAAAATCAATAAGTGACACGCTAAAAGCTAACGTGCTATGATAGCAAGTGCACTAGACGTATGTAGTAATAAGTGGACAAAAAGTCCGGGTTGTCGAACCACGGAAACTTGAATTTTAGTTTATGATTAATGAAAATGGACAAAAGTAAATTGCAATAAAACGAGTAAGCAAGTGACGAACCAAAAAGAAACGAACTATAGATTAAATCTCACGTATGATAGAATGAGTAAGGCACATGCTACAACCGAATCTACTCGTCAATATAGATGTGCTACTCTTCGAATTATTAGACTCCTATTGCTTTGGTGGAAATTCCTTAGATAATTATTACCCGATGTCTCGGCACATAATAATCCTTTGATTAATTGATGGTTCTCTAAATATGTCTATCCGAGAATCTAATCAATAACCACGCATTAACGTTCTAGAGTTTCCCCGGATAAATCCGGCTAACCGCACCCGAAAATCTTTACCTATTTCTAGGAGCAATTCCACATTAGTTTCGGATGATGTGTTGATTCATTTGAACCCTAACCTATCTTCTCTCGAATGACTAGACTAGGCAAGATAGCAAGCATATGGTGATCAAGCACATGATTGTAATAAAAGCTCAAAATCAACACACAAAGCAATATGAGAATTAATACGAAAATTCACTTCACATATATTGATTCATAAATTGGCTTTCACATGGCCTTAGTTCTACAATATTAGCCTCTCATCAAGGCCTTAAGAAAATCTAATACAAACATATACATACTCATGGAAATAAACATGTAAATGCAAATAATTAAAACTCCCTCAATTGATTGATGATGGATCCTTGCTTTTGAACTTCAATCCTTAACTCCTCTCTCTTTGTTCCCCTCCAAAAGTGATGAAGAATGGTGATGAATGATGATGAGTGAAAAGTAATGGCCAAATGCCTCCCTCCCCCTCTTGTCATCGGTCCCAAGTGAAGAAAGATGCCTTAAGAAGACCACAAAATCTCAGCTCCTAGTGTGTGTCTCCCCTAGTGTGTCCTCCACTACTCTTAAAGTAAGTAGTATAAAATTCCATAAAGTAGATCTACTAAGAAACATACTTATGACATCCCTCCCATACATGTGATGACCTCTTGGCTTTAAATGTTCCATTCCCCCATCAAATGATGATCTTTTGGCTGAAAGGAATCAAAATTCGGGTGTGAATACGCCTAGGCGTGGGCATTACGGCGCTTGGGCGCCGTTAACAGAATGCTGAAATTAAATGCAATGTGTCCTGCGCAGCAATCGTATTTCATTCATAACTTTCTCCACAGAACTCCGATTTGGATGATTCAAGTACTCATTTGAAGATAACACATAGTTCTACAACTTTGTAGAAGGGAACTTCACCCCATTCGGTCTCTAAACATACGGAAATAGTGCTCGAACGTGGAAAGTGGTGCAGATACGGCGCCCGGGCGTGGACAGGATGGCGCCTAGGCGTGGTAAGCTGAATGTTGACGTTATTTGCATCTTGTCCGGCGCCTGGGCGTGGGTTTTTAGGCACTTGGGCATAGGGGTGCGTAGCAATTTGGCCTAAACTTGTTTTATACGTCGTTTTTCATCCCGTTCTTTGATTGTATCCATTTAAGACCTGAAATCACTTCATGCACGAATTAAACGCACATGTGGCAAGAATCAAGCGATAAATGAACCTAAAACATAAACGCAAAGGGGCTTAAAAACACGTAAAAATGCCTCTTATCAATAAGCACTACTCATACCACCCCCAAACTTAAACTTAACATTGCCCTCGATGTTGACTCAATCATACATACTCAAAAGGGGGTAAACGAGGGTACTTACAACAAGGGTGCTAAAAAGTAAACCTTACTCACGTGGAATCCATTTCCAAGCTCAAATTCGTAACAAAAGATCTTCCAAAGCAAAACTCGGCTACTACATGTCATGTACTCACAATACAAACTATCAAGATTCAAAGAGAAGTATGCCAAAAGTGCATACTTGAACATAACAAAAAGAAACAAACTAAACAAGACAAAAATGAAAGCAAGAAGAAAAGAAAACTTACAAACTTGGGTTGCCTCCCAAGAAGCGCTCTTTTAAAGTCATTAGCTTGACTTTACGCTCCTTGAGGTTCAAATAGGTGGGCCATTCAAAATGACAATATCCTTGTCATTTCTCCTTTCTTTCTCATGTTTCACTCGCGTCCACTCATAACTCGGTGTTTTGAGATTAGCCCTCCGTGCCGGATTTGTCTTATCGATCTCATGAACACGTTTATGTGGTGGAATGTACTTCATGCATAAATCCTCCTCTCTCGCCTTTTCTTGGTTCTCATTGGGGACCTCATTCTCCAACTCAAGAGTGCCCTTAGTTTTGCCACTTGCACATTTTTCATCAAGTAAAGTGTTAATAGCATTGACATTTAAACAAGTAAGATCATCCATGGATGGTTTCATGTTTGTATAAGCATCGAATATCACCTTTTCATCTCTTACCCTCAATGTCAACTTACCTTTTCCCACGTCAATCTTGGCATTGCTAGTGGCTAGGAAAGGTCTTCCTAGGATCAAGGGAACATCAATGTCGTTATCCATCTCGAGAACCACAAAATAGACCAGGAAATAGAATTTGTCAACTTGGACAATAACATCTTCAATTATCCCCTTTGGCCTCTTGATTGATCTATCCGCGAGTTGGAGGCTCATTGCAGTTGGTTTAGGATTGCCAAGGCCCAACTTCCTAAAAAGAGAATACGGAAGGAGGTTGATGCTAGCTCCCGAATCACAAATAACCTTGTCGAATGATAAGGGCCCAATAGTGCAAGGAATCGTAAGACTCCCGGGATCTTGAAGCTTTGTTGGCAATGTGTTGAGCAATATAGGCAAGATTCGGGGGAAACTCGGATCCATCTCCTTCTGTTTCTTTTTATATCCATTGGGAAAGGGGAGGCGTACCTCGATGGGTGGATGCATTGGAGTCGAAGAGCCGAATTCGGAAGAACCAAGACTTGGCACCTGGGCGCAGCAATTGGCACCTGGGCGTGGCAACGTAGGCGCCTGGGCGTGGCTGTCTGGGCGCTCGGGCGCCGATGTGCGAACAGCATCATTTGCTACATGTTTGCCACTTCTCAAGGTAATTGTATAGCATTGCTCTTTCGGGTTCTTTTCCGTGTCACTTGGTAAAGTTCCCGGGGCTCTCTCGCTGATCGCCCTTGCCATTTGACCCATTTGTGTCTTCATATCCTTCATCTCCATCATCAAATCCTTCATCATACTATGGAGTTCGTTGATTGTTGTATCTGATTTCTTTATTTCCTCATCGAGACGTTCATCGGTTGTGGGAGGCCTAACTTGCCTTTGTACATGAGGATTGCATTGCCTTTGAGCTTGATTGTTGTTGAATGAAGGCCTTGGTGCTTGATAGATACCGGTATGAGCGTTTTGTACCGGATTTGGCCTTCTTGGAAAATTTTCGGGCACATGAAAATTCAATTGAGGTCGATTGGCATTTCCAACATAGTTAACATTGCCAACCATTGTTTCCAAAGCAACTTCTTCTTGAACACAATCAATGTTTCTGGTGGGTGTGACTTCTTCATCATCGGGATAGAGTTCATCTTCCCGGGCTAATTGCTCAATCTTGTCCCACACACTTTGGCAATCGAGCCCAAGGAGATCACCACCGGCGCCGGCATTGAGCCTATTTCGGATGCGCGATCGGACTCCATCATGGAATCGTAGTACTTGCTCGCTCAACTTTAGGTTGTGATCCGGGTATTTTCGGAGCATGTTTTTATATCTAGCCCATGCCTCGGCTAAGGACTCATGATTCCCTTGCTTAAACTCTTTAATATTGCTCCTTAGCTCGTTGATTTTGGAGGGTGGAAAGAATTTGCTCAAAAAGGCATCAACCAATTGTCCCCATGTTGTGATGGATTGGGGTGGTAGAGACTTGTACCACATGGTCGCCCTTTCCTTTAATGAGAAGTGGAAGACTCTTAGACGAATTGCATCAAGATCCCGTGGATGAAATTGGGTAGTCATGAGAGTGTCGTCTAAAGTCTCCAAATGCTCATGAGGTGATTCATGGGGCTCTCCATAGAAGGGTTCGCTTTGCACCATGCTAAAGATGTGTGATGGAATGTGATAATTTGGTGCATAGAAATTTGGAAAGATCACGTGTCCCGGTATGGTGTGGACCCTTGGAGGTAGACTTTCCCGGACCGATGGAAGTTTTTGAGGAGGTGCCGGTTGCATAGCTTGGAAAAGATTTTGCAACCATTCCCTATTTTCCGGAAGATTTATGTCGGGAAAATTTCCATTTGGATTTAGATTGTCGGCCATTTCTCGAGCTTGTCTACTAGATCGAAGAACACGCTCTATCTTCGGCTCAAAATTGTATAGGGGCTCGTTAGAAGAGCGGGTCATGCACCACAAATTACACCTAACAAATAAGCACAAGAAAAAAAAATTAGAATAATAAAATAAAAGAAAGGTTAGAAATAAACGAAAAACTAAGAATTATGAAAATTTAAACAAAAAAAAATCAAAAACTAAAATGAAAAAGTCCTCGGCAACGGCGCCAAAAACTTGACACGCTAAAAGCTAACGTGCTATGATAGCAAGTGCACTAGTCGTGTGTAGTAATAAGTGTGGACGAAAAGTCTGGGTTGTCGAACCACGGAGACTTGAATTCTAGTTTATGATTTTATACAAAAAACAACTACAATAAAAGTAACTTAAATGTAAAAACGTGTACAATAAGAACAAGGTTATGCAAATGAATTAAAACCAATTATAAAGGGAGACTAAGGCACATGCTAGGTCCAAATTGATCAAATATACTTATAAAGGCTCTTGTTGTAGAATTACTCTTATATTGTTATGGTGAAAACTCCTAAGGTAGAGAATAACCGATGTCTCGCGTATAAACTCCTATACTTAGATCGTGATTTCCCAAATATCCCTATCCGGAAATCTAACCACTAAACATGCATTAATGTACTAGAGTTCACTCGATTTGAATCGAACGACTTCACCCGGGAATCTTTACCTATGTCTAGGGCAATTCCTCATTAGTTGCGGGTCATGATGTGAATTTCTTGCACCCTAAGTGAATTTTCTCCCGAAATATTAACCTAGGCATAAGATTCTAACATATAGTGATCAAGTCTATGCAAGATAGACAAAAACACAATTCACATCACATAACAATATAAGAACAACCTCAACAATCATCTATTGTAAGCATATATCACAATTTGGCCTTACATGGCCCTAGTCTTACGAATTTAGTTCATAATTGAAAGCATAAAAGACATAAGAGGAATATTCATAGACATAAATGAAATGAAAAGCTCTTAAAAACTCCCTAAATGGTGAATGATGATGGATCTTGAAGTTGAGCCTTCAATCCCCAAGCTCTTTTCCTTCCTCTAGTTTTCCCCTCCAAGAGTGATGAAGAATGGTGATGAATGGTGGAGAAATCAGATTAGGGGCTGCCCCCCTCTCCTCCAAGAATCTGAAATTGATAGTGAATGATGAAGAGTATGGGTTCCCCCTCGTTTTATAGCCAAAATTCCACTAAAGTATGCATTAAGAATTCCCATTAAAGTTCCCCAATGAGAATTCTACCTAAGGTGATGCTTAAAGTTTGGCTTTTAAGATTCCAACCAGCTAAAAAATGCTAAACTTTCGGCCTTAAGAATTCCACCAAGCATAACCATGTGAAAACTTCAACAAAACACATGCATGCTGCCATTTTCTTGCTTTCCAGCGCAGTCTTAGTAGTTTCCTCATAAAATTCTCCACAGATCTCCAAATGGGATGATTCAAGTCCCCATGTTCAGATAAAACATAGATCTACAACTTTCCAGAAGGACATTTTGTCCAATTCAGTTGCTAAGTATACCTAAATTACGTTTCAATATGGAGGTTGTTTCTGATTTGGCACCCATAAAGTAAATCTACCAAGAAACACACTTATGACAACCCCTCAACACATGTGCTGAATTATGGCCAAAAGTGATTCTTGCCCATCATATAATGCTGGAATTTAGGTTGAAAAGGAGTAACATTCGGACTATCCATGTCTAGGCATGACTAGGAAGGCGTTGGGGCGTATCCTGACACATATACTTCTCTGTTCGGCGCAGCAATCGTATTTCCTTCACAATTATCTCTATAGACCTCCGATTTGGATGTTTCAAGTTCGCATTTGAAGCTAAGACATACATCTAAAACTTTGTAGAAGGAAACATTGTCTAAGTCGGTCTCGAAATGTACGGAATTATCGCTCGAATGTGGTAGGAGATGCATAAACCGCCTAGGTGTTGAAAAACATGCTTGAACTTGTTTTGTACATCATTTTTCTTCCCTTTTCTTCATGTATTCTCATTTATTACCTGTATTCACTTAACACACCTATTAAATGCAAATGTGACATGATTTAAGCAATAAGTGAATCCAAATCATAAGAATTACGGTCTTAAAAACACGTAAAAACACCTCTTATCACAATGCCTAGATGTTTGCCGATGGAAACTCCATTTCTTGCATCTTTCCATTCGAAAAAGAGACTTTCATTCTCACTCCTCATCTCTTATCATCTTTACTGCAACTGCCCAACGATGGTGGTGAAGTCGAAGATGTTACTCTTGGAAACGCCACAAAAGTCTGGGAATTAATCAAGAAGGATGAAGTTGAAGCTGGGTATAAACCCAACTTCAAGAAAAATGACATGAAGGGTGAATATGTCATTCTTGCTAACATCTGCGCAAAGATGATAGAATGTAGGAAAGGAAGTTTTGATAAGATTTCCAATATTCAGTATAAGATGATGGTAGCTATTCTGACCAAGTTGAAGATCAATTGGTCACTATACATTTTCAATCTCTTTAAAGCAGTGATGGCTAAGTCCGTGAATCCCAAGCCTTATGGGATTCTGTTAAGTCTAATTTGACTCTCTCACGGTTTTGTCAATACCGCTGATAAGAAGGTTCCAGCGATAAAATTCTATGGAAAAAAGATGATAGGCGAGTTGCTCAAACCCAGGCATAGGGGTGGAGCAGCTGTTCCCAAGGAAGAGCGTGAGCGACGTCTTGCAAAAGGCATTGTTCGGAGCGATGATGAAGAACAAGCTACTTCATCCTCATCCTCATCCTCCTCTTCGAAAGAAGAAGTGGTGGTTAAGCGACCCAAAACAAAGATTATCTTAAAGGTCATTGAGCCATCACAGCCAGCAAAGAAGCAGAAGAAAAAGGCGACTCAAAAGAAGAAGTCACATTCTCTTCCTCCTAAATCTCCTTCTCCCCCTCCAGCTTTTAACTACGTACAAGAGCCGGAAGACATTGAAGAAAAGGTCAAAGTACTGCTATCATGAAAGCATACTCCGTGGCCCACTCCAACTGGATCCACAAGCGCTTCAGCCGAACCAGAGCTTGAGGAATCAACGAGTATCTCGCCTCCTCTTCCTTCTCAATTTCTTCCTGAGTCAACTCCAGTGATTGCACCAGAGACTCCCTCTGAAAAACGTGCTCACTTGCTTGGTAAGTACTTAGGCTAATTAAACCGTTTCCTTATCTTCTTACGCTTATCTCTCTAAACGCTTATATAACAAATCTTTCAGCCAAAAGTGAGGCCAAAATGCAAAACATTCTCAATGCGTTTGAAGAATTGAATCTTCCCATTCGTGCTCAACCTCTCACTTCTTTTTTGGATTTGGATCCTGAAGAAGTCCCGGAGCCTAAGGATCAAGTACCATCTGTTGAAACAGATCAAGTGACTGAAACAGTCGATGAACCTCCTTAGGGTAAGCGTTGTAGTCTCTTCTTATGATTTCTACTTAGTAGAGATTTAGCTTGTTTTCTCAAACGCTTGCTTGTATCAGCTCAAACAGCACCAAACGCTGATGCACCTCCACCTCCAGAGGTCACTATTGAAGTGGACGTTGATTTGTTAATGGTTGTGGATATCGCTAAGGAAGTAGCCCAAGTTCTTCCTGACGCTGAATCATCTCCCATCAGCGAAGCGACTGTTCAAGCTGAGCGGTCAATTGAAGTGGCCCCTATCCCAACTGAGTTAATTGCGATTAATCCCACTCCAACTGGTCCTCCTCCTCAAGCGATCAATTTCTTCCCAAGAGGCTATACCCCAGACTTGGAATATTATTACGCCTCGAAAGAATTAACGCTTCGCCAAATGATTGATATGGAACTTAACTTCCAAGCTACACTCCACAATCCACAACTTTCAGACGCTCAGAAATCCTCAGTCTTTGAAATGCTTGCCACCAGTGAACTGATCCAAATGAAAGACATCATTGCCCGCCTGGGATATCTGGAGCCAACAACGTTGACCATGGCTGATTATGAGGACAAATACTTTCAGAAGTACGGCCACAATATGGAACGCAATTATCTATTCAGCCGGACTCATGTCCAAATACGAAATCCACACATGGGAAATTGGGGAAAGAATCCTGATGAAGAACAACTCAAGAAGCTAGGACACTCAGCCCTTCCCAAAATTGTTCATTCTGACGCTAACAAGTCTGCCGAGAAGCCACTAAAATTATGGAAAGGCAAGGGTGCTATGCTTCAAGAACACCATAATCCCATAAATCTCTGGGTAGAAGATGAGGCAAGGGAATTTCTTTCCAGACTATGGACAGATAATTTCAGCGTTGAGAAAGAGTGATTCAAAAAGCTGCTTGCTACAAAGATAGATTTGGAACTCGCTGAGCAGCTGGGCAAACGCTGGATCGCTGAGACTCGCAAATGGGCAGAAGACTTCATTTTGCAGTGTCACTCAGCTGATGAAATGATGAGGTATCCTTTTTTGTTTAACTTTGGAATTGAATATCGGGATATGCTCTATTTTTACTCCAACAGCGTGAGTCGCTCGTGAGTCCAATCAGCGACTTACCATATTATCAAAGAAACATAGAAAGCTACATTCGAACACAACTCTTTCAGATCAATCAAGGTGGATATGAATTTCACTCCAGAGGTAACTTTGCCCAGCGATTGCAGTTTGATCTGAACGAAGATGCTTCTACAAGCAAGCAACCGCTACTGCAGGACAAAGTCAAATCCGTGTAAATCTTGATAATGATCACGCTGAGTTTGCTATATTCTACAGAGACAGAAGAGCTGTGATAGAGAATGCACCAACGCTGGATATCACTTTCAACCATTACTCTGGGTTAAGTGACTTCCGAGGATTCAACCTTCATCCTGTGCTCTTTTGTCAACAAAACATCCAAGTGGCCAAAATGATATCGCTGATCAGGCCAGTGGATCAAGAAGCAGCTCAAGCGCTCATGCCATTTATTTTGGACTTCTACAACTCTTATATCTCAGGAGTGGATCTGCCTGAAGGTGTGTAACTTGCACTAAGCAATGAAGAACGCGAAGACGCTATATTCTATATTCCGCAGTCCATCCTGATAAGTCCAAGGCATGTTATGGAAGCGATTGGCCCACTCTGGGTAATGGATGTTAAGACTTCTTCTCCTCAGATGGAGATAGTTGAAATAGAAAAGGAACAAACTCCTCCTGTGGAAGACGCTCAAACCACAGACACTGACATGAAAGATGCTGCCCCAAGCGCTCCAGCAGTTGAGGTTTCCCTTGATGAACAAATTGTTCAAATTGAGGCCGCAACTCAATCGCTTGACTTAGCGGTAGAAGAAGTTCATGCGAAAATAGCCACAGAGCCTGAAGAGCCTTTTATTCGCGATAAAACCAAAGGAAAGGCTGTTGTTTCTAGCTCATATAGACTCATTCCATCCCCTGAGCGTTCTTCTTTAGAATCGGACTTGGACAGTGATCCAGATGCTCGAGACTTCAGACAAGCAGTACGGAACTCGCTCAACAACATTGAGGGTTCTTGCTCAAAGATCCTTGACACTGCTGATCGGAACATCCAGATAATGTCTGACACTCGAAGTCGTGATATCTCAAATGCTACTACCAAAAGCACTATTGCCATTATGGAAAGCATATCACCCCTAATCGCTGGACTATCCGAGGAGTCCAATCGTCACTTAGCTCAAAATGCAGCCATTGATACTGAGTGTCACAATACTTCCAACCTAATCTCTCAAAGTATCACTGAGCAGATTACTCTTTTGATAGATGAAGTCAAGCTTCTCCGTCGGGACATCGCTTATCTAAAAGCTTCCCTTGATGATGCCAAGAAAGGGGAAGATAATAAAGAAAAGTCCCAGTCCAAAGCCATTTCTAAGACAGACAACAAGCACTGGTGATCCATGTTCGACAAAATAGAAAGCATAAAGAAAATGCTAACTAAGAAGCGCAAGCCAAGATATTATCAGGGCAGATATTTGCTTCCAGATTTAGACGTCGAATTCTTGGAGAGTATGGGTTTTCATCCATACGCTGGACCGCTTAGGAAGCCTTTAAATTGGAAACCTACCAAAGATCGAAGACAAGATATTTATCATGACTTGATCTGAGAACTTGGTATTCCTCCGAGGGAATGGGTAGAAAGACTTCTTGAGCTAAATGAAAGCGCTAGACTAAGAAGACATGACTATGATGAAGTCCAACATACTACCATGATAGATATTGATCGACTCTTGCTGGACTTAACAAATGAAATCTATCAAGGAGAAGAAATGACTAAGCGATAAAGGAGATGAAGCCTTATATTTCTCTATTTACTTTTTTTATTTTCAGCACAATCATTTGTACGCTTGCTTTGAAATTATTATGAATGAATGAATGATTGAACGCTGAAACACCTTATTTCAAAAAAGCTTTCACATTCGTATTATTAACTTTTGAAGTAAATTCTTTTGCTAATAAAAATAATGGTCATTTTTTAAATGCCTTCCAAACCGCAAAGAATTCTTTCTCGTTAATATGCCAAATATTGGCTTGTTGTTCAGTGAACAATCCTCCTGCATATCTACAAGGTTCTTCCCCTGTAGTGGTTCCTTTCATGAGCACTGTTGTCCATCTATAATCATTGGCATCTGTATAGACTACCAAATCATCTTTGCCTTGTGGTATTGTGAGTTTAGGCAAGTTATTGCAAACTTGTTTCAACTCACGAATTCTTTGAGTGTGAATTTCTTCCCACTTCCATTTCGAGCTTTTTGTTTCTTTTAAAAGAGGTCGGAAATCTTTTCTGTATTTTGCCAGGTCTTTGATAAAAATACCTGCAAAGTTAACAACTCCCAAAAAACTTTGAAGCTGTTTTTTATCCTTTAAAACATCAGGAAAATTGCGTATTTTTTCCACAATATATTCCTGGAATTCAATACCTGTTTCGTCAATAAGAATTGTAAAAAATTCAATCTTATTAACCCCGATTATGGCTTTCTTTTCTGAAAGCACTACTCCTTCTTTAAAACATGCATTAGAAAATATTTCAAGATGTTTAATATGTTCTTTCATATTTCTAGATGCAATTAAAACGTCGTCAATATAGACAAACATAAATTCGAAATAATCTTTAAACAGATTATCCATCTTTCTCTGATATATCTGGGGTGCGTTAGCTAATCCCATTGGAAGAACATTCCAGATATATTGTCCTTGTGGAGTAGAAAATGTTGTATATTTTCTAAACTCCTTTTCCATCTTAATCTGATAAAAACCAGATTTGCAATCAAACTTTGAAAACACTTTGGCATCTTTAATGCACTCAATTAAGTGTCCTCTACTTGAGATATAGTAACCATCAAATTCCAGTATCTTATTTATACCTTGATAATTGATTACTAATCTTGCTTTTCCTCTTTTTACCTCACCATGGTTTCTAACTAGAAATCCAAGGCTACTATAAGCAGAGACTCCAGGTTCTATGAGTCTAAGGTCGATATGCTCTTTTATGATTGTTTGCATATCCTTCTTATCTTCCATATTCATCTGGATTGGCTTGTATCGAACATACTCGTATTTGCATTGTTCTTTTACTTTCAGAGTAGCTTCGATCTTGTTTTTATCCCACCAAGCCAAAGGATTCTCGTTAAAGTTCCTTTGAATTAATCGCTTAACATTTTCGAGAGAAAGTAAACTTTCTTCATCAATGTTATCCGCGGATTTGTTCTGTAATTCATTCTTAAAAAGTTGTATCTCTTCTTTTGAATTTTCATAACATTTTTCGTCCGCACTTTCATTTGGACCATGTAGTCTAAAAGACAAAAGAGCTTTTCCAAATCTCCGTTTATTCTTCATTTGAGGATGGGTTAATTTGGAATCTGGGTTAAAACAACCACGTTTGCTGCGAAAAGTAATAGGTATATGCCGATTAAAAGCGTTTGCTCTTCGCAAAACTTGTATTTCGCTACTGCAAGTAGTAGTAAAAATCAACAGATGTTTGTGGTTATCTCGCACATATTTTGCGAAAGTCTGGATAAAATTGTTACCCAGAAAAATATCTGTTCTTGTATCATGACAGTAGATAGGGGGCATTTTTACCTTGAACCAAGGTGAACCAAATGCTCCTCCAATCATGATATATGCTTCTCTTATTCCCTTATTGAGAAGGAGGATTTTATTTAGAAAAATCTCTTCCTGCAATCATGGGTAAGGTTTCCATAGTTTTATTAGGAAAAACCCCAGGTTTTGATGTACAAATCCCTGATCCGGAATCAATATAAGCTGCAAAATATTCTGACTTATATTGTTCATATAACATACCAATTGATATGTATATAGAAAAGGGGCTAGTCATTTATTCAACTTGAATAATATGTCCATCCAAGCTAAATTCCATCCTTTTTCCTTTTCTCCCCTAAGGTTTATGTTCCTCAAGGAAGCTTAATCCCAGAATAACCATTCCTGGGTCACGTCCTGCAATTCCTGTGACAAATACTTCATACGCTGCTATTTCTAGCATACTTTCATATTTGTTGACAGTAGATTGCTGCAAGTGATATAGATCATCACAAGAAAAGTAATTATCTTTCTCTGTAATATCAAATATAACTTGTACATCTTTCCATCCTTCTAGGCATTTAATTTTTACATTATCTACCCGAATAGTCTGAGGAGTGGGACTTTCGATTACTTTTTTCCCTTTCAAACTCCTTATCCTTTCTTCTGAAAAGGACATCCGGCTAGTAAGATCTGTTCTAGAACTCATTGAGCAATCTAGAACTAGATGGTCTCGTATTAAGATATCTACACCTCCAATTCTTGGTATTTGAATTGGATCAGGTGCCATTACCTAAGCAAATTCCTTGAAAATTCTTGGAATTTCAATGTATTCTGTCCGTATAAACAAATCAGAATGATGTGTATTGGAAAGTGCATAAGCAATTCTATATGTAATAGAATATGGTCTATTCCCTTCTTTCATCAGATCTGTTCTTTTGAAATCTTGATGAAGGGTTAAGACTCGGCTGAAATCTTGGTCAGCTAGGTTATATGCAATTCTTGGATGAATGTCAAACATAAGTTTGCCTGCATATAAATTTCCTACCATTGTACCAAGACAACCATCTCTTAAGTTGTTAATTCTTTTATCCATTATAGATAAATGTAAGGGTGAATTAACACCTTCTTTGAAAGTAGCTTTGATTAATACTTCAATGGTTCCTATATAGATCCATTTCATAGTAATAGCTTCTTCCTCTTTTAGCTTACTTTTCTTCCAGAATTTCTTCTTTTGGAATAAGTTGCATATCCATCACATTACCAGTTAATTCCATAGGAATTGCAAACTCCCCAGAACTTACTTTGTATCTGATGTTACGCCTTCTTTGACTTAATCCCATTTGATTTAGGATTCTGCCTACTCCGCTGACTCTAAAACCATCGTATTTACCAATGTTAGAGTCTTGCCTCATGATTTTTTCCATGGTTTTATCCGATATAGATGCCTTGGAAAAGAACCCGGCTAGGCTATCTGTTGTTTGAAGCCTATCACCTTCGTTGGAATATTCCATTTAGAAAGGATTATTTCTTTCTTGGAATATAGAACGATTATTTCTAGTCATACTCTCGATCCATCTTTCTAGAGTATGAATATTATCTGTCCAGATTTGAATCTTGGTCTCATGCTCAATTATTTTTCTTAGGCGGAGTGGTGTTCCGCCTCATAATTGAATAGTAGATTTATAATGCTGGATTATGGTTCTACTCCTTTCTATTTTTTCTCTGAAGTCAGAGATAACAGTTCTAAGTTGTGGAACTATATATATAGGAATTCTAGGCATACTAAAATTATTATTCCGATTCGGTTGATGTCTCATCAGAATCACTTTCTATTTCTTCCTCATAGACACTTTCGTCTGAGGGAATAATTTCGAATTGGTAAACTGGTACCAAATCTCCATAAAAAACTGCATCCAGTATGTCTGTAGTGGCTTCAAATTGTTTTATTTCACCACCCTTTTGCGGACAATCTAGTGAAATGTGGCCACGAGCTCCACATGTCCAGCAGTTACAATCTTTGAAACTTTCATTTGTTCGGGTGTGAGCCCTTTTGAAAGTTCGTCTTATGGGTTTCTTTCCATCGGATTTCGAGATCCTTAGGAAGACACCCTGGTCGGTCCTGATCTCTGGCCAGATTTATAAGATCGGGATTTTGATTTAGACCACCAAGACTTGCGTCTGAAAGAAGATCGCCTTTTGTTACTAATGTTATCCGAGTGAACAAAGTGCTATCTCTTCTTTCTCTGTTTAATTGACTCTCCAATTATTGTTGGAAAATCATTATTATCACAACAAATAGGGGTTTTCTTCATTTTTCCTCTTAGTTTTTTCATGTTCTTTTGAACAGCTACTTGTTGACACCAGTCTTTCAGTTTGTCTTTTAAAAAAGACATTCGCCTGGCCACCATATCAACTTGTCCTTCTGGAACCTTGTAAAAATGTATTAACATTTCTCTCCAAGGGCTACAGATTTTTGCAAAGAACATAGGTGCAGCAATTTCTGCACTAATGTTCGCATGAAAGAAATATTTTCGAAACCAATAGATATATTCATCAATGGCGCAAATACTTCTTAATTCAAGACCATAGAGTGCTTGTGTGTACTCTTTGGTTCTTTCTGCATTATTTTCACCGAAATATCCATCTCCGATACAATTTAATTTGGTTATCCTTCCGAATCTATCTGCAATAGTACTTTTAGATTCTCCGGCTAACACTTCTTGCTTAGATTCTACTGGGGTGCGTTCCCAACCCACCTTTACAGATCCTTCTAAGCTTAACTCCATTAATCTAATGAAGTTTTTTTTATCTAGTTCTAGTGTAGTAGCGGCTATTTTCATAGAGGTTACCCATTCATCGATTAATTTTTTGATGTTTCTAAAATCTATTATATCCAAATTTAGGATAGTACCATAGGGATTCAAGGATTGTGACATAGTCCTTGCCCAAGGTGTATTTTATGGTACCCTAATTGGATTTCTTGCGTGATTTGCTCTAAACGTTACCCCTCTAAGAGCGGGTTCTGCGTTTGTATGCAAATCTTCACTTTCTCGCATCGGTTCATCCGGTGGAAGATTATTAGATGCTGAACTTTCGCCTAGCGCTGGAAACCCCAGTGCTAATTCATTGGTTTTTATATTAGCTAGGTCCACAACCTTTAATTGTGAAAAGGACTCAGCTAATTCTTTTAGATTAGATGGATCTACTCTTGATATATCCATATCAGTTAATACTTCTACGGATATCAATGAGTAGCTCATCATGTTTTTTAGGCTTTAGAATTTCCTTAGCCTTTCCCTTCTGATGTAGAAGAGGTACACGTCTAAGTGCATCACCGATCCTATCCTTTTTTGGTTTGGATGTGCCGGTTATACCTTGTCTATTTTTCAGATCTATGACTTCTGTCTTTAGATCCGCGATGGATCTTTGTAGATCTGTAATGATCTTGAGGGTTTCCTCAAGTTTTTGGTTCAAGGTTTCGATTTTTATAGGTAGATGTTCTAGCCTATGACCGTAATCTTGAATTGTCTTTTGGATTTCTCTAAAAAAATTAGAAATCTAAGATGTATCCGGTTCAATCTCCTTCCAATTCATAAGTAATTTTAATTGAAAGAGTTACCTTTATTTGCTTTCCCGAGCCATTTGCCCTGGATCTCTGCGAGTTGTAAATCACTCGTAACATTGCCTTGGAACCCCTTGTCCATGGCCATAGTTCTTTCATAATACCTGATTGATTCTGGTATATCTGCTACAAGAGTTCTAGTTTGTACTCTTGTCAGCACTTCTCGTATTTCGTAAGAAAGTTTCTTACTACTTTGGATTAATTTATTAATCCTCTTTTCTCGTTGGTTTTCCAGTATTTGGAAATTCTCTGGATTTTCTTCATAGATCGAACTATTGTTCAGTTCCATTTGATCCTTTTAATTCTCCTCCTTAGGATAGAATGACTTCTTATGTAACTAATTTAAATATTTCATCAATAAACCTAGGCTCTGATACCATTTTCATGCAGGATCCTTCTTTTGCTTAAATTAGGACATTTCAGGATTATTTCTCTTTTATGCGACTATTTTTGAAAGTAATCAAAAGTTTAAGGACTTGTTTGAAATATCATTTTTCATTAAAATCTTTAAAAGGACTAGAATGACACGGAAATAAGGACATGAGGGACTTTAGTGCCAAAAATATTACATGAGGGACTTAAGTATTACAAATTGAAAAGATGGGGGACTATAAAGGTTATTATCCCAATAAAGTATTAACCAGAAAAATCTAGGAATGTACTTTCTTCGTTCTTTAAGTATTATTATATTATAATTATTGTTGTTACATTTGTTTGCAATGAAGATGGGAGTGGAGCAGGGGGAAAAAGGAACATGAACAAATAAATATATAAGTATGAAATTACATACGGAGACAAACCAACCCCAATTCCTGTAATGAAGCCAAAAAAATGCTAGAAGAGTGACCAATAAATGGTATTAAGTGAGGACAAATTTTTTTATTTGTTGCTATAATCTTTTTTACAAGTTTAATAATGAGAAGAATCATGTGATATTGTATTATTTACAAATAGTAAATCATATAAAGTAATAATTTAGTGAGGCACTCATCATTGTGACATTTTTTTTGTTGTACATTTCTTTGTAAATTGTCAGTAGAGTCCACTTTCAAAAAATTCTTGTATCACTAATTGTTAGCATTTGCAATTTGTATAGAAACTTTGTACCTATCATATTTGTGAAAAATATATGTGGTGGCAGGCAACACACTTTAAAGAAGGAAGTTTTGGCCTATAAATTTTTTAATTTTTTTTACCCCTCAAAGATTAAAAAGATCAAGTTTTACCCTATTTTTTATTTGTATCCGCCTCCGACTAAAATTTTTGGCTCCGTCCTTGAATGTGCACACTTATATGGCTAGTACGTCGGCTCAGGGAGCTTGTCGAAGTCGTAGATGGTTTCTACAAGGGCCCTCAATAGCGTTAATTGTGGGCTCGGAGGTCTCCCATTGGGCGTAAATGATAAGAATAGCTCTGGTTCTTGCCGCAAACACCATATGCTGGAATGATTTGAGGAAAGGGCGTGGTGAGAGAGGATCGTCTATGGACAATGATAGTGAAAGTCGATCTCTTTGGTCCCCTTCTTTTCCATAGCCATTAATACTTGGGTTTCAGTTATGCTAGAGAATTTTAGAGTGATAATGAGGAAACAGAGGCATATAATATTATGTGTGATACATGTAAATTCAGATAATGATAGATATCGTCATAATTATGCAAGAATCCATCTAGATACGTATCGATCAATACTTTACGAGATAACAAGATTGAAGCTCCTCAAATGGAGGTCAATCTTGTTGACGTAATTCACATAAGCAAAGTGAGGAGATATGTATGTTGGATGTATTAGATATAAAACACATCAATACAATTAAATTCAAAATGCAAATACGATAAAGTAAATTGAAGGTGAAAAGGAAAACTTATCGAGTAGGACCGACACGTGCAAAGCACTGTCCTAAAAGGTAGATTTCCGACCCTCGGAGTCAATGACTCAGTGCAATAGGCCACTGACGGTCTATCCCCAGGATTCAACGTCCTATCCGACCACACGTGCACACGAGTTTATGAGATTTTAGTAAAACAACTCTCAATTAGTTCTCTCCGAAAGGGACATATAGCTAGAGATGTAAACAGAAATGAATTTGATAAAAGAGCTTTGGCTTAGCTTCACAGATAGCTAGGTGGAAATGTGTAGAGGAATAGTGGGCTATAAGTAATGAATTAAAACAAGGATTTTTTGCTTTTGTTCTTATTGTAAAATGAAGAGATGGTGAGGTATATATGTTAGTGTGTATGCCCTCAAATGCCATAAAGAAGATAGGTTTATAGGGCATTGATTTGTAACTAAACAATATTTCATAATAAAAGGCATGTTCTTGTTGTTTTTGTTATAGGCATTTGTAAGGTATTAATGAACAACGTAAAGTTCTTGATAATAAGACAAACTTTCTACTCCCTATGGATTAGGGAGATTGGCACCAGAAGAGTTTGATCCTTATTATCTAAAGTTGGTTCGCAAGTCGACGAAAGTATTAACTGTACATCAATACTAGATAAAGACTTGTATGATATAAGTTTTGACAGGAAAAGTACCAGTCAAACACTATGGAAATGGTAGTAGAACCTTATGTCATAGACACCTTAGTTAGACTGATGTGTTCGAACATGACTAGCATCGGTTTTGTCACATGGGTTTTCACTCACTGACAGTCAATGACAAAACTGATAAGTTGTGATAGGTACGCGTGAACCTTAGACCTGAGGAATCATGTTGAAGATATACTTGTGACATCAAGTCTGTCATGAGATAGTGAGATCCAATTCACCCGATGGTGGGGTTGACCTCGAAGTGCGGCTTGATGGGCAAGTAGCAGTCTTAACTGATTAAAAAAATGGAATTTATTCTCTTGTAAGTGGATGAGCTAAATATCATATGCAGTCATGCATGAATAAGGTCAAAAGATTTTGGCCAAAGTATTAGAGATATTCATGTTAGACATGAAAGTATACTCGATGACCTTGATTCATTATGAGCAAAACATATGGTCAAATTCAGTGAGTTTGACTAACCATGACTCTCACTTGACTGGGATATATGAATAAAAGGTTTATACTCGTATGGTATTCACAGCATAAAAGGTTTGGAATGATCCTATTTATTCGTTCTCAATTGGGATACGATGTAGGCCACGGGACTAGCTAGGTGTTACCCACATCCTTTTGGTTTCCTCCTAATTGCCTTTTGAGACGAACCTAAAGAGTCGCGCTTAAATGAATTGCAAAAGAAAAAATCATAGAATTGATTTGAGAGAATTTTCAGTATTGGATATCTCAATTCATTAATTAATTAGTCATTAGATGATTTTATTAATTAATTAAGTTAATGTGTTAATTAATTTCTTTAGGGAAATTAATTATAGAATTAACATGGATTTAATTAATTTTTTGATTAATTTATTTATTGGATAAATAATATTAATTATATAAATAATTAGACAATTAAAATTGGACTAAGCACGAAGGCCTTAAAAACGCCCAAGGTGGGCGTAGGTTATTGTTTTTCTAAAGTAATATAAATATACCACTTAGTGAAAAATAATCACAAGCCACTTTTATAACTTTCTCTCCAAGTCAAACACTTCCAAGCTCTCTCTCTCTCTCTCTAACCGTCCATAAGGAGGAAGAATAAGGGGATTTTTTGCTTTGATTCCGGCGTGATGATTTAAAGACAGTAGCAAGTTTGCTGTTCAGAGAAGGATCGCGAAAGCTGGTTCAGAAATCAAATTACGCGAAGAAAGGTACATGATTTCTTAACACGATTTAAATATGTGAAATCGAGATGAACCACTTGGGATATTTAATTTTCGCTGCGTTTTATTGTTAAAAATCGAACAATATATACACTTATTTTCCACACGTGAAAGTTGACTAGGGTAGAGATCATGGAGATGAAAATGGCAAATCCAATTTCTAGGATATCAAACGGCTACTTAATTTCCCAAAATTAGCTTAATTGATTTTGTCAAATCCCATGACTTAAGCAATCAAGACAAAAGTAGACACTTTCTATATTTCCTTTTTTCGAAATATCCCACAAAATATGTATTTTTCAACAATCCCCCACATATTTTGAAAACAAGACTCAAGATAGGGACGGAGGAAGTCAGAGAGAACTTGTGAAGGTAATGCATAAGCATTGATGCCCTTTAGGCTATGAACCAATGCATAGAGTAAATAAGTGTTAATTCACAAGGATTTGGTGAAATGCATTATTTCTATGAACCTCATCCTTTTATGTGAATATATTTACTTGTCACTCGCATTACTTTCAAAGAAGAGCTGTTCAAATACGATTTGGCATCTTTTCTCGGCCATGCGCCACTTCCGTTTTCATGAGTGCTCTAGAGAATGTGCCCAAGTTTTCATGAGATGCGGCCCCACCTCTACACTCACATAGGTGAATTATCAAGTGTGTACCACAATCAAATATACCACCCAAATTCGGGCTATGAATTCATTAAGAGCAATCATTCAACCTCACAAGCTGTGGTCACACAATACACTATGCCACACCATAGAGATGGACACATCAGTAATGCATAGTGTCTTAGTAAGTTAATCGATGACTTGTTCTTACCCATATGAACCTACTTCATGGGATCACCAATCACATAGGTTGGGTTACCATCATCGTTAACTTTCACAATAGGCATAAAGTTCATCCGCCTCGGTGTGTTTGTCACTATCTCTATTTATGACTGTAATCAGAGATCCGGCCGACTATTCATCTCTGATCTCACAATATACAATGGTATAAACCACACCATGTAGCTATTGCCTCAAAGTTTTATATCTCATAAGTATATGCCTATTCTTAGTAGGTCTTATTTCTTGGATTTGCCAACTCATATTGGCTATAACAATGAATCAACTAAGTGAAATTGATCACACCCTTGAATGGATATATGCCAAGAATAATATAAGTAACTTGGCCTCTCTAAATGCCTACCCTAAGGCATCAAATTTGGGGTTCATAATCACCGAGCAAAACAAACCACTAGGCTTATTTCCAAGGTATTGCGCCTCATATAAGGCAAAATACATGATATTTACTTGATGATTTTGTCTCATCTAACCCAATTCACATTGATGTACCACTGAGAAACAACAACGAAACCAATGACAATATAATTCATATATTTAGAGGTACTCAAGACATGCACTTAAGAACTCCATCATGTGCACTCACATTATTCAGGCAAGAATTCCGTGACTTATCCACAAAATGAACTTCAAGTTTAGTACAGGCACTTAAGTATAGAAGTCAATTCAAAATACATCACACTAAAATTCTTCTTTAGGTGAACATCGAGGCCATGTGTTGTCCTCATTATTTTCAATTAGAGTCGCCAAAAGTTTTTCTAATTCTCTTTGGTGAAGTTCACTTAAAACCTTAATATATTTTGTGTTTAAAACCAAATGAGCTCGCCTAGATGGCTAGGTTTTTCACAGAGAGTAGAAATGACAAACAATTCCTTCTTATAACATTAGAATTTTCACAAGGAGATAATTAATCACCCAAATGAGTTGGCCATCAATACACATATTAATATGACACACATTGGATGTCACAAGATAATGAAATTTTAATGCCAATTATTGGAGCTAGTTCAAAGTTGTCCAAGGATTAACAATCCTTACCCTCTTCTCATTTTTCAACTTCCACATTGTAACTGAAATCTTATAGAAAATGTTATAAAACCTTAGTGACATCTCCCTTGAGTATTACGCATAAGCAATCACAAGTACTAGAACCAATTTCTCATTCTTTATCTTTATGCAATAGAATTGTCCGGAGACGCCCCCACATTTCAAGGTACTAAAGGTAATACAAATGCTCCATCTAAAGTTCATAAAATGTCTTTCCAATTTTCTTAGTTCAATAAATTTTTGGGTAAACTGAGTTCCTCAACAAGTAATACACTTAAACTGAATTATGCAATATTCATTATTCTATGAAGCATTGCAGTCGATCAAGCAATCCGAATAAACTGATTTGATCTCACTTATAATATCATATATCATTTCTATGACTTATGCCACATAAGTACTTCATAGTTAATCATAAAGATATTACATTTTAAGAATATTTTGACCCCCACATTAAGTGAAACTATATAACATAAAGTTCAACAAGATTGCGAGCACATGAAAGTATTGTCTAATTACACGAGCTTTAGAAGAATCTTCTCACTATAACACCCTGCTAAGTTTTGTAAATAAATTAGATAATGACTCGTAAAGATTTCATTTATTTTGACTCTTTGAAGAAATCAAGGAAACAACACTTTTAATTCTTCTTCATTCTTAGTCCATGACATGCTCAAAATATTACCAAGAAAATTCATTCTCAAGCTAGAACCAGTTAATAGCTATTGAATAATGGAAATAAATCAAACATCAAATTATCCCGAGTGTAGTACGAAGGAGAGAACAAGGTTCAAGTACAAGAATAAATACAAATTTCAATCACCATATAAATTATCTCATCTAGTTTCTTGCGAATTTTTTAAAAAAATATTACAATCTTTAATATTATTAATATAAATAATACACACACGAAAAAAAAAACTAGAAAGTAGCACAACACGACTTGGAGAAAGGCAATCCCACGCCTTTGGGCATTTTTTTTATTCTGCTCCGAAAGGCGTACCCCAAAAAAAAAAATTCTAATTTCTGTTACTGGAAAGGCGTACCCAGACAAATGTATTTTTCTTTTTTTGAAAAATATAATTATTGATTCCGCTTTCGGTGAGAGCAGAATCCTTTTTGCTCTGTCGTATTTCTTCAATCGGATATCGAAATAATCTCATTCTTGCGAGGTTACAAAGTTTATATAAAAATTACAATCTATATGTTCAAGTCAAAACCAAAAAATGCACGAAAAAAGGAGAAAAATGAGCCGGAAACAAGGAAAAGTTAATATTTTCTTTTAAAAAAATGTTCAAATGTTGCTTTATCGTATTTCTTCAACCGGGCATCAAAATGATCCCATTCTTATGCATTTACAAAGTTTATATGAAAATGTACAATTTATATGCTCAAGTCAAAGTCTAAAAATGTACTGAAAAGGGAGAAAAATGAGTCAGAAACAAAGAAAAATTTATTATTTTCTTAAACAAAATGCTCAAATGTTGCTTTATCGTATTTCTTCAACCGGACATTGAAATGATCCCATTCTTACGCGGTTACAAAGTTTATACGCAAATCTACAATTTATATGTTCAACTCAAAATCCAAAAATGTACGAAAAAGGGAGAAAAATGAGTTGGAAACAAGGAAAAGGTCATTATTTTCTTTAAAAAATGGTCAAATTGCTTTATCGTATTTTTTTCAACCGGACATCGAAATGATCCCATTCTTGTAAGGTTACAAAGTTTATATGAAAATCTACAATTTATATGTTCAATTCAAAACCTAAAAATGCACGAAAAAGGGAGAAAAATGAGCCGGAAACAAGGAAAAAGTCATATATCTTCTTAAACAAAATGCTCAAAAATTGCTTTTTGGCTTTGTCGTATTTCTTCGACCGGGCATCGAAATGATCCCATTCTTGTGGTGTTACAA
Organism: Buddleja alternifolia; assembly: GCA_019426215.1. Classification (NCBI taxonomy): domain Eukaryota; kingdom Viridiplantae; phylum Streptophyta; class Magnoliopsida; order Lamiales; family Scrophulariaceae; genus Buddleja; species Buddleja alternifolia. The sequence goes on along the minus strand of CM033391.1, from coordinate 8,759,268 downwards.
AGTTTATATAAAAATCTACAATTTATATGTTCAAGTCGAAATCCAAAAATGCACGAAAAAGGATAAAAAATAAGTCGTTTGAGCAGTTTTTAAAAAAAATTATAATGACTTTTTCCTTATTTTCGGCTCATTTTTCGCCTTTTTTCATGCATTTTTGGGTTTTAACTTGAAAATATAAATTGTAGATTTTCATATAAACATTGTAACATCACAAGAATGAAATCATTTCGATGCCTAGTTGAATAAATACGGGACAAAGAAAATCCGTACTTGAAAGGAAGTCAAGACATGTGCCATCTCTAGGATTAGGATAGAACAGGGCCGGGCAAAGCCGTAGAATTTTTCGTTCTCCCGCAAAGCTAAATACTAGGTGCTAATCTTGAAAGCTTTTATTCACATTATGCATTAAAGAAAGTCAGCTCTGCGACAAAGGAAAAAAAGCAACATTTGAGCATTTTGTTTAAGAAAATAATGACTTATTCCTTGTTTCTGACTCATTTTTCTCCCTTTTTCGTACATTTTTAGGTTTTAAATTGAATATATAAATTGTAGATTTTCATATAAACTCTGTAACCCTGCAAGAATGGTATTATTTCGATGCCCTGTTGAAGAAATACGATAAAGCACTATTTGAGCATTTTGTTTAAGAAAATAATAACTTTTTCCTTGTTTTCGGCTCATTTTTCTCCCTTTTTCATATATTTATAGGTTTTAACTTCAACATATAAATTGAAAACTTTCATATAAACTTTGTAACTGCATAAGAATGAGATCATTTCGATGGCCGGTTGAAATGAGAGAAAACAACATTTGAGCATTTTGTTTAAGAAAATATGACTTTTTCCTTATTTCCAGCTCATTTTTTTTTCCCTTTTTCATACATTTTTAGGTTTTAAATTGAACATATAAATTGAAGACTTTCATATAAACTTTGTAACTGCATAAGAATGGGATCATTTCGATGCCCGGTTGAAGAAATACGATAAAACAACATTTGAGCATTTTGTTTAAGAAATTAATGACTTTTTCCTTGTTTCCGACTCATTTTTCTCCCTTTTTTGTACATTTTTAGGTTTCGACTTGAACATATAAATTGTAGACTTTTATATAAGCTTTGTAACTGCATAAAAATGGGATCATTTCAATGTCCGGTTGAAGAAATACGATAAAGCCAAAAAACAACATTTGAGCATTTTGTTTAAGAAAATAATGACTTTATCCTTGTTTTCGGCTCATTTTTCTCCCTTTTTCGTGCATTTTTGGGTTTCGACTTGAACATATAAATTATAAATTTTCATATAAACTTTGTAACACCACAAGAATGGGATCATTTCAATGCCCGGTTGAAGAAATACGAAGCAACATTTGAGCATTTTGTTTAAGAAAATAATGATTTTTTTCCTTATTTTCGGCTCATTTTTCTCCCTTTTTTGTATACTAGTAGAGTGTACATGTGTTGCATGTAGAACATATATTTATATGCTAAATAATTCCAATATTCAAGTACTATATCTCGAAATATTAAAAAAAAATTAATTCAAACTTGTTCATATAAAACATTTTGATATAGAATTTATTCAACTATGTTATAAAACTGAAAAAAAAAAGAAGTTAGATTTAGAGCCTAAATTGCACGAGAATTGACAATATCAAGATTATATTTATAGTAATCTTGGAATGGTTTTGGGAAGTTGGAGATGGGGCATTTTTATTATTTGAATGTGAAAAATTGCTCAAATTAGTAAGATAGGTTTGATTTCTCTGATATCATGATTGGCTTGTATGGGTAATTTTGTTTATGAAAAATTCATTAGGGGACCTTTGAGTTTGCCGGCAATTTTTGGTGAAGGACTCTAACAAAATGAAGAGTCTCAAATAATAAATTTAAGTAAGAGTAATATTGTAATATCAGAATTGGAAGAAACAATTTCTATTTGGTCGTAATTTGTTCTTTAAGCAAGAAGGTAATTGTAATGATGTAATCATTTGTATGGCAATCTCCTTGATTTTCCGGCGAGTTAATTTTTTAAAATGGAGTGTATGAAATGATCATATAATTGTAATGGGTTAAAGCTTGGATGTGTTTTCATTAAAAGGGAAAGAAAGAGGATACGTTTGAAACAGACACGTTTTCATAAGAATCTTTGATATTTTCAACATATTATGTTACAAACTATGATGAAATCAGTTTCTACGCAGCAGCATCTCAAGATGTGGATATTATCATTAATGTCAATACAAAATAAGTTCATATGCGAAGTTTATACACCAAATATCTATAAGTTCAATTGGATAATTTTTTTTTTGGTTGAAAACAACTTCTGTATTTCTTTGAAAAGTTTGTTTTTCGTGGTTCCGAAACTTTTTCATTGAAACAAAGTTTGAACCATTCCTCGAGTAGTCCACAACGATATCACAAATGATGCTCCTTCTCATGTAACTTAGTTTTTTTTCATTTTTCTATGTTTTTTTGTTAGGAATTTCATGTTAGATGTTTTGATGATGACAATTAGGATTCCATGTTAGACCCCAAGAAATGTAAAGTATAAAGGTTTTCCTAGAACAAATGTATAAGCGCCTGAAAGCTCGTGTCTTTATACTAGGCTTGTATTTTTATCTTTATAGAGTTTAGACTAAGAATGTGATACTAAATCACTAGAAGAATTCTGTGTGAGTCTACCAAGTGATGAAGTTGAAGATCAAGCGTCTGAAGAAACAGTAAAGATAAAGATTATCTCAAGCGTCCGTCAAACGCTAAAAGACTATCCCAGGTTACGAACTCAACGCTCAAGATTTGTTATGGACCTTAGACCAAGTACTTAACACTAAGTCAATGATAGAATTCTGAGTGAGTCTATCAAAGATAAAGTGAAAGGACAAGCGTCTAAAAATCGGGCAAAGATTGTGACCTTTCTCAAGCGTCTGATTAACAAAGAAGGCTACTTTCAAAAAGCCTAAACTCCAAAGGCTCAAGCGCCTAGTTCTCCAAGCGCAACCTGAAGATTCAAATCCAAGTTATCAAAGATGCATGAATCAACGGAAATTATTCCCAAACGGAAATAAGACAAGATGCATCAAAAGTCGGATAAGTGCTATTAAAATATAAGCACTACAACTTATGGGCAAGCCATATCTTTGACCGAGACTGTCAGATTTATGAAACCAAGACCATGCCTAACCAATTAAATATACCCAAAGTTAGGATTGTCAGAACTCATGGAATGTTTAGGGAAACGAGATTCCAACCGTGTCCAACGGACAAAATCTCATAACAATCTATAAATAACCTTTTCAGTAAAAGACACAAAAAAGAAGAACATAGATATAGAAAAACATCTGGACGTAAAAATAAGAAAAAGGGTCCAAAACGTTGCTGAATTTTTTTGAGAAAAAGCTTATACACTCCAGAGCCGAAACCCTTTAAGCTTTCTCAAATACATTGCTAAACAGTCACCCATATCTCAAACCTCTTTTTAAGAAGAACTTACACTACTATTGAGATATCTCCAAGTTGTTTGAACTTTCCAAAAACAAACAAACCCGTGACCAAAAACCATCAACACCTTTCATCTGAGTGAGAAAGCTTGTTGACTTACAAGCAATATTTTTGTGTAAAAGAAGCTTGTGGAAGAAGATCTCTATTGGAGCTGAAATCTGTGTGACCAAGGAGTTCCGAGATCAAGCGTAACTTGCACCATTTCTAAGTGAAAGAAGCAAGGGGATAGAAGGTCTTTAGTGGAGCTGAAATTTGTGTGACCAAGGAGTTCCGAGATCATATCCAATCTCCCTCTATTTTGTAGAAGTCTCTGTGTGACCCTTCGATAATCATCATAGTGGAAAACCTCCCTGATAAAAGGAGAAGAAGGACGTAGCTGGGATTACATCACCCAGTGAACCTTACAAATATCTTGTGCTATTTACTGCTTTATTGCTTTACTATTCATATTGCATATTTTTTGATAAAGTTTTAAAACAACTAAGCGACTACTTTTAATTAACAAATCGAACGCTAAGCTATAAAATACTTCCGCTGTGCTAACCCTGATTTAGTGACTAAACTCTGCCCTACTTTGGTAAGCGTTGAAATCACCAAGTCTAAGTCAACTTTTCCCAAGCGCCTGAAACCAGCTCTTAAGTCATTATCTCTCAAGCGCCGCACCCAGCGCTCAAAGCTTCCCGAGCGTTCAAATACTTCAAAGTGATACGAAATTTTTGAAGTCGAAAAAGACTTCAGGGTCTATTCAACCCCCCCTCCTTCTAGACCCTTTCGTATACCACTTGGGACCAACATTTTTATAATAAAGAACAACTGTCCTTTTATAAGAAGTGACAACCTGCATGTAACTGCACAAGCAAATTGCTTTTTCAAAAAAGTCCACAAAAGATCACTACTAAAATGTTTAACTATAACACGCTTTTATATTACAAACTCTTTGAGGGGATATTAACATTCTGAGTAATTGAGAAGTGTGAAAATTCTAATGTATATCAATTATCATATTCATTTGTTGGATAGAAAGTCCTGTTTTGTAGACAAAATTCCTTGGATTCAAGTAATAGAATAATAAGATTTTATTCAGAATCTTTGATCGAAAATAATAAAGAATTGTAATAATTAATCGTACTGGGGGAAATTTTCATTTATCAATATATAAATTTTAAATAAATAAACTCCTAAAAAAGAATAAGAATTATGCCATAAAGAAAGATGTGTCTCCTTTATCACAAAGATGTGTCTCCTTTATCACGTAGACGCCCTTTTTGATCGGTTGATCCCCTTCAGACCATAGTAGTGCAGCTCTAAAAGAAATTTTGCAGTTGCAACCTCTTCGCGTATTCCGCCATAGTTAACTTGTACACATTATAGATTGCATTTGCAGCCTCCTTACCAATGCCGACATAGTTATGTATGTTATGTATGTATGCAATGAAATAAAACGCAATTTTGAAAAAATTATTTAACAATTGGTATCTATACTAAACCGACATGGCTAATGAAAGTGAGTGTTTGCTACTAATTTCCACCTTATATAGAATTAGAATTATGGCTCTTAGCATTCTAGTATATAGTAATGGTAATTAATTTAGTGTAAGGTGACCATTCAGTTTTTCTTTTATGACCATTCAGTTTTTTAGGTTAGTGGATGGATAAATATGAACTAATTTGTACTCATTTTCAATACATAGTTGAGGGTAGAAGTGTAAAATCACAATTGGAACAAACAATAAGATATCCACATTTTTAGATATAGATAAATATGGACGAATTTGTGATCATTTTCAATACATAGAAGTACTCATTTTCAATACATAGTTGAGTTGCGGGTAGAAGTGTAAAATCACAATTGAAACAAACAATAACATATCCACACTTTTAGTATAGTATAGATATAGATAGATAATTAATTTAGTGTACGATGACCATTTAGTTCCTCTTTTATGACCATTCAGTTTTTTAGATTAGTGGTTGGGTAAATATGGACTAATTTGTGCTCATTTTCAATATATAGAATTACTCATTTTCAATAAGTGTAAAATCACAATTGGAACAAATAATAAGATATCCACACTTTTCGTATAGTATAGATATAGATAGATATAGCTAATTAATTTAGTGTAAGGCGACCATTTAGTTCCTCTTTTATGATCATTCAGTTTTTTAGGTTAGTGGTTGGATAAATATGGACTAATTTGTACTCATTTTCAATACATAGAAGTAGTCATTTTCAATACATAGTTGATGGTAGAAGTGTAAAATCACTATTGGAACAAACAATAAGATATCCACACTTTTAGTATAGTATAGATAAATTATTAGATTTCGACTTGAATATATAAATTGTAAACTATCATATAAACTTTGTAACTATGTAAGAATGGGATCATGTCGATGCCTGGTTGAAGAAATACGATAAATCAACATTTAAGCATTTTGTTTAAGAAAATAATGACTTTTTCCTTGTTTCCGGCTCATTTTTCTCCCTTTTTCGTGCATTTTTAGGTTTCGAATTGAACATTTAAATTGTAGATTTTTATATAAACTTTGTAACCCTGCAAGAATGGGATTATTTCAATGCCCGATTGAAAAAATACAATAAATCAACATTTGAGCATTTTATTTTAGAAAATAATGACTTTTTCCTTATTTCCGGCTCATTTTTCTCCTTTTTCCGTGCATTTTTGGGTTTCGACTTGAACATATAAATTGAGGAATTTCATATAAACTTTGTAACCGCATAAGAATGGAATCATTTCAATGCCTGGTTGAAAAAATACGATAAAACAACATTTGAGCATTTTGTTTAAGAAAATAATGATTTTTTCCTTGTTTCCGGCTCATTTTTCTCCTTGTTTGTGCATTTTTAGGTTTTGAATTAAACATATAAATTGTAGATTTTCATATAAACTTTTGACCTTTCAAAAATGGGATTATTTTGATGCTCTGTTGAAAAAATACGATAAAGCAACATTTGAGCATTTTTTTAAGAAAATATTGACTTTTTCCTTGTTTCCGACTCATTTTTCTCCCTTTTTTCGTTCATTTTTAGGTTTTAACTTGAACATATAAATTGTATATTTTCATATAAACTTTGTAACTCTGTCAGAATGGGATCATTTCGATGCATGGTTGAAGAAATACGATAAAGCAACACTTGAGCATTTTGTTTAAGAAAATAATGACTTTTTCCTTATTTCCGACTCATTTTCTCCCTTTTCCGTATATTTTTAGGTTTCAACTCGAACATATAAATTGTAGACTTTTATATAAACTTTGTAACCACGTAAGAATGGGATCATTTCGATGCCCAGTTGGAAAAATACGATAAAGCAACATTTGAGCATTTTTAAAAGAAAATAATGACTTTTTTCTATAAAATAATGACTTTTTTCTTATTTTCGGCTCATTTTTCTCCCTTTTTCGTGCATTTTTGGGTTTCGACTCGAACATATACAAATGTAGATTTTCATATAAATTTTGTAACCTCACAAGAATGAGAACATTTTGATGTTCGGTTGAAAAAAATACGATAGAGTAAAAAGGATTCCACTCTCACCTAAAGCGGAATCAATAATTATATTTTTCAATAAAAAAAAATACATTTGTCTGGGAAAGGCATACCCAGTAACAAAAATTAAAAAAAAATGATTTTTGGGGTACGCCTTTGGGAAAGGCATACCCCAGTGCAGAATAAAAAATAAAAAAATGTGGGTACGCCTTTGGGAAAGGCGTACCTCAGGTAGGCATGCCTTCCCAAAGGTGTGTTGTATGCTACATTTTTTAGTGTATTATTTATATTAATAATATTAAAAACTGTAGTATTTTAAAAAAAATTCAGTTTCTTACACAACACGAAAAATGCACATCTATTTTCCACACAAGTGCTTTGAGGCACTAGTACCTACCAGTGCATTGTTTTTCTTTAAATCACAAGATTACAAGCAAAATTGACCATAAGAAAATAAGTTTCACCCGCTTTATTCAATTTGCTGTATTAGAACAAACTTCCGTTTCCAGAATAATTATTATGTTCTTTCATCCAATTTTCATAAGTATTCACAATTTTAGCATCTACCTTTTAGATTGTTGGATGTATTATTAGATATAAAACACATCAATACAATTTAATTCAAAATGCAAATACGATAAAGCAAATTGAAAGTGAAAAGGAAAACTTATTGAGTAGGACCAAGGCGTGCAAGCACCGTCCTAAAAGGTAAATTTTCGCCCCTCGGAGTCAATGACTCGGTGCAATAGGCCACTGATGGTCTACCCCCAGAATTCAACGTCCTATCCCACCACACGTGCACACGAGTTGATGAGATTTTAGAACAACTCTCAAATAGTTCTCTCCGAAAGGGACGTATAGCTAGAGATGTAACTTGAAATGAATTTGATAAAAGAGCTTTGGCTTAGTTTCACGGACAGCTAGGTGGAAATGTGTAGAGGAATAGTGGGCTATAAGTAATGAATTAAAACAAGGATTTTTTCTTCTGTTCTTATTGTAAAATGAAGAGATGGTGAGGTATACATACACTTATTTTTCCACACGTGAAAGTTGACTAGGACAGAGATCATGGAGATGAAAATGACAAATCCAATTTCTAGGATATCAAACGGCCACTTAATTGCAAAATTAGCTTAATTGATTTTGTCAAATTCCATGACTTAAGCAATCAAGACAAAAGTAGACACTTTCTATATTTCTTGTTTTCGAAATTTGCCACAAAATATGTATTTTCCAACAATGTATTCACCTACCTCACGAGTAAGGTGAGGAGACGCGTTATCATGCAAAATACCACATAACGGTATACAACTTAGGTATTATTAAGTGGGATTGTGAGTTATATTCAATTAAGGGTGTTCATGATTTTTCGAAACCATACCATGCCGATCGTATTATACCGAAATTGTGGTTTTTGTATATAAAAAGCTAGGTCTCGGTATGAGTCAAAACCGTAGCAATTATTTTGGTATGATTTTGGTTTTAAGAATCCTATAACAGTAAGAAATTGTACCATACCGTATATTTTATATAAGAATTAACTATATTATTCATATTATATATAAGCGGTTCTACAAAAGAACTTAGGAATTAAATTTATCGGATGTGGAGAATTTTAAAAAATATTATGAATTTAGGAATTATTTATTTTTATCACTCATCAACTTTCTTTAGTTGATTCCTATTGAATTTACATTTGTAAGTAAATCTTACTAAATTAATATTTCTATGTTGATTCCAATTACAGTTATAAGAGATTGATTCGTATTTGATTTTTATATTTTGTTGCTATTATTTCTATTGTCAATAACTTTATTTATTTTTTTAGTATATTAAGGCAAAATGTTATTCACTCAAAGCTTCTTTTTTTTCATTTCTTTATATTTAGTTGACATATAGTCTCTTTTATAATAAAGTCATAAATAATGAATATACGATAAATTTCATGAGACTTTTGCACATAAAAGTTAGACATAATAATCTATATCTATCTATATCTATATCTATACTACTATAAAAGTAAGGATCTTGGAAGGTGTTTCTTCCAATTGTGATTTGACTAATTTATCCTTTTTAAAATTTAAAAAATAGTTATATTTCTATAAATGACCTCATGGGATCAAGGTTTCCCAATGAATTTAACACATAATATACTAGAAATTACTCCATTAACTAAAGAAATACTTAATGATAAATCACAACTCTTCAATTCCCTTGACAAGTCTTTTCATATGTAAAAGTAGCCGATCGATCTAATTGATTGAATTATTATTTTTCATAATTTTTCCAACAGTTATGAAAGTCTTATAGGTTAATTAACTTATTATAAAATTGTTTATTGTTGGTAAAATAGCAAGATAAGAGGGAACAAAAGCCCATTTCGATTATCATTTCCTTAGTGTACAAAGTACAAATTTCTTTTCGAAATAGATGATTTTTTTATTTATTTTTTTAAAATAATTTGAGTTGCTAGTTTTGGGTGGCGAAGAAGTGAGACAAAACATTAGTTGAAGAAAAGACAAGCCATGAGGATGCAGAATAGAAATAGGATCTGCAAATTGTGTCAATTTTTTCAGAAAGATGGTTGGATTAGTATTCAGCATTGTTATGAGTTAGTTGAATAAAGAGTTGAGCCTGTGTCTATAACAAGGCCGTTCAAGTTTGTTAAGTTTACTATTTTTGGTTTAGTTTCTTCATGATACAATTTCCTGAATAAATATGTCATACCCATACTAGAAAATTAGTTTAACCGGCATACATTTTCTTGTTGGGTTTAAAATTTTTAACAACACATACACCTTAACACTCTGTTTGGTTCAAAGAAATTGCTAGAGAAAGGGAAAAAAACAAAAGGAAACCCATTTTTCATTGTTTGGTTACTAGAGAAGATGAAAAGGAAAAGAAAATAGGAGAGAAAATCATACAGTAATTTGAGCCCATATTTTTTCTGAGGAAAAGGGTGGGAAAAAGAAATGGTTTTCTTGTGTTCTTTTCTCCTTTCCCAACCAAGTTCCTTGAACCAAACAGACCGTAAGTAAATATATCACTAGACATAACCACCCCTCTTGCCTTATGAGTATGAGATGACACATGTGATCTGACATACTGTGTGCGATACTTTTTGCAATTAATTCTGATTATGCTTAAAAATATAATTATTATTCTAGATGATGTGTCTTATTTGGCTAATAAAACCAATTGAAAGTCTCGTACATAAAACCTTAAGAATAAAAAATGAACCAGATATGTCTTCAAAATGAACAAGAAAAATCATATTAATTTAAGCATAAAGAAAACTTCAGACAGACAAAAATATTCAAAAATGCGATTGACGTCATGTTAATTGATGATAGTGGAACGAGAAGATGAGAACCTAACTATCAAATAAAGAATAGACATGTAAAGTAGCCAAAAAGCTAAAAATTAAAAAGGTCAGTAGAACTTCGACTGTCAAATTAGCAAAAGATGATAAATTAACAGTATTTTCTTAAAGAAAATTAATGATCAACAAAAATAAAAAGTGAATGATATCTTCAAAACTAGGCAAAACAGTATTTCATTGCCATTTGTTTGTATAAAAAATAGGACATTTGCGTGCAATGCATGTAGTTTGTAGTAGTATGTATATAAATATATAATAGAAATACCGCAAAGTTGTATTGTACCATACTGTATCGAAACCGCATAATACTGGATGCAATGGTATAAGGTTTAAAAAGTCCAGTTTTGGTTTTAACTATCCAAATCTCACAATCATTGGTATGGCATAATTTTGTACAAAAATCACAAAAACCAGACTGTGTGCACCTTTATATTCAATAACGTTCTAATGATGCTATAAAATAAACAAATAAAATTATTATATGTAGTGTAACGGTCTATCCATTTTGAATACTATGCAAAGAGAGATCATCTCACAAGCCCAACGTGACATAACAAATGAGAGAAATAGGATCGTTTGATGTTTTAAGGTAATTTGATCCTTTTTTTTTCATATACTTAAAAGCCTTTAACATATAAAGACTAACAATTCTATTTTGATCACAATGATATTGTCGTATGGCCTAAGTGAATATTGATGTTAGATTATAGAAAACACCGTAGGAAACCTTTATTGATGAATGACGTATATATAGATATCATAGATAAAAAACCCTTAGCTATAAATAAGGTAAAAGATAAATATGAAAAAGATACAAAGCTATTCTAAATCTATACAAAAATATTTAATATATTTAACACTCTCCCGCAGTAGACACCGGAGATTTTCGAACGCTGAGACTGGACCCAAAAAACCCGAAAATCAACACAAAAGAATATGGGGGCTGTTTGGAAAATAAGAGAGAGAAAGAGGGGGTTAAGAAAAGAAAGATTAATGTGAGTATTTATTTGGAAAATTTGTATTTAAAAAGGGAGGGAGTAGAAACGTGAAAGGGGCTCTGCCCCAAATTACTTGCGCCGTCAAGAGGAGATGCGCGGTCATTAATGGTGGAAAGGACGGCGGCGGCGGCGGCTTGAGAGGAGGTAGCCGAGAGGGGTGACGAAGGTGAACTAAGAGATGAAGAAGGAAGTTGCAACAGTTGTTCGTGAGACGAGAATGGAAAAAGTAATGCTGTTGAGATATGTGGAGAAGAAAAGGAGGAATGGTGGAGGCAGTAGATTGTTGTGGTGAAGCCGTGATGGGTGACTGTTGGGATAGATATGCCACCGATAACAAATTTTTGGGTGGCGGTGGTGCTCAAAGTTCAGCAGCCATAGATAGAAAGATAGAAGAGAATGAGATGAAAGATGCAGCCGTATGGTGAGAGGAAAGAGGGATCTGTTGAGACAACCGTATCGTTATCGGAGTTGCAGTCGTCATAATAGAAGAAGAAGAAGGCAACAATTGATTTTGAAGAGATGAGAGGGAGCCGGACGGGGAACAGTAGGTGGCGGAAACTCAGGATCGAGATACCATGGCTCGAAGCAATGACTCTGATACCATATTAGATTATAGAAAACTTGACACACAAAATCCTAGCAAGTGTACTAGGTCATGCAAGTAATATAGTGGATGTAAGTCCGGATTATCGTACTCTAGAGACAATTGTATTTAAGTACTGAAATTACTGTGTTATCTAATTCTAAGTTAAATCAAGAGATAAAGATGTGAATTATGAATTAAAATATTAAATAACAATTACCAACTAATGAGAGAAATCAACTTTGAATTAAATCAACGAGAAAAGTGATTAAGGCACATGATTCAACCAATTATTCAATTTGACTATGATTCTATCTTACCGGATTATTAGATTGATTAGGTTAAGGCGAAATTCCCTAAATTACTTACTATCCAATCTCTTGGTATAGCAATTCTATTTTCATTAACGATTTTTATATCTCTATATGAAATTCAAATTAATGAAAACACATTACAAAGATTCATGGAATTTCCCGTTTTCACGGAAAGCACACACAAGGAAATCGAATCTATCTGTAGTCAATTTTACGTTGTGGTGTTTAATACCTAGATGCATCCCTAGTTTATCTCCTCTCGGTCTCAAAACTAAGCACAAATTCATACGATTGGTAGCTAAGCAATCATAAGCATTAAGAACAAATTTTAAACACATAACCCAAAACAAATTTAATCTGAAAAAATAATACTCATAAATCAAACATAATAATTGGATTTCAAATGGCCTCAATCAAAGGGAAATTAAGTCATAATCGTAAAAGAAAAGAGATAATTCATCTTGAAAGACATGTTCAATGAAAACAAATCTAAAAGCATGGAATTAAAACTCCCTAATAACGTTTCTTGATAGATCTTGCTTGAATTCTCCGTCTTCGTAGACAAAGATGTAGTATCCTCGTGTTCTTCTTCTTTCCCAGACTTCTCTCAACCCTCTTGGTGTGTTTCAAAGTGTCAAACCCTCAAAAGTGGGCAAAAGTCCCGAATTTTGACCTAATAGCGCGTATTTATAGATGCTGAAATCGGCCCTTAGCCACGGCTAAAAAGACGGTAGCCACGGCTAAAATCTGTTGTTCACATTTTTTGCCTATTTTAGCCTTGGTAACTTCATATCTTCAAGGCACAAAGGTTCCTTCATGATCACCATGGCTAAGGGTCTTCATAGCCGTGGCTAAAGGAGTATTTTGAGAACTTCTTTGATCTTTTCATTCATTTTTGCTCCAATTCTCAAATAACCTATAAAAACACAACCAATCACAAAATCAAAGCATATGTGGCATAAATACACTCAAGAACTCATCAAAATACAAGAAAAGAGGCGCTTAAAAAGGTGTAAAATACGAGTTTATCAACACCCCCAAACTTAAGTTTGATAGTCCTCGAGCAAAGAAATTAAAGCAAACACATAAGCTCGAAATTTCTACAACTCATACACAAAGGCAAGATAAACACCTTAGAACAAGACTTATGAAGAATCACTTATTCATCAAAAACATTCAAATTCACATGCCTCAAAATTTCTGCAACACTATTTCAAATCATGAACACCCACGTCTCCTCATATGTCTAGAATCCACATTAAGCAAGATTATGCAAACAAATCAAACTAATCAACACAAACCAACTTTGAAAATATAACTTATTCGACTGCACAATACGCGATAACCATGATCAGAAGGTCTTTCCGGCTTGTAATGTAAGGCTCGGGTGTTGTCTTGGTACGAAAATATATGAAAGAAAGTGACTAAGGGTTTAGAGAGCTTAAAACTCGATATCTTCAAGCTACACTCACTAACTAAATGCATCATATTCACAATTTTCACCACTTTCTTTCTCTTTTTTTTTCTTTTCTTTTCCAAACTCACAACCCCAAAACTTATTTCTTGTTGAACTTGGGTTGTGTATGAGTTACAATACCTAACCAATGATCATTGAAGCATCACATATATAGCCTAGTCGAGATTTTTTTTTCTTTTTTTTTCGATCATTTTTTTTTTTGCGACTCTTCCGGCTCAATTTTATTCAAGTGTTTCTCACATCCTTCTCATTCATCTAGTATATCTCAAAACCTTCATCTATTCTCCAAATAAACCAACATCAACCTCCCTATCCTTATGTGCACAAAACAATAAAACACACACCCAAACATAGCTAAAAGATACCGAATTGTAAGCTCCCATAACCGGGTGATTATCTTTGTTTTTCTTTTAGGCTAACTGGTAGATGATGTGGTTTATGAACAAAAAGCGAATGGTGGTCTATGGTGTGCTTAGCACACCCCATTCTTATCAATACGGCTCAAATAAAGGTTCTAGAGACAATGAATATACTGCAAGCTAATATAAGGCTGAAGACAAATCAAAAATGGCCTAAATCATATCATGGTCATGCAATATCAGTGCACTCTTCAAAATTAAACAAACGTAGAAGGTTCATGCCTCGAGTCCTCAAAAATTTTCATAAGCTTGACTAAAAAGGATATCAAGACACAGAAAAGCATGTTGATCACAGAGAAAAGAATTGGAAGTTAAAAACAAATGAGACAGCAAAATCATCAAGCTTCATCAGAAAAATGACAATTCGTTAGAATCATTCAAGGCATTTTCACTTGCACATATGTGTATAAATTACATCAATTTCTGGGCATATCAAAAAATTATCATGCATAACATGTATCCACCCCCAAACTTAATCAACTCATTGTCCTCAATGAGCTAAATGATGGAAAATAAAAGTAACTAGGGGAAAAATACTGCCCTGATCAGAGATTGAGGTTGAAATCTCCATATAGAATTCCAGACAGAAAGTGCATGGGAGCTAACTACAATCAATCGCGAAGCTGGAGAATAGATGTGACCTAAACACATAAACAAAAGAAACCATCAATCAAACATCAATGGTAGTAATCAGGGAATTAGAATTCATTACAAGTCTAACAAGATAAAACTAAAAGAAAAACATAGAAACGAAAGACTAACAAAATGTCTCAGAAAAAGCATAACGATAAAACGAGAATAAAATAACATATCTTGAAAATCATAACATAAGCTCAAAAGAAATCATTAGGATCAAATCCCAAATCCTCAGGTGATTGGTGTTGATTTAGATGTGTTGGGGAGGTTTTGGGGGTTTTAGGGAATTATGGATTGTAGGTTGGGAAAATTGGGACTTAAAAACGTTTATGAATTTTTTTTATTTTTTTTTTGTAAAATCGTCATTTAGCCGTGGCTAAAACCATGGGTAGCCGCGGCTACCGGGACAGAATGGTTTCAAATTTTTAGCCGTGGCTATGGTGATGGGTAGCCGCGGCTAAAAATACCTGGGAGCGAAAATTTCAAAACTTTGTACTGTTAAGCCACGGCTAAAATGAACCATAGCCGTGGCTAAAATACCTGACATTATAACAAAAATTTATTTTCTATTTTTAAGTAAGTGATGTCGCTCGTCTAGAATTTCTAACTTGTACGTAATGCTATACCTGAGACATGAAACAAACTAAAATAGAACAAAAGACTCAACTAAATCAAAACAAAAGAAATAAAAGAAAACTATAAACATGAGTTGTCTTCCAAGAAGCGCTTGTTTTAAGTCATTAGCTCGACTCCCTTGCACTGCTCATGGTGGATCATAAGGAGCAATGCCAACTTTGTATGGACGAGCCTTTTTGTTCTTTTTCCAGTTGCGTAGAGGCTTCTCCCCTCCAATCTCTATCACACAACCTAAAAGAATTAGAAGTGAGCATAAGGTCTCTTTCAAAAATACATAATTGAAGTGTAAAGATGAAAGGTTAATTGAACGTGAGAAAGAATCCTCAATGGATGATTGCAACTCATATGTGGTTGTCCCATACTCCCCTAGCCTTAGTTTTGACAACTCAAATGGTGGTTCATCCAAGTGAATTATATATCCTCTGATTTTCTCATTCTCGACCGTAGTATCACTTGGGTTCTCAAAATATGCATCGAATGAATCAATAGAGTTGTAAACCTTGACTTCAACCTCCTCCACTCTGTCTCTCTGGTTATTGATACAATTTTGTAAGAATTCGAGAGATATGGTGGTAGGTGGTGTTGAGCTCTTGAAGATTGGTAACTTCCTTTCATGGTCATGTGATGGAGTGGATTTTGGAATCTCTGTGGTGAATTGAAGGTGCTCCAGTGATGTTGTCTCTGCTTTACCACACATAGATTCTGAAGGTAGTGCTGGTGTAGTAATAGGGTGCAGACACTGTGGTGCCGAATCAACAACTTGTTCAACTTCTGTACTAAGTACCTCATCATTCTCTTCTATGCTACTTTGTGAAGTGGCTAATGATCTCTTTGCCAATAAGTTGGAAAGTTGATTGATTTGTGGTTGCAATGTAATCATAGATGCTTCGATATTCTGATATCGCTCATCATTCGTCTTCATCCATTGAATTATCAACTCTTCAAACCTCGGGCTCCTATCACGTTGTTGCTGATAATTCCCTTGATTCTGAAAGTCAATCGGCTGAAATTCTTCTTGCATCATACTATCATGTTGCAAGTATGAGGGTGAAGATCTCTTAACATACAAACTTAATGGAAAATCTTGATGATTCCTCCCCTCGTGTTGACAGTAATCGGTATGATGAACGCCTCTACACCACGAACATAAATCTTGCACTTGACTCCCATAGGCTCCTACGTTCCATCCACGTTGTGACCAATAAAAGTTATTATTATTCATCTCTTCAAGAATAAAAATAAAAAGACTAAAATATAAAAAATAAAAAAAAGACTTAAGCTTAGAACAAATAAGAGAATCTCAATATTAAATAAACAATTGTCCCCAGCAATGGCGCCAAAAACTTGACACACAAAATCCTAGCAAGTGTACTAGGTCATGCAAGTAATATAGTGGATGTAAGTCCGGATTATCGTACTCTAGAGACAATTGTATTTAAGTACTGAAATTACTGTGTTATCTAATTCTAAGTTAAATCAAGAGATAAAGATGTGAATTATGAATTAAAATATTAAATAACAATTACCAACTAATGAGAGAAATCAACTTTGAATTAAATCAACGAGAAAAGTGATTAAGGCACATGATTCAACCAATTATTCAATTTGACTATGATTCTATCTTACCGGATTATTAGATTGATTAGGTTAAGGCGAAATTCCCTAAATTACTTACTATCCAATCTCTTGGTATAGCAATTCTATTTTCATTAACGATTTTTATATCTCTATATGAAATTCAAATTAATGAAAACACATTACAAAGATTCATGGAATTTCCCGTTTTCACGGAAAGCACACACAAGGAAATCGAATCTATCTGTAGTCAATTTTACGTTGTGGTGTTTAATACCTAGATGCATCCCTAGTTTATCTCCTCTCGGTCTCAAAACTAAGCACAAATTCATACGATTGGTAGCTAAGCAATCATAAGCATTAAGAACAAATATTAAACACATAACCCAAAACAAATTTAATTTGAAAAAATAATACTCATAAATCAAACATAATAATTGGATTTCAAATGGCCTCAATCAAAGGGAAATTAAGTCATAATCGTAAAAGAAAAGAGACAATTCATCTTGAAAGACATGTTCAATGAAAACAAATCTAAAAGCATGGAATTAAAACTCCCTAATAACGTTTCTTGATAGATCTTGCTTGAATTCTCCGTCTTCGTAGACAAAGATGTAGTATCCTCGTGTTCTTCTTCTTCCCCAGACTTCTCTCAACCCTCTTGGTGTGTTTCAAAGTGTCAAACCCTCAAAAGTGGGCAAAAGTCCCGAATTTTGACCTAATAGCGCGTATTTATAGATGCTGAAATCGGCCCTTAGCCACGGCTAAAAAGACGGTAGCCACGGCTAAAATCTGTTGTTCACGTTTTTTGCCTAT
Source organism: Buddleja alternifolia (assembly GCA_019426215.1). Taxonomy (NCBI): domain Eukaryota; kingdom Viridiplantae; phylum Streptophyta; class Magnoliopsida; order Lamiales; family Scrophulariaceae; genus Buddleja; species Buddleja alternifolia. The sequence goes on along the minus strand of CM033391.1, from coordinate 8,741,425 downwards.
TTTAGCCTTGGTAACTTCATATCTTCAAGGCACAAAGGTTCCTTCATGATCACCATGGCTAAGGGTCTTCATAGCCGTGGCTAAAGGAGTATTTTGAGAACTTCTTTGATCTTTTCATTCATTTTTGCTCCAATTCTCAAATAATCTATAAAAACACAACCAATCACAAAATCAAAGCATATGTGGCATAAATACACTCAAGAACTCATCAAAATACAAGAAAAGAGGCGCTTAAAAAGGCGTAAAATACGAGTTTATCAAAAACCCATAGAAAATCTTTATTGATGAATAACGTATATATTGATACATTAGATAAGAAATCCCAAATTATAAATAAAATAAAAAATAAACATGAAAAAGATAAAAAAATATCTTAAATTTATACAAAAAAATTTAATATATTTAACAATTGGTAACTAAAGGTAAAGTCCTTATGACCACTTTCAAATTGCCCGGGATCATCCCATTTAATAATTTTGAACTTTGAACTTCCATTCCATATTAACTTTTTAGTCTCATAACTTTATCTCAACTTCGTTGGCCGCGAAAGACCTTAGTTGTTGCTGCCATAATAATATTGTCAATTTGTCATATCTACTTGGTTCTAGGAATTCATTTCATCTACTCGTTATCCTCGAATGCCTTATATCTTTTTTTTTTTTTTTTAAAAGAAACAATTATATCATTTAATTACGTTCATAACATGAAAATATTTAATACAAGTAATTATCATTAGCAACTTTTATTACAAACTACCATATAAATAGATAAAACAACCACATACACTAGTGGAATTTGAACCGATAATCTCTTTGGTTACGAGGCCCCAACCTTGACCAACTATGTCAGGCATCAACTCAAATTGTTCTTGATTATTTAGGGATTGTTGATCCGTGGAACTTGTCTCTTAAATAGTTAGATAAGACATGTCAACAATTCTAAACTCACCTGTCAGTATCCTGAATGGGTGTGTATATGGTCTGGTTCCGGCGGTTTTATGGAAAAAGATTAACCCGACTCACATGTGCGGTTTGACAAAATATCAAACTAAAATCACATAATTATCTTTTCAAACTGAAAGTTCAAATCAGTCGGGCTTAATGTATTTAGTGGGCGGGTTGACAAGCAATCGAATTATGATTATAGTTCTTACAACTTACTTTTAGTTATAAATAGTAGGTAAGAAATTAAAAAAACATACTTCTTCTTGTACATTTAACCAAAAATATAGGTTGATGAGAAATACAAAAATAAGTGGTGTTACTAAAAAAATATATATTATCGTGACTTTTTTTTATTATTTACCTAAGGTGTCCCTAGTCTTCATTTGAGGCCCAAGATTAATCCCTGGGGATCGGAGCATTAAAGGTTGGTCCCTTCCTAACAAGTGCGCTTCTCGAGATTTCGAACTTATGTTCTCTTTGTTACGGGGGTGGGAGCTGCATACCACTTCATCAACACTATGTTGGTATTATCATGACTTTTAATGAGTGAAAACTCTAATATATCAATAAAACTATTTTTTTATAAATGTATCATATATATATATGTGTGTGTGTGTGTGTGTGTATAATTATATATATATATTTCCTTGGTTATCAAAATAAAACTTCCATTCAAATTAAGTAAAAACAAGTGTTCCAACGAGCCAAATCATTTAATCAATCAAAAGTTAAAAGATATTACATGAATATTAATAACACCACTCTTATTAGAGAGTATATATATATATATATATATATATATATATATATACATATAGTTTACAAAGTTTAATGCCAATCTTTAACTATATATACATATACTTGCAATATATAAATTAGCGGTTGAGTGGGTTAGGCGAGTTGCAATTATTAAACTCACCACCCGATTTGAAAGTGGCGAGTTGCAACATTTTAAACATGTCACTATTATTTAAAAATTCTAAATCGGCAGTTTTCGAGCGGATTGGCTCAGTTTGAGCGGCTGGAGCAGGTTATGAAGATTCATGTGCACCCTAGTATCCAGCGTAAGAAATTTTTATGAGAGTTATGCAAATTAAGTAATAATTGTGCGCAAAACCCATCACCAAACTAACAGTTTTCTTCCATTATTTAGCGAATGGAACCAAAATTGTGACAAAAAACAAAAAATCATAAAAGACAACTTTTTTGGAACATTGGAAACGAAAGAACTAAAAGTACAGCACATACATCACACGCTATCCTCTTGTAGCGATATTGCAATTTTTCCCATATGATTTATGACTCATTCAGCTCATATAACAAAACAGATTATATAGAAACAATACAAATATCCATATGGAAAAAGCACAAAATCTGAATAGTAATCAGAGCTTCTTCTTTTTTTAATCAATATACCTGCAAGCAATCAAAACTTAGAAATCTAGCTAATATAGGAAAATTATATCACATACCCGGCTTGGAGTTTAAATTAATCACATGACGAGTGAAATTCACTTTGTACCGTGGAAAATTGGGGTTATGCCAAGTCGAATCCGGACATTTATTTATCACTATTCATCTTTTTCTATGAACTTGTACGACGCATAAGAAAGCGACCGAAAGCTCCAACTATGGTGTATGAGCTCACCTCTCGTATTCTCCCCTGCCGCACCCATCGCCACATGGAGCGGGTAAAAATGTTCTGGCCTTGGATGCGCCACTTTCGCGTGAGGCGCCTTCTCTTCATATTCATTCACATCTTCATACCTCCCTTCATTAAGCGCTTCCTTGACCCAATTATCAAACTCGTAAGCCCACGGCTCCACCGAATCGTTGCCGGAACCAGAGCGGTCGATCAACCTCAAGTTGTGGACGGCCGACCCCGACCCAATTATCAGAACGCCGTCGTCCTTCAGTGGCGCCAACGCCTTCCCGAGATTATAATGGTGAGTCGCATCTTTGTCTGTCTGGACAGACAGCTGGCACACTGGGATCTCTGCCTCAGGGTACATCAGCATAAGTGGGACCCACGCACCGTGATCCAATCCACGTGTCTTGTCGACGTGGACGTGCTTGAACCCGGACTTTAGTAGTAATTGCCTCACTCTGGTGGCCAATTCAGGAGCACCCGGAGCCGGGTACTTGAGCCGGTACATCGGCTCCGGGAAGTTGTAGAAGTCGTAGATGGTTTCGCTGGGGCCGTCCACCGCGTTGAGGGTGGGCTCGGAGGTCTCCCAGTGGGCGGAAATTACGAGAATGGCTCTGGGTTTCTGGGCAAACACTTTCTGTCGGAATGATTTGAGGAAGTGGCGGGCCGGGAGGGAATGGTCAATGGATAGCTTTGGTGAGCCGTGAGATATGTAGAAAGTCTCTTTGATCCCCTTGTGTTCCATTGCCAATAATTTAGTTGATGTCAATATAACTAATCAGAGTGAATATAGTGCAGGGCTCTGAATCTGCATTATATTAAGAGAGAATTTGTGTGCATTCTCACCAACTCTTGTATATTGGAATTGTTAACCCTTTGGTGGGCTTCATGTGAGTTGAGCTTTCATTGTCTTGTACCAGTTACTCTACTCCCACTCTCACGTATGTGCTTACATACGCCAATTGCTCCGGTACCATACATAAATCATATTCTATGATATACGTGGGGACGGAGCCAGGATTTTGGCTGTGATGAGATCAAAATGTTAAAAACATAAATATTTAATATTTATTTTTACGCACATATTTTCGATGCCATTACAATCTTTTTTCTTAAGATAATCAAATGTTGGACTTAATATGTTAACACAACCCATAGTATAAAATATGAATATTCTAACAGTTGTTTGTGAACAAAAATTGGGAAGGAATCATTATTTAAAATAATATAAAATTAAAAAATATGAAAATCACAACTAAATATACATAATCCTAACCTATTTATTTAGATATAACTTTGGGCATTCTAAATTATGATCGACGTTTGTTCATTATATTAAATTCGTCGACGATCAAGTCAATATTGAAAGTTTGATCAGTTTCTTTTTCAAAGTAAAATAGTAATAAACTACTCAAGAAATCATCTTCCATCTTATTAAGCAATCTCGTTTTGAAAATTTTCATACTTGAAAATACACGCTCTATTATTGCAGTAAAAAACGTAAGAGTCAAAATAAGTTGAACCAATTTGTCATTTATTTAATTTTTATGTTTTAAGTTTTAACAAAAGACCGACAATATTATCTCTTTTACTATTTTAATCCAAAAAATACTGTATAATATTAAAAAAAAAAAGATTATGTCTGGTATTCAATACGTGTCAGATACTTCAAATTTTATATCTGATACTTTATTCAAAATTGTCTCTTTTCTTTATATTTTTGGACTTGAAAATGGTCCGAACACAGTATCCAAGAGTATCCATACGAGCTATGGGTACGATACCGATACGATACTACATCGAGTCATATTTAGATGTATTTGTGCATCATAGATCATTTTATTATGATAAAATTACCCGGGGACCCCCTCACTTATTTTATAATTACCAAAATCTCCCCTCACTTATCGAAAATTGCAAGCACACCTCTTTTATTTTAAGAATTTCTTACAATTGCATCCCCTATGTGTTTAATTTTATTTTTTTTTACAAACTCCTAAAAACCTTACAAATAGACCCCTGTAAACCTTATAAATAGACCCCTGTAGACCTTACAAATTAAGACGATTGAGAACAGAATGGAAGGAAGAGAGATTGTTTGTTTTAAGTTCACAAGGAAAGAGAATATGAGGACGTTGTTCTACTAGGAGAGGCCGAAGATTGTAATTGCCATGGAACGGGCCTGGGCAATTCCCAACGGACCCTTCTTAGAGTTCTCAATACAAACATTACTTGGAGAAGCGAAAACAAAACTTTGGGATACATTCTTCCGCTGAAACTTTCTCTTCACCGGAATAAATTTTCGCTCAGTGACCATGGAGATTCTATCTTCTATAATAAATGTTTCCTCTGAGAAGTTATGATCGTGGTCCTTTGACATGGATGATACTTGGTGACTCCTAAGAGTTGGGCTCGAAATGATCTAGACCATTCATTTGAATATATATACGAGGGGAATAATTTTATGGTACATCGGGAGTGTTATTTTAAAGTGTACTATTGTGTCTATCTTTTACAGTACACCTCAGTGTGTGAAAGAGATAAACACGAGGAGCGTTACTCTCGGTCCACCATAGAAAAATCCTATACGAGGGCCCCATGTGAATATACACAAGGGTATGGTGTAAATCACCCAAGAGCCCAACTCCCGAGAGTCACCAAGTGTCACCCCTCTCACATAGCATCTGATGATTGCAACATCGGGTCAGAAAGTGGGCTCGAGGGTTTAGAAATTGGATACGAGTCACAAATTTGGGTGGGAGGAAGGAGAGGCCCAATTTTGATCTTTTTGATTTTTGAAGATATTGCAAATGATTGATTTCCGTCAAAAAAAATTGGGTGATATTTTGTCATATCATAATTTTGGCTATTGGTCTGAGTTAGAGAGAAAATGCTTGGGCTACTTATTTTTATTTCAAGACAATTAGGCCCATTCTTGGCTTCTACAAAAAATTTTCGGGTAATAATCGCATTGTATATATCATTTGGGCTGGTTTCGACAGTTTTGGGCTTATTTTGGTGAAGATGGATATATCATTAGAACATGCTTCTACTTGCTAGGCTTCTTTCTCATGGGTGCTGTTCATTCAACATGTGTAGACTTTTTGTTTGGAATAAACAAGTGCCAATTTTAGTTATTATAGTAATTTTATTTGGGATTGCATCTGGGATTTTGGATGGTTTTGAGTTTTTATGGAATTCTGGTAGCCATAAAAATTGAAACAAAAATAATGGTTAAGAAAGATCAGTCTTTGACATGAGAATGTAATGTTCATAGCATGCAAAGTGTGTATTTTTTAAGTTCATCCATTTTAGCTGTCTGAATTTAGGGTGCAATTGTGCAAAGGAGCCGAACTTAAACAATTTGCTTAGATCAAGCTCGAGCTAGTGGTGAGTTGAGTTGAGCTCGAGATTGACGAAAAATTAAATAATTCTATTAAATGTGAAACATTATATATGTTGTTTATCTAACATTAATAAAGGGGAATGATATTGGTACTCCATATATTACTATGGGAGCTCCATTTTTAATTTTTAAACTAAAATATGACCAAAATGCCCATGAATCATAAGACATATTAATTATTATTTTCAAAATTGAAATGAAATCAAAATATTATCAAGTTGTAGTTATTTACTTCACTACTTTATATCAATGTTTTTCATTAAAAATATAGAGCATCATCCACAAAATAAAATATATGAAAAAGACAATTATATATGATATGAGCTAACAAAATGTGAATTTAACAAGAATTTCAATTCACTATGACTAAATATTTACATTACCCAATCAACTTCAAATCTCTATTCCTTCAATTCAATACATCAACATCAATAAGCATAATAAATGCTCAAATCAACACCACTTCTATTACTAATAAAAAAAACCCGCCTGTATTAAATGACAAAATAGCAATTATATGTAGAAGTAGTTAACATTTTTTCAAGATGTATAAATAGACAAGTACATGAGTATTTTATATTCGATACACGAAAGTTATAAAATCATTTTTTTTTACAGTGCGCTAATGTTCATGGTAGACAATTTTAAATTATATGAAAAAAATGGTGGACAATTTTAAGCTTGCATAAGTACATTATTTTGCATCATTGTGCAATTCATAAATATTATATTGTCAGGACAAATTAACAAGATAATTCTTATATTAATCTATAAAAATTGTACATGATGCAAAAAGAAGAAAAAAGATATATAAGATACAAAATTTTAATTAATTATTAAAATATGTAACCAAATTTTTAGGCTTTTTTTGTAAATGGGTGGTGTTGTCTTTTTCTTGGAGAGAGAAAGAAAAGTGGAGTTCCTATAGTAATATGTGGAGCTCCAATATCATTTCCCATTAATAAATACATAAATATATTTGACTTGAGCGAGTTCAAATAGATTCTCGTAAATTTGCTCAACTCGATATTCGCCCCTACTTTAGTTCAAATAGACCTTATAAACCGGGTCGATTAAATCGGGATTGTGTTAAAATTTCTCCCCTTCCTCTCATGATTCTTTTGTGAGCCTCTATTGTAAAATCAATAACTTCAGTAACTGAAAAATATCGTTGTCTCTTTTAGTTGTCTATTGTAAAATCACTTGCTTCGATTATGTTTAATGAATCTTGTATATATAGCACACGGCTCATATGATGGCTTTGTCCAAATTTTGAACAGAGAGGTTTTTAACTTGATGTTTTTGACTGATTTCTTATTTATTAAAAAAAAAAAGGTGTTTGACTGATTTGGGATAGATTATGATATATCTAAACTCAAAATTCAACAATTTTCATGCTAGGTAAAATTGATAAGTATGTATGTAATTAACAATTATACTTTAATGCGGAAGCAGGGAAAGGCAAAACGTTTTTTTTTTTTAATAAATCGGTTACATGATACATATTATAAATATCAAACTGTGACGAGTTAGAATCAATTAACAACTATTACAATTAATTATGATAACTATTATATTAGTAGAGAAAAGCCCACATGCTTTCGGTGGGAGTTGAACCCAAAACCTCTAATATCTTGGGGCCTCAGCTTTGCCAGAGAGCTAGGCTTCATCGGCGGGAAAGGTAAAACTTGTCATTCCTCCTACACTACAATCATAGTTATGGTACAAAGAAATTAGAGATTTTTATAAACTACCCCATGTTAGATCAAAAATGCTGAAAATCTCCCTTTGGTAAATCAATATGCAAACCCTTCTGTTTATGTAAACTATGTGAGAAATCCTTTTTCTGTTAGAAACTTGATCAAAATGTAGCCCTTAAAACATCTTTATACTTTGTCATATTTGTAGGGTTGAAATTCACTACAAAGCAAAGGTATAGGGATGTCTTAAGAGCTACGTTTTGATCAAGTTTATGATGGAAAAAAGGTTTCGCATGCAGTTTTACATAAACAAAGGTTTTTTTTTTTTTTTACAATTTGATTTAACAGAGGGGATTTTTTAGCATTTTTAGGGGATAATTTGTTAAAAACCCAAGAAATTATTTAAATACGTGTTTGTAGTTCTAAATAATCGAAATTGGAATTACTCATTCAAATGCAATTGATATTCATATACTGAATTACAATGCATCTTTTTGCAATACTACATAACCATGTTGTTTATTGATTTCTTTGCCATGATGGTCAACGTCCTTAGAGAACAGACGACTCTGATTTGAGATCACTCTATGAAGTCTTTTTATTTGACCCAATCTATAATCTATTACTATAATAATAATAATAATAATAATAATAATAATAATAATAATAATAATAATAACAATAATAATAATAATAATAATAATAATAATATGAATGATAGGGGATAATTTACATTTCTTAACTTTTTTGTGGAGACTAAAATAACCATATGTGAATCTTATTTTAGGAAAAAATGTAAGGCTAATTAAGTAAATAACTTAATTGCATTTATAATTAATTTAAGGGGAATGATATTGGCACTCCATAAATTACTATTGGAGCTACACCTTTAATTTTTAATTTAAAATATGATAATAATGCCTACGGATCTTAAAATACATTAATTATAATTTACAAAAGTTAAGTCAAAGCAAAAATAATATCAAGTTATATATGTTCTCTTTACTATTTTATATCAAAGTTAGTCATTTACAATGTAGAACATCAACCACAAAACATAATAGTATTTTAAATTTGAAAACGACAATTAAAATATAAACAAACAACAAATTGGATTCAACTTAAATTCTCTTCACTTTGACTGCATATTAGCACCCACACCCACAAATCAATTTCAAATATTTACTCCTTCAATAAAATACATCAACAACATTTACGTATAAAAAAAGCTCAAATCAGTCTTGTCTCTGTTTAATGATAAATTAACAATGATAAAAGTAGTTAATACTTTTTAAACATGCATATAAAGATACAAAATACATGAGTATTTCATATTTAAATACACAAAAAGTTAAAAAAAAATCTTTTATGGTGATTTAATGTTCATGTTGTATAATTGTATACTTGAATAAAAACCTATATTTTAGTGCAATTTATAAATATATTCTCTACAAAATTAAAGAGAAAAATTCAATATTACTCCATAAAAAAAGTTCATGGTGGGAAGTAAAAATATATGAGGTAAAAAGTTAATGGTGAGAAATAAAAATATATGAGGTACAAAGATTTAACTGAAATTTGAAATATATATATATATATATATATATATTTGTTTATAGATTTATTTGTATGAGTATTGTTGTCATTTTTCGAGAAAGCGAAATAAAAGTGGAGGTCCAATATCATTTTCTTTAAAATGTGCACCCGACAACCCCCAACCTCTAGGAGTTTGTGCACTTTGCCCCCCGTCCTATCAACATGTTCATCCGACACCCTTTACTTTTGATGAATGTTACATTTAACCCCTTGTGATCAGATCCGGCGGAATCTTACTAAATATTCCGATGTATTCCCAAAAAGAAAAAAGGACAAAAAAAACTCCGAAAAACATTAAAACAAATTTGAAAAAAATTAAAAAACCAGAAAGAAAGGAAATTTTTTTAAAAAAACCATTAAAATTTCGAAAACATTAATGTTGTTCATTTTAAGCACTACAATAATAAATGAATCATGTTGTTTATTGTATTTACTCATAACTCATAAGTAATTTTATATCTACCTTTTCTAATTAGATGTTGTTGAAGATTTTTGTAAAAATAATTGATATATATATATATATATATATACACACACATAATAGTAATTAAGTGATTTTTGGCCATGAAACATTAATTTTAATTTTATGTTATCCCCTAATAAAATTATTTTTATTAATAAGGAGTATAACCCACCCAAACTTTTCACATTTTTACACTTTTTTATATAAAGTTTTTTTGTTACATTCTTTTATCTGAATGAAACTCGTTTTTACACTTTTTTATATAAACTTTTTTATTTACACTTTCTTATCTGAACTACATGAATTTATACAAAATTTTATATTTTTAGCATTTTCCAGCAGAATATACGTCGGAATAGCATTACGTACATTGCATGTGACCCTTTTAAGGGTAAAAATAAAATTTTATGGCCCTTGTGGTTCACTATATTTACCCTTTAAAATTAAAATGACATTTTGAATTGTATAATTCAAAATAGTGAAATCACAAAAAAATGTCATTGCAACTGATAAAATGTCATTGTTACCCTTAAATGGGTCACATGCTATGATGCACCGACACTCCAAAAAACCACCACGGGCGGTGTCGGGCGCGTTCGGACACCGACACTCCTCCGACATGCATCCAACACGCCCGTCGCCAGTTGCCCGTCATCCGGCAGCCACAATCGCAAGTTTATCTTCTTACTTTTCAACTCCTATTTCACAAATTGGAAACCCTAAATCCCCAAATTGAAGAAACCTATATAAGAGAAATAGAGAATTGAAGGTATGAGGTATCTCTCCAAGGTTTGTTGATTGATTCTGTTTGAGTTATATGTATATATATAGATCCATTTATTATGTGTTTGATTTGGGGTGTTTTTGGCTTTTTATATTTCATTTGTGTTGAATTATGTGATTATAAATAATATATATATATATATAAAATAAATTGGACAGCCGTGTCGAAGCCGTGTCGTTTCCTATTTTTTTACAGATGTCGTTCCCCGTGTCCGTGTCGTGCCGTTCCCCATTCCCCGTGTCCGTGTAGGTGCATGATAGGTCACATGTGATGCACGTGATGGAATCCCGTAGGAATATTCAGTCAATTCCGCCGGAAAATGCTAAATTTTAAAATTAAGTAAAAATTAGTGTAGTTCAGATTAAAAAGTGTAAAAAAAAATTATATAAAAATGCGAAAAAGTTTGGATAGTATATGTCTTTACCCTTACCCTTATTATTACTACTACTACTACTAATATTATTGTTATTTATATAAAATGAATGTTCATGAAACTTGAAATTAATAGGTCACAATCTAATTATTCTTGTGAATATGAATGGCAAGTTTGTTCAATGTGTATATTAGATGGAGTTTAATGCTAAATTAAATGATTCTTATGAATATGAATAGTTCAATTTCAAGAATTTATTTATAGTCATGAGTCAAATAATTTTTACATATATATTTTCAAATTCTTGAACATGGAATGTGGCATTAGATAGCATAATTACTTTGTGATGGAACAATGATTTTTTCATTTGGAAATTACGTTCATTTGTGATGATGGAGGTTGAAAAAATGATGGGTTTGTGGAAACTGATCGATACTATAAATTTGTCTATTAACTTATATTAGGATTGCTTTTTCTAATTGACTAAGATTAGGATTGTATTTCCTATTTAGATTAGGTTTTAGTTTACTTGAGTACCAAGCCTTCTACTCTATAAATAAGAGTTCTCAACTTGTAATTATTTGATTACTCGGTTGACTCAGAAATAAAGATGTTATTTAGTGTTGGCTTGTGGATGAAGGTAGTTCGTCGAACCACATTAATTCCTCGTGTTTATTCTTTTAGGCTTACTCTTATATTTTTCTTGTTTATTTCTCCGTGCACTAATGCTACTATTTCTAACAAGAAATTTAGAAAGCCAATTTATGTTTGCCTTTCTCAAGGGACCATTTCTGCACAATTTATGAAGGATGAACAAATGGTGGCAACTATTACCAGGTCACGTCCTTTGACGGAGATTGGCATGTGATGATTCATGAGAATGCTTATGAGCCTTTAGAATCTTCAGAAACTGAACAATTTTCACAATACGTATTTCTAACACACACACACACACACACATATATATATATATATATATATATATCAATATTCTTGATTGAATATAGAAGTTTCATATAATTATGTGGCTTTATTTTTGTTGTGTGTTATATTAGTACAGAATTCATTTGAATTGATTATAATGATAGTTTTCTACTATCGTTATAAGATCTGTTATTTTTCATTCTTGATGAGATTAAGGAGCAAACAGCTCGGCTCAAGGCAGATTGCACAAGCTGAATAGATGAAATCAAATGATGGAATATGTAAGCTGAGAGAGCTCAGATGAAGAGACTAAGGAGCAACCAAAGCGAACTTAAAGTGGCAGATGCACTATTTTGTAATAAGCATATAAACTTTTTTTAGTTAAAATAATAAGCATATAAACAATTATTATTTGTGTGGTTGTGTTTATGTTTGATACTGAATATATATATACAACGGTATATTTCGCTTGAGCATTCTTTCTCATATTTTGAAAATTATGATGAGAATTTATTTAGGAGGCTAATAATTCACACATCTCTAACATAATTGACTTACGAAAGAAATTATGTTTCTCCATAGAAATGTTAAATCTAATCTATCCTCTATACATTCAGCAAAAAAAGAAAAAAGATCTAACCTCCATATAAATGTGTGAATAACTCATGTATTTGTTTGAAAAGACTTTCACACCCTTTTTTAAATTTAAAATCCTTTTACATTTAGAAACTAATTATTTAGTTATTAATAAAACAAAAGAGAGACACCCCTTGTTAGTGGGACACCGTTTAATATAAAGAAAAAACTAGATTTCTACTTTACCGTATTTTCCTAAAAAAAAACTAGATTTCTACTTTGTTTAAAATACCTTGTAAATAATCGATAAAATTTCATTACATAGCCATTTTCCACAGAAATTACCAGATTCATACTCTTGCGCGAAGCTAATGTTATAAAGAAGATAAATATATAAATTCTAGACCCACATGAAACATTCAGATTAAGCAAAAAGAGTTGATTATTGATTGAAATCCTAAATTGTTTAAAATCTTAAAGAATTTTGTAATGGTAAATAGTTATTTGATTTATTTCAATATTTTGTAACTTATCGCGACTTATTCTAAAATCTCTTTCCATTATTTCTTATTCCAATCAATATTTAAGACCATGAGGTACATAGGAAGTTGAAGCAAACAAGAATTGGTGATACATCCATGAAAAGTGCAAGTCAAAACTCGGTAAGTTGTGTGCATGTGTGATATGTGTATTTTAGCGCAATTAATCAAGATTTATATGACAGTTAAGTTCGTTGTAATTATATTTAAAGTTTTGAGAATTACCCAACATGTCTCTAATTGAATAAAACACTAGGAAAATCAAGAAAGAATCACCTTTACATTAGAGTTTGTGTATTATTATTTTTTTTATTTTTTTTACAGAGGTAAGTGACAGTTAAGTTTTTCTATTGTTTGATACAAGCTATGTAAGGGCAAAATGTAATTTTTAGTTGAGCATTCCGTTAATTTTTTGTATTATTTTTCACAAAACATGAATAAGTACTTTAATTTAGCTTAATTTTCAACATAGCCAATCAAATGATAATGGATAGCAACAGATAATGACAATACCATTCAATAGCTAATCACTTTAAATTAGAAAAATGAAATAATTTGTATTGTTAGATATTTCTAGATGATATTAAAATTATAATGTAAGTAAAATAAAAAAAATGAAAATAATATTTCATACATACAATTTAATAAAAAAAAATCAATTCTAATATTAAAAATTCTTATAGAATTTAAATATGTTATCTAACATTATTTATTACTTTATTTAAATAATAATCTATACAAATATTCTTATTTATTTGAATAAGAAAATATTATTCTTATTTCGTATGAATACGAATTTATATTCTAATTTAATGAATTCATCAAATTTTTCATTAAGTTAGATGTGCTTTTTTAGTTATAAAACAAATATAGCATATCTAACTGGTCCAAAGTCCAAGCTCATGGGTTTCGGGGTAAAGTGAGACTTAGGTTGAGTGGGAGGCGAGCGGTCCGAGTCTTTTTAATTATATTTTGCGTTTGAATTGTATTTCGCTTTTGGCTCAATCTCAAAGTGATGATGAGTTGTAAAATGATTATTTTGAAATGGAGTTCTCTACAGTAAATTAAATGGAAAAGTTTGTAATCATTAGATAGCCATTAAAGAAGGGGGGGAAAATTCAATTCATTAGGTCCTCCTGCAGAAACCCACAATTTTGGTATTTATGATAGAAATATGCATTCATACATGATGTGTGTGGGTTTCACATCAATAAAAATATGCGATACAATATATGAAAGTATAATATAAAGCACGAATTATAAATACATGAACAAGACATTTACGTGGTTCGGTCTAATGAAGACCTACATCGACGGGTGTAAATTGTAGCTTGGTTTATTCATCCTCATAGGGGGTATTTATACAAGAATTTGATGGGTAGGTTAGAATAGTAAGTCAACTATGCCTAAAATACATAAGGCAATGAGAATAAATCAAGATATCTCTACTTTTGGGTATATCTAATCAGGTATAAAGGGTGAATATATGGAATGTCGGGCTTGATCTCCGCAGGTGTTTATATGAAAAGTCTTGTGATTGATAAGATTTTGTCTCCAAACTTGCCTTAAATAGATCTGCTCCACCTACATAGGTCGGGTCGCTGGGGCCTCCAGCTAAGTCGTATGATTTCTAGAAGAGTCCAAGTCCATGATCCATTGGGTTTAACCCCAATTAGTATTGATTTAGTTAGCTTGGCCCAAAGACTATTTTTCATTCACATCAATACAGAACAAAGTTGATAGATACTAAGCGGTACGGCAAGCACTCCATCACTTGGACGAATGTTACTATACAATTTTTCTATGGTGATCTAGTGGATGCTTTTGAAAATGATAGATGATGGATTGGAACACTTAGTGAAATTAATGTTAATGAAGGAAAATATCATGTGCACTTTGAGTTCTTTAAAATTGAGATTGCTTATTCCTAAGTAGAATGAAAATGCGTCAAGTGGAACAAGGATAGTTGGTCCTTTGATCATTCCTTCCAAATACTAACAGGAAGAGTTAGGTGCTCATTTTCATCTTATTTTATTGATAAATTTATCTTTTCACCCTCTAGCATTATTTCAATAAGATTTTGTTGATTGGCAAACAAACGCGAGAATTTTTTTTAAAAAAATCTATAAAAGAACATAATGGTTAACTTTAAAAGACTTTGAGGTAACATTCAATTAATATTTCTTATATTAATGTACATGACCCTTGAAGGTACACATCATGAGATTAAATGATAAATAAGACCAACATTGTATTGGATTACCTTACATTATTAACTTTCTCACAATTCTATAAATCACATTTGAATCCAAAAGATATTCCCCTAGTCCCCGTGTTTGTCATATATAATAATATTGATAGTTATATAATACTTAATTTCATATTCACAAATAATTAATTGTATAGTAGCATACATTACTTATTTGATTTTCAAGTTTATTTTTAATTTCTTACTTGGATCAAATTTTTATCTTTGTTTTACAAGTAAAAAAAACTATAAATATTTTTAGCTAATATTATTTTGTATAACATAGTTATATTTTATTTTAGTAGCTCAAGATGACATATCTATATTTTTTATTATATGGCGTTATAGTAAAAATTGGATAGAATTTATAATTTCACTAAAGTAAAACAAAATATAAATATACTTATGTTGAGTAATTTCCTATATTCCGCCACAAAGTCTTCTAACGCTATGTTTGGTTTAAGAAAATTGCTCGGAAAAGGAAAAAAAAACACAAGAAAACTAATTTTCATTGTTTGGTAACTAGAGAAAATGAAAAGGAAAAGCTAATACTAATTTGATAGAATACATTTTTCTCACCATTTGGTGAGGCAAAATGAATGGTGATGAAAAATGTGGGAAAAGAAAAATGATTTCTTGTGTTTTCTTTTCCTTTCTCTAATAATTTTCTTGAATCAAACAGTGTAAAAGTTTTAAATGGAACTCTTCAAAAGGTTTCAATATGAAAGGAAATGAAAAATATACACACTATAGATTGTGAAGGAGTGTTGTAAACAAACAAAGCAATTAATTATCAACAATAAGGAAGAGGACATTAACAACATAATTTTAAGTGATGATGATAAAATTATAAAAAAAAAAATCCACAATGTCAAGTAAAAAGAAGGTTTGCAAAGTACATCAAGATCAAAAAGAGAAGGACTAATTAGATGTTCAAGTAAGATTAAACCTACTTTTATTTATAGTATGCTACTTGTCATTTCAACTTTAATAATTATATATTGACTAAATTTATTTATGAAGTATTTTTCAAATATTTTAATTTTATTCGTTCAACTATTTAAATTGTGCAATTATTTTGATAAATTAGTATGAATCACATGCAGCGCACGTGTCCTTTACTAGTTACTAAAAAAAACATGTGACATGTGGAATAAAAATGTAGTCATGTCTTTGAGTTTTATCTATGTCAATAGGGGTGTACATCAAGTCGAGACGACTCACAAACCTCACGACCTAGATTCAAGATGAGAAATTCAGGCTCGTCGAGGTTGATCCGAGAAATTTGGCCGGACTCAACTTGAATTTGGCTCGTGAACGCCCCTACTCTTGTGCTCAAAAGACGAGGAAAAGAGGTATATCAATTTAATTAGTTATTATTAAAATCTTTCATGACTCCACCATACTACCTCATGAGAGTTTTGGAAGTAAATATCCGAGAAAGTCTGTTTCGGTAGTCACTGCTTGACGACCACGTGACCCCCCTGAACGACCAAGGCCAGGCCCGGATGAAAGGACCTTTTCTCCATAGCAGAAGAATCGAAAATAAATGCTAGGGCCATGTTTGGTTGTTCTCTCATTTTGCATTTTTCATTTTCATTCTAATCTGAAAATAAAAATACACACTTTAGACCGTTTTTAATTAAAAATATTCATATTTTTATTTTTATTTTTAATTTTATATTTTCAACAAATTTCAATCATTTTCTCAGAATTACATCTCACATCACTTTTTTCACTTATTTTTTATCATTTTTCTCTCTCCTCTTCTATTACTTTTTTTAACCCTCACAAGTCTAACAGATTTCTTTCTCTCCTTATTTAATTATTATTTTTCAATCATTTCACATATCACAAATGACCACTTTCAACCATTTTAAAAACATAACTAAAATCACGGATTTTTTCTACATAAAAATAAAAAAATTCATTCGTCCATACATTTTTTTAACAACGGTTGAAAAATGAATTTGGAAACACATCAAAACAAATAGAATATTTGGTTCCACGCGATTCACCTAATTAACCTCAGATGTGGGATTCAAGATTTGAGCAGTCTCTTTATGATTGTGGACTTTAATAATGCACGTAACTTTTGGAAGATGTTGGAAATGAGTGATTTGGTGGGTTTTGGACCACATGGTAAATGGGCGGGCCTCCTATGTCGGTGGATAATGAACGCAGGTTGTTGGAAGATGGGGTGCATAATTTAATGGGTCCATGGGAAATAAAAGAGTGGTAATTTTATACATCAATTACAATAGTTTGAGTGTGTATTTTATTTTTATTTTTTTTATACAAGTGTGAGTGAAGATCGCACATTATGTGAGAGATATACATATTAAAATCATTGAACTTGGCCTATCATAGATTTTTCGGTAAAAGAGGTGGATGAGAAAGAAAAAGTACAAAGAGGATAACATAGGGTAACAAACGAGGCCAAATGTGGTGAAATGTTGGGAGGTGAGAGAGGCGATACTGTGAACAGGTAGGATAAAACCTAAATCCCCCAATGGGAGTTGCACTCCATGGAAGAGAATTTGGAATGAAATTGGGAGTGGAGTAGGGCGAAGAAGGAACATGAACATATATATATATATATACACACATAAAATTACACAAGGAGACGAGCCAACCCCAATTTCTGTAAAAAAAAATGCTTCAAGCGTGACTGATAAATGGTATTATATATAAGTGGGGACAATAATTTTTATCAACGGTTCGAGTCCGCTTATCTCCAACTCATGAACTTAGCCGATACAAAGCTACATGATAGCACCCAATTTTTCCGATTCGGCTATTCGATCTATGATTTATCATTCATGGACGTTGATAAGATCCATCCATTTAGCAGCACCTTAGGATGGCATAGCCTTATAAGGGCGATAAGGGCGAGGTTCAAACAAGGAAAGGCTTACAGCGGATACCTAGGCACCCAAAGACGAGGAAGGGCGTAGTAATCGACGAAGTATTGCAATAATAATTTTTGTAAGTTTAATAATGAGAAGAATCATGTCTAAATTATATTATTGACAAATAGTTACACACATAAAGTAATAATTTAATGACAAAACAAATATAGTCACTCATCTTATCAAAAAAAAAATATATATATATATATATATGTAGTCACTCATCATTGTGGCATTTTTTTTATTGTTGTATAAGGTTTCAAAATATGAGTGCGGAACCAACACTCCCAAAAATACGTAAAAGAAAGAAGAAAAATTTTACTGCAATTTTCTATTCCCCGCATTAATGCAAAACATTGAATATAAATACAAGAATTAACATTCCTAAGAAGAAGGAAACACTACCATCACTACGTCTGCCCACTAACTCATGTAACTACTTCCACTACATTGACTCTTTGACTAACAAATTGAAATTACATGCTGAAAAATAAATAAAGCAACAAATATAAACAAAGGGGCTTCAAAATACGTTCAACTTCTGTTGGGCCGCTTGACATCAAAGCCCAATGGGCATATCAAATTGTCGGTAGTGTCCACTTTCCAAAAATATTAACAAACAATGACAATTTGTATAGAAACTTTGCACCTATCATATTTGTGAAAAAATATATGTGGTGGCAGGCCACACACTTTAAAGAAGAAAATTTTGGCCTATAAATTTTTGAAACTTAAATTTTACCCCTAAAAGATTAAAAATATCAACTTTTACACCATTCTTTTTGTATTCGCCCCGTCCGACTAAAAATCTTAGTTCCGTCCCTGAGTGTACACACGTTAAAAAATATATGTGTGATACATGTTCTGGTTAAGTATCGATTAATACTTTAAGAAATAACGAGACTAAAGCTCCTCAAATGTGACGTAATTCACATGAGCAAAGTGAGGAGGTACGTGTTTCACCCCACCTCACACATAAGGTGAGGAGATGCAGCATCATGCAAGATAAAATCATACGGTTCTACGGTATATAACTTAGGTACTATTAAGTGGGATTATGAGTTAATGTTCTAATGATGCTATAAGATAAAATAATAAAATTATTATATGTAATGTAACGGTCTATCTCCATTTTAAATACTACGAAAAGAGATATCATCAAGCCCAATTTGACATAATAAATGAGAGCAAAAGGATCACTTGATGTCTTAAAGGTAATTTAATTCTTTTGAAGCCTTTATCATAGAAAGACGGATAATTCTATTTTGATCACAATGATGTTGTCGTCTCGTATGGCCTAAGTGAATGAATATAGGTAAGTCATGGTAAATTAGGAAAAAATCCTTATAACCACTTTCAAATTGGGGACAAGTCCCATTTGATATTTTATAACTTTAAACTTCTATTCCATATAACTTTTTAGTCACATAACTTTGCCATAACTTTGTTGGCCGAGAAAAACCTAGGAAATTCTTGTTCGATTCCTGGCTTGGTTACATTCAAGTGTATTTCACAAAATGAGTGGTCAATCATATAATGAGTTTAATACACTCTCCTTATAAAATACACTTGTATGTAGTCAATCAGAGCGCTAAATTTTTTTCAAAAAGCCTTACATGCTGCCGCCATAATAATGTCATCATATCTACTTGGTTCGAGGAACTCATTTCATCTACTCGCCTAACCGCGAATCGCTCTTATATGGGGACTGTTAATGTTAATTCGTAGAACAACTCTCTTAAATTGCGAACAAAAGAATTCATAATAGACAATTATGCTGCTAACTAAAAGAACTAAAATTACAAACGCTCTTATAGCGATATTGCAATTTCCCCCATTGATTTATGAACTCATTCACCTCATATGACAAAACAGATTACATATATAGAAACAATACATATCCATATGGAAAAAGCACAACACCTGCATGGTAATCAGAACTTAGAAATCCAGTTTATATTGGAAAATTATATCACGTATCCGGCTTGGTCCAACTCCCCAATCTTAATAAGTGTAATATACTGTTTTTATTGGTCACTCATGGGTAAAATGTAATCTATTTTCTTTTCCTCCTCCTCCTCCTCCTCCCCCCCCCCCTTCATTATAACTCAAAACTTTAGCCTTCGTCTTCTTCTTCAAATCGCCACTAACTGTTGCGTCCCCCACCCCAAGTATCGTCTCTACAGTCGTACCATCTTTTATTGTATTGATTTTTTTTTTTCTGTTTTTTCATTATTATTATTTTCTAGATATTTTAATTGTTTATTTGATTTTTCTGGTTCTTTATTTTATTTTATTTTCTTATTTTCTGAAATTTTCTTATTTTGTTTATGGTTTTTTGTGATTTTCTTCTACTTTTCTATTTTCTAGAATTTTTTCTCAATCTATTTCTTAATTTTCCGATTCTTTTGATTTTTGTTTATTGTTCTTTTCTGATTGTTTGATTTTCTCAAAAATCATTTAAGTTTTCTTATTTTATTTTTCTGAATTCTTTTTAATATTACTGATTCTTTTTTCTATTGTTCTGAGTTCTACTTTTCTTATTTTTCAGAATTTTTTTATGATCTTTTCTTAATTTTCAGATTCTTTTGATTTTTGTTTATTGTTTTTTCTTTTTGTGATTGTTTTATTTTTTCCAAAAAAAAAAATCATCTAATTTTTCTTATATTTTACTTTTGAGTTCTTTTTTATTCTATATATTCTCTTTTTCTTATTATTTATTTTAATTCTATCTTTTGTATTACTGAAAAAAATATAGACCTTTGATTGAAAAAATTTAATGGTTAAGATCTTATTTACTTTGGAATTAATTAAAATCAAGTATGATAAATATCTAACAGTTGTTTATAGATGATCTTATGTTGTAAATGAGAATAAATTTAAGGGATAATTACACTTTCACCCCTATTGATATGTGTAATTATACTGTCATCCCTATTAATATGTGTAATTTCACATTCCACCCTCGAGGTATTTTTGTTATAAAAATATATGAAATTTTCAACAGGTATTTTCGGAAGTTGACATGATGTCGTCATCAAAAACTGATCTCAGGGGGTAATTGTGATTTTTAATTATAGTGGGTTAAGTTAGGTATTTGTAAGTTTATTTATGAGAGGGGTAAGTTTATGTAATTACCTATTATAACGATGGGTGATTTTCTAATTTTACCTATTTATTTTGGTTAGACCAGCACTATTTTATTTTGAAAAGACTCATAGAAATGAGAATTCGAGAGATATATAACTTTTAAATATCTCGATTTTATCCAGTATGGGACTATAGCTGGCATACTCGATGGTAGAAGGCACTCTCTTATCGAAAATACACTGGATTTTATATTTTGTAGGGAAAATGTCACTTATAGTCCCTCAACTATTACGTTTGTCTTACTTACGTCCCTAAACTCATATATGTTATGCTAGGGTCCCCAAAGTACTATTTTCGTCTCACTTTAGTCCTTCTCGATAACTTGTGACAGGAATTGTCGGCTTTGAGTTGCACTTTGGTCCTCAAAGTATCAAATTTGTATTATTTTGATCCCTAAATCCTAAAAAAGCTAAAAATTTTATGTTTTTGGCAATTTTACAATCTACCTTATTTTATTATTATTATTTAACTAATATTAATTAATATATACTTATAGGTAATGTCAAATAGAAGGATAAAAAATTATATTATATATATTAATAATTCTTAAATAAAAGAATAAAAATAACTACCTTATTTTGATTGTTATTACTTAGCTAATATCATCATCATCATCACTATCTTTCGACCTCATTTTTCCCTTCTTATATTGAGCTGGAATTTGAACAACTTTTAGCTTTTCTTACTCCTTTTGGTACTCGAAAGATTCTTTTACGTGGTTCTTTATATGTTACATACATAAAATATAATTTCAGTGTTATTATTCTACAATAGACAATTAATCTCTTAGTGTGATAAATATTTAATTGATTATTAGTTAATAATTTTTTACTCATCTTGTAAAAATATTCATCTTATGATTAGAAATTAAAATAACTCAATTATAATTATCTTGTAATTTGTATATATATATTAAGTGATAATGATTTTCATTTATCCTAGTATTAATTTTCAAAATTTTAGTATGTGATACTAAATTTTTTACAAGTTTTTTACGAATAAAAAATAGTGATGCAATAATTGAAGAAATCAGCCCCTTTTTGCCAATTTTGAAAAAATCAGTCCAAATCCCCAATTTTCTTCTTTTGCTAAACCCTAATTTCATTATCTTCCCTAACTTTGTGTTTCTGCCCATTTTAATCATACCCCAGCCATAACTTAGCAGCCACACGTGACCAATTCCGTTACAAAGCTAACGGTAGTATGAAAAGTGAGAAAAATTGGTTACGTTTGTATGAAAAGTGAGATATCCAAAATGTTTGGTATTAAAAGTGTACAAATGGTCAATTACGATATGAAAAATAAGATTTCTCCATTTTAATTCACACCCCAGCCATAACCTAACAGCCACGTGTGCCTCACATGACCAATTCCGTTACAAAGTTAATGCTGGTATGAAAAGTGAGAAAAATTGGCTAAATTTGTATGAAAATTGAGATATCCAAAATATTTGGTATCAAAAGTATACAAGTGGTCAATTACGGTATGAAAAATAAAATTTTTCCTAGAGGAGAATGAACATTTCTTTTTAATTATTATTTATATAAAAAAACCATCAAAAACTAATTATTATTTACATATAAAAAAATTAAAAACTATCTACAAGAATCCTTGTATACACAAGGATAGAATCATCAAAAAAATATCTACAAGAATCCTTTTACACACAAGGATAGAATAATCAAAAAGCAATCTACATAATAAACTTATGATTATAATTTTATTTGAATCCTTTTTTATAATTCTTGATATTTCCTTTTTCCAAATTTCAATAGCTTTTTTGCTCCATAAAATCACAGCCAAACCATTATCATGAATCTCTTTCCTCTGTCTCCTTCTCCCAAGTTAAAATCATTCTGCCCATCTTCGGTGCTCGGCCTTTTATAGGCTCCATATAGTTTTTGTGTGTTATCAATCTTGAGCTCTTGTTTTGGCTCAAAAATTTTCCTAAATCTACTTTTAATTTTGGGTTTAGAATCAGGGTTCCCGATTAATCTTAATTTACCTTTAAAATTGTTGTGGCTTTGGTAATTTTATTTAGGACTAGTCATGAAGTTCTCGGAATAATGTCACTTTTGATCTTAAGTTATACACCTTTCTCGACTTAAGTGCCTCAGTTACAGGCTTATGACTCATCAAATTTGATCTCTAAACTATGGTATTTTCATCAAACATGGTTCATTTGTTTGCTTTTCTGTTAAAATGATAATGGTTAGGGTTTATTGTAATAGACATTTATTAATTTTTCATTGATGTAACAACATTACCGAAGAGAAGATCCGCACCGGAAAATTGAGTGGCATACTTTTGGGTTAGGGCCAGAAAATGAGCTGGTCTCTCTGGCCCAATAATGTAGAACAAATGTAGTTTAGGCCTAAATTTTGGTCAAAAGATCAGCCCAAAACAGAGCTAAACATGACCTTAACTTTCAATGTAATTTCATCCTTTTGGTCATTCTTTAAAATTTCAAATGAAGACAAATCAATCAATTTTTATCACATCATGTTGCGTGGTACCCAAGTGAGGTGTAATATAATATAGGTAATAATTAATTAATATCCATTATTTTTATCCTTTCTTGAAATATTCCTTGACCAAAAGACAAATACAGGAATATATTGAACCACACCCAAAAGTTTTAATGGCATTAACTTCTCATTTTATGTGAAAAATCATGGTTGTGTTTGGTTTTGTTTTCAAACCAATTTTAGCCAAAAAATTTGGCCAAAACTTGTTTGTTTTATGTTTTTTTGACCAAAAAGAATTTTTTTGATCAAAAAAATTGTCAGCTATTGTCTACCTATTTGTCTCTACTTTAGGGTGTCTACTAATTACATCAACTACAATATAATCATTTAAAACTTATATTATATTATATTTTTCAATCATTAACTAATTATAAACATAACTTTTCAGACAAAAACTTACATGATTTGACTGCTACAGTAACTTTTGTCTCTTCTGAAAATAAAATCAAACACAAAATCAAATACATTTTCATCAAAATACACAACTTCCAATAAATCTTTTCATCAAAATTTTCACCAAAAAAAAACCCCAAAACAAAACTAAACACAGCCCATGAGTTTGAATCCAGACTGTCATAAGTTATGGTTCTCTCCTCTTTTATGGAGTTAGATAGAGTATTTATAATTTCAGATTATGACAATCAATTTGAATTTGTCGAGTTAGATATTTTAAAAATCCCCTTCATCTTTAATTAAAAATATATATATGTGTGTGTGTGTGTATATATATATATATAGGGTATGGATCAAATACATACATTGACATTAGGTAAGATCTAAGACCTAATCTAGGCCTCTGATTCAATTTGATCCCAAGGTGTGGGTTTATCTCATTTTTCGGATTATATATATTGTTTTAATGCTGGCAGGGGCATTTTAGTCAGCAAAACGTAACAAACTCATGCTTCCCATAACAGATTCCTGATATTGCTCCCATAACAGATTCTGCTTCCCAATTTATTTTTATTTCTAATTATAATTCGATCTATTTACAGAAATTATCAATTTAATTACCAGAATCTGAAATCTCTTCATCATTCATCAATTCTGCTTCCAAATCCATTTTTTTTTCGAATCATAATTGCGAATTCTGCATTTTTTTTCACTATCAATAGTTTTTTATTACGTTTTTTTATTATGTTTTTCATTATATCATTTGAGTGTTTACGGAAAATATATGTTAATGATGCGCATCTGCTGAAACGTCAATATACAGTAGATATAAGTGTGATATACAACAGCACATACGCGTAGTTACAGTTGATGCAAGTGATCATGCAATCAGTTTTTGTGTATATATTATACAGTACATTAATCATCAATATACAGTTTATTATATTTCATTATACAGTCCATATAACGTGATTATACAGTATGGTATTAAATGCAATACAGAAAGTCAGTTTAATAATTATACAGTCGAATGTAAGTAGGTATACAGTGAATACAATAGCGATATACAATGCATTTTAACACGTTATACTTTTTATGATACATTAACTAATTAAGCAAAATACAGAACATTTATTGATATTATACACCATGTTATTCAAAAATCAAAACGCAAAATAACAGATTTTTCAAAAACAGATTATTCACAAAAACAGATTCTTCACAAAAACAAATAACAGATTCTTCAAAAATCAAAAATCAAAAATCAAAAATAAAAAATAAAAAATCAAAGCAAATAACAATGATGTAAGCGAAAACATGGGAAAAAATTTCACTATGTTGGAATAACACGAAAATTGCACAGTCATAGCGAAACGGCGTGCTGAACAAGACGTACTGCTTTGCAGTACGGTCTCATGATTCTAGCCATCTGAGATCGTTTAGGGCTTCAAAATTGCGTTTTGTTAGTTTTTAAGGCTTGTAAATAGCAAATATATATCATATAAACCATTATACAACATCTTATACAATATGATATTAGTGACAACACAATTAGTGATTTTTAAACCATCATACAGTAGCTTATAAACCACTATACAGTAGTATGTAAACCATTATACAGTAGCTTGTAAATCATTATACAGTGTGTGTTTATATTTTCAGATTTTGGGTTTGCAATCTCGATTTTCCAGAAATTTTAAGAGTTTCAGAATTTTTTTTGTGATAATCGAACGAAATCTGAGGTTAATACGATTCTATAAATTGATTGCGTTAATCTTGGGCTGAGATTGAGATATTGAAGTGGAGATTTTCGTAGGTATCAATTTTGAGAGATTGTAGGAGATCATGTGCCGTTATTTTTGGTAAATGGGTGATGTATAATTTTGTCATTTTGTCCATTATACCCCTAATCCCTATTTTCCATTTTTTCCTGCCTGTTTCTCCCTTATTTTTTGGACTGTTGGATTTAATGTATTCAATGATGTATATTGGGTCTTAGATCTTATCTAAGAGAGGATATATATTATATCTTGACCCTATATATATATATATGGTATGGATCAAATACATACCTTGCCATTAGGTAAGACCTAAGACCCAATCTAGGCCGTTGATTCAATTTGATCCAAAGGTGTAAAATTATATCATTTTTTCGGATTATTTAAATATTTTTAATGCTGGGAGGGCAATTTTGTCAATAAAACCCAACAAACTCATGCACATTTAATGCATGATCAAATCAAATCCCCATTAATGCGTAAAAATAGAATTTACCATATATTTCAGCTCGATTAAAATCAATATTCATCACCAGAATCCATTCTTCATCAGTTCATCATCGAGATCAGTTCATCATCAATCCTATCGAATTAATCAGCAAATATTGTACAGTATTCATCATCAATCGAAGTAATCAGCAAGATCGCTTCATCATATTCGTCTTTTTCATCGTAATTGATTGGGTAAGATCAATTCATCATATTCGTCTTTTTTATCGCAATTGATTGGGTGAGATCAATTCATCATCAGCAATCACAATATTCATCGCAATTGAATGCGTAAGATCAGTTCATCATTAGCAATTAATCAACAATATCAGTTCATCGTCAATTCATTCGTGAGCGTCGTGGATTATTGATTTCGGTTTTTATGGCTGAGATGGACACAGGTATGGATTATAAATATCGTATCGATTGATGTTATGAACTCAAAAAACATGCGATAGATATTCACATATGCTGGTTTACGGTATACAACAACATACACACCAATATACAGTTCGTTGAAATATGATATATCTAGCGTTATACATGAATATACAGTGAGCAATGCATTCTCAATTAGTGTACTGTAGATTATTCAACGTTATACAGCAGTTATAATGGTGATATAAGGTGCGGTATTCATTTGATTTGTAACTATTAGTGATTGGAATGCATTATACAGCCACATATACGCTGTTATACAGCAATATATACAACGTTATACAGTGCTTTATAACTATTAGTGATTGGAATTCATTATACAGCAAGATATACGCCAGTATACAGTTATTATAGCGTGAATATACAATATATATCAACAGTTAGATGAATATATTACAACGAGTATTATATGTTTTTTATACAGCGTCTCACACACCAATATACATTAAATGAACCATTGTTATACATCATATTATATATTACTATACAGTGTTGAATTGTATATATTATACATTATAATATTCAGCATTATAATGTATAATAAACAACATTATACAGTTTTTTATACATTAATATACAGTTGATATACTATTATTATACAGTGTGATTTTGTTGTTTTATATTATTAACACGATCAAATGCAGTCAGCAATAATACAGTTGAGGCTCAATGTGTCCACTCGGCTACGTCATCCAATTCTATATCGACACCCGGCGGTTCCAAATATTGGATTCTAGTGTGTCCACCCGACGTTACTCCGTTCGTTGACAAGGAATTTGAGAGCTTGAAAATTGGATATGAGTTTTACAAAATATATGCTCGTGTAAGTGGTTTTGATGTCCGTAAGTGTTCGCAAAAAACCCATAAGGATGGTACGGTCATATCGAAGCATTTCGTATGTAGTCGTGTCGGGATTTACAAAAAATCTGAGGATGTTAGTAGTAAGAAAAAGTGATTGATTGGTCGATGCGACTGTAACGCGAAGATTGTTTTGAGGTTTAGTGCCTCAGAGGGGTACGTTATAAAGAAGTTTGTTGAGCGGCACAACCACGAGTTGGCTACTGATGAGGGGAAACAGTTTATGCAAGTGAATAGGAATATTGACCCATCACAGATCATGTTCTGCTTAAATGCATCAAAGGTGAACGTAGGAGCTGTTAAATCACATTCATTCATGAAGGAGATTGCAGGTGGTTATGGTAATATTGGGTCGACTTCTATGGATTTCAAAAATGCAAAAAGGGACGTGAAGCAATACGTCGGTGAGAACGACGGGGAAATGATTGTTAGGAAATTTATGAATTTGAAAAAAGCTTGTGAATGATTTTCTTTTGATTACGACACTGATGCGGATGGGTGTATGACTAAGTTATTTTGGGCTGATCCTATTGCAATAAGGAATTTTGAACTTTTTGGCGATGTTTGCTCGGTCGACGCAACATTTCGATCAAACAAGTAAGCACATTTATTTGATAATAAAAATATCAAATATTAGTATAATGCCATATTAGACACTGTTTACCACCCTATTAGACACTGTATAACACCACATTACACAATGTATACTGCCATATTAGATATTGTATAACACTACACTAGACACTGTATAATGATGCATTATATGACTGCATAATGGCATATAATTACTGATTCAATAACTGCATAATGTCTTATAATGCTTTTTTCAGGTACTAAATGAAGTTTGTTCCTTTTATCGGGTTAGATAACCACAAGAGAATAGTCACATTTGGTGCCTCACTAATCGCAAAAGAAGACATTGAGTCGTACACGTGGGTTTTTGAAGCTTTTACATGTGTGATGGGACGTGAACCAATATATATTGTATCTGATCAATGTCCCGCAATGAAGCAGGCTATTCCTAGTGTTTTTAAAAATGCTAGGCATCGTCTGTACGCGTGGCATATAATGAAGAAGTTCCCAACCAAGGTGCGTGTTTTAATTACATACTGTACAATGTGTTGTTTTCATTCTGTATAATGCTATATCATGTAGTGTATATTATTAGTTTACACACTGTATAACATGTTTTTATTTATACAGATTTCACCACATACAGGTGAGTATAGTGAAGTGGTGAAGAAGCTTAATAATTTTGTGTATAATGACAACATCACTCCAATAGAGTTTGAAGAGAGATGGAATGATGTTATTTCAGAGTATGGTCTAAGACATATCGAATGGCTGTCTGAAATTTTCGAGAACAGAAATTCATGGGTATCCGCGTATTATCTAAATGTTCCATGGGTGGATTATTGAGGACTACTTCGATTTCAGAGTCGGTTAATTTTTTCTTCAACCAAATTTATGTAAAGGGCGACACAATCATTGAGTTCTACAGTAGGTTCGAAAGTGCTATGGACAAACAAAGGAATACAAACGCAAGATTAAATCACGAGTCGTTGGTATCTAAGCCATCAACCGACACCCCTATGCCGATAGAGGACGATGCTTCAGAGGTATATACGCGCGCTGTTTTCTACGATGTACAAGAAGAGATCAAAAATTCAGTGTATAAAGTGATTCTTCATAGTCTAAGCGTTGTCGATGGTGTGAAATCGTTTGTCGTATCCGACTCCGAGAACGAATCAAAGTTGTATGAGGTACATTTATTTCTTTATACTGTATGTTAATGTTATATTTGATGTATAATTACATTTCCCACGCTGTATAGTATAATTATGTTAACTGTATTATATGCAGGTGATTATTTCTTTATAATGTATGTTAATGTTATATTTAACGAATTATTATATTTCCCACACTGTATAGTATAATTATGTTAACTGTATTGTGTGCAAGTGAAACATGTTGTATCGAACAATCAGGTTGATTGTTCTTGTAGATTGTTTTTGAGGCGAGGCATTCTGTGTAGACACGTTTTCTTTGCATTCAACCAAAGCCGAATACACAAGTTGCCGGCCGAGTACGTTCTAAGGAGGTGGAGGAAAAATGCAGAAAGTATGGCATCCGATATAATCAATAACCACGTCAGGCAATATCGTGCGGTGACTGAGAAGAATACAAATGATCAGAGTCAAATTTGGATGGACTTTCAATCATGTTTAAATCTTGCAGGTTTTAACAAAGAAAAACTTGATTACATAAAAAATCAATTGGTGGACATGAAGTCTCATTTGAGTGTCGGTGTGGACAACAATCCTAGGAATAACAAGAATGTTGTTATCGAGATTCTAGTGGGACCCCAAATCGAGAATGAGATCGGGATCAGAAACCCTCAATTGAGCCGAACTAAAGGGTGTGGTAAAATGATTAAGAGCAGTACGGAGATAGCCAAGCATGTTCCTAAGAGGAGAAAATGCGCCGTATGTGGAAAATTTGATGGGCATAATGCAAGAACTTGCCCCGCAAAGGAAAAATAGTTATGCATTTTTACATTTCATTAATAGTTATGATGTATACATTTCATTAATTCGAATTTTTTTTACACCGTATAATGAACAGGTTCTTTTTATTAATAGTTCCGTACTGTATAACTTCATTTTATGAACTGTATAATGTGCATTTACTTACAGTATAATATGCATATTATGTAATGTATAAGATATAAAAGCATATTATGAAATATACATCAACATATACGACCGTATACAGTCCTTATAAAGTGAATATACAGTAGATTACTCAACAGTATACAGTAAGATGAATATATAACGAAGATGAATACGTTTATTATACAGCGTATTATACACCAATATACATTAAATGGACATTATGTTATACAGTATATTATATGTTAATATACAGTGTTGAATTGTATATAGTATAAAGTAGATTATTCATCATATTATACAACATTATACAGAGATTGTGTGATTTTAGACATCGTGTGATTTTGTTGTCTTGTATTATTAACAGGATCAAATGTAGCCAGCAATAATATATGAACAAAAAAATTAATTAACGACTAAAAAATCCAGTCTCGCAATATCTAACTAATAATAAAAGCTATACATTGAAACTTAAAAATTTAATCTATCAAGTACGTCTACCCCTTCTTCCCCTTTGTCGTTGGTGCCTGTGCCCGTTCTACTTCTCTGGATTGCGTGAGGATTTCATCTTTCAGTTCGTTCAGATCAGAAGTGAGGATCTTCTCAAGATAAAGGCCCCTCAGACTAGTTAGTTTCGCAACTTGCGTTCTCTGCATTGAACAAATAATAAAGTTAGATGGATAGGAAATAAAGAGTTTGATAAGATTCCACACACGTAACTAATAAAAGTGTAAAACAGTACGTTTTCCGGCCCCAATCCCGTATCCCAATTTTTCAATCCTCCACTGAGGTAAGTCTCCAAGTGACGCATCACAAAAATATCGCAATCCAATGGATTCTTGTATGTACGCCACGGCATTGGAAGCCTGACAAATTCGGCCGTTGACAACGCAATCCCGGCTGGATGGTTGATATCCATCAGGAATTTTAAAAACAAGCCTCTCTGTTTGAAAAAAAACAAACTAAAAATGTAAGATTCAGAGTATAATTAGATTAATATACAGTATATTAGTATACAAATTAACAGCAGAGTATTAACTTCATTATACAATGAAAAACATATGATTATACAGTATAACACTATCCAATATACAGAATATTCATATATAATTATACAGTGAAAAAATATATGATTATACAGTATAACACTGTTTAATATACATTATATTTATATATAATTATACAGTATATTAGTTGTACCAGAGTGGGTGGCACATGTTGATATTTGTCCTTGATCGACACATCTACCCTGCTGTTGTCCAGTATCTCAATCGCTGGTTGCTTCAAATTAAAGCATATAACACAGTAATGCCCAGCGTGATGAATTGGAAAGACGGCCTACATATCAACAAGAGGAACGCGGTGTTAATAAAGTTACATATAAATACGATAATTGTAATAAACTAACTCTTCATTAACTTACCAATGTGACGTCGTTTATGTTTAATCTTGGAAACATGCTCATACGATGTTTAATGGTATTCACAAATTGTTCGAGGAGCGCATCAGTACATTTACTTCTTTTTTTGATGTGAAAAAAAACTGTTTTACATTTGAAAAAAAAATGTAGTTAGATGGTGCACATTATAACGTAAGTATTAACAAAGATAAGGGATATATTTCACCGTGTCGGTCACATGAAAATAAAATCTGAGCGGCGACGTGGGTGATCTTGTTGCCTCGGCGTTGTTCAACATGTATGACCAAGTGTCAATGACACCAGATAAGAGTTCGGTGCGGTCACACAATGATTTTATATCCCAAATAGTGCACATGATAGCACCACTCCTGAAAACAATAGCCCTGAAAAAACAAATATACAGTATGTAATGAGTTATTATACAAAACGGGTATTATGCATCATATAGTATGTAATGGAAGAATACACTACATATTATGCAGTGTATTATGTAACATTATACAGTGTGTATATTTAGCATTATACAGTGGATATATGTAACAGTATACAGTGTGTATATTTAACATTGTACAGTGGATATATGTAACATTATACAGTGTAAAATGTAACATTATACAGTGTGTATATGTAACATTATACATACAGTGTGTATATGTAACAGTATACAGTGTGTATATTTAACATTATACAGTGGATATATGTAACAGTATACAGTGTGTATAGTTACATTATACAGTGTGTATATGTTACATATACAGTGTGTATATGTACATTATACAGTGTGTATATGTTACATTATACAGTGTGTATATGTTACATTATACAGTGTGTATATGTATCATTATACAGTGTATACATGTGACATTATGTACTCACATGGTGTCCTCATCTACAGTGTATACATGTAACATTATGTACTCACATGGTGTCCTCATCTACAATCTTTACCCAATCAGAGAGCCTTTTTTCAATGGGGCTCGACTTTGTGTTTAGTTGTACAATTCGTTGTATGTAAGGAGAACACGTATCTGGCCCTGGCTTCATTTGTCTCCTTTTTCACCAATGAATTCCACCGCAACAGGTCCCTTCCCTGCATCAGCCTTTGTTGCCACATCTGAAGTCGACGGAGGCACTTGGTCAGCAACATTGGTGGTGTCATCCTTGTATTGTCTAGCAATTGACAGTACAGTCCCTTCCGGCTCGTCATGATGTGGGTTCTCCGGTGTTTGTTGCGATAGCAGGTCAAAACTAGGCATTGAGGGGATCGTTACTCCCTTTGCTGCAACGGTGTCTGGTTGTTGGTCCTTCTGTGGTGTTATCTGTGTCATGACACAAGTTGAAAGTTGGTCCTTCTGCAAAGTTGAAAGTTGGTCCTTCTGTTGGTGTGCTTATTGGTTTATCGGGTGCAAATTGTTCATGTTGGAGAGGCTAAACATCTTGGACAGCAGGATGTGCGTGTGACGAAGGTTCTCCTTGGTGCTCGGTAGGTGCCTCTTTATGCGGTCGATACAGCCTCGCAATCTGATCGAACACCAGCTTGTCAATTTCTTTCAACCGTGGATTTGTCGGAATAATCGAGTCACACGATTGCATGTATCCATTGTACTTGATAATAACATCCATCAGATTGAATGCATATTTTTCCAGATTGCTCATCAGCCCCTATGAGTAAATGTATAACAAAGGATTATTTACTGTATAATTATATTATAGAAACTGTATATTATTATGTTCAGATACTGTATATCAGTGAGTCCAAAAAACATTATACAATAGCTCACAATTAATTATACAGTAGATAACACACAAATATACACTAATTAACAATCAATTATAGCTCATAAATACACTAAATAATTAAACAATATACATTACATATTAAACAATACCTGTTCAACTTTATCGTATTCCATGATGGATTCTTGTGTGTCTGGTGGAGCTTCTAAAGAGGCATTGGGTTGGTGTGGAGATTGAACTTGATCAACAGTCTTCCCTTTGTCAGCCTTCAATTCCCATTGCCCCTTCAATATCACCCCATTCCCAAAAACCCCCGGACCAATCTCAACGGCACCCTTTTCCCGGAGTTTAGAGTCCGACCATGCAAGCCAAGTTGGAATTGATCTTTGTACTGTCAAATGGCCCTTGTAATTGACTCTGTCAACATATAATATCTGAAATTGTACTGTATTATAGACTATTATACAGTAGATAATATATCATTATACAGTGTCACACAACACAAAATACAGTATGTGATAAACCATTATATAGTAGGTAATATATCATTATACAGTATTCATTTACACATCGTGCAGTTAATATACAATTACTAATTAAATGATATACAACACAATAGTGCAACATAATCAGCATCACAAGAGGTAACGTAGACTTACAATAAAAAACAGGAGAGGTCCCGTATACATGCGAGTTGCGGGATCTACTTCCCAAACATCTTTTGTGTCCGCCAAACTCCGTAGAACAAGGGATGGCCAGTTGTAAGTTGACAACTCATCAAGTGATCCTGTGAAATTCAACATCTTCTTGTTCAGAAATGGTGTACCAGGCGTCTCTATCAAGCAATTGTATATAATCATCATAAAATTGAGCTTAAGTAGCTCCGTGACTGCTTCCTCTTTTTTAATTGCGTCAACGACCATTTTAGCTGAAACCTTGAACTTGTTGGACTTAGTAAGTCCAAATTGTGCACTCCATGCGTCCGACCTTTCTGGATTCTTTGATGTGAGGTCTATATATTTATCCCCGTGGGGAAAACCCAAAACCTTGGCCACATCATATTCTGTAATACTAATCTTTCCCCCAGGTAAACTAAGAGTAAATTTCCTGGTTTAAAAGCCTTTACAATTTTAAACCCAAGCTTGTGTGGCATATCCTTAATATTGAAATCCAGAAAGCAACCGAAACCGGACTGTCTAACCCATTCACGTTGTGGTTCCGTGAGGTTTGAAAGAGCTTCAATCAACACCTTCAGTGATACTCGTATTTGTGTAAAATCAACCGTACGCTTCTTCGCTTTATTTTTGGTCACAGAAAGTATTTTATGTTTTTTTGACGGTGTTTTTTCCAGTTGCTGTTTCGATCGTCTTTTTTTCGGATCGGTGGGGTGGTCTGTTTCGGTAGCTTCATCGTGGTCAGAAGCAGGCCGTTCAACACTAATAGGCTCAGCGACGTTTGAAGCCACAATCTGAAACCTACTACCTGAAGACTCAGATGATGATGACCCTTCTTGAGTAACTGCATTATACGGTAGATAGTTAGGATTAGTCAAAGTGGATTAACTAATTATACAGTATATCATAAGTTAGTATACAACAACCTATATCACATTATTCAGTGTGTGATAACATATTATACAGTAAGATATATAAATTTATACCTTATGCGTATAAACCAAATATACACAGTGTGCAACAAACCATTAGACAGTATGAATCTATCCATTATACAGATCATACAGTTTGTAATATAAAATAACATACAGTATTACACAGTACCCAATAAGCAAATATACAGTATAAACTAAGTTATTATACAGTGTAGTAAACGGTATTATGCTTGATTATTCAGTAACAGTGAAAGAAGCACCCCATAATGCAGTAGCCAATAATCCAAACAAGAATATAAATGAAAGTTAATCATTGTATACCAGTATACAGAAGAAACATTTATGTAAAACAATTATACATGCCATTTTACACCATTATACAGTATATGATTACATAGTATACAACACATTATATCACTACATACAGTATGTTACCATACATCAATCAGTTACTATACAATAAGCCATTATACAGTCCATCAAGCATGATTATACAGTAACATTGATTACATTATACAACACATTATACAGTCCATTAAGCATGATTATACATTACCATTGATACATATCCAAGAACAATTATGCTGATTATACTTTACAGTGAATCCTTTCATTACACATACGAGTATTCGAATTCATTAAATCGCTCCTTATTGTCATAGAAGAAAGCACAAAAACATGTTTAGGTGTTCCACTAAAGTCGTAATGAGCCGAAACGCTCAAAATCACCAAAATACACAAAATTATCACCCAAGAACTTTTTCGAGGATGAACTGAAAGCGGTATTTTCGGAATGTTACCTGAAATTTTGATGGATTTTTTGACTCATTGTATGCGCTCAAAAAACTAAAAACGGGAGAAGATGACAGCGTATTGGAGTTATTTTTATGGAGTTATATCTTGCAAATAATGGGCCAGTGTTGAAAAACTTGTATATAGTTACATATAATATTCAGCTTATAATTATAGAAACAACATTTACCTTTTTTATACATTAATATACCGTATATCCTATTATATACGTGTGAGTTTGTTGTTTATATTATTAACACTCAAATGGCAGTCACAATAATACCTTTTAGGCTCCAGGTGTCCACTCGTCTACGTCATCCAATTTTCTTCTCGACCACCCGCGGTTCCAAATATTTGATTCTATTGTGTCCCGCCCAGCGTTACTCCGTTCGTTGACAGTAATTTTGAGAGCTTGAAAATTGATAGAAAAGGGGTTTTACAAAATATTGCTCTTTAAGTGGTTTTGATGTCCGAATTGTTCGTCAAAAACCCATAAGGATGTTACGGTCATATCGAAGCATTTCGTATGTAGTCGTGCGGGATTACAAAAAATTGAGGATGTTATAGTAATAAAAAGTGATTGATTGTCGAGGCGACTGTACGCTGCAGATTGGTTTGAGGTTTATGACTCAGAGGGTCGATTTATTAAAGAAGTTTGTGAGCGGCACAACCACGGTTGCTACTGACGAGGGGAAACAGTTTATGCAAGTGAATAGGAATATTGACCCATCACATATCATGTTCTGCTTAAATGCATCAAAGGTGAACGTAGGAGCTGTTAAATCACATTCATTCATGAAGGAGATTGCAGGTGGTTATGGTAATATTGGGTCGACTTCTATGGATTTCAAAAATGCAAAAAGGGACGTGAAGCAATACGTCGGTGAGAACGACGGGGAAATGATTGTTAGGAAATTTATGAATTTGAAAAAAGCTTGTGAATGATTTCTTTTGATTACGACACTGATGCGGATGGGGTATGACTAAGTTATTTTGGCTGATCCTATTGCAATAAGGAATTTTGAACTTTTTGGCGATGTTTGCTCGGTCGACGCAACATTTCGATCAAACAAGTAAGCACATTTATTTGATAATAAAAATATCAAATATTAGTATAATGCCATATTAGACACTGTATACCACCCTATTAGACACTGTATAACACCACATTACACAATGTATACTGCCATATTAGATACTGTATAACACTACACTAGCACTGTATTGATGCATTATATGACTGCATAATGGCATATAATTACTGATTCAATAACTGCATAATGTCTTATAATGCTTTTTTCAGGTACCAAATGAAGTTTGTTCCTTTTACGGGTTAGATAACCACAAGAGAATAGTCACATTTGGTGCCTCACTAATCGCAAAAGAAGACATTGAGTCGTACACGTGGGTTTTTGAAGCTTTTACATGTGTGATGGGACGTGAACCATATATATTGTATCTGATCAATGTCCCGCAATGAAGCAGGCTATTCCTAGTGTTTTTAAAAATGCTAGGCATCGTCTGGCGCGTGGCATATAATGAAGAAGTTCCCAACCAAGGTGCGTGTTTTAATTACATACTGTACAATGTGTTTGTTTTCATTCTGTATAATGCTATATCATGTAGTGTATATTATTAGTTTACACACTGTATAACATGTTTTTATTTATACAGATTTCACCACATACAGGTGAGTATGGTGAAGTGGTGAAGAAGCTTAATAATTTTGTGTATAATGACAACATCACTCCAATAGAGTTTGAAGAGGATGGAATGATGTTATTTCAGAGTATGGTCTAAGACATATCGAATGGCTGTCTGAAATTTTCGAGAACAGAAATTCATGGGTATCCGCGTATTATCTAAATGTTCCATGGGGGATTATTGAGGACTACTTCGATTTCAGAGTCGGTTAATTTTTTCTTCAACCAAATTTATGTAAAGGGCGACACAATCATTGAGTTCTACAGTAGGTTCGAAAGTGCTATGGACAAACAAAGGAATACAAACGCAAGATTAAATCACGAGTCGTTGGTATCTAAGCCATCAACCGACACCCCTATGCCGATAGAGGACGATGCTTCAGAGGTATATACGCGCGCTGTTTTCTACGATGTACAAGAAGAGATCAAAATTCAGTGTATAAAGTGATTCTTCATAGTCTAAGCGTTGTCGATGGTGTGAAATCGTTTGTCGTATCCGACTCCGAGAACGAATCAAAGTTGTATGAGGTACATTTATTTCTTTATACTGTATGTTAATGTTATATTTGATGTATAATTACATTTCCCACGCTGTATAGTATAATTATGTTAACTGTATTATATGCAGGTGATTATTTCTTTATAATGTATGTTAATGTTATATTTAACGTATTATTATATTTCACACTGTATAGTATAATTATGTTAACTGTATTGTGTGCAGTGAAACATGTTGTATCGAACAATCAGGTTGATTGTTCTTGTAGATTGTTTTTGAGGCGAGGCATTCTGTGTAGACACGTTTTCTTTGCATTCAACCAAAGCCGAATACACAAGTTGCCGGCCGAGTACGTTCTAAGGAGGTGGAGGAAAAATGCAGAAAGTATGGCATCCGATATAATCAATAACCACGTCAGGCAATATCGTGCGGTGACTGAGAAGAATACAAATGATCAGAGTCAAATTTGGATGGACTTTCAATCATGTTTAAATCTTGCAGGTTTTAACAAAGAAAAACTTGATTACATAAAAAATCAATTGGTGGACATGAAGTCTCATTTGAGTGTCGGTGCGGACAACAATCCTAGGAATAACAAGAATGTTGTTATCGAGAGTCTAGTGGGACCCCAAATCGAGAATGAGATCGGGATCAGAAACCCTCAATTGAGCCGAACTAAAGGGTGTGGTAAAAGGATTAAGAGCAGTACGGAGATAGCCAAGCATGTTCCTAAGAGGAGAAAATGCGCCGTATGTGGAAAATTTGATGGGCATAATGCAAGAACTTGCCCCGCAAAGGAAAAATAGTTATGCCTTTTTACATTTCATTAATAGTTATGTTGTATACATTTCATTAATTCGAATTTTTTTTACACCGTATAATGAACAGGTTCTTTTTATTAATAGTTCCGTACTGTATAACTTCATTTTATGAACTGTATAATGTGCATTTACTTACAGTATAATATGCATATTATGTAATGTATAAGATATAAAAGCATATTATGAAATATACATCAACATATACGACCGTATACAGTCCTTATAAAGTGAATATACAGTAGATTACTCAACAGTATACAGTAAGATGAATATATAACGAAGATGAATACGTTTATTATACAGCGTATTATACACCAATATACATTAAATGGACATTATGTTATACAGTATATTATATGTTAATATACAGTGTTGAATTGTATATAGTATAAAGTAGATTATTCATCATATTATACAACATTATACAGAGATTGTGTGATTTTAGACATCGTGTGATTTTGTTGTCTTGTATTATTAACAGGATCAAATGTAGCCAGCAATAATATATGAACAAAAAAATTAATTAACGACTAAAAAATCCAGTCTCGCAATATCTAACTAATAATAAAGCTGTACATTGAAACTTAAAAATTTAATCTATCAAGTACGTCTACCCCTTCTTCCCCTTTGTCGTTGGTGCCTGTGCCCGTTCTACTTCTCTGGATTGCGTGAGGATTTCATCTTTCAGTTCGTTCAGATCAGAAGTGAGGATCTTCTCAAGATAAAGGCCCCTCAGACTAGTTAGTTTCGCAACTTGCGTTCTCTGCATTGAACAAATAATAAAGTTAGATGGATAGGAAATAAAGAGTTTGATAAGATTCCACACACGTAACTAATAAAAGTGTAAAACAGTACGTTTTTCGGCCCCAATCCCGTATCCCAATTTTTCAATCCTCCACTGAGGTAAGTCTCCATGTGACGCATCACAAAAATACCGCAATCCAATGGATTCTTGTATGTACGCCACGGCATTGGAAGCCTGACAAATTCGGCCGTTGACAACGCAATCTCGGCTGGATGGTTGATATCCATCAGGAATTTTGAAAACAAGCCTCTCTGTTTGAAAAAAAACAAACTAAAAATGTAAGATTCAGAGTATAATTATATTAATATACAGTATATTAGTATACAAATTAACAGCAGAGTATTAACTTCATTATACAGTGAAAAACATATGATTATACAGTATAACACTATCCAATATACAGAATATTCATATATAATTATACAGTGAAAAAATGTATGATTATACAGTATAGCACTGTTTAATATACAATATATTTATATATAATTATACAGTATATTAATTGTACCAGAGTGGGTGGCACATGTTGATATTTGTCCTTGATCGACACATCTACCCTGCTGTTGTCCAGTATCTCAATAGCTGGTTGCTTCAAATTAAAGCATATAACATAGTAATGCCCAACGTGATGAATTGGAAAGACAACCTACATATCGACAAGAGGAACGCGGTGTTAATAAAGTTACATATAAATACGATAATTGTAATAAACTAACTCTTCATTAACTTACCAATGTGACATCGTTTATGTTTAATCTTGGAAACATGCTCATACGATGTTTAATGGTATTCACAAATTGTTCGAGGAGCGCATCAGTACATTTAACTTCTTTTTTTGATGTGAAAAAAAATTGTTTTACATTTGAAAAAAAAATGTAGTTAGATGGTGCACATTATAACGTAAGTATTAACAAAAGATAAGGGATATATTTCACCGTGTCGGTCACATGAAAATAAAATCTGAGCGGCGACGTGGGTGATCTTGTTGCCTCGGCGTTGTTCAACATGTATGACCAAGTGTCAATGACACCAGATAAGAGTTCGGTGCGGTCACACAATGATTTTATATCCCAAATAGTGCACATGATAGCACCACTCCTGAAAACAATAGCCCTAAAAAAACAAATATACAGTATGTAATGAGTTATTATACAAAATGGGTATTATGCATCATACAGTATGTAATGGAAGAATAGACACTACATATTATGCAGTGTATATATGTAACATTATACAGTGTGTATATTTAGCATTATACAGTGGATATATGTAACAGTATACAGTGTGTATATTTAACATTGTACAATGGATATATGTAACATTATACAGTGTAAAATGTAACATTATGCAGTGTGTATATGTAACATTTATACATACAGTGTGTATATGTAACAGTATACAGTGTGTATATTTAACATTATACAGTGGATATATGTAACAATATACAGTGTGTATATGTTACATTATACAGTGTGTATATGTTACATTATACAGTGTGTATATGTAACATTAGACAGTGTGTATATGTAACAGTATACAGTGTGTATATGTAACAGTATACAGTGTGTATATGTATCATTATACAGTGTATACATGTGACATTATGTACTCACATGGTGTCCTAATCTACAGTGTATACATGTAACATTTTGTACTCACATGGTGTCCTCATCTACAATCTTTACCCAATCAGAGAGCCTTTTTTCAATGGGGCTCGACTTTGTGTTTAGTTGTACAATTCGTTGTATGTAAGGAGAACACGTATCTGGCCCTAGCTTCATTTGTCTCCTTTTTTCACCAATGAATTCCACCGCAACAGGTCCCTTCCCTGCATCAGCCTTTGTTGCCACATCTGAAGTCGATGGAGGCACTTGGTCAGCAACATTGGTGGTGTCATCCTTGTATTGTCTAGCAATTGACAGTACAGTCCCTTCCGGCTCGTCATGATGTGGGTTCTCCGGTGTTTGTTGCGATAGCAAGTCAAAACTAGGCATTGAGGGGATCGTTACTCCCTTTGCTGCAATGGTGTCTGGTTGTTGGTCCTTCTGTGGTGTTATCTGTGTCAACAAGTTGAAAGTTGGTCCTTCTGCAAAGTTGAAAGTTGGTCCTTCTGTTGGTGTGCTTATTGGTTTATCGGGTGCAAATTGTTCATGTTGGAGAGGCTGAACATCTTGGACAGCAGGATGTGCGTGTGACGAAGGTTCTCCTTGGTGCTCGGTAGGTGCCTCTGTATGCGGTCGATACAGCCTCGCAATCTTATCGAACACCAGCTTGTCAATTTCTTTCAACCGTGGATTTGTCGGAATAATCGAGTCACACGATTGCATGTATCCATTGTACTTGATAATAACATCCATCAGATTGAATGCATATTTTTCCAGATTGCTCATCAGCCCCTATGAGTAAATGTATAACAAAGGATTATTTACTGTATAATTATATTATAGAAACTGTATATTATTATGTTCAGATACTGTATATCAGTGAGTCCAAAAAACATTATACAATAGCTCACAATTAATTATACAGTAGATACACACAAATATACACTAATTAACAATCAATTATAGCTCATAAATACACTAAATAATTAAACAATATACATTACATATTAAACAATACCTGTTCAACTTTATCGTATTCCATGATGGATTCTTGTGTGTCTGGTGGAGCTTCTAAAGAGGCATTGGGTTGGTGTGGAGATTGAACTTGATCAACAGTCTTCCCTTTGTCAACCTTCAATTCCCATTGCCCCTTCAATATCACCCCATTCCCAAAAACCCCCGGACCAATCTCAACGGCACCCTTTTCCCGGAGTTTAGAGTCCGACCATGCAAGCCAAGTTGGAATTGATCTTTGTACTGTCAAATGGCCCTTGTAATTGACTCTGTCAACATATAATATCTAAAATTGTACTGTATTATAGACTATTATACAGTAGATAATATATCATTATACAGTGTCACACAACACAAAATACAGTATGTGATAGACCATTATACAGTAGGTAATATATCATTATACAGTATTCATTTACACATCGTGCAGTTAATATAAAATTACTAATTAAATGATATACAACACAATAGTGCAACATAATCAACATCATAAGAGGTAACGTAGACTTACAATCAAAAACAGGAGAGGTCCCGTATACATGCGAGTTGCGGGATCTGCTTCCCAAACATCTTTTGTGTCCGCCAAACTTCGTAGAACAAGGGATGGCCAGTTGTAAGTTGACAACTCATCAAGTGATCCAGTGAAATTCAACATCTTCTTGTTCAGAAATGGTGTACCAAGCGCCTCTACCAAGCAATTGTATATAATCATCATAAAATTGAGCTTGAGTAGCTCTGTGACTGCTTCCTCTTTTTCAATTGCGTCAACGACCATTTTAGCTAAAACCTTGAACTTACTGCACTTAGTAAGTCCAAATTGTGCACTCCATACGTCTGACCTTTCTGGATTTTTTGATGTGAGGTCTATATTTTTATCCTCGTGTGGAAAATCCAAAACCTCGGCCACATCATATTTTGTAATATTAATCTTTCCCCCAGGTAAACTAAGAGTGAAATTTCCTGGTTTAAAAGCCTTTACAATTTTAAACCCAAGCTTGTGTGGCATATCCTTAATATTGAAATCCAGAAAGCAACCAAAATCGGACTGTCTAACCCATTCACGTTGTGGTTCCGTGAGGTTTGAAACAGCTTCAATCAACACCTTCAGTGATACTCGTATTTGTGTAAAATCAACCGTACGCTTCTTCGCTTTATTTTTTGTCACAGAAAGTGTTTTATGTTTTTTGACGGTGTTTTTTCCAGTTGCTGTTTCGATTGTCTTTTTTTCGGATCTGTGGGGTGGTCTGTTTCGGTAGCTTCATCGTGGTCAGAAGCAGGCCGTTCAACACTAATAAGCTCAGCGACGTTTGAAGCCACAATTTGAAACCTACTACCTGAAGACTCAGATGATGATGACCCTTCTTGAGTAACTGCATTATACGGTAGATAGTTAGGATTAGTCAAAGTGGATTAACTAATTATACAGTATATCATAAGTTATTATACAACAACCTATATCACATTATTCAGTGTGTGATAACATATTATACAGTAAGATATATAAATTTATACCTTATGCGTATAAACCAAATATTATACAGTGTGCAACAAACCATTAGACAGTATGAATCTATCCATTATACAGATCATACAGTTTGTAATATAAATATAACATACAGTATTACACAGTACCCAATAAGCAAATATACAGTATAAACTAAGTTATTATATAGTGTAGTAAACGGTATTATGCTTGATTATTCAGTAACAGTGAAAGAAGCACCCCATAATGCATTAGCCAATAATCCAAACAAGAATATAAATGAAAGTTAATCATTGTATACCAGTATATAGAAGAAACATTTATGTAAAACAATTATACATGTCATTTTACACCATTATACAGTATATGATTACATAGTATACAGCACATTATATCACTACATACAGTATGTTACCATACATCAATCAGTTACTATACAATAAGCCATTATACAGTCCATCAAGCATGATTATACAGTAACATTGATTACATTATACAACACATTATACAGTCCATTAAGCATGATTAT
Source organism: Buddleja alternifolia (assembly GCA_019426215.1). Classification (NCBI taxonomy): domain Eukaryota; kingdom Viridiplantae; phylum Streptophyta; class Magnoliopsida; order Lamiales; family Scrophulariaceae; genus Buddleja; species Buddleja alternifolia. Next base: position 8,696,990 of record CM033391.1, on the reverse strand, counting down.
ACAGTACCATTGAATACATTATACAGAACATTATGCATGATTATACATTGACAGTGAATTCATTTCATTACACAGACGAGTATTCGAATCATTAAATCGCTCCTTATTGGCATAGAAAAATCAACAAAAACATGTTTAGGTGTTCCAAATAAATTCGTAATGATGCAGAAACGATCAAAATCAACAAAATACACAACATTATCACCCAAGAACTTTTCGAGGATGAACTGAAACGGTATTTTCGAATGTTACCTGAAAATTTTGATGGATTTTTTGACCTCATTGTATGCGCTCAAAAAAATAAAAATCGGGAGAAGATGACAGCGTTTGGAGTTATTTATGGAGTTATATCTTGCAAATAATGGGCGTATTTAGTGAGATTCTAATCGTGGGTACTGTTAATTGATCGTGGGTTTAAAAAATGGGAGAGATTTCAGGGATGATTGTGGAGCGAATGTAGGATTTGATTTGTTGTAAATGGTGTGAATTTACCAGTTTAACCCTAGGCCAGCCTTTTTTTTGTTTCCCGCGTGGTTCAGTGATTAATTTGTGTTGTTGCATTTAATTGATCCAATGATCTATATTGGGTTTTAAATCTTATTTAGATGATGGTATGTATTAGATCTTGACCTATATATATATATTGAACCACAACAAAATAAGACAGAAAAAAGAATAATTTAGTGCAAATTAATTCCAGACTAACCGCCGTTTTGGATACTTGGGAAAGGGTTTAAGGTCACTTTCGTAATTTCATTCACAATAATCTCCCACAGGTTCCCTTTATAAACCCTAAAAACCCTCAAATTGAATACCTAATTTGCATTTCCTTTTCTTGTGTTCGGCTAGGGCTTTCATTCTAATTTGCAGTATCCAAGGTTCGATCTGTTTTCATGTTTATTGCGTATTTTAATTATTATTTACCCGATTAGCAATTTTATGTTGCGTTTATCTTGTTTGGATGTTGTTATATTCATTCTGCTTATCTGCGTTTGCGAAAAATTGATGTTCGATTTTTGTTTCGAGTGATTTTCTGATCTGTTGTTTATAGATACGATCTGACTACGTAGTGTTACTCTGTTTGTTTCATTTTTTACTTTTGTTTTGTTAAAGTGAATTGCGCGTTTTTTTATTTTTTTCCCCCCTTGCAAGTAGATAATTAGCATATACCTAAGCTATAGATTCTTTGATGGTCTGTCGCGTATGGCGTCTGTTTAGTGGAGTGCAGGATACTCAAAGTGACTTTAAAGTTAAGTGGAGTGCATGATATATTGTGAATTTGTTAGTATCATTGTATGTATCTGGGTCGTATAGTCAAGTTTTATATAGGAAATTGTTATCGAGTTTTGTTAATTATGATATCAAAAGGTCGGAGGGTAACTTCAGTTGTTCTCCTTTTAATTCGGGGTAAAATTGTTTCGTTTGTAGCATCTGATTAGCATTATACTACCCGCATGTTGTTCTTTATCATTGACGCTGGATATTCTATTTTTGTGTTATGGCAGTTCATAACCCTTTAAAATGGGAAAAGAGAAGATCCACATTAGTATTGTGGTCATTGGCCATGTCGACTCTGGAAAGTCTACTACTACCGGTCACTTGATCTACAAGCTTGGTGGTATTGACAAGCGTGTGATTGAAAGGTTCGAGAAGGAGGCTGCTGAGATGAACAAGAGGTCATTCAAGTATGCCTGGGTGCTTGACAAGCTCAAGGCTGAGCGTGAGCGTGGTATTACCATCGATATTGCCTTGTGGAAGTTTGAGACCACCAAGTACTACTGCACTGTCATTGATGCTCCTGGACATCGTGACTTTATCAAGAACATGATTACTGGTACCTCACAGGCTGACTGTGCCGTTCTCATCATTGACTCCACCACTGGTGGTTTTGAAGCTGGTATTTCCAAGGATGGACAGACCCGTGAGCATGCTTTGCTTGCTTTCACCCTTGGTGTCAAACAAATGATTTGTTGCTGTAACAAGGTTTGACAATTAGTTTTATGAATGTTACGCTGTATTGCCTCATGTCTTATCCTTACTGTATCTAACACAATGGTGCCGATGTTATTCAGATGGATGCCACCACACCTAAGTACTCCAAGGCTAGGTACGATGAAATTGTGAAGGAAGTGTCCTCCTACCTCAAGAAGGTCGGATACAACCCTGACAAAATTGCATTCGTTCCCATTTCCGGGTTTGAGGGAGACAACATGATTGAGAGGTCTACAAACCTTGACTGGTACAAGGGCCCAACCCTTCTTGAGGCTCTTGACCAGATCTCTGAGCCCAAGAGGCCATCAGACAAGCCCCTCCGTCTCCCACTTCAGGATGTGTACAAGATTGGAGGTATTGGTACCGTACCAGTCGGACGTGTGGAAACTGGTATCATCAAGCCCGGGATGGTTGTCACATTTGGCCCCACCGGTTTGACCACTGAAGTTAAGTCTGTTGAGATGCACCACGAGTCCATGCCTGAGGCTCTTCCTGGTGACAATGTTGGGTTCAACGTGAAGAACGTTGCTGTGAAGGATATCAAGCGTGGTTATGTCGCTTCCAACTCTAAGGATGATCCCGCAAAGGAAGCTGCCAACTTCACTGCCCAGGTCATCATCATGAACCACCCCGGTCAGATCGGTCAGGGATATGCCCCAGTGCTGGACTGTCACACTTCCCACATTGCTGTCAAGTTTGCTGAACTCGTGACCAAGATTGACAGACGGTCTGGTAAGGAGCTGGAGAAGGAGCCCAAATTCTTGAAGAATGGTGACGCTGGATTTGTTAAGATGATTCCCACCAAGCCCATGGTTGTGGAGACCTTCTCTGCGTACCCACCACTTGGTCGTTTTGCTGTTCGTGATATGCGTCAAACCGTGGCTGTTGGTGTTATCAAGAGTGTTGAGAAGAAAGAGCCATCTGGTGCCAAGGTGACCAAGGCTGCTGTAAAGAAGGGTGCCAAGTGAACCAGGTTGATTTTTTGTTCTGAATATGGTGCTAGAGAGATGCTATATATTCATAATTCATGTTTTAAAAGCTCTATATTGATTTTTTCTGCTTTATTAGGACTATTTTATCACCTTTTATGCTGTACTTTACTGCCTTGTGTGTTGGGGAGCCTTTCCCAGAATTGGGTACTCGACAGGAGGTGGCAGAGTTTACAGCATGGTTGATTTGTTTTGCTATTCATATGTGGTTTGTTCTTATATATATAGAATTCAACTTGAAATTGCGTGTAACATCTGTTATTTGATTCATTTTACCTCTTGATACATCTTTTGTTGTATGTTTGCTTTTATGTAGTTGTATGAAACTACAAGCTGTCCCGAAAACGAATCAGAACTTTATGTTATCATTCTTGTTTGCTACCAATGGTCCTTGCATTTGGTGTTGATTGTATTATAGATGATTCTATCTAAAAGCAGGTGCATCTAGTGTCTGTATATTTTACCACCTGTTAATGCTGTAAATAGAATCTGCTGGATTTTTCTATGGTGGACTGGGAGTAATGTTTCTTGTGTCTATCGATGTTGCTAGCAAATACCACTATTTTTGGTTTTCGATCTTCCAAATCATTCCCGCAGGAGATCCCCATTTTTTTCGGATCCTTCGAGAAAAAGATTCATTCTCTTCATAAAAAATAGGAGGTAGAACCAATAAAGATTTTTTTTTCAATTCATCCCTAGCCTCATTCAAAAATTGTTTTTGATTCAATCCGTAGGAATCAATAGAAAAGGCAAATCCTTTATGATACACCAGATCCGGCTTGATTATTGATAGAGTTAATAGATTTGCCATTTCTTGACACACTGAAGTGTACTGTGTGTGGACCCCATACAGTGAAAGAGATAGACACAATGGTGGGAAATCTTAAGACAGACCGGGTTTAACAGAGCTGGACTGTCTAATACTATTAGATGCAGGTGATTTTAGATGTTTTTTATCATTTTATCCATGCATCCAATGGTGATAAACAGACCGACTCTGTTGGACTCGGTCTGTTTTAGAATCACCCACACAATAGTACACCTTGGAGTAACACTCCCGGTGTACCATAGAATTATCCGAATCTCCGGGAGTGTTGAAGATTTCGCCAGCGAATGAGTATTAATGTTGGCATGTGTGTTTAGTTTCGACCACCACGGCATTATCAACTTCTGCTTCCGATTTCTCGACCCTCCTATCCCAAAGCCAAATTGAGCCCTTTTCGTAGTGCAAAGAGGTATGCTACCATGATACTATGAGCTCCTCAATTCCAACTAAAACCATTTAACATTCTCGTCCTAAGGATGCCACCCGCTGCTTGCAATTGGATGATTTTGTATTAATTTTTCGGGAGTCGAAAGTCACTTGTGAATCAATAACACCTTGTTATTTATCAGCTTAACCAAAAGAAACAAAATTCTAAGTTCTCAAATATTATTAATCTTTAAAAGTACAAATGAAGTCAATAGTGTCTTAAATATCTCCCGAATCATGATAAAATATAAAAAAGGGATAATTACACTCACACCCCCTTAATGATGGGGTAATCACACAAATCTTCCCTCACTAATTGAAAATTACATAAGATGTGTTTTTGTAATTGTCAATTAGTGAGGAAAGGTTTATATAATTACCCCATCATTGAGGGGGTGTGAGTGTAATTATCCCTAAAAAAAAATATTCAAAGCTAACAGTTCTAGTAGACATGAAAAGCAACTAGGTTCGATCTCCTTTTATGGGGATATGACACTCCAAGCATTTATTTTAATTAAGAACTTATATTTATTTTTTTATGTTTATTTATAACTGTTGACAAGTTTATTCTCTGATTCTATCAAGGCAAAACAACCAAATAATTCTTGATGCAGCAATTGTGAATTTAGTGGACTAAATTAGAATATTTAAAGTGCTTTGCTCTAGGTAGTTTAGGGTGGACGCTGAACTCTGAGAACACACCTCCAAATATGAGTATTTGGAATGGGCAAGCAAAAAGTATCGGCAAAAAGTATCGGCAAAAAGAAACCCGCACAAAACAGCTCGTCTTGTGTTACAGAACTCTACTTAGGTGAAATCCATAATAAATTGGATAGATTCCATAATAAATTTGATAGATTTGTCAATAAACTTCCAATGAACGATGTCGAGAATCTGTAGTACACGAGGTTTTCTGCTCACAAACGTTTCAGGTTCATAAGAGTGGTTACAAAACCGGTTTAGGTCCTTTTACTTTTAGTTACCCTGCTCGATAGGCACAATTACGATTGTCAATGTTAGGCTTGTTTCGGCACATAGATGAGGCCTCGGTGGACTTCATAATTTAAAGGATGATGTTTAGCATGTTTATAATTGAATGAAGGTTGTAGAGCTTTTACCCTGAGTTAGAGGGAGCCCTTCCAAAATGTCTCGGCGTGAACCGAGGCCTAAGAAGGGGTGGACTGCGGAGGGTTGGAAATAGTTTTCAACCAGCAATTGACGCGCCTTAGTTAGAACCTCACTAGGTGCGTCATTGGCCCAAACGCAAACATAAGGTTTAATGTTAGAGCAGCTGCCATTTTATGCTCCATCACTGGTGTAGGTAGCTTGATCAATTCTCTGTGTGGGGGTATGCATTGAATAGCAAGCCATCATACAAGTACTAGTCAAAGAACATGGTTCAAAGTTGAGGTACCGGTGATAATATCAGCATGTGTTGCCTCATATCGATTGCAGCATATCGGAAATGCATAATAGGATTGCTAAATGTAGTCTAAAAATTATAGGAAACAAAAACTTCCAATTAATTGGTATGTTGTAAAAGAGAATATTGCATTAGATATATAAATAAATTAAAGATAATGATATTATCGAACCTAAATTTGTAATGGAAAAGATTTAATTGATAACTATATCATAACTTTAAATATATCCCAAAGCATACACATAAAAAATAAATGAGAATTTTACTATTCGCAACAACATTCGAGATTTCCAATATTATTCGTTATTATCAATGATAATATCTCGATATGACTGATAATATCATTATATTGGAGAGGAGATATCATCCGATGTTACTGAATAATATCGGCAATACATATAACCACGGAATATACCGAATATAGTTCAATATTATCGAATCAACAAAAGAGGATCCGGATACCGACCGATATTATCCAATATTTTCAAATATGATCATGAATCCAAAAGGGGAAAAGAGGTTTATAACAATGGAAATTTTGTATTCACACCCACCTGTGAAGCTGTAAAGAGTATTATTTGATTGAAAGGGAAAATAACAAAATTCAGACTTGATTGTTGGGGCCTTGGAAAAGGACCCTCCAAAAAATGGCGTATGCTGCTTGAATTGCGACGAGCACACGATATTCTTTAGTAAAAGGCGAAAGAATAGTTCGCTTTGTGCTCAACGCGCAGCTGCATTATTTTTCTAAAGGGTTGCCCATCTAAATTTATATAGAGGAGTGCCCACTTGGGTTGTATTTGTTTTCCATGTGGGATAGGAATAGAGATGGGAACTCGCCTATTCTCGTTCCAACAGCACCAGACTTTGTAACTAAAATACAATAAACATGATTGCTCAGATCATCTTATAATTGAGATGAGATTTTGAGAGAAGTTGATCTAAAAGAACTGCCATATTTCTTATAGCATTTTCTTTTCAGAATTTCTACAGTCTCCCTTGCACTTTCCAGAATCAAATTTAAAAGAACAGAAATAAGAATTCCATTATAATTAGACAAGTATTGGGCAGGGCGAATGCAGGCCCCCTCTACCACAAATTTGATGTAGGCTCGACCACTTGGGCCGACCATAGGCGAGCGCCCTTCGCAAGTGCAATGGAGGTCGCCAACCTAGGCCATGAGCCTTGTTGATCACCCAACGACCATGTCCAAGTATATGTAGCTCATATAAATTTCTTGCCTTTATGTAACAAGAGTTCATATACTCGAACTTCTCCTATCATATTACATGCATAGTCATTTCCAATCCAACGATCAAACCACGATGATGTGATATCCCCATTGCCAAAGATTAACCACAGTTGCCCTAGACATAAGAATAACATCATCTGCCAAAATAAATGCGACAAGTGAGACCCCTCTTTACACACCGCGATAGGCTGTCAAAGCTGTTCGAAGGGCCATAAGATGAACATTTCGTATATGATGCAAACATTGCAACGCCACAATTTTTTATTAGTCAGATAAATCACAAATAAAATTATGTTTATCATGAAGAACAAATCTACTTCCTACACCGAATGTTGGTAGAACCTCAGTTTATCACATATTTAAGTGTTTTGCCAGTCAGTGAAACCGTACTCTCAAATAGTATCACGGGCTGTCTTTTTTGCAGCTTTTGTTGCTGCTGGAATTGTGTGGTATGGTTCAAGACCTCGTAATAAACCTCATCATTTCCATATTGCATCCTGCACGAAACATCATTCAAATGATTACATTTGTCATCAATGTCTAAGCTTATAACTTACATCGTATAGAATTTTCCTTGAGAAAAATATATCGATCTCATGAAGTTACAAGGAGAGAAACAAAGCTTGCATGTTCGGACTAAGAAGAATTCTCTAATCAAAGCAATGGACACAAAAAATTTATCTTCTCAAAAGTTGGCCAGAAAATTGGTCTCAAACTTAATGATAAAGAGCCGGGTGGCAGGAAAGGTTAGGTTTTCACTTGCTGATGGAAAAAAAGGAAAATGCAAAGTCAAAAGGCACTACATTTTACGAGATCCGCAAGGATTACAGGAAATAAAGCTCAGACACAAGCTAACAATTTCACAGGACTGGAAGATAGTATTTAGAAACATCCTCAACTATTATCTAACTTTATTTGACCATAGTTACGTGAAGCTAGACCGGTGTCTTCCTAAATCTCGGACAAATATGCGTATTCCCATATGAAAGTAAACGGCAAGATCATAATTAATAATATCGCGAGTTGTCATGAAGTATTGAACTAGTGGTTAAAAGCAAATTAAAATTTCTCTCCCAGGCTGAGCAAATTAAATCATCTTTTTTTTGCTTCTATCCTCGTAAGCTCATCTCATGAGTGATTCATAGGGAGTATAATCCCTACCACAAATGAATGGTGAACACATGGGTCCCACCACATGGATGAATGTGATTGTCGGGGAGTGTTCTGGGAGCTCCTACGAATAAACCTAGGTAACCAAATCAGTCGTGGCCATCTCTTATCTTGATTACTAACTGTAGTTAATTAAGTAGACCTGACGTCAGACTTTCACCTAGATTAAGTCGCGTTCCGTTATTCCGTATAAAAAGGTTAGCACTTATGTAGAAAATAGAGAAAATTTTCCAATCACAACAGCAGAATGGTGAAAAAATCCACTGTAGAATCAGCACTAAAACCAAAGAGCAACTTATCGAATAAGAAAGCAAGTACAGCAAGGATCACCACAAAAGGTAGTTTTAAAACAAAATTCACACACAGATGGTGATATTTGACACCCTAGGATTTTGACATGAATATTCAGGATATATTATTACTTAATGCACACTATCCCTAATTATTATTACTTCAACTTAATACTGAACCACAGAAGTCCTCATGCTGTTGAAGACTTTTGGTGGTCTAAGCTCCAAAAAAATCTAAGTAATCCTGATTCATATCTCCCCGTCCTCTAATCTTTATAGACCTAAATGCAAGTACTCATATGAATGATTATTAAATTTGTTATTTGAGACTCTTGATAGATGCAATCTGTGGCAACCAGCCAGGCAATCATTTACGCCATCAGCCATCATCACTCCTTTGCATGAAACATCAATAGAAAATTCAGCTTAAATGACAGGACAACCAATTCTTCTGTACCTTTTACCACCATACAATAAATTTAGAGGCGAATAAAAAAAATTTCAAAAAAACAAAAATATCATAGAATAAGTAGGAGAGGGACTAAGCCATACGTTCAATTGGATAATCACCATTGTGTCTCCCGTTATGAGTTCTGGGCTCTGGCGCATAGCTGATGTTGACAAGGTTGCCCTTCCAACACTGCTTACATATGCATTTGTTATTGAATATAACTTGAGAAGCCATGGATAAGAGAGAGTGGATACATTATGATCAAAATATGGTTCCCTAAAAGAACAACGAAAGACATTTATCTTTAAAAGGGAACTATATGTTTGATATGTTCATGCTCAACAATATTCTAAGAATATAACCATTTGATCATAAACTCCATAAAACAACATTAATACTGGCAGCAATATGCATAGGACACCTAAACCACACATTGGAAATTAGTTTCATTACAGTGCTGGAAAAAATATTGGATACATAAACGACAACAATCTGGAAATGTATCTCAAAGAAATAGACATTTCTGTGTTTAAATGTATAGACAAGCATCTGCTTTTTATTTGTATCTCATTGTGGGGAGAGCGTTACAGAAAACCAACTTGTGAATACCCGAATCAAATTCTGATGCTAGAATTACGAGAATTATCTTCAAATTCATATAGAAGTTTTCTGTATGTATGCCCATCAACGAGGTTCTTCTCTTGAAACTCCTCCAACAACCTCAAAGCATCTCCAATCCTTCTTTGTCGGGCTATTTCATCAAGCACTGTCCTATATGTGATGAAATCAGCTACCCTTTGCTTTTCAGCCATCTCCCACAAGTATTTCACTGCTTCATCGACTTCTCCCTCAAGAGCCAAAGAGTTCACAAGTGAGTTATACGATATACTACTAGGCAAAAACCCGCTTTTCTTCATTCTATCACAAAGTTCCCTTGCGTTCTTCGTTCGGCCTTGTGCACACAACCCGTGAATCAAATAATCATATGAATATGAGTTTGGTTGGCAATTATAAACATTCCCCATTTGATGAAATACTCTAAGGGCGTCGTTGACATGAAGAGAAAGCACATATCCTTTGATCATAGAATTCAAGCAAAAAACATCAGGCTCCACACCATCCTCAACCATTTGCTTAAACAAGCACCTAATAGTCTCCATATACATATGATTAATATATGAATTCTTTCCCCGACTCAAAAGCGCTGCAAATAATATGTTATAAGTTCTTATCGACGGCCTACAATCCAATTTCCTACAACCACACATATGCTTAAATATATTCACAGCTCTAATCAATTTCCTAGCTTCAGTGAAATAATAAATCATACTATTATAAAGAGGCTCCGAGGCAATAGAAGGAATCGCTAGCACCTGGTTGACGATAACATCCATTTCGTCGAACATTTTAGCCGCGCCAAGCTTCTTGATTGTAATGTGATATGTAAGCACATTGTGCCTGAACCTGTGCTGTTGAGAAGCCCAATTGAAAAGCTCCAAACAAATTAAGGGATCGTTTTGTAAGGCTATTACATTATGAAGCTCTTCAGGAGTGAATCTAGGTGGGAGTTGGGATATAGTTCTTTGAAAAATTGCTTCATTAAGAACAGGTTTTGCAGCCGCTTTCGCTCTTTTGTTAATTCTCTTTCGCAAAGATCTTGATATGGGCCCTTTATATATTCTTGAGGAATAGAATGAAACCCACGAATGTCTGCAAAAAATTGCATTTTTAGGGTGTTTACCATGAAATCGAAAGAGGGTTGTTGATGAATTGGAAGGAGTGGCTGAATTTGATGAAGAGATTTGAGTTTGTGAGAGTGTTAAGTGTAAGATATGATAAATAGGGTTCTTATTGAAGTGAAACTGTTGGAATTGATTTCTGGGTAGAATGAACATGTTAAATGATGAATTAGGGGGTACAAAAATCACATGGATGATGAGTTTATTGGAGGTTGTGAAGTATGAGCATTCATTTGATGGGTTGGAGATTTAAAGGTGGTCGGAATTGACGGTGGCAGTTGACGGTGGGAGGGGGCTGGAGGTGGTGGTGGAGACGGGAGTGGGGAGGTGAACGTTTTAGGCGTAGGCGTTTGATGAAATTCTCGTTTTTTTAAAAAAAAAAGGAAGAGGAATACCTAGCCAAACAAATTTGGGATAAGATGTAATTTTGAGCCATAACTTATAAAAGATGGAAGAGTCATAGCTTCATGAGGGTGGATTGATAGGTATAATTATGAATCATAAAAAAGGTAAAAACTTTTTTCTCTCTCTGCTTGGGAGTCTCTCACCTCTGGGTTTTAGGGTTTTTCTCTTCTCATCAAAATTGGGGCTAATTTGGAGTGTACACACGAGAGTTTTTTAAACCTTTCTGATTGGATTTCCACGATACTCTTCAAGGTCTTGCTCAATGGAGCTGCTGCGATACAGTTTGGTTAGCACTCGTCGTCTTATTAACAATGAAGGGATGATTTCTTGACTCAAGATTGTTTGCAACTCGTTGTCCCCTGTTTTTCTTTGAACTTTTTTGCTTGTCTTTCTCTTTAAACTCTTCCCTCTTTTCGATTTCCTTTCTTTGTTGGTGTTTTGTCTCGGGTTTTCTCTTGTTTGCAGGCTAATCCAGGCTCTAGCTGATTTCTCGCCCCGGTAATTTTGGAATACTCGGATTTTTGCTCTCGGACATTTCAGTGGGAGGCATGGAGGCAGCGATTCGTCGAATGGAAAAGGGGCTAGCTCTTACGGACAGGGAGGCTAAGAAAGTTGTTATTTCTCCAGATATTTGGCAGAAAGGACTTAAGGTAAAGGAACTAGTTTTAATAGGCAGATTGTTGGGCAAACGCAGATTGAATATGGCAGCTTTCAAAGACACCTTAATTCACTCGTTTAAACCGGTGCGTGGAATGGAAATCCAACGCATTGAGAGTGATCTATTTTTGTTTGTCTTTAATCATAGCCTAGATATGGACAGAGTTCTGGAAGAAAGACCTTGGAATTATGAAAATGAGATGTTGGTTCTTAAAGAGTTAAATGAGAATGACGATCCAATTTCAGCTAATTTAGATTGGTCGGATATGTTTGTCCGAGTGCAAGGCCTACCCATAGGCAAAATGACAGAGGAATTTGGGTCGATTATCGGGAATAGTATTGAGGATGTTTGTTGCTATGGATGAAAGTCGAAGTGGAATTCTGTGGGGGGCAACATTACGCATTAGAGTCAGCATTAATATCACCAAGCCCCTACCCCGCTTCCTGACACTTAGCAGCCCCACGGGGGATGAAATCAACTTATCTTTCGCTTATGAAAAATTGCCTACCTTCTGTTATCTCTGTGGGGTGCTTGGCCATATTCATGATCGTTGTGAAGTGCTATATTCAGACTTCTTTGTTAATCCGGGATTAAAGCTTCCATTTGGGGATTGGATGCGGGCGACATTTCGCAAAACTCCTTCACATAGCTATAATGCATACTCTACATCCAGTGGTAATCTCAGCTCGCGAGAGAATAATCAGTCGAGAGGCTCAGCAATTTGGGGCAGTAATCGACCAAAAAACCCACCACAAGAACATAAACAACTGGACCCTCATGCAACTGATCGCACAAAAGACCTACCCCACTCAACATCACCCTATCGTCCACCTTCCCTCCGATTATCCAGTTCACCTCCCCTCTGCCCGGCATTACCTCAACCTAACATTGTCGAGTCAGAAGGAGATTCTGAATCAATCCAATCTCGTGCACCTATTATGTATGAACCTGAGATTGTGGCTACACCCAAATTTGATTGAGAACCAATTTCCCGTGGCTATGCCCCCTTTGCAAACTCCCAAATCACCCCCATTACAATTGGCCATTGGTTCACAATTAAATCTGAATCAAAATAATACCACTTCCAGCACCCCAACCACTTACATGCTCACCTTCCCTCCTGTACTCCTTACCCAAAACTCACTGCTTAATGTCACTTCACCTACAGTCCAGCCACCTCAACCTACTCTCATTCCCCCCGGCTCACCGTCAGTGATCAACCCGATTTTGATCAACATCCCTCTCCATATCTCATCCTCACCAACTCGAAAAATTAAACATCCTCCTACTAGACGTAAGATCTCTAAAGCTAAGCGTAAGTTGTCCCCGGTGAAGCTTAATAGGAAAATGTTGAAATTGACTGAAATTCCGGTGGAAGATTATAACATCGTTTCGAAAACCACTTGTCCTGATAGTATGGTTGAAGATGGCTCGACGGAGGCTGCGGAGCAGCCCCGCAGGGATCAATGAGTCTCCTTGTTTGGAATTGTCAAGGCTTGGGGGGGTGTCGGGGCAGTTCATTTTTTGGTGGAACTCGTTCGTTTCCACAACCCCTCGTTAGTTTTCCTTTCAGAAACCAAATGTAAGAAAAAGTACATTAAAAGATTGAAGAGCAGACTTAATATGAATGGAGTTAATGTCGATTCAGTGGGTATCGGTGGCGGGTTAGCATTACTGTGGGATAAACGGTGTGATGTGGTCCTCCAATCTATGTCTTCGTCTCATATTGATTCTAAGGTTTATTTGAGTGATGATGCACAATTCTGGAGATTTACGGGGTTTTACGGTAATCCGGTTACAGGGCTTCAGAAAGAATCTTGGCGTCTGATGGAACATTTAAGCAGACAGGGTAATTCTAGATGGTTAATTGCAGGGGATTTTAATGAAATTATGTCCTCGGATGAAAAGGATGGTTGTCGACCCCGCCCATTATAGCAGATGAGGAACTTCAGGGAAGCGCTAGATAGGGCAGATTTACATGACCTCGACTTCCACGGGGATAAACTCACATGGAGTAATAATTGGGAGGCCCCGAACACGGTTCGATTGAGAATTGATAGGGCTTGTGGTAACTCTGCTTGGGTGAATTCTTACCCTGATACGAAGGTTTCACATCTCCCTACGAGTTCTTCAGACCATTGTGTACTTCATATTCAGCTTGTTCCACCGAAAATTCCTACCCAACCAAAAAAAAAGAGACGGTTCAGATTTGAGGCAGCGTGGTTGCATTCAAGCGAGTGCGAGAGAGTCATTAGAGATGCTTGGAAATCAGATTCTACTCTCGATGAGACTAATCTTGCTTGGAACAATATAAAAAATTGTAGGCTCGGGTTACTAAACTGGAACCGAATGGGAGTTGGTGACAAAAAGAAGCGCATCAACGAGTTGGAAGAGCAGTTAGTTGCAATTAGAAAGGGTGTGATCATGGCAACAACGAAGCATTCTGAGGCCCTTATGAAAAATGATCTTGAGGAACTTAGAGCACAAGAGGAAACTCAATGGATGCAACAGAGCAGAGCCTTGTGGATGAAAGACGGAGACAGAAATACCCAATTATTTCACTCATGTGCGACAGAAAGGAGGCGACGAAATTCAATTCTTAAACTCAAAGATGAGGTGGGAAATTGGCAGGATAGGGAGGGTGAGGTTCAGAACATTATTCTGAGATACTTTCGTGCGATCTTTACCTCTGTGCAGCCCACTGATAATGATCTTGAAGAGGTGTTACGAGATGTGAATTCCAAAGTTACCGAGGAGATGAACTCTGCCATGTGCCGTGATTATACTGCAGACGAGGTAGCTTTCTCCCTTTCTCTTATGCATCCCCTCAAATCCCCTGGCCCTGATGGAATGTCCCCCGTTTTTTACCAAAAATTTTGGCATATTGTTGGCCATGATATCACGCGATGTGTTCTCAAACTTCTTAATGATAAAATCTTTATGCCTAAGATGAATCTTACCCATATTGTTTTGATCCCTAAGTGTGAACAACCCGAGACTGTGGCTCATTTTCGTCCTATTAGTTTATGTAATGTCGTCTACAAATTGGCCTCCAAAACTATTGCTAATAGGATTAAGCCTTTTTTGAACAGTATCATCTCGGAGACCCAATCAGCTTTTGTCCCGGGTCGTCTGATTTCTGACAACATCTTAGTGTCATACGAGATTAATCACTTTCTGAAAAATAAAACTTCGGGTCATGACGACTATGTTGCGATTAAGCTTGATATGCCTATGATAGGGTCGAGTGGGTCTTCATCGAAAAGGTTCTTGTGAGGTTAGGGTTTCACCGGGATATTATTGATCTTATCATGATTTGTATTACTTCTGTCTCATACTCAGTGATGCTTACAGGAACTCAATTTGGTTACTTACTACCTCAAAGGGGAATCCGTCAAAGAGACCCCTTATCGCCTTACCTGTTTCTTTTTGTAGCAGAGATCTTGAGTTGTATGGTGCAGGTTGAAGAACGGAGAGGTGTTATTAGAGGGGTGGCAATTTCTAGACATGCGCCAAGAATCTCACATCTTCTCTTCGCGGATGATACTGTTATTTATATGCAAGCGACGGAGGCGGCTTTCCAAAGCATTCAAGATATCCTTCAGAAGTTTGAGTCGGCCTCGGGTCAACAGATTAATTTGGATAAGTCTTCTATGGTCTTCAGCAAAATACACCGATGGATGTTAGGGATTCGTTGGCGGGATTTTTGGGTGTCGAGGTAGTCGAGAAACATGATAAATATCTCAGGTTACCTTCGGTGATGGGCAAGTCAAAATGCGAGGTTTTTGCTTCTATTCGGGATAAGGTGATTGCGAGATTTCAGTCTTGGAATGCTAAGTTTCTGTCCCAGGCGGGTAAAGAAGTCCTTCTCAAAGCAGTTGTCCAGGCGATTCCCACTTATGCTATGTCATGTTTCAAACTACCTGAAACTCTTCTGAGCGAGATTGAATCTAGTATGGCTAACTTTTGGTGGCACCACAAGGACACAAGAAAGACCCATTGGATCGCTTGGGATAAACTTTGTCGGGATAAATGTGAGGGAGGTGTGGGGTTTCGAGCTCTTAGGGATTTCAATATTGCGATGTTGGCTAAACAAGGTTGGAGGATTATCCAAAACCCGGAGTGTCTGATGGCTAGAGTCTTCCGAGCAAAATACTTTTATGGAACTTCTTTTTTTGAGGCAGATTTGGGTTCCAATCCGTCGTTTACTTGGAGAAGCATTATGTCGGCTCAAGAGCTTTTGTTTGAGGGGGTTAGATGGCAAGTAGGTAACGGCAACAAACTCAGAATTTGGACCTCCCGGTGGCTGCCTAGACCAGGGGACTTTTGTGTTCATACCATCCAGAACACTCTGCCTATTGATGCTAAAGTGAGACAATTAATTGACCCGAACACAGACTGGTGGGATAACAACCTGTTAGATGAAATTTTTGAGTCGGATGATGCTCAAATTATTCGTCGGATTCCTCTAGGCCCGCCTAATTTCGAGGACTGCATTGTTTGGCTCTACACTAAGAATGGTCAATTTGCTATGCGCAACGCCTACCGTCTAGCTCGGGATTTTAGAATGCGTTTTGCCCCGACTTCTTCGACCCAACCATACATTGCTGCTAATCTGAAAGCGTGGGACTTCATTTGGCGTGCTAAGATCCCGCCTAAGGTAAAAAAATTTGGTTGGAAAGCCTGTCTTAATGCGCTGCCTACAGGTTCTAATTTACTGAAACGAAAAATTGATGTCCCTGGCTCTTGTCCGTTTTGCCAACTAGATCGTGAGGATATTGGCCATACTCTTTTCTCTTGTCCATTTTCTCGTCAAGTTTGGGCCTTATCTAATATTCCGTGGTCTGCCTTAGCTATGTGGGGAGGTGATATCTTATCTTGGTTTCGAGAGTTGCATTTAGCATTGGAACCAGATCATTATCATTTCTTCTTGGTTATTTGTTGGTTCTTGTGGTACAACCGTAATACGTTACTCATGGATAACTGTTCTCTTGACCCAGATGGTTTAGTTTGTTCAGCTAAGGCCTTTCTGCACTCTTTCCAAGAAGCTTTAGTCCCGAATCCTTCGATTGTGTGCTCTGTTTCTGCTGGATCTTGGGCTGCGCTGAGAGATGTCTGTTTTAAAGTTAATTTTGATGGAGCTTTTTCAGAAACTTTTGGTTGTATGGGTGTTGGGGCGGTTGGCAGAGATTTTTCGGGTTCTTGTGTGGCTTGGAGTTGTCGTCGGTTGGCTTTTGTTACATCTCCGGATCATGTCGAGGCTTTGGCTGTGGTTGAAGCTATCCATTTGGCTCGTAGAGAAGGGTGGAACAAAGTTGTTGTGGAAGGGGACTGCCTTAATATCATTAACAAACTTCGCAGCTCGAATAGAGACCTTTCGCCTCTTGGGGCTATCTGCCAAGAGGCTCGTTCTTTTGCATTGTCTTTTTCTTCGCTTTCTTTTTCCTTCGTTAAGCGATTAGGTAATGTAGTTGCTCATTCTCTTGCTAGAGCAGCGGTGGTAATTCAAGAGCCTGTTCTTGAGTTACCGGCCCAAACTCTCGACCTTCTTTTGTCTGATTCCTTGCTTTCTAAGTAATATATCTTATCGTTTCCTTTCAAAAAAAAAATTATGAATCATAAAAATTATCTAGCTCCGTAAAATTCTGCTCAATCTAATTTTATAAAAGAGGGGAGAGTCATAATTTGTATCCGTTTAAATTCAAAATCAGAACATCTCATATAAAGTGTGAGATGTATGTCACTAGACCAATAAGTATTGGAATTATCTTTTTTAATTAATTTAGTTAAGGCATAAGGGTAAAAAGCTATGATGTACGGATACTTTTAAAAATAACATGACGCAGTAATGGATACTTGGGGGATACAATACCAGTGAGATACTCCTCGAATACATATTAGATACGCCACGTGGCGTATCAAAAAATAAAAAATAAAAAAATTATGAATATTGTGTCCAGAACATGTCCGAAACGTGTCCAAACCAAAAAATTGACAAAAACATCATTGCTCCCAATAAAAATGGTCGTAGTTTTGTGGTATATGATAAAGGTAACAATGCAAAGATTAGTCGTCGTAACGATGGCGGATTAGTTAAAGACAATTTGATATTAAGATGAAAAAATAGATGGATATGAAAGTGGGAATATGACATGATCAATGACAAATACCATTGATAATTTTGAGAGACCGTGGATAAATGCAACGGCACACTAAAAATTCCAATAATTACATTTAGAATTAGATTTTGAGAGACAGTGGATAATTTTGAGGGGCAGTCGTATCATCGTCATGTTGTATCCTAAAATTTTGAAAAAATTATGTCAACGTATTCATATTGTATCGTATCGTATCCGTGTCGTCGTATCCATAACCATGCAATCTAGGTAAAAAGTAATCGGAAATTTCATTTTTATCCCTTCAACTTGGAGAGGACAACTGAGTGGGGGTATGAGCCGAATATTACAAAATTTATGACCAGCTCCATTTAGCTTTCTTAATATTGGGACACATCCCTGAATCCGGCCCCGCCCATGCCCCGCTGGGTACTGACCCGTGAAACTTCTCTTTTTCGTACAAAATCTAAAAGGGGCAGATGGCAAATTGAAAGTCTTCATAAAGTTATAAACAAAAGCTTCTATTTGGCGAGCATATTGACCTCAATTTTGAAATTAAAAAGATTTGAATAGTTGGGAGATGGAAATAGGAATGGTTGAATTTTACAAGTGTGGGCTGAGGGCCCCAATTTTTGCTCGTCAACGGCGTGGGAGGGAGAGCGGCAGCGATCACGAGGAACAGAGTGAGGGTTTGCATTTTATCATAAATTAGAAATTAGAATTGCTGATTTGCTGCAGCATATTACACTACTACTTGAAAAAGCAATTGTCTCATTTTTCGGGTCTTAACTACTATATATTTATTAAAATTTTATTAATATTTATAAATACTAAATAATAACTAATGATATTTTAAAATAAAAAATATATATATAAGAAGACAATTGAAGCGGGTTCGAGTCCGGGTTTTGGTTCTCCTAGATTCGTTGCTTGCTCGGGACTAGAACCTTAATACTCGGATTTAGACCTGGACCTAACCCTGTTTAATTAGACTCGTTCCCGAACTCATTGTCATCCAAACTATTAGCTCAATTTTTAAAGTCAATCTCAATTTTAGAAGACAATTCCTAGAAGTTTCTTGACATTAATTTTTACATGAAAGATTCACAAAAGTATTTTCCAATATAAAATACATGCTCCAATAATTTCTCATTCGAAAAAATCAATAATTTAAGGATTTTAACTAGTGGATCAAAATATTCTTGATTTTAACTAGTGGATCAAAACCTCTGAGTCTAGTGGTATCCACCTTTCACTTTATGTGAGATGTTTTGAGTTCAAATCCAAATTATCACAAGTTGTGACTCTCTCCTCCTTTGTGGAACTAAATAGAGTCTTTATGACTCAGGATTATGACTGTCAACTCGGGTTTGTCGGGTTTAATATTTAGAGTATCCTCTTTGTCTTGAATTAAAAAAAATATTCTTGATTTCCTAAGTTAAGAGTTAACCAAATCTTATTCTTATATAAACATGTGATTTTATTTCCATTTTATTATAATTAAAGATTGTGGAGTTTGTGACTGGTCAGAAATTTTGTAAGCATGATGTGATATAGAGGTCAGGTCTTTAATTTTTGGAAGTACTAGATTGCCATGATCCACTTAGGGTCAGGTGAATCATTTATGTAAGATAACTCTATATCATATCGATCGAGTTCAATGGTTCAAATGCGTATTGTGACTATCTCTTTTATACAAATGTGTTAGGAGACCACACACAACACATCTTATTGTGAGAAAGATATAAACACTAAAACGATTGAATTTGGTCTAACATAGACTTTTCCGTTTATGTAGGCACATATTCTCCATATTTGATGATTTGTAGATGCCTTATTTATGATTGTTCCAGCTATATGTTGTTTGGATTGCATGTTTAGGAAAATAATTAAAGAAAGGACCTTGTATTTCCCTTTTTGAATTCCCTCTAAATCCAAAATATTAAGTCACTATGGACATTGAGAATGCATGGGAGATGTCGGGCTTGGTTCATCAACCCTGAGTCGTGTGATAGATCTTGTAAGGTAATTTGCAATCATCACTAAATATATAAGGATGCCTAATGAGCCAGACTTGTCTAAGTGTTTCCATGAGTCGTAACATACTAGATCGATTGGTTGACCATGGATATTCAATAGGCCCAAGTTAACATTAAGTACCGTGAGAGATAATAAAATTTGCGTACATGAAAAAAAAAGAGGCAATATATCTTGATAACAACATAATATTGCAGAATGCCGGTGAGCCTACTAATTGGATTTGTCATACGAGCTCATAAAATAGAAGTTTATGATAGACTGTTGTTAATTTTGAGTTCATTAACTTACCTTTCCTCGGGTTGTCATCATGGGGTAATAGAACTTGATTAAAATATTCTATCAAAAAAAAAAAAAAACTTGATTAAAATAGTGAAAGCACACGTATAATTTATAACATAATTAAACATGAGAATTAGAATTCGTTAGTAAATTCAATGCTTATTAATTTGCCATGTTTGTAGATCAAATGAAAATAAATGAGAATCCACTCTCATCAATCGTTGAATCAAACTAAGGGGTCCTAAGTCCCAACTATAAAAATTATTGGCACTTATACCCAGAAATGAAATCCATGGTTATGTCATTGGCACAATTAGATTTGATGAAGGTCAATTTTATCTTAGATTCAAATGATTGTTTTGTAAAGGGAGTAATATTCCTAGTTTCAATTACTTCGTGTTTAAAACTTGTAAGTGCTTTTCTAGATGTTCTAATATTTGTAGATATTTTGTAGAAGAGAATAAATACTGCTTTCATGCTTTCGTTGGAAGTAGTTGGAGATGTATACATAGAACACACTATCTAATAGCACAACCACCACTAATGACCTTAAATTCACGTAGCTGCTTCGGTTCAGCAGCTCCAAGCTCATTGGAACAACGTTCATTCTACAATCTCCGCTACCTATTATATTGGCGTGTAGTTGCATCAATGTCCATCCTATTATATTGGCGTGTAGTTGCATCAATGTCCATCGAATCGAACCACATCACATCGACTGCCGAATGCAGGTGGGAAATCCCGTTATGAAACGCCTAGAAGTAAGCCCAACACACTGTGCTACTTCCTTCGCTAGCATATGTGCCACTTGATTGAACCGACCCGAATCCGGTGGAACAATACCTCACAGTAAAAACCCGGTTTAGCCTGTGAAGACCCAGTTTAGACTGTGACCAGACGGACCTAAAAGAGCTAAGCCCTGGACCAGACCACTTCACGTTGATACAACTGCTCAATAGTAGACCAGTATTAGAACCATCTCGAATAAATATGTAGACCAGTATTAGAGCCATCTCGACTAAATATGCAAAAATAAGTAGTACTGAAAAAACAATAACTCACAAGTAACCAGAATTATACACAACTTTCAGAAAGCTTAAATAGTTCAATTTAACCACTCAGCAAGAAAACACAAAACTCTAGAGCTGCCCAGTAAAAACTGAAGCACCTCAATCCACAGAATACAAATTCAAACTTCAAAAAAGGAAACCATGCAGTAGATTCTGCCACCGCCTGTCAAGTACCCAGTTCTGGGAATGACTACCCAACTCGCAAGGCAGAAAATTACAACACAAGTAAATTATCCGAACTAGTAAAGTAGTAGCACTGCTGACAATAAAGACTTTGTAGCAAATTTTATAGGAATAAAGTCCCTTAGCGCCATAACCAGCTCCTGAAACCTGCACAGTTCACTTGGCACCCTTCTTTGCTGCAGCCTTGGTAACCTTGGCCCCCGTTGGGTCTTTCTTCTCCACGCTCTTGATAACACCAACAGCCACCGTTTGACGCATATCACGCACAGCAAAACGACCAAGTGGTGGGTACTCTGAGAAAGTCTCCACAACCATGGGCTTGGTCGGAATCATCTTAATCATTCCAGCGTCACCATTCTTCAAAAATTTGGGCTCCTTCTCCAGCTCCTTACCAGATCGCCTGTCTATCTTGGTCACAAGTTCAGCAAACTTGACAGCAATGTGGGAAGTGTGACAGTCCAGCACTGGGGCATATCCCTGACCGATCTGACCAGGGTGGTTCATGATGATGACCTGGGCAGTGAAGTTGGCAGCTTCCTTTGCGGGATCATCCTTGGAGTTGGAAGCGACATAACCACGCTTGATATCCTTCACAGCAACGTTCTTCACGTTGAACCCAACATTGTCACCAGGAAGAGCCTCAGGCATGGACTCGTGGTGCATCTCAACAGACTTAACTTCAGTGGTCAAACCAGTGGGGCCGAATGTCACAACCATACCGGGCTTGATGATACCAGTTTCCACACGTCCGACTGGTACAGTACCAATACCTCCAATCTTGTACACATCCTGAAGTGGGAGACGGAGAGGCTTGTCTGATGGCCTCTTGGGCTCAGAAATCTGGTCAAGAGCCTCAAGAAGGGTTGGGCCCTTGTACCAGTCGAGGTTTGTAGACCTCTCAATCATGTTGTCTCCCTCAAAACCGGAAATGGGAACAAATGCAATTTTGTCAGGGTTGTATCCGACCTTCTTGAGGTAGGAGGACACTTCCTTCACAATTTCATCGTACCTAGCCTTGGAGTACTTTGGTGTGGTGGCATCCATCTGAATAACATCGGAACCATTGTGTTAGATATGGCAAGGATGAGAAATGAGGCAAATAGAGGAACATTCATAAAACTAAGTACTAGTTGTCAAACCTTGTTACAGCAGCAAATCATTTGCTTGACACCAAGAGTGAAAGCAAGCAATGCATGCTCACGGGTCTGACCATCCTTGGAGATACCAGCTTCGAAACCACCAGTGGTGGAGTCAATAATGAGGACGGCGCAGTCAGCCTGGGAGGTACCAGTAATCATGTTCTTGATAAAGTCACGATGTCCAGGAGCATCAATGACAGTGCAGTAGTACTTGGTGGTCTCAAACTTCCACAAGGCAATATCAATGGTAATACCACGTTCACGTTCAGCCTTGAGCTTGTCGAGCACCCAGGCGTACTTGAATGACCTCTTGTTCATCTCAGCAGCCTCCTTCTCAAACCTTTCAATCACACGCTTGTCAATACCACCAAGCTTGTAGATCAAGTGACCGGTGGTTGTCGACTTTCCAGAGTCGACATGGCCAATGACCACAATGCTAATGTGAATCTTCTCTTTCCCCATCCTTAACTTTGAAAAGACTACAGCATCAACAAAATAAGCATTGTCAAACTGCTGTAATTGCAATAAGGGGACAAAACCACACACTATAAATTCAACAAACAAATAAAATGAAAAATTTCATGAATAAGACTTCCCAAAAAATTTGTTCCGCAAAAATCAGTCAGAAATTTATCAATCACATACTAAAAATAATCAGTGATTCCACAAATAATCAGACAAAAATAATTGCCACAGATCAACAGAAACAAATATCTTACTAAAAACAATCAGTGATTCCACAAATAATCAAACTAAAAATAATTAGCACAGATCAACAGAAACAAATATTCTCAGCCGAATGAAATGAAATAACTCCTGTACAAATCGATCGACCTTTAATACTCTGATCCATAATTTATTACCTTTATTCTAATCGAAGTTCATAAAAGAGATCGGATAGTAGCATATAACCATCACATGATTCAAAACTATCGCGTAGATTAGTATCCTCGATTCAAACTAAAGATGCAGACATAATTCGTCAAGAATAAATCATCAATCTACGAAGATATCTAAACAAAATCCATGGAAAAACTACATAACTTGCGCACACAAAAAACATTTAACACATATACAGAATATAGAGATAGAATTCATTGCATAAACAATCAGATAGGTATATACAGGGAGAGAGAGATTGACCAGTAAATTAGTGAGTTGAGGAAGCTCTCAGGCGGCCGATTGTAGATAATGAGAATGAGCTTCCGAGTGGAAAATGAGTTTTATACTGGAGTTTGAAGAAGTAAAGGCGTGATTAGGGTTTCTGATGGGCCGTAGGATCACAATGATACCACGGATAGAAATGTGACGCGTTTTAAGTCAGCTGAGCGTTCCATCTGCTGTTCTGGTGTGCCCATACTTGGTTGCATGCTATGCACTATGTAGGTCAGGTCGGGTTCGATCGATTTTACGAGAAAAATCCAACAAGATATACGAGTTGATAAGATATCAAATTGAGATCGTATAATTTATTTTTTCCCAATCAAGGGATTTGGGTTGATTGGCTTTATGTATTTAGCTGGCGGATTGTCGGGTTATCGAATTATAATTATAATTTTTACAAACTTGCTTTTAGTTACAAATAATAAGTAATATATTAAATTACATACTTGTTATTGTACGTTTAACTAAAAAAAATTTGAGTTGGTGGGAAATACAAAAATAAGGAATGTTATTAAATAAAAATCATATTATCATGATCTAAAATGAGCGAAAACTTTAAAATATTAATAAAATAAAATTGTTTTATAATTTAACATCAATATATATATATATGTTTTTTTGTTATGAAAATAAAACTTTCATTTAAATCAAGTAAAAACAAGTGTTCAAACAAGCTAATTTGTTTGCTAAAATAAAAAACAAAATGTGTTATATGAACATGAATAAAACTGCAATTATTAGAGAGTATACATATGCATATATAGTTTTCAAAATTTAGTTTTAGTTTCTAACTATGGATACATATATTTGTATTGTATACATTAGCGGTCGAGTTGCAATTATCAAAAAAAAAAGAGTTGCGATTATCAAACTCATCATCCGACTTGAAAGTGTTGATCGGCTCGATTCGTATTTTTGAGTTGATGTCGCTGATCGGTCGATTAGTGCGTTTCGAACTGTTTGTGCGGGTTATGTACAGCCCTAACAAATAAAATCTTTTATTGCAAATCCTATTACATTTTCCTTTGCTAGATACCGGGAAAGAATGCAATTTGTTGAGCTTTTGATTTACTTAAGTTATCTATCTATATATATATATATACATATGTATCTATATATATATGTACAATTTAATTTTATTTAAGTCAAAAGTGTTATTAAAATCCATTAAATCCATTATGAGTATAAAGAAGAGATAATGTCTTTTATACTATTTCTTTACCGTTAAAATCCATTAAATCGCATAAATTGGGGTGATTCTATGTCACACCGGGTCTAATAGGACCGGTACATTATACACTATTGGATACAGGGACAAGATAGTAAAAATCACTCAAAATACTTGCATCCAATAGTGTTGAATAGACCGGCTCTATTAGGCCCGATCTATTCTAGAATTTCCCCATAAACTGAAACTCTTTCTTAAAAAAAAGTCAATACAAGGTTCAATATTTTTCTTTTATTTTTAAATCTCATTGTGTTGTCATTGATTTGAACTCGAGTTTTAAAATACGGTTCAAGCTCGGCTTGGGCTCGATTATGAGAGCCGACTTGGACTCATTGACAAATGGACAGCCAAATATTTGGTATTTCTACGCTAAATCAAGTTCCATTGTCCGATAGTGCATTTTGTGTCAGCCTTTTTTCACACAAGTGTATGGGGGGACTACCATATAACACACCTTACTATTTGAGATAGATAGAGGATAAGCGCCAGATTGAGTGAGATATTATTTCTCATTTCTCATTTTTCTAAGAAAAAGTAAGAGAATTTATTTTTAAGGAAGTAGAAATATGATAGAGGAAGTGTGTTTGAATAAGTTTTTTTATTATAAAAAAAAATGTAATGATTAAGTATGATGTGATTTGTTTTTTTTGTAAAATAAGTTATTTATTTGTGAGAAGTTGGTATGGATGAGTTTTTATTTTCTAAGAAAAGTTAGACATATTTAAGTTAAACTCATTTGATAAGGTATCCAAAAATAGACAAAGTGGATTTTATTTTGTACCTAACGTCATTTTGAATCAAAATATGTGATTATTTTGATAACTTTGTTAAAATATTGACAGATAAATATATTTTAGTTATTTGGTGAGTTGTTTAATCATCAATAAAAAATCAGACTTTCCTGAAAAATGCGAGAGAAATGCCAATCAAATCTCAGTTTCAATGAAATTTGAGATTTTCTTTTTTTAGGGAAATTAAGTGTAACATTTCTTTGAAATATTTTTAGGAAATACCAAACAAATGCATTTCTTATTAAAAATAATTTCTGAAAAATCGAAAAATGGGATATACCATGTCATCCAATTGAGGCCTAAAACCACTTGACTTGGTCTAGAATAAAATATCCCTTAAGGATTTGTTTTATACACTATTTTTCATGCCTTAAATAAATATAAATAAATTCTTTTTTTCAAGGAAAAGCGGTAATTTATTTCATCTAATAATAAGTTTACAATCTTATCAAAAAAAAATAATAAGTTTACAATGTCAAGAACAATACAACTGAGACTGTATCGAACGATGTAGTAAAGAACAATTAAAGCACCAAATATCTAGATTCTTCAAGATAATAAATTTTAAGAACTAACAAACTAGCCCATGAAAATTCTTGTACAATTCCTATTCAAGGAGAAACGAAACTCTTATTCGAGAGAAAAAACATATTCTCATACGAGAGAGAAAATAAAATACTAAATAAAATATCTAAAACGCTGTATAAAAATTTGGGTCTTCATCTCGTCAGATCTGTTTCAGTCTTGTTAGATTCATATCGGTCTCTTCAGATTTGAAGATGTAATGTACAACTTAAAAAAAAGTGTTCAAATCTATGTTCCACAGACATGGACACTGCACGACACAAACACGGGACACGTCCATTCTTAAAGAATTAGGACATGGACACGGCTCGGACACACCTGCCCATATTTTATATATATATATATATATATAATATGTTATAAACTTATGAGTAATTAAGCACCTATTAGACAATAATCAACAATTCAACAACTTATTAATAACAACCTATATATATATATTCACTATTTATATATGAGCAATCTATTTTTACACAAAATAACAACTTATTAAAAACAGTGTTTTTGTAAACTATAAAGCTCCATTTATATATAATTACATATATATATATATAAATACATTTATATTAAAAATACATAAAAAATGCAAAAAATCAGCCCCGAAGTGTCCTGAACGTGTCCGAGCCGTGTCTGAATTTTATTTATTTATTTTAAATTCTGGGCACACTTTTGCCGTGCCCGACACGTCCCGTAGCCGTGTATGTGCCGTGTCCGTGTCCGCCGTGTGTCCGACACTGCACGAGGTGAATTTTCGGCGTGTCCGTGCATCATAGGTTCCAATCCAATCTGTCGACAATGGTGGTGTTGGTAACAGTGACAAAATAGATGACTGTTTCACCAAACTATTGCAATCGAAGGAAAATTAAAAAAAAAATTAGGATTTTAAATATAAATAAATTCTAAATACTCCCTTTTGCTAAAAAGAAAGAGAAATAAAAAATTCAAGATACTTCATCCTCCCAAAACACGCACAAAGTACAGTTCGCTTAGTACTTACGCAGGGGATGACAATGACATGGGCCCACCATGTTGAGTTGGACCCAACCAATGACAACATTATTAGTCACCGCCTCCACATTTGGCCGGCCACTTTCATTCGCTCCCACTCACCCTCATAAAGAACTTGAAAAAATTATTGACATACTGTATATGGTCGACTAGCCAGCCATATATATTCTCTATATTATTGAATTCGCCATACACTTTGTACCCTCAAATTATTTATTTTTTTGTATTTAATTTTTTAAGCTATCAAAGTAACAAAATAATATCTCACCTTTTTATGGCTTACTATGAGTTGATTTGAGAGATTATTTGTTACGTTTGATAGTTCGTGAATTTAATTGCGATAAAGTGAATAATTTAGGGGTACAAAGTATATTTCGCCCTTAAATTTAATAAGATATTTATATTCTATAATCAGTATTAATTACGACAATCCAACAAGTTGTGTCTTTACATTATTTTTTATTAACATTAAAAGAATATATGGAATAAAGTCTAATATGTACAACCAGTGATGAGTCATCATGGATTAATAATTTAGGGGGATCGAGCCATCACTACGTGAGAAAGTGCGAATAATTATTGCAACATGAAATTTAATTGACTTCAATTTTCAATGAACAAATGAAAATAACAAAAATTTAGTTATAATTTACTTTTATTCAAGAATGATATTAATTTCTAATTGTTTTAAATTCTCCTTGTGAAAAAATAGTGTAGAGTGATGAACGTTGTTCCTTTTATGACAAAAGATTTATCTACAAACCTTATCTAAGAGAAATTTGTTACTAATGAAAATAATCAAAATTTTACGTAGTTTTTATTTGAGCGTAAGTAGTTGCTCAATCAATTTATAGAGTAATTTTCTTCAGTCTTATTTTATTGTATATTTCAACGTAATCATGCAAATTACCTTTTTTTTAATTTTTATAATTTAGTATATATTAGCTCAAAAGGTATTTTCTTGTTATAGGAGTAAAGGAACAATTTTTTTTTATGATACATATGTGACACTACTTTTGTTGATTGAAAAATTTAAATTTTATATGCCTATTATTTATCAGTTGTACCAGGTTTTGAAATAAATTAGAGAATTACATTTGAAAATGAATTAGATTTATTTTTGAACAATTCAAATTGAAAGTCGTAATAAATGAATTGGAGGGTCAAGTAATATATAAATTTAGGATTTTTATATATTTTATTTGATACGGAAAGTTTTATATATAATATATATAAATATTTATAAATGTATTCCAATTTTAATAATAATCAAGTGCTCTACATGAAAACTAGGGGTAACAAATGAGTGGATCAGGTTGAACTGGGATTGGATGGAATCGGGTCTGTGCATAATGGATTGGATCCATGGTGGGTCTAAGTTGATGGATCCAAAATGGATCGGTTCCGGGTTGGGAACCTAGATAAAATTGAGATTTTGACTCAAAATTATTGTTATAATGAGGGAATTTTCAAACATTTGGAGAAAATTTAATTTTAAAAAAAAATAATCAAAATCCTAAAAAAACTACTTAAACTAT
This sequence comes from Buddleja alternifolia, assembly GCA_019426215.1. NCBI lineage: Eukaryota > Viridiplantae > Streptophyta > Magnoliopsida > Lamiales > Scrophulariaceae > Buddleja > Buddleja alternifolia. Next base: position 8,668,228 of record CM033391.1, on the reverse strand, counting down.
TAATTTGAAGATTTTGACTTTAAAAAAATAGAGGTGTTGGAGAATTTCATCGTCCACAATGCGAAATTAATCAATCAATCAATCCTAAAACCCTAACTCGTATAGATCATTGATTGATTCATCATCCACATGCGAAATTTCATATCTGGTTTTCGCTTATTTATTCACGAACTATACTTGATATGTGGTTGACTACTCACTTTATGGATTACATTTGGAAGAAGCCGAACCCGAATAGAAATCCCCCCTATAAATAAGACCACCAAGCTGCTAAGTTCAAAGCTCACTCATGAAAGCAATAACTCCACCATATTTGAAGATGAATTTGAACCCTCCCACTTATGTAATATGTTCCATCTATCTTGTAGGGTTTTGGATGCTCTTAGAGTAACCATGCCCACTAGAATTTAGGACCCTCATGTGAAATGGTATTACAGCAACTTGTAGCCTTAAAAAAAAAAAAAAAAAAAAAACTAAAAAAGAAGAGGCTTATGAATACCTGATGAAGGCTTTGACCAGTTAGCACAAGTAAATGGTTCCAATCCAATTTGTGACATGATTTAGCTGCAAAGTTGTCTTGTTAGAGGATTCGAGTTAAGAACAAAATCAACTTCATCTCAACCCCCAAAAAAAACCTCCCAACCCCGAATAGAACTTTTGGGGTTAACTATCTCTTGAAAATTATAATAACAATAATATTTTAAAAGTACTATTTTTTAAAAAAAAATCAAAAACGAAAAATCATACATGCTTAGCAGACTTATATATCATTTTATTTAAAGAAAATTACACTAACTATTTTTAGAAAATGAAAACAAATACCGAGTTTCAGTTTAATTTAGGAGCAATATTATAATTCAACGCCGATAAATCTAAATTAGTAAGTTGTCAAAAAAAGTATCAAACTAATTAGTAAATTAAAATAAATTGAAAGAAAATAAATATATGTAAGTTATAATAAAAAAATGAAACAAAAAATTAACGGAAGTTATTCGTATGTGGGTTGAATGTAAGATTTTATTATAAGAGAGATGTTTGTACATATGATCCCAGTAAAGCGGACTACACTATAATTACACTAAATAAGGAGGGTGTTACTGTGATTAACCCATTTAAATTATTTTTTAATTTTTTAAACAAGGTTAAGATTGATATTTTATACTTTCCATCACGTTTGACTAGCGAACATTAGTCATGGGGGTTCAATGTAAAGTTTATTGTAAGAGAGAATTTTTGTCATGTACAAAAAATAAGCAAATTGTACTATAATTACACTAAGTAAAAGGGTTAGTAAGTGTAACTAACCCTAAAAGTAATAATGATTTATAATATTCCCCATTTTCAGGAATTATAAGTTGAGACTACATTGTAGAATTTAAAATTATATGTGGGCTGATTAAGGAAAATGAAAATACTTGTGTGGCTAATTATAAAAAGATTACACAACACCCTGCAAGTTGCCGGTTTGTTTACTATTTTTCCAATTACTAATGCTTTAAAACTTTTATTTTAAGTCATTCTACCAGTACATTTTTTAAATAAGACTATTTTGAGGAACCCCTCCTCCTCTTGTACCCCAAGTCCCCAACCACTTTCATTTCTTTTCACTAGTCTAAAAGTCCAACTTGTATAAAATATTGATGGATTCATGATCCACTAGGAAAAGTTCATGCTAATTTTCTGTTTATATATTAATGAATTAGACTTGTTATGTGATTGACTACATACTCACTTTATAAATTATACTTGACATTAACCGAATCCAATTCAAACGAAAACTTTTCCTATAAATATGACTGCTAGCTGCTATCTAACTTCCTCATAATCTCCTTCCGGACTCCTTCGATCCCCTATATAAGTGTATGAAATCTTTTTGTTTTAATAACTCCTTTGATATGCAGAAAATATCTAGTATCATTGAAGTTGAAGAACCCATCATTATAAGCCAAGAAGAAAAACCTCAACAACATCTCATGAAGAAACTATCTTTAATTTTCACGAGGATAAGATGGCCATTAACATTTCATTATTTGTGACCAATGTGCTATTGACCATTTTTTTAAAAGAGAAAACGGTAGATATTAACAAGATACCAAATTCGCACCTGACATATCTTCTGCAAGAAAAAGGAGTTAAAAAACAGACTATTGGTCCTCCGAAGCTGAACGAGCAATAAAACAAAGCAAAGCATCAGAGAGAGACTCATGTGCTCAAGCTCATGACTAGCACATTTTATTGCTTTAATGTGCTACTGAACATGAACATATAAATCTCCTTATGCTTTGCTTTCCTCCATTACCAAAATATGTGCACTCACAACATCATCCATGAGAAATAATCTAACCTTGTGTGCTTCCCAAACAGATAGAACATGAGATTTGAAGGAAATATTCTGCTCAATATTATTGAACACAAAAATGTTGCTTATATAAGCAACACAAGATAGAATCACTAACAACTTATTCCCAAATATTTCTTGCCTACAAATCCTAACAAACTTTGTGTATTAACTCCGTGGGTAAGCTACTCAATACCTTACCCTCCACAAAACCCCAATCTAAGTGTAAGAAACCTTTCCTTCTCTCCATTATCTTTTCAACCAAAAAATCACAAAAAGTAAAGGAAAAATAAATAAATGACAGTTTGTAAGAGTAATATCAAACACATTTTATGAAACTAGTAAATAATACGTGCAATATCATATGACTTGTTAAAATAATTTATGTATACAAATATTGTTCAATTTAATTTTTTATATATTGAAAACTTAAATAATAATTTAATTAAGTGAATTATTATTTAATAAACTTTAAATATTTGAGATTGACATGAAATACTGAAGCATTAAATAAAAGAACTAAAATTATTGAATAAAATATAGATAACAATGTAAATTACTAAATTATTATTGTTCCTTCTTTTGTATATTTTTTATCAATCGAACGCTCTCTTATGTAGTACAATTGGATCTTCATTATGACTCGAAAAATTGGATATCATTATGACTCGAAAAATCGGATATTGACGTAGTCCTCTCTCTCTCTCCCTCCCGACTTCTAGTCATATGAGCACTTTGCCCCTATTCTAAAAAAAATTGCACTCGACACCCCAACCTTTGATTTTGCTGCAGAATACCTCCTAATTCTGTTTCCAACAGAAGAGTCCACGGAAATTCTTAGATACTTTGAGATGTGTGCACTATGCCCCCTAACCTTAAAAATTTGCGCACCTTTTTTTATTTCAAAATATTGTCAGGTACTACTTTCTTGCATTATATATTGACATTACAATCACACTATATTGACATTCGAGATATCTTATAATAGAAAAAATATTTTAATAGTTATATTTCCTAAACATGCATAAATGTATGATAACGATATAATTTATAATTATAAAATTATTTAAACTGATTGAAATGTCCATATATATTAAGAAGTGGATGCCACATTGTCAAAAGTTTGATGACACATTCCACTTTATTCATTAGAAAATATGGATTTGATAATGGAATCCACAATCAACTTGTAAAATGCACATTTCTAAGGCCAAGGGAAAAGTGCACACTTGTTTAAGATCAGGGTGTCGTGCACAAATCGCACAATATCTTAGAATCTATGATGGAATATTTTGCTGAAAACGGCATCAGGGGCTACTCTTCAAAAAAAAGGTTGGGGTGTCGAGTGCGAACTCTTTAAGAATAAGGGCCAAAAGTGCAAAACACCTAATATGTTGGGAGGGCATCTGCATTCTATCTTATTTTCTAAACTAACCCTAACATATTTTTTTTTAAGATCATACGGCGTGTCTCCATATTGATTTTCAATTACATTCTTCACGAAACAATATGTTGACATAGTTAATACTTCCTTTTTGTTTGTTTCGTTATTATTGCATGTAGCCTTTTCATTCATAAAATTAAATTTTATCGATAAAAATATATAAAAAAAACGTAAGAAAGTACCTATGTCGTGTATGCGCAATAGAGAAAATAATAATAACATAAGGAGGAATATTTTTTCCATTTCTTAACACGGTTCTATCCTCAATTTTTGGATTTCATTCTTTACATTTTTTCTAAACAAAGCGCTAGCTATCATTTTAAATAATTATTCTTCTACTTACACTGATGATTTAGTTCCACTAAGTTTTCTAAAATTGTTGCAAAGTAATAATTGATTGAGCGAGCATTTAAAATATTTGAAGACAATAAAATGAGAATACATTTATCAATAAAATTATGGATATATATTTTAAAGAAATTAAATTGATTGATATTCAAAAAACCTAAATCATAATTTAACTCAGTAAATTCTTACTAAATAAACTATAATTATTTTAAGCTTGTATAAATTCTCTTGTTTGATCTTGATGGCTCGTAATGTTCTAATTTTTAACTTTGTTTTATAATTATTTTTTTTCTTCTTGAATATTCCATTTCTTATTCCCCTCATTCAGAATATATGATTGTTGGTGTTGTTATTCATTTTATCTCTAATTGATAAAATATCGAAACAAAATAAAATTGTAAAAGAAAAATGATAACAATATTTTACAAAATATTTTATCTTTTGTTGAGATTGTATGTTATATTTAGAAATTATATAACTCGTTACTAAATGTTCATGAAGCTAAAAGTTGAAATGGTAAAGAAACTCACTTTTTCAATGAACTCGATATATAAATATCTTGAACAATTATAGGCAAAAAAAATTGATATGTCTACCTAATATGAAATGGTTATATTGATATGAATGTGGAGTTTTTTGAATTAATATAAATTATATTATCAAATATTTCTTCAGAGTTTAACTTAATCATGGAAGTAAATGATCTTTATAAGTATAAATAGGAAATAAATTTTAAGTTATGTACTCAATAAAACTAAAATTTTCAACTTAAATAAGAAAAGAATCAAAGAAAACGTTTCGTTCTTAACTAATAAGTATGTTATTTTACTTTTGTATGTGTTTATTAACTACTCGTAATTCATCTATATAAAATGACTTTAGTCCTAATATTCTAATTATGATTACCAAATTTAAAATCAATGTATTTAATTGAAGATCTATTTGATTTGGATTATTTTCTTTGAAAAGATTATTAAATACATTCGTAAAGCATCAAAGTAGATAAATCCATGACGTGTAGGTTTTTCAAAATTTAAGATAAAAAACCGAATCGATTCAATTTTCGGTAAACTGAATTTTCGAAAAGAAGAAGAAGCCAGTACTTATATTATTTAATATAAAAACACTAATATTTATAATATAAATATAAAAAATTCAATTTCTGTTAATCACACCGAACCGAATATCAAAACCAATCCGAACCGAAAAACCAAAATTTTGTTCTAAATAACCGAAAAATCGGTTTTGATTGAAACCAAAATTTCGGTGTTCGATTCGGTTCGGCCAGATGGCCGACCCGCACGCGACGTGCCCACTAAAATCTGCCCGGAAATGAATCCAAGGGTGATTTTGTAATTCTGTCTGGTAACGTCTCGCATATGAAGCCCTAGCTCTCTCGTGCTTGGTGCCTATATAAACCCTAGTAAGCCTCGTTTCATCTTCCTCTCTTCATTTCGCTTCTATTGCTTTCTGCGGCCAGGGTAGTAGAATCTCTCACAAATCTCTGGCCTACAAGGTTAGATCCTCTCTACTTTCTGTTTATTTTTGAATTAAATCCGTGTTTTAATTCGCGAAATTTATGAATATATATGATGTTGTGACTTGTTTGGGTGATTTATTCGATCAATTTCATGTACGCTTCGGTAAAAAGTTGTAGTTACTTTCTGTGGTTGATTTTTCAATTTGTTGATTTTGGTAGCGGATATGAATCTATATATGAGCTCGTTAAAGGAAAATAATCGATATCTTACTCTACTAATTCCAAATCAAAATTTGTTACCGACTATCCTTAGTCTTGTTAATTTTGGTTATGATGTGATTTGTTGAACAATTTGCTAAAAGGAAAATTGTAAGTATTTCATGTTTCAATGATACATACATACATATATATATATGAATATACATATATATATATGAATATATATATGGGTAGTATATTTAAGGGAACATTTTGGTCTTCTTTTCCAAGTGATATCCCGTTTAGAGTGTTTATATGGTTTTTGATGGTATCATCAGTGTGTGAATGTAGTTTCTCATTTCTGGATGATTCAATTTTGATTTATTGGGTTCTGATGAATACTTAATACTGTTGATTGTAATTTGATTTTGAACAATATTGTGTAGATATGAACGTTTGTTATCTGGTTTGTGTGACTATATATACTTCTATCGAGTCTCGATCTTAGTAGATTAAGTATTCTGGTTTACATTGATTAGTTACTTACATTATTCCCCATATTTCATTATAAACAGAAAATTCATATTCTTCTTGTGTATTTGCAGTTTGTAGAAATTCAACATGGGAAAAGAGAAGATTCACATTAGCATTGTGGTCATTGGCCATGTCGACTCTGGAAAGTCCACAACCACCGGTCACTTGATCTACAAGCTTGGTGGCATTGACAAGCGTGTGATTGAAAGGTTTGAGAAGGAGGCTGCCGAGATGAACAAGAGGTCATTCAAGTATGCCTGGGTGCTCGACAAGCTCAAGGCTGAGCGTGAGCGTGGTATTACCATTGATATTGCCTTGTGGAAGTTTGAGACCACCAAGTACTACTGCACTGTCATTGATGCTCCTGGACATCGTGACTTTATCAAGAATATGATTACTGGTACTTCACAGGCTGACTGTGCCGTCCTCATCATTGACTCCACCACTGGTGGTTTTGAAGCTGGTATTTCCAAAGATGGTCAGACCCGTGAGCATGCTTTGCTTGCTTTCACCCTTGGTGTCAAGCAAATGATTTGCTGCTGTAACAAGGTCACAACTCCTACTTAGTTTTATGAATGTTACTCTATATTGCCTCATTTCTAATCCTTACATATCTAACACAATGATTCTTATGTTATTCAGATGGATGCCACCACACCTAAGTACTCGAAGGCTAGGTACGATGAAATTGTGAAGGAAGTGTCCTCCTACCTCAAGAAGGTTGGATACAACCCTGACAAAATTGCATTCGTTCCCATTTCTGGTTTCGAGGGGGACAACATGATTGAGAGGTCTACAAACCTCGACTGGTACAAGGGCCCAACCCTTCTTGAGGCTCTTGACCAGATTTCTGAGCCCAAGAGGCCATCAGACAAGCCCCTCCGTCTCCCACTTCAGGATGTGTACAAGATTGGAGGTATTGGTACTGTACCAGTCGGACGTGTGGAAACTGGTATCATCAAGCCCGGTATGGTTGTGACATTCGGCCCCACTGGTTTGACCACTGAAGTTAAGTCTGTTGAGATGCACCACGAGTCCATGCCTGAGGCTCTTCCTGGTGACAATGTTGGGTTCAACGTGAAGAACGTTGCTGTGAAGGATATCAAGCGTGGTTATGTCGCTTCCAACTCCAAGGATGATCCCGCAAAGGAAGCTGCCAACTTCACTGCCCAGGTCATCATCATGAACCACCCTGGTCAGATTGGTCAGGGATATGCCCCAGTGCTGGACTGTCACACTTCCCACATTGCTGTCAAGTTTGCTGAACTTGTGACCAAGATCGACAGGCGATCTGGAAAGGAGCTCGAGAAGGAGCCCAAATTTTTGAAGAATGGTGACGCTGGAATGATTAAGATGATTCCGACCAAGCCCATGGTTGTGGAGACTTTCTCAGAGTACCCACCACTTGGTCGTTTTGCTGTGCGTGATATGCGTCAAACGGTGGCTGTTGGTGTTATCAAGAGCGTGGAGAAGAAAGACCCAACTGGGGCCAAGGTTACCAAGGCTGCAGCAAAGAAGGGTGCCAAGTGAACTGTGCAGGTTTCGGAAGCTGGTTATGATGCAAAAGAACTTTATTCCAATAAGAGTTGTCATGAACTCTTTGTTTTCAGTATTTTTACTTTACTAGTTCTGTCATTTTACCCGTGTTGTAATTTTCTGCCTTGCATGTCTGGTACTTTTTCCCAGAACTGGGTACTGGACAGGCGGTGGCAGTATTTACGGCATGGGTACTTTGTTGAATTTTGAATATTGTTTGTGTATTATGCGGATTGAAGTGTTTCAGTTTTTACTGGGCGGCTCGGGCGTTTTTTATGATAATTCTTGCTGAGTGGTTAAATTCTGAGTATTTGATCTGTCGAAAAGTTTATGTTTCTAGTCACTTCTGAGGCATTGTTTCTTAAGTACTGGTTGTCTTAGTAGAGTTTACTCCCGTGTGTGTGGATTAATGGTGGTATGAGTAACTTAACAGGCGAGTCGTCCAATCGTTCTTTGGACGACTCGACTACATTGCAGCTTCATCTGCTTACATACAAGTACTTGTGACCTATTCAAGCTACCAAGTAATAATATATTCGAGGAATGGCTGTGATGAAGCCCTCGAAAAAGAGAGAAGAAGAAAAGATAAAGAAAGATATTTAGCCTCTTTACTTTCCATAGATTAGTTTGAATGAAAATTGTTTATGTGTTTGTTGCTAATTAAATGGTTAGTTAATGTTATTGTACGACATATGATAATATATATTTTTCACAGGTATATCGTATTTTAGCATTTTGTGGCAATTTTGATACCACAATTGAAAAATTAGCGGCTAAAGCCACGTGATTAATATTCCACTCAGTTTCTTTTCGAGAAGAAAAATTATGCATTCTCATCCATTCTTCATTGGAAAATACCAAATTTGTCCACTTTGCATTACAAATACCTATTACACAACGCTTAAAAATATTATATAATTAGCAATGAAAAGTGAAATTATTGGACTCAAATTATATTCATCCGGAATCAGGGTACCAACTTTGTAACAGAGCATGTATCGAGACTAAGAATGCATTTTCCCAGAAGAATATAAGAACATTACTTGTATGTACCCATTTTTATTTTTTGGGGAGAAAGCTGAAAAGGAACCATCTTGTTCACATTATTCGTAGATTTCGAGAAATATTTTATCATGTGCAATATATAAATAAAATATGAGATGAAACATCGGACCCCGACTAATATCTGGAAGCTACCAAGTTTTACATGAAAGTTGGTCCTTTTTTAAATTTAGTACTACATTTTTATTTTTATTTTGATAGTTTATTTTGTACATAAAGATATTACAATGAAAGTTGTTTTTGTGGACAGAACATACCAACAAGCTAAACTTTGTGGAGATATTGTCTAGTTCAAGTCCTTGATAGGAATAGATGAAGAAGAAACTTAATTCCAGTGCACCACTAAAATTTCCTATACAGGAAAAATTACGTCGACGGATCAATATCTAGGCCGACGACGTCATCTCTCTTGTGGAGGTATAATTTTACCTTTTCTTGATTAAATTCTGAGGGAGTTGAATCATGATATAAATCTTGCTTCCAGATGGAGAAACTTAATTTAAGTGCACCACTCAGGTTTCCTACGCAGAAGAAATGACACCGTCGGACGAGAATTTTGGCAATGATATAGGCCGCCGGTGTCATCTCTCCTGCGAAGGTAATCTTTAGATACCATCTCTTGATCAATTATTAAGTGAGTCGTATCACGATATGAAATGTTTCAAATGAAGTAGAAACTTAATTCACAAGCCAGAAAGGCTTCCTCCGTAGAAGAGTGACGCCGTAGAACCAGAAATCTCATAAATGATACAGGATTATGGCATCATCCCCTGTGGATGTAACCTTAGGATGTCATCTCTAGATCAATCACTAAGGAGTTATTCATGATATGAATTCTTACTTCTAGATGGGAAGAAACTTACTCAAGCGCATCATTAAGGTTTCCTACGCAGAAGAAATGACGCCGCTGACCCAGAAATCTTTACAATGATATAGGTCGGAGGCGTCGTCCTCCTGCGAAGGTAACCATTAGATACTATCTTTTGATCAATTACGAAATGAGATGTTGTTTATGCTATAAATAATTTGGGCTTTCGAATTATAAAGCTCAAGTAGCCTAAACTGTAGAAGTTCGATTAGAAGGAAGCAAATTTCAAAAAGATAAGACAAGCTCATTAAATCCAGAAAATAGCGAAAACATGGATTGAATTGATAAAAGTCCAAGAATCGAATCTGAAGAAATAAAATGAAGTCCAAATAGCCAATAATCTGCAAAGACGCGCTAATTCGAAAATATTTGAAAGAGCGGTTGAAGACGGTTGAAGGCGATTCCCGAAGGAAAGGAACGTGGGTTCCTCAAAGACCAATATATATACGAGCCGCGGACAGAGACAGAAGACATCGCAAGATCATTAGATTTCTACATTTTCTTTCTCTTAGCGTAAATTAGGAGTAGTTCATAGCGTAATTTAGGAGTAGCAGTAGAATAAATGTAATAGTTGCTTATCGAAAACCACTGGGATGCAGCTGCGAAGCATGTATCCGTAGTTATCTGTAATCATCACGATTGAAGACTTTCATGGAGGTGTAAATTATCGTTTATTCAGATTTAAGTATCGAATAGATAGTTTATGCACTGGACTTGAGTTTTCAATCGTCCCTTTTGAATTCGAACATATTAAAGTATGAAAAAAGAAAGATTAAATAATACATTCGATCGAGAGATTCTCACGTAGGTATAAGATTATCTTGTGTCAGATTTAAGTATCAGAGAGATAGTTTTTACCTGTACTTGAATCTTTCCTTCACTGTATTATTGTTTCATTCGAAGACAATAACTCGAACCACCGTTTAGCGACTCGAACGCAGGGGTGAGAAATAATACATTCGATCGAGAGATTTTCACGTAGGTATAAGATTATCTTGTGTCAGATTTAAGTATCAGAAAGATAATTTTTACCTGTACTTGAATTTTTCCTTCACTGTATTTTTGTTTCATTTGAAGAAGACAAATATTTTCATCAATTGCGGTGCTAACAACTAAGTTAAACAACATATCGAAGTGTTAAAATCTGAACCACCGTCTAGCGTATCGAACTCGAACGCGGGGGTTGAAAGATAATTCTAAGTGGAGAATTATCGCGGGGCTCGGAACGACTACTCGAAATCCTTCCCTAATCTAGTTTGTTTTTATTTTCGAAACAGTTGTATCATTTCGAATTCTTGCTTCTAGCTTTGTATCAAGTGTGTGTATATATAGATAGCAATCACACACATTGTATATATGTTCTATATAGGTCAAAGACACAAAGAAATTCACACCTCATTAGCTGCAAATCATATGAACATTATGATTTCTGCGTCCTTTTCATTTTGAAGGTTCTCAATGGAAAAGACATTTCCTTGAAATGGTAAACTGATGACCATCAAGGTCCCGTTTCTTGTTCTTATTATACCTGAGAGAGATATACATGATATGTTTACATATTTAAATTAAATATGCAAGATATCTTATTGCGATTTGATAATCGGCATAACCAGCAAATACATATTATTTGATAAAAACATGATAACAAATTATAAATAAATTAGCTTTTGAGAATTATAACAAGCAAATTATTTTACCCAAATTAAAATAACACATATTACTACATTGGTTAATTGTCAAATGTTGACCTGGAATCCTGGATCACGAGGTTATTGTAAATTGTATCATGTGCCTTTATAAATAATATCGTGAATTTGTCGATGCTCTTTGATGTGGGTCGATATCATCCATTGGGCCAAGCTGATAAGCCCAAGAAATATCTTATATTCTTCCTATATTATTGTTATATTTCCGACCCAAATTGCTTATATTTCCGGCCTCATTTGGTTAGTAGGAAGTGGAGCCCAAGTCAAAGCCTTAGAAGGAAAGAATCAATCAAGAGACAATATCCAATCAGTATCCAATCAAAGATCCATTCAAGGAGATTGGTCAAACACTTACCAAACCAGGAAGATTCGGTCTTCCTAAAATAGGGCCTGACATGACGCGGTTCAGCATAATTCCAGGACACATAAAGCTTCCAAAAATAGCTCCAGCTACCATAAATAGAGACAGGAAGGAAATCAGTAGGATTAGCTTACCAAAATTGTGTAGAAGTCATCTAGCTTGTATAAATATCCATGATTGATGATCAATAAAACCGACTTTTGCATCTTTACTCATTTTATTCTCTAGTTTTCTTACAATCCATTGCTTTTATACTCAATTTCTCGCATAATAATATACTAATATTATGGTGTAAATTCCACGTGCATCAATTGGCGCCGTCTGTGGGAAATTGAGTTTCAAGGTGTGAGGTAACATTTTCGTATTTATTCATAATTTTTCTCTTCTTTTTGCAAGCTTGATGGCTGGTCACAATCTCGAGGAAATAGACGAAACTATGGAAGGTTTGGGGAACAAAGGGGCTTTTCTCCCGGCGACTGAAGGTAATAACGCTCCTGAAACCCTAGCCATCCTGTCTAGACGATTGCTTGGAGAATTACAGAAGACCCCCATGGCACGTGGGGGTGCAGTCTCGACCGGAGGGGATGGAATCTCTCCCTCACCTGGAATGCATGCTGTAGGGATGGAAAACTCCCTGCAAATTGCGACGCCTTACCACCTGACTAAGGAACAATACAGGAACTAATTGAGGCAGTCGTCCAGGCCGCGAAGAAAAGCCCGGATCCGCATGGTCCGAGTAGGATGGAAGGAAGTTCGGTACAACAAGTACCCAAAAATGCTAATACTCATATCGAACTGGAGTTCACTCCTAACAATGGCCCTGGAAAGCGAGCAGAAAGGATAGAATTTGCTGAGCAAATGAACATACGTGGAGAGGGAGAACCCCCCCTAGAAAGTATCCTACCCAGATGAGGTGCACTGAATTGCATGAGGAAGAAATCCAGGAAGGAAAGATCTCTCCCAACAGGGCGTATCCGGAAACAACCCAGGGAGGAATGCTACCTTCTAGTCAGGAGGAAAATACGATCCGAAAACTGGGGGCCTTTGCTCAGGGTGAAAGACCTGGACGAGGAAGTTACCAGTTACAAATCAGTTCATTCCTCAGGAGGAAATCTAGGGGGACGGTTAAAAACAAACCTCATAACAAACCAATGGGATCTCATGGCAAGAAGGATAGAAAAATGGAGAGGAAGATAGCTGGAGGAAAGGCATGCACGGATCGAGGAATTCCCTTTACCAATTCCATAATGCAGGTGAGCTACGATGGTACGTCATATCCCGAGGACCATTTGTACATTTTCAGGAATTACACTATGTTACACAGATATTCGGATGCCATTAAATGTCGAGTGTTCCTAACAATGCTGTCTAAGTCAGCACAATTGTGGTTCAACCAGCTACCTGAGGGATCTATTGGGTTATTCCTGGAGTTCAGCACGAAATTTCTTCACCAGTTTGCTAGTAGTGAAAGGGATGAGAAAACCCCACTAAGCCTCTTTAACATAAAGCAGAAGGGCAATGAGACTTTGCACTCTTACATGAAAAGATTCAACGCTGCTACTCTGGAGGTGCCTTTGACTTCGGCCGACTTGAAAACTAGTGCTTTCATGCAGGGATTGCGTGAAGGAGATTTGTTCCAATCCTTAACTAAAAAACCGGCTGGAAACTTTGATGAATTACTTAGTCATGCGGATAAATATGTCAATATGGAGGACGCCCAGCTAACTAGGAAAACGGAAATAAAAAAGGAGCAAAGAGAAGGAGAAAGCTCAGGACACTTTAGGTAAGGAGGAGTAAGGAGATGGCACTCTCAGGGACCTACGGCTGGAGGGCGAGATTCATTTAAACCTCCCCCTCCAACACCAAGAAGCTGAACGCAACAATTGATGGAGGTGGGGGAACAAAGGCCTAGTACGATGGCCAACTAGCTCAAGAAATAACTCTCAAGACGCTTCAAATAAACCATACTACCGATATCACAGGGAAGCTGGTCATCATACGAATGACTGTAGAGCAATAGCCCTGGAGTTAGAACACTTAAATAAAGCAGGAAGCTTGAAAGAATACTTGATAAACAATAACCCAACACAAAATAGCAACAATAATGGACCTTCAGTTAGAGGGAGAAGAGCTCCCTGGTATCCAGGATGAGGCAGAGGAAGAGCTTCAAGAAGAGGGATAGGAAGAGAGGGACCAGGAAATTAGGAACACTTTTCGCGACCCATAGGAGCCAATCCACCTGGAGAAAGAAATAACACAAAAATTCCTATTACCACGGATGGAAACAAACCCCTAGCAATGATCCACATGATATCGGGAGGCCTAGAATTAGGAAGAGCGTTATGACGGAATGCACGACAGGTAGAGACGTTCCTGCCTTCTTGCTGAATGTTAGCCAGGATCGTCCTCAGGAGGAAATTTGCTATGGAGTGGAGGACACCTCAACCATCCAGACACCCGATAATGATGCTTTGGTCTTCACCACCATAATAGCTAATTATAACGTGCAAAGAGTATTCATCGACAACGAAAGTTCTGTGGATATCCTTTTTTACCAAGGATTTCAGCAGATGACCTTGGGCGATGCCAAATTGGAGGCCACGAACACCCCGCTATATGGCTTTGCAGAAGAACCAGTTTAACCTATAGGGCAAATCACGTTACCAATGTCACTAGGTCAGGCACCCAATCGGGTAACCAAGCTGGTAAAGTTGTTGGTGGTGGACACTCCTTCAACTTATAATGTCATTTTAGGGAGGCCCACTCTAATACTATTTAGAGCGGTGATATCCATCCCCCACATGAAGATCAAATTCCCTACACCTCAAGGAGTAGGAGAAGTTGCAGGAAATCCATACGCAGCACGAAAATGCTATCTAACATCACTAAAAAAAGGAGATAGAACAATGGAGGATAAAGAACACAGATCAGAGAAGGAAGAAGGAAAGAAAGAGAAAAGGATGTCCGCACATGTGGAACCCAAAAGAGAACTAATGAATGTTGAAATTATACCTGGAGATGCCTCAAAGACAGTAAGGATTGGGTCTCACCGAGACAAGGACCTGAAGGAAAGGCTCATAAAGTTATTGCGAGATTACGCCGAAGTTTTTTTCCTAGTCAGCAAGTGACTTAACAGGAATTGACCCCGCTGTAATTGAGCACCACCTCAATGTTTAGCCGGATGCACAACCCGTTATCCAAAAAAAACACCATTTCAGATCGAAGAAGGATGCAGCCATCAAAGGGGATTAGATAAACTAATAAAAGTAGGACACATCGAGGAGATACAATTTTCAGAATGGGTCTCCAATGTATTGTTGGTGCCGAAAGGGGGATCCAAGTGGAGGATGTGCATCGATTTTTGAGACCTCAACCTAGCTTTCCCAAAGGATCACTACCCTTTGCCCAGGATTGATCAGATGGTTGATTCAATAGCTGGATTCGAGCTGCTCAGCACCACGGATGCTCAGAGTGGATATCACTAGATTTCCCTGGATGTGCAGGACAAGAGTAAAGTTATCTTCATCACTTCATTTGGCACCTACTGCTACGTAGTCATCCCATTCGGAGATTGAAAAATGTGGGAGCAACATACCAGAGGTTAGTGGATATGATGTTTAGGGACCAAATAGGCAAAAACATAGAAGTTTATGTGGATAACATGGTCGTGAAAAGCAATCTGAACAACACCCACGTGGAGGATTTGCAACAAACATTCAAAACATTAAAGAAATAAAGAATGAAGTTAAATCCAGCCAAATGTACGTTTGGAATCAAAGGCGGAAGATTCCTCGAATACATGATCAGGAGAGAGGGATAGAAGTTAATCCCACAAAAATCAAAGCCATTCAGGACATAGCCAAGCCCAGAGATGTCAATGAGGTACAAAGGTTAACAGGACGAGTCATGGCACTTAGCCGCTTCATTTCCAGGTCGGCAGAAAGGAGTCTACCATTCTTTAAAGTGCTGAGGAAGGTAGAAGGATTCAGGTGGACGGAGGAATGGCAGCAAGCTTTTAGGGACCTGAAGGAGTACCTGAACCAATTACCCCTGCCGACCAAGCTGGTGAAAGGAGAACCGTTGATCTTGTACTTATCGGTTGCAGAAAAGGCCACCAGCTCGGTGTTGGTCAGGGAAAAAGATAGGACAGAGATTCCCGTCTATTATATTAGCAAGGTGCTCAATGATTCCTTATCTAGATACTCGGAGATTGAAAAATTCACCCTAACACTAGTCATCACAACAAGGAGGCTAAAACCGTACTTTTTATCGCATATAACTATTGTAAAATCTAACCAGCCGCTGAAAACGGTGCTAGGAAAAGTGGGAACTTCAGGACGACTGGTCAAATGGGCGGTGGAATTAGGTTAATTTGAGATAGAATATTTAGCTCGGACAATGATCGAGGCCCAATCTTTAGCAGATTTCTTCATGAAAATGACTCGGCCAGAGTTGATAGAGGAGTACAAGGAAAAAATCTGGCTGCTCCACGTGGATTGATCAACAACGCTTGGTGGAAGTGGAGCTAGGATTATGCTAACAACCCTAGAAGGAGATCAGCTAGACTACGCGATAAAATTCAAATCTAAGGCAAGTAATAATGAGGCATTACGAGGCCCTGATTATCGGGCTAAAAATGGCCCTGAAGGGAGGAGCTAAAAACCTATTAGTATACTCGGACTCTCAGCTAGTAACTAAGTAGATAGAAGGCACCTACAAGGCTAAGGAAGCAAGGATGGCAAAGTACCTGGAGACTATCGAAATACTAAGGAAAAATTTTACCATGCTGGAGACACACCAAATTCCTAGGAGTGAGAATACTAAGCCAGACCACCTGGCCAAGTTAGGAAGTGGAGTCACCGATTGTAAAAACCGATAGATTACAATCCAGGCCGTAGCCAGGCAGAGCACAGAGAAGGATGTCATGAGCATTGAATAAGTCACGGACTGGAGGAGAGATATTATACAATATCTCACCAAAAGAGTACTACCAGAGGACAAATATAATAAACAAAGGGTCTCTGTCAGGGCAGAGAATTTTGTTATAATAGAAGGAGTGCTGCATAAGAGAGGTTATGTTCAATCTTATCTTGAATGCATCTCTGAGGAGGAAGAGGAATACATTCTAAGAGAAATCCACGAAGGATGCTGTGGCAGCCATATTGGAGGAACATCTTTAGCAGGAAAAGCTTTACGAGCAGGGTATTTCTGGCCGAGCATCAAAGGTGATGCAGCTGAGCTAGTAAGGAAATGCGAACAGTGCCAGAAGCATGCTAACCTTATACATAGTCTAGCTTAGGGGTGTACATAAACCCGCTCAACCCACCCGACCCGATCCGCCCGAAAACCGCCGGTTTGAAATTATTAAATAATTGTGGTGGGTTGAAAAAATTGCAACCCGCCACTTTCGGGTCGGGTGGTGGTTTTAATAATTGTAACCCGTTTAACCCGCCACTCGACCGCTAATTGTATATGTCATAAGTATATATATATATATATATATATATATATAGAGAGAGAGAGAGAGAGAGAGAGAGAGAGAGAGAGAGAGATAAAGATTAACCCTAAATTCTTAAAACTATATAGCATATATATAAACTCTAATAAGAGTGATTTTATTCATATTAATGTAAAACACTTTATTTTTAATTTGAGCAAATAAATTATTTCTTTTGAACATATGTTTTTACTTGATTTGAACGAAGATGTAGATGTATATTTTGATGATGAACTTATAAGATAATTTAATTTTATTAATATTTTAGAGTTTACAATTCATGATAAATATGATTATTATTTAATAACACTACTTATTTTTGTATTTCTCACCAACTCAATTTTTTATAGTTAAATGTACAACAAATATGTTATTTAATTTCTTAGTTACTAGTTGAAACTAAAAGTAAGTTGTAAGAACTATAATTATAATTTGATAACCCACCAACCCGTCCGCTAAATACATTAAACCCGACTGACCCGAATCGCTCGGTTTGAGAGGATAATTATGCGGTTTCAATTTGAGATTTTGTCAACCCGCATATATCGGGTCGGGTTGATTTTTTACTTTAAAACCGCCCGAACCCGACTGCGTACACCCCTAGTCTAGCTGAATACTTACACTCCCTGAGTGTCCCTTGTCCATTCGCGCGATGGGGGCACGGACATAGTGGGCCCTTTCCCTGTGACCAAGGCCCAGAAAAAGTTCCTGCTAGTCGTGGTAAATTACTTCAGCAAATGGGTGGAGGCGGAAGCTTTAGCCCGGATTACAGAAGGAGAAGCGATGTGATTCTTATGGAAAAATGTTGTATGCCGATTTGGCATTCCCAAGGAGATCATAGTTGATAATGAAAGGCAATTTAGTGGAATCAAGCTAAAAAATTGGTGTGAAGGGCTAGGAATGCAGCAGCGATTTAGCTAGAAGGCTCATCCCCAGACTCACGGTAATGTGGAAGTCAATAATCGGATCTTGGTGCAGGGATTGAAAACTAGGCTGGATGAGGCAGGAGGAAGTTGGGTAGATGAACTACCTTCTGTACTATGGTCCTACAGAACCACACCAAAAACCACCACCAGGGAAAGCCCATTCTAGTTAGTATATGGCATGGAAGCTGTTAGACCTCCTCAGATCAGGGTACCCACCCTCCGAATTGAACACTTCAATGCAGAACAAAATGAAGCAATGATGCGAGAAGAATTGGATCTAACCGAGGAAGGAAGAAGTAAGGCATACTTACGCATTGAGTTGTACAAACTGTTAGGAAATTTCATGTTAGATGTTTTGATGATGACAAGATAGGATTTAATGTTAGATCCCAAAATACAATGTAAGTTTCCATTTTTCATAGATTGATGTATAAGCGTTTGAAAGTTGTAATTTATTTATTAGGCTTGTAACTTTTATCTTTATAGAATTTAGACTAAGTCTTAGTAACTGAATCGCTAGTAGAATTCTAGGTGAGTCTATTAGAGAAGAAGTTGAAGACCAGCGTCTGAAGTCAACCAGAGATAAAGATTTTCTTCTTAGCGTCCGTTAAACGCTAAAAGACCTCATTTAAGGATTTATGGATCAAGCGCTCAAAATCTCTCAAGCGACTTATGTTAGATTCACCTGAAATAAATCCTCAAGTTATGAAGGACTTAAATGCAATCATTCAACAGACATTTATTTCGAACGGGAAATAAATTCAAATTGCATTAAATGCTTGATAAGAGCATTAAATGTGATAAGCCACTGTGACTTGTGGACAAGCCACCTTTTGACCAGACTGTCAGAAATTTCAGAGTTTCAGCTGCTCCCGTCCAATCGGCTTCAGCGAATTTTCAGGAATGTCAGACTTTAGTTAAACTCACGTGCTGCGTGAAAGGCACGCTCCTACATGTGTCCAACGGACAGATCCCAAGAAATTGCCTATAAATACCTTACCCCAGCAAACCCTAAACACAATATACAATATACAAGATACACAAGATACGTACGAAAAAGAGAAGAGAAATTATCGCCAAAAATCTTACGTACATTTTCTGGGAAAAAACTTAGAAACTCCATAGCCAAATCTTTCAAGCTTTTTATCTACATTCCAGACAGTCACAAATATCTCAAACATCTTCCAAAGAAGAAACCCAAATTCCAACTGAGATATTCCAAGTTGTTTGATCTTTTCAAAAACAAACAAAACCCTAGTGACAAACCTCAACCATTCATATGAGTGAGAAAAGTTGTTGAACCCTTTCAGGCAGTATTTCTGAGTGAGAGAAGCATGAAGAAGACGATCTTCATTGGTGCTGAAGTCTGTGTGATCAAGGAACCCAAGATCGTTTTCACCCTTTACTATCTTGTAGAAGATTCTGTGTGATTCTTTGAAAATCAACCTAGTAAATTCCTCCGAGTGAAGAGGAGAAGAAGGACGTAACTGGGATTATACCACCCAGTGAACCTGATACATCTTGTGTTATTTATCTTTACTGTCTTGTTATTATTATTACATCATTTATCTTTGAAAGAGACAAGTTAAAGTGCAAAGCGATTAAATTAACTAAAAGAACGCTAAAACTCATTTCCGTTGTGCTAACCCTGATTAAACGATCTAAGAGTTGCCCTACTTTGGTAAACTGCTAAAATCACTAAGTCTAAGTTAACTTTCCTGAAGCGTCTGACCCAAGCGCTCAGTTATCCAAGCGTTCAAACCTTTAAAGTGATACAAAATTTTTGAAGTCGAAAAAGACTTCAGGGTCTATTCAACCCCCCTCCTTCTAGACCCTTTCGTATGCCACTTGGGACCACCACAAACAACACATTCGGAGGTCCTAAGCTAGCAAGGATTGGGAGAAATTTTTTTAAGTAGGCGACCTCGTCCTGAAAAGGGTAGAGGCCACACATGTGGTGAAAAAGTTAGGACCTAATTGGGACGGTCCATGTAAAGTAATCAAGATACTAAAAGGAGAGGCATACGAACTGATGAATGGGGAGGGAAAGCAACTTCCTCGCCCTTGGAACGTGCATAATCTGAGGAGGTTCTACGTCTAGGAAAGACAACAAGATATCTCTAAAAATCATTGTATACTCTAGTCAGGAGTATGGTCAGGAAGATTGTGAGCCAATTTTGCAGGGCGAAAACATTCAACATGAGCTAAGTAATAATACGATTTCTTTGTTAGAGTGTTCTTATTTATTTTCCGCAAAACATTATTGTTTGTTTATCAAAACATATGTCTCGTACTGCTTTTACATTACGTGCACTATCACACACATTGAAGATAGGGGGAGTTGGTGGTATGAAGTAGACGGTGTTTAGGAAAATTGGATGGGTAACCTAGATCCATCCAGTCAGGGAAAAATTAGCTGCAGATCCATCTGGCCCCACTCCAGAAAAAGATATAAGGATGGTCAAAGAAGAAATAAGGTTGGAGACTTCTCAATCTAATTCTTAAATTTGGATAAATAAGGATGGACTGAAGTGATAAGGTTGGATGGACTGAAGTGATAAGGTTGGATGGACTGAAGTGATAAGGTTGGGGGGACAACCTCTTGGTTGATCCCCAGGATGGCGTGAGACATACCAGTCCACTCGTACTCCATGGTGATATAAGGGGACAAAATTCAGGAGAAAAGGTAGATAAAAGGAAGGAAAACCATCGGTAGCATACTGGCCAGGTGCGAGCCCGGGGAAGAAATTGTGGTACGGAATGAAAAATTCTTAGGAGTCAAAAGGTAGATACATCTTTAGTATGAGCAAACTCTTGCCATATCTCTTTTTTACATGCGAAATGTGTGTATACTTTTTCGGTATGTTACAAGCACATTCTAATTACCTGCTACCCAGCTAGCTGAACAACTGCCAGAATTGTATGCTCAATTTAACGTTAAATCATTTCCCGCGCATCATATGAAAATTTTCATTGCGGTCGCATATTATATACAAACATTCATTTTCAGGCAACATCAATGCATGCATGTGATTCAAGATAAGCACCAATAAGTGCGATCAAAATTAGATCAAAACACCCAAGATATCAGCATCCATAAAACAGAAGCATCCTAAAAACCAGAAAAAACATGCCATGCCTCTAAAGGTAACAAAACAACCATAAAAAGCAAACATTGTTTTAAGGCTACATCACATCCTAACCAAAACAAGATAATTGTTTTTAGAGAAAACATAAGATTCATTCAGCAGCGGCATGAGCATTGTCAGCTACATTCTCCAATACCCCAACAGGGTTGTTAGCAGGAGGATTGGCTGGGTGCTCAGCAGCTTGGCTAGGAGTTGGGTCAGTTTCTTGCGCAGCTGCAGGAGAAACTGTCCCAGGAACATTTTCAGTTGGTGGGGTAGGGGGCTTCAATAGAGCGATGTCCATCACAGCATCAACATCTAGGAAGAAAGTATCGCTCCCAGTAGGAGAAAAACCAGCAGCAGCAAACTGGATCCTACACCCTTAAAACCCTTCTCAAAATACTCCAGGGTTTTGTCATCCACCATATTCTGAAACTCATTGGAGGCCAGGAATTTCGCTTTGTACTGCTCCAGGAAGGCTTGCCCCTCAGTAGAATGGGAAAAATCCTCCAAACCCATCTGGCGACCCTTGATAATCGCATCTTGAACTTCCAACTCCTGGTGCTCCAGGGCACTCCTCAGTTGCTTCTCTAGGACCCTAGCTCGTCCTGACAAGGCAGCCGCACAAGACTCTTGCTCTTGGAGGTCCATAAGAGCTTTCTCTTTCTGACAGGATTGCTCTCAGGAGGAGTAGTCAACCACTTTCTTCTTCACCTTAGCTAGGTCACTTTTTAGATCCTCCACTTCGGTGGACTGGCTAACGTCAACCAGAGCCTGGCCGGCAAGGAGAAAAAACTGTGCAAAAAGAAGAAAAATACGTAATAAAATAGTATAAAATAACAACTTGGAATTTATGAAAAAAAGAATATATGGCATACCTTAAGGGACATAGCCAATCAATCTTTTCCTGAGTCTGGAGGGATTTCAGCAGCTGGTCGTCCACAGAGTTAGCCACATTTTTCAGAAAGTTGCGGGCAACTGTCAAGTCCTTGTTCTTTAACACCGATTCTAAGGAAGGCCTTGAGCACGGGAGAGGGTAGGAAGGGCAGGAGACTTCGTAATGTTGAAAGTTAAGGAAGGCATAACATCCTAAAACAAAATACATGTGTTACCTCGTTTGGAAGGAGGATGGTCAGAAGAGCTGTCAACAAGTCTCTTTCCGGCAGCAATTTCCTTCGCTCTTGCTGGATCCCTGCTGACTAGGGCAGGAAGATCGCGAGCAGAGGCACCATGGGCCGAGGCTTGCCCAGCAGGAAGTTGAGAGCCAGGAGGACTAATAGAAGGAGTAGCAGTGGGAGCCGCAAGAAGAACAAGAGGGGGGCACCAGCCCCTCTCTGCCTTCGGCATCTTGATTCAGCCAATCTCACAGCATCCATTATCTTAGCTGGAAAACAGAAAGAAAGCAAAGATGAGATCAGATAAAGAGCACAGGAGAAGAAGCAGCAATAGAAAATACACACATGCAATTAACAAAAAAGGATACCTATAGTCTCGTCTCTCCTATCCACCTTAATAAGGCTTAAAGTGAAGTGATACAACAAGCAAGGATCAACCAACTTCCCCACGTCATACTCATCCCAGTTTAAATAATTTAGCAACCTTTGATTAAAAGAAAGTTGGCTGGAAAGCGGATACAAGTTAGGATTCCCTAGCCTTTCTCTACGATGTGAGGAAAATCCAGGAAGACCCTTTAAGATGAGCTATGAAGAAATAATTTTTCTTCCAGTCTCTCTCGGAAGAAGGGTAGGCAGAGAAAAAGTGGACCTCTTTTCGGGGGGTAAAGTAAAACACTCCTGAATCACCCCTGAAGAGCGAGGTAGGAAATAGGAGTAAAATAGCTCTGCGGTAGAATGACGTCCTAGG
Source organism: Buddleja alternifolia (assembly GCA_019426215.1). Taxonomy (NCBI): domain Eukaryota; kingdom Viridiplantae; phylum Streptophyta; class Magnoliopsida; order Lamiales; family Scrophulariaceae; genus Buddleja; species Buddleja alternifolia. The sequence goes on along the minus strand of CM033391.1, from coordinate 8,644,939 downwards.
CTACGCAGCAACACGTTGAAGGCAACAATGGCTCACATAGCATTTGGAGAAAGTTGGTTTAAGGGAACTTTATACTTTTTGGCTAGGGCAACATATAGAGGGTCAATTGAAAAGCATAAACCAGTTCAAAGATGAACAACATAAAATGCTAGAAAACTAGGGGGGAAAGGTCAGCCCTATCTGTGGCAAGAGGAACTTAGATACGGAGAGAAGGAGGGATGCATAATTGGCCCTGATGACATTGTCTTGGTGGAGGGTAAATCACCATCTATATATCATCCAAAAGCGAGCCCCTGGAGCTGCGAGGAGAACTTTCTCCTGAGCACTTAGGGTTCCTCGGCTATTTCATCCAGTGCATCTGGATCAGGTTGGTAGAAATTTTCCAGAGAAATTTCAGGAGGGATTTCAGAATTCTCCTCAAAAGGATTCCTCTCGAAAATTGGTTGTGCTAGGAGCGAAAAGAAATCCAATATGTGAGGGCTATTGGAAGGGTTAGAGAAGGAAGAATCCAGATGGATGATTCCACCTGGTTGATTAGACTGTATGATGCACCCGCGAAATGTAGAGGAGATGGCGGATTTGCGAAATCACCTCTGGAACACCCGCCGGATTTCCGGCGAGATGAGGGGGATTTTCTAAATTTTCAAGCGGAATTATCTGGACGTTGTCATTGGAAAAAATCGGGGTAGGATGGGTTACATGCGACATTTTCACAAGATATTCGCAAAGCACAAGGACGGAGGAACTGCTAACTATCCTCTATAAAAACAACACAAAATACACAAAGAAAAGGAGGGGAGGGGGGAAGAAATAAACACCTAACAGAAACGAGGCAGATATCGTGGGTCTTGGAGTAACAACCACCCAGTTAGTGGAAGATGAAGACAAGGGGGAGAAAATGGGACGGATGATTTTAAGGAAGAAGAAGGAGAAAATAAGGTAATAAAAATCAAATGAAAAATGAAAAGAGGGGATTTTTTGAATTTTGAAATTATGCAGTTAAGAAAAAGAAAAAAGAAAACTTTCATTTTTGGGCGCGGACTCTCAGGGATGACTGTACACGTGGCGCACATCTGTGTTGGCTTAGTAGCAGTTCTGGAAGTAGGGAGTAACTGCCATGATGAGGGCGCGGGAATCTAGGATGGAAGGTTGCCACTTTCTTATCCTAGGGAAGTCTAAACGTCCAAGGCCCATCAAATAATGTCACAATTAGGGTTTTCTCTTGGAATTCTTCTAGAAACATTATGGAGGCTTCCTAAACAAGTTAATCTCTTGTTAGCATGCTAGCCAGGGGAAAATCCAGGAATATTTTTTAGCTAGAAGTTTTAGCAAGAATCCAGGAGGAATTTTTTAGCTATCAGCTAAAATAATTCTTTTTACAACTCTTACAGTTTGACAAGTCAAACTTTAGAGTTGAGGGGACTATTGATGTGGGTGGATATTATCCATTGGGCCAAGCCGCTAAGCCCAAGAAATATCTTATATTTTTCCTATATTATTGTTATATTTGCAGCCCAAATTGCTTATATTTTTGGCCTCATTTGGTTAGTAGGGAGTGGAGCCCAAGTCAAACCCTTAGAAGGAAAGAATCAATCAAGAGACAATATCCAATCAGAGATCCATTCAAGGAGATTGGTCAAACACTTACCAAACCAAGAAGATTCAGCCTTCCTAAAATAGGATCTGACTGGACGCGATTCAGCATAATTTCAGGACACCTAAAGCTTCCAGAAATAGCTCCAGCTACCATAAATAAAGGAAGGAAATCAACAGGATTAGCTTACCAAAATTGTGTAGAAGTCATCTAGCTTATATAAATATCCATGATTGATGATCAATAAAATGACTTTTGCATCTTTACTCATTTTATTCTCTAGTTTTCTTACAATTCATTGCTTTTATACTCAATTTCTGGCATAATAATATACAAATATTATTGGTGTAAATCCTAAGTGCATCACTCATTATTTAATTGTGCATTTTTTTGTTGTTCGAGTATGATTAGCATAACTCATATGGGTTAACATGACACACACATATATATATTATTTTCATATAACAATTAATTGTAATAAGTCCAATCATATACTTTAATGCCAACAATATATGATTTACAATATTTAAAATGAAACAAAACAATTTTGAAATTTTGAATATTTTATCAGTGTAATTAATTCACAAGTAAAAAACTGACATGTTGAAAATTCTTGTATGCACCCAATGTCGGACCCAGTTGCATGCACCAAGACAAAAACAATAAATATATATATATATATACAATATAAAAATAGGTCAATTATTTTTATTATTTTTTGTTGTGTCATGGTGCATGCAAATGGGTCCCACAGCTGGTGTATACAAGAATTTTCCGTAATTGTAGGTTCATCACAGGATCACCTTGTTATTCACTAATTTGGCTGTCATGCTTTTAGGCAGAATATTTGACCAAGCCTAGTCTTTTATATCAAGTGTTTCTATAGTAAGTACCAATAAAAATGTAGGGATGATTTGAAAACAAATCAAACTATTCATTCTTAACTCGAACCTAATTTGCTAAAACCTTGTTTAACCCGGTTCATTGGCATAACAACCAACCCTCAACATGAATTCTCGCTCTATGGGATTTCAAACTTAGTTGAAGCGCAATTCAATTAGTTAAATGATAAAATATGCAGGACAATATTAAATTACTCGCGTTCGATTCATTTTCGAAGTTGAGTAAATCCCTTCCAAGCTTGACAATTAAATGACATTTAAACACAATTTCAAGTCCAATATAAAATTCAATTAAGTGTCTAACATTACCTTGTGCAACGCATTGACTTCATTAAGTGGTATCACATAGATTCAAGTTTCAATATTTGATAGTCACATTTGACTTTTCATATCAAACATCAACTTTCCTAAAAAAAAAATATTAAATATAACTTTAAATTTCTATGTCACCGATCGATGAAGCCTATCTCTATTGACAAATTCAAGACCTCAAGATATTAAAGGTCTTATATTCTACTTTCACCGACAGCGTGTGAGTTTATTTTTACTTTCATAGTCATTATTAGTTGATTATAATAGTTGTCAGTTGATTATAATTGTTAAATTTTATATTAATGACATGTATCATGTAATCAAATCACTAAAAAAAAAATCCTATGTAACTGTAGACAAGTCAGATTTATGTCCAATTAAATAATGACATGTGGAAAATATAATATTAATTATCAATTTAAGTCTTTTAATTTATATTTTGGGATTTATCAAATTTAATTTCAAAAAACTAAATAAGTGATTTAATTGACATTTTAATATTTATTTTATTGGCAAATCAAATCACGCCACGTGTCAAATTGAGGTGCTTTTGTTAGAGTATCTACCCTCAAATGCCATAAAGAGGATAGATGTATAGGGCATTAACTTGTAACTAAACAATATCTTTTTATAATATATAAGGCATTATCTTGTTGTTTTCTTATAGACATTTGTAAGGTATTAATAAACAACGTAAAGTTCTTGAGAATAAGGCAAACCTTCTACTTCCTCTGGGATAGGAAGAATGACACTAGAAGGGTTTGATCTTTATTCTCTAAATAGGGTTCGCAAGTCTAAGAAAGTATTTGATTTGACATCAATACAGAACAAGAACTTGCATGATATAAGTTTTGACAGAGAAAGTATCAGTCGAACACTATGGCAATGTTAGTGGGAACTTATTTCATGGACATATAAGTTGGACTAATATGTTCGAACATGGCTCGCATCAGTTTCATCACATGGGTATGCACTCACTGACAGTCAATGATAAAACTGATAAGTTGTGATAGGTACGCGCGAACCTTAGACTTGAGGAATCGAGTTGAAGATGTACTTGTGACGTCAAGTCTATCATTAGAGTAGTTAGATTCAAATCACCCTTTGGTGGGATCGACCTCGAAGTGTGACTTGATGGGCAAGTAGCATTGTTAACTGATTAGCAAAATGAGATTTATTCTCTCATAAGTGAATGAGTCAAATATCCTATGCAGTCATGAATGAGTGAAGTTAAAAGTTTTTGGCCAAAGCATAAAATGACCTCGACTCATTATGAGCTAAGAATATGGTCAAGTCATGTGAGTTTGACTAAAACCATGACTCTCACTTGACTGGGATATAAGAATAAAAGGTTTATACTCGTACGGTATTCAGAGCGTATATGGTTTGGAATGATCCTATTCATTCGTTTTCAATTAGGATACGATGTGAGCCACGTGACTGGCTAGGTGTTACTCACATCCTTTTGGTTTTCTCCCAATTGCCTTTTGAGACGAACCTAAAGAGTCGCGTTTAAAGGAAGTGCAAAAAGAAAACCATGGAAAAAGACTTGAAAGAATTTTCGGTATTGGATATCGAGATTAATTAATTAATCATTAGATAATTTTATTAATTAATTAAGTTAATGAATTAATTAATTCCTTAGAGGAATTTAATTATAATATTAACATATTTAATTGATTATTTAATTAATTTATTTATTGGATAAATAATATTAATTATTTAATTAATTAATTAAATAAGCTTAATAGGGCTAAAGCCCGATGGCTAAAGGCCACATAGTGGGCGTCTATGAGGGGGTGAAATTAGCCTAAGTTATTGTTTCATTGTAGTATTAATATACTACTTAGAAAAAAAATTAACCTAAGTCGTCAATACACAAACTTTCTCTCCAAATAAAATCCTCCACCTCTTCTTTCTCTCTCTAGTCGTCTTCATCAAGAAGAAAGAAGAAGATTTTCGTTTTTGACTCCGGCGTGGCAATTTAGAGACAGCGACGGATTTGCTGTTCAAGAAAGGATTGCAAAAGCTGGTTCAGAATTCAACATACGCGAGAACAGTAATTGAATTCCAAACTCAATTTAAATACGAGAAATAAAGATGAGCCACTGGGATTTTAACTTTTATTCTTCCGCTGCGTTTTTGATTTTATGCAATTTTTCCCAACAGTTTCAACCAATCAAATTATATCTTGCAGCGAAGAACTCAACGACCAATCGCACTGGGTCAAGTGAATATATTAGCCAATGAAATGGCTCTAAAGTAATTAGTATTTATCTCTTTAAATTAATATAGATATCAAAGAGATAATATCTATTAAAATTATCCTCATCAAATATTAGTCAATCAAGTGGCTCCAAAGTAATTGATATTTATCTCTTCATAAATTCAAATATTAAAGAAATGATTATCAAAGGTGTTTAAAGAATTTGTGACTTCTCCATCCTACGCCTATATAGGGTCCTTGGGAGCTCATAATCAACACACACAAATTCAATTGAACCTAGAGAAGACAAGAGAAGTTCCCAAATTCTCTCTACAAGTTCTTCAAATTCAAGAAGGCGTTCAAGGCAAATTTCAAGGTGTTCTTGGCGAAATTCATCAAATTTCGGCATTTGATCTGAGATTAAGGTGCTAAACCCTCTCATAAATGTTATAAAAGTCTAAATTAAGTTAAAGAAAGATCAAAGCGACGAGCCGGCCTTGAAGCTTTCAACTTTCCCAAATCATTTACATCGTTTGATCCAAGATTAAGCTGTCGAGCCCTCGTATTAACATTGTAAACATTCAAAGCCACATTGGAGAAGATCAAAGAAGCGATTTCTGCTCCAATATTGAAATCAATCATTCTTGAAGGAAGAATCAGAGGATTAGATTAGGGATTGTACTCCAATCTTTTATTTTAATCAATATTAATTCATTTGTCATCTTTTTTTATGTTTTTGTTTACAGACATAAAAATTTATTGTGTACAAATTTTTGGCACGCCCAGTGGGACCATCTCTACCTCTCATCTCTTCCCTTCACCAAGTATCAAATGGACACTCAAGTAAAAACTTTGAAGACAACAAGAACCAAACAAGTTGTCTCAAACTCTTCAAATTTCTGCATGCAATAGTGCTGGAGAAGTGACAAGAAATATGTGTAAGAAGTTGCAAGCATCTGCCGGAGAAGCTCCTCCACCTAAGGCTATTGAAAAGAATTCACTCCATCTTAGGGGCAAAGCCAAAGATGATGGAAATGAGTCTCCACCCCTCTCCTCGCTCTACATCAAGTAGCCACAAGTTCTCGCCACTTCAGCTGGAGAAGGAGACTTGACAAACTTTACTATGTTGTTGGCTTATGTAGACCACGAGTTTGTGGGACCCAATTGATATATAAATCTATAAAGTCTTCCGCTTGCGTACAACGACAATATATGCTGGAAAAAGATGGATTCAGAGGGTGTTTGGCTAAGCTTATAAGCTCCTCTAAACATCTTATAAGATGTTTTAGAGCTTATAAGCTCTATAAATTTGTTTGGTAACCTTTTTTATAAAACAGCTTATAAGACCAAAAAATAAGATGTTTGGGTCTTATAAGCTGTTTTTAAAAAAGTAACCCAACCCCACCTTTTTTTAAACATCTTATAAAATGTTACATCTTATAAGCTTCTAAAACATCTTTAAGATGTAGGAGCTCATAAGATGTTTTGGATAAGCTTAGCCAAACACCCTCTCAAAGTTGTGTTCTCAAGTAAAGCTAGTGGGCTTTCATGATGAAGTTAAATTAAGAGGGTGTTTGGCTAAGCTTATAAGCTACTCTAAACATCTTATAAGATGTTTTAGAGCTCATAAACTCTATAAATTTGTTTGATAATTTTAAAAAAAAAACAGCTAATAAGACTAAAAAATATAATGTTTGAGTTTTATAAGTTGTTTTTAAAAAAAGTAACCCACAACATCTTATAAGATGATACATCTTATAAGCTCCTAAAACATCTTATAAGATGTAGGAACTTATAAGATATTTTGGATAAGTTTAGGCAAACACCCTCTAAGTTATAACTTGGCCCACTTTCATATTGATGGGTGGATGTTTTTCTTAAGTTCACTAGAAAATTCAATTTAGGTCCATGTTATCTTTCATACACAAAAGGGGTGGCCTGCTAATGAGTGAGCCCATTTTAAAGAGGTTAGACCTACTACCATTTTGCCAAATTTGTCATATCCTAACTTGTTTCTTAAAACACATAGGCTATGTATGGTTGTGAATTTTGAAAATATTTTCATTTTTTGGATCACCAAAAAATGAAAATACACAGTCTAAGCCAAATTCAACAGAAAATGGTCAAATTTTAAATACACTACACATTCCCCTATATAACAACCAATCATTTCAATCTTTTCACAATATTTTATCATTAATTACACTATCCCACTATCTAACTAATTATCTTTCTTACTTTTTCATATTTTATATAATAAAAATTCCTATTCAATTTTTCAAATATTCCAATTATTATTATTAAATAATATTTTAATATGTAATTTGAAAAAAAATTTTGTGTGATTTAATATTTAATATTTCATATATATTTAATAATACGTGTACTTGAATTGAGACTTAATTGGTCATGTTTTTACCAAAAGTATATACAATATTGTGTGATTTATAATTTCATTTTAATAATTTCGTTTGTTGTTTATTGGATTTTAAATTATAATTTTTTAGCTTCTCAATATTCAAATAAATACCTACTGAATCTCGATTATTTCATTTTGGTACTAACGTGGTATTTAATAGGGTTGCCCACGAGCCGAACTCGAGCCGAGTCTCACCAAATTTCTCGGCTCGAGCTCGAGCAAAGATTTTTTGTAACATCATAGTATCTCATTATAAGAAGATGGAAATAAATTTGCCTCAACCAAATTGGAAATAAAATATTATACGTAAATAGAAAAAGAAATATAGAACTACTTATGCTCCAATCATATTTACACATTTCATAAAATATTGCATATATGGGCCACATCCTATTTTTATATTTGTCCAATCCGAACCGTATAATTACACTAACTATTATAAATATAGACGAGCAAGATTCAATTTTCTTGAACTTTTAAAATATAAAATTGAAAAAAAAACACGAATTGGAAAAAGGATAAAAATCTAAAGCTAAAAAGAAATGAACAGGTGACAAAAAAAAAACTAAAAATGAAGGGCCCCACCCCCCAAACCCATACTCCCCCCCCACCCCCACCCATGAACGCCCCCCACTGCCTGACTGCCTCTTTTTTTTTTTGTCTTTTCATTCTATTTGTATAATATATATTAGAGCTATTAACGCTAATCATCCCCCATGTCACGCAAAAGTGTCACTTTAGTCTCTCTTGTGAAAAAATTATCACTTTCATTCCTCATGTCCATAATTTGTACCCAGATGGTCCTTTTTTCGGCATTCCGACCAGATTTTCTGGCTTCCCACGCAAAAATAGGGCTATCCACGCATATATCATGCGCGTGTTCATGAGAAAATTCATAACTCATAGAAGAAAGCTTGGATTCATGAACCGTTTTCTTCCCATAAAACTAGACACATAGGTCTATCCATGCATATATCGCACATAATCAGGAGACATCTATAACAAAGCAGTTTTGTATTAAAAAATTAGCTAAAAATCTGTCAGAAATGATGCTTAGCTAATATTTTAATACAAAACTGCTTTGACATCTCCTGATTATGTACGATATATTCGTGGATAGACTTATGTGTCTAGTTTCATGTGAAGAAAACGGTTCATGAATCCGAGTTTTCTACAATGAGTTATGAATTTTCTCGTGAAGACGCGCACAGCTGTCTGCACAGCCGACATATTTTTAGCTAATTTTTTAATACAAAACTGCTTTGCTATAGACGTCTCCTGATTATGTGCGATATATGCGTGGATAGACCTATGTGTCTAGTTTCATGGGAAGAAAATGGTTTATGAATCCGAGCTTTCTACAACGAGTTATGAATTTTCTCGTGAAGACGCGCACAGTTGTCTGCACAGCGGACAGATTTTTAATTAATTTTTTTCATACAAAACTGCTTTGTTCTAGACGTCTCCTGATTATGTGCGATATATGCGTGGATTAGCCTATGTGTCTAGTTTCATAGGAAGAAAATGGTTCATGAATCCGAGCTTTCTACAATGAGTTATGAATTTTCTCATGAAGACGCGCATGACATATGTGTGGATAGCCCTATTTTCGCATGGGAAGCCGGAAAATTTGGTTGGAAAAAAGGACCATCTGGGTACAAATTATGGGCATGAGGGATGCAAGTGATAATTTTTTCACAAGAGGGACTAAAGTGACACTTTTGCGTGACATGGGGGATGATTAGCGTTAATAGCTCTATATATTATATTATATGTGTGTATATGTATATATATATATATATATATATACACACATATATACATATACCTTTATTACCAACTCATAACATTATTAAAAAAACATTATTTTAATATCTTTTCCCCCATCATCATCACATTCATAATCAACTCAATCATTTCATATATCAAATCCTAATAAAAATCAACTTTATATCACATCTACACTACTTTCAATCAAATTCTAAAAATACATCCAAACAAACAAATTAAGTCAACATTTTCACACGAATTTCTGTAATACACATTCCCAAAAAAAAACTCAGAATTCATTTTCGAAAACACAACCATACGGAGCCATAAGATTCAATTTGGGTCCTTGTTCAAACAATCACATGGGATGGCCCACTGAAATTCGGTTTGTGCATACATAATGGGATCGCAAATGTATACTATACGAAAATGATGATCGCAACTCAAACACTCCGAAGATCGCATTCAAGACAAAGGTCCCGTGAACGAATCTCTATGGGGCATTTGTAGACAAGTCAAATTTATGTCCCATTAAATAATGACAAGTGGAAAATGTAATGTTAATTATCAATTAAAGTCTTTTAATTTATATTTTGGGATTTGTCAAATTTAATTTTAAAAAATTAAATAATTAATTTAATTGATATTTTAATATTTATTTTATTGGCAAATCAAACACGCCACATGTCAAATTACGGTGTTTCAGCCAATCAAATTATGTCTTGTAGTAAAGAAGTCAATGACTAATCACACTGCGCCAAGTGGATATATTAGCCAATTAAATGGCTCCAAAGTAATTGGTATTCATCTTTTTAAATTAATCTAGATATTAAAGCGATAATAACTATTAAATTTATCGTCATCAAAATTAGCCAATCAAATAGCTCCAAAGTAATTGATAGTTATCTTTTAATAAATACAAATATTAAAGCGACAATTATCAAAAGTGTTTAAAGAATTTGTGGCTTCTCCATCCTACACCTTTAAATAGAGTCCTTGGTGTTAGATATTATTATTGCTCTCCTAATTAGATTAATATGATTATTGTCTTTCTAGTTAGACTAGTATTCTTATTATCTTATTTATCTTTTACCTTCTTTATAGTAGAGTTTTCTTGTATTCTCTCTCTCTTGTAACTCTATAAATATGTTACTCAATAATACAAGTTCCCTACGGGGTTTTCTCTAATCTAACATGGTATCGAGCTAAAGGATTTTTCTTTCAATCCTCATGATCTTTCACTTCCGCCAGCCTCTACCATCGCCGTCCCCGTCCGGCTCCCTATATACTTTTTTTTCTCTTTTTGTTCTTCCTTCACTATGGTGAATCTTTTGTAATTTAGTCTGGGTTTAGCAACCTATCTTTATCTTTTTCGTGTTTTAGCCGCCGCCGCCCGTTTCTTTACTTTTCTTTATCTTTTCCGTGTTTTAGCATCCGCGCTTAGCCGCCGCCGCTTTTAGTTTTATTAGTTGCCGCTGCTCACCCTTGGAAAACAAGGACTTGGAGTCGCCGTCTTATTTAATGGTTTTCAGACGAAACTGCTCCACATTGAGAAGCGTCTTCGTCGAACCGCCACCTTATTTAATGATTTCCAGACAAAACTGTTCCACCTTGAGAAACGTATTCGTCAAAATTTCTCTACTAAGCATTCTTTATGCCCGGATTGTCGTAACATCTTTTCTCGATTTTTAGTTCATTCTCAATATTCAAGACTTTCACGTTTCGACTGCGGGGGAGTGTTAGATATTATTATTGCTCTCCTAATTAGATTAGTTTTATTATTATTTTTCTAGTTAGCCTAGTATTCTTATTATCTTATTTATCTTTTACCTTCTTTATAATAGGGTTTTCTTGTATTCTCTCTCTCTTGTAACTCTATAAATATGTTACTCAATAATGCAAGTTCCCTACGGGGTTTTCTCTAATCTAACACTTGGGAGCTCATAATCAACACACACAAATTCAATTGAAGCTAGAGAAGACAAGAAAGGTTCCCAAATTCTCTCTACAAGTTCTTCAAATTCAATAAGGCGTTTAAGGCAAATTTCAAGGCGTTCTTGAAAATTCATCAAATTTTGGTGTTTGATCCGAGATTAAGGTGCTAAATCCTTGCATAAACATTATAAAAGTCCAAATTAAGTTGAAGGAAGAACAAAGCGACGAGCCAGCCTTGAAGCTTTCAATTTCCCAAATCGTTACTAATTTGATCTGAGATTAAGCTATCGAGCCCTCGCATTAATGTTGTAAACATTCAAAGCCACATTGGAGAAGTTCAAAGAAGCGATTTCCGCTCCAATATTCAAATCAATCATTCTTGAAGGAAGAATCATATGATTAGATTAGGAATTGTACTACAATTATTTATTTTAATCAATATTAATTAAGTTGTCACCATTTTTTGTGTTTTTGTTTACAAACATAAAAAATTCATTGTGTACAGTGACTTATTTTGAAAGGAGTAGAATTTCTCATTGACCGAAAATTGATTTCAAGTAATTAAATACACTTAATCATCTACTCTCATATTAAGCTAAACCAAGGAAATCTAGCATTCAACATACGTTACTCATTTAAATAACTAGTTAAGCTTAAGTCAAACCTCAAGTTTCATTTAGTTATTCATAGGAGGTAGATTTATGCACATCCACAAAACTTTGGATCATGTTAAGAACACAATGGATCAATGAATAAGAATTAAAAACTTAAAGGGAAAAACAAAGCAATCAAGAAGACAATGATTTTCTTGGTGGGAACCCAAACAAGGGATATAAACAATGGCAACTAGATCTTATTATACTGGTGATTCATACAAGTTAAGTTCTACTACTTATAATAGTGAAGCAAGCCAAAGCACTAACAAACTAGGAAAATAATCCTTAATTGATTAGGGAAAAAATTATATCACACTATGAAACAATGCCAACAAAAAATAAGCCAAAATTAAGAAAACAGGCATAAAGAAGTACTCTTCCTCAAATTTCGTCGCGCTTGGAGCCGAACTTTATGTTGCAGCGTGACCCACACATCTTCTGCTGTCCTGGCACCACGGCGCCAACATGCTATACCAACACGTGTTGACTTCGAATCCTCTTTGATCTGGATCCACTAAATCTTAAAAATCTCTCACTTGAAGACTGATCAAAGTAACTCGAACTCAACTTGAACAAACATCTTTACTTCTCTCAAGTAAGTCCTGATCTAGTTGTAACATCTCCATTCTCAATGGAGACCAACCAAAGCGTCACTCGGCCTTACCAATTCATCCACCCCAAGTGCCTCGCACTTTTTGAATTCTCTCTTATTTTCAACCATGTATGATGATCCCTTTCTCGAACCCCTCGCTACTACTCTATTCCATTTGATAATCACACAAAATCTACCACTGAATACCGTGGTATATCCCACTCGGTCCAACTGACCCATAAATATAATGCTCATCCTAAAACCTGGAACATGTCTCACATTGCACAACCTAAGTTGCACTCCCTTGGCACCCTCAATTAATGCATCAGCCTTACCCATTACATTAAGGCTTCGTCTGCCCCTAGACAAACCTTTTTGAACTCGCTAGAAGCGTAGTTAGCCAATATTTTCTTCCTTGGTGTAGAATGATAAGATTCCACTAAGTCCAAAATCCAAGTATCCCTGGAATCATCGATACAACACACCAATACATTAGCATCCTTTTCCTCCACATCATTTGTTGATCCCTCATCCTACTCTATCTTTTTATACTTCTCGGCTCCTTGCACCGATTTTGGTATTCTCCGGATTTTCCGTAATTAAATATTTTTTGTTATCCTTGCATTTTCCTCGATGACCCTATTGTCTGCTTCTCCCAACAACACTTAAGACCCCCACCATAAATTTCCCAAATTCCCTCCTTCCAACCTCCTAGTTCATTTCTTGAAGATTCAATGTTTTGTCCCCATTTGAACTACTAAACGTAGTCACAATAGCACTCAAACTATCAAGTAGAGATGATAGTAGGATCAAAGTCTAGATCTCATCATCAAATGTGGTTTTTATTGAACTTAACTGAGTCAAATTTATGTTCAACTTTCATTGATGTGGTCTGTCACAAAATCACCCTCCCACTTCCTCACATTAAACAATCTACGCATTATATATACCCCCAACATCAACCGAATCACACCTAAATTCTGATGTTCTAGTATCGTCCGACCATCATCCGTCATCTACTCTGGCTTCTAGCCTAACAAAGGTTCATGCAACTTTTTTGATACAAATAACTCTCAATCTACATCTTTCAAAACACAAAATCCTTGACATCGAACATATCAATCTTACTTTTTCCTTCATCATATGCTATTGGTCCTACTCGACAAAATCTCATAGCAAAATCCAAGCTCTCGTGTTTACCCTCAGATTTAAATTTAAGACGTCTCTTAAATCAAAACCTAAGCTGTTGATACCAGTTGTTAGGAACACTTGGATCAATGATTTAAATTTTGGAAAGAGCTAAATATTTATAAGGAAAAACAAAGCAATAAAGAAGACAATGATTGTCTTAGTGAAACACAAATAGGGGGGGGGGGGGAACCTCCAACTAGATTCTATTAACTTATCAAAGTGATTTATCAATTACAAGTTGAGTCCTACTACTTATTGTTGGGATCGCCCCGAGGATGCGAATGCAGTGGAAACGAAAACCAATTAGAAATGCATCCCCTAAACAGGGTTAGGTCGATATGGTACCATCGGATTCACAAAAACTAACGAAGAAGGTTTGTTTGCATTTACCTCGTTGAAGAAATAATCAAATAAATCTTGCATTCAGTGCTTGAATTGACACCTTCAAGTTTATCTACACCTTAGCTTATACCCTCGTCTTTTTCTATCAGTGCTAGCCTAAAAGATGACGAACTTTTGACTTGTAGAGAGAAAAGTAGGATTTCTTTCTTGTACAGAGAAAAAGCAGAGAAGAAAATTTTCTCCTTTTTCTCAAAAGAGACTTGTACTACTTAGGTGGGGAAGAGATTGAAATCTCTACCCCTATAAGTGGCCGCCCACTAGGTCTAAAATTAAACCTAGTGGGTCTTATCTTCTATTTCCCTTCTTATTAGAATTGTGCCCCAAGTCAATTTACTTTAAACAAGCCCATTGACCTTAACCCAATTAATTAATTAAGTCCAACTTAATTAGTCTTTTTCTCATCTAATTAATTAGCCCACTAATTAATTTGTCTTCCACATAATTTAATTTTGATTAAATTAGAAAAACTTTTATTACTTAAGAACACTTGATTAATTTTAATCCTTTCATAAATTAATTAATTCTAATGAATTAATTTCTCTATTAATTCTCATAGGATTTATTTAACCAATAGGTACTACACTAAATAAAGTGTGTGACCCCTTAGGCTCATTAATAAGCTAGCAATGAGTCATTTCCATAGACTAGATTAATTATCCAAATAATTAATTAGACTTTGAATTAATTTCACCAAATTAATCCAAAGCAGTCATTGGTCGTAGATCGATGTCTAGCAACATCACCACGACTTTCTAGATGTTAATGATAGAAAACAAGATCTATTCATGTTACGATCTTCATGTGAGTCGAATCCCTTCATCATTTTCCTATCCAAAGTCTAGGTTTTGGCGACGGTAGAAAACCCAATAACTTTGGAAACTATGACTGTGTTGGAAATATAATGATCCAGTCTTCTAAGAAGGGATCACCAATCCCCCTTATAAGACACTGCTTTGATCAAAATCTTTTATTGATCATTTGGATTTATGCAACAACATAGCACGTGCCAGGCATAGAGCCTTGGATGAATCCCATATATGATGTCATTGTTCCGTCATACTACCAGACTATATAGAACATACGCCGCCGTATGACTCTCCTGGAGTGCACGTGTATATCAAAATATAGTGGGCAACACACTTCCCAACTATGACATCTTAGGTCAAAGGATTAATCTCATACTACGAAATCGAAGGACTCCAAGTTTGACATAGAACCAACGAGGTGTCCTTGCGGCATCGTTCAATCTCATACTCTCCTAAATATGGATCTCCTCACATGCGTTGACTAGGCGAGTCATTGTCTAAGGAACAAGACACTGTCCATTTTGAGAATGACATATACAGACAAGTCTTAACGAGATTATGATATCGCTTATCTCATAGTCTCTATAACTTAGATCAAGGATTAGGATTATAACCCTCGAGAGCGTTCTATACGCATACTACTCCTCTAGCCTTATGTAATCCACGAGATCTCTATTTATACTACATAAGTAATTAGAATTAAAAAAATGCCAAACAAGGTTTAATATATTCATAAAACAAGACTGTCATAGTAGTTATAAGTATTTAGGTAAGCAAAAAATTGGCTCGTCGGACACTCAACACTATCAATCTCCCACTTGCTCTAGAACATTGCCCATGTACTTAAGTCCCATCTTCTCAAGATGTCTTTGGAATACTTCTTGACTCAGAGGTTTGGTGAATGGGTCTACTGCATTTTCCACTAAGTCAACTTGTTCTACTCGAACATCGCCTCTATTTACTATCTCTCAAATCAGATGAAATCGCTTGAGGATGTGCTTGAATCACTGGTGAGAACTTGGCTCTTTTGCAAGAACGATAGCTCCGTTGTTGTCACAGTATATCAGTAAGGGATCCACAATGGATGGAACTACTTCTAGCTCCTGGATAAAGTTCCACATCCAAACAGCCTCTTTCGCTGCTTCAGCAGCAGCTATGTACTCAACTTCTGTGGTAGAATCAGCTGTAGTCTCCTGCTTGGAGCTTTTCCATCTTACTACTCCTCTATTGAGTATGAACACAAATCCTGATATGGATTTCAGGTCATCAACATCAGACTAGAAACTAAAGTCCGTATAGCACTCTAATTCCAATGTTCCTCCGCCGTATACTAAAAATAGATCCTTAGTATGCCTTAAGTACTTAAGTATCATTTTCACGGCGGTCCAGTGCTCATATCCTGGATTGGACTAAAAATGGCTTGTCATACTAAGTGCTTAAGCCACATCTGGTCTTGTACATAACATAGAATACATAATACTCCCTTTTGCTGATGCATAGCATATGAATGACATGGATTTTATTTCTTATGGCGTCTTAGGGAACATTGACTTGGAAAGCGATATCCCATGTCTCACTGGAAGGAGTCCTCTATTAGATTCTTCCATCTTGAACCTCGTCAAGACTCTTTCTATGTATGCGGACTGGGAGAGTCCCAGTAACGTACTACCTCTGTCTCAGTGTATTCTCATACCAAGGACGTAGGATG
Organism: Buddleja alternifolia; assembly: GCA_019426215.1. Classification (NCBI taxonomy): domain Eukaryota; kingdom Viridiplantae; phylum Streptophyta; class Magnoliopsida; order Lamiales; family Scrophulariaceae; genus Buddleja; species Buddleja alternifolia. The sequence goes on along the minus strand of CM033391.1, from coordinate 8,628,446 downwards.
CTTCACCCAAGTCTTTCATGGAAAATTGGGTCGACAACCAACCCTTCGTTGATTGTAACATTTCTACATCATTTCCAATGGGTAGAATGTCATTAACTTAAAGAACCAGAAAACTTATTGCACTCCTACTAACTTTCTTGTACACGCATGGTTCATTACCATTTTTGATGCACCCGTATCCTCTTACGTCTTCACCAAATCTCAAGTTCCAGCTTCAAGAAGCCTACTTAAGACCATAAATTGATCTTTCAACTTGCACACCTTGTGCTCGCCCTCACTAGATGTGAAGCACTCCGGTTGTTCCATATAGATTTCTTCTTATATATTACCATTCAGAAAAGTCGTCTTTACATCCAGCTGTCATATCTTATAGTCAAGATATGCAGAAATGGTTAGAAGTATCCTTATGGATTTAGTCATCGCTACTGGCGAAAAAGTTTCCTCATAGTCGACTTCTTGTCTTTGAGTGTAACCTTTTGCCACCAAGCGAGCTTTGAAGGCTCCCATCTACTCCTATCTTGTGTTTATAGACCCACTTACAACCAATGGCCTTAATGCCTGGTAGTGGATCTACTAAGGTCCATACCTTGTTGGAGTACATGGATTCCATTTCGAACTCCATGCCTTCTAACCATTTTCCCAAATATTTATTGGATGCCACCTCCTCAAATGATCTTGGATCCTCATCCAATGGGAGGCCCTCCTCGTTACCCTTTAATAAGAGCCATAGTATCTCTCAGGATGTCTTGGGATCCTTGCGGATATCCATGGAGGTTGAACTTGGGTACTTTGAGGTTGTAGTTCGATTTGTCTTTTCTCTACTGCCCATGGGATTTGTGCCTCTTGAGTCTCCTCAAGTTCTATTACACTTTCGTTCCTTTCCATAAAAAATTACTTCTCTAGGAAGGTAGCGTTCCTTAAAACAAAAACCTTTTATTCCAAGGAGTAATAAAAACAAAATACAAATACAATAAAAACAACCTAGAAAAATAGAAAATTCAGTAAGAAAATAAGAAAAAATGCAAAAATTCAAAAAAAACTCTCATAATTTTAGAAAAGAATAATCAAAAGAAGAGAAACAATGGTCATTCAGATTTATGGGTAGGAAAATCCTAAGAATTTGGTTAGGCGGGTCTAGCCTATGCATTTTTGGGATGGAGATGGAGACGTTGTCACGAATTTGTGTGGACGTGAGGCTATCACCATGGATTTATGTTGGAAGAGGAGCATTGGCGGACTTGAATGGAGGGATGTGGTCGGAAAGCTCCTTTGTAGTATGGGTTATGCGTCGGGGCAAGAGTGACTGGTATGGTGGCATTATTGAGTAGGTGGTGCGGCGGTGGTTAGAGGCTTGAGTGTGGTGGTAGCAACCATGGAGAAGAAGAAGGTTGTGAAGTGGGTCTATGAAATCGGTTTGTCAAAGAAAAAGCTGGAAAGGAAAGAAAGAGTAAAAGGAGAGAGAGAAAAGGAAAAAGAAAAATGGGGAAGGCAAATGAGGGTAATTTAGTCTATTACACACTCATTTTAACCTAAACAATGCTAAAAAAAACCATGTTGCATTGCACAATCCGCACGTGAAGGCCACCCTCCGTTAGTTTGAAACGGAGGGGGTTTTCGTACACAGTTTCTCAGAACACAGGTGTAATAGTGGCTATATTTTTTACACAGGCGGGTTTCGTTCAGATTTTGTATTTCACATAGGGGCGATAAGGAGTTTTCCGTTAATGAATTGATAGAAATTTCTAGTTTGCCATGAATAGGGGTGTAAGGTGAGTACAGTTGGCTCGAGCTTAATCATGAATCGAGTTCAAGCTTGCATTCGAGTGTTCATAAGAAATATTATTATTATTATTATTATTATTATTATTATTATAGGTATATTTATGTTTACTTAATATTACATTCAATATTTTTTTAATCTTGTTGCATCATATTATATTTGATCAAATGATATTTAATAAATATTTCACCTATTTATGTATATATTTAATAGTAATAATGCTTTTATTATTATTATATCAATACCTTGGAGTCTCATTGTCTCCAACAAAGTGGACCAAGATTGATTGCTAGTACACTATGTTGGAAAAAATTACTCAGAGGTTGGCTACTTGGGCGTCTAGGAATCTATCATATGCAGGTTGAATACAACTTATCAACTCAGTATCGTTCTCTTTGCATTTTTACTGGACTACTATTTTTATTTTGCCCCAATCAATAGTTGAACTTTTTGAGAAAAAGTGTCGTGAATTCTTGTGGGGAATAAAAGGGTTGAAAAACAGAAAATGGCACTAGTTGGTTGGGATACAATTTGCAACAAGAAGAAATATGGGCCTCTTAAATGATGTAGAACTTGGAATATTGCCTCTATTGGAAAACAGGTATGGACTTTATCTTATCTTAACTATTCTAAAAGTATGAGATGATTTACATTTCTTAACTTTTTTGTTAAGACTAAAATAACTCTAGCAAATTAATGTTATCCTCTAATAAAAAATAATATTAATAATAATAATTATTACTATTAAAAAATGAATGTACATGAACTTGGAATTAATAGTTCACAAGTTTGTTCAATGTATATATTTAGTGGAGTTTAATACTAAATTAAATCAAGTAGATGTGAATGCATAGATTTTAATACTGTGAATGTGAATGCTTTAATCCTCAAGATTTATTTATAGTCGTCATCCAGTAGATGAATGTGCACATTGAGAGGTATCTTGAAAATGAGGATAAACTCATATTAGTTGATAAAGATCTTCACTCGATTTCGGCAGTCAGTAGAGGATATTCTGATGATGAAGATAGTTTTATTAGCCATTTCTGCTAAATATACTTTTCTAAGTGCACCGGGTGTTTCAAAATGAAAAAAGAAAAACTAAAGTGGATTACTTATGCCACACTTCCTACAGATTTTGTGATAGAAGGATGTTTTGGGTATTATATACCAGGAGAGATAAGAATTGGAGTTGATTTTGGCACTGGCACGGGTACATTTGACGCACGAATGAGAGAACAAAACGTGCCAATTGTCTCGACGATGGCCTGTCGATTGGCTGCTCCTTTTAGTGAAACGTTTGCTCTAAGAGGTTTGATCATCCCTTTATATGTGACGTTGAACCAACGACTATCGTTCTTTGATAACATGATGGACTTGATTCACATGACTGGTTTCATGGACAGTTGGATCGATTTGATGTTGTTGGACTTCATAATGTTTGATTGGATCGTATCTTGAGACACGGGGGAAGGTTATGGCTGTAAAAGGAAAGACTTAAATAATTATGTGCACATGTTTTTGTAGTTCTAACCTAAGTCGGAGGATGAAGTGTTTTCTGCTTTACTAGAAAAGCCTTCTAGATCATTGTGATCATATACTTCTGTTAGTTTAGTTATTACAGTTTTTTGACGAATCTTTTGTATGCCAAATTTATAACTCTATATTATATAGAAGAATTTTATAGAAAGTATGAATATGAATAAAATAAGATGAACATATATATATATATATATATTTGGTTTATTAGTGAGTTATCTTTGAATAAAAAGAACACATTGGTACTGTTTTATTGGTAGGCATTGCTTATGCCAATATCTACAGATATCTTTGGAATATATCATTAATATAACATCTCTATGAATCTGTGTCCGTACAAGTTTTCTAATATGATTAATCTAATCAATTATGAGCTGAGTTAAAGAAGCCGAAATATAACGACAATTTCAGGATTTCTTTCCTTGATGAAGAACACGATTTTATTGGCCATTTCTGTATTATTTTATGTAATAGTTCACAGTCCTACTTTACTAATTTAGCAGTCTTACGAAAGTATTTTTAAGCTTCGAGAGCTCCACACACATATGGCACTTTATTCTCTTTGGGCAAAGATACTTGAGACTTAAACAAAGTCGAACCTAGACTAGGAACTTGGAGAGTTAATCCAAAATTCAAGAGTTTGGTTGTGCTAAATTTCTATAGACTATAAGATACGACACTACAAAATGCTCTAGAAATTAAGCCCTTAACGAATAGAAGGCGGCACCACCTTCGACACGCATAGCTAGACTTATCGAAAGTGCCCCCGTAATAAAAGCACTTTAACACACATGTGTTATATATAAGTCTATTAAGAGTATAAAACTCAACCTTCCTTTAACATTACAGGTACAAGCACTATTTTCCTCGGTATGAATAATAGTGTTAGTGCTTCAACCACTTCATATGATGTACTTTGCTCATTGAACTTCGATTCTCGGTATTTTGAGATGGAGTTGAGTTTCCATCATTGTTGGTTCATTGATATGGACTTAAGTCCCATCCCTTTAGCAGTCTTTTAACTATATTGTAAATTACATTATTAAAATATTACATAGCATAAAAAATATAATATAAATTAATCAAATTAAAAGCATATCGATAATGCAAATTATATAGCAATCAAAGATGATATACATTTGTTAACTTTTTTGTTAAGATTAAAATAACCCTATAGTAATAAATGAATCCTTTAATAAAATAGTAATTATTATTACTATTATATAATCAATATGCATGAACTTGAAATTAATGGTTCACAAGTTTGTTTAATGTGTATGTCTAGGGATTTTGATTCGAAATTAAATGGTTATTGTGAATGTGAATGGTTAAATTTTCAAAATTTATTTATAGTCATATGTGCAATGAGAGCTATCTTCATAATGATATATAAACTCATTAGTTGATAAAAATCTGCACTAGATTTTGATACGAAATTAAATGGTTATTGTGATTTTAAGAAATCTTGATGTTTTTGGTGATATTCATGTAATCCATTTTGTCATCTCATGGAGAACCACATTAGGTTATTGGTTATGTAATCCTCTTGATTTATCAGAAGCGATGTTTCTCTAAGCATGTAAAATCCATGTTATAATGCTGCAATGATATACTCTTATGTGGATATTCATATTTATTCTCTTCTTATTATGTTATTTTAGTTCCTTTAATCGGTGTAGCTTTATAGTGTACTTAACGGTTAGTTTTTACGCTGATCGAGAATAAATCGAGCTCACTCAAATAATTATTTTAACGTACTTATAGTGATCATAAAAATTTATGTAAGACTATATTAAGTTTAATATGTCTTATTTATAATTTCACAATCATATTTTCCTGTTTATCACACTTCGGTTGTTCTATGATAATCTGGTGAATGGTTTCGACAATGATGGCTGGTGGCTTGTAACAGTTAGTGGGATGTATGTTAATTAAGGAGAGTATTATGATTACTTTAAGTTCTTTATGATTGAGATGGCTTATCACCAAAATAGATTGAGAGTGCATCAAGATTGTAACAAGAGTACCTTGCTTCCAAATACTAATAGGAAGAAGCAAATGCTCATTTTCATCTTTATTTCATTGATAAATTCATCCTGGGATTAGACTGACAACCCTTTACTTATTTCCTAATTATCAAAACCCCCTCAACTTTTAGTAAATTACCACAAGACCCCTTGTCATACACTGCCCATCATCTTTTTTTGTCCAACCATGTAAAATATCCATTTTGCCCCTACTTTTTTTGGCCCCAAAAAATTTAAAAATATATAACTGGCGAGGAGGGATCTTGGAGGATCTAGACGAGTTTTGTGGGATTTTTGCGGGCGGCGACCTGGAGCCAGAGCTGGCGCCACGGGAAGAGGGGCGACAACAAGCGTTGGAAGGGGGTTAACTGAGGCTTTGACATTGGGGCGGTGGAGAGTAGGGAAGGATTAGGATAGCGTGGAACAATGGATTTCGGTCATCAGAGTGAAGTAATGGTTGGTGGTTAGGGTTTTGGAAGAAGACGAAAGATGAGGAGGCAGAAGAAGAAAGAAGAAAGGACCAAAAAGAAGTAGAGGAGAAAAAGATAATAATAATATTGAAATATGTGAACAAATTATTTATCAATAAATAAAAAATATATTTGAACTTGTTTATAATATTTTGTTATTTTAAAAATTTGGAATTATAATTAGTGGACTTTTTAGTTGATCAATTATCCATTACAATTAACTCTAATTCCTTGATTGTTTATGAAAATATTTTATTCATTTTTTATGTAAATTAATTAGTTGTATAAGGTAATAATATATAAATAGAATATATAATAAAATAAATTGATTACTCATTACTACATAAAATTCATTGATAAATATTTGAGTGATTATTAATTATTTAAAGAGTCAAAGGTAACTAGGTGATTTTGTTCCATCCAAACATTAGTATTAGCATATATTAGTTTTATTTTAGTTGAAAATAAATAACTAAAATAAAATAAATTTAAAAAATTAATAAAACAAAACCAAAATCAATCAAATAAGTGAAAAATGTAGAAGAATCAAGCTCAAAAATAGTTATATTATAGTTAAATGCCCTGACGTATAAAGTAATAACATATACCCCTTGGCATATTTTCGTCAATCAAATATTTGACTATTTGGTCTTGGGTTTGACCAAGGGTAAAATGGGGTTATTAGAATACTTTTTTAATGACATCAACATTTTTCTACTTGAAAAAACTGATAGGAGGTAACCATATAATCTGATTTTATAGACACGGAGAGTTATGGTAATTTACCTAAAGTTATTTTAATAAAAATTTGCTAATTAACGAGCAAAAAAAAAAAAGAAAATTTCAAAAAAGAAAAAACTCTAAAGGTACATAATTGTTAGTTTTAAAAGAATTTGGGTTAATATCCTTTTATCTTTTCTAATATAAGTGTACATGATCCTTGAAGGTCCACATAATGAGATTAAATGATAAATGACATGAGCATTAGGTTGAGTTATCTTACATTCTTGGCTCTTTCACAATTACAAAAATCAAAATCCTTGCATTTTTATTTGACTTAGATATTTGATCTCAATAATCTATATTTTATATTTCGATCAAGGCTTCGGGATGCCATATCAAGAAATTTAATGGGTAATTCCCTTTTTATGCTTTTTTGTTTACGTATATTTTTCCAAATTTTCAAAAGCAGCTTGCCTAGGAGAATTTCATAGTAGTAACTATCTTTTGTTTATTCGACTAACAAATATGAAAACAGTATGAATCGATAACAAAAAGTTGGAAAAAATAGATTGACCAAGTAATTATAAATTCAGAGTTAATATTGCAGAGAGACAATGAGAGGATAAGAGAAGGGTTACTATTTAGGGAAAACAAAAAGGTAAGAATTATATATATGAATAACATAAATTTATCTATATCATATTTCTAATTCTACAGAAAATGATTGAAAAATATGTGATCTTGATATTTGTAGAAGACATATGTTAGAGTAAACACAGTATACAAATGAAAAATACTAAACAGCAACTAATTTGCTGCAAATTTCATTCAACAATCTAACATTAACATCCATCTTTGAAATTTTAATAATTTATTAGTCCTCAATTGTACCGCTTTCCCAAATATTGAACTAAGATTCTGATTTGAATCAAAATTCACTACAATTTTTTGTAATTCCATCCTAATTATGACAAAAGTAGTGTATTTAATTATGAGATCAGTTACTATGGTTATGCATTACTTAGTAGACCAACAATCTAATATTTTTCTTCTTCAAATTTTATATTTTAAATTTTCTTATATTATGGAATTCACATCAATATCTAAAACATGTCATATAATTTAGGGGTAATTGCATAAAACCCTTCTGTGTTATTTCAAAAATGCTAAAAACTCTCATATGTTAACGAAATAGGCTAATCACCTCCCTGTTTTCTTAAAAAGTGTGCAAAAAAGCCAAATTTTATTAAAAAACGAGCTTGTTTTTCATGTTTTTCACCTTTAATGACATGCCTATTTGGCATTTATATACTTTTCATACTTTATAAAAGGTAGATAGTGTTAATTCACCCAAAAAACACATATTTTCTTCTATCTTTTTAACAAAATTTGACTTTTTTTGCACACTTTTTAAGAATACAAGGGGGTGATTAGCTTATTTTTCGTTAACACAGGGATTTTTTTAGCATCTTCGAAATAACACGGGGGATTTTATGCAATTATCCCTATAACTTATTTAGAGTTTGCTAATAACTCTAATTAAAATAAATAAAAATTATTTATTGTAGGAAAAATGTGTGTTAATTTAGAAAATTACTTACTACCACGTAGAAAATACATTTATCATTTTCAAAAAAATACTAAATAAAATATCCAATAAAAATCAATTAGATACTACCTAATTTTTCCTACAATAAATAATTTCTATTTGTTTTAATTAGAAATTTTAGGGAACTCTAAATGAGTTATATGACATGTTTTACATATTGATGTGAATTCCATAATATACGAAAATTTTAAAAATAAATTTTGAAGAAGAAAAATACTGAATTGTTGGTCCACTTAATTATGATTTTTTTTTAATTTATCAATTTTTAAATTCCATTGAAAAATTAGTTGTCAAATGATGAATTTCTTTTAGTATAAGGTAGTAGAGATACATAGGAGCATAAAAGAATAAATATTTAAATTGAAAGATATCTCAAAATTATGAGACTTCACAACTAACACATAATTGAAATAGACAAGAAAAATATGAAGAGAAACTTTTTTAGCTCGATATGCCTCTTGCAAAAAGAAACAAATGGGGATTTCACTCTAATAAATGAACTATTTTGTTCATTGTATATCTTCATAGGTACGATGTATCTAATTTATTTTTATTTGATATATATGACATGTTTTAGATATTGATGCGAATTCCATAATATAAGAGAATTAAAAAAATAAAATTCAAAGAAGAAAAATATTGGATTGTTGGTCCACTTAATTATGATATTTTCTTTAATTCATTGATTTTATTCCATTAAAAATTTAGTTATCAAATGACGAATTTCATTTAGTATAAGGTAGTAGAGATATATAAGAGCATAAAAGAACATATATTTAAATTAAAAGATATCTCAAAATTATGAGACTTCACAACTAACACATAATTGAAATAGACAAGAAAAAAATCCACTAGGAAAAAAGTGAGGTTTATTAAGTGAATAAATTAATGATAATAAATTAAAAATTAACTTAATCTAGACCTTACTAAAAGAAAATTTAATGTGTTCAATGTATATACCATTCTAATAAATGAGTTATTTTGTTCATTGATTCATAGGTAGTATCTAATTTATTTTTATTGGATATTTTATTTAGTATTTTTATGAGAAATAATAAATGTATTTTCTACATAGTAGTAAGTAATTTTCTAAATTAACACAGTCTTTTGCGAGCTTCGATATTCAAATTCTTTCATCGATCCGGGTTTGGAAACACCTTTTGGTCCTTGGCTTCGTGCACCTACTCGTAGACGCCAATCTCAGCCTGCCTATAGGGAGTGTGACATATTTTAGATATTGATGTGAATTCCATAATATAAGAATATTTAAAAAATATGATTTGTATATATTCTAAAATGATGCGCTTTTTGGGCTACCCGAATTTTATGGACAGCTCCATTGACCCATTAGAGCTTTACATTCAATTTCAAAAATAAATAAATTTGGTGCATGTTAGGTGGAATTTAGTAGTGAATGATGTATGTATGAATGGTTTTATTTCAAGGAAATGATCAATAGATTGAAGAGTTTAATTTCTGACTATATAATAGACAGAAGATAAATGAAGATGTTAAGAAAAATAAGTTCCCCTTATTTGTCAGATAAAGTAATGTTAATAGTTATATAGTAGCAATTTACAAATAACTGTATAATAGCATACATTATTCATTTGATTTTCGATTTCATTTTTAAATTTTTTACCTGAATCAAATTTTTATGTTTGTTATACTTGTCCAAAACACTGTATATATTTTTAACAAATATTATTTTGTATAACATACTTATATTATACTTAATATATAGTTCAATATGACATATATTTTTTTTTCATTTAAATATGACATTAACGTTAAAAATATTGGATAGAATTAAGTTCATTGAAATAAAATATAAATATACTTACATTAAGTAATCTCCTATATTCCGCCACAAAGTCACCTAAATACGTAATTCTTAAATGACTAATTATGAGAACTAAAATCTTCATGAGCTCCAATTAAATGAAGAAAATAATTAGTTAATAACGTCGAAATTTATTCAATTTAAATCTCACAAAACGTTGTTCATACAAATTTTAGGAGGCTGACAACTCAAAATACGTGTTTGTCCAATTATTTTGTCATGCATAAATGTGCATGAACCATTAGATGCTTATATAGTGAGATTAAATGGTAGATGACACGTACATTATCGTCCATCAAAATTGACAAGAGAAAGACTAATGAGATTTTTAAATAAGATTAAACCTACTTTATTTAAGTTTTATGCTATTTGCCATCTCAATTTTAATTATGGATATCCTTTTAATTTATTTATGAAGTGTTGTTCAAAAATTTAAATTTTATTCATTCAAGTATTTAAATTGTGCAATTATTTCAATAAATTCGTATGAATCACGTGCAACGCACGTGTCCCTTACTAATCTCAAAAGAAAGATACGTTGTGGGTGAGATGGATAAATAATGTCTATTTGAAGGGGCAAGACTTTTGGAACTACTCTCCTCCCTACTACTGTAGTTGGGTGTGGAGAAAGTTAGACAAAGTGAAGAGGAAGCTATACCCCGGATAAAATACAAAACAGGTGGAATGCTACACAATCAGGTGTGTATACCGTGCAGAGTGGATATGAAATTTAAGAATTTCTTCTCCAAGTTTTCTTCCCCGCTGAGTTCTTTGCGTAATTTTTATACAAATTTAAGAATTTAAATTTATGTTCATTCAATAAAAAATATTGCTCGAGCTTGCAAACGAGCCAAAATCTTGAGCTTGGCTCGAGCTCGAATGAGCCAACGAGCTAAACTCGAGCTTGGATCGTTTGCCTCGAGCTCGAGCTTGAGCTCAAAAACAATGGGCTCAATGAGCTCAAGCTCAAATTATTTAAGATGAGCTCGAACCTGTAAAATTTGCAAAACTCGACTCGAACTCGGCTCGTTTATGACCCTAGTCATAGCCATGACAATATTCTTACAAAGTTATTGGTGGCATAATATATGCTTGTAACTATAAGCAATGAATGATGCATATATATACAGTGATCACAACAATATAAATAGATAATATCAAAGTCACCGTGCTAATTTTTATTGTCTATGTTTATATTTTACATACTAATTATACAAGGACAACTTGAAAATAATTTTTCCCTTCACAATGATCGATTATATATATATAAATACTCGCAGCTCTTCCCATCATCAATAGATTAAGCGATTGAGAATTGAAAATGAGATCAACTAAATTTGAGATTTAAGCAACTCTTCCATCATCATCATCATCATCTCCTCCTCAATCTTTTCTTGGTATGGTGATCACCATTTGAATCAACCTCAGAAAGCCCATTCTTTAAAGCTCCAACCAAATTCTCAAAATAATTCCCAGTAACCCTGGTGAGATGTTTAAGCTTCGATCGATAATCGACGAATTTCTCAAAATTACATCTGCCATTGACGTATTGCTTCAGCACTCGCTCTCGCTCTTGCTCCGCGCAATGATGAAGCCTCTCTAAACCCGTCTCGGCCTGCCCCTGCAAATACTCGAAAAGCTGCAGCTTCGTAAACCCCCCTCCTTCCTCAGACAAGTAGTATCCATAAACATAACTCCATTTCAAAATTCTCCTGCATTCAACTATTTGTTTCCAGGCCTCAACCACAAAATCGAGCTTCAATTTGCGTTGCGACTGCGATTCACTCAATTTCACAATGTGCTTTTCGAAATCACGAAGATCAGACAATGCTTTGCGTTTGGACTTATCGTTTGAGGCAAATCTCATGTAGTAATGAATATATTTACGGAAATGCTCACGATTATTCTCTTTTGTAGTGGATTTGTAACGATTGCAGGAGGTATGTGTAGACCAATCGATGAGGCAGAGCCAGCAGAACTGGAATCCGCAGGGGGGGCGGCAGGTCATGTGGTTGCAGCCTAGGTTTTTCTCGATTGGGCGTTTGCATTTTGGGCACGGTTTCGTGTTGGTCATAATCCACTGCAAGTTTGATTCGGCGTCGTATTTGGATTTCCAATTTTCTAGGGTTTCGCAATCAACAGGGCGGTGGCACTCCTCCGTGCAGTTCCAACAGAAGATGTGAGAACAATTGCACGTGACGTCATAGCTTCCGCCGTCGCCGTCGTCATCGCCGCCGCCCGAATGGTATTCCACGGCGAGAGCGCAGCCAGGGGAGGGGCACCACTTCCGATTTCTGTTCTGTTCTACGAAAGATCTCAGGAGAAATCGATTGTACTTTTCCTGATCTTCTCTCGACGCCAACAATCCGATCATGTCCAATCCGACGGCGGCGCACGATGTCTCCGGACACCGCAGCGTCAGGCATCCGGCGCCGTCGTTAATCGCCGTTCGGATGTACGATTTCCAGCAAGATTCGCAAAATCGGTGACCGCACGCGGCGGAGTAGAAACTCTCCGGCGGAAAGTTCTCGAAACAAATCCGGCAGGTTAATTCATCAATTGACGATGACGATCGTGAGATTCCGATCAACGGATTTGTATTTTCCGGCAATAATCCGACGGCTGTTCGGACGCTTTCTTCGGCTGCGAACCACTCGTCGTACACGACGTTCGCGTTCCAATTGTAGCGGTGGAGGAGCAAGCACGCCGCCGTTTTCGAAACAGAGAGAACGCTGCAAACACTGGCTATGGCTTCGCCTTGGCGTTTAAATATATCCTCCTCCGTTAGGATCGTGTAATTTTTGTTGACGGCGGCGGAAGTATTGGTTTTCTCCACCGGAAAATCATCTTCTAGTTTTACTTCTTCCTCATCATCATCGCCGCCGCTGATATACAGTAGGTGGTCTTCTTGCTCCGGCGACTCCATTAAAGCGAGTTAAAAGCTTTAATTTAACACAGTGAGTCTAAGTGGCCCGAGTTAGTAGTCTAGTATTTAGGCTAAATTAATTAGAGAGAGAGAGAGAGAGAGCGCTATTGAGTATTTCTGTATTTGAGTTGGCTTAGGATTCTTGAGAGTAAGTGGAGTTTGTTTTAAAAAGGCATTTTCCAATTCAATACTTTTTTATCACGTAAACAAATGGAATTGGATACTGGATTTAACGGGAAAATTCTATGCTGGGGTCTGAGGCGTTGAATTCCCAACTAGGGGGGTTAAATTGCTAAATGACCCTCCCCTAGTTGGGGATTCAATGGTCGAGTTGGATCGAGATTATTGATCTCGGCCCAACATAGAACGTCCCGAATTTAACGGGTTAAAATGCATTTTACCCCTACGTGTCATCGAAAGGGATATATTCTCTCCTATGTTATTAAAAAAGCCTGATTATTTCGTTGTATTTTAAAAAATTAGGCTAATAACACATAGTCATATTTTTTTTATTATATATGAAGGTAGACAATGACAATTATACCCTTATTTGACTATGATGGAATTTTTTTCCTTATTATTCATTCTTTTTTTTTTAGCATTGTCATAATTATTTAAAGGGAAAATTTCTTACCGCCCCCTTGTGAAACTCAAAATCTGCACGAAACCCCCGGTGTAAAAAATATAGCATTATATACTCCTATGTAATTTTTAAATTGCACACTCTCCCTTTTTTGTTAATATTGGTTAACGCCGTTAGATTTTTTGTGAAATTCCTGTTATGTCCTTTATTTTGATAAATTTTATGTTTATTTCACTTTATTTTCAACTTTAGATGACTTTCAATCAACCGTTGTTCATCATATTTAATTTTTATTAAGTCAAAAGCAAATATTTTCTTAAATATCTCAACTATTAGATTAAATGATCAATGATCCTAGCCACTTGTTCGCAATGAACCCCGAAATCTTATATCATGTTGCGTACTGACAATTTGAGATTTCACACTGTTTCGCTTGTGTTACTTTTTTTGGTCTCTCCGGTGAATGAATATTATAAGTTTATGTTTGAATATATGAGTGGATTAATTTGTAATTCTTTGGAATTTAGGTTGGATGTATTGCCTATTGGAGTTGTGCTCGAGATTAATAAAATTTAAGTTTGTCCGATCAAAAAAAAAAGGGTGCAAAATAAAATTTATTTTCTTTTATTAGTATTTTTATAATTGTTTTTACAATAATTAAAGTTAAACAAAATAATGCCAAATACTTTAAAACTTATCTCAAATGATATGTAATAAAATTGTGTTAGAAAAATCTACATATATCTATTAGTCACATAAGTATATTGATGATCATTATACTTATATATTACTTTTGTTTTAAAATATAAATAAGGACATTTAATATATAAAACATATATTTATATTTATATTTTGTATATTTTGAAATAACATACATGTTATTAGTAAATCTATATGTCACCTCGCTCTCTCTCTCTGTTCTATATATATATAAAACACTATCACTTTAATGATTAGGAAAAATGATGTACACAACAAGAAAATACATTACATATTAATTACTATAAAATGATAAAAAAATATGGTTGGCTGTTAGTAGCTTAATTTTTATTAATACTAGTCGCGTGGGCACACTCGATGCGTGTTGTCACGGACTTAGTCTCTTACTAACGCCTCGTGCGGCACTTAGCTCGTCGCCCCGCCTCTTGCAAGGATTGCTAAGTCAGCCTCGCTCACTCGTGCTCGTGCGCTCGGGATTTTAAGTAAAGAACTCGAGAGTGTTTGGAAAAACTCTTAAGCACTTGTATTGCTCTTCAAATACTTGATTACAAATGAAATGCCTACCACCTATTTATAGTGATCCACCTCCCCAATGGACGGTTGAGATCAACTTGATCCTACGGCTAATATTTAGTATCTAGATAATTCTCCTAGATATTTTACAAGGAAGGTTCTAGGCAATTCTACATATATAAGTCCCTACACAATTCTAGAGAATTCCTACAATCTCTACACATCAAGGCTACTCTAGAATATTCCATACTCTACTATATATACAAGGTTGTGTAGCTCCATGGACTTTTGGAGCCTCATTTGGTGGGAGGAGTTCCTGAAAACTCCCGGGGCGTGACAGTGTGCTGAGTAAATAAAAAATTTATTGAAAAAGAATTATCTAAAAAATACTTTTAAAATTAAGGGTAATTTAGTCATGACACTCCAAAATACACCAAAAATAATTATTTTAGAGTGTTAGTGCTTTATAAAAGAGTATAAATAAAAGGCTAATCAACCGTTTTTTAAAACACGAGGAACAACATGCCCCTTTCCCAAAACAAAAGGGGGTAAAATGCCTTTTACCCGATTAAATGCAGTTCCCACCCTTAAATTGATTCTTGTACTGTTTAAGTCCTTCAAATTATTATATAACATTTGTCGTCTTCCATATCCATTCTATTATCGTTTTTTATTTTATTTTTTATGTTCCCTTTTCTTTTCAATCCCTTTTCACCAATTTTTTCTTCAACTTTTTACCCTTTCATCGTCATCCTCCACCTCCTCCTCTTTTCATTTGATCAATTTGGGTGCGTGGGCTTACAGGTTCAGAGCCTAACAAGGTAGCGGGACCAGCATAGCATTGCATGTAGGGGTGTGCACGATTTGATTAGCCGTCCGAATCGAACTGAACAACGAAATTTCGGTTGCAACTAAAAATTTCGATCTATACTATAACAAAAATAACATTAACGACAAAATTTAAAGTGACAATGTAAAAATTGTTATTAAATGTACATAATTGGTGACAATAATTTGTATTTTGTCACAATAATGATTTTTAGTGACAAATTTTTTTTTTAAGTTATTACTATTGACAATTAGTGATATCACAAATAGAGCGATAATGATATTTATTATCACTAAGTTGAATAAAGAAGTGTCTCTAAATATCAATAGTGACAATAATTTCCTTGCCACTAAATATCAAAAGTGACAACTTTCATACAATTCTTGTTATCATTAAGTATTAAACCTTTGAAAACTAATTTTGTGACAAAACAAATATTTTTGTCACTTTATGTTTAAAATTAGAGACAATTTTGAAATTGTCACTTAATATTTTTTTTTTGAAGTATTGGTTTTTAGTTTTCTTTTTTCTTTTTTAAAAACAATCAATTTTGCGGTTCAATTTCGATTTTGATATTCGGTTCAGTTTGATATTTTATTATATGTATATAATTAAAAAGAAAGAACATGTAAAATTGCATTTTTGTTCATGCACGTTCTGAACTCTATGCAAATGTAGTGATTGTGTTGTTGGGGAAGAGATGTATGCTCTTTTAATTGGTTATTTAGGAATTAAATTATCATTTTAAAGTCGATTTTTTGGAAAAAGAAGCCTGACCATCATCTTCTAGATTTCTCTACTCTTTCTAGTTTAATCTATTTGGAAAATTTAGATTAAATTTAATTGTTTGATATTTTCCTAAGTTCTTACTGTTTCAAGGTTTGAGTTTGACTAGATGTTTTAGGCTTTATTTCAAAAAGAATGGTTGTGTGATACTTGCCAAATGGGTAAACAAATTAAGTCTTCATTCAAAAAGAAAACACATCTATCTGTTGGAAATTGGAAGTTTCAATATTTTAAAAATCAAATTTAATATTTTCATTATTTGTATTAATAATATTGACCATAACCTCCCACATTGTATTGATTTGTGCTTTTAATTTTAGGTTTCAACATGCATCCTAACACTATAAATAGGTCCTAGGGGTCTTAGTTAGAAGACACAACAACACAAGCATACATCATCTTGCAATTTTATATTTTCTATATACTATTGGGCAACAATGATAAGATCTTGTTCACAAAGTTTTCTTGTGAACGTGTTCACAAAGAGAACACCGGCGTGGCCTTCTTGGGTTTTATCTTGGGGTGGTGATGAGCCGACAGTACCTGCACAAGGGGAGGCCATCACGATCTTAGGACAGCGTCAAGTGGCGTGACTCCTACAGGCCAGCCGTTTTTTACTCTCTTATGCTTTTAAATTATATTATATATGCATCAATTTTATTATATGATAATATGAAAATTGACATTCTCTTAATTGCATGAAAAATTGAAAATATTTACAACAATCTAAGATCGTGATGATTTGTTTTATGTTAATTTTGATACCTGCTGCTAACCTGATATTCTATGTTGGTGTTTATTGTATTGCCTATCTATTCTAGTTTTTTTACTGTAACTTCACTGTCTATATGAGCTATATGTCACGGACCTAGTCTCTTACTAACGCCTCGTGCGGCACTTAGCTCGTCGCCTCGCCTCTTGCGAGGTCTTGAGAATTGCCGGGACGTGACATATAGCTGCATATTATCATTACTCTAAAATCACAAAAACTAAGTTCTATTTTCAATACATGCATGTAATATAATCTATATTATCTTTATTCTCTACGGTTTGCAATTACCTAAAAGAAGTGCATTTATATTTTCTGCAAATCTGAAACAATCTGTTCATTTGTCTATTGATGATAAATTCTAATAATTCTCCTTATCAAAAGTATATAACTACAGAGGTTGTGTCAAATTTTGCAATTGCACATATTAATAGAAAGAAATTTTACTAAGACAACCTTCATTTCAAAAGTTACTGTACATGCAATAATCATTGGTGTGGTTTCCTCCTTACAAAATTGTGATTTAATAATAATAAACTAACAATATCTTTACTACTTTAATTTTGGTTTTGACAGCTAGCATCTCAATAGACTAGCCAAATTAATTTTCTTGTGCATGTGTCAATTTTGATTATACTAAAATTAAAAAAAAAATAATAAATAAAAGGAAAGGAAAAGAATTGTCATCCCCAAGTAAAAGTAAAAGTTAATTCATCTGTAGGAAACCTTTTAATTAATATATTTTGACATTTTCATTTAAGCTACATAACAGTAAAATTTGCAATTTATGTGTCAACATTAGTAATAGTAACCGTTTACAAAATTTAAAATTTTGGAGTGACTGGTGATTTAATAATTGCAATTATTTCACATTATTTTGGACGTTATCTTGACTCCAATTAATAAAAAAAATAAAAATCCAAGTTACTACTAGAAGATTGTATTTGAGTTTTTGTTCATTAATTTTGTCTTAGACAATTCACTGCTTAATGACTCTACCTCTTTCATTGCATATGATTTGTTCTTAGTTCATATTCTTTAAGAGTATGAACATTTTTGGTTAATGCATTTCAATTACTATTGAAAACTGAACCGGAAGCTTCAAATATTGCATTAAGATTTTCAGAGACATATGGTAAAATAAATTCTTTTAGTACCAAACTTATATTCAAGGTAATTAATTTATTTACTTAATAAAAAAAGAAGAAGTTAATTTCAGTCAGCTTATTTTGTTGTGTGAAACTTGAGATTGATGGTGGTTGATTCCAATGAATAGGCATGAGTGAAGGAAATTTTAATTGCCTGGCTATGAATAATTTGAATGTTCTTTTAATTTCATATCAGACGAAATACATTTTAAATCTATTATATGAGCAAACACTTATTTTGTGAATTCTAGTATATAATATTCCAACGGCTAGTTGAGTTTGAGAATAATAAAAGAAATCAAAATGCTAGCTATTAATAATAATGAATTCTTCGGAAGTTACATTTCCATAATATAAAAATGTCATTAAATTATTCACTTGTTTCTAATTCTAGAAAATAAGAAAAAGAGGCAGAGACAGAGATATAAAAATAGGAAACTAATAAATCATTTGATATTCTCTTTAAACGGTGATATATATTAATTTTTAGAACTTTTAATTCTCTACAAATGTTAGTCACATTCATAACTGTGTCAGAAAGGAATGATATATTTCCTTGTTATCACGTCATAGTATCTTATATCCTTAGAACACGCATGTCGATTAAGTAATATTTTCTTCTTCGTGCATGTGTGCTTACTCATCTTCTTTTATGATTTTGAGGTAGCTATATGTAATATAGTATATGCAAGTGAAAATTTCATATATTCGATGTTGCATGATTATTGACACCCAATTGTGATTAAAAAATAAAATAAAAAATTCAATGACCAACATACGATTTTCGACTACAAAATCACTTATATATAACTTTTATGATTAATATAAATGAGTATATTTTGATTTGTCCAATGACAATGCCTAAGGATATTGATAACTAGAATAGTATATCATTGGCCAATGTCATATCCATTCGTAAAACATTTTATTCCTTAATTTGTGAGGAGTTTGACAAGCATCTCAATGGACATGGTGAGTTAAATTTTGATTTACTTTCAAAAGTTTGAAAAATATATTTTAATGAAATTTTGAGGTGTATGTTTCTTCTATCCAAATTATAGTATGAAAACTCTATAATGAGAATTTCATAATTACTCTGTTTAACTATTTTGTTATGTGCTATAAATGATATATTTGAAAACTGTGGAAAAGTCATGATTAGCATAATAGACTCCTAATCATATGGGAGGCACATCTCTCAATATTTTAAACTTCTTGAAATTTTTATACATGGTGATATGGCCAATCTAATGACCTCAGCATGATTAGAGTGGTACTTAAAAGTTTATTTTAAGCATAGCTTTTATTTTCAAAAATTACATTGTCTTTAGTACATAACTTTTAAATTTTCTCTAAGCATGCAATTTTCGAAATACTCAAATTTGTTGTTCCCACTTTATAGAATCTCACTTCGAAGAAAGTTTTAAATATAAAATTGTTGCTATAAAGATTTTATGTGGCAACGTTTGGAATGACAATGGTGCTTTAAATTTTATTTGAAAAAAAAAATTAAAAAAAAATTCATGAATAATTGTTTAGAATAAAATATATGTTCATGAGACTTATGATCATCACTTTGATTTCCATATTGAACATATTAAATTTCTTTTTAATATATTTTGTTCCATGGCATAAAATCTAATGAGTTGACTTGGAAAGCGTGACAAATTTTATGCTACTCTAAAGCTCCAAACTTTGGCAATGTTAGACATATTTAAAAATTTGAGGTATGTTCTCTTTCATGTTAAATATTTTGTGAATTTTAATATGAAATTGTCTGATCAAACAACATTTATTTTCTTCGAAAAAATTGTGTTAGAAATAAATGAAAGACGCAATTATTGAGATTGTGATAAATTGATAAAATGTAGTATTTTGAAAATTGTACATACATCATATGAGTACAAGTTGTTAGATATTAACTTAATTTGCAAAAGAAAAAAAAACATTCTGTGATAGTAACTATAAATCATTTTACATTAATAATGTCCATATTATGGTCGGATCAAAGCAAGCTCCCAATATTTATACTTTTAAATGTTTTGTGGTTAGACAAAATGATTTAGAAATCTGAATATTTGATTATTAAATTCAATTTATTTTTCAATTTAAAAAAAAACAATTATGGTATTAAGATATATTTTGGTTGGAGTCCTAGAGTACCAATATATACCATACAAACTTTTATATTTTGTGAATATGTTGAAAAATGATTTTATACTAAATCCTACTTTTTGAGCTATATTTACATGAATTATTATTTACATGAATTATTAATTTGTTTCATTATTTCATTTTCAAAAGATCGTTGATAAGTTTAAATGTGTTTCCAAAACTTGTTCCTAACATATGATATACTGATTTTGAATTTAGTGTGAATATCTCTATTTAAATATATATATATATATATATGTATATATATGAAAAGCTTGAAACTTTCTTATTATCTTCTGAAATTCTATTATGCGACATAATGTTATTTCCAAACTTAATAATACAAATTAAAAAAAATTTGATATTTTGTTTTAAACAAGAACTACAATGTTGTTATATAAAAAAAAATTTAATTATTAGAAGTGTAAACACTATATACAATTGGTTAATTCCTAAAACATTGGATATATCTAGTGAAATGTGGGGGTTAGCTTGATGGATGAGTATATCAAGTATTTTGCAATTAAATTTGGTCTTATATCATTTAATGTGTCTTTTACTTAACCCGTCTTATGATTGGAGTTTTTAAGTTGCTTTGGTCTCTATGATAAAAAATATGAAATTTGACCAAGTACTGCGAGTTAGTAAATGTGTGAATTTTACTGAAAAGACCGACTTATAAAATTCAAGGTGAAGTTTTATAAAATGTTATTTGGGAAAATAAATAAAATGATTGTGATGAAAATTTATAACTTTACACTACTAAACATTTCAATTGCGAATTAACCTCTATTGGTTATTTGTGAAGATATATATTATAACACATGCATGTGAAAAAGAAAAAAGAGAAAAGAAAAGAGAATCATTATATAATTTATATAATGTGAGCATATATGGACAAGTGTAGAGGCTAGATCCGTAATCATCGAGAGGGATGGGCATAAGCCCACAAGGGAGTCACCTCCGGGAGTAACCTAACCTTTGTGATTGGAGACCCCATGAAGAAGGTTCAATGGGTAGGAACAACCTGTAATGCGTGACTCATTAGCACTAATTTATGAGGAGAGTGTCTCCTTCCCGTCCCTATGGTGATAGTGCTTTTGTAGTGTGATGTTAAGGTTGGCTTTGATCCTTAATGAGACCAAGGCGGGAAATAATCCGCGGGGTAGAGTTCACACGTACCCTTGGAGGTTTCACCTAAGTGAGAGTTGCCATACATAGGTCATGGCTATGGGTTGGGCTAACCCTAGAGACCTCACGAGAATCAAGATTAGAGCGCAGGGCCTTTAATGCGCTAACCCGCGAACTGAGACCGATGTCGACACTGTGTGTGTGATGTATTGAAGTTTGGCCAAGGGACCTAATTCCAGGCGTAGTCCATTATGGCTCCCTCAAATGGAAATCATCAACACTAAGTGTAGGTTCAAGCCCGGAAGCTCCTGCACCCATTGCATTGTATTTAGTTGCCCTTTTATATATATTTTATATATCATTTGAAGTTTTTAAACCTTGTGGGGGATTGTTGGAAATTGGAAGTTTCAAAACTTCAAAAATCAAATTTAATATTTTCATTATTTGCATTAACAATATTGACCATAACCTCCCACATTGTATTGATTTGTGCTTTTAATTTTAGGTTTCAACATGCATCCTAACACTATAAATAGGTCCTAGGGGTCTTAGTTAGAAGACACAACAACACAAGCATACATCATCTTGCAATTTTATATTTTCTATATACTATTGGGGTACAATGATAAGGTCTTGTTCACAAATTTTTCTTGTGAACGTGCTCACAAAGAGAACACCGGCGTGGCCTTCTTGGGTTTTATCTTGGGGTGGTGATGAGCCGACAGTACCTGCACGAGGCGAGGCCATCACGTTCTTAGGACAGCGTCAAGTGGCGTGACTCCTACAGGTCAGCCGTTTTTTACTCTCTTATGCTTTTAAATTATATTATATATGCATCAATTTTATTATATGATAATATGAAAATTGACATTCTCTTAATTGCATGAAAAATTGAAAATATTTACAACACTATCTACGGCTAGAATCCTAGAACTACTACATATGGACTTATTTGAGCCAATACAAGTGATGGCGTTAGTGGTAAAAGGAATATTGTAGTAATAGTTGATGACTTCTCTAGATATACATGGGTAGAATTTCTAACAACAATAGACGAAACTCGTGTCGAACTCACAACGCTAATCCGCCAACTTCAAACTTCTAAAGATGTGAAAGTGGTAAGGATTGGAAGTGATCGAGGAATTGAATTTACTAACCATGTTAATGAGCGCTTTTATTTAGATAATATTATCATGAGTATTCAACATCTAGAACGCCTCAACAAATTGAAGTTGACGAGCGTCGAAATAGACATTGAAAG
Source organism: Buddleja alternifolia (assembly GCA_019426215.1). NCBI lineage: Eukaryota > Viridiplantae > Streptophyta > Magnoliopsida > Lamiales > Scrophulariaceae > Buddleja > Buddleja alternifolia. Next base: position 8,605,635 of record CM033391.1, on the reverse strand, counting down.
AGGCTATAAGGACCATGCTAACCGAGTCTAAAGTTCCTCAAAGGTATTGGGCCAAAAAATTTCTAACGCAAATTTTTGAAGTCCAGAAAACTTCAAGTGTCCAGTCAACCCCTTCTAGACCCATTTCGTATGTCATTTGGGACCAACAATTTATTGTTCATTTATTATATCATAGTCCAACGTAAATTTTAACATATCTAGAGTTGTGAATTTTATTAAACTTGAGTCTTTCGAGTAATATATTTAAGGATTAAATACAAAATGTCCCCCTAAACTATTTCTACTGTCATATATACATCGCTCAACTTTAACAGGTACTAAAATAGTCCCTCATAAAAAAATTCATGAGTTATGCCAAATGCTTCATCCAAACACAATATTACAACATCACTACAAGAAATTTGACTTCTAGCAAGGAAAAATTGGTTACAATATACTCTATAAAGCACAGACACTCTAAAAAATCACCACGGACGGTGTCGGGTGAGTTCAGACACGGCTATCCCGTGTCCCTAATTAAAAAAAATAAAAAATAAATTTGGACACCATGCCGGACACGGTTAGGACACGGATGGTCACTTTTTCTAAGATACTAAAACTTTGGGGGGTCAAATTATAAATAAAAATTAATTAATTTTCTAAATCTAGTTCCTTTGTTTCAACAGCAGCAGGAGCAGAACACATCATGGCTTGAGGCTTCCTTTCTTGAAGAAACACGCTCAGGCCTCTCTTCTTCTCCGCCGTCAGCCATCGAGGTCCCTAACTCCAAGCCACAATCGTAGGTTTATCTTCTTACTTTTCAACTCCTATTTCACAAATTAAAAACCCTAAATTCCCAATTTGAAGAAACCTATATTATTTCGAAATTATTATGCTAATTACTGATTAACTTTGCATACATTGAACAAAGGCTTCTTGATTATTTGATACTTTGATGAGAATGGTTTGTTAGTGCATAAAAGAACCCCTTTTGTTTCTTGAGTTATGGCCTCTTTTGATTTGTTTGGTGATGATTGCGGTGTTTGGTGTACAAAATGACCTCTTTTGTTTTCCATTTTTCCACTTATTGAGTTATTTTATTAAGTGATAACTGATAAGCTATATTGCACCGACACTCCAAAAAACCACCACGGGCGGTGTAGGGCGCGTTCCGACACCGACACGGCTCCGACACGCTTCCGACACGTGTCGGACACGACTGTCACGTGTCCCTAAATAAAAAAATAAAAAAAGAATTGGACACCGTGTCGGACACGCCAACACGGTTAGGACACAGATGGATCAGTCTTTCGGAGCGTGAACTAAGAGAAATCCTTTGGCTTCTTGTCTGTTGCCATCAGCAAAGAGGGGCGTGAATTTAGTGTCATGTTTATGAGAATCAAAGTCCCATTTCCTGATTATTTCTTCCACAGAATCGAAGTTTTCCTCGATCATGGTCTCGGAGAAAGTGTGGTGAGGGCGTGGCGGCGTGGACGAAGGAGATGTGTAGCTCTGATGATGATGATGATGATGATGATCAGGTGGAGAAGAGTGGCTGCTGGAAAATAATGAACCCTTCATTTTGGTTATAACAGTAGTATAGAAATTAAGAGAGATTCTGATTTGAAATTTATGAAGTGATGAGAGAGATTAATTAAGAGTGGGAAATGGAGAGAGGTTTCTTTGGTGATTTTTGTTGCTTTAGACCTAGAGAGAGAGAGTTGAGATATACTAAAAAATGGAGATGGGTCAACCCCAAAGGAAAAGGAATTTGATTCAGCAAATAGACAGGTTGAAAAAGGAAGATGCGCTGTCATTGCATTTCTTTGAATTTCATTTCTCCATGTTTTATTTGTACGTGGGAGTTCACAAATAGTCAAATAGTCAAAAAATAAATTGGACAATCGTGTCGAAGCCGTGTCGAAATTTATATTTTTTTTAGAAATGCCGTTCCCCGTGTCCGTGTCGTGCCGTTCCCCGTTCCCCGTTCCCGTGTCGGTGCATCATAGCTGATAAGTAGTTGAATTATTTGCAATATAAATAGCTTTACAAAGAAACAAGTAAAATACAAATTAATAATATATATATATATATATCTATATATATAAATATTGGACAATTGTGTCGAAGCCGTGTCATGTCCTATATTTTTTTTTAAAATGCCGTTCCCCGTGTCCGTGTCGGTGCATCATAGAATATACTACTTTTTCGTCACTAAAATTTTTGGTAACAACATAATTAGTTGTGGTTTTTTTTGTCCTATAAAGCTCGTTACTAGAAGTTCTTGTGACAAATGCTTAGTGTTGTTACGAATGTATTTATAATAAAGGTTGTTTCCTCACAATATCAATAGTTTAATAATGATTCTACTATCACAAAAACTTGTTTGTCACGTTATAAAAGAAAGACTTCGTTACTAAAAGTGAAAATCTAAAGAAAATTCAATTGACAAAAATTGTGTGGAAAAAGAAAGAGAAATTCAAAAATTGTGTGGAAAATTATATGGAAGACAAAAGAATCATTATGTTATCACAAAGAGAAGTATTTGATGTCTTTGCTTAAACCATTATGATGTGCATAAAAAATGTCTAGGGGCATTATGGTAATTAGCATGCCCCCCGCTCCGGTTGGGAGGCCCCCTGTGGGTCCAATCCACGGTTATTATATTAGTCAAATCCGAGAGGGCTGACGACCCAATAATGTTAATTAGGCTATTTTAATAGTCTAAAGGCCTAAATAATGGGTGTTAGGAATTTCATGTTAGATGTTTTGATGATGACAATTAGGATTCCATGTTAGACCCCAAGAAATGTAAAGTATAAAAGCTTTCGAAGAACAAATGTATAAGCGCCTGAAAGCTCGTGTTTTTTATACTAGGCTTGTATTTTTATCTTTATAGAGTTTAGACTAAGAATGTGATACTAAATCACTAGAAGAGTTCTGTGTGAGTCTACCAAGTGATGAAGTTGAAGATCAAGCGTCTGAAGGAACAGTAAAGATAAAGATTAGTCTCAAGCGTCCGTCAAACGCTAAAAGACTATCCCAGGTTATGAACTCAGCGCTCAAGATTTGTTATGGACCTTAGACCAAGTACTTAACACTAAGTCAATGATAGAATTCTGAGTGAGTCTATCAAAGATAAAGTGAAAGGTCAAGCGTCTAAAAATCGGGCAAAGATTATGACCTTTCTCAAGCGTCTGATTAACAAAGAAGGCTACTTTCAAAAAGCCTAAACTCCAAAGGCTCAAGCGTCTAGTTCTCCAAGCGTAACCTGAAGATTCAAATCCAAGTTATCAAAGATGCATGAATCAACGGAAATTATTCCCAAACGGAAATAAGACAAGATGCATCAAAAGTCGGATAAGTGCTATTAAAATATAAGCACTACAACTTATGGGCAAGCCATATCTTTGACCAAGACTGTCAGACTTATGAAACCAAAACCATGCCTAACCAATTAAATATACCCAAAGTTAGGATTGTCAGAACTCATGGAATGTTTAGGGAAACGAGATTCCAACCATGTCCAACGGACAAAATCTCAAAACAACCTATAAATAACCTTTTCAGCAAAAGTGACAAGCGTGACACTATTGAAAAGAGACCGAGATCACACGCTCATATACACTGAAAAAGGTCCAAACTTTGCTGATATTATTTGAGAGAAAAAGCTCAGAAACTTCATAGCCGAAATCCTTCAAGCCTCTCAAATACATTCCAAAAACAGTCACCAATATCTCAAACATCTTTTTAGAAGAACCCTACACTATTACTGAGATATTCCAATTTGTTTGAACTTCCCAAAACCAAACAAAATCGTTACAAAAATTCTCAACATCTTTCATCTGAGTGAGAAAGTTTGTTGATTCACAAGCAGTATTTTTGTGTAAGAGAAGCTTATTGAAGTTGATCTCTATTGGAGCTGAAATCTGTGTGACCAAGGAGTTCCGAGATCGGTTGTAACTTGCACCATTTCTGAGTGAAAGAAGCAAGGGGATAGAAGGTCTTTAGTGGAGCTGAAATCTGTGTGACCAAGGAGTTCCGAGATCATATCCAATCTCCCTCTATTTTGTAGAAGTCTCTGTGTGACTCTTCGATAATCATCATAGTGGAAAACCTCCCTGATAAAAGGAGAAGAAGGACGTAACTGGGATTACATCACCCAGTGAACCTTATAAATATCCTGTGTCATTTACTGCTTTAACTATTTACTGTTTTGTTGCTTTACTATTCGTATTGCATATACTTTGATAAAGTTTTAAAACAACTAAGCGACTACTTTTGATTAACAAACCGAACGCTAAGCTATAAAATACTTCCGCTGTGCTAACCCTGATTTAGTGACTAAACTCTGCCCTACTTTGGTAAGCGTTGAAATCACCAAGTCTAAGTTAACTTTTCCCAAGCGCCTGAAACTAGCGCTTAAGTCATTATCTCTCAAGCGCCGCACCCAGCGCTCAAAGCTTTCCGAGCGTTCAAATACTTCAAAGTGATATGAATTTTTAGAAGTCGAAAAAGACTTCAGGGTCTATTCAAACCCCCCTTCTAGACCCTTTCGTATACCACTTGGGACCAACAAGTGGTATCAGAGCGGTTGAAGTTGAAACCTAAGGGTTTCCAAGCGTAACTGCTTGTTCAGATCCATTTTTTTTTTAAAAACAAAAAAAAAATTAGTCGCTTTAAAATTACTTTAAACTTTTCATGGCATTCTCTAAAGTTCCCAAGTTGATCGAGTTAAATTATGATTCATGGAAGGTCAAAGCGTTTACTTATTTGTGTTCATGTGATGATGAAATGTGTGATATCATTTCAGATGGGCCAATCAAAATATACAAAGTTATCACCAGAGCGCCCGAAGCCACAGAAGAAACACCTGACGGTTATGTGGAGAAGCCCAAACAAGAATGGTCCACCGATGAGCGTCGACGAGCCAATCTAGATAATGTCGGTCGGAATGCGTTATACACAGCCATTGGTGACAATGACAACTTATTCAACAAAGTCAAACCATGCAATACAACTAAAGAAATTTGGGATAAGTTGGCTACTATTTGTGGTGGCTCAGCACAAATCAAGGAAAACAAATTATCAATTGCCAAAGAAAAATTCAACGGCTTCAAGATGTTATCCAATGAGACACTAGAACAATTAGACATGAGATTTACAGCTCTTGTCACAGAATTAACATCTTTGGGCATGGAACTACAAAATCGGGAAATGGTCGTCAAAATCTTCAGAAGTCTCCCGAGTAGATTCCTTATGAAAACAACTGCAATGAGAGAATCAAACAATCTGGATAGTCTAACTCCAGAAGATGTTTTTTCAGAACTCAAGGCATTTGAGTTTGAGTTGAATACGGCCAGCGATGCAGTGAGCAGTCCAGTAATTGAATCTGGAGCGCTAATGGCATCAATCAAAAGAAAATCCAGTAGTAAAGGAAAGGCTTCAGATATAAGTGAGGAAGAAGAACTAGCGCTTCTAAACAGATTCAGAAAGTTCTTGAAATATGAGAAGAAAGGAAACAGTCCTAAACATCCAGGATAAAATTCATATCAAGCGCCTGTTCAAAATCTACAACAATATCAAACGCCTCACTATCCTGCACCTTCCTCTCCAGCGCCAACTCAACATCAAGCGTCTTCTCAGCAAGACCTCTCAGCGCCAGTGGTTCCAAAACCACGATTTGCAAAATTAACAAATGAACAAAAGATGAAAACAAATCTTTGTTATAATTGCAGGAAACCAGGGCATTTCCAAGTTAATTGTCCATATCCGAATGTGTCTAAACCTACAAAGCAAGACCAAGCACACAGAAGTCAATTCAGGAATAATCTAAGGCAACAAGGATTGCTAGCAGAATCAGAACCATTTTACACTCCTGAAGAGGACTTGGAATCATCAGATGAAAGCAGTGATGATGAGCCTTCAAGCGACTCAGCATTCATTTGTCTTATGGCAAGAGATGATGAAGAGTATGACGATTCGCTATCTGAGGTAACCACTGAATTATGTCATCCCCTTTCTTATGATGAATTACTTGACAAAGTAAAAGAATATTATAATGATTGTCAAGAAGCCGCAAAATTATTTCAAAATCACCTTTACATCATCTCAGCGCTCAAGAGCGACAAAGTGACGCTCAAAGCAGAGTTGCAAATTCAGCAACAGTGCATTGAGAAGAACCAATCGCTTGAGAGTGAAATTATTCAATTAAAAGGTGATATTGATATAATAGTCAAGAGATAAGCTGAATTGATCGCTAAACTTGCTAAATCAGAGCAGCTTATCTCATCATTATCAAAAGCTTCTAGAACGCTAGATAATGTGACTGAAGTAACCAGAGCATTTGGTGAAAAGACCGGTTTAGGTTGTGATAAATCTGGTCACAAAACCAAAGCGTCTGTGGTTATATCAACCAACAGAGGAAAAGGTGTAACCTTTGTTGAAGAAAGCTCAAACAGACAAACGCTGAATGAGACTCAGAATATTGGTATGAGATCAAATGAAAAAGCTAACACTGGCTCAGTCAAAAGAAAGACCAAAGTAAATGATCTACAAAATAAAGTATATCCAAGCGCTCGAAGGGCTAAGGAAAAACCTTCTACAAGTAAATCAAACGCTAAGCGTCTAGCACCAAAAGTGCATCCTTAGCCAATATCAAGGAAATACCAATGTCAATATCCGCAAAGATCTAGATCATATTATCGACACTATGATAACCATGATTATGATTGTGATTATTGCTATTATCAAGGATATTACCATACACCTAAAGAGCACACACAACACAAACCGAAACCCAAAAAAGCCAATCTTCCCAAAATGAAGACAAGGCAAATGTGGGTTCCGAAGATTCTAATTCAGACTAACGTTACTAACAAAGAAGGACCCAAAACAAAATGGGTACCTAAGAAGAATTAGAACTGCCCTTTGAATGCAAGTACCTAGAGCCAACACCGATACCTCAAATTGGTACATAGATAGTGGGTCGTCGAGACATATGACTGGATCAAAGGATCTCTTGATCAACTATCGTGCAACCAATGGTCCTCAAGTTATATTCGGTGATAATTCTAAAGGTAAAACTAAAGGTATAGGTATCATGCATAGGGGGAACATCATGATCAATGATGTATACTATGTTGAGGGTCTTAAACATAATCTCCTAAGCATAAGTCAATTTTGTGATAAAGGCTTTGAAATTAAATTTTCTAGTGACTTGTGCGAGATAATCGATGTTAAGACAGGATCTACTAAATTAAAAGGAAGAAGAACAAACAATGTATACTTAGTAGATTGGGATTCAACATTAGATAACAACCCTACATGTTTCGTAGCTAAGAATCAAAATGAATTGGGTTGGTTATGGCATAGAAAAATGAATCACCTCAACTTTAAGGCAATCTCTCAATTAATATCGCTAAATCTTGTAGAGGGATTACCTAGGGGTTCCTTTAATAAAGATCGCTTATGTGATGCTTGTCAAATGGGTAAGCAAGTTAAATCATCTTTTAAGAAGAAGCTTCATCTATCGACCTCTCGAATACTTGAATTACTACATTTAGATTTGTTTGGTCCTATTCAAATCATGAGCGTTAGTGGTAAAAAGTATTCACTAGTAATAGTTGATGATTTCTCACGCTATACATGGGTAGAATTTTTAGCATCTAAAGATGAAACTAGTACCAAGCTCACCTCTCTAATTCGTCAACTACAAAACTCAAAAGATCTAAAAGTGACAAGAATTAGAAGTGATAGAGGAACTGAATTTACTAACCATATTGTTGAGAAATTTTGCAAAGACTTTGGAATACTTCATGAGTATTCAGCGCCTAGAACACCTCAACAAAATGGAGTTGCTGAGCGACGGAACAGAACGCTTAAAGAAGCCGCTAGGACTATGTTAGCCGAGTCTAAGCTGCCTCAAAGGTTTTGGGCCGAAGCTATCAATACTGCTTGCTACACTCAGAACCAGTGTATGATCAACAAGCAACATGAAAAGACTCCATATGAGTTATGGAAGAGACGTAAGCCGAATGTTTCATACTTTCATGTATTTGGTTCAAAATGTTTCATTCATAACAATGGATCCCAAAGCCTAAAGACATTTGATCCTAAAGCAAATGAAGGAATCTTTCTAGGCTACGCCAAAAATGGAAAGAGCTTTCGCATCTTAAATAAGATCAAATCGAAGGTTGAAGAATCCATTCATGTTGTGTTTGATGATGCTAACCAAGAACCGAGTAAGGTTAATATTAATGATGCAGGAATTAAAGATTTATCTCAACAAGCGTCACAAATCAATCTGTGTGATGATAGTGATATTGATGAAGATAATGAAATCATTGTACCTAATCCTAAGATTACTCAGAAAGATATCAACGATGATATTGCAAGAAACGCTGATGATCATGAAGGGAATGTTCATCAAGAGCAAACTCAAACTGTAAACACTGAAGCGCCTACGCAAGGAATTGGTCAAGCGCCTGCACAGCTTAATCAAGCGTTAGATCAATCTCTTAACCCGTTCCAACCAGACAGAAAATGGCTCAGAGACCATCCACCAGAACTAATTATTGGAGATATTGGAGCACCTGTTAGAACCAGAGCCGCTACAATAAATGAGGCCATGTTTGCAAGCTTCCTATCTCAAATGGAACCAAAGAAAGTGGATGAAGCGCTTAACGATCCAAGTTGGATTGAAGCCATGCAAGAAGAGCTAAATCAGTTTGAAAGAAATAAGGTATGGAGGCTAGTACCAAGGCCAACTCACCAAGGAGTTATTGGGACTAGATGGGTTTATAGAAACAAAATGGATGAGAATGGTACTGTAATTAGAAACAAAGCCAGACTTGTAGCACAAGGATACTGTCAAGAAGAGGGTATCGACTTCGATGAGACATACGCTCCTGTCGCCCATCTTGAAGCTATTCGGATGTTTCTAGCGTTTGCAGCATTTAACAAATTTACAGTGTATCAAATGGACGTAAAGAGTGCATTTATGAATGGTAAACTCCAAGAAGAAGTATACGTGGAGCAACCACCAGGATTCATCAACAACCATGGGAAGAGTATGGTCTACAAATTGGACAAGGCACTTTATGGACTTAAACAAGCACCATGAGCATGGTATGACACTCTTTCTATCTTCCTTATAGGTAAAGGTTTTTCAAAAGGCAGCGTTGACACAATGTTATTCAAAATTACCCATAATGAAGATATTCTCCTAGTTCAAATTTATGTTGATGATATTATATTTAGATCTACCAATAAGCGTCTATGTGAGAAATTTTCGAAAATGATGCAAGATCAATTTGAAATGAGCATGATGGGTGAATTAACTTTCTTTATAGGATTACAAGTTAAACAACTCCTTAATGGCATATTTATAAACCAAACTAAATATACTAGAGATATGATCAAGAAATTTGGTATGGAAAATGCATCACCTTCCAAAATTCCAATGAGCCAAACGCTTAAGCTAGATAGAGATGATAATGGAAAGAAAATTGATATCACTAACTATAGAGGTATTATTGGATCACTTCTTTATCTTACATCTAGTAGACCTGATATTATGTTCTCGGTATGCATGTGTGCACGATTTCAAGCCGATCCTAGAGAATCACACCTAATTGCTGCCAAAAAGATCCTTAAGTACCTAAAAGGCACACAAAATGTGGGCCTATGGTATCCTAGGGATTCTCCTTTTGAACTAATTGGTTATTCAGATGCAGATTTTGCAGGATGCAAAATAGATAGAAAAAGTACTAGTGGTACATGTCAATTTCTAGGTGATAGACTAATTTCATGGCATAGTAAGAAGCAACAGTCCATCGCTACTTCCACCGCTGAAGCTGAGTATGTAGCCGCTGGAAGCTGTTGTGCACAGATCCTTTGGATGAGGCAACAACTTAGAGACTATGGAGTAGTCTTAAGTCCAACTCCTATCCATTGTGACAATCAAAGCGCCTTAGCGATGACTCAAAATCCAGTTCTTCACTCTAGAACCAAACACATTGACATCCGCTATCACTTTCTACGTGACCACGTTCAAAAGAAAGATATCTCCATGCACTTCATTGGTACAGAAAAGCAACTGGCAAATATCTTCACCAAAGCGCTCAACGAACAACGTTTCCTCACTTTAAGAAGTGAACTAGGCATGATTGATCTAAATGCTTAATCATTCGAAACATCATACTTTTGTTAGGCATGAAATTTAGGGGGAATTCACTTTATTTTATGTAATTTATGGGGAACCTACATAGGGGGAACCTTAAAAGAACTAACTATATTTAAGTGAACATGACCAAAAAATGTTTTTCCTTGCATCGGTCATACGCACTTAGCATTATACACTTAAATCATTCGGACGCTTATTACACAAATCTTTCTTAGCGTCTGTGCTACTTTCAAAACACTGAACGCTTAAGCTTATCCCCAATCAAGCGCTCAGTAAAATGTATTTCAAATGAAGCGTACCTTACCCGACGCTAAACAAAGATTAATGGATTAGTCAATCAATGCAATTAATGCTGACCTGACATCTCTTATCTCTGTTCAAGAAAACCCAAGGGTACTCATTGATTTTTCAAAAAATTGGTTTAGCTTATGTACACGTGTAAATACACTCACCATGTATTCTGGGCGAGTACATCTAACGCTGAATATTTTAAAATTAAACTCTAAAGTAAACACTGACACCGAAAGTATGTTGTTATTTATCGAAACCAGTGTGAGAAAAATATTCCATCTTCACATATAAATGTTAAACTTTTCATTATTACACACAAGAGTCAAAAGATTGTAAACAATGTGCTTGAACGCTCAAGCATAAAAAGGGATTTGGAAAGAACTTTTAACAAACTGTCAAGCGTCAATGTAAAGTATGAAGAGCGTCAAATTTCTACACACTACAAATAAATCAAAATTTTGGCGGGTACTTAAATGGTTCTTCAAAATGATGGCTCTCAAACAGTTTGTGATAGTATACGTGTCAACTTTACACACGCGCGTGTATCACACTTGAAAACTGAATCGTTTTTTCTTCAAATCTCCACTCGGACTTCAAAAAGATTATATGTGGGAGTTACCAAATGTAACCGTGCCTATCTTTTAAAATTCACGTCCACAGTTATTTTACTCAAAGGCTAAGATCTAATTGATTTCCACGTGTCAAAATCCTAAAGAAGAGAGAAAACACAAATTCAAAAAAAAAAACTATGTTGCTAAAAACTAATTTTTCGCAGAAAAGAACACATTTCTACAAAAAAAATCTTTCTCTCTAAAAGCAAAAATCTCTCAATCACTCTTTCTCAAAATGGCACCCAAGAAATCTGCTGCTACTTCGACTGAAAAAGTTTTCAAGGTAACCGAGGGTCTTGTGGTGGACTGGAAGTTCCTGTACGAACACACCCAAATTGACCTATCGGAGATGATGGATTCTGTTACCGAGGCGGGGCTTCAGAAGTTTCTAACCAGATATTCATACATATTTCCTGGTGAAGTCGATCACTTCTGGAGAAATGCTAAGCTGTCAGAAGACAAGACTTCCATCTCTTGTCTATTTCCTATCTCCAAGAAAGAATCCAAGTCATTCACTCTTTCTGCCACCACAATCGCTCATAACTTCACCCTACCGAACGAAGGAGCAACCTTGGACACCATCACTGACGAACAAATTGAAGAAGTATGGGTCAGAATCCGAGCGTATGATGATGTTCCGTACAAACAGTACTTCGAAAAGAAAGATATCGTCAACAGATATCGTGTCTTGGCTGATTTCTGCAGCAAAAACATTGAATGCAGAGTGGGCACTTTTGACAAGATTAACCTGTTGCAATTTCGCATGATGACCGCCATCCTGCTAAACATCAAAATTAATTGGAGCGCCTATGTGTTCAGCAGATTCAAGGACTGTCTGCGTACTTCAAACAAACCTTACGGTTTAGTTCTCAGTGACCTGCTATTCAGAGTAGAATGTACATCTTCGGCTGGATTTACTGTGGCCAAACACAAATTTTATGGGCCAAGAATCATTCAGAATCTTTTTAACCCACCAAAGATCGGAGGTGCGGCCAGACCTCTCTCTGAGCGCCAAGTTGTGCATGAAGCGTCAGACGAGGAGGCTGAGCATCCAGCTCCAGAGGAAGCTAAGCGTTCCACTCCAAAGCAAGCCGTGAAACGCCCGACTGTTATCAAAAAGAGGGCTACCCGAAAGTCCAAGGCTCAACCTATTCCATCTCCTCCACAGGATGATGAAGCTACGGATGACGATGAAAAAGACAAGATTCCTCTCGTAAGCCGAAGAAAACTGGAAAAAGTACTTAAAAACATAGACTTCGAAGAACCTAATGTTGCACCCACTCAAGCGCCACCGGCTGAAGGGGTGAACGTGAAGCGTATCTTCAAGAAACGCAGAGGACTATGCAAGCGTCAAGTCGATGTTACTCCTTCACAGCCTGAGACTACTGAGCCAAGCGCTCAAGCTACTATTGCTGTTAGACTAGCTCTCAGGGTAAGTTTATTTCTTCCCACAGCAGTTTCTTACCTACTTATGTAGAAGATCCTCCTCTTATAGAGGATATCTGTTATACAGCTCTTCCTCTAGCCGCTGTTCAAGCGCCCAGTGATGTCCATCTGGATGTCGATATGACAGATGTTGTCGCCATCGCCCATACAGCCGCCACAGAATCTGCAGGCTTAGAGCTTGATGAACCTGATGTTCCAGAGGTTCCACTCCTACTCACTCTCCCATCTACAACCGAGGCACGCTCAGAAAATCAGAGCGACGCTGCCGAAATTATCATTCACCAAAACTTCTTTCAGCTGGATCCTCTAAAGACAATTGATCACTCAGTTGACTATCTACCCCCAGCGCCCGAAGAAGACTTCTTTCCTACCGGATATAATGAAGACAGTCTTATAAATGCGGAGAATGATATCGTCAAACTTATTAAGTTTGATCTCACTGTCCGAGATACCTTGCTCACCTCAGCGCCCCCGCGACAGGTTCAAGAAAGCAAGACCCCAAGAGCAGCTGTTGATCTGGCCTATTATCAAGAGTACGGGCACAGCAAACCAACTGGTCTTGCTCTTAGAGATTTCAACATACGAATCTATGACCGTGCTTATGGACTCATCAATCCCACTGAGAAGCTCTTAAACAGAGAAGGCTACTCTCACTCCTCAACTCTCGTAAACAGTCCTGCAAATATGTTTTCCGCTAATCCGCTCCGTTTATGGACGAATAAAGGTGTACATGTCGGAGACCGTCCAGCGTCTATCCTTGATATGATTCAGACAAAAGCTGATGCTTATTTTGATAGCGTTTGGAACGCTAACTATGAACCAGACAAGCATCGCTTTGAGGCAATCCGAGATATTCACCAGCAAGGATTTCGAGCTATCCTTAATGCAGGGACTGAGTACTGCATGACTGAAGTGAATTGGGTTGAAGCGTATGTTGGGAGCAAATACAAATTCGAAGAGTTGGTCAGTGATCCTCATCTCTTCAGCGCCTGTATACATGATAAGAAGCGAAAATTTGCTCAATATTGCTTACAGAAGCGTCAAAGGAGAATTGGGTCAGTATTGAGGCTGCCTCTGATTCGTCAACAAACTGAGCAGTCCTTACGCGTAGCGTTGGACAGATTTGCAAACACTCCTCTACGATTTGACACTCAAGCGTCTTCCAGCGACAGTTCTTCACCATCTTGCTTGAATTTCACTTCAAGTGACTGTGACGACAACTTTCGACTGATGATCAAGCTCATGACTCCCCTCGCTCATTTTGACAGAGTCTTCACAGCCAACCTGCGCTCATGGAATGGATCCCGGATAAACTCCTTCACCGGCTATCCACTCTTTCCCTCCATCCGACAGGAAGTTCATAGTTACTATGACTTCGTCTTATCTTCACTGGAAAGAAACCAAGCGCTTGCTCAAGCTGTCTACCCCTATTTGGAAGAATACTACACAAGTTATGTCCCTGAATCTCAGAAACTCAACGCTCTTCCAACAGACAGGCTGATTGGCTTTTCTCAACATTACTGCTCCGATGCTATCTTTTCCATCAGCCGAGCGCCTTCCAGAATCTTTCCCAATCACGTATTGGATATCCTTGGGCCAATGTACATTAGGGCCATGGATAGTCCACTTCGCACCTTCATTCAAGGTACTTACCTTCCTACCCTACATTTGAATGAACTTCTCCAAAGAGCTACATATCCATATGCAGATGAGCCATTTGCCGGCATGGACTTCAACTTTACGGACTTTAGCTGTCTCGAATCAGTCATTGTTGAAGCGCCAATTGAAAGGATAGATGCACTGCCAGCGTCACCCATTGCCGAAGCTCCTGTTGAAAGGTTGCATGTCTCGCCAGCGCCCATTATTGCTGAGGACTCCACAGATCAACCTCAAGCGCCTATTCCTGTTGACAGTCCATCTGCTTCTGACTCTACTGCTTCCTCAAAGTCTATTATTGACCCGGAGCTTCAAGGGACCGTGTTTGACCCTGCTTATCAAGTCCCAATGGACTCACTCAAACACACGTCTCACTTCAAGCTTCCTGTTAATCCGGCGGTTTCTTCTGCTCAAGCGACCATGACTGAAGGCCTTAAGAAATTTCAGCAAATGGCTGACGCTACTCAGGCGAGTCACCTGGCCTTGAAAGAAGACATTATCAACCGCTTCACTACTCTAGAGACCTCTCTGACAGACGCTACTCAAGCCCAACTCCTGGTCATGAAAGAACATTTCGATCAGCGTCTTAACACTCTTGAGGCCTCTGTCGCTCAGATTGCTACTCAAATCAGTCTCCTTACTCAGCATTTTATGCCGACTGATGATGGCAATAAGGGGGAAGAGAAGAAGAAAAGGGAGAAGAGGAAAACTTCAAAATCAAGCGCTCAAGATCTTCCTCCGCTGCCCAAGCGTCAACATACTCCCACTCCTCCTCCTATACAAAATAAAGAGCAAGATCCCTATCCATCTTGGGTAACCACTTTTGCCCCTACTGGAGCGCCCAGTAAAAGAGAAACTCCAAGAGCGCTCTATCCAGATCTTCCAGTACCTTCCAGAGCACTGCTTGAGCAGTTTGACATCCCTCTTTCCAGAGCGTCCATTCCAGAACCTACCAATCCAGAAAAAGTAGTTGCGGAAAGGAAGATGTCTGATCTAAATCGAACCTTCAGAATCTGCTTAAGGTATATGGGTATTGACCCAAATGAATGGGATAAGCATTACGTCGCTTTCAAACAAAAGCAAGTAGATGAAAACAAGTATATAATCAATAAAGATCATGATGTGATGATGACATTAGAAGATCAAATAACTGAGGCAATCTGCGCAGAAATGACCAAGAGATACAAGATCAAGTCACGATCTTGATTGTACTTCTGCTTTTCTTGCTTTCATCTCTTCCTTATTTCAGTTGTAAAAATGCCTGTACCTTCAATGATATATATAATGCATTTTTCAGCTGCAACACCTCGTTGAAGCTCAACTAACCTTAACTAACTTACTAACCAACGCTAACCATTATTTTTGGCCGTCTAACTCTTGAACTATAAAAGAGTAAGTATTGCCATCATCAAAAAGGGGGAAATTTTTAGGAAATTTCATGTTAGATGTTTTGATGATGACAATTAGGATTCCATGTTAGACCCCAAAAAATGTAAAGTATAAAAGCTTTCGAAGAACAAATGTATAAGCGCCTGAAAGCTCGTGTTTTTTATACTAGGCTTGTATTTTTATCTTTATAGAGTTTAGACTAAGAATGTGATACTAAATCACTAGAAGAGTTCTGTGTGAGTCTACCAAGTGATGAAGTTGAAGATCAAGCGTCTGAAGGAACAGTAAAGATAAAGATTAGTCTCAAGCGTCCGTCAAACGCTAAAAAACTATCCCAGGTTATGAACTCAGCGCTCAAGATTTGTTATGGACCTTAGACCAAGTACTTAACACTAAGTCAATGATAGAATTCTGAGTGAGTCTATCAAAGATAAAGTGAAAGGTCAAGCGTCTAAAAATCGGGCAAAGATTATGACCTTTCTCAAGCGTCTGATTAACAAAGAAGGCTACTTTCAAAAAGCCTAAACTCCAAAGGCTCAAGCGTCTAGTTCTCCAAGCGTAACCTGAAGATTCAAATCCAAGTTATCAAAGATGCATGAATCAACGGAAATTATTCCCAAACGGAAATAAGACAAGATGCATCAAAAGTCGGATAAGTGCTATTAAAATATAAGCACTACAACTTATGGGCAAGCCATATCTTTGACCAAGACTGTCAGACTTATGAAACCAAGACCATGCCTAACCAATTAAATATACCCAAAGTTAGGATTGTCAGAACTCATGGAATGTTTAGGGAAACGAGATTCCAACCATGTCCAACGGACAAAATCTCAAAACAACCTATAAATAACCTTTTCAGCAAAAGTGACAAGCGTGACACTATTGAAAAGAGACCGAGATCACACGCTCATATACACTGAAAAAGGTCCAAACTTTGCTGATATTATTTGAGAGAAAAAGCTCAGAAACTTCATAGCCGAAATCCTTCAAGCCTCTCAAATACATTCCAAAAACAGTCACCAATATCTCAAACATCTTTTTAGAAGAACCTTACACTATTACTGAGATATTCCAATTTGTTTGAACTTCCCAAAACCAAACAAAACCGTTACAAAAATTCTCAACATCTTTCATCTGAGTGAGAAAGTTTGTTGATTCACAAGCAGTATTTTTGTGTAAGAGAAGCTTATTGAAGTTGATCTCTATTGGAGCTGAAATCTGTGTGACCAAGGAGTTCCGAGATCGGTTGTAACTTGCACCATTTCTGAGTGAAAGAAGCAAGGGGATAGAAGGTCTTTAGTGGAGCTGAAATCTGTGTGACCAAGGAGTTCCGAGATCATATCCAATCTCCCTCTATTTTGTAGAAGTCTCTGTGTGACTCTTCGATAATCATCATAGTGGAAAACCTCCCTGATAAAAGGAGAAGAAGGACGTAACTGGGATTACATCACCCAGTGAACCTTATAAATATCCTGTGTCATTTACTGCTTTAACTATTTACTGTTTTGTTGCTTTACTATTCATATTGCATATACTTTGATAAAGTTTTAAAACAACTAAGCGACTACTTTTGATTAACAAACCGAACGCTAAGCTATAAAATACTTCCGCTGTGCTAACCCTGATTTAGTGACTAAACTCTGCCCTACTTTGGTAAGCGTTGAAATCACCAAGTCTAAGTTAACTTTTCCCAAGCGCCTGAAACTAGCGCTTAAGTCATTATCTCTCAAGCGCCGCACCCAGCGCTCAAAGCTTTCCGAGCGTTCAAATACTTCAAAGTGATACGAATTTTTAGAAGTCGAAAAAGACTTCAGGGTCTATTCAAACCCCCCTTCTAGACCCTTTCGTATACCACTTGGGACCAACAAGTGGTATCAGAGCGGTTGAAGTTGAAACCTAAGGGTTTCCAAGCGTAACTGCTTGTTCAGATCCATTTTTTTAAAAAAAACAAAAAAAAAATTAGTCGCTTTAAAATTACTTTAAACTTTTCATGGCATTCTCTAAAGTTCCCAAGTTGACCGAGTTAAATTATGATTCATGGAAGGTCAAAGCGTTTACTTATTTGTGTTCATGTGATGATGAAATGTGTGATATCATTTCAGATGGGCCAATCAAAATATACAAAGTTATCACCAGAGCGCCCGAAGCCACAGAAGAAACACCTGACGGTTATGTGGAGAAGCCCAAACAAGAATGGTCCACCGATGAGCGTCGACGAGCCAATCTAGATAATGTCGGTCGGAATGCGTTATACACAGCCATTTGTGACAATGACAACTTATTCAACAAAGTCAAACCATGCAATACAACTAAAGAAATTTGGGATAAGTTGGCTACTATTTGTGGTGGCTCAGCACAAATCAAGGAAAACAAATTATCAATTGCCAAAGAAAAATTCAACGGCTTCAAGATGTTATCCAATGAGACACTAGAACAATTAGACATGAGATTTACAGCTCTTGTCACAGAATTAACATCTTTGGGCATGGAACTATGACACGCTAAAAGCTAACGTGCTATTGTAGCAAGTGCACTAGTCGTGTGTAGTAATAAATGGACGGTAAGTCCGGATTGTCGAACCACAAGAACTTGAATTCTAGTTTAAGATTTGTAATGAAGTGAATAAACAAAGTAAGAATAAATTCAAATAAAATTTGTAAAGAACAAGAACAAAGATGAGCAAGTGATTTAAAACCAATTATAAAGGGAGACTAAGGCACATGCTAGGTTCAAATTGATCAAATATACTTATAAAGGTTCTTGTTGAAAGATTACACTTATATTGTTATGGTGAGAGCTCCAAGGGTAGAGAATAACCGATGTCTCGCGTATAAACTCCTATGCTTAGATCGTGATTTCCCAAATATTCCTATCCGGAAATCTAACCACTAAACATGCATTAACTTACTAGAGCTCACTCGATTTGAATCGAACAACTTCACCCGGGAATCTTTACCTATGTCTAGGGCAATTCCTCATTAGTCGTGTGCCTTGACACGCTAAAAGCTAACGTGCTATAATAGCAAGTGCACTAGTCGTGTGTAGTAATAAAAGTGGACGAGAAGTCCGGATTGTCGAACCACAAAGACTTGAATTCTAGTTTAAGATTTTATAACAACAAAGATCAATACAATAAAGGTAAAATGAGTGTAAAAACGTGTGCAATAAGAACAAGGTTATGCAAATGAATTAAAACCAATTTTAAAGGGAGACTAAGGCACATGCTTGGTCCAAATTGATCAAATATACTTATAAAGGCTCTTGTTGTAGAATTACTCTTATATTGTTATGGTGAAAACTCCTAAGGTAGAGAATAACCGATGTCTCGCGTATAAACTCCTATACTTAGATCGTGATTTCCCAAATATCCCTATCCGAAAATCTAACCACTAAACATGCATTAATGTACTAGAGTTCACTCGATTTGAATCGAACGACTTCACCCGGGAATCTTTACCTATGCCTAGGGCAATTCCTCATTAGTTGCGGGTCATGATGTGAATTTCTTGCACCCTAAGTCAATTTTCTCCCGAAATATTAACCTAGGCATAAGATTCTAACATATAGTGATCAAGTATATGCAAGATAAGTAGAACATCAATTCACATCACATAACAATATAAGAATAACCTCAACAATCATCTATTATAAATATAAATCACAATTTGGCCTTACATGGCCCTAGTCTTACGAATTTAGTTCATAATTGAAAGCATAAAAGACATAAGAGGAATATTCATAGACATAAATGAAATGAAAAGCTCTTAAAAACTCCCTAAATGGTAAATGATGATGGATCTTGAAATTGAGCCTTCAATCCCCAAGCTCTTTTCCTTCCTCTAGTTTTCCCCTCTCTCTCAATGATGAAGAATGGTGATGAATGATGGTGAAATCAGATTAGGGGCTGCCCCCTTCTCTCATTTCATTGATAAGAATGCAAGAGATGATTGCCTTTATAGGTGTATATTCTTCTTCCTCCCATGTGTTGTTCCTCTCTTGTCTCCTCCATTACTCTAAAGTGTGTAGTATAAAATTCCATAAAGTAAATCTACCAAGAAACACACTTATGACACCCCCTCAACACATGTGCTAACATTTTGGCTTTAAACATTCTTCCCTACAAAAGATGCTGAACTTTTGGCCAAAAGTAATCAAATTCCGGACGACGCGGCGCCCAGGCGTGGGTATTTTTGCGCCTAGGCGCGGGAGTGCGAAGCAAATCCTCGGAACTGGATGTCAGATGCGTCTGGGCGTGGTGGGAAGGGCGCTTGGGCGTGGTAAGCCGAAAGCCTGAACCGTTTTCCTGGTTTTCAGCGCAACAATCGTGTTTCCTTTATAACTTTCTCCACGGACCTCCGATGTGGATGATTCAAGTTGCCAAGTGAAGCTAACAAAGAGATCTACAAATTTGTTGAAGGAAACTTCCTCAAAATCAAAATATACATAAATTCTGTATTTGCGCGCGTTATTCCTCTATTGTAGTGATTTTCCACCTTTACTCGATAAGCACACAAATTAAACTCAAATGTGGTATAAATCATGCATAAACCAATACAAATCCAATAAATATGAGGCTCTAAAACATGTAAATTCACACCCTATCAACACCCCCAAACTTACCCATTGATCGTCCTCGAGCAATGAGAGCTATAAGACAAGATCAACATCATTCAATGCGAGAAAACAAAACAACTAACTAACTCACTTTCGTGGAGTAAACAATTGCACTTAGCGGGTGCAACAAGCCTTTAAACCCTTGAGTTACCTCAAAGGAAGAGTTATAGTCTCGTGAGGGTTTGCATGCGATATACCCACAAAATCTAACAAAATTTATCCAACCAAATCAATACACCTCAACATGATCAACAAGAATGAATGGCATAAAATCAACCTTTTAAAGCTCACAAATATATATACATATCAACTACTTTTGCTCATGTAACACCAATACTTGAAAAGACTCTCTAGGGTGTAGTGAAAAATAAATCTAAGGTATTATAGTCGAGAGGCATCCTTACCAAATTTTGGACATTAATCCCATATCTATCAACTTTCGATCAAACGCAAAGCACAAGAATTATAGAAAATCTCATAGCCATTTAAATTTCATTATCTCAAACATTCAACTTTCAATTCATATGAAATTTCCATTTAAACTTTCAACTTTCAATTTCCATGTGCAATGTTTTATTCATAGTGAGTCCTTGAGAGAGTACGTACAACGTTTCT
This sequence comes from Buddleja alternifolia, assembly GCA_019426215.1. NCBI lineage: Eukaryota > Viridiplantae > Streptophyta > Magnoliopsida > Lamiales > Scrophulariaceae > Buddleja > Buddleja alternifolia. The sequence goes on along the minus strand of CM033391.1, from coordinate 8,584,845 downwards.
CCACAACGGTGTCAGAAGGACCACAAGTCGACCATGAGTTGTTATCAGGAATAATGCAGAGGAACTTACGTAATAGTAGGTTCAAAGAATCCATAGCTGGCAAGCTGCCAGCGACTATGGAGGAACTGTTGGCTAGAGCCAAAAAATTCACTAGGATTGAAGAGATTATCGGCCCAGCAAAGCACTAGGGGAGGTATCTTTTCCCATATCTTTGGATGCATTTCCAACCCGCTCTACAACGATTGTAAAGTTCTTGGTGGTCAAAGCCCCCTCCACCGATAATGTCATTTTAGGGAGGCTGAGCTTAGGCCTATTCCAAGCCGTCATATCCACCTTTCATATGAAGGTCAACTGTTGGCGACGTGAAGGTAGCGAGAGAATATACGCTAACGCCTCGAAGAAGCCTAAAAAGAAGCACAGCGACAATGATCACAGCGAAAAGATCAACTTAATCATATTAGAGGAAAGTCACTCGTGGGGCAAGACCCAATTAGTCAGCACTTGGCCAAAATCCCAGCGGTCAGACGCCTATGAAGAGGATAAGAACAGGACGTGTCGCCCCAAGAAGACAATGCCCATCTCAAAAGTAGGGTGCCTCTTACCAAAGAGAGAGACCTAACGTACATCAAGTGATGCAAGCAAGGGCGCCAATGGGGGCGACAGGCGAGCCAGGACAGAAGCCAAGCATGAGATAACCACCCTTGAGAATCCCCCCCCCTAAGCTTGACAGGGCGTTATGCTTAATGAGGCATCATCATGTATCAAGTGAATTTAAAAACTATCTTATTTTCTATATTGCAATTGAACATTTGCAGGTTGGCCATGAGCCAAGCGTTGAGTAGGGGTGCTTACCAGCACCACCTACCATTACTTAAGTTATGAGGTGCTTATGTGCGCCCTCGTACATTTTGAATTTGAGGTGCCTACGTGCACCCCCTTGCTCTTTGCATTGATGTTTGAATATTTTGGATTTTAGCTATATGCATAATAAGTGCCTCAATGCACAAGTCCTTAAAGACCAAATGTTTAACAACACCCGAAAACGCTCCTCGGAATAAATGTTTCTAACCGAAGCTACTTAAAAAACTTAAAGCCCCATTTCGAGGCTAGCATAGGTGGAGCAATAAAATCTCCCCGAGCCCTTGAGAGTTCGGTTGAGGCTAGCCTGCCTTATGATCCTTCTAGTAGTACCGAGAGAGAATGAGGTTTGAAAGACTACCCCCCCTCCAACATGGATTTTAGACCGAGATTATCACCTTATGATCCTTCCAGGAGTACCGAGAAGGAATGAGGTTTGAAAATCTACCCCCTCCCGACATGGACTCTGGACCGAGATTATATCAATATGGCTAGCGTGATAATTCACCCCTCACCAAAAATAAATAACACTTATGGCTATTCTAGCCTCCTAAAATTCTAAGTGTAGTGAACTCCTGAGGGATGTGGGGCACAAAATTCTAAAAATCACCGTTCTCCATCAGTGAAACACTTCACGCTAAGCAAAATAGCTTACCTGATAAAAGTTTAACTCCCATATGTCATAAAAGAACCCCTTTTATCACGTACTTCTAAATATGTTTCACATATTAAGGAGTAGGGGGCAAGGAGGAGAGGAGATACAAACAGATAACTAGCTAGTGGCTAGCCAATATTTACAAACGAAGCACTAGCTGTCTGTCATCACTAGCTGTCTAACAGCACTAACTGTCTGTTAGCACTAGCTGTCTATCAGCACTAGCTGTCTGTCACCACTAGCTGTCTGTTAACACTAGCTGTCTTCCAGCACTAGCTGTCAGTTACCCCTAGCATTCATTGAATCTCGCTTGGGCACTCACTCCTAGCATTCATTGAATCCCGCCAACGGCATGTTAAAATGGCTAAGTACCTAAACTAGTGCTCATGAAGTCACAAGGTACTGCAACATAATAAAATAAACAAGCCTCCCTTTTTGAGGTCAATATAGATGGAACAACAAAAATCTCTCAAGCTGCCAAAAGCTCAAACGAAGATTGCCCACCTGATAATCATCCTGCAATACCAAGAGAGGTCGAGGCTCCACAAAGGATTCCCCCTCCCACTAAGGTTCTGGACTGAGATTATACATTTAAAAATAAGTGACGACCAATGTCACACTAAGAATAAAAACACGAGAGGCAACTCAAGCCTCCACATAAAAATGTGGCCACTAGTGTCACAAACCACGCCACTTACTCAAAAGGCATAAATATAGGGCGAAATCAAGCTCTAGACTAGCCCCTCATTAGCAAAAGATATCTTACTGCTCCAAGCTTTTCTCACTGAAAAACACTAAGGAATGGGGGGCAGAGAACCTTATGAGGTGCTAAGTTCACCCACCAAATTAAATCATGGGGTATGAAAATAGACGTACTCAAAGGTACGCTAAGCTATGATAAGACAAAAGCAACAAGCGAAAAGATAGTTTTACAAAGCACACATAAATTAAAGCGATAAAGGCTAATAAGAACAACATGTCAACATAACCATGTGGAACTAAAAGTTTCCAATCGAGGCTACACTTAATAACTCACGACCCCATTAGAGGTCAGCATATGTGGAACAATGAAAGGCCCTTGAGCTAGCAAAGGCTCGAACGAAGTTTACCCACCTTATAATCTCTTTAGTGGTTTTGTGAGTGATGAGGCTCCATAGAAAACGTGCCATGGGCATAGTAATTCCACTATTGGCACCAATTGGCATCACATGACACTAACAAGTAACGCCATCATTAGTGCCCCACCAAAGCTCATGAGGCGGTGGGATTTGGAAAATATAAAGCTTACTCAAAGCCTAAGAAAAGCTAATAAGTAGCTCACAAATGTGCTATATGCCAAGTTAAAAACAAGAATGTTGCTAACGTTCGACTAGCTACTAGTCATACTAGCAAAAAATGACCATAAGATAAAGTACATGGATTTGTACATAAGGCATGTAAGCAAGCCATAAGTCATCCCTATTAAAAACCCCTGAGGCCATAAGCCCCGGGACAACGCCTCGGAAGAGGGCGCCACCAATCTCTCTAGGGGTCGTCCTGTGTCAACCCCCCAATGTATAGGGCCTAACACCTGCCTTAATTCAATCCCCATGAGTGGATCCTCATCTACCTAGAGGGGAACAAATCTTGATTTAAAAAACCCCCTAAGTTTGTGGGTCTACACAAACTAGCTAGCAAAATGTTGGCTAGCAGCTAGCAAAACGCTAGTGAGAAATTAGCTAGTAGCTGACAAAGCGCTAGTGACCCCCTAGAGCTTATGAAGCCGTGGAGAAAAGAAGAGCTCCCTAGTCCTATGAAAATAGAGGGTGGAACCAGAGACAAATTCTCCAATAGATAGTATAAAAAACAATAGCATGGACAAAAAGTTCACAAGTCATAAGAGGCACGAAAATAATCCCAACCCCTAATCTAAAGGTGCGGGGAGGCGCTGGTCACATAGACAACGAGGCACGACGCCTCACGGTAACGCGAGGCACAAGACCTCACGGCACAGCGAGGCAAAAGACCTCACGACTGTCCCGAGGCACGATGCCTCTCGGTGCCGCAAGGACTAAGGGCTCACGGTGCCTCGCGACCACTGTGAGCCATTACCTTGCCTCACACTTAGTTGTGAGGACAAAGAACGAGAGCCCCCTCACGGCGCTCCCCTTGGTGTATAGGTCATAACGCCCCTACCCTCTAAGAATGGGATTCATTTTCCATTTACGAGATACCCAAAATGCACCGTGGGGACGGAAAAATCATGAAATTAGTCAAGTGGGTGTTGGTGAAGAAACAAGCTATCCACTCACCATAGAGACTAAGGACTTTGCCCCCTCACCTCGAGGCAAAAAATCTTGGCCCCTTGCCATATAGGCTAAGGACTTTGCCCCCTCACCTCGAGGCAAAAAACCTTAGCCCCTCACCATATAGGCTAAGAACTTTCCCCCCTCACCTTGAGGCAAAAGACCTTTCCCATTCACCATAGAGGCCAAGGACCTTGCCCCCTCATCTCGAGACAAAAGACCTTGCCTATTTACCACAGAGGCCAAGAACCTTACCCCCTCACCGCGAGGCAAAAGACCTTGCACATTCACCATAGAGGCCAAGGACTTTGCCCCTTCTCCTCGAGGCAAAAGACCTTGCCCTCTCACCATAGAGGCTAAGGTCTTTGCCCTCTCACCTTGAGGTAAAAGACCTTGCACATTCACCACAGAGGCCAAGGACCTTACCCCCTCACTTCGAGGCAAAATACCTTACCCATTCACCATAGAGGCCAAGGACTTTGCCCCCTCACCATAGAGGCTAAGGACTTTGCTCCCTCACCTCAAGGCAAAAAGGCCTTTCTCATTCACCATAGAGGCTAAGGACTTTGCCCCCTCACCTCGAGGCAAAAGACCTTGCCCATTCACCATAGAGACCAAGAACTTTGGCCCCTCACCTCGAGGTAAAGGACCTTGCCCACTCACCATAGAGGCTAAGAATTTTGTCCCCTCACCTCGAGGCAAAGGACCTTGCCCATTCACCATAGAGGCTAAAGACCTTACCCCCTCATCTCGAGGTAAAAGACCTTGCCCATTCACCACAGAGGCTAAAGACCTTACCCCCTCATCTCGAGGTAAAAGACCTTGCCCATTCACCATAGAGACTAAGGACTTTGCCTCCTCACCTCGAGGCAAAGGACCTTGCCCACTAGAACATAGAGCCAAGAACTTTGCCCCTCTTAAGGCAAAGGACCTTGCACTCTCACCTAGTAGCAAAAGCTCTCACCCCCTCGCAACAAGTCAATGACCCTTGCCCCTATATCTCGGGGCAAAGGCCAATCTAATAAATTCTAAGTCCCCTCCGGAGTACAACGGAGTACAAATACCCGGACTGAGGTCTAAAAAATTATAAGTCCCTTCCGGGGTGCTAAACCCCAAATAAAGGCCTCAGAATTCTAAGACTCATTCGAGATGACAAGCTTCTTGTGGGTGAAGCGCAAGCCTCCCCCCCTAAGATATGCAACACATACTCAAATCAAGATACCTCGCACACTTTGGCATTGTAAGGTATCCGACCCCCAGGCGTCCGACCTCATAACACTCAACCCCGAGGCATCCAACCTCACGACACTTGACCCCGAGGCGTCAGACCCCTAGGTAGCTACAGGTGTTGCTTTAAGTCAACACCTACATTACCTCGAGATAACACTTAAGATATCCCTCTTCAAAAGGGTGACTCGTTAGACCCCCCAAGGCGATGAAGCTTGCCATACACGCGAACATATTTCTACTCCCTAGTATCCTATACGGTACACCCGGGAGTGGGGGGCATTATGATATGCACCAAAAATGTCTAGGGGTATTATGGTAATTGGCATGCTGGGGCCAATCCACGGTTATTATAGTAGTCAAGCTAAAGAGGACTGACGACCCAATAATGTTAATTAGGCTATTTTAAAAGTCTAAAGGCCTAAATAATGGGTATGTTAGTAAGCCTAGTGTGCTACTGCTAAAGTTGAACCCACTACTTGTAGCCCACTACCAGCTCCATACAAATACCTCGGAGGAGCTAGGAAATGGGCATTATCTACTCCCCCAGTAAAAATTCACTGGCTATTGAGAGTAATCCCGCAAAAGAACTACGAATAGACTTGATCCCTATTCATCGGGTACGTAGGCAGCTCACTAAAGGCGAGTGCAGTCTATACATTCATCAATCCCCAACTTAGTTTGTCATGCGTTGGATCGGTTCCACCACCCCACGTGGTCAATCACGTGTTATTCATTGACTGACGAATTTTACCATCATTACATGTCCAAAGACCAAAAGTGTTATGAGAATACCCATCTCTGAATCATTGAAGATTGGGCAATTGAAAAGGAAGGACATACCATTAGAAAAATTGCAGGATTATTTTAACTTCTTGTCTCTTTTTCTCTTTATCCTTTCTTTCCACCTCAAATTGCCTTTGTGATTTTATAGGGATTCTTAAGATCGGATAATGAGGGAATGAAATATAAAAACTGACAAAATAATTTAATGAAATAGTGATTATGGTTTATTGGAGTATAAACATAAAAAAATAATTAGGCAATTTGAAAATTAGCCAAGAAAAATCGCATCAACTTAGTTAAACAGCAAGCGTTTTGGAGAATAAATCAAGGAGTTAAAACGCTCATTTGTGAATTGCCCTTTTTACAATTGAAACAAAGTCAAATTTTGAAGACATTACATTTTTTTAGAATGATTATTAAATTAGCATACATTAAGGGAAAAAATGTAACCGATATATATATATATATTAATATACTCTATAGTCTTATTATAATATTTAAAATGAATCCAAACCTAACATTCAATCTCTTTCCTATGTGTACAATGAAGTGGATAAGTTAGTTTTCCTCCATTTTGCCATGTTTCCATCTTTCCATATTTATTCTTATAAGCCTTCCCTATATATGAGAGTTTCTATATATTAATTATAATTATTGTATCTTTTTTTTACTTCCTTGATCATTGCTCACTTTCTATTTATTAAATTAGAAATTTCTATAAATATATTCAAATTAATTAGTGTTAACTTCTTTTGAATACTGATTTTTAGTATTCATGGACGTGTATACATATATATATATATATATTAAGTTATATATATAAGTTACATATATATATATATATATATATGTTATATTACATAACTCTTTCTTTTATTTTTGTAATATTTTTTAAATGCTAATCTTTCTAAAAATACCACTCTATATTCTTTCTTCAATTTGGTCTATCAGTTATATCATATAATGTTTCCTTAATCAAATACTACATTCATTCTAATATGTATATGCTATTTGTTTGACTATTATTTCTTCTTTTAAATTAAGTGCTTGAAAGGATTTTCAAGGATATGCATTCCAATTTAACCGTATAATTTTGGAATGATCAACAGCCTGTCAAAGACTCAAATGAGTTACTCCCATAATGGTATTAAATTTTGATAAGATTCCAACCATAATTTATGCCTAATTTCCTCTATTTTTTATAGTAAATTCTTTATAAGTATCTCTTTTTTTTGTAACGGGGAGAAGGGGGCTACCCTGTCGGACTATCCTGACATGCCAGGGTCCTGTCTAACAATTCTAGACCATTTAACACCTTGCCTATCTTGCTCGAGGGCATCTAACAAGTTGCTCGTCGGTGACATAATCTTATTGAGCTGTGCCTTAAAACCCGCTTTGGCTAGGATATCCGCCGGTCTATTCGCATCGCGAAAAATATGGATTATATGCGCTTCCCATGGCATAGTCAACAATCTTCGAATCTTGTATATAACATCAAACTCCTGATGAGTAACCCCTGCCCTACGAATACACTCATATGCTTCCTTGCTATCAGTTTCAATTTGAACGTTATTCCCATGCAATTCCCGTGCCAACTCAAGGCCATGCAAAATCGCATTAAGCCCCGCCTGAAGAATTGAACTCGCCTCGATTTGCCCCATGAACCCCTTAATAAACTACCCATTTGCATTTCGGGCGAGACCTCCAATGCTGGCTTTGATTTCCGAATTATTTTGCGTCGTCGTCACTGCTGCATCAACGTTGATTTTCAAGCAACCAAATTCGGGTTTATTCCAACCAACCTCGACAATATTAGTGAAAGTCTCAGGTCCGTGTCATGGTCACCTAACTTCCAGGCCTCATGGATGAGTTGTAATATCGTAGGCCAACGAATTCCCGGCATTGTAGTTTCTTCCTCGTGCCATGCTCTGTTTCGTTCCTGCCACAAGTAATTCACAAGTTCAGTAAAAGAAGTAGACCACTTTTCATTACTTACCTGGCGCCCCACGATTGTCGCAAGATTCCAATCCCCCCACTCTGTCGTGTCAAGCGTAAAGAACTTTTCTCGTTGGTGTGGATGGATAAGTTGGTGCCATGCATTTTTTGCCCAATGGCAGTCACGGATCGTGTGTAGGTTTGTTTCGACCAAGTCTCCACAAAACTTACACGCAGCCGTGTTCGTGATCCCACGATTGCATAAGGCCGTGGCAGTGAGTAATTTGTTCTGTCGAAGAAGCCATATGGTCAATTTTTGACGATACGGCCCTCTAACTTTCCAAATTCTCTTCCATCTTGCCTCGTCATGCCTCCTGTCAAGAGCCCCTGTTAAACTTTCATACGCACTCTTGCAAGAATACGCCCCTGAAGCTGAAAGACGCCAAATCGGAGTATCCCTGGCGGTACCATCAGCAATGTGAATTAAGGCAAGCTCATTTTAAATCACCGGTGGAAGATGTTCAAGCTCAGCGCAATTCCATCCCTGGTCGGGTATCCAATAGCTGGAGACTGATCGAGAAGTGTCGATATTATCATAGGGAGGGCCGCATCTTTCTACTAGAGTTGAATTTCCTAGCCAACGATCGACCCAAAATCTGATGTTATCTCCATTTCCCATTCTCCATGTTAAACTGTGATCAAACAAAGGCCGAGCCACTAGAATGCTTTTCCATGTGTGAGATGTTCGGCTCCTAGGTCGACCTTCCCGCCCGATAATGTACTTATGTCTCACCACTTGGAGCCACAATTTTGACTAGGCATTGAGAATTTGCCACCCAAGTTTCCCAAGAAGAGCTAAGTTCATCTCCTTAACCCGGCGAAGACCCCAACCCCCTTTGCATTTCGGTTGACAAATTTTTTCCCAAGCGACTGAGTGAATTCGGCGAACTTCATCGGTACCTCACCACAGAAATCGGCGATTAATTTTTTCAATCTCCTCACAGGTACTCGTTGGAATCTTCATAGTTTGCATAAAGTAGGAAGGGATAGTTTCTGTGACCGATTTGATCAATGTGGCCCTCCCAGCAAGAGAGCGCTGCTTAAGCTTCCATCCTTTGAGTTTGTTTTTTACTTTATCAATAATGAAAGAATATGACCGTTTCACCGGCCGAGAGTGATGGAGAGGAGCTCCTAGATATTTTTCTAAGTTCTTTGTGATCTCCAATCCGACCCTATGACCAATGTCTCTAGCCACTACCCCCGAGACATTTGGTGAAAAATATATTCAGGATTTTTGATAATTTACTCGTTGGCTAGACATATTACAGTACTCTTTGAGTGCGTTCTCAATGACATCCATTTGAGTGATAGAGGCTTCCCCGAAGAGAATGAGATCATCTGCAAACATAAGGTGGGACACTTGGGGTCCCGTACGAGATGATGGGACCGGATTCCATTTTCGTTCGCTCACCGCACGGTCAATAAGGGTACCTAGCTGCTGCACACAGAAAACAACCAAGTAAAGGAAGAGAGGGTCTCCCTGTCTGAGTCCTCGTTTTGGATTAAACCAATTTGTTGCTTCCCCATTCCAAAGGAGGGATAGGTTGGCAGAAGATGTGCACTCCAAAATAAGGTTGATCCAAGACGGGGGAAACTTCATCTCCAACAATACATTTCTCAAAAAAGACCAATCAATCCTATCATAAGCCTTCTCGAAATCAATCTTAGCAATGAAAAAACCTTTTCTACCTCTAAGCAAGTTCATAGAATGAATTAACTCTTGAGTAATAATAATGTTGTCCACAGTTTGACGACCTTTAATAAAACTACTCTGGGTCTGGGGGATAAGAAAGTCCATTAAGGTCCTAAGTCTATTCGCCATTGTTTTAGTGATAATTTTCAGAATGACATTACATAGGCTGATTGGTCTGAATTTTGAGAGATGAGTTGGGTTTTTTTCTTTCGGAATTAAAACAATTAAAGACTCGTTAATACTAGGATCAATCATACCAGTGCGGAGAGCCGAGCTCACCGTATCATAGACAGCAACTCCAACAGTGCTCCAACATTTCTGAAAGAAGATAGGTGGGAGGCCATCGGGGCCAGGGGCTTTCGTTGGGTGCATGTCCCAAAGGGCTTTTTTGACTTCATCTTTAGTCACCGGCATCGTGAGGAGGTCATCTGCGAAGGACTAAGGCACAGGAATCCCTCAGTTACACGGTAGGAGGTCACTGACGTGTCGGCATCATACAATTTTTGGTAGAACTCTATGGTCATACGCTTCAGCTTGTCCCCATTGTACTCCCAATTACCCTCGTCTGTCAATAAAGTTCTAATTTTCGTCTTTCCTTTTTTGGTAGCAGCCGTAGTATGAAAGAAGCGGGTATTCATATCCCCCGCCTTCAACCACCTCACTCTCGATTTCTGCTTCCAAATGAGCTCCTCCTGTCTAATAGTATCAAAGTACTGATCTTTAAGTTTCATCTCCAGTTTCTGAAGGTACTGGTTGATGCCCCGACTCTGAGTTCTCTGAATACCCTCAATTCTCGCAACCAGCTCTCTTTTACGTCTTGAGATGTTACCAAAGACCTCCCTGCTCCACTTGGCCGTATGATGCTTAATGTTCTGAATTCGGTCCTGAATATTTTGACCTTCTAAGGTCCTCCACTTATCTGCCACTAGATTTGTGAAAGCCGGGTCTGTGAACCAGGCATGTTGGTGACGAAAATAGTTCTGATTTTCTCCCCCCTCAGCTCGTGTAGTAAGAGAGAACAAAAGAGGGGAGTGGTTAGACCCTATCCGAGGTAAGTGCGTGACATGAGCCTCCGGGAATTCAATACGCCACTCACTGTTACAAATGGCTCAATCCAATCTCTCAAGAAGAGGGGAATTGCCCCCTTTGGCCCAAGTAAAGGGATCTCCCGAGTATTTTAAGTCAATAAAACCACATTTATAAGTATCTCTAATTCTTCTTTCTTCATCACGTTAGTTCAATCTTTATCTCTTGGTAAGTCTCACTTTTTATTTCAAGTTGTGTATTTTATCAAATTCACATTTTAATTGCAATTCTCTTTAATTTGTATGTGTATTGTAGGGTGATATCTGCAAAGAACACTAAAGTTATCAAGCTTTGTGGTAAGTCAAAAAGATAATGAGTTTTTGTTTGATGATCTATATGTCATTTTATATGATATCATAATTTTTCTGATTTTTTTCTTTTCAAGAACATGGATATATTGAAAACAGATATTTTTTTTAAGTTTATAAATTTATGTGAATTTTAGAGACTACGTGAAAGATAGAGTGTGTGGTGAGATGAATAAGAATCAAATATGTGAAGAATGAATTTTTGTCTTTCGAAGAAACATTACATATTTAGGTTGTTTCATAATTTAAAAGACGTTAATTTTTATAGATCCGATTGATTGTAGCAATAGGAATTTGGAGTCTATACTTGCGATTAAGTTTTTTAGGTATATATATATTGGAATTTGTACATGGTTAATAGTTTATGTAATTTTAATACGGTGCCTGCATTCAATTACAAATTAACCATCGAGAGAACTCTTTTGTGCAATTTTTTGTTTTCCATGATAGTTTTCTTTTTTTAAAAAAAATTTAGTCATGGATTAACTATATATATATTGATAAATTCATTTTTCTATACTCTAACATTATAATAAGAATATATTAATTGACGAGCAAATGAGAAATTATTTTTAGATGAATTTGGGTTGGTGTTCCACTATTTTTTCTTACATCATTGTACATGGTTCATGAAGATCCACATCATCAATGAGAATTATTAATAAATAAATGAAAATTAGATTGGATTATCTTATGTACTTAACTTTTTCATAGTTGCAAAAAAGTATATTTGAGTTCAAAGGGCAATGTTCCCAGTCCCCATATATGTCATATAGTATTGTTGATGGACCTTAATAATTTCATATTTACTAAAGGTATCACATAATATAATCCATATGAACTATTGTGAAATCACCGACTAACATATAGGTGTGTAAACGAGTCGAGTCGAGCTGAATGAGTTGTTGTTCAAGCTTATTTGAACCATTGAAATATTTTGTGGAAAATGAAAGGAAAAAACTGTTTATTAGAAAATTAAAAAGTTTCAAAATTACAATCTAATTAGCTTCCACGGACTTGATAATGGACAAGTTTCCATATTTCTATGAAAACGTTCAGAAACCTTAATCGATGGTAGAGACACAACACACGAGTTAGTAAATTTTTTGTAATATTACAACAATCTTAGAAACATGTATGACCATACTAAAACACCCAAAAATTAACTTTTAATACATAACAAACATTATTATTGGGTAATACGTATTATACAATTCACATATATGAATTATCTTTTACTTAATTGGTCAACACATGTCCAAATTAATAATTGGTCAACCCATCTTCTACGTTAATATAATATTGGTCATAAAATGGTGAAACATCAGTAAGTGGTTATATTTCTTATATTTAGTAAAATATGCTAAATTGACAATTTGCTATTGTCTACAATAAGTCATTTCAATCAATGTGTAACTATTGTTGGATGATGAATCGTCACCAAAGAAATTTGTCTTCGGAGGTAATATAATATCGATTATATACTTATGACTAAAAAGGTTGAAAACTAAAATTTCACTAATATCTATTATATGTTTATCAGGGAAGAGGTAAAAGATCAAGTCAATGGTCAAGTTGTCAATCTAGAAAAAGGAGTTTGCAGAACATGTTTGAATTCATTATTGAGTCGGGTTTACATTATTTACTTTTCAATTTTGAATGTATTTATTTTATTTTGAATTATAAGATGAGAATGATAATTTCATCAAATAAATGAACATTGTTTCATTATGAAGACCTATTATATTTCATTCTTTAAAGTTTTGTATGATTAAAATGTTATATAAGTGTTTAGTTTATGTTACTTTAACAAAATATCACATAATATTTCATTTTTTTAGATTAGTTTTCTACTTATTTGTTCATCGCATATGCTCTTTTCATGCTAAGATATTTGTAATTTTGTAATCTTATATTGTTTGCCAGTCTTGAAAAATCTATTGTGTGTGATATAATGTTTATATTGGAATTAAAATATTGTTATCTTAAAATTGACGTTTTAAAATTAGTGTCCGTGCAACACACGGGTTAGAAACTAGCAATGATTAAAGTTACAATTAATTACTAAATGAGATATTAAAAATATATAAGGTAACATTCCATTCTGGCAAAATTGTGAACTAATAATTTATCCACCTCATTGTCCGCTGGAAGAGATCGAATCATGGGGTGGTATTTGTTGGGTTTCGTTCGAAAAAGCATAAACGCAGCGAAAGAGATTTCAAAAATTAAAAACGAAAACTCAATTGGTACTCTAATTCGCATAATTGAATCTAAAAGCGTATAACGAATAAAACTTGCTCGTTAATATGAATATGATGATGGAGAAAAACTTCTTCTTCTCCAAACTCGAAATATTGAAGCTTCCAAATCTTCAATCCTTTGGTTTGATTCTTCAAACTTGAACTTGATCCGAACAATGAAAATACGTCGTCTCTAAATCGTCACGCACGAATCAACAAACGAAAAATCTCCTTTTTTTCTTTCTCTATGGTCGACGGCTAGGTATAGAGGAAGGGAGGAATATTTTTCTTTTTTTTGAGAGTTATGAGAGTTGTGTATTCTCATTTTTACTTGTTCTAAGTCAAAAAGTCCTTATATACCTCATGACTTATTGAACAAGTCAAAACAAAAGAGCCCTAATATGTAGCCTCTCAAAGACGCCACATTGAGGCCTAGTAGGCGTCCAATTGGACTCCTTATTTAGCCCCGAGATTTGTTTTGTTTAATTAATTTCTTATTTCAATTAATAATTTATTGTATCTAATAAATAAATTAATTAATTAAATAACCAAATTAATTAGATAAATTAATTCATTAATATATTTCACAAGGAAATTAATTAATCATTAATCTTATCATTATAATTAATTATTTCATCTAATGAATAATTAATTATTTAATTTATCCAATAAATTAAAACTTCCAAAAGAAATAATATAAATTCCTTTTTCTTCATTTTTCTTTGTCAATCCTTTAGCACGACTCTTTAGGTTCGTTTTGTTTGGCAATGAGAGGAAACCAAAGGAAGTGGGTAACACCTAGCCAGTTACGTGGCCCACTTCGTAACCCAAACTAAAACGAATGATAGGATCATTCCGAAACCTTCCAATCGTAAATACCGTATATGTATAAACTCTTTGTTCACGTTCCCCGGTCAAGTGAGAGTCATGGTTATGTCAAACTCACTGGATTTGACCATATGTATAAATCATAATAAATACGAGATCATTGAGATCGATTTAGTGCCAAGCACAATCGTCTCGTTTGCTTTGGCCAAAGACTTTGATCTCTATTTATCTATAATTACATAGGGTACATACTCATTCATTTATGAGAGATCCAATCCCATATTAGATATCTGCTAAGATTACCACTTGCCCATCAAGTCCGCATTTCGAGGTTGACCCCACCAAATGGTGAATTGGGTCTAACTACTCTAGTGAAAGACTTGACGTAACAAGTGCATCTTCAGCCTGATACTTCAAGTCAAAGGTTCACATATACCTATTACGTATAATCAGTTCCGTCATTGACAGACACAGAGTGAAAACCCATGCGACAGAACCGATGCGAGTCGTGTTCGAACATATCGGTTCCATTGATGTGTCTACAATCTTAATCTCCTATCATCCCATGATACCAGACAGGCACTCCCATGTTGGAGCTAAGATTGTACAAGTATTCGAAGTCTTTATTTATCCATTAAAGACTTCATATTACTTGCGAACTTATTTTAGTAATCAAGATCGATCTCTCTAGTGCCAATCTTCCTATCTCATAGGAAGTAGAGGGATCGCATTGAAAACATGGACAAAACGTTTTACACAACTTATAGATGCAGATAAGAATTAAGTGAAAACTCAATAATGTCTTTTATTTAAGAAGAGTTTAAGTTCAATACAAGATATATGTCATATACATTCTATCCTCTATGGCATCTGAGGACATAATCCTAACATTATTTATTTTAAATTATATAATAAGATAAGATTAATCTAAATTAAAGACTTTGTTGATTTATAAGTTATAATTTACAAATAAAAAGATTAAAATGATTTGTTAGTTGATAAGATTTAATTAAACATAATTTAAATAATAATAATAATAATAATAATTCTCCATAATTTGTTAATTAACACATGACATAATTTAAATATTTTGTTAATTTTGAAAACTTAAATTTGACAAATTCATTTTTTTAAAAAAAAATCATTGGGTAATTCAATATAGTGCTTAAATATTGTAAGGTTTTGTTTGAATGGGAAAATTTTCATAAATCATGAATTTTCACAAGGGACTATTTTGGTACCTTTTAAAGTTTACTGCAGATATATGTGACAATAAAGTATAGTTCAAGGGGACATTTTGTATAGAGATGACAGTGGGGCAAGGTTACATTGGTATTCGTCCCGAAACTGCCCCGATGGAGAGGGTTTGAATACACCAAATGAGTTATGGGACGGGTTATGAATATTAAATTTATGACCTGACAAGGTATGGGGCAGGTAGTGGGTATGGTGCAACCCGCCCCATTACCTTCCTCATAACCCGCCCCGCTAATATAATTCTATAAATAGATATTTAATTGTTATTTAATATCTTCAACATAACTTAAAATTTGCATTACTTAACTTTTTTTTTATTAAATTTTATTTGTTAACCAAAATTGATTAGTGAAGGCGTGAAGTTGAAAAGCTTCATAAAGAGATAAAAACCCTTTTCTTATTACTGATTTGATTATTATTTGTGTGAATTTTCATAATGTTAGTCTATGTTGTAAGTTTATTAATTGTTGGATTATTCGGATTCGGGTCGGATGATTGCATGTTGGATTAATTAATAAATTTTCATGACTTCTTTGGATTTAACGAGTAAAATCCGAACTCGCTGGGTATTTGGCGGGGCAGGACGGGGAGGGGCGGGAAGTGGGGCGAGGCGAATTGGGGGTATCAATAAAGTTAAAATGGACGGAAAGTGAATTTTGCCAAACCCGCTTCATAACTTTCCCATTGCCATCCCTAATTTTGTACTTTGCCATATATTTAATATAGTTTTATGCATGTGTAATATTTTTAGTTATTCGTCTTTACGTTGGTATCATGAATTTTAGTAAGAACCGAAAAAGAAAAAGCATGTACAAAAAATAAATAACAAAATTGAGAAAATGACTCCTATAGTCCCTCTGCTTTTGGGTTTGTCTCACTTTGGTCCTTCATCTAATAAAAGTGGCACATTGGTCCCTCTACTTGATACATTGTGTCACTAGGGTCCTTCCTTTTCTTTTCTTTATTTCAAACTAACCCCATATTTTCAAATCTTTTCAAAACAGCCAGTAAACCTTGTATAACCAAATAAACACTTAAAAGTTTTAGCAAAAGGGAATTTCCAATTGATTCGGCCCAACATGCTTCCGAAATAAAATTAACCTTGCATAAGTTTATACCTTCTTTTGACTGCCTTATCGCCGGGTATTCCAAGTCCTTGATTTTACGGACTCATTCCAACCACCAACTGCAGCTTATGGTTCGCAATCCTTGGCTCCTTCAGCGATACACACACAGCCTCCTTCGTTTCCTGCCCGAAGGTGTAAAAGGTATAAACAGATAGAAATATAATTTGGATTTTGGACAACAAGTTGGACAAAGCCTTCTTTTATTTATGAAATACAAATTTAAAATTACATAATCTTAATCTACTCCTATATTGGAGAAGAAAACCTTTTAGCCTCTCATAAGAGGACTTACTATTGGGGAAACCCCCATACACTCGAAGATTAAAACTATAACAGAAGAAAGATTACAAATGTTTTAATGTATTTTTGTATTAAAAGAGTTGGAGAAAATATTCGATGATCCCCATCTGCTTCTGACTCCCTTCTTATAGTTTTGAGTTTAGGATTCCAAATGCGGATTCCAAACTCCATCTAATCTTTTGGCGTCATTGCATACGTCAATCTTTATTAGTGCGTGTGGGTCCATGTGTTTGCCACTTTGCGTGCCACGCCTAACCTTTTACAGCTGTGTTCTTTTCCAGCTATTGCCTTTAATCAATCACATGACTGACTTTTTGTTGGTGCGCCTAATTAGTAGGCTGCTTTTGTCATTTACATGATTTTACCGGGGTTTGTGAAAACCCTTTGGGTAAAATGTCTTCCTTTTCCCTTTATCCTTATCGGATTCAGGTTTAGCTTTGGTAACCCGTATTTTTGTACCAAATAAGGGTTTTTCTCGGAACTCACAATTTGAACATTCCCGGTTGTGCCAAAGATCAACATGCATCATGTTGCAGGCCTTTTTCCGGGTTGATTCAGTTGCTGGTAACTTGTTTTCCCAGATTACGGCCCTTTTTTGCTCGAAGACCTTTTCTGCGAAATTTGTACTTTTTCCTGTCATTGAATTTAACAGGAACTGAGTGTGTGAAGATTTTGAATGGATACTTGACTTTGTCCATGTCTGTAAGACAGACCCACATACCCCATGCTCTTCTGGTGGATATATCGTCTTCATTGATACTGCTAACCAAAGGAGCTTCTCCTGTTGCGACCTGAATCTTGTTATAGGCCATCATGTCTGGTCTCTGTAATTTCATAAAATGAAATGCTGGATGAGACCCTTTCCCTGTAATTTCTGGAGCTGCTGAAATGAATTTTAACTCCAAAATATCACCCCTCTTGAGGTGTGGATTGTTTGCCATGAATCGTACATGGCTCCTGTAATCCAATCTGGAAGTTTGGATATCTCCGGAAAACTAGGTGACATAGTATGTATTGAAGCAATTGCCCCAAAATCATACCATTCGCGGACTTCGTCGGGATTTGATCCTTCTTTCATCCAAATCCTAGGATATTTCCCTGATATTTCTACCAAGGATCTATTAGGACTTATTCCTTTTCTTGAGATTAATTTTTCCCAAGAGCGCTGATAATCCTGCCAATGTAAATTAATTGGATTAGTATTAATCTTAGAAGTGCCTGTCTGTGGCCTAAGATTAATCTCTCCCTCTTTAACCCCAGAGGTGGTGGGTTGACTTGAACTAGTAGGAACTTGCGCTTCCTTCCGTTCAACCTTTTCCGTTTCCTCAGAATCTGAGAATGGACTTGTGCAAGTGGTATTTGAATCCACTGCTCCGGGTATAGAGCCCCGTTCTCTAAACGCAGGTGTAGAGTCCTGCTCTCTTAACTCGCGAGTTATCACCGAAGATGATGCCTTTCGAATTGGTTCTTGTAGTGTATTCCGTAACATAGTCATGGCATACGTCGTTCCCTTAAGGGTTTCCTGGACTATGCCCAGATCATCTCGTTGTACATGGCCAGCTACTTCAGCGTTAACTGATAACTGTCCAATCCTTTTGTCAAGCTCCTCAAGGTTTTCCCTGAGATGCCTGTATCTCGTAATGATGGAGTTGGCCTCAGATACTTCCATCTCTTGTTAGGAAATCTACAAGAATATTTTCATGAGATTTCACAATAATAATGTCAAAACAATAATACTGACATTCCGCTTGCCATCTGAGAATACGTGCTTTTTCGATTTTTGATTCAAGTTTATTTTTCAAAAAAGCTTTGACATTCGTATTATCAACCTTCAATGTAAATTCTTTTGCTAGTAAAAATAATGGCCATTTTTTAAAGGCCTTCCAAACTGCAAAGGATTCTTTCTCGTTAATATGCCAATGACTGGCTTGTTGTTCAGTGAACAATCCTCCTGCATATCTACAAGGTTCTTCCCCTGTAGTTGTTTTCTTCATGAGCACTACTACCCATCTATAATCATTAGCGTCGGTATAGACTACCAGGTCATCCTTATCTTGGGGTATTGCGAGTTTAGGCAAATTATTGCAAACCTGTTTCAACTCGCGAATCCTTTGGGTGTGAATTTCTTCCCACTTCCATTTTGAACTTTCCGTTTCTTTTAAAAGAGATCGGAAATCTTTTCTGTATTTTGCTAGATCTTTAATGAAAATTCCAGCAAAATTGACAACTCCCAAAAAACTTTGAAGTTGTTTTTTTATCTTTTAAAACATCAGGAAAATTGCGTATTTTTTCTACAATATGTCCCTGGAGTTCAATACCTGTTTCATCGATAAGAATGCCAAGAAATTCAATCTTATTAACACCAATTATTGCTTTCTTTTCTGAAAGCACCAATCCTTCATTAAAACATGCATGAGAAAATATTTCAAGATGTTTAATATGTTCTTCCATATTTCTAAAAGCAATTAATACATCGTCAATATAGACAAACATAAACTCGAAATAATCTTTGAATAGATTATCCATTTTCCTTTGATATATCTGGGGTGCATTTGCTAATCCCATTGGAAGTACATTCCAGATATACTGTCCTTGCGGGGTAGAGAAAGCCGTATACTTTCTAGACTCCTTTTTCATTTTTATCTGATAGAAACCAGACTTACAATCAAATTTTGAAAACACCTTAGCATTTTTAATGCATTCGATTAAGTGTTCTCTACTTGGGATATAGTAACCATCAAACTCCAGTATCTTGTTGATACCTTGATAGTTGATTACAAGTCTTGCCCTTCCTCTTTTTACCTCGCTATGGTTTCTTACTAGAAAGCCAGGGCTACTATAAGCAGAGACTCCAAGTTCTATGAGTTTAAGATTGATATGCTCTTTTATAATTGTTTGCATATCCTTCTTATCCTCCATATTCATCTGGATTGGCTTGTATCGAACGCACTCATACTTGCACTGTTCTTTTACTTTCAGAGTCGTTTCGATCTTGTTTTTATCCCACCAAGCCAAAGGATTCTCATTAAAGTTCCTTTGAATTAGCCGCTTAACATTTTCAAGAGAAAGTAAACTTTCTTCGTTAATGTTATCTATGGACCTATACTGTAATTCTTTCTTGAGAAGTTGTATTTCTTCTTTCGAATTCTCAGAACAGTTTTCGTCCATGCTTTCAATTAGACCATGTAGTCTAAAAGACAAAAGAGCTTTTCCAAATCTCCGTTTATCCATCATTTTAGGATGGGTTAATCGGGAATCGGGATTCAAATCACCACGTTGGCTGCGAAATAAAATAGGCATGATCCTATTAAAAGCGTTTGCTCGTCGCAGAACTTGTATGTCATTACCACAATGGGTGGTAAAAATCAACAAATTGTTGTTGTTATCTTGCACATATTTTGCAAAGGTCTGGATAAAATTGTTACCTAGCAAAATATCTGCTCCAGTATCATGAAAATAGATAGGTGGCATTTTTACCTTGAACCAAGGTGTGCCAAATGTTCCTCCAATCATGATATGTGCTTCTCGGATTCCTTTATTGAGAATGAGGATTTTCTTAGAGAAATCCCTTCCTGCAATAATGGGTAAGGCTTCCATAGCATTACTAGGAAAAACCCCGGGTTTTGATGTACAAATCCCTGATCCAGAATCAATATAAGCTGCAAAATATTCAGACTTATATTGGTCGTATAACATACCGACAGATATGTATATAGAAAAGGGGCTAGTCATTTATTCAACTTGAATAATATGTCCATCCAAGCTAAATTCCATGTCTTTTCCTTTTCTTCCCCAAGGTTTATGTTCCTCAAGAAAACTTAATCCCAGAATAACTATTCCTGGGTCTCGTCCTACTATTCCTGTAACAAATACTTCATAACCTGCTATTTCTAGCATTCCTTCATATTTGTTAACTGTAGATTGTTGCAAGTGATATAGATCATCGTAAGGAAAGTAACTATCTTTCTCTGTAATGTCAAATATTACTTGCACGTCTTTCCATCCTTCTGGGCATTTAATTTTTACATTGTCTACCCGAATCGACTGAGGAGTAGGATCGCTAAATAATTCTTTTCCTTTTAAACTCCTTATCCTTTCTTCCGAAAAGGACATCCTGCTATTAAAATCTGTTCTAGAGCGATCTAGAACTGGATGGTCTTGGATTAAGATATCTACACCTCCAATTCTTGGTATTTGAATTGGATCGGGTGCCATTACCTTAGCGAATTCCTTGAAAACTCTTGGAATTTCAATATACTCTTTCCGGATAAACAAATCAGAATGATGTGTATTGGAAAGTGCATAAGCAATTCTATATGTAATAGATTAAGGTCTGTTCCCTTCTTTCATTAGATCAGTTCTTTTGAAATCCTGATGAAGGGTTAAGACTCGGCTGAAATCTTGGTCAGCTAGGTTATATGCAATTTTTGGATGAATGTCAAACATAAGTTTACCTGCATATAAATTCCCTACCATTGTACCAAGACAACCGTCTCTTAGGTTGTTAATTCTTTTATCCATTATGGATAAATGTAACGGAGAATTAACACCTTCTTTGAAAGTAGCTTTGATTACTACTTCAATGGTTCCTATATGGATCCATTTCATCGTAAGAGATTCTTCTTCTCTTAGCTTACTTAATTCTTCCAGAATTTCTTCTTTCGGAATAAGTTGCATATCCATCACATTACCAGTTAATTCCATAGGGATTGCAAATTCCCCTGAACTCACTTTGTATCTGATGTTATGCCTTCTTTGATTTAATCCTATTTGATTTAGGATTCGGCTTACGCCGCTGACTCTAAACCCATCGTATTTATCAATACTTGAGTTTTGTCGCATGATTTTTTCCATGGTTTTATCTGATATGGAAACCTTGGAAAAGAAACCGGCTAGGCTATCAGTTGTTTGAAGCCTATCTCCTTCGGTGGAGTATTCCATTAGAAAGGATTGTTTCTTTCTTGGAATATAGAACGATTGTTTTTATTCATACTTTCGATCCAAATTTCGAGAGTATGAATATTTTGTACCCAGACCTGAATTTTGGTCTCATGCTCAATTATTTTTCTAAGGCGGAGCGGTGTTTCGCCTAATAATTGAATAGTAGATCTATAATGCTGGATTATGGTTCTACTTTTCTCTATCTTTTCTCTGAAATCAGAGATAACAGTTCTAAGTTGTGGAACTGTACAAATAGGAATTCCTGGCATTATTCCGATTCGGTTGATGTTTCATCGGAATTACTTTCTATTTCTTCCTCATAGACGCTTTCGTCTGAAGGAATATTCTCGAATTGGTATATTGGTACCAAATCGCCGTAGAAAACTGCGTCCAGTATGTCTGCAGTGGCTTTGAATTATTTCAATTTGTTACTCTTTTGCGAACAGTCTGGAGAAATGTGGCCACGAGCTCCACATGTCCAGCAGTTACAATCTTTGAAACTTTCATTAGCTCTAGTATGAGCCTTTTTGAAAGTTCGTCTTATAGGTTTCTTTCCGTTTGAGTTCCTTGACCCTTGGGAAGAAACCCTGGTTGGTCCTGATCTTTGGCCAGATTTATAAGATCGGGCTTTTGATTTAGACCACCAAGACTTGCGCCTGAAAGCAGATCGTCTCTTGTTGCTAATGTTATCAGAGCGAACAAAATGCTTTCTCTTTTTTCTCTGTTCGATTGATTCTCCAATTATTGTTGGAAAATCATTATTATCAAAACAAAGAGGGGTTCTCTTTATTTTTCCTCTCAGCTTTTTCATGTTCTTTTGAACAGCTGTTGTCGACACCAGTCTTTCAGTTTGTCTTTTAAAAAAGACATTCGTCTTGCGACCGTATCAACTTGTCCTTCTGGAACCTTGTAAGAATGTATTAACATTTCTCTCCAAGGGCCACAGATTTTTGCAAAGAACATAGGTGCAGCAATTTCCGCACTTACATCCGCATGAAAGAAATATTTTCGAAACCAATAGATTTACTCATCAATGGCATAAATATTTCTTAGCTCAAGACCATAGAGTGCATGTGTGTACTCTCTAGTTCTTTCAGCATTATTTTCACCAAAGTATCCGTCTCCGATGAAATTTAATTTGGTTATCCTTCCAAATCTATCAGCAATAGTGCTTTTAGATTCTCCGGCTAACACCTCTTGCATAGATTCTGCCGGGGTGCGTTCCCATCCCACTTTTACAGAACCTTCTAAGCTTAACTCCATTAATCTTATGGAGTTTTCTTTATCAAGTTCCAGTGTAGTAGCGACTATTTTCATAGAGGCTACCCATTCATCGATTATTTTTTCGATGTTTCTGAAATCAATGATATCCAAGTTTAGGATAGTACCATAGGGGGTCAGGGTACTTGACATAGTCCTTTCCCATGGTGAATTTTCCGGTATCCTAATTGGATGTCTCGTGTGATTTGCTCTAAACGTTACCCCTCTAAGAGTGGGTTCTGCGTTTGTGTGCAAATCTTCACCTTCTCGCATCGGTTCATCCGGTGGAGGATTATTAGATGCTGAACTCTCTCCTGGTGCTGGAAGCCCTAGAGCGAGTTCATTAGCTTTTATATTAGCTAGCTCCACAACATGTAATTGTGAAAAAGACTCAGCTAATTCCTGAAGATCAGATGGATCTACTCTTGTTATATCCATATCATTTGATACTTCTGAGGATATCAATGAGTAATTCATCATGAGTTTTCGGCTTAGGAACTTCCTTAGCCTTTCCCTTCTGATGTAGAAGAGGTACTTGTCCAAGTGCATCACCGATCCTATCCTTTTTTGGTTTGGATGTACCGGTTATACCTTGTCTAGTTTTCAGATCTATGACTTCTGTCTTTAGATCCGAAATGGATCGTTGTAGATTTGGGATAAGCTTGAGGGTTTCCTCAAGTTTTTGGTTCAAGTTTTCGATTTTCATAGGTAGGTGTTCTAGCCTATGTCCGTAATCTTGAACTGTCTTTTGAATTTCTCTAAGATCTTTAGAGATCTTAGATGTATCCGGTTCAATCTCTTTCCAATTCATATGAAACCTTTTAATTGAAAGAGTTACCTTAATTAGCTTTCCCTGGCCATTTGCCTTAGATCTCTGCGAGTTGTAGATCACTCGCTATATTGCCTTGAAATTTTTTATTCATGGCAAACCTTCTTTCATAATACCAGATTGATGCCGGTAAATCCTTTACAGGAGTCTTCTTCTGTACTCGTGTAATTGTTTCTCTAATTTCCTTAGAGAGTCTCTCATGCCTTTGGATTAATTTATCAATCCCTTTTTCTTTTTGTTTTTTCAGTATCTGGAAATACTCCTTGTTATTGTCATAGATCGAACTACTGTTCGGCTCCATTGTTGTTTTGATTCTCCTCCATAAGGATTAGACTTAATCTTATGTAAAATTATTTGAGTATTTCATTAATAACTTAAGGCTCTGATACCATTTTTCAAACAGGATCCTTCTTTTGCTTCAACTCGAAGTAAAGTGTTTATTGTTCCTTTTAACAGGAGGTTTGAAAGTTAATGAAACTATAAGGACTTATTTGAAATAAAATCTTATTAAAAACCCACTAGAGGACTCAAATGACATAGAAATTAGCACATAAGAGACTTACGTGAAACAAATATTACCTGAGAGACTTAAGTGATACTAACAGAAAAGATGGAATACTATAGACGCTATTATCTCAACAAAATTTTATAACGTGCATTGAGAAAGAAATTAAAAAAATTGCGTTAATTTTCATACCAAAAGTCAAAGTTCAAAAGTAGAAGGGGCAATTAAAAAGAAATGAAAAATTGAGAAATTAAAAGGAAAGTTAGGTTGTGAATTGTGATTTGACCAAAGCCCCGAGGATAGAATAGTAATAACAGGAAGTAGATGTAAAATTAAGTAACACGCACTAGGGCAAAGAGAAGGTGGCCGCGGCTCTCTTTGTACCCGTCAGATCACTTTGATCCAACGGCTCACCAGAAACCCTAGTTACGCCCTGAACTGCACTTATAAAGCTCAATTTCAGCTGCTCAAAATTGTCTTTTCCATTCACTACGCGAATCACACAAGCTCTCTCTCTCTCTCTACAATCGGCGGCGAGTCCGCTCTCGCTCCATTTTCTGATCTTCTCTCAAGGTCAGTCTCCTCTCTCTCTCTCTCTCTATATATATATACATATATATGATCTATTAATCTAGTTAAGTATGGAATGAATTTATGTATACGTTTTATGTATGTTCGCTAATGTTTTTTTATGTGTTAATTATGTCATTCCTCCATGAATGAATTTTCCTTGTAGATCTGTTTATATTGATTAGTTATTGCTATATGTTTAGTTGAGAAGACGATTTGTTATGTACCTATGCATTTATCTATTTATCTGTTAATATGTCATTAGCATGTGTACTTTCTCGATCTGACTTCAACATGTTCGTTTATTTGGAGAAAGTCGTAAATTACTGAATTGCAGTGTAAAAATGGTGATTGATTTGAGGTATATTGTGCATTTCATGAATTGTCTTTTGTCCTGGGTATATGTTTTGTGTGGGTTTTAAATTGTTTTTCAAGTGAAAATATATTTTTCTCGTTGATCTATATTATATTATGTATGCACTTGTTATGTACGATTGATCAGTCACCAGATATTCTTATTGTTGATAGACAAGATTATGACCTTTACTTGTACACGTTACATATGAGCCTTGCTCAAGTCTTTGGGTATACTTTTTTCTACGGTACTTCACTATTTTGCTCACTCTGCAATAACAGTAGCCTCACAAAATCTATTTTGTTGTTGCAGTAGTTCAACATGGGAAAGGAAAAGATTCACATTAGCATTGTGGTCATTGGCCATGTCGACTCTGGAAAGTCCACAACCACCGGACACTTGATCTACAAGCTTGGTGGTATTGACAAGCGTGTTATTGAAAGGTTCGAGAAGGAGGCTGCTGAGATGAACAAGAGGTCATTCAAATATGCCTGGGTTCTTGACAAGCTCAAGGCTGAGCGCGAACGTGGTATTACCATTGATATTGCCTTGTGGAAGTTTGAGACCACCAAGTACTACTGCACTGTCATTGATGCTCCTGGACATC
The DNA here is from genome assembly GCA_019426215.1 of Buddleja alternifolia. Classification (NCBI taxonomy): domain Eukaryota; kingdom Viridiplantae; phylum Streptophyta; class Magnoliopsida; order Lamiales; family Scrophulariaceae; genus Buddleja; species Buddleja alternifolia. Next base: position 8,559,130 of record CM033391.1, on the reverse strand, counting down.
GTGACTTTATCAAGAACATGATTACTGGAACCTCCCAGGCTGACTGCGCCGTCCTCATTATTGACTCCACCACTGGTGGTTTCGAAGCTGGTATCTCCAAGGATGGTCAGACCCGTGAGCATGCATTGCTTGCTTTCACTCTTGGTGTCAAGCAAATGATTTGCTGCTGTAACAAGGTTTGACAACTAGTACTTTGTTTTATGAATGTTACTCTATTTGCCTCATTTCTCATCCTTGCCATATCTAACACAATGGTTCCGATGTTATTCAGATGGATGCCACCACACCAAAGTACTCCAAGGCTAGGTACGATGAAATTGTGAAGGAAGTGTCCTCCTACCTCAAGAAAGTTGGATACAACCCTGACAAAATTGCATTCGTTCCCATTTCTGGTTTTGAGGGAGACAACATGATTGAGAGGTCTACAAACCTCGACTGGTACAAGGGCCCAACCCTTCTTGAGGCTCTTGACCAGATTTCTGAGCCCAAGAGGCCATCAGACAAGCCCCTCCGTCTCCCACTTCAGGATGTGTACAAGATTGGAGGTATTGGTACCGTACCAGTCGGACGTGTGGAAACTGGTATCATCAAGCCCGGTATGGTTGTCACATTTGGCCCCACTGGTTTGACCACTGAAGTTAAGTCTGTTGAGATGCACCATGAGTCCATGCCTGAGGCTCTTCCAGGTGACAATGTTGGGTTCAACGTGAAGAACGTTGCTGTGAAGGATATCAAGCGTGGTTATGTCGCTTCCAACTCTAAGGATGATCCCGCAAAGGAAGCTGCCAACTTCACTGCCCAGGTCATCATCATGAACCACCCTGGTCAGATAGGTCAGGGATATGCCCCAGTGCTCGACTGTCACACTTCCCACATTGCTGTCAAGTTTGCTGAACTTGTGACCAAGATCGACAGGCGATCTGGTAAGGAGCTGGAGAAGGAGCCAAAATTTTTGAAGAATGGTGACGCTGGAATGATTAAGATGATTCCCACCAAGCCCATGGTTGTGGAGACTTTCTCAGAGTACCCACCACTTGGTCGTTTTGCTGTGCGTGATATGCGTCAAACAGTGGCTGTTGGTGTTATCAAGAGCGTGGAGAAGAAAGACCCAACTGGTGCTAAGGTCACCAAGGCTGCTGCCAAGAAGGGGGCCAAGTGAATGGTGGATGCTGTGGAAGAAGTTTATTTGAATAAAATTTGGCGTAAAGACTTAGTTTCTATTATTGCTGCGTTTTTGTTGAAGTTTTTCTTCGTGTGTTGTAGTTTACTGCCTTGTGTGTTGGGTAGTCGATTGCAGAATTGGGTACTTGATAGGCGGTGGCAGAAGTTAGAGCATGGAGTCTAATGTTTGAATTTTGATTTCCTGTGGTTTTTGGTTTTGAGGTGCTCCAGTTTTTACTGGGCGGCTCTATAGTTTTGTTGTGTTTGTTATCTTTGCAGTAATTATAAATGGAGTTGAAGTTTGAACCTTAGCATGGAATTTTCTTATTTGTTTCTTGGTCATTTTTGTGGTTTAACTACTTTGTTTGTGAGTGGTAGGTATACGAGACATGTTATTTTCTGAAATCCTTTTCCACCATAAACTTGGTAGTCTGAATGCATTCTCTAGTTATTTTCAGAATAATTGCATAAGATTCTCCTATGAAATTTGCGCCAAACATCCGTATGTTAATTTTTTTGTATGTTAATTTTTTTGTTAATGATAAGCGAAATTTGCGCCAAACATCTGTATATTAACTTTTTTGCTAATGATAAGCGAAATTTGCGCTAAACATCCGGATGTTAATTTTTTTGCTAATCATCTTTTGTGTTATTTTTTATTTTGTATAAACCTTTTCAATTTTTTTTGATGTTTGTTTTTATCATAAATGTTTTAAATTCAGTACAAATTAAATTATTTATCTATTTTAAATATGTTTGGGGCAAAAATGTATTTGAATTGACATTTATAATAAGAAAAAACACCAAAAAAAAAAATCAAAATAGGGAGACTATACAAAATAAAAAGTAACACAAAGGTGATTCGAAAAACTTAATATAGGGGTGATAGGGGCAATTTCGCTGATCACAGGCGGATCTTACACAATAAACCCATTATTTTCCGTCTGTCATTTTGCAAAGACGTGTTCCAGTTGAGTCAATTCGGGAAGATGATTTGCCAATTTTGTAGTGGAGAAAAAACGGGGTTGTACTTTACTGATAATTGTCTGTAGGGCTTGATTAATTTTGTAGTTGATTGCTCAGATGCATTTGTGTTGGGGAATCCATTGGACAAGCTCTTGAAGGTGAAAGTTGGGTATAGACAGTGGCAGATTTAGAAATTTGGGTTAGTGGGGCATTAGAAATGGAGCCAGAAATTTTACCGAGGAAAGTGAGATTGTTGTGATATTTGTTTTTTGCCAAATAGATGAAGAATTTAAGGGGGGGTGCGGGGGGCTTGCCCTCCGCGGTACGGTACGCTATATTTATGATAGAAAATATAATAAGGAACTATGTGCAATTACAATTTTTCGCGGTACGGTATGCTATATTTATGTGGAAAAATATAATAAAAAACTGGTTAGTACAATTTTTGACATACTTTATACTCTTATATCTCTTTCGTTATAGTCAAGATTTTGGGTTTTGGGGGGCGAACTCAAAATAAAGGAGAAAACGTGATATTTTTAGATCATGAGGGGGGCGATAAAATTTTGTAAATTTAAAAAATAATTTTTCAAAATTGAGGGGGGGGGGGGGGGGGGGGGGGGGCATCCTCCAGCCCCCCCGGCTCTGTCCCTGGGGGACGCAATTTAGTGAAAGTAAGATGGAAATTGGAATTGAGGGGGCCTTTAAAAATTTGAACGGGGGCATTAATGTAATTTACAAATTAAAATTAAAAAACATGTATCTATTAAAAAAAAAATTGAGTGGGGACACTGTCCCCCCTTTCAGTGGCTGTAGATCCGCCCCTGGGTATAGACAGATGGATAAATAAGACCTGATGGAAAATTATAGTGGATCGGGTACAATATAGTTAGATTATGAAAATGACCAGTGCAAAATTTGTTATATCCGGTTCCGTTTTATGTGTATATCAGTATATCCACAGTTGTATGGTGTATCTTGGTAGCCATAAGTCCATGGTTTAACCTTATGCAGAAAATACCCTCTATATATTTATGTTTTTGATAAAAGAAAATACCTTTTATATCATCTGAACTTGATAGGAGTTTATTATAAGTCCTATCTTACGTTATATGCTCAGCCAAATAAAAATCATTTATGTGCTCGACTTTAAGTGTACTGAAACTCTAATCTATTTTTTCATTTAGTTATTTACTTATCAGCAAGCGAGCCTGCAAGTAGGGGTGTAAACGAGCCGAATCGAACTAAATAAGATGTTTAAGTTTATTTGAAATACAATTGAACTTTAAAGTTTGTGTTTGACCTTGTTTGATTATTAATCGAGCTGAACACGAGTCGAGTTCGAGTAGCTTGATTTTTTTGTATTATTATTTTTTACTAATCGAGCCGGGCTCGAGTAGAGCTTCAAATCTTATCAAATACAAAAAATTGTTCAAGCTTGGTTTGATAAGTTAACGAACCGAGCTCAAACGAGCTTTTAGTGATCGAGCTCGAGTCGAGTATCGTGTAGTTTAATTCGTCTTTCACTCCTACCTGCAAGCAAGTGTTTAGGCTCGGGCTTGGTTCATTAAAGAGCTTAAGCTCGAAAAGAAATCAAGCTTACATCGAGCTCTACTAAAGCTGTCTTAAGAGACTTGTGTGCTGGCTCGACTTGGCTCAATTCCAAACCTGTCAGCCGCCCATTGAGGAGGAGAAGGTGGAGGGAGACCATTGAGGAGGAGAAAGTGGAGGGAGAAAAGGAAAGAAGAAGAGAAATATGGTAGGAAATAAGAGAAGACAAGGGAACATTATAAATAAAATAAAACAAATAACAGAAGATATAAAACGGGAATGGAAAGAGGGATAAATGTCATATATATTATGAATAATTATTTGTGAATGTCTATTCATCTCCCAATTTGTTGGCCACTCAACTTTAATCATTACTTGTGGTGTCTATTCATCTCCCAAGTTCTTTATGACCACTTAACTTTAATCATTATGTCTACTCATCTCCCAAAAACACTTCATTTCCGTGACTTTTCATTTTCCATCATGAGTAAATATAATTTACTCTTTAGGTAATAAACTTTTGGTATTCTAGTTTTGTGCCTATAAATAGGCAATGACATTGTATTGTAAATACACACAAGAATATCAATAAAAGAGTTCTCTACTTAATTCTCTCATTTTATTATCTCTCAACTTTATAATATTTGAGTTTATTTCATAACACGTTATCAGCACGATCCGTCTCAAGGTGTTAATCATTTTGCAATTTGGCTAAAGATATACATGGAGTACTCAACGTATGATGTAAAATCCATTGAGAGATTTTCGTGAGTTATTATGAGTTTGTAAAGAAAATTGATGGACAAGATTTTTAAAACAAAGCAAGAAGAAAAGGTAAAGAAAAGGTACGTATATTTCAATATTTAACAAAAATAGAAATATGCAATAATTCTCTTGATGTTTGGAAAGAAGACATATGTATATGTGCATATATTTGATTAGTATTATTCTTTTGAATAATCCTATCATGTTGAAAATATTTTAAGAAGTTGAATGATTGTTATGTTATTCATCTTATACTTTGATATAGTATTATATTGATGAATCTTGAAAAAACTTGACTTTGTGATCTTGATATTACGAGGAAAAATTATTTTTCTTGGGCGTTAGATGTTGAAATTCATCTTGATGCAAATAACTATACTCCATTCCCTGAAGTGAATGTGTTGAGCAATATATAAATTCATATATGCAAATAACTATACTCCATTCCCTGAAGTGAATGTGTTGAGCAATATATAATTATTTTAATCATGAGTCCCGTCCAACTAGTTCTGCTACATTCCCTGAAGTGAAAGTAGCAGCACATAACTATTTTAATCATTAAAGAAATCATGGACGTGGACGTGGTCGTAGATATGGTTATGGAAATCGTGGTGGTTATTCAAAGAATACATCTTTCCACCAGAAGTGAAAAAATAATGAAGAGAAACATGAAAGTGGCCAAAATAGCAAATTTGTGGAAAATTTATGTTATCGTTGTGGTAGTAAAGGTCATTGGTCATGTACCTGTCGTACACCAAAACATCTTGTTGACCTTTACCAAGAATCGCTAAAAAGTAAAAGAAAGAAAATAGAAACAAATTTTGCTTTTGAAGAAGGCGATTCTGATCATGGCCGATTTTGATGACACTCATTTAGATGTTGCTGATTTCTATGATGATCCTAATAGAAAAATTGATCATTTGATTGGAGATACAAGTAATCATAACAAATTTTATAAGTTTTCATTAATGAAGTAATTATTTATAAATTTGTCTTTTATAAATTTGCCAGCATCCTCAAGAATAAAAAAATACTTCTCTTATTTAGTAATGCAAGATGCCAATGTTAGTACTATATCGAGTAGTGCAAAGTTAATTGAAGGCTCCGACAGAGCTAATATATTGTTACACGGAGGAACACAATTTTATATTGATGAAGCATTATATTCTACTAAGTCTCAAAGAAATTTACCAAGCTTCAAAGATATCCGCCGAAATGGATATCATATTGAGACAACAAGTGATGGCAATATTGAGTATCTTTACATCACTAATACAATATCTGGTAACAAATGTATATTGCAAAATTTGCCTGCATTTTCCTCCAGTTTGTACTACACGCATGTATCTACTATTGAAACACATGTTATCGTAAACCAGAAGTTTACAAATCAAAATAAGTTTGTTGTTTGGCATGACCGGTTGGGCCATCCCGGATCAATTATGATGCGAATCCATTGAAGAACCAGCAGATTCTTCAATCGAATGATTTCTCATGTGCTGTTTGTTCATAAGGAAAGTTGATTATTCGACTATTAACAACAAAAGTAGGAAGTAAATCTCTTACGTTTTTGGAACGTATTCAAGGCAATATTTGTGGACCAATACACCCGTCGTGTGGACCATTTAGATATTTTATGGTTTTAATTGATGCATCAACAAGATGGTCACATGTATCTTTGTTATCAGCTCGCAACCTGGCGTTTGCGAGATTGCTTGCTCAATTGATAAGACTAAGAGCACATTTTCCTGATTATCCAATTAAGAAGATACGCCTTGATAATACGGGTGAATTTACTTCCAAAAACGTTCAATGACTATTGTATGTCTATTGGAATTGATGTTGAACATCCTGTAGCACATGTTCATACACAAAACGGTCTAGCAGAATCGTTTATTAAGCGTCTGCAGTTAATTGCAAGACCTTTACTTATGAGATCAAAACTTCCTATTTCTTGTTGGGGACATGCTGTTTTGCATGCAGCAGCACTTATTCGCATAAGGCCAACAAGCTATCATAAGTTCTCCCCATTACACTTGGTTTATGGTCAGGAACCAAATATTTCCCATCTAAGAATTTTTGGATGTGCGGTATATGTTCCAATTGCTCCACCACAACGCACTAAGATGGGTCCTCAAAGGAAGTTGGGAATATATGTTGGATTCGAGTCTCCATCGATAATAAATTATCTAGAGCCATTGGCTGGAGATTTATTTAAGGCTCGATTTGCTGATTGTCATTTTGATGAATCAGATTTCCCAACATTAGGGGAAGAAAGTAAACAGTTGGAAAAGAAAATTAGTTGGAATGAATTATCTTTATCTTATCTTGATCCTCGAACAAAACAAAGTGAACTAGAAGTTCAAAAGATAATTCACTTGCAAGGTTTAGCTAACCAACTGCCAGACGCATTTACTGACCTAAAAAAAGTGACTAAGTCACATGTACCAGCTGTTAATGCTCCAGTAAGAATTGTTGTCCCTGAAGGTCAAAGTAATGAGTCTACTGCACTCCTGAAGCGTGGTAGACCTATCGGTTCCAAAGATAGTCATTCTCGAAAAAGAAAAGGAGCTAAGAATCAAGATGGTCTAATCGAGGATAAAATAACTCCAGAAGAGTCCCCAGTCATAACTAATATTTCGGTTCCAGAAGAACCTCAGGTACCTGAAAATTGTGAAAATAATGAGATCTCAATCGATTATGTTATGAACGGGAAACGATGGAATCGAAATGAAGTCAACGTTGATGATAAATTTGCATATAATGTAGCGCTAAATATGATGAATGATAATGAGGATCAAGAACCAAAGTCTGTTAATGAATGTCGACAAAGAAATGATTGGCCAAAATGAAAAGACGCAATGAGGGCAGAGTTAAACTCGCTTGAACAAACGAAAAGTTTTTGGACCTGTAGTCCGTACACCTGAAGATGTAAAAGTTTTGGACCTGTAGTCCGTACACCTGAAGATGTAAAGCCAGTAGGATACAAATGGGTATTTGTGCGAAAACGAAATGAGAAAAATGAAATTGTAAGATATAAGGCACGTCTTGTTGCCCAAGGGTTTTCGCAACGACCTGGCATAGATTATGAGGAGATTGATTCTCCTGTGGTGGATGCAACTACTTTTCGTTATATAATAAGTCTGGCAGTGCATGAAAAATTTGATTTGCGTCGAATGGATGTTGTTACAGCCTATTTGTATGGCTCGCTTGATAATGATATATATATATGAAAATCCCTGAAGGATTTAATATGCCTGAAGCATATAATTCAAGTTCTCGAGAACATTATTCAATTAAATTAAGTAAGTCATTGTATGGACTGAAACAATCTGGACGAATGTGTTATAATCGTCTCAGTGAATATTTGTTGAAGGAAGATATAAGAATGATCAAATTTGTCCTTGTATTTTCATCTGGAAATGAGTTTGTTATAATTACAGTTTATGTTGACGATTTAAATATTGTTGGAACTCCTGAAGAGATTTCAAAAACTGTTAATTGCTTGAAGAAAGAATTTGAGATGAAAGATCTTGGAAGAACAAAATTTTGCCTTGGGTTGCAAATTGAATATTTAAAGAATGGAATTTTTATGTATCAAGACGCTTATATATCAAAGGTGCTAAAGAGTTTCTACATGGATAAATCACATCCATTGAGCACCCCGATGGTCGTAAGGTCACTAGATGTGAACAAAGATCCTTTTCGACCTCGAGAAAGTGATGAAGAACTACTTGGTCCTGAAGTACCATATCTAAGTGCAATCGGTGCACTAATGTATCTTGCTTGTCACACTCGACCTGATATAGCATTCGCTGTTAATCTATTAGCAAGATATAGTTCTTCTCCTACACGAAGGCATTGGAATGGGGTTAAACAGGTACTCCGCTACCTTAGAGGAACAATCGATAGGGGCTTGTTTTATTCAAATGTACCCAAGTCCGAATTGGTTGGATATGCAGATGCTGGATATATGTCTGATCCTCATAATGGTCGTTCACAAACAGGCTATTTATTTACATGTGGTGGCACAGCCATTTCATGGCGATCTATGAAACAAACTATATCGGCCACATCATCTAATCATGCAGAAATCTTGGCTATTCACGAGGCAAGTCGAGAATGTGTTTGGTTAAGATCCATGATTCAACACATTCGAGGGACTTGTGGTTTATCTTCTGGAAAAATGATCCCGACGATCTTATATGAAGATAATTCCACATGTATCGCACAATTGAAAGAAGGGTACATTAAAGGAGATAGAACAAAACATATTTCACCAAAGTTCTTTTTCACTCATGATCTTCAGAAGAATGGTGATATTAATGTTCAACAAATCCGTTCCAGTGATAATCTTGCTGATTTGTTCACCAAGGCACTTCCCACAACAACGTTTGAAAAACTAGTCTACAATATTGGAGTACGTAGACTTAAAGATCTTGACTGATATTGTCATGAGGGGGAGATAATACGCGCTGCACTCTTTTTCCCTTAACCAAGGTTTTTCCCACTGGGTTTTCCTGGTAAGGTTTTTAATGAGGCAGCATCTGATTGCATATTGATATGTACTCTTTTTCCTTCACTAGGTTTTTGTCCCATTGGGTTTTTCCTAGTAAGGTTTTAACGAGGCATATTTTTAAGTGATAGACATCCAAGGGGGAGTATTATGAATAATTATTTGTGGATGTCTATTCACCTCCCAATTTGTTGGCCACTCAACTTTAATCATTACTTGTGGTGTCTATTCATCTCCCAAGTTCTTTATGGCCACTTAACTTTAATCATTATGTCTACTCATCTCCCAAAAACTCTTCATCTCCGTGACTTTTCATTTTCCATCATGAGTAAATATAATTTACTCTTTAGGTAATAAACTTTTGGTATTCTAGTTTTGTGCCTATAAATAGGCAATGACATTGTATTGTAAATACACACAAGAATATCAATAAAAGAGTTCTCTACTTAATTCTCTCATTTTATTATCTCTCAACTTTATAATATTTGAGTTTATTTCATAACAATATAAAAATTTTAGTAGTGGGGAAATTCTAAGATAGATTGGAGTTTATTGGAGCTGATTTGTCTAACACCAGATGATTTAAATATTATTTATTATCTTGTTCTTGCATTCAATATTGTTAGCCAAATGGGCTCCAATGGATCCGATCCGTCTTAGAATTACCCGTAGACAACAGTAGTGCAAAGTGTATTTAGAGAGTGTTTGACTATACTTATTTTAAAGAGCTTATAAGCTCTTAGTGTTTATAAATTTTTTTAATGTTTATAAACTTTCAACCTTATAAGTTGTTAAAAAATAAGTTAGGGGTCTTCTTACTTATTTGTTAAGAGATTATAAACTTCTAACAACTTATTTTTGGAGTGTTTGCAAACTCTAAATAAAAACACTTTTGAACTTTTAGCTAACAATATTGCATGTTTGCAAATCTTGTTTTTGCTTCTGATTCTTTGAAATTAAGCTCCCAAAAGCTAAGACTTTGTTTGGATGTGTTTTCATTTCATTTTCAACCGTCATTTTCTAAAATGTACGGGGGAATGAGTTTTTTTATTTTTGTGTGAGAAAAGTGAAAAAAGTAGGTGTGTTTGGTTGTGTTTTTAAAAATGGTTGAAATTGGTGATTATGATGTGTGAAATGATTGAAAAATAATGATTAGATGAATAGTATTGGATTTAAAAATTTATAAAAGAGAAGAGAGAAAGGCATAAAAAATTGAAAGAAGATGAGAGACAAAAGTAATAAAAAGAAATTGTGAGATGAATGATGTAAAATGTAATTTTAAACAAATGATTGGAATTTATTAGGAACGTAAAAATGAAAATGAAAATATTTTCAGTTAAAAACAGTGTAAAGTATGTATATTCATTTTCAGATGAAAATGAAAATGAAAAAAGCAGTTTGAAAACACAAACAAACAAGGCCTAATAGCTCCAAACTGGTTAGGTCAGCTACTAGGTGCTTTAAAATTTCTGCAATTAAAATAAATCTCTTATGATAATTTTATCCTTGAAAATATTGTACTTTTTGAAAAAAGTTAATTTATAATCACTCCTATTTGTAAATACTCACTGCAATTCTTTTCCATATTTTGATTGTGTTTGCAAACACTACCTACTTCTACTTCTCAAATGATTATACTTATTTTTCAATTAAAACAATTCTTATAAGCAGTAGAGTTTGCAAATACTCCATTTGAGAGCTTATGAGTGTTGACCAAATTTAACGAACAATTTGAAAAATGCAAGAAAAGGATGAGAGTGTTTCGAGGCGAGAATTAACTCTATCCTTAACACGAAATTGCCCCGGCTATAGGTGGTACCGACTTTGACAAAACGTGTCCCAAGATACAACGAAACCTTTTCTGAAAATTGAACCACTTCAATTTCAGAAAAAATCGAACTTTACTAAACTGCTGAAAAACTCAAGAAATGTTTGATGATAATATGATGAACTCAAGAACACTAGAGAGAATGTGTTTGAGTTGGTGTGAATTTCAGAATGCTGGAGGACCCCTTTATATAGGTGAAAAATCTGATAGAATTAAATCAGAAATATAATTCTGCCATTAACCATTTTGTAACAGCCCAAATAAATCAGATGTTCTGGCTGTTATGAAATAGTCTTCTAGAAGGCTGAATTTGAATTTAATTCGAATTAAAAAAAATATGGCCAGCATTTTATTAATTCAAATTGATTTAATAAAATCAAATTTAGCTTTGTTGGATTTTTTGGAAAACCCAATTAAACTTTTGTCCAAAAAGAATAATAGAGAGGCCCAAGCCCACACCAAACACCTCAAGCCACAAGACCAAGACCAAGACCCAGGCCCACGGCCCATGACCCGGCCCGAGCCCAAGCCCGATCCTGATCCCGAGCCCGGACCCGGCCCCGGACCGAGCCCGAGCCCGAGTCCGTGGTCTGAGGTCCGAGGTCCGGTCCGGTCCACCGGACCGCCCGAGTGAGGAGCTAAGAAATTGGGCCTAGACACAATTGCATAGCTTCTCCCCCTTTCACACAAAGGCCCAAAGTAGATGACCCAAGGGCCAAACCCTTGTCTTGAGGTAAAGAATTATAAACCCACTTGAATAGTGATTTATATCCTATGTGGGATACACAAGTTCAAACATCTCACTTTAGCACTTAATTTCTCATTCGTTACAAGTCCGAATTGAGAAATTCGAAATGCTAATCTCATCTACTCGGAACGTAGATTAAGATTATCAAATAATCTTTTGTATCCCGGATACGTACGGTATTCGAATTTCGTACACAAAAATGGTGGAACACACACTTTGTAAAACTCTTAAAATCCAATTTTTTCCAACAATCCCCCACACGAATGAAATTAATGCAATGCATGCTCTTGAGATTTCGATTGAAAGTTTATCACATCAGAAGAGGTAGCTTTTGGCTTTGAACCTTTCTTAGTGAAATATCATCGGATTTACTAGGCTATCCAATGAACGTGATGTCTTGAATTGGTCAGCCGTTCGTGTAAACCCAGACAACGATATTCACATAATAAACTTTCAGCAGTTTTTCAGTTCTCATGGTTGGGTCCATTTTGGCCGTGGCACCCCCTCTTGGTTTCAGTAGTGTTTACATTTTACTCAATATTGAGGCGGCCTACACCTCACACTTACATAGGTGACTTCCTAATTAAGAGTATCCTGCCATACTCCACTTCATTTAGACAGTGTAGGAATCATTAAAAGCTCAGCTTAACCTTTGCTACAACTTGCAGGTTGCACTTCTTTATCATAGAAATGGGTTTAGAGTTTATGTGAATTAAACTCTTAAGTGCCTCTCCGAATATTCACAGCTTAGTTGTCCCATTGAACCAAGATCTTGGGATCTCCAGTCAACATGATTGGGTTACCACTGTGTCCATTCTTTAATTTGTAGTCTTTAAACCCATTCCTCTTGATAGGTATTCTCCTTGATCTCTAGGCAATCCTTTCGTCAAAGGATCTGCAATCTTCTCCTTTGATTTCACATGATCAATGGAAATTATTCCGTTAGAGATCAATTGTTTAATGGTATTATGTTTACGACGAATATGTCTAGACTTACCATTATACATACTATTTTGCGCCCTACCAATTGCCGACTGACAGTCACAATGAATTAAGATAGGGGGCACTGGTTTTTCCCAACAGGGAACATCTTCTAAGAAATTTCGTAGCCACTCAGCTTCTTCACCAACTTTGTCTAAAGCTATGAATTCTGATTCCATTGTGGATCGGGCTATGCAAGTTTGTTTAGATGATTTCCATGACACCGCTCCACCACCGATGGTAAAAATATACCCACTCGTGGACTTAGAGTCATTTGTGTCTGATATCCAATTAGCATCGCTGTATCCTTCTATTACAGCTGGATATCTTGAGTAGTGTAATCCAAAGCTCTTTGTGTACTTTAAGTACTTAAGTACTCTAGTTAAGGCCTTCCAGTGGTCTAAACTAGGATTACTTGTGAACCTACTCAACTTGCTCATAGAGTAAGCTAGATCAGGGCGGGTACAGTTCATGATATACATTAAACTCCCAATGACCCTAGCATACTCTAACTGTGACACTGGTTCGCCATAGTTTTTACTTAGGTGAACGCTCATGTCTACTGGTGTCTTAACAATTGCACTGTCGCTGGGAAGGAATTTTTCCAGAACTGTTTCAACATAATGAGACTGTGACAGTATGATTCCTTCAGATGTTCTTAAGATTTTAATCCCAAGTATGACATCTGCCAACCCCATATCTTTCATGTCAAAGTTCTTCTTTAACATTCCTTTAGTATTCATGATGATTTCATGATTACTACCCATAATTAGCATGTCATCGACATAGAGACACACTACAACATATGCGTTATGTGTTTGTCTAACATACACGCATTTGTCGCACTTGTTTATCTTGAAACCATTTCATAACATAGTGTTATCAAATTTTTCATGCCACTGCTTTGGCGCTTGTTTAAGTCCATACAAGGACTTTACAAGTTTACACACCTTTTTCTCCTGTCCAGGAGCAACATACCCCTCGGGTTGTTCCATATATATTTCTTTATTCTAATTCTCCGTTCAGAAACGCAGTCTTAACATCCATTTGATGTATCTCAAGGTTATGCAGCGCGGCAATAGCGATGAATAATCTAATGGATGTTATTCTCGTTACTGGAGAATAAGTATCAAAGAAATCTAGACCCTCTGTTTGTCGGTATCCATTGACTACTAGACGGGCCTTATACTTATCAACAGATCCATCGGTCTTATATTTTCGTTTGAGAATCCATTTACAGCCTAAAGGCTTACTTCCCTTTGGAAGATCAACCAACTCCCAGGTATGGTTGTGCATAATAGACTCGATTTCACTTTTGATAGCCTCTTTCCAGAGCTGAGCATCTGGACTGGACATTGCCTCCTTAATCGTCCTTGGTTCACCTTCTAATGTATATGATACAGAGTCGGGACCAAACGTTTTAGGAACTTTTGCCCTTTTGCTACGTCGAGGTTCTTTGTCCCCGGGATTAGAACCACTCGTAGACGCTTCATGTGTTCTTTTAAGAGGATTTTCTTCAGTTCTTTCCTTATTTGGAAAGATGTCCTCAAAAAAAGAAGTATTTCTAGATTCCATGATAGTACCCTCATGAATCTCAGAAATCTCAGATTTATGTACCAGAAATCGATAGGCGCTACTATTAAGTGCATAACCAATGAATATGCAATCAATAGTTTTAGGCCCTATCTGTACTTGTTTGGGTTTGGGTACTTCTACCTTAGCCAAACACCCCCACACTTTGAGGTACTTATATGAAGGTTTGTAACCTTTCCAGAGTTCGTACGGAGTCTCACTCCTACTTTTGTGGGGAATTTTATTAAGTATATAATTGGCAGAGAGGATCGCCTCCCCCCACAAATTCTGAGGTAATCCAGAATTTATCAACATCGCATTCATCATTTCTTTAAGAGTACGATTTTTTCGTTCAGCAACACCATTTGATTGAGGTGAATATGGTGCCGTCGTTTGATGAATAATTCTAGAGTTGGTACAGAATTCATCAAAAGGCGCTCCGTATTCTCCACCTCTATCACCTCAGATAGCTTTTATTCTTTTCCCAAGTTGATTCTCAACTTCAGTTTTGTAATGTGTAAACGCTCCAAGCGCTTCATCTTTACTTTTAAGTAAATACACATAACAATACTTTGTGCAATCATTTATGAATGTAATGAAATACTTTTTCCCACCTCTAGTTTGCACAAACTTTAAATCACAGATATCACTGTGAATAAGTTCTAGAGGTGCGGAGTTCCTTTCCACTGAGGGAAACGGTAGTTTGACTAGTTCTGCTTCAACACAAATTTCACATTTGTGTTGCGTTTCAACTTTGAAGGTAGGTAATAAATTTAAATTTATTAGTCTTCGCATAGTATTAAAATTCACATGTCCTAGTCTAACATGCCATAAATTTGAATACTCAAGCAAGTAAGCAGAAGATGTAATTTTATTATCATCAATTTCGGTTACAACAGCGCGAATAACGTTCATTACATTCATTTTAAAAAGGCCCTGTTCTAGGTAACCTTTTCCTACGTAAATTCCACGCTTTGTAAATGAAAACCTATCTGCCTCAAACACTAGCTTGAACCCGTTCTTCACTAGGGCAGATCCTGATACCAGATTCTTGCGAATATCAGGAACATGTAGCACCTCGGTCAGAGTCAGCTCTTTCCCGGAGGTCATCTTCAGCACCACTTTGCCAATTCTTAGAACCGGAGAAGTGGCAGAGTTTTCCATATACAGTTTTCGCCCATCAGAAGGAGAGTAAGACGAGAACGCCTCCTTATCAGAACAGATGTGGCGGGTTGCCCCAGTGTCGATGAACCACTCCCTTGGGTTGTCCACCAGATTTGTCTCGAACACAATAGCGGTGAGATCGAGTTCAGACAAGTCTAGTGGGACCCTATTGTCAGATAGGTCATCGATCATTTCGTTGATGCCCTTGACGTCATCAACAACCAAGTGAACCTGGTTCGGAGCCTGGTTCTGAACATGCTTGCCTTTGTTCTGGTTCTGACCAGAACCTTGCCCTTGAGACTTATTTTTCTTGGGCTCTTTGCAGTCTCTAGCCCAATGATCCGGACGGCCACAGTTGAAACAGCCATTTCCCTGTTTCGTCTTTCCTTTCCCAGTTTGCTTTTTCTGGGCATTTCCTTTGGGTTTCCCCTGGAACTTTCTCTTCCGGTTGGAGCCTTCCGGAACTTCGGCAATGTTTGCCATCGCCTGCACTTGAGGCTTCTTGTCAGAGCCCCGATTGTCTTCCTCTATTCTGAGTCGGACAACCAAGTCTTCTAGACTCATTTCCTTCCTCTTGTGTTTCAAGTAATTCTTGAAATCCCTCCACGAGGGCGGTAACTTCTCTATAACTGAAGCTACTTGGAAGGATTCACTTAGAGCCATCCCTTCAGCGTGAACTTCATGAATTATTATCTGAAGCTCTTGGACTTGGCTCGTGACGGACTTGGAGTCCACCATTTTGAAGTCTAAGAACTTCGCGACCACGAACTTTTTCAGTCCGGCATCCTCAGTTCTATACTTCTTATCCAGTACTTCCCAAAGGTCTTTGGCAGACTTCACTTCTTGAAAGACACTGTAAAGTGAGTCACATAATCCACCGAGTAGGTAATTCCTGCAAAGGAAATCACCTTGGATCCAAGAATCATAAGCCATTCTTAGTTGGCTATCAGTTGACTCAGCCGAGACATAGGGAGTGTCTTCCCTTAAGTACCTTGCTAGGCTCAGAGTCGTAAGGTAGAACAGCATCTTTTGCTGCCACCTCTTAAAGTCAGCCCCGCTGAACTTGAATGGCTTTTCAGCCTCACCGGCTAGCCATAGGAACAAATGGAGGAACCGGACCAGAGCCAAACCCGGAACTAGGACCTAGTCCTGAACCGGAGCCTAACCTGACGCCCCCACCAGAACCGAAGCCAGAACCGGAACCAGGACCCAGCCCTGAACCGGAACCAAAACCTGGACCGGAACCAGGACCCAGTCCTGAACCGGAACCGAAGCCTGAACGGGAAGCAGGGCCCAGCCCTGAACCGGAAGCAGGGCCCTGCCCTGAATCGGAACCAATGCCGAGACCAAGGCCTGCTCCAGGATCAAGGCCGAAGTCTAGAGTATCAGTAGCAGCTGCAATATCATCACGGTTTGCCATTTTCAGATTTCGTGTTAAGCTTGTTGAACAAATTTAACGAACAATTTGAAAAATGCAAGAAAAGGATGAAAGTGTTTCGAGGCGAGAATTAACTCTATCCTTAACACGAAATTGCCCCGGCTATAGGTGGTACCGGCTTTGACAAAACGTGTCCCAAGATACAACGAAACCTTTTCTGAAGATTGAACCACTTCAATTTCAGAAAAAATCGAACTTTACTAAACTGCTGAAAAACTCAAGAAATGTTTGATGATGATATGATGAACTCAAGAACACTAGAGAGAATGTGTTTGAGTTGGTGTGAATTTCAGAATGCTGGAGGACCCCTTTATATAGGTGAAAAATCTGATAGAATTAAATCAGAAATATAATTCTGCCATTAACCATTTCGTAACAGCCCAAATAAATCAGATGTTATGGCTGTTATGAAATAATCTTCTAGAAGGCTGAATTTAAATTTAATTCGAATTAAAAAAATGTGGCCAGCATTTTATTAATTCAAATTGATTTAATAAAATCACATTTAGTTTTGTTGGATTTTCTGGAAAGCTCAATTAAACTTTTGTCCAAAAAGAATAATAGAGAGGCCCAAGCCCACACCAAACACCTCAAGCCACAAGACCAAGACCCGGCCCCGACCCGAGTGAGGAGCTAAGAAATTGGGTCTGGACACAATTGCATAGCTCCTCCCCCTTTCACACAAATGCCCAAAGTGGATGACCCAAGGGCCAAACTCTTGTCTTGAGGTAAGGAATTATAAACCCACTTGAATAGTAATTTATATCTTATGTGGGATACACAAGTTCAAACACCTCACTTTAGCACTTAATCTCTCATTCGTTACAAGTCCGAATTGAGAAATTCGAAATGCTAATCTCATCTACTCGGAACGTAGATTAAGATTATCCAATAATCTTTTGTATCCCGAATACGTATGGTGTTCGAATTTCGTACACAAAAATGGTGGAACACACACTTTGTAAAACTCTTAAAATCCAATTTTTTTCAACAATGAGCGGTTTCACCAAAAAATTTACAAAATAATTTGTAACAATTTATAAATATTATAAAAACCGTATGAGCTCATCTGAACACTTTCTTAATAATTAAGAGAATCCGTTTGTATCCATGATAAGAATAATTGAATTGGAAAAATACCATTTAAAACAAACTCCTCCCAACACGAAATTTACTACGAAGAATCCCAAGCCAAATCAAGTAGTCAATAGTATCTCTCTCCTCTCTCTCTCTCTCTCTCTCTTAAACTAAATTATTTACTTGACTTCTAACTCGGGCCACTTGACTCACTGAGTCAATTAAAGCTTTTAACTCACTTTAATGGAGTCGCCGGAACAAGGCCACCTACAGTACATCAGCGGCGGCGATGAGTACACGGATGAGGAAGAAATAAAACGGCAAGAAGATTTCGCGACGGAGAAATCCAAAGCCTCCGCCGCCAACAAAAACTACACGATTCTGACGGAGGAAGATATATTTAGACGCCAAGGCGACGCCATGGCCAGTGTTTGCAGCGTGCTCTCCGTTTCGAAGACGGCGGCGTGCTTACTCCTCCACCGCTACAATTGGAGCGCGAACGTCGTTTTGGAGAAGTGGTTCGCCTCCGAAGAAAGTGTTCGAAAAGCTGTCGGATTGTTGCCGGAAAGTACAAATCCGGTGATCGGAATGTCACGATCATCATCGTCGTCATCATTTGATGAAGTACTCTGCCGGATTTGTTTCGAGAACTTTCCGCCGGAGAGTTTCTACTCCGCCGCGTGTGGTCACCGATTTTGTGAATCTTGCTGGAAATCGTACATTCGAACGGCGATTAACGACGGCGCCGGATGCCTGACGCTGCGGTGTCCGGAGACATCGTGCGGCGGCGCAGCCGCTGTCGGATTGGATATGATCGGATTGTTGGCGTCGAGAGAAGATCGGAGAAAGTACAATCAATTTCTCTTGAGATCTTACGTAGAAGAGAACAGAAATCGGAAGTGGTGCCCCTCCCCTGGCTGCGCTTTCGCCGTGGAATATCATTCCGCCGGCGGCGACGACGACGGCGATGACTATAACGTCACGTGCAATTGTTCTCACAGCTTCTGTTGGAACTGCACGGAGGAGAGCCACCGCCCTGTTGATTGCGAAACCCTAGAAAAATGGAAAACCAAAAACGACGCCGAATCAAACAATACGCAGTGGATTCGGATCAACACAAAGCCCTGCCCACAATGCAATCGCCCAATCGAGAAAAACCAAGGCTGCAATCGCATCGCCTGCCTCCCTCCCTGCAAATTCCAGTTCTGTTGGCTCTGCCTCCAGAATTGGTCCGTCCATGGCTACAATTCCTGCAATGGTTACAAATCCACTACAGAGAAATTAAGAATAGCTACAGAAGAAGAGATAAATCGTAAGCATTTCAATAGATACACTCATTTCTACGAGAGATGGGCCTCGAATGAGAACTCCAAAAAGAAAGCATTGCTTGATCTTGGCCGGATGGATGGGCAGCTCGAGAAATTGAGCGAAGCGCAATCGCAACCCAAATTGATGCTCGATTTCGTGGTTGAGGCATGGAAACAAATAGTTGAATGCAGGAGAATTTTGAAATGGAGCTATGTTTATGGATATTATTTGTCCGAGGAAGAAGAAGAGAGCGATGTGAATGTGAAGTTGCCGCTTTTCGTGTACTTGCAGGGGCAGGCGGAGTCGGGTTTGGAGAGGCTTCACCATTGTGCGGAGCAAGAGCTCGAGCAATTCATCTATGGCGAATGTAATTTTGAGAAATTTGTCGATTTTCGATCCAAGCTTAAGCGTCTCACCAGGGTTACTGGGAACTATTTTGAGAATTTGGTTGGAGCTTTAAAGAATGGGCTCTCTGAGGTTGATTCAAATGGTGACCACAAAAGATTGAGGAGAAGATGATGGAAGAGTTCAAATTTAGGTAAATCCCATTTTCAATTCTCAGTTACATCATTAATTGATGATGGGAATAGCTGCGAGTAATTATATATATAAGTGATAATTTTAGGGGATTTTTGTAATTACACTATAAACTAAGTTATATAAGTTAGGACTTGTAAGCTGGGGGTTCTGTGGGTAATTATGACTAATAAAAGTTGTCACGGTGACTTTGGAGTACTATGTTTATATCGTAGCGATCACTGTACATGTGTCGCTCATTATAAATGGTTAGAACCATAAATTTGCCACCAATAACTTTGTAAAAATACTGCCATGGCAACCCGAAAATTTTTATCTAACAATAATTTTTAATGTTATCACTAATGTCTTGTCAATAACCTTAATTTCTTTGTTGATTGTATGTAATGATTGATCATTGTTCTATTTGTAGCTCATCTTATTTTAGTTGCTCTTTATGGATTTTATGAGGGTCTCTTACATGTAGTCTTATCTGATATTCATCTTGTATATGAAAGATTAAATTGCACACATAGGATCCAAAGTAATGTGGATGTGCATAAAAATACCCATGTTGGAAAAGTAGCTAAATGAAACTTGAGGTCTAACTTTAAGCTTGGCCAGTTATTTAAATGAGTCGCGATGTTGGATGCAAGATTTCCTTGGCTTAGCGTAATTTGAGAGTAGATGAAGTGTATATACTTGCTCAAAATCAATTTCGGGTAAATGAGAAATTCTATTATGTTCAAATGAGTCATTTAAATAGTGTTTAGAATTGATAATTGACATGAAAAGTCAAATGTGGCTACCTAATTTTGGAACTTGAAGCTATGTGGTACCAATTTAAGAATAAGAAGTCCAAATACTAAAAGAAATTGGTCTACGTAGAGGGGGGCGGGGGGGCGGGGGAGGGGGGGTTGTTTAATTTTAAGAAAAGGAAAATCTTATGGATCGTTGTTTGAATTAAGGATTCCATGTACAACTATAAGTGGCTCTTAACTAGATATGCATCTGATCATATATGCATTATTTTTATGTATTACAATAAATAAAAAAAGGAGGTTTTTCAATACGAGATCTAAAAATATATCTCTCTGTGGCCCCAGTACTAAGTACGCTATGGTTCGGGGCTTTAGCAGGGCTATTGATAGAGATTAATCGTTTTTTCTCGGATGCGTTGACATTCCCCTTTTTATCATTCTAGTTATTGACATCGGAAGGAATGAAGAAGATTAGAGATTCAATCAAATATCTGTGACTAATTCCTCCCCTTTCCCTTTTTCTCCTTTTTCCCTTTTTTTCTTATTTTTAGAATAAGGAACGAAAGAGAAAGAATAAAAATGGATTCAATGTCTGCGAGACTCGGTTTCAAGTTCGAATTAAAGGAATATCACACCAAGAACACTTTGTTCAAGTTCTTATGGGTCAAGCTTAAAGATATGTCGGGAAACCAAAAAAAAATAAATTAATGAAGTCCAAATGTGACGTTATGGTTGGACACTTTGGGCTACCAAAATCCTGTTGGAAGAAGGGAGGCTTATGATTGGAGTGGAGACCACACATGCTTAGTCTGACCAAGTTCGTTCTTACTTGGGCCAAGACTCGAGCTTTGTTTATGGGTCATAGACTCATACATGTATCTTTTTAAACCAATAAACTGA
Organism: Buddleja alternifolia; assembly: GCA_019426215.1. Lineage (NCBI taxonomy): Eukaryota > Viridiplantae > Streptophyta > Magnoliopsida > Lamiales > Scrophulariaceae > Buddleja > Buddleja alternifolia. The sequence continues at coordinate 8,537,878 of CM033391.1, read as the reverse complement.
AAAACTATGGCTGTGGTTGTTTTTGTTTTCAAATCAATTTTGATCAAAACTTGTTTACTTTATATTTTTTTAACTAAAAAGAATTTTTTTGGTGAAAAAAAATTGTTAGCTATTGTCTCCCTATTTGTTTCTACTTTAAAGTGCCTACTAATTACATCAACTATAATATAATCATTTAAAACTTATATTATATTATATTTTTCAATCATTAACTAAATATAAACACAATTTTTCAAACAAAAACTTACATGATTTGATTGCTACAGTAACTTTTGTCTCTTCTGAAAATAAAATCAAACACATTTTCATCAAAATACACAACTTTCAATAAACCTTTTCACAAAAAAAAAAAAAAACCCTAAAACAAAAGGTTTATTGGAACAACCTATGTGGCTGTGTTTGGCCATATCTTTTAGGAGAATTTTCATTTTTTGGATGACCAAAAAATAAAAATCCACACCAAAACTCATATTTTTTCAAAACATAGACATTCTCATTTTTTTATTACATATTTTTCTATACAAATATCTATCATTACACTTTTCAATTATATCACACTGTCTATCATCAATAATTAATTTATTCTCACTATTAAACCTTTGTAACTAACTCTATCATTTTCTACATCAAATTCTAATAAAATATCATCTTTATATCACATCAACTATTTTTTAAAAATACAATCAGACATAAAACAAAACTCAACATTCTCACACCAATATCAATAAATTTGCATTCTCAAGATAAAATCCTAAAAATGAACTTGTATATATGGCCAAACACAACCTATTTTATTTATTTTCTTCCGATCAATAAGAACAAGTGGTGTCGCTCTGTATACGACACACATCGTGATAGTCGAAGGATTTGGATGCTCCATATGTTACCAAGTGAGGAAATACAACAGTTGAGTGTACTGACGCTTCGTTTCGACCATGTGTCCTTTTGAACACAACTTTCCATAAACCCCTTGGATCCGATGTTTGTTTTCGAAATTGGTTTTAAGAGTTGTGAATTTTGTCTAACATTAACCAATTATTTAAGTGGGTTTTGTAAGTCGGATACATAGGCTATGTTTGTTTCTATTTTGGAGGGTATTTTTGATGAAAATTTTGGGAAAAAAATTTATTGGGAGATTTGTATTTTGATAATAATGTATTTGGTTGTATATTTAATTTTGTTTTTAGAAGGAACAAAATTTACTGTAACAGTAAAATCATGTAAGTTTTAGTCTGAAAAAATTTGTGTTAATGATTAAAATATATAGTAATATAACTTTTAAGTGATTATAATATTTATGAATATATATATACATATATATATATATATGAGTATATTTGCTATTTGTATAATTATATATATTTATGTGTATTAAATTTTTCTATTGATATAAAGGTACTTATATTATATGCATATGATCGGGTATGTGTATATATATATATATGTATATGTATATATGTATGTATGTGTGTGTACTTATATACACAATCAAACTTTTATAATTACACCCATAAATGTTATACCTCAAAATTTTCTCACTTTTAACTCTTCTCTGTCATCTTCTCAACACTAACTCATGATTAGGGCTGTAAATGACCCGAGCTCGAGCCGAGCCTGATGAAATTTTCAGGCTCGAGCTCGAGCTCAAACTCCACGAGCCTCATTTTTTAGGGTTCGAGTTCAAGCTCGAAGTAGATGAGCCTGGCTCGGGTTCGAGCTCAAGCTCGAGCTTGAAGTAAAAAATAATTTTTTTTTTGAAAATAAAATAAATTCTACTTTTTAGCTTATAACAATACGTTAATAATGTATAGTATACATTATTCACATATACAATAAGTATTATTAAGATAAATAATAATTAAATATCTTATATTCAATAAGTATTTAGAAAATAGAGGAGAGTGTCGTGAAACATGATTTCATTAAATTATTTTATAGAAAAGTATATCATATCAACTAAAATATGTAATCTTATAATTGTTGTTGTTATGGTTTTGCACGATTTAAACAAAGTAGAAAAAAAAACTTAAATATTATTAAACTATGTTGTATATAAAATTGCAAGTATTATTTTTATAAAATACGAGTATTTTTAGACATATATTAAAAATCAATAAAAAATAATAATAAAAGCTCATGAGCCTGCTCATGAACATATGAACAACTATAAGTAAGCTCGAGCTCGACTCATGAAAAAGTTCGAGCTTGAGCTGAGCTCCAATTTAGCCCGACTCATGAAAAAGTTCGAGCTCGAGCTGAGCTCCAATCGAGCCGGCTCACCATGCTCATGAGCCGGCTCGGCTCACCTCACACCCCTACTCATGATTGATAAGAGGTGTTTTTACGTGTTTTTAAGACCGTAATTCTTATGATTTGGATTCACTTATTGCTTAAATCATGTCACATTTGCATTTAATAGGTGTGTTAAGTGAATACAGGTAATAAATGAGAATACATGAAGAAAAGGGAAGAAAAACGATGTACAAAACAAGTTCAAGCATGTTTTTCAACACCTAGGCGGTTTATGCATCTCCTGCCACATTCGAGCGATAATTCCGTACATTTCGAGACCGAATTAGACAAAGTTTCCTTCTACAAAGTTTTAGATGTATGTCTTAGCTTCAAATGGGAACTTGAAACATCCAAATCGGAGGTCTATAGAGATAATTGTGAAGGAAATACGATTGCTGCGCCGAACAGAGAAGTACATGTGCCAGGATACGCCCCAGCGCCCTCCTAGTCATGCCTAGGCATGGATAGTCCGAATGTTACTCCTTTTCAGCCTAAATTCCAGTATTATATGATGGGTAAGAATCACTTTTGGCCATAATTCAGCACATGTGTTGAGGGGTTGTCATAAGTGTGTTTCTTGGTAGATTTACTTTATGGGCGCCAAATCAGAAACAACCTCCATGTTGAAACGTAATTTAGGTATACTTAGCGACCGAATTGGACAAAATGTCCTTCTGGAAAGTTGTAGATCTATGTTTTATCTGAACATGGGGACTTGAATCATCCAATTTGGAGATCTGTGGAGAAGTTTATGAGGACAATACTAAGACTGCGCTGGAAAGCAAGAAAATGGTAGCATGCATGTGTTTTGTTGAAGTTTTCACATGGTTATGCTTGGTGGAATTCTTAAGGGCCGAAAGTTCAGCATTTTTTAGCTGGTTGGAATCTTAAAAGCCAAACTTTAAGCATCACCTTAGGTGAAATTCTCATTGGGGAACTTTAATGGGAATTCTTAATGCATACTTTAGTGGAATTTTGGCTATAAAAGGAGGGGGAACCCATACTCTTCATCATTCACTATCAATTTCAGATTCTTGGAGGAGAGGAGGAGGAGGAACAAGTCCTCAAGCTTCATTCATCACCATTCTTCATCATTCTAAGAGGAGAAAACTAGGAATTGAAGCTCCAATCAAGGGGCCATCATCTATCACATTAGAGGGAGTTTTTATAGCCTTTTCATTTCATTCATGTCTATGAACATGTGTATTTATTCATTATTGTTTTTCATAATATCTATCATGAACTAAATTCATAAGACTAAGGCCATGTAAGGTCAAATTGTGATATATGCTTATAATAGATGATTGTTGAGGTTATACTTATATTGTTATGTGATGTGAATTTGTGTTTTTACCTATCTTGCATATACTTGATCACTATATGTTAGAATCTTATGCCTAGGTTGATATTTCGGGAGAAAATTAACTTAGGGTGCAAGAAATTCACATCATGACCCGCAACTAATGAGGAATTGCCCTAGACATAGGTAAAGATTCCCGGGTAAAGTTGTTCGATTCTAATCGAGTGAACTCTAGTACGTTAATGCATGTTTAGTGGTTAGATTTCCGGATAGGAATATTTAGGAAATCACGATCTAAGCATAGGAGTTTATACGCGAGACATCGGTTATTCTCTACCCTCGGAGCTCTCACCATAACAATATAAGTGTAATCATTCAACAAGAACCTTTATAAGTATATTTGATCAATTTGAACCTAGCATGTGCCTTAGTCTCCCTTTATAATTGGTTTTAAATCACTTGCTCATCTTTGTTCTTGTTCTTTACAAATTTTATTTGAATTTATTCTTACTTTGTTTATTCAATTCATTACAAATTTTAAATTAGAATTCAAGTCTCCGTAGTTCGACAACCCGGACTTTTTGTCCACACTTATTACTACACACGACTAGTGCACTTGCTATCATAGCACGTTAGCTTTTAGCGTGTCAATGATCATGACTACCTCTTTCCATCTCCATAGCCATCTTTTACACAAATTTCAATATCTTGACCAAATCAATTTTATTAATTTCATTAATAAACCAAATCGAACACTCCCCAATTCCCCATTTAAAATTATTTCTGCACCCAAATTCAACCTTTATCAAAAATTTGGGGGCTGAGGCATATAACGGAGAAGAGGTCCTCTAACAAGAACTCAAAAAAAAACTATCTCAAAAGAAGCATTTCAACATCACACTACATCATTTTATTAAGTAATATTTTATATCAATAAAATTAATATATATTATGTGTGAAAGGGGTAGGAGTGAGTAGGCATAGTAGTAAAAGTTAAATTTTGTAGGCTACATGTTATTAGGATATTTGGCCAAAAAAATCAATTTTGGCCAAAAAGGATAAACCAAACGATTTTTGGCCAAATAAATTTGGCCAAAATAGGCTTGAAAATACAAACAAACATAGCCATAATTTCTTTGGCTCATATCAATCTATAATCCAAGTAGATAATTTAGTATATTTAATTACTGAAGTCCAATTTTGAATGAATGAGAAATTAATGTACAAAAGAAGTTACATATACTGGTTTGTCGTGTTAAACAAATGTCGATGTTGGATTTGGTAATCCCACATTTGGAAATATATTCCCTGTATGGATATATGGATTGGGGCCTTGGGTACCCATTTTATGGAAGGAGGATGACTTACATTCATATTAGATCGCTCTGAAGGACCACAAGCGAGCTGCTTGCCCGTTTTGACTTGGACAAGGCTCGGGAGTGGGTTCGAGAGCGGTTCGAGATTAAGCTTGAGCTTGGCTCAACTCGTACATTTTTTTTTTGTCAATTTTTTTTTTACTTCCAGTAAAACAGTGACATGTAACATTGTTAAATGAGCGAAATGATTAATGGATCATGTTGCTGATAAGGGAACAAACAAGGATCATGCGATTGCGTCTGTATAATCAGCTGTCATGACTGTACTGACGCGTCTCACTAGATTGGCCCACATTCAAACCACCAGAGGCGTCCAGTAGGGCCTGGAGCCATGTTCCAACTGGGTGCACTCATTTGAACCATTCCGTGCACCTTTTTAGACAAACCTTTCACCTACAATAATCGGAGGACCCTAAATCCCAAATTTTTCATTCATTTTCTTTAATACTTTCATAAGTATTATTGTGCATTTCAGTCCCCTTTTTAATAACAGAATGTTCAAAGCATCTTTTTTCTTCCGATTCTTGGGATTGTAGTGCTATTATTTCGAGAAAATTGTTGTATGTTGAGAGGTAATTATCGCATCGAATAAGGACTGTCTGTGGGGCAATATATTGCAAAGCAGATTTAAAACTGTAACATTGCCATTGTACAATTGCACAAACACCAGCATATACACAAATTCCTTCACAAGTGAAGTTCCTTCGCAAGTGATTCACTCGAATACATGATGTTTCTATTTTTTTGCATTTAAATACTACCTAAGTATTATTGTGCATTCTTGTCATATTTATTAAATAGATTTATTTTGTTCGCTGATTCTCGAGATTTGTAATGCTCAACCCGATAATGAAATTGTTGTATCTTGAAAAATGATTCCACTTGTAAGTATCATTCATCTTCTCTATACTACTTAGACATATACCCATTCTAATTGCACAGCCCCTGTCAAATGTCTTCAAATGCCCCCAAAGCCCAAAAGTACCTAACATAACTGGAAATTCTATGGTACACGTGTTACTCCACGGGGTACTTGTGTGTCTATCTCCTTCGCATATGTGTGTGGGAGGTCCATACAGAGTACACCTTAGTGTGTGAAAGAGATAGACACAAAAAGTAATACTCCTTGTTTAATGCTGAGCCTGTTGGTGTTTTCTTGTTTAACTTCTTTCTTTTAGTTGATTTTATCCTCTCCATGCTGAGGAGTATTTTAATTTACTACCTTATTTTAATTACTAACTTATATTTGTCAATTTTACTAATTTATTTAGATTCACCACATGAAATTATAATGTTGCTCCTAAAATATGAATTAAAATGTCGCTAGAAAGTTTGGTGTTCAGTTCATTATAGTTGTATAGGTATTGGGGTTTGATACCTTCATAAATTTTATATTTATTATTTGGGCTTATGTGCAAATTGGACCCGTGGCATACAATTAATTGGATTGGAAGAGCAACTGGACACTCAAGGAAAAACCAAATCAAGGCCCATCAAAGGGAGTCTGCATAAACAAAGTGGAAGCTCGTACATCAAGCTAAAGGTGTTCATCGGTCGGTTTTCGAACCGGACCGAACCAAAATTTTGGATTTCGATTTTTTGAAATTTCGAACCTAATCGGTTAAAAACCGATCTTTTTTGGTTTGGTTCAAAATCAGTCAAATCGAACTTCTACCAGAAAATGATAAATTTTAAAAAAAATCATCTCTGTCTCAATATATATACATACACACACACACACATAATTCATGAAAAGGGAACCAGGGAAAACGAGTTACCATTTTGCAAAAAATAGCTGAAACTCAGCCATATAGAATTCATTTCAAATTTCAATAGATATATCCATAACTTGAATTCGTGATTTACATTCACTAAAGAAGTGGAAAAAAAAAAACCAACGTACTCCAAAAAATTGAATATGGTGGCGCTTCCATGGATGGTGGTGGTCGGTGTCCGGTGTGGAGTGACTGGAGTTGCAGCTCGCAGTGTGGTGGTCGGCGTCGGCAGTGGAGTGACTAGAAGAGAAGATGGTTATCAATTTTTACAGAGTGAAGAAGACTGAGGAAGAAGAGTAGCGTTTTCCTATTCTGCATGAAAACTGGAGATCATTTTCCCCCTTTTACCAAACATTAAACCTATAAAATAATATTTTATATATTAATTAAAAAAAAATCAGTTTTCGGTTCGGTTAACCGAACTTGAAAATCAAAACCGAACCGAAAACCGATTTTTGCTAAAAAATAATAACAAAAAACCGGACTGAATTTTTGGTTTTCGGGCGATTCGGCCAATCCGTGGACACCCCCACATCAAGCTAGTAGATGGAGTAAAGGGATAGCTGGAATGACGATAATTAATAGATAGAAGGAAGACTTCTTACAATTGACGAGAGGACAAGGGTGGATCAACTCAAAGTCCAATCAGTATTTCCTAAAATGGCCCCCCAACAAAAAATGCCCCACACACACCAAGGAGGGGGGGCGGAAATCAGCCCTTTGGCCATATAAATAGCATTTTCAGTCATTTCGTGTATTCTTTACATTCGCTTTACAAAATTTACTGAGTACTTGTACTTTCTCTCAAGAAAAGTTAATAAAATGCAATATTTTGTTCATCTTGTGAATTCAAGTATCCTTTATATATTTTAGGAGAAAATCACATTTTTGGTCTCATATGTTTGGATTTTTTTAATTTTGGTCTTATTTGTTCCGAGATTCTTACATTGTATCTCATAACTTTAAAAAATTCTCACATTTGGTCCAACAGGATTTTCATCAAAAATTTAACGGTCAACTCCGCTAGTCAATATTTTGACCAAATTCTTGGGGAGATTTTGTGCGTCCGTGGCACGTGATTTTGAATATAATCCGTGTATGAGTCCGTTCACGCGCAAATTCTCTCAAAAAAATAGATCAAAATGTTGACTAACGGAGTTAACTGTCAAATTTTGGATGGAAAATTCATTTGGGACCAAATGTGAGAATTTTTTAAAGTTACAGGACATAATGTGATAATCTCGTTACGAATGAGACCAAAATTGAAAAAAGCCGATCATATGGGACCAAAAAATGCAATTGCCTCTATATTTTAGCATATTGTTTCGTAGTAATTAGAGTACATTTCGATTTATACATTTCTTTGGTGTGAATTTCGAACCACATCAGGGTTAATTTGTCATACCGACCAAGTTTAATATCGAACCACATCAGGGTTAATTTATACTTTAGTCCTATACTTTATGGGGTTTTAAAAACGTCGCAATATTTTTCACTAGTTGCAAACTTTTTTTATTTAAGCGGAGTTAGTGCTGTTGGTCTCCAAGTGGTATACGAAAGAGTTTAGAAGGGGGCAGGGGGGTTGAATAGACCTTGAAGTCGTTTTCGACTTCAAAAGGCTTCATATTAAAATTGGTTTGGACACTTGACAATGTAGGCGCTTGGCTGAGCATCTATTAGAGGGCTGCTTTATAAAGTTAACTTAGATTTCAAGATTTGAATACTATAACCAGTTAGGTTTAAGCGTTCAGTTCTTTGATCAGTGTTAGCACAGCGGAATGATTTAAAACTCTTCTCTTTGAAAGTTTTAGCGTCACGAGATGTTTCTTAGTTGCTTAGAGTTTGATTGTGTTTACTTAACAAATTTATGCCAAGATATGATAGTAATGAAAATGATTGTAAAGTAAAGAACACAATATTTGTAAGGTTCGTTGGGTGGTGTAATCCCAACTACGTCCTTCTTCTCTTCAAACACTCGGAGACAATCCACTAAAATGATTCTAAAAAAATCACACAGAATCTTCTACAAATTAGGGAGAGGTGGATATTGATGACTTGAGCTCCTTGGTCACACATATTTCTGCTCCAAGACACTTCTATCCCCTTACTTCTTTCACCCAAAAATATTGCAAGTATCCAACTTCGACTTCACACAGATCGCGAGTCTTGGATAGGGGTTTGTCTAACGGTTTGTTTGATTTTGATAAAGTTCAAACAACTTAGAATATCTCAATAGGAATGTGGGTTTCTTCGAAAAGAATGTTTGAGACATTGGTTGACTGTCTCAGGAATTGAACAAAAGCAAAGAGAATGTTTGCTTGAATATTCTGGCTTTTCTGAGAGTTTGAGTACTTGAGACTTCATTCCAACGACAATTGGCTTGTAATATGATGGGGTGTTTTGGCTTGTTGTTGAAGTCCTATTTATAAGCATTCTTGGAAAGAGTGTCCGTTTGACACATGTACAGGCCCGTGTCTCTCACTTCCGCGAGTGAACTATTTTTGTCATTTTTCCTGAAAATCTGCTGCACAAAAGTCGGTGCTGCAATCTCTGAATAGTTGACAGTCCAATAGGATGGCTTCTTCGTACGTCCTGAAAGTGTTCATTATATTTTATGCACTTATCAGCATTTAATACATTTGAATTAAATGCCCGTTGGCAATTAATGATCTGAGAATATTTGCATTAAACTTCTTTTGGACTTAGAAATAAATTCAGCTGAAATCTTGTCTTTAATAGACGCTCATTCAATTTGAATCACTTCTGTCCATAAATAAATCGATTGATATAGCTTGACGCTTGGACGCTTGGAATCTTCATCTTCATTCAGACTTCAGACACTTGGATCTTGAAACTTAATTACTGATAAGCTCACTCAGAAATTATCAGACTCTCAGTCTAAGACTACTTAGCCTAACAGACTAAAATGAAAACAAATAAAGCCTATTATAAATCTAACGCTCAAAGCTTATACATGATTTCTAATAAAATCAAACTTAGGTCTAACATAGAATCCTAATTGTCATCATCAAAACATTTAACAAGAAATTTCCTAACAAGTGCCATATGATATTTTTTATAAAATTTTAACGGAATGGGCCACGTGACAAAGACAAATTCCTCACATTACAGATAAGTTTGTATTTTTTTTCCTTATTTATCGCGAGAAAATAAACTTTCACATTATTTATAATTATTGTGCGCAAATAATAATTCCTTACAATTAAAACAATGAAAAATATTGAATTCCCGCTTGGATTTATACTTTTCCCTCCACAATAATATTTTTATTTACTTTTACTTCACCTTTTGATTTTAATAAAAAATTTTAAATCATTAGTTAGTAAATCAATAAAATTAAAAAATCAAATATCCTCTTTGCACTTTCTCCTCCATAGCTTGTTTAACAGGGGTAAAAGAAGACTTTGAAGGCTTGAACCCTAGCCACCATTGCCTGACCAAATCGCCGCCGCCAGACCACCACAACTACCACCGCGTGATTCCCAGCTCAGCCCCGTCTCCTACACAATGTCGTGAAGCCCAACAAGACCACACTCCACTAGTTTGTGCGCACCATAGCTATGCGCCGCCCCTGAACGATCATCACCGTAGTGCTAAGACACGACCGTTGTGTTCATTTCTTCCCTCATTGGATGTTGTAAGTTTTCCTTTTTCTAGGTGGTTTTTGCTTTATGGCTTCGATTTTTATGCTTTGTTGTTCTGGGTTTTAACAATCTTTTTTTTACTGTTCTTATTCTGAATGTTACTTTTTTCTGTGAATGGATTTTGGTTTATTGCGTTTATGTGATATGTGTTATTGAGTTGATTGCACAGGTGGGTGCTTGTAAGGATGTTGATTTTATATGAATGTGCAAAAGGTAAAAACTTCTATACACTTGCTTCAGAGCTATTAAAAAGGTTAAGTACAAGTTATGTAATTCTTAGACAAACCTAAAAAACTATGAGTGAAAAAGAATAAAATTGTATACCATTAAAAAGAATGAAGGTAGGTTAATAACTAATTAGGCTTAGATTTGATGGTGCAATTAAAATTGTTTGTATGAGTTGAAACACTTAAAAAGCTAGTGGTTGAAGGAGCTTTTAGAAAGTCTCCAATCATGCCGGCCCCATGGAAAACATAACCCTAGCTAATTAACCAACAATATTTCTAGAAGCAGCCCGTGTAACAAGCACAATGTGAACCCTTAATGCTCATAAAATAGTTACATCCTAATCTACAAGTGACACGATATAATTAATTCGGTCCAAATTCGTAAAATCAAGCCTTTTTTCATGATAGATTTGTCTTAAATTCACTCTTATAATGTTAGAAACAGGTAAGTACTTGTAGAAGAAAGTAAGGAAATTCTTTTATCTTTCAATTATATCAGTTGGATCCTCTATTTCAACTAGTGTTTTGTCTCCTATTATCATTTACTTATATGCACTCGACTTTTATAATTTTTTCCCTTAAATATATAAGGTGTTGTAGATTTTATACACTTGACATGAATGATGAATATAAGTAGCTGTAAACGATGTTTTTGTGTAATTCTTTTTGCTTCATTCCTTATGATATTTCTGCCGTGCCGTCTTTGATTTTCCTCTCTTTGCTTGGCCATACTGTTTCTATGTTGGTGTGTAGTATCGAGCGTCAACAACTTCATAATCCTTTAGAAATATAGCATCTGTTGCTTCAATTCTTAATTTTGAAATGCTCCTCAAATATTTATCCATCTAAACCTTGCTGCAACCGAGAGAATTGTGGTTTAAAGTCAGTTTAAAAATTTAGGATTTAATTGTTTAAAAGCAATACAGAGTTACTTTATTTACTTTATCATCATATACCATCTCATCTTTGCACCATGTCAACTTAAGGTTTTTAAGATTGGTGTCATGTATCCATTGACCAAGTTATATATCGCTTCCACACGTATGCGAGGCATTCCTAAAATGGCGCGATTGAATAAGAAATTCAACTTCCTCTCCTCATGTCGTATGTAAGATGATACTAGGGGCATGATACCTTTATCTAAGCTTAATTGGATGTATATAGAGTCTTGACTTTTATCCAGTTATGTTTTCTTCAATTATTTCGTTTCAAGTTTGATTCAGAATTTCTATATTCAGAGATGGTCAGTCATATGCATGTATATATGGCGAGTTAGATTTCTTACATTCATAGATCACTCAGTTTCAGTTTTGAATCTTGCATTATATTTTTGAACCCCATAGCAGTTTGAAACCGGGTTGCCTTGGTAGGAAATACCCTACCAAACCAACTCGGCCAACTCTTGGGGACTAGATCATTTAAGTTTTAAAAGATGGGTGGCCTGTGTTTTAACTGGAGGGAGACATTTGAGAATTACTATTCCTTGCCAATGTGAAAGCAGGCAAAGTGCATAGATTATCAGCCAAAGACAAACAGGGGAGAGAGGTTGCAAATAGACTTTGAGCATGTGATTACTAGTTTCCCTTAAAAGCTATGAAGATGGGAATTTTTCTTTGTGCCTCTATTGTTCATTTGTAAATTGTTTGACATTTTGAAACACATATGAGCAGTTGTACTGGTTATGTATCAAAATCTTTTATCTTGCAGAGTTCTAATGCATGAATCTATATTATTTTTATAGTTAGAAATGGTGTCTAGAGTTGCAATGTCAATGTTAACGTATGATGATTTGAGATTCTTTTCAGATGAAATTCCTTAGGTAAGATGATGTGATTAAATGATTCCTTACAATAGGACTAGGTAAATATATGGATAAGTAATTTTGTGATGGATAAATTAATATATTGTGAGGAACGATTCCTCATAAACAAAATTATTTAATGTGAGGGAATTTTTCGTCACATTACTGTTTCGTGTTTTTAAACAAATTAGAATAGGGAAGGATTTCGAGTATTCGATCCAAGCCCCTTGACAATTCTCAACTTAGAATTGTCTACTAACCCCTGCCTATATATACTAAATGTGGTTTGAGTCTTACAACTATTTTCATTCTACAATGTTCGTGACCAATTAAACAATGAAAAATGCAGGATCAATACGATTAATCAATATTTAAAGATTCAAATACAAATATACCTCCATGAGAATTTCTTCGCTGGAAATCCTTTGATTGCACTTCTTTGAACGTTGATGGAACCAAAAACGCCTTCGAACACTACCGCTAATTATCTTATGCTTACTGAAATATAAAAATTACGTCTAATCTAACTCTAACTATTCCTACGGGCTATGATTATCCTACTCTACTGATGAAGAAGAAAAAGGTTTCTTGCAGAATTCTGTGTGTCTCTGTTTTTTCTTTCTTTGTCTTCATATACCTCCAATGTTTCGTGTTGGCTCTTGGTAACTCCCACGTTCGCCACTATCTCTGGAACTGCTCCCAACTTCTATTTCGAATTTCTTTGTTTACTGTCCTTCTCCTGGTTATTGGATCATTTTAGGGCTCTTCTTTCTCTCCCCATCCATTTTCTTTAATGGTTATTGGGCTTTTGCATCTGTTAGCCCACTTTTGGTCCTACCTTATTTGTTCTCCTGCTCTTATCGGGATTACATTTTCTTTTGGGCTTTTATTTAAATTACCAGCCCTTATCCAATTTTTCTTAAGTGTAAACAAATGCCCCCCTAATGCATATGAATGTTTCAAATTCATGTGTATTAAGCACTATGTTATATTTTCGATTATGAGCTTTCCCTTCGAACTCATGAGTTTCAAGCGTCATGCCTACTTTCCTGGTTATGCGCGAATCGTTTCGCATTCCTAGATGGTTCAAACGACACGTCTGGTTCTTGAATGACCAGTACCTTCTTTAAAAGACTTTTGGCATTTTTCGGCGGCTGCCATTAAATGTAGCGAACGTGTCTCTTCCCTGTGAATGGTCGTTTCTTCAATTCATCATTACTCTTTTATGATAGGGCGCGCCTTTTCATGAGCAGGTGTTCATCTTATATATATATATATATATCCAGTCTTTCTCCCTTTTTTTCCTTTTTTTTTTTTATTGTCGCAAGCATTCACCGTCTTCCTTCTGTCTATTGAGAGCAACAGACACAAAACACTATTTTTTTGTTCTCGCTTTTCTTTGAACTCTTTCATTTTATCTTAGCAAACTTCATCCATGGCCGACCCTCGCCGTAATCTCGATCTTCATGACCTTTTCAAATTAGTTTATCGAGAAACTCACTTGAATTGCAAGGATGCCCTAGCTTGATATGCCATCATCCAAGATTTCATGGATCACTATCGAGACGCCAAGGTGTCTATTCTTAAACGTACCCATGAAATCCCTTCTTGGGCTTTCATACGCCAGGGCGAGTCGATGCCCACATAGCTCTCGGTCCCCATTTTAAACCTCAAGCTTTTAAGCCCTCTCCCTCGGGCAACCTTAATTTCTTGGGTACTTTCCCTTCCTTGGGAGCCGGCGACCCTTTATTTCTTTCCCAACCCGTCGAATTCGCTTGGAATAACTCGAGCAAGCCTATTAATAGCTGGATTGGTGCAGTCGACGCATTCCCATGGTTCGAGCGATTGGCCCAATTTCATGCGAAATGGGATGGGAATCGAATCTTGGGGCTTATTCGAATTGCCTGTTACCCTATTCTTCCTTTCGAACGGATCATGTCAAATACCTTGGCCTACTCATGGCATCCTTCCTATAATTATTTCTTTCTCCCTCGAGGATTCCAAACAGTGACATTGGAGGATGTGGCTCTTATTACCGGTTTGTCCCCAAGTGGCACCCAACTTTCTACCGGGGAACTAGTGGAAGGTGCTTCTCAACTATTCAAAGCCATTGAGCATTGGTTGCGGATAAATGGGAAAAGCAAAGGCTCAAACATCGCCTATACCAACTTGGTCAAACATTTCGTCAATTCTGCCTATCCCGTCACCCCGGTCGAACAGGTGTTGTTTCTTAACTTCATATTTTCTCGGCTGCTTATGAATGCTTTTGCGTCGTGAACAAAACCTTTCTTATTTTATCGGCTAATGTTGCTGCCTCCTATGGACCACTCGAATTGGCCCCCTTCTTGTTGGCGCATTTCTATCGCATGATGTATCAACTATACCGCGACCCCTCGAATGCCAGCAGATTGTCAGGGCCTCTATGGCTGTTATCTTGTTGGTCTTTTCTGTACTATCCAGAGTTACTCAATATCAAATCGTCAGGAGTCCTCAAGGATCAAATCCAAGCAGAGATCAAGCGTGGTCCTAAGAAGACTATGGGGTTCCAGTTTAAACCGATCTCGTCATGGATTTATTATGGAGAAGCCGCTGTGAACTTGTTAATTCCTCTCGAAAGGATGTCATATCTCCTGATTTTGAGCACCATCTTCAATCCCATTCATGTGGGGATATGGTGTCCCTTTGTCGAATTGAGGCACGGGCAGGCGGCAGACCACTGGGCCTACATTGCCCTGCCCTCTTGGTTGAGGTCCATCGATTCTCTCAACCTATGCACCAATGATCAAGGTCACTGGAGGTCCATCTTGTCTTCTCGAGACCTTATGGTATCTGATAACTTGTCAGGCGTCGAGGTTTACAATACCCAGGTAATCCCTCTGTTAGGAATTTCATGTTAGATGTTTTGATGATGACAATTAGGACTTTTGGTTACACCCCAAAATATGTAAGTTTGTTTTCAGCTTTGAAGCGTTAGATTTGTAATAGGCTTTGTTTTATTTTTATTCTAGATTGTTAGGTTAAGTTGTCTTAGACTGAGCGTCTGCTATGTTCTGAGTGAGTTCATCAGAAGTAAAGTTTGAAGACTCAAGCGCCTGAAGTCTGAATAAAGATGAAGATTCCAAGCGTCTAGAATGACCAGCTACACCAAGCGTCACCTTATAGGATAGAAGTGATTCAAGGTTGAATAAGCATCTATCAATGACTGATTTCACCTGAATTTATTTCTAAGTCCAGAAGGAGTTTAATGCAAATATTCTCAATGCATTAAGTGTCAACGGGCATTTAATTCAAATGCATTAAATGCTGATAAGAGCATTAAATGTGATAAGCACTTTCAGACGTACAGAAAAGCCACCCTATTAGACTGTCAACTATTCAAAGATTGCAGCACCAACTTTTGTGCAGCGGATTTTCAGGAAAAAGGACAAAAGTTGTTCACTCGCGGAAGTGAGAGACACGCGCTCGTGCATGTGTCAAATAGACACTTTTTCCAAGAATGCCTATAAATAGGACTTCAACAACAAGCCAAAGATACAGAGAACAATTATCAAGTTGAATTGTTGTTGCATTGAAGTCTCGTTCCTTACAATCTCAGAAAAGCCAGAATTTTCAAGAAAATATTCTCTTTGCTTTTCATCAAATCCTGAGACAGTCAACCAATATCTCAAACATTCTTTTCGGAGAAACCCACATTACTACTGAGATATTCCTAGTTGTTTGAACTTTATCAAAATCAAACAAACCTTTTAGAAAAACCCCTATCCAAGCCTCGCGATCTGTGTGAAGTCGAAGTTGGATACTTGCCGTATTTCTGGGTGAAATAAGCAAGGGGATTGAAGTGATTTGGAGCAGAAATCTGTGTGATCAAGGAGCTCAAGTCATCGACACCCATCTCTCCTTAATTTGTAGAAGATTCTGTGTGATTCTTTGAGAATCATTTTAGTGGATTGCCTCCAAGTGTTCAAGGAGAAGAAGAACGTAGTTGGGATTACACCACCCAACGAACCTTACAAATATTGTTCTTTACTTTACTTTCAGCATTCATATTGTCATATCATAAACTGATAAAGTAAAACTTAATCAAACGCTAAGCAACTAAATACACTTTCTGTGACGCTAAAGCTTTCAAAGAGAAGACTCCAAAAATCATTCTGTTGTGCTAACACTGATCAAAGAAGTGAACGCTCAAACCTATTTGATTGTAGTATTCAAGTCTTGAAATCTAAGTTAACTTTCTAAAAATAGTCTTCGTTAGACGCTTCAGCAAAACGCCTAGATTTTAAGTAAACGCTTAAGTCAAGCGTTAGACACTTCAAGCGTCCAAAACCATAATTTTAGTACGAATCTTTTTGAAGTCGAAAAAGACTTCAAGGTCTATTCAACCCCCCCTTCTAGACCCTTTCGTATGCCACTTGGGACCAACAAGTGGTATCAGAGCGGTTAAAGTTGAAAATTTAAAATTTCCAAGCATAACTGCTTGTTTAGATCATTTTTTCAAACTTAGTTGTTTTAGATTTTAAACATGGCATTTGCTAAAGTTCCCTAACTGACTGAGTCAAACTTTGACACATGGAAAGTTAAAGCATTTACATATCTCTGTTCATGTGATGATGACTTGTGTGATATTATTTCAGATGGGCCAATCAAAATATATAAAGTTGTCACTAGAGCGCCTGGAGCCACGGAAGACACTCCAGATGGTTGCGTTGAAAAACCGAAACAAGAATGGTCTCCAGATGAGCGTCGAAGAGCTAATTTGGACAATGTTGGTCGTAACGCTCTATATATGGCTATTGGTGATAATGACAACCTATTTAACAAGATCAAGTCGTGCAAAACCATCAAAGAAATATGGGATAAGTTGGCCACAATTTGTGGTGGTTCAGCTTAGATTAAAGAAAACAAACTTTCCATTGCCAAGGAAAAGTTTAACGGATTTAAGATGTTACCCAATGAAACTTTAGAGCAATTAGACATAAGATTTACAACTCTAGTTACAGAACTTACATCGTTGGGAATGGACTTACAGAATCAAGAAATGGTGGTTAAGATCTTTAGAAGTTTACCAAGTAAATTCCTGATGAAGACAACTACTATGAGAGAATCAAATATGTTGGATCTTCTAACTCCAGAAGACGCCTTTTCAGAGCTTAAAGCATTTGAGTTCGAGTTGAATTCTGCTAGTGATGTTGTGAGTAGTCCGGTGATTGAATCTGGAGCGCTTATAGCATCAATCAAAGGCAAATCGGGCAATAAAGGAAAGAATTTAGATATCAATGAAGAAGAGGAGTTGGCTTTGCTGAATAGATTCAGGAAGTTCTTGAGATATGAAAAGAAAGGAAAAAGTTTCAATAATCAAGGACAAAGTTCATATCAAGCGCCTTCTGCGATGTAACAACAGTTTCAAGCGCTTCAGTATTCTTTGCCTTCACCCCAAGCGCCTCAGCTCCAGTGGTCTCAAAACCACACATTGCAAGGTTAACAAATGAACAAAAGATGAAAACTAATCTTTGTTATAATTGTAGGAAACCAGGGCACTACCAATTAAATTGCCCTTATCCAAACGTATCTAAGCCCTCAAGGTAGGATTACTTGGATAGAAACTAATTCAGGAGCAACCTTCGTCAACAAGGTTTGCTAGCGGAATTAGAACCAGCATCCACACCTGAAGATTTAGAATCATCAGAGGAGAGTAGTGATGATGATGAGCCATTAGATGACTCAGCGCTCATATGTCTCATGGCCAGAGATGATGAAGCGTCTCCTGAGGTAATCAATGAATTATCTATTCCTCTCTCTTATGATGAATTACTTGACAAAGTCAAAGAATATTACAATGAATGTCAAGAAGCTGCCAAAATATATCAAAACGATCTCGCTATTGTCTCATCACTCACAAGAGATAAAGTAACACTCAAAGCAGAGTTGCAAGTTCAACAACAGTGCATTAAGAAGAACCAATCGCTTGAGAGTGAAATTATTCAATTAAAAAGCGATCTTGATATAATAGTTAAGAGAGAAGCTGATTTGATCGCTAGACTTGCTAAATCAGAGCAACTCATCTCATCATTATCAAAAGCTTCTAGAAAGTTGGATAATGTGACTAAAGTAACCAGATTATTTGGTGAAAAGACCGGTTTAGGATGCGATAAACTCGGTAAATAACCTAATAAATCTAACGTTACGGCAAACAACAAAGGAAAGGGTATTCTCTTTGTTGAGAAAGGTTCACAAGGTTAAACACAAAATGAACCTAGTGACAATGGTAAGAGGCCAAATGAGAAAGTCAAAGCTAACTCAGGCAAGGGTAAGGCTAAGGCAAATGATTCACAAAGACGGGTCTATCCAAACGCTCAAAAGGCTAAAGATAAGTCTGACCACTGTGAATCATGCGCTAAGCGTCCAGCACCAAAAGTGCAACCCAAGCCAGCACCAAGGAAATACCAGCGTCAATATCCAAGACAGTCAAGACCATATTATCGATACTATGATGATTATGATTATGACTATGATTATGACTACCATTATAATCGAGGATATTATTATACACCCAAGAAGCACACACAACACGTTCTAAAACCCAAAAAGGCCAGTATTCCTACAATGAAGACCAGGCAAATATGGGTTCCTAAAGTTCTAATTCAAACTAACAATGTTACTAATGTTAAAGGACCCAAGCAACAATGGGTACCTGAACAGAAATAGAACTTCCCTTTTGATTGCAGGTACCTAGAGCTAAAGCCGATACATCTGTTTGGTACTTCGATAGTGGGTCGTCAAGGCACATGACTGGTTCCAAAGATCTTCTGATCAAGTATCGAGCTGCTAATGGTCCTCAGGTTGTATTTGGTGACAACTCCAAAGGTAAAACCAAAGGTATAGGTACTATGCATAGGGGGAACATCATGATAAGTGATGTTTATTTTGTTGAGGGTCTGAAGCACAATTTATTAAGCATAAGTCAATTTTGTGATAAAGGCCTTGAAGTCACATTCTCAAGCGACTGTTGCTATATAAATGACGCTAAGACTAAGTCTACTAAATTGAAGGGTAAAAGAACTAACAACGTATATTTGGTAGATTTGGGGTTCAACACTTGATAACAACCCAACATGTTTTGTTGCTAAAAATGAATCTAAAATGGGTTGGTTATGGCATTGAAAATGAATCACCTCAACTTCAAAACAATCTCTCAGCTTATAAGTCAAAATCTTGTAGAGGGATTACCAAATGGACCATTTCACAAGGATCGTTTTTGTGATGCTTGTCAAATGGGTAAACAAGTTCAGTCATCGTTCCAGAGAAAACCTCATCTATCTACTTCTAGAATACTTGAACTACTTCACATGGATTTGTTTGGACCTGTTCAAATGATCAGTGTAAGTGGTAAAAAGTATACTTTGGTGATAGTAGATGATTTCTCTCGATTTACTTGGGTGGAATTTCTTTCATCCAAAGATGATACATGTGACAAGTTAACAACGCTTATTCGACAACTTCAAATATTGAAAAATCTTAAGGTTGCAAGAATAAGAAGCGATCGCGGTACTGAGTTTACTAACAAGATTGTTGAGAAGGTGTAGAGAATGGAATACATCATGAGTATTCAGCTCTGATAAGAGGCATTTTTACGTGTTTTTAAGCCCCTTTGCATTTATGTCTTAGGTTCATTTATCGCTTGATTCTTGCCACATGTGCGTTTAATTCGTGCATTAAGTGATTTCAGGTCTTAAATGGATACAATCAAAGAACGGGATGAAAAATGACGTATAAAACAAGTTTAGGCCAAATTGCTATGCACCCCTACGCCTGGGCGCCGTATCTGCACCAGTTTCCACGTTCGAGCGATATTTTCTTATTTTTAGAGACTGAATTGGATGAAGTTTCCTTCTACAAAGTTGTAGAACTATGTGTTAGCTTCAAATGAGGACTTGAATCATCCAAATCGGAGTTTTGTGGAGAGAGTTATGAAGGAAATACAATTACTGCGCCAGACAGAGGCAAATACTCCCAACATTCTGATTTGGGCGCCCGAGCGCCATAAATCCCGCGCCTAGGCGTGGCCACATCCGAGATTTGATTCCTTTCAGCCAAAAGATCATCATTTGATGGGGGAATGGAACATTTAAAGCCAAGAGGTCATCACATGTATGGGGGGGATGTCATAAGTATGTTTCTTACTAGATCTACTTTAGGGAATTTTATACTACTCACTTTAAGAGTAGTGGAGGGGACACTAGGGGGGACATACACATGAGGAGCTGATTTTGGTGGTCTTCTTAAGGATATTTGAGCACAATTGGACCGAAGACATCTTGGAGAGGAGGGAGAGAGAGGCATTTGGTCCATCACTTTTCACTCATCATCATTCATCACCATTTTCTTCATCACTTTTGGAGGGGAACAAAGAGAGAGGAGCTAAGGATTGAAGATCAAGAGCAAAGATCCATCATCAATCAATTGAGGGAGTTTTTATTTACATGTTTATTTCCATGAGTATGTATATGTTTGTATTAGATTTTCTTAAGGCTTTGATGAGAGGCTAATATTGTAGAACTAAGGCCATGTGAAGGCCAAATTTATGAATCAATATATGTGAAGTTGCTCTTTGTATTAATTCTCCTATTGCTTTGTGTGTTAATTCTATGCTTTTATTCCAATCATGTGTTTGATCACCATATGCTTGCTATCTTGCCTAATCTAGTTGTTCGAGAGAAAATAGATTAGGGTGCAAGAGAATTAACACATCATCCGAAACAAATGAGGGATTGCCCTAGAAATAGGTAAAGATTCCCGGGTGTTGTTAGCCGGATTCGTTCGGGGAAGCTCTAGAACGTTAATGCGTGATTTTTGATTAGATTCTCGGATAGACATATTTAGAGAACCGTCAATTAATCATAGGATTATTATGTGCCGAGACATCGGGTAATAGTTAATTTAGGAGTTTCCACCAAAGCAATAGGAGTCTAATAATTCGAAGAGTAGCTCATATATATTGACGAGTAGATTTGGTTGTAGCATGTGCCTTAGTCATTTTATCATACGTGAGATTAAATCTATAGTACGTTTCTCTTTGGTTCTTCGTTTGTTTAATCTTTTTCTTGCACTTTACTTTAATTGTCTTATCTTTTATCGAAAAATCATTAACTAGAATTCAAGTCCTTGTGGTTCGACAACCCGGACATTTTGTCCACTTATTACTACACACGTCTAGTGCACTTGCTATCATAGCACGTTAGCTTTTAGCGTGTCAAGTTTTTGGCGCCGTTGCCGGGGACTTGTTTATTTTAGTTTACATTTTTAATAATTCTTAGTTTTCGTTCATTTCTTGATTTTCTTTTATTTTCGTGATTAGTCTAATTTTGTTCTTGTATTTAATTGTTAGGTTCTTGAGGTGCATGACCCGCTCCTCAAGCAAGCCTCTATATGAGTTGGAGCCCGAAATTGAACGAGTTCTTAGGACTAGTAGGCGAGCAAGAGAAATGGCCAATAATCTCAACCAAAACCCAAATGGAAATTTCCCGGACATGAACTCACCGGAAACTAGGGAGTGGTTACAAGGTGTTCTACAAGCCATGCAAGCGGTACCTCCTCCACAACTCCCGTCGGTTCGGGGTAGCTTACCACCTAGGGTCCATACCATTCCGGGGCCCGTAGTCGTGCCTAATTTCTTCACACCAAACTACCACATTCCGGCTCACATTTTTAATATGGTGCAAGGAGATCCTTTCTATGGAGAACCACACGAATCACCACACGCTCATTTGGAAACCATAGATGAGGCTCTTGTGACCATTCAATATCACCCACGTGATCTTGATGCGATTCGTCTAAGAGTCTTCCATTTCTCATTGAAGGATAGGGCGACAACATGGTACAAATCCTTACCTCCACAATCTATTACAACATGGAGTGAGTTGGTCGATGCCTTTTTAAATAAATTCTTTCCACCCTCAAAAATAAATGAGCTACGGAGTAATATAAAAGGGTTTAGGCAAAGGAGCAATGAATCTTTAGCCGAGGCTTGGGCTAGATATAAGGGCATGCTCCGTAAATGTCCCGATCATAATTTTGGGTTGAATGAACAAGTACTCCATTTCTATGATGGGGTTAGGTCACGTATTCGGCATAGACTCAACGCGGGTGCGGGAGGAGATCTCCTTGGGTTAGATTGTCAAAGTGTATGGGACAAAGTCGAACAGTTGGCCCGAGAAGACGAGCTTTACCCCGACGATGAAGAGGCCTCATCCTCTAAAAAGGTTGCTTGTATTGAGGAAGTAGTACTCTTGGAACCGGAGGTTGGCAATGTTAATTATGTGGGGAATCAAAATAAACCTCGGGTGAACTTTCATATACCCGAGAATTTTCCAAAAAGGCCCAACCCCGCACAGAACGCACAACCGGGGATCTATCAACCGGGGATCTATCAAGCTCCACGACCACCCTTCAATAACCCACCCCCGAGGCAAGGCAATTTCAATGGACAAGGTCAAGGTCAAGTGCAAATGCGACCTCCCACAATCGATGAGAAACTGGATGCTCACATGAAAAAGTCCGATACATCTTTCAACGAACTTCGGAATATGATAAAGGATATGTGTATGGAGATGAAGGATTTGCGAACACAAGTAGGGCAACTTTCTAATGCGGTTAACGGTAGAGCCCCGGGGACTCTCCCAAGCGACACGGAAAAGAACCCGAAGGCCCAATGCAATGCCATAGCCTTGAGAAGTGGCAAACAATTGGAGAATGACACTGCCAGTACATCCGCGCCCGAGCGCCCAGACATGCACGCCCAGGCGCCAGCAGATCCGCGCCTAGGCGCCGATACACGCGCCCAGGCGCCGCCCACTGTTTTTGTGCCAGCAGATCCGCGCCTAGGCGCCAATACACGCGCCCAGGCGCCAACCACAAACCTGCCAGATGCAAACTCTCTGCATCCCGCGCCCGAGCGCCCAGACATGCACGCCCAGGCGCCAGAAGATCCGCGCCTAGGCGCCGATACACGCGCCCAGGCGCCGCCCACTGTTTCTGTAGGTTTTCATCCGTCTAATCCAACGCTTTCTCCCCCTATCGAAGTTCGTCTCCCCTTCCCAAATGCTCACAAAAAGAAGAAAAAGGAGATGGATCCGAGCTTTCTTCGAATTTTGGCAATCCTTCGGGAAGTGAGAATTAATATTCCGTTTATTGACGCCATTCTCCAAATGCCGAATTATGTGAAGTTCTTCAAGGACATACTCTCCAACAAGCAGAAGTGGGAAGAGAATGAGACGGTGTGCCTCACGGAAGAATGCTCCGCCGTATTACTCAATAAATTGCCAACTAAGCTCCAAGATCCCGGGAGTCTCACAATCCCATGCACAATTGGATCCTTATCATTCAAGAAGGTGTTATGTGACTCGGGGGCCAGCATCAATCTTCTTCCATACTCACTGTTTAAAAAGCTAGGCCTTGGAAATCCCAAGCCGACCTCAATGAGCCTTCAACTAGCCGACCGATCGATCAAGAGGCCCAAGGGGATAATCGAAGACGTTATTGTCCAAGTCGACAAGTTTTATTTTCCCGTTGATTTCGTAGTACTCGACATGGAAGAGGATGTGGAAGTACCATTAATCCTAGGGAGACCATTCCTAGCCACGGGTAAGGCGGTAATTGACATTGCTAATGGTAAGCTTACCTTGAATGTGGGCGATGACAAAGTTACCTTTGATGTTTACAAAGTCCTTAAACATCCTTTTGATCATGACTCGTGTTATCGAATTGATACATTTGACCATTTGATTGTTGAGTATTTACAGGACAATACAATTGAAAATTCTCTCGAACAGAGTCTTATGAAATCCATGCAAGTGGACTCGGAGAAAGATGATCTAGTGGAAAAGGTTCTAAGCTTGGAGTACAAATCTTCCTCTCATTCGGGAGGATTCATCAAAGTTGATAGATCATTGTCAGGATCACCTCGCCCATCTATTGAAGAACCCCCCTCTCTCGAACTCAAACCCCTCCCCTCCCACCTTAAATATGTGTACTTGAACGATGACGAAACACTCCCATTGATCATTTCCTCATCTCTTTCAGGATCACAAGAAGAGCAATTAATGACGGTGTTGAGATCTCACAAACGGGCTTTTGGGTGGAAACTTGCGGACATCAAAGGCATTAGTCCAGCGATATGTATGCACAAAATACTTATGGAGGACTCCACCAAGCCTACACGCCAACCCCAAAGGAGATCAAACCCACAAATCCAAGAGGTAGTCAAGAAGGAAGTGATTAAACTGCTCGACTCAGGTATAATCTATCCTATTTCTGATAGTGCGTGGGTGAGCCCTACCCAAGTGGTGCCTAAGAAAGGGGGAATAACGGTAATTGAGAATGCGAATAATGAGCTTATCCCAACTCGTATAATTAGTGGGTGGCGTGTATGTATAGATTACCGTAAGTTGAATGATGCCACACGTAAGGATCATTTCCCCCTCCCCTTTATTGACCAAATGCTTGAACGATTAGCCGGGCATGATTTCTATTGTTTTCTAGATGGTTACTCCGGCTATAATCAAATTGCCATAGATCCTGAGGACCAAGAGAAAACCACTTTCACTTGTCCTTATGGCACATTTGCTTATAGAAGGATGCCATTTGGCTTGTGTAATGCCCCGGCCACTTTTCAAAGATGCATGATGGCTATTTTTCATGATATGGTTGAAGATTTCCTTGAAATTTTTATGGATGACTTTTCTGTTTTCGGAACAACTTTTGATATTTGTCTTGCTCATCTAAATGTTGTGCTTAAACGTTGTGAAGAAACCAACCTTGTTTTGAATTGGGAAAAATGCCATTTAATGGTCCGGGAGGGGATTGTACTTGGCCACAAGATCTCTCAAAAAGGGATCGAAGTGGACCAAGCCAAGATTGAGGTCATTGAAAAACTTCCCCCACCCACATCGGTAAAAGCTGTTAGGAGTTTTCTCGGGCATGCTGGTTTCTATAGGCGATTCATCTTGAATTTCTCTAAAATTGCGAAACCGTTGTCTAATTTGCTTGTTAAAGATGCACCTTTTGATTTCAATTCTTCTTGTATGCAGGCCTTTCTTGATTTGAAGGAACGCTTAGTTTCCGCCCCTATCATGTCATCCCCCGATTGGAGCTTACCATTCGAATTGATGTGTGATGCGAGTGACACCGCGGTTGGAGCGGTCCTTGGCCAAAGGAAGGAAAAGGTATTTCGAACCATTTACTATGCTAGTAAAACTCTTAACGATGCACAATTGAATTATGCCACCACGGAAAAAGAATTACTCGCCATAGTCTTTGCATTCGATAAATTCCACTCTTACCTCGTGCTAAACAAAGTGATAGTTTACACCGATCATTCGGCTTTAAAATATTTGCTTGCCAAGAAAGATGCTAAACCAAGACTTCTTAGGTGGATTTTGTTACTCCAAGAATTTGATTTAGAGATAAAAGACAAGAAAGGCACCGAAAATGTAGTAGCCGACCACCTCTCACGATTAGAGCTAGTGAATGATCCGTTAGATGAGACACCAATTCGTGAGGAATTCCCAGATGAACACCTCCTTGCTATTTCTGACAAAATTTCACCTTGGTATGCTAACTTTGCCAATTACATTGTTACGGGCCGTCTTCCCCCGGATATCACTTTTCATCAAAAGAAGAAATTTCTATCTGATGTAAAGCAATATCTTTGGGACGAACCCTTTTTATTCAAAGTTTGTGCAGATGGTTTAATTCGACGTTGCATACCCGAAACGGACGTGCATGCTATCCTATCTCATTGTCATGATATGGCGGTAGGTGGCCATTTTGGGCCTTCCAAAACGGTAGCTAAGATCCTCCAATCAGGTTTCTTCTGGCCTACTCTTGTTAAAGATGCACATCATTATGTCAAATCTTGTGATCGCTGTCAACGAATGGGGAACATCTCTAAACATCATGAAACGCCCTTAAATAGCATGTTAGAGTGTGAGTTGTTTGATGTATGGGGTGTGGATTTCATGGGCCCTTTCCCCAGTTCTTGTTCAAATAAATATATCCTTGTTGCGGTAGACTATGTCTCCAAATGGGTGGAAGCCGTGGCCTTGCCTACTAATGATGCTCGGGTTGTCACTCGTTTTCTGAAGAAACATATTTTTACTCGATTTGGAACTCCCCGAGCCATCATTAGTGACGGGGGCACCCACTTCTGCAACAGGCAGTTTGAACTTTTATTGACCAAGTACGGGGTGAAGCATAAAATTTCGACCCCATACCACCCACAAACTAGTGGCCAAGTGGAGGTCTCGAATAGGGAGATTAAGCGTATTTTAGAAAAAACGGTCAACGCATCAAGAAAGGATTGGTCCCTTAAATTGGATGATGCTCTTTGGGCTTATCGGACCGCCTATAAAACCCCAATTGGCATGTCCCCGTATCGTCTTGTTTTTGGTAAAACATGTCACTTGCCCGTTGAACTCGAGCATCGTGCTTATTGGGCCATTAAGTTTCTAAATTTTGACTCTCAAAGTGTAGGTACACAACGTTTGCTACAACTCAACGAGCTCGAAGAATGGCGTCATCTTGCCTATGAGAACGCAAAACTCTATAAGGAGCGGACCAAAATGTGGCATGACAAACATATTCTCCCCCGGGAATTCCACAAGGGAGAGCGGGTGTTGCTATACAACTCTCGACTCCGACTCTTCCCCGGGAAGCTTAAGTCTCGATGGTCGGGACCATTTTTGATTTCCCAGGTCTATCCATCCGGCGCCGTCGAGCTTACAACAGATAAAGGACATACTTTCTTGGTCAACGCTCAACGTCTAAAACCTTACTTAGGGATGGATGGACCAAGAGACAAAGAGTCCTTCATCCTCGCGGACCCTTCGTGATTCTTCGCTTTCAGTCGAGCTAATGACTCTAAACTAGCGCTTCTTGGGAGGCAACCCATGTTTTCTTTCCGTTTCCTTTTCTTTTTCCCTTATTATTCCGTTTGTTGCTTTATTTTCTAACCTTACATCTTTGTTAGTTTGTGTTTTAAGTGTTTTGTCTCTTCCCTTTTGAAACAGGAAATGAAATTGGTTACAAAACTATTCAGAACTGCGCGCCCAAGCGCCGAGAAATCAGGCGCCTAGGCGCCCGATTCTGAAAGGGGCGCCCAAGCGCCGAGAAATCAGGCGCCTAGGCGCCCGATTCTGAAAGGGGCGCCCAAGCGCCGAGAAATCAGGCGCCTAGGCGCCCGATTCTGAACTGCGCGCCCAAGCGCCGAGAAATCAGGCGCCTAGGCGCCCGATTCTGAAAGGGGCGCCCAAGCGCCGAACAACGCCCGCCTAGGCGCGGGCATTACCACCCAAAGGAATCCAGGTAAGCTGTGTCGCGCGCCTAGGCGCCCAAACACGCGCGCCTAGGCGCCCGATTCTGAATTTAACACATATGTGGGTCAAAACGGTCAAAATTCTCCCAAAATCTTCACAACTCCTCTCCCACGCGATTTCCGGCGATTTCCTCACCATTTCCGGCCATTTCCACCGTATTTCACCGCCACTTTCCATCAACATAATTCGTTGCACAAGAGGCTCTTCTTTCACATCGACTCGGTGCGAAAATTTTGGGGATAAAAGGTGAGTTTTGGCTTTACCCTTCTTCCATTTCCGATTCATAGCCGACGAGTAGGTGCCTTGCGTTATATATTGAGGATTAATTGGGGCATTGGCCGATTGTAGATTGAATTTTTTGTTGTTATTGCATTTGAGAGCTTGAAATTGAATTTGTGGGTTGAAATTGAATTTGTGGGTTGTAATCAAAAATTGGGGGTTGATGTTGTTGAATTGGATGGTCTATTGTTGCTAAATCCGTGGATTGTTATCAATTTGTGGGTTGAAATTGAATTTGTGGATTGTTGCCAAGTGTGGGTTGCTCTGATTTTGGTGTGTGTTGGGCGTTGAAGATTGTTGTATTTGGTTGGTTGCATTTGGGTTGATTTGAGTAGTTAAGAAGTTGATAATTGTTGTTGCAAATGACGAGAACTACCAACAGACCGTCCAAGGGTAAGAAAAAAGTGGGTGAGGGTTCCTCTAATGAGCCCGAGACTCCCGATAATACCCGTTTTGAAAACCCCCAAGTCCAAATTATGTGTCAGAGTTTGAGCACCCCCCGCACCCTTATTAAGGAACACTATTTAACCACCCGGGGACAGCCCTCTGTGCACGAATTGATACAATTTCATCGCTTACAGTTTTTCTGTCAAAAGCCCGAGGCCATTCATCTTCCTTGGGTTCTGGAATTCTTCAGCTCCGGGGTTTATGATGAGATTGAGACACGAGGATGGCTGGGGACTACCCTTTTGGTCCGGGGCAAACATGTCAATTATGAGTTGAGACAGATTAGGGAGAGCATAGGCACCCCGACCCCTCAGACATGCGAGTTCACCACTCTTTACAATGCAGGGCGCCTCCGAGTTAGCCTGTCGGATATTTTGCAGGTTATTGGCCGAGAGGGGTGGGAATGGGTACCCGGAGAAGCTCATGTCCCCCGTAGGGCTCTATTACCCGAGGCTGCTTTCTGGCTCGACTTCATCCGATTCAATTTAATGCCGAGTACCAATCGATCAGAGGCAAACAAGGAACGGGCCACCCTCATCTACGCTATTATGTCCAAGAAAGCTGTGGACTTTGCCCGGGTAATCCACAAGTCTTTGACGGACCACTTTAGGAAGTTGAAGAATGAGTTAGGGCCATTGATTAACAAAGAATTGGCTAAGCAAAAGGGAGAAGGTCCCACTCGGAAGATTCCCATCATTCTCCCGTCACTGATCACAGCTTTATGCAAGGCGGCTAAGGTTCCCACATTTCCTTTGGAGCGTACTGAGCTTCCTGGTTCTTATCTCACCGTGGTAGATGACGACTCCCAGGCTCCTCCACCACCAGCTACTTCAAAGAGGCCTCGCCCGTCTTCATCCCAGTCTACTAGCTCCCCACAGTTTCCACCTATGGATGCCGCCGCCATTAGACAATTAAAGGATGAATTGAGGGAGGAGTTGCGAGATGAGATGAGGGTGGTCATGTCCGACACTTGTGCTTATTTCCGTCAGCTTTTTGTAGAGCATGATGCGTTTGTCGGTTGGGGGCCGTTTGATTATTCTGCTCCTCCACCTTACCCGCACCCCCCGCCTCAGCAGCCCGCAGATATGCACGAGTCAGGTGCTCTCGTTCCTGACGGAGGTGATGATGAGGCTCATAATGATGAGGGTAGCCCGTTGATTGATTTGGATGATCTCGGCGGCGAGGATGAGGATTACATTGACCGTTTTGGCACCACCGATTAGGCTTATCTTGTTTTATTTCCATGCATGTTTCTTTTTATTTTTTGGATATCTTTTGTTGGGATGTTGGATATTTTATGTTTTATGTTTGGATGCTTGATGTTTTCCTTCCATGCATGTTTCTCATTTTTTTTTTGTTTATCTCGTTTTGTTTTATTCTATTCTATCCAATGTTTGATGCTCTGTATGGCTAGCATTTGTTTACCTATGTAGTGATCGACACAGTGATTGCCATCCGTGGACTTGATTGCCTTAAGTGGACTCGGGTTTGCTTTTCAGCTTCCCTATGGTGACGTGTACTTTGCCCTTTTCTTTTTCAAACATTGGGGACAATGTTCATGATAAGTGTGGGGGGTATACTAGATCCATTATAGTCATGTTGATTCATGTTTTACATATTTCGGTCCAAGTTTGGTCAAGTTTGGGGGGTGCTGTACCTCTACATGTGAAATGTGTGCAATTTTAATTTATTTTTTTGGATAGAATTTCAACCCTTCACTTGAGGCATTGAGTATGGTTAATTTGAATACATGGTATGTTTTCTCTATCAATTTGGTTTTTAATGGCTATACACATCGTTCCTTGCTTATGGGATCCTAACTAGACTAGATTAACCTTAAGATGATTCACATATGCACCTAAATCGAAGGTAGAGGAGTTGAGTGGGCAATCATTTTGAAACACTTAAAGGCTTGATCCCGGAAATATCAACTTAGAATTTTCACATGTGTTATGAGTTGAGAACGTTAACTTCGTGTGCTTAATAATAATAAAAAGAGGTTGAACATTGGTATGACTGAAAAAAGTCAGGCTTAATAGATACTGGGGGCGAAGAGCACCATGCCTAGAATACTGTACTATTTTGCTAATTTGAGCTAAGCTCAAGCCAATGCAAGTGTTAAGTGAATAAGGACCTAGTTTGATTTTGTGGCCTTTGACACTCGAGTGATTAAGCCCTTAGGAATGTCTCCACATTTGATACCCTAAAGCCATCTGGTTTAGGAGTTATTGGCCTAAAACTCGTTACACGGGTGTCATAGAAAGCCTAAGAGGATCAAACATTGCACATGGTCTAGCCTCTAATGTTTCGAGTTGAAAGTGCATAAGATAAATCCGAAAGTGGAATGAAGTGACAAATTTTTAAGTGGCTA
This sequence comes from Buddleja alternifolia, assembly GCA_019426215.1. Taxonomy (NCBI): domain Eukaryota; kingdom Viridiplantae; phylum Streptophyta; class Magnoliopsida; order Lamiales; family Scrophulariaceae; genus Buddleja; species Buddleja alternifolia. Next base: position 8,506,974 of record CM033391.1, on the reverse strand, counting down.
TGAAGTTGTATTCAATTCTCGTACCATGTGAATAATCAAAAGTTGATAAATATGGGGTTAATGTTTGAAAAGTGGTAAGAATGCCACTTGACTATAATACTTGAGATTTATTACACTACACCCTTAGGATGATCTTTTCAATGTTAAGGCGTAACATGAGCAAATGTGTGATGTGTATATATTTGTAATATGAGCTTAAACAGATGAATTCATACCATTGTGTGCTATTAATCATTGTAATTTACGTTGAGTGATCGGGGTTGAAAATCTTTCGATTTTGTGGGTATATCGTCTGCAAACCCTCACGAGACTATAACTCGTCCTTTGAGGTAACTCAAAGGTTCAAAGGCTTGTTGCATTCGCTAAATGCAACCGTTTACTCCACGAAAGTGAGTTAGGTAGTTTTCTTTTTGTTTTTCTCTTTGATTGATGATGTTTCCTTATCTTAGAACTCTTATTGCTCGAGGACGAGCAATTGATAAGTGTGGGGGTGTTGATAAGAGGCATTTTTACGTGTTTTTAAGCCCCTTTGCATTTATGTCTTAGGTTCATTTATCGCTTGATTCTTGCCACATGTGCGTTTAATTCGTGCATTAAGTGATTTCAGGTCTTAAATGGATACAATCAAAGAACGGGATGAAAAATGACGTATAAAACAAGTTTAGGCCAAATTTCTATGCACCCCTACGCCTGGGCGCCGTATCTGCACCAGTTTCCACGTTCGAGCGATATTTTCTTATTTTTAGAGACTGAATTGGATGAAGTTTCCTTCTACAAAGTTGTAGAACTATGTGTTAGCTTCAAATGAGGACTTGAATCATCCAAATCGGAGTTTTGTGGAGAGAGTTATGAAGGAAATACAATTACTGCGCCAGACAGAGGCAAATACTCCCAACATTCTGATTTGGGCGCCCGAGCGCCATAAATCCCGCGCCTAGGCGTGGCCACATCCGAGATTTGATTCCTTTCAGCCAAAAGATCATCATTTGATGGGGGAATGGAACATTTAAAGCCAAGAGGTCATCACATGTATGGGGGGGATGTCATAAGTATGTTTCTTACTAGATCTACTTTAGGGAATTTTATACTACTCACTTTAAGAGTAGTGAAGGGGACACTAGGGGGGACATACACATGAGGAGCTGATTTTGGTGGTCTTCTTAAGGATATTTGAGCACAATTGGACCGAAGACATCTTGGAGAGGAGGGAGAGAGAGGCATTTGGTCCATCACTTTTCACTCATCATCATTCATCACCATTTTCTTCATCACTTTTGGAGGGGAACAAAGAGAGAGGAGCTAAGGATTGAAGATCAAGAGCAAAGATCCATCATCAATCAATTGAGGGAGTTTTTATTTACATGTTTATTTCCATGAGTATGTATATGTTTGTATTAGATTTTCTTAAGGCTTTGATGAGAGGCTAATATTGTAGAACTAAGGCCATGTGAAGGCCAAATTTATGAATCAATATATGTGAAGTTGCTCTTTGTATTAATTCTCCTATTGCTTTGTGTGTTAATTCTATGCTTTTATTCCAATCATGTGTTTGATCACCATATGCTTGCTATCTTGCCTAATCTAGTTGTTCGAGAGAAAATAGATTAGGGTGCAAGAGAATTAACACATCATCCGAAACAAATGAGGGATTGCCCTAGAAATAGGTAAAGATTCCCGGGTGTTGTTAGCCGGATTCGTTCGGGGAAGCTCTAGAACGTTAATGCGTGATTTTTGATTAGATTCTCGGATAGACATATTTAGAGAACCGTCAATTAATCATAGGATTATTATGTGCCGAGACATCGGGTAATAGTTAATTTAGGAGTTTCCACCAAAGCAATAGGAGTCTAATAATTCGAAGAGTAGCTCATATATATTGACGAGTAGATTTGGTTGTAGCATGTGCCTTAGTCATTTTATCATACGTGAGATTAAATCTATAGTACGTTTCTCTTTGGTTCTTCGTTTGTTTAATCTTTTTCTTGCACTTTACTTTAATTGTCTTATCTTTTATCGAAAAATCATTAACTAGAATTCAAGTCCTTGTGGTTCGACAACCCGGACATTTTGTCCACTTATTACTACACACGTCTAGTGCACTTGCTATCATAGCACGTTAGCTTTTAGCGTGTCAAGCTCCCAGAACTCCCTAACAAAATGGTGTTGCTGAGCTCCGGAACCGAACACTTAAGGAAGCCGCTAGGACGATGTTAGCAGAATCCAAGCTCGCTCCTAGGTTTTGGGCCGAAGCGATCAACACTGCCTGTTACACTCAAAATCGCTGCATGATCAACAAACAACATGGAAAAACTCCATATGAACTGTGGAAGGGACGTAAGCCAAATGTTTCATATTTTCATGTCTTTGGTTCTAAATGCTATATCCATAATAATGGATCCCAAAGCCTGAAGACATTTGATCCTAAAGCGGATGAGGGAATCTTTCTAGGCTATGCCAAAAATGGAAAGAATATTCGCATCCTAAATAAGATCAAATCAAAGGTTGAGGAATCCATTCATGTTGTTTTTGATGATGCTAACCAAGAACCGAGTAAGGTTAATGTGAATGATGTAGGAGTTGAAGATCTATGTCATCAAGCGTCTAAGATTACTATTGATGAAGATACTGACGATGATGATGAGATCTCAGTGCCACCTCCTAAGATTACTCGTGAGGTTTCTATGGATAATTATGTAAGAAATGCTGATGATCATGAAGAAAGTGATCATCAAGAGCAAACAAGGATCTGTGAACTTGAAGCGCCTACGCAAGAGGATAGTCAAGCATCTGATCGTCAAGCTTCTGTTCAACCTCTTAACCCTTTCCAACCAGATAGACTTTGGCTGCGTGATCATCCACCTGAGCAAATTATTGGTGATATTGAAGCGCCTGTTAGGACTAGAGCCGCTACGTTCAATGAGGCTATGTTCGCAAGCTTTTTATCTCAAATGGAACCTAAGAAAGTAGATGAAGCACTAAGTGATCCAAGTTGGATTGAAGCCATGCAAGAAGAGCTTAATCAGTTTGAACGAAATAAGGTTTGGACACTAGTGCCAAGACCAACTCACCAAGGAGTTATTGGGACTAGATGAGTTTATAGAAATAAGATGAATGAGAATGGCATTGTGATAAGAAATAAGGCCAGACTCGTAGCTCAAGGATATTGCTAAGAAGAGGGTATTAATTTTGATGAGGCATACGCTCCTGTCGCTCGTCTTGAAGCAATCCGCATGTTTCTAGCGTATGCAGCGTTCAACAAGTTCATGGTGTATCAGATGGACGTGAAGAGTGCTTTCCTGAATGGTAAACTCCAAGAAGAAGTGTATGTGGAGCAACCATCAGGATTCATCAACAATCATGGTAAGGGTATGGTTTACAAGCTAGACAAAGCGTTTTATGGACTTAAGCAAGCACCCCGAGCATGGTATGACACTCTCTCTATCTGCCTTATTGGTAAAGGCTTTTCAAAAGGCAGCGTTGATACAACGATATTCAAAATTACCAATAACGAAGATATTCTCTTAGTCCAAATTTATGTTGATGATATTATATTTGGTTCTACCAACAAGCGTCTGTGTGAGAAATTTTCGAAAATGATGCAAGAACAATTTGAAATGAGCATGATGGGCGAATTAACTTTCTTCTTAGGATTACAAGTTAAACAACTCCATAATGGCATATTTATAAACCAAGCTAAATACACAAGAGATATGATTAAGAAATTTGGTATGGAAAATGCATCATATTCAAAAATTCCAATGAGCCAAACGCTTAAGTTAGATAAAGATGAAAGTGGAAAGAAAGTTGATATCACTAATTATAGAGGTATCATTGGATCACTTCTTTATCTTACTGCTAGTAGACCCGATATTATGTTTTCGGTATGCATGTGTGCACGATTTCAAGCTGATCCTAAAGAGTCACACTTAATTGCTGCCAAGAAGATCTTTAAATAACTGAAAGGCACACAAAATGTGGGCTTATGGTATCCAAGGGACTCTCCTTTTGAACTAATTGGTTACTCAGATGCAGATTTTGCAGGATGCAAAATAGATCGTAAGAGTACTAGTGGTACATGTCAATTTCTAGGTGATAGGTTAGTTTCATGGCATAGTAAGAAACAACAATCCATAGCTATCTCCACAGCCGAAGCTGAGTATGTAGCTGCAGGAAGTTGTTGTGCACAAGTGTTATGGATGAGGCAACAACTTAGAGATTATGGAATAATCCTAGGTCCAACCCCCATTCATTGTGATAACCAAAGCGCTCTAGCCATGACTCAAAATCCTGTTCTTCATTCCAGAACCAAACACATTGACATTAGATACCATTTTCTTCGTGACCACGTTCAAAAGAAAGATATCTCCATGCACTTTATTGGAACTGACAAACAATTGGCAGATATTTTCACCAACGCGCTCAATGAACAACGTTTTCTCACGTTGAGAAGTGAATTAGGTATGATTGATTTAAACGCTTAATCATTTTGCATCATATTTTATTAGACATATAATTTAGGGAGAATCCACTTGATTTATGTCTAAAAGATTTTCCTAATTGGTACAAGTTATCGAATTTAGGGTGAACCTTAAAGTTGAACTTGACCATAACTGCAAGCATCAATGATAAAAATTTTCAGATGCATGATCATCAACGCTCAGTATTATTTACGCATAAAATATTGGACGCTCAAACATAAAAAGTCTTTTCAATCCTAAGTGTCTAATTTTCTAATGATATATCAACCAGTGGTATCAGTTAAGCGTTGAACCAATTCCATTCAACTCTTAATATAAAAATATTTTTAAACAGTCATGCATAAATTTTACAAGCTTTTTGAAGTAGTGGGTAGACTCAAAAGTCTATTTTGTACTCTACTCACACGCTTTTATCACATCAAACTGGCGGGTAATCAAAACTTTTAAAATGACGGTTCAGAGATAACACGTGTTTGTGTACGTGTCAGTGTACCATCAGGCGCGTGTGCTACACTCTGAAAATACCAAACGTTTTCTTTTCATTTTTTTAACTCGGATGTCAAAACTCTATATACAAGAGTTACCAAATGTAACTTCTCTCTTTTACACAAAACTCGCGTTCGCAGTTAATAAATTTATGGCTGAGATTAAAAAGTCTTTACACGTGTCTAAATCTTACAGAGACTAGAGAACACAAGTTTCAAAATTCTTTACTGTGTCATTTAAAACACAATTTCTGCAAACAAAAATAAAAAAAAATTATTCACTTTCACTCAAAGATTTCTGCAAATTTCTCTCTTTCTCTCTCAAAGCAAAAGAAAATCTCAGTTCACTCTACTTTAAAAAATGGCACCAAAGAAAGCTTCGTCTACTTCTGCCGAGTCTATCATCAAGGTTACTGAAGGCCTTATTGTCGACTGGAAATTCCTGTATGAACAACCCCAGATCAACCTACATGATATGATGGACATAGTTACAAAGGCTGGGCTTAAGAATTTCTTAACGCAATATTCATATTTCTTTCCGACGGAAGTTGATACTTTCTGGAGGACTGCAAAACTCTCGGAGGACAAGTAGTCTATCTCTTGCCTCTTCCCTATGTCCAAGAAAGAGCCAGCAAAAGAATTTGTGTTGACTGCTGACTCCATTGCAAAGAACTTCAATCTTCCTAATGAAGGTGATGCACTGGATAGTGTCACTCTGGCACAAATCAAGGAAGCATGGACAGTTATGAGGGCGTACGATGGTGTACCCTACACCCAGCACTTTGAAAAGAAAGATCTGGTATCTCAGTACAGACTATTGGCTGATTTCTGCAGCAAGATCGTTGAATGCAGAGTGGGTACGTTTGATAAGGTCAACCCTACACAATTTCAGATGATGACTGCTATACTCCTCTCCATCAAAATCAACTGGAGTGAGTACATCTTTGGAAGGTTTAAGGATTGTCTGACCACCCCTAACAAACCATATGGACTTGTTTTGAGTGACCTTCTGTACAGATCAGACTGTGTTTACTCATCTGGTCTCCCGCTGAATAAAACCAAGTTTTTGGGAAGAAGGATTCTGACCAATCTATTCAATCCTCCCAAAGTTGGTGGTGCTGCTAAACCACTTTCTGAGCGTTAGATTGTACGTGAACCGTTTGATGAAGAGGCTGAGCGTCCTGCTCAAGAGGAAGTCGTGAAGCGTCTGGCTGCTACCAAGAAGAGGGCTCCTAGAAAGCCCAAGGCACAAGTTGTTCCTGCTCCTCAGAAGAATGATGAGGAAACTGATGAGGATGCACAGGACAAGTTACCTCTCAAGCGGAGGAAGCTGGAAGGAGTTATTAAACAAATTGAATTCGATGAACCAGCTGCTGCTCCTCCTGCTCAAGCGCTCAAACTTGTTGAATGAGTCAACGTGAAGAAAATTTTCAAGCGTTCCAGGACAAGCAAGAGTCGAGCTGCTCCTGTTTCTGAAGAGCCTGAGACTGTTGAGCCAAGCCCTCAAGTTGCTATTGAGCCAAGCGCTCAAAGTGTTACTGTTGAGACAAGTTCTCAGGGTAAGTTTATTTCTTCCCACAACATTCCTATTCCTACATCTGTAGAAGATCCTGCTCTTATAGAGGATAGTTCATATGTTACAGGTTTAGTTCCAGCTGCTGCTGAAGCGTCAACAAACGTCCACCTAGATGTTGAGTTGACAGAAGTTGTGGCTATTGCCAAAAATGTTGCCGCAGAAGCTGCTGCAATTGAAACTGAGGAACCTGCTCTAAAAGAGGTTCAGTCATCAATCCCTGTTTTGGCTAAAACAGAGGCACGCTCAGAAGGTCAGGGCGTTGCTGAAGACGTTACAAAGCCAAGGCACTTCTTCCAACTGGACACGCTGAAGACGATTGATCATTTGATCAACTACATGCCCCCAGCGCTCGAAGAAGATTTCATTCCTGCCGGCTATAATGAAGAAAGATATATTGCTGTCGAGAATGAGATTGCTCTGCTGATTGACATCGACAATAAAATCAGGGATATAGTGTTTAACACTGAGATGACAGAAATTGAGAGGAAATACTATATGGCCATTCAACTACAAAAAACTCCGGGTCAAATACCATCCTCTCTCATTCTTCAACAAGACAGACAAGGAGGAACAACTCCTAGATGTGATGTGGATCTGGCGTATTACCTCGACTATGGCCACAGCAAGCCTACAGGTTTTGCTCTCAGAGACTACAATATTCGTGTGTATGAGCCACTTCGCCCTAGCTATCTCAATCTATCAGAGACAGTCTTGAACCGAGAAGGCTACACACACTTTCCTCATATTGCCAATGGTCCTGAAAATCTAAATTCGGTGAATCCACTTCGCCTATGGAAAAATAAAGCAGTTCATGCCGGTGAGCGTCTCGAATCTCTCGCAAATCTGATCCAGACTGAACCTGATGCATATTTTGATAGCGTCTGGAATGCTAACTATCAGACCGATAGATATCGCTTTGAATCTATCAGAGATATTCACCATGAAGGCATTAGAGCTATTGTCAACGCTGGCACAGACTACTGCATAAACGAAGTCAATTGGGTTGAAGCATACGTGGGAAACAAGTACACTTTCTCAGAACTAGTTCAAGCTCCCCATTTGTTCGGCATAGGCATGCATGACAAGAAGCGTCATTTCGCCAAGTATTGCCTGAAGAAGCGTCAACAGAGAGTTGGACCTGTTCTCAAGCTCCCACTAATTAGACATCAAATTGAACAATGTCTGCGTGAAGAGCTTCACAAATTGTCCATTACTCCTCTACATTTCAACGATCAAGCGTCTACCAGTGGCAGTACTCAAATTAATAGCCTGAATTTCGCTCCCAGCCACTGCGAAGATAATTTTAACTTGATGGTGAAGATTATGACTCCCTTATCACATTTCGACAAAATCTTCACTGCCAATCTCAGACAATGGAATGGCTCCGTCATCAATTCATTTCGAGGATATCCACTGCTCCCTTCTATCCACAAAGAGGTACTCAATCATTATGAATTTGTCCTCTCACTGCTAGAAAGAAATCAGGGACTAGCTCAAGCGATCTATCCATATTTAGAAGAGTACTATGCTGCTTACGTGCCTGAAGATCAGCGTCTCAAGTCTCTTCCCTCTGACTGCTTGATTGGATTTTCTAGAAATTACTCCCCAGATTCCATTTTATCTATCTGTCAAGTGCCAAACAAAGTCTTTCCGCATCATGTGCTTGATATCATTGGTCCCATGCACATCAGGGCCATTGATAGTCCCCTTCGCACATTCATTTCTGGCTTTTGCTATTCTAGATCCAGACTCACTGAACTTTTGGAAGCTTCGTCCACTTCTCTTGCCGATTTAGCAAATTGGAACTTCCAATTCGATGACTTTCGCCAAACAGAGTCAGCGCTAGAGGAAGCCCCTGCTAAGGCAATTGAAGCGTCCACTTCTGAAGTTGCTCGTATTCCAACGTCTGCTGAAGAACCTGTTCAAGCATCTCCAGAGGATATTCCTGACGCTCCTGAACCTGTTGCTGCGGATATTGCTGAGGATCTCTCTCTTGACATACGAGGTACTGTCTTTGATCCAGCATATCGAGCTCCCCTTAACTCTCTGAAACACTCATCCAGATTCAAGCGACCGACTCCTCAAGCGGTTCAATCAGATGAGAGTCAATCTTTTGGTCATTTGCTCAAATCCGTTCTGGAGGATATCAGTGTTCATGCTACTCAGAATGAAGAATCCCTTCACTGGATTAAAGAAGATTTGGCAAAGATTGAGTCTCAAGTTATAAGCGCTCAGATTGCTCATATGCATAGCTCAGCTCAAGCGGCTGTTGGTGAGTGCAGACAAGTTTTTCAAAACATGCATGATGCTACTCACGCCCACCAACTAGCCATGAAAGAAGTGTTAGAAAAGCGCCTCGAAACCCTAGAGACATCTCTGAATGATGCTACCAGCGCCAAGCTTCTTGCACTGCAAGAACGCTTCGACAAGCGTCTGGACGACATCTCAGACTCTATGTCTCAGATTGCTCATCAAGTAAGTTTACTTACAGAACACTTTCTGAAGTCTGATGATGGCAATAAGGGGGAAGAGAAGAAGAAAGGAGAAAAGAGGAAAGCGTCTAGTTCAAGAGCTCAAGAGCTTCCGCCTCTTAAGCGTCAAGTCTTAACCTCTCCTTCTGCGCTAAGTCTCCCTTCTTGGATAACTGCTTTTGAAGTAAGTGACTCTGCTGGAGCGCCTAGTAGAACACTAAGGAAACCTCCAAGAGCACTATATCCAAATCTACCAATACCCACAAGAGCAATGTTAGAACAGTTTGACATCCCTCTTCAAAGAGCATCCATTCCAGAACCTTCAGATCTAAGAATTTTAGCTGAAGAGAGGCAGATGTCTGACTTCATCCGAACTTTCAGAATTTGCCTAAGGTATATTGGTATTGATCCAACTGATTGGGATAAACACTTTACTGCTTTCAAGAAGAGACAACAAGAAGAAAATAAGCTCATAATCAACAAAGATCATGAAGCGAGGATGACCTTGGAAGATAATCTGACTGAAGCTATCCGAGCTGAAATGCCCAAGCGATACAAAGTTAGATTAAGTCATTAAAGCCTTTTGATTTGCATTATCTATATTCTTGTCTCTTATATTTTGTTTATTTAGTTGTAAAAATGCTTGTAATCTTTAATATATATAAAATGCATTTTTCGGCTGAAACATCTCGTTGAAGCGTAACTAACTTTAACTAACCGTATCTAATCAAAGCTAACTTTTATTGTGGCTGTCTAACTCTTGAACTATAAAAGAGTAAGTATTGCCATCATCAAAAAGGGGGAAATTGTTAGGAATTTCATGTTAGATGTTTTGATGATGACAATTAGGACTTTTTGTTAGACCACAAAATATGTAAGTTTGTTTTCAGCTTTGAAGCGTTAGATTTGTAATAGGCTTTGTTTTATTTTTATTCTAGATTGTTAGGTTAAGTTGTCTTAGACTGAGCGTCTGATATGTTCTGAGTGAGTTTATCAGAAGTAAAGTTTGAAGACTCAAGCGCTTGAAGTCTGAATAAAGATGAAGATTCAAGCGTCTAGAATGACCAGCTACACCAAGCGTCACCTTATAGGATAGAAGTGATTCAAGGTTGAATAAGCATCTATCAATGAATGATTTCACCTGAATTTATTTCTAAGTCCAGAAGGAGTTTAATGCAAATATTCTCAATGCATTAAGTGCCAACGGGCATTTAATTCAAATGCATTAAATTCTGATAAGAGCATTAAATGTGATAAACACTTTCAGACGTACGGAGAAGCCACCCTATTGGGCTGTCAACTATTCAAAGACTGCAGCACCAACTTTTGTGCAGCAGATTTTCAGGAAAAAGGACAAAAGTTGTTCAATTGCGGAAGTGAGAGACACGCGCTCGTGCATGTGTCAAACAGACACTTTTTCCAAGAATGCTTATAAATAGGACTTCAACAACAAGCCAAAGATACAGAGAACAATTATCAAGTTGAATTGCTGTTGCATTGAAGTCTCGTTCCTTACAATCTCAGAAAAGCCAGAATTTTCAAGAAAATATTCTCTTTGCTTTTCTTCAAATCCTGAGACAGTCAACCAATATCTCAAACATTCTTTTCGGAGAAACCCACATTACTACTAAGATATTCCTTGTTGTTTGAACTTTATCAAAATCAAACAAACCTTTTAGAAAAACCCCTATCCAAGCCTCGCGATCTGTGTGAAGTCGAAGTTGGATACTTGCCGTATTTCTGGGTGAAATAAGCAAGGGGATTGAAGTGATTTGGAGCAGAAATCTGTGTGATCAAGGAGCTCAAGTCATCGACATCCATCTCTCCCTAATTTGTAGAAGATTCTGTGTGATTCTTTGAGAATCATTTTAGTGGATTGCCTCCAAGTGTTCAAGGAGAAGAAGGACGTAGTTGGGATTACACCACCCAACGAACCTTACAAATATTGTTCTTTACTTTACTTTCAGCATTCATATTGTCATATCATAAACTGATAAAGTAAAACTTAATCAAACGCTAAGCAACTAAATACACTTTCTGGGGAAAATTACACTTTTCATCCCTGAAGTTGAAGCCAAAAACACATTTGGTCCCTCATGTTTTGGCCTCAACACATTTGGTCCCTCAACTTACAAATTTCGAACAAATGTGGTCCCTGCCGTCAATTTACCGTTAGAACTAACGGAATCCGCACTGTTCATCATCTTCCCCAACTCTAAAATCCGATTTCAAACTTTAAATTATGATATCTCACTCATTTCAAGTCCATTTTTAAAGAATCTTATATGGTTAGAATCGTCTCAACGAGTAGAATCCATCCATGTAAGTTTTGTCCCAAAATACGCTGATTCTATTGACCCGAACCGCACAAATTCGAAAAAATCTGTTTTTTGAATCAGCCTATTTTGGGACAAAACTTACATGGATGGATTCTACTCATTGAGACGATTCTAACCATATAAGATTCGTTAAAAATGGACTTGAAATGAGTGAGATATCATAATTTAAAGTTTGAAATCGGATTTTAAAGTTAGGTTAGTTGGAGAAGATGATGAACAGTGCAAATTTCATTAGTTCTAACGGTAAATTGACGGCAGGGACCACATTTGTTCAAAATTTGTAAGTTGAGGGACCAAATGTGTTGAGGTTGAAACATGAGGGACCAAATGTGTTTTTGGCTACAACTTTCAGGGACGAAAACTGTAATTTTCCCACACTTTCTGTGACGCTAAAACTTTCAAAGAGAAGACTCCAAAAATCATTCCGCTGTGCTAACACTGATCAAAGAAGTGAACGCTCAAACCTATTTGGTTGTAGTATTCAAGTCTTGAAATCTAAGTTAACTTTCTAAAAACAGTCTTCGTTAGACGCTTCACAAAAGCGCCTAGATTTTAAGTGAACGCTCAAGTCAAGCGTTAGACACTTCAAGCGTCCAAAACCATAATTTTAATACGAATCTTTTTGAAGTCGAAAAAGACTTCAGGGTCTATTCAACCCCCCCCCTCTTCTAGACCCTTTCGTATGCCACTTGGGACCAACATCCTCTTCTTAATTTCGAGTATCGTACCCTCTTTTATGTGGTCTTCAACACCTCTTTACTCGATTATATGTTTTTCGTGGATCCCAGCATCCTTGGTAGATTTGGGGTGAATCACGTAGGGAACTTCGATTTTCGTAATCTGCAAACCCCCTCATCTTCGATGCAAATTGAAGAAATCGTGGAGGGGCCATCTTCGAGGCCTCTACTCAAAGGTATATTCGGTAACTCATATTGCTTTACCAACTTCACTTTTCTTAGTCGTTTTTTACGATATTATTATAATTCTAAGGGCTGATGATGACCTCGAACCGGTCACCCTTGATCAAGATCCCGTGTCTAGGGATTCTCGTTCTGCCCCTTCCACATCGAATGTAGCGGGAACCAGTACCTAATCTCTGGAAGGTATATTTTTGAACTTTCTTTGGGGGTTGGAACTTCTCCTTTGATTTTAATTCTTGTAATATCTTTTACCTTTTTCAGGTACTGAAACAATCATTGAGGAGTTGGCACCTTCTTCCTCGAACGTGATGGCCACTCCGAATTCTTCATTCAACGGTATGGATATCTTTGGTCTACTTCTTAGGTTTCCTCTTCGTCGTTTCATTCGAATAACATGATATATCTTTTCGTGGTGCAGACATGTTGGAATTTTCTCAGGTTGGCTTCAACGAAGTGCTTCGCGACATTAGGGTTCGACTAACCGATTCATCGTTGGTTACCAAGTTGAAATTTTATCTTGACGGGACCTCTTCGAGGTTGTCCCATAAGTGGCTACCCATCTTTCAATCGATGCGTGAAGTGCTTGAAACTAGTCTTGACAACTTTCACACTTGGATGGCCCAATGGGTTAACCTTTTCGAAGAGGAAACATACATTGCTCATTATCAACAAATCAACCATCTCTAGAATAGGACTGCTATTTTGGAGGGCACTCGGGCCACTTATTTAGATGAAATCGCATCTTTGGACGCTTAAATAACCAATCTTCAAGCCCGAAGAGAACAGCTTGTCGCTCTGGCGACTCAAATCGAAGAAGACGTGGCAATCCTTAATAGTCAAACGGTTCATTTGCATCGCGAGCTTGAGGAAGCGGTTAAGCCAGCCCTTCAAGAACGAGATGCTTTCGAGTCTTCTTTGGATATTTTGTTTACTTGTTCTCAATTTTTTTAATCTTAGATTCTTCTCTTCTGTAATCATCGAACTTCATTATGAATGCAATTTTTTGCCGTTTTGGGCAATCTTTCGAGTATGATTTGCTTATTTGCTTCCCATATCGTGGGTACATAAATTTTTAGATGGCGCGCATTTAAGGCTCGACCATATTCAATTCCATTTAAATAACAAAGTTTATATGCATTGCCAGTTAACTTCTTTGAAATCAGAAATGGCCCTTCCCAATTAGGGGACCACTTACCATAAAATTGATCTTTCGAACCTTCTGGCAATATCACTTTCCACACTAAATTTCCTTCTTCGAAAGATCTTTCTTTTACTTTCTTATTATAACTTTTCTCAACTTTTTTCTTTTGAGACTCGATTTGTCGTAAAGCTGATATTTGTAACATTTCATGTTCTAACATTTCAATATTCATGTTTTCAGTATATTCCTTCGATGTGAGTTGTGTTTGCTCCAAAATCCTGTTTGATTTTACATTGATCTCTATTGGTATCACGGCTTCATGTCCATAAGCCAACTGAAAAGAAGATATCCCTAAACTATCTTTCTTGATCGTTCTTAGAGCCCATAAAGTATCGATCAACAATTCATGCCAATCTCTTGGATTATTGCTTATCATTTTCAAAATACAGCCCTTAATCAACTTATTGGATGATTCGGCCTGTCCATTTGCTTGTGCGTAATATGGTGTGGAGTTGAGTAGCTTTATTCCAAATTGATCCAGGAATTCGAGCATTTCAGTGCTATTAAACACTCTTTCCTGATCAACTGTGATAGATTTTGGATTTCCGAACCTAGCTATTAGGTTTTCTTTTATAAAGTTGGTCACCTATTTTGAATTAATATTCTTCAAAGCTTTAGCCTCGACCCACTTCGTAAAATAATCAGTCGCTACCAAAATATAACTGTACCTTTTAGACGAGGCCGGCTTAATTTCACCAATGATATCCATAGCCCAACCTCGAAAAGGCCAGGGTTTAATTATAGATTTTAATTCGACCGTAGGTTGCCTCAAGATTTTGCCAAATTTTTGACATCGTTTACATCCCTTGGCATAATTTATACAATCCCGCAAGATTGTAGACCAATAAAATCCATATCTGTGTATCAACCATCTCATCTTATGACCTGCTTGATGAGCACCGCAGACACCTTCGTGTATCTCAGCCATTGTAATCAAAACATCTTCTAAATCGAGACATTTTAACAAAAGCCCATGAGAATCTTTCCTATACAACTCCTGACTGTCATAGAAATAATGATGAGCCATTAATTTTAATCTGTTTGAGAAGCCCCCTTGAGACGAATTTTTCAGATATTCAATAATTTCGAGGCGCCAATGTCTTTTTCTTTCATAATGTCTATCTTATTAATGGTTAACTTTCTTTGTTCGAAAGGTACTAACACTCTTGGTTCGAGTTGGATTGCTGTTTTGAGCAGATATGGGTCCATCTTATATCCGGATGCCATCTGGGCCAAATCATAAGATATTTGGTTATTTTCTCTCACAACATGAGCAATTTTGACAGTCTCAAAACATTTCAATAATTCGTGGACTCGGGCAAATGATGCTATGGCCACTGGGCTAACACATTTGAATAATCCTTTTACTTGGTTGATGATTAACTGGGAATCCCCTTTTATTTCGATGTTTTTAGCATTCATCTCGAGTAACAACTCTAAGCCCAGAATAAGAGCTTCATATTCCGCTCTATTATTTGTACAATCTCCCTCAATTTGGGCGTACATTTTGGTGATTATTTTATTTGGGGATACAATATATACCTCGATTCCCGCACTGTCTCGAGTGCTAGAACCATCAAAATATAAAACCCAGGGTACTAGATTTATTAATTCGACCTCGATGCTATCAGGCATTTCTTCTATGCTCGAAGGGTGATCGGCTAGGAAATCAGCCAATGCTTGGCCTTTCATGGCCTTTTGAGGTATATAGACCAAATCGAATTGGAGTAAATTAAGACTCCATTTACTAAGCCGATCTTTTACTAATGGATGATTCATCATGAATTTGATCACATCTGTTGGTGATACTATCTCTACGACATACGCAGCGAAGTAATGTCTTAATTTTACAAATGCAAAATACAAGCTGAGGCACCACTTCTCAATCGAAGTATATCTTTTCTCGGCATCATTTAGTAATCTGCTCAAGTAAAAGACTGCTTGTTCGAATCCTCTATCATTTTCTTGTACCAAAAGGCACCCAATCGAACCTTCTGCTACCGATATATATAACCTTAATTTCTTCCCTTTTCGAGGGGGAATTAAAACTGGAGATTGTATTAAGTATTGTTTTATGCCTTCGAAAGAGTCTTGTTGCTCTACTCCCCAAACAAATTTTTCTTCATCCCTCAAATATAGGAACGGGGAGAATGCCTCAGTCTTTCCTACTAAATTTGATATAAATCTTCGTAGGAAGTTTACTTGTCCCGAAAAACGTTGTAACTCTTTCTTGTTTCTTGGGGGTTTCGCATCTACTGTTGCTTTAGATTTATTTCGATCCACCTCGATGCCTCTGTGATGGTTTAAAAATCCCAAGAAATTTCCAGCATTTACTCTGAAAGCACATTTTAAAGGGTTCATCTTTAAGCTAAAACGTCTCATTCGTTCGAAGATTTTGATTAAAGATTCTATATGTTCTTTATGTGTTTGGGCTTTGATGACAATGTCGTCGATGTACACCTCCATTGACTTTCCAATGAGATCATGAAACATGTAGTTCATGGTCCTTTGATAAGTAGCCCCTGCATTCTTTAAACCAAAAGGCATTACCGCCCATTCGAAGGTGACTATAGCACCAGGGTATCGGAACGCCGTTTTATGTCTATCGGGCTCGGCTATTTTCAATTGGTAATAACCTGAATACCCATCCATGAACGACAAGAATTGAAACCTAGCTACTGCATCGACTAAAATATCAGCCATTGGCATAGGATATTCATCTTTCGGCGTTGCTTTGTTTAAGTCTCTAAAATCGATGCAAACTCATACTTTGCCATTCTTTTTTATTACCAAAACTATATTAGCCAACCATTCTACATATCTAGTTGGTCTTATAAATTTCGCTTCTACTAGTTTTTCGATCTTCTCTTTGATCGGACCTATCAAATCAGGTGACAACCTTCTCGCCACTTGTATTACTGGCTTATATCCAGGTTTTATGGGTAACTCATGTCGAGCTATCGACATATCTATTCCTGGCATTTCGTGATGAGCCTAAGCGAAGCAATCTTTATAATCTCTTAATATTTGGATTAATTCTCCTTTTCCGTCATGATCTATTTTCGAACTAATATAAGTAATCCTAGGCTCTTCGACTGTCCCAAGATTAACCTCCTCTAATGGATCTTGTATATCTTGCCTGATGTCTTTATCTTGTTCTAGAATTCCTTCTTCGATTGTATCCTCCGCGTTTTGATTTCGTGACTCCCAACTGCCGTCTGTATACGTATTCGAATTTTTACTTTCAATCGAATTAGAAGAATAATCATGCAAACTAATATTGAGATTTTCGAGCACCAAATACTTAAAAACACTATCAATTACATTCGTTTGTTTGTTATCATCCATAAATTAAAACATATAAAAATTCGCTAATCTAGGCAAATCTCCCTTCGAGTTGGGTACTCCCTCTACTATCGGTGGACACACGTTCTTCGACTCTTCCTGTCACTTCTTCGCTGGCTTTCCCCTTCGTCCTTTTCGATGGTCGGGAAAGGTAAAGCTTCCTGGCCTTTCATTTCGAGGTCTTCTACTTGATACCTAACATTAACAATTTGCGTATCAACAAAGTATGAGTTAGTTTCGGCCTTGACTATTTCGAATTTAGCACCACTCCAACATATCAAAAATTGATGTAATGTCGAGGGCAAACAATAATTTTGGTGAATCCAATCTCTTCCGAGTAAAGCGTTGAAAGAAGAAATTGTTTTTACTACAAAAAATGCAGAGTACGAACTCATAGATCCTACTTTAACTCGACATGGTAAGACTCCTAATACTTTAGTTGCCTGTCCTGAAAAACCATAAACTACCACATCAGCAGCTACTAAGTCTTTCGAGGACTTTCTTAATGTGCTTAAGGTGCTTTCGGGTAACACGTTGACAATAGCCCCATTATGCACTAATACTCTATTGATTTTAGTATCCTCGATTTCTGCTTGAACATATAATGGCCGCATATGATTATTATTTATTGTCTCTTTCGAAAACAATAACTCTAAAAAATGTTCGTATTCATTTTTCTTTTCATCCAGTTTATAATTAATAAATTCGAAGCAAGGAGGGTTACCTCGCCCGGGGGCAGTTAATGCCTCTAGTGTCTTTTCCTCTTCATCCAATTCGACTTCTTTTGCCACAAATTCTGCAGGCAATATGGTTACCATGTTACAAGCTGCTCCATCCTTGAAATTCATAGCCCTTCGAATAGAGGCTTCTTTTCCTTTAACTTCCATTTCGTCCAAAGTATCATCTAATAGGATATCCAGGTCATCCCCTGACTCGAAGTCCCCTGTGTCATCTTTTACTAAACCGACAGTCTTATTCTGAAGGTTCGCATCCTTCATCTGATCGCTTAAACTGTCTATCTCTTTTTCGAAGTCGTCTGAGTTCGACTTCCCCACTATCTTTGATTTGAGAATCCCTTTAGCCAACGTTTCTTCCTCGATTCTTAGATTAGCGATGACCGCTTCCTGTTTCATCTCCATCGCCACTGAAGCTCTCGAATAAGCCACCTACTAGGCTATCGTCTTTCTGTTATCTCTGCTGTGTTCGAAGTTTTCGCGATAATCATTTCCTCTCGAATGATTATAGGGCAAACCTCTTCCCCCGCGTCCTCAAAAATGCCTCTATGAAGGCATTGGGCCTGTTACTCTGTTACTGAACTCTTGTCTCGGTCTCTTGTTCCAGTTTTCCATTCTTTGATAAGCGGGGACCCAATTGGGGTCATTTTCAATCACTTGTAACCTCACCAATTCGTAATGGAGAGTGTTGGCACAATGGTGGCACAAAGCTTTCTGTAGTTAAGTTATTCACCACTCGAGCGGGTGTCTCGTATTTGGTTTCACACAAGGGCATTTCGAGCGCCTGTTTGTAAGTTTTTTCTTTATCTTTTGAGTTTCTACTAGGAGGTTCGATTTCCTCCTGTTTTTCCTTCAGCTTTCCTTCTGGGGTCAAACCTAGAATCCTCTTCTCAGTTGAGGACAAGGTGATTAGATTCCTCTCGAGCTGTTTAGCAACGAAACGTCTGAAAATCTGGCATTGGTCCGTTGTATGGAGGGTGTTCATGTGCCACTTGCACATTCCTTCAAGACCTTCATCCTGGACCTTCGGGAAAGTCAATATTCCTTTGTCAATCAGACGATTAATAGTCCAGATTGCCACTTTGGTCTTGATTGTGACCTGAGATACAAAAATTTCTACAGTGTTAATTTCTAAATTCATAACTGGAAACGGATCTTCATCTATATTAGTTTTTTTCACATCAGGAAAAATTAGATCTTTCGAATCTATTCTTTCTTGGATCAAGTTTCGAAATAAAATGCAATCATTCGTGTTGTGTGAAAATGCATTATGCCACTTACAAAATGGTTTTCCTTTTATTTCAGATTTCGAGGGGATCCTATGTTTTCCTTTAAATTTCAACTTTTTATTAGCTAGTAACCAATCGAAGATTTGTTCAGTCTTCGTTACATAGAAAGTATAATTCTTCTCTTTTTTCGTTTGCAATGAACCAGTTGCCATACAGTCTTTCTGTTCGAGGGCTCCACACTGATAAGGAGGCCCTTTCACGAATTCGGCCAGGTCGACTTTGTAAGCCTCTTCGAACATCCAAGGGGTTCCTATCTCGAAGGCATTACAACTTTTATGTTTTCTATTACTTTCTTCCTTAAGCATGTTTTCGTATCTTATGGCACTCTCTGCTAAACTCCTAAAGGAGGCAAAAGGTACCCCGTCGAACCTTAACTTATATTCTAAGGTCATATTTTGTTGAGTCATTTGAACGAATTCGGTCTCAAGCAAATTCAAGTGACATTCAACTCTAGCTTTCTTGAATCGTACTAGAAACTCTTCGACTGGTTCCCCACTATTCTGCCTTATTTTAGCAAGATCGCTCATCGAGATCCCTGGATCTGTCCGAGCAAAATGATTTTGAAACTGGAATTGCATCTCATTCCAATTATTTATGGAGTTGGGAGATAGGCTTATATACCAGTTAAAAGTTGATCCTATTAATGAGCTAGGAAACAAACGTAATTTAAGGAATTCTTGATCTGAGGTTTCCCTACATTGGCAAGTAAACCTAGATAGGTGTTCAAGGGCCGAGACATGATCATCTCCCGAAAACAAGGTAAAGTCGGGAATTTTGTAATTTCGAGGAAAAGGGAAATTTCTATCCACCCAATCGGGGTATGGTTTTCCTAGCATTATTCTATGGTTTCTTCGAAACCCTAGTCCGTACATCCTTTCAATGACCATTTTGATTTGATTTTGGATAAGGTCCCTGAATTGTCCCTCAATATTTCCTCCCATATGGGCATCGGGCATAGCCTGCCCCCCTGCATATGGTAGATGAATATTGTTTGGAAATGTAGACACCTCTTGGCTCATCGGTATATTCGAGGAGCCATTATTTCCTATTGGAAAAGGAATATTCGAGACTCCCGGATAAACAGGAATCTGATTTTGCCCCCCAGGGTATGACCCTTGGGTAAAAGTTGGAAACGGTTCGAAGTTATTAATATGATCGTTAATGGGGTATCCTGCAGGCACTTGGCCGCACCCAATCGGTGTAGTAGGTAAGTATGGTCTCAAAGATTGTGGCTGAAAAGGGTTTGGATTAATGTTTTGGGGCATATTCGATGGAGGACGCACGCTTTGGGTGTAATTCTGTGGTCCCGTTCCCGGTGGCCCCCCCGGCATAGACAAGTTTAGGAAGTTATGTTCGTTCATAGGGGATGTATTCGAGGTTTGACCTATTTCGAAATGGCTATTTCTATTTCTATTTTCTCTAGGATATCCAGGTGGTGGTTCTCCTATATTCAAATGCCTAGTTCGAGTCCTAGGTTCAACTGCTATTAATTCTGTTACTTTTTCGATTAAAATATTCTATTTTTCGATTAGCGGCTCTAAAGCTGCAACCACTAGCACATTTACCATTCTCGAGAATGCATCGCAGGTTTGATTAAATATTTCTCCCAATTCGGTTATAACTCGAGTAACCTCTTGAGCAAGGCCGTCTTGAGCACTTACAGCGATATCTTGCACTATCGCTGTAATTATTCGAGCAGATTCTTGTGCCAAAGCTCTATATTGATCATTGATTTCTCTTCGCTGATCATCTCGAGCCCCTATTAAGGTTTGTTTCATAACCCTAACAAATTGCTCGTACATCTTATCTGCTCTAATCCTGTGCCTAGATACAGGTTGTGTTTCGAGATTATCGATCGGCTCTTCTCTGGAAGATTCCTTCTGACATCTTGCTATAAATTTATGGAAGTCAAATTCGACCAACTATTCTCCCACTGTGGTCGCCAAAAATTTGTTTCGTGTTTTTAAACAAATTAGAATAGGGAAGGATTTCGAGTATTCGATCCAAGCCCCATGACAATTCTCAACTTAGAATTGTCTACTAACCCCTGCCAATATATGCTAACGGTGCTTTGAGTCTTACAACTATTTTCGTTCTACAATGTTTGTGACCAATTAAACAATGAAAAATGCAGGATCAATACGATTAATCAATATTTAAAGATTTAAATACAAATATACCTCCATGAGAATTTCTTCGCTGGAAATCCTTTGATTGCACTACTTTGAACGTTGATGGAACCAAAAACGCCTTCGAACACTACCGCTAATTATCTTACGCTTACTGAAATATAAAAATTACGTCTAATCTAACTCTAACTATTCCTACGGGCTATGATTATCCTACTCGACTGATGAAGAAGAAAAAGGTTTCTTGCAGAATTCTGTGTGTCTCTGTTTTTTCTTTCTTTGTCTTCATATACCTCCTATGTTTTGTGTCGGCTCCTGGTAACTCCCACGTTCGCCACTATCTCTGGAACTGCTCCCAACTTCTATTTCGAATTTCGTTGTTTACCGCCCTTCTCCTGGTTATTGGATCATTTTAGGGCCCTTCTTTCTCTCCCCATCCATTTTCTTTTATGGTTATTGGGCTTTCGCATCTGTTAGCCCACTTTTGGTCCTACCTTATTTGTTCTTCTGCTCTTATCGGGATTACATTTTCTTTTGGGCTTTTATTTAAATTACCAGCCCATATCCAATTTTTCTTAAGTGTAAACAATTACGTACGAATATTGTGAGGATAAATATTTTATGTGACGACATTGTCGTCACTTTTAATGGTTCTTTAATAAGCTTTTGTGAGGAAATAGCTTTAAGGCGAGGGAAACTATACTATTATGTGAGGAATTTGTCGTAGCAATAAAACATCTATTGTGACTAAAGAAATTTCCTCGCAATAGTTCATGCGAGGAAATTGAACTTCGTTGCAGTAACCTATTGCTAGGGAGCTATTGCGTCGACCCTGCGACGAAACTTTTTCCTCGCATTAGGTTAATGTGACGAAATTTTGATATTTTGCTGCGAAATTGTTCCTCACAATAAATAATTTTTTTTTTGTAGTGATTAATTTATGCTCTTTTTATTTTTTTCCCAAGAAAGATGACATAAAATAGGGATGAGTTGTTTTTTTGGCGCCATTCCCTCTAAGAAGTGCAAACATTTGAACCACCATGTGCGTCTATTTTTTTTTATAGCCAAAATGGGAATTTAATGGCCATGTGAGTTTCACGTGGCTCACTCCGGCAAAATTTAACAGAAAATATCATACGAGACTAACTCCTCTTTTAAAAAGGATCAAGTTTGCAACTAGTGAAAAATATCGGGGCGTTCTTTAAAATCTCGTAAAACTTGGGACTAAAACTAGAATCACCATAGCCCATGGGAATAAAATTGGAATGTTTCCTCGTATTCAACACGCAGTTGGCGTACCCAAATGATACACTTTCACCCAATCTACGCTCCTAAGCATGGTTCAAAGTTTCTTTTCTTTTCCACCGAAACATTCGAAAAGTTTCTATTTTTTAACTTACGGAAAAGAAATCACTATGTAGTTTCGAAATTACATTGTTTCCTAGGAAACTCTTAATGTTTCCATGGTTTCCATGTTCGTTTCCATGGAACATGGAAACTATGAAAACATTGAGATTTTGGTAATTGCTCTATTGCCAACACATTGAGGGTTTCAAAAAGGTTTCCATGGAAACATTGAAACTTTGGTAATTCCTTTTCAAAAAGATTTGCTCTATCGCAAATACAACAAAGCTCTCAAATCTTTCAATGTTAGGGAAAAAAGTTTAAAAAAAAGAAGAAGAAATGAAGAGTAATAAATCTAACAATCAAGCAAATATTTATTTCACCGAGGAGCGACTTTTTATCTTGCAACTCAAGATGAAGATTATTGTATTATAGATAAAGTAATTTTTTCATATAATATGCAGATGAATTTGAAACCATGGTATCGTCCATATTAACTTTTTATAATTTTCACGACAACACTTTTAGAATTTTTTATTTCACAATTTAAGTTACTATTCTTTTCAAATATATGCCCTATGAATGCTAAACTCGAATCAAACACTACCACTTTTTATTTTTTTCACGACAATACTTTTAGAATATTTTTTTTCACAATTTAAGTTACTAAAATTTTGTCGGTTATATGTTCTGTGAATGTTAAACTTGAATCAAACATTATCACTTTATTTATTAGTGTAATTTGATCGATTATTGATGTAGATGTATAAATATTTTACACAACTATTATTTTTTGCTAGTGAAAAAAGGAATCAACTCTTCTTTACTTCTTTTTTCACGGTTTTCACCTTGTTTCTAGCATTTTTCAAGTTTTTCATGACGTTTCTGATACGTTTCTTATATTTAAGAATTCGAAACTTATCATCGAAATGAAATTTTAATCCTTGCTCCTAAGTCTTAATTGCTCAGTTGCCTCATTTAAATGGTCTTTAATTGGCATAGATTTCGATTTCTATTATAATTGATAAAGATGTTAACAGGATGTTATAGAATCACATATCTAAAGATTGAAAGTTATAGTCAATGATGTGTTGAATGAGGCTAAGACTCTAGAGGTCTTAGGTTCTAGCTAGTTATCTAACGGGAATGTGGAATTTATTAAATTTGACTATTCGATGAAAGTGAGTGTTATGGACTCAAATTAGATAAGTTGATATGAGTGTAACTCAATTAATTAAGTGGAAAATAATGTTATTAACCCTAACTAAAATGCATTTCGGACATTTTATGTTCGTACATTACTAAAATATTAACCAAGGAAGATAGTCACACACCGCCTAATGATCGACTTTGCCTTACATTGTATTTATCAGTAATGATGTTCAAAACAAGGGTTGGAAGTCATATTCAATGTATGGGTTGCACAAGCTAATGTTGATTATTTGAATTTTATATTAGACTTGAATTGTGTTTAGGCGTCACACAGATTGAGCTTGAAAGGGGTTTGCTCGACCCCAACATGAGATGAGTATGAATAGGCTTTATTCAACCTCGAACATGAATCAAGCTTGGATAGGTTTAAACGACCCTAAATATGAGTCGAATACGAATATCTTAATTTCTCATACATATTTTATCATTTAACTAACTGAGTCGAGCTTCAACCGAGTTTCAAATTCCGTAGAGCAAAAATTCGTGTTGAAGGTTGGTTGTTATGCCAAAAGATTGAGTTGAACGAGTTTTTAGCAATTAAATTCGAGTTAAGTATGAATAGTTTGATTTGTTTTCCAACCATCCCTATATTTTTATTGGTAGTTGGAAAAACAATTTGATATAAAAGACTGGTCTTGGTCAAATATTCTGCTAAATATATAAAAGCATGACATAGCCAAAGGTGATCGTGTGATGAACCTACAAGTACATGCATAACTAGTTTTTCACTTGTGCATTACACGGATAAAATAATTACTTTTTCAAAATTATTTTGTTTGAAATTGAATATTGTGAACAATAGATCCTTAGCATTAAATTATAGATATGACTGGACATTTCTAGAATAAATTGTTTTATAAAAGTAATATACATATATATTGATGTGTGTGGTTTCACACCAATAATAATATACAATATAATATATAAAAATATAATATAAAGCACGAGATTAAATGTAAAGAACACAAGAGATTTACGTGGTTCGGTCTAATGAAGACCTACGCCCACGGGTGTAAATTGGTTGCTTCTTTATTCATCTTCATAAGGGGCATTTATACAAGTAATTGATGGGTAGATTAGAATGGTAAGTCAATTATGCCTAAAATACATAAGGTAATAAGAATAAATCATGATCCTTCCTTCTTGAGCTATATCTTTTATGGTATAAATAATGATTCTGCTGACATGATCTCCGCAGGCCCGTATATGGAAAATATATCCCTTGATTGATTCTTGTCTGATCTCGCTCCCAGGTTTGTCTTATATTACCTGTGCAGGTCAGAGATGTTCTACCTGTGTAGGTCGGAGCTGTTCTACCTGTGTAGGTTAGGGCCGACCGAACCTCTAGCTAGACAGTTTTGAATGTAAGGTCTTCTAGAAGAATTCGAGCCCATGATGCCATTGGGCTTAGGCCCATAAAGTATTGATTTAGTTAGATTGACCCAAAGACTATTTTCCACTCACATCAATAAGTCTCCCCAACTCTAAAGTTTGACGTAGTCAAGCTGTAAGAGTTGAAAAGAAACAAGTGTTGTGGGCCAAGCTGACGAAATCGCCAAGCTGCCTCGGCTACATAGCTACTTGAGCTATAGAGCTAAGACGAACCTTCCTCTCCAGATAGATCCAAGAAATCATAATCATTGATTGACTTTTTGTACTCCGCCTCTTCCTAGTGTGTTTAATACTCCCTTCTTTAAGGAAACTTTAGATGATATGTTTGATTAGTCGTGGTGATGGTTCGCCAGTCGCCATAGCATCAGATCCACTTACTATCCTAGAGGTGAATCCTCCCCCTTCTTCATGTTGGTCCTCCTACAGATCTGCCATCACAAGTGGTGCAACATATAGTTATTCCTCCTGCTTGTCCAGGTCGTGCAGCTTCTAGGTAGCTCATTTTTTTGAATTGATCTCCTGACCACTTCTGGCCTTATCTTATCCATCTTTGGATGTGTAGGGATGGGTACATCAGGTTTTTATGTGCTTTCTTCGAACCCTCCAGACTTACGCAGCTGGGGTAGTCGTGTCCACAATCCTTTTTAGCTGATCCATGATTAATTTGGTGTATGTTGCGGAGAAATTTCTTTCTTTGAGTACCGACATTACAAAGTTACTTTTGTGATTATGATCACGGGTGTGACCTCTCCAGCTATGCCTAAGAACATCCGCAGGTTCGGACGTCCTCCTTGTATGTTGTTGCCTCACCTGAACAGCTTGTTGCTAAAGCTACCCTTCCCAATTTAGCTAATGTTATTCCTTTCTTTTGCTTGCAAAGTAATTTTCCTTCATAAATTATGCTTTTGAACAAGTGTGTGTACTCCTCTCTCCTTCTTTCTCCTTCTCTTCATCTGCCGAGGTTGGGGTTCAGATCTCCATCATCCAGGTCGCACGTGACGTCCCTCTAGAGCTAAGTACTTTTTTCCAAGACACATTGTCTCTTTTCTTTTCTTGATACTTCGGTCGTTTGGCTTGCTTGCTTGAATTGCTGATGTTGTTTGTGACACCAAGTATAGTCCTCCTGTTCTGCTAAAGAATCTTCCTTCTCTAGGTCCAGTTGCTCTATTTGTAGTTGATCAGCCTGTGGTAGCTTTGGCTACCCAACCTGCAGCTATGGTAAATCTACCTCCAGATGGTGCTAACATTACTCCTTTTATTGTTGTCGGGATAGGACCCGCATAGTAGACTTCCTTTTTCAAGAACGCTGGTTTTGAATGGGCATGTGTAAAATAATTTCATTTCTTTCATTTTTTGTTATTTTCGTACCTGCCCAAGTTAGGGCAGGCACCTCCCTGCTCTTCTCCCTACTAAGGCTTTATGAATTTGCTATTTGTATATTTTTCTCATCTTGCCTCACCTACCCAGGTTAGGTCAGGGACATCTACGGCCTTCCCCCAACTTGGGGTTTGTTTTGCGTTTGAGACATGTACTGCTCAGCTTTGCCTTTGCCTTACCTGCCTTATTTCACAAAATCAAAAGTAGAACCAAACTTGGTCTACCTCCTCAGAGGAGTAGGTTAGCCTTAGTGTTACTTCATCACAAGATAAATTAAGTAGGATAAACAATGAATCAAATTGCTATAAAATATTGTGCTCATAAAATTGTCATAAAATCGTGGCCATTCCTCCATCCTGCCATTTCAAACATTTCCTCAGAATTTCGTGTGGAATCCGACATCCAATATTCCTCACAAAAAATCAAAATTCATCAGTTTCGAGGTGGTACCTACCAGACCTACACTGAGCTAAAGCCCCATCTGAGTCAGGTGGTCCACGTTTTTGCGATAGTGGAGACTTGCCTTTCCACACCCGTCAATTCTTAGTAACTTGCTTGACACATACAATCATGGGGACTTGTATTGTCACTGTACAATCATGGGGACTTGCACTCACTTTTCTTCTCTCATGCAATCGTGGGGACTTGTATTCGTACTCTTTCTTATGCAATCGTGGGGATTTGCATTGGGATCAAACATCCTCTTCCAGGTGCGTACAATCATGGGGACTTGTACCACCTCTGTGCAATCGTGGAGACTTGCACACGGGATCAAACACCTGTCATTAGGTGCGTACAATCGTGTAGACTTGCACCGCAACTATGCAATCGTGGGGACTTGCATTTACCTCTTGCCTTATATTCCCTTGTTCTCCCTCCGTACCAAAACATTCCTAGACGGGCTAGGGTGGCCAGCCCATACCGTCGGCATCCTTCCTTATGTCCCACATTCTCTGAAGTTCCCTCCTTATTTCATTTCACCTCCATCCTTATGGCTGTCTGTTCCTCCTTATCACTCCAAACCCCGGTCTTCCTTAGGGTAGGCCCATAAATGTTCCCGAGGACCTACCCCTCATTATTTTTCCCTAACCTGGGGATCGTTTGATCTATAGGCGAATTATCCCTGCCTAGACAGATCCGGGCCCCCACCCAGATGGTACAGTCCTAACCTCCGACTACCTCCACTTCACCAGCTCCCCTTTACTTCACAATTTATCATTCATATTTTACATAATTATATACATAACCTAATCTCAAAGTTTTGGCAAAATAAAATCTTACTAAATTATTGGAGCTTTGCATGTGACCCTGGAAAGAAGGCTCTTACAATCTTTAGGCCTTACCTGAAAATCATAACAATAATAACTTCCAAAAAAGATTATTAGCAACACCTAAGTTTTTCAAATGGTAAAAAATAAAACATAAGATGATAAAATAAAAAGCACAATTCTTGCGGTTACACGTAGAACTTTTTCAGGTTTTGCATGTTCCGTGGGCGAGGGAGTTGTTTTCCCCTGTATGACTCCTCTAGCTAGTAACTTTCCTAAAAAGACAAAAAATCCTAAATTCAAGAAGACAAATGTTAGTGAAAATTGTAAGTCCTGTGAAAAACCTTACAAAAGTCTCAGTAAGTATAACTCTTTAATCTAATTGAATAATATTACAACTTAGTTTATTATGTGGATAAATGGCATGCACATGATGTGTAGATGATGCCTAACCATGCCTATGATGCGCACAAAATGCTATGCTCGTGATACCTGAATGATGTCCAAGAAGGAGATTTGTTACGGAACTTTTTACGTTTCCTTTCGGTCATGCAAAGACCTAACCTGGATTCCCGCACTTGCTGAGCAGCATGAGTTGCCTTAGCCATTACCGTCCTTTGCTGAGTAGTATGGGTTTCTTCAACTATTACCCACCTTTGTTGGCTACTTCAGCTACTACCGCCCTTTGCTGGGCAGCCTGAGCTGCTCCAGCTAGTACCGATTTTCCCACCTTTGTTGCGAAGCATGACCTGCATCAGCTATTGCCTGTTTTCCCACTTTTGCTGGGCAACATGACCTGCCTCAGCTAGTACCTGTTTTTTCCACCTTTGCTGGGCAGCATGTCTTGCCTCAGCTAGTACATGTTTTTCCCACCTTTGCTGGGCAGCATGACCTACCTCAGCTATTGCCTGTTTTTCCACTTTTCCTGGGCAGCATGACCTGCCTCGGTCAGTACCTATTTTTCCCACCTTTGCTGGCTGCCTCAGCTAGTACCGATTTTTCTCATCTTTGCTGGGCAGCATGACCTGCCTCAGCTATTGCCTGTTTTCCCCACCTTTGCTGGGCAGGTCAGGGCTGCTCCAGCTAGTGCCGATTTTTTCGACCTTTGCTACGCAGGTTAAGCTGCCTCAGCTATTACCGTCATTTCCCACCTTTGCTGGGCAGCCTGAGCTGCTCCAGCTATTGCCACTCTTTTCCACCTTTGTTGGGCAGGTTAGAGCTGCTCCAGCTAATGCCGATTTTTTCGACCTTTGCTGGGCAGGTTGAGCTGCTCCAGCTATTACCGTCATTTCCCACCTTTGCTGGGCAGCCCCAGCTGCTCCAGCTAATGCCGATTTTTTCGACCTTTGCTGGGCAGGTCAGGGCTGCTCCAGCTAATGCCGATTTTTCTGACCTTTGTTGGGCAGGTTGAGCTGCTCCAGCTATTACCGACACTTGCTGGGGTAGCATTAGCTGCCTCAGCTATTACCAATCTTTGCTTCAGGTATGGCCGGTTACACTTGCTTACCCCGCTCGCCACACCTGAATTTTTCGTTGATCTACACACTCCATAAAAGATAAGAGCAAACCATATCTTTCTACATAAATCAATTTATGCTATTTAAGGAATAACAATATTAGTGAGGTCTAGAGATTTACCTTTTTGTTTGTGACCTTCCATTTCAATGTCAAGATAATTGAGGATTTAAGAAAATAATATAAACATGGTAAGTAGCTTGGTTTATTCCACAATTAAAAATAATATAATACAAGAAAATGATCTTATTCCATATGTGTGGCTTAATTTTCCTACTCCACATGACTACATAAAAATAACTAATATAGGCATAGAAAGTTATATCTCAATCATATGGAAAGTCAAAGGATATCCTCTTCATTATGACATGTAAATATTTATACCTTAATTTAGCATGAAAGTTTTGCACAAATTCGTATACTTTTCATATAAAATCTTTTGAAAGAGCCTGACCGAGTGGAGCACATATAATCTTAGATCTAATAATTGATAGCCATAAGAGTATTAGTGAATGAATTACCAGAAACTCAAAATTTTGTTTTACCAAAAGTTATATCGTGATACAGCACGAGAATGTAAATTTGAAAGCATACTACTCCTTGTACATGTTTTCATCCACTGAAGTTGAAAAAAGTGATCTTGTTTATCATGATTTATCCTATCAAAGAATACTATTTGTTGTGTGTGAGATTCTTTTCTTAATGTTCGCTAGTTGTGTATTGTGTTTCTTTTATTAATTTCCCCATGTAACAATAAAACAAATTCCGTTTTGAACTTTAATTTCTATATTAGGTAGTAATAACAGTTGAAGAAATATGTCTCTTTAATTTTATTCTTAAGAAAATATCAACCATATAAATGTATGTAATTGATTATTAGTACTTCTGCGGAAGAAACCTTAGCAGTGTGTAAATTAAGTTTCTAAAGGTATCTAAAGGTTACCTTCGCAGGAGAGATGACACCGGCGCTGTGTGCAAAGATTTTCGTCAGACGGTGTCATTTCTTCTGCGTAGGAAACAATAGTGGTGCTTAAATTAAGTTTCTTCTCCATGTGGAAGCACCACTTTATATTGTTAGGATTATGCCCTCAAATGCCATAGAGGATTGAATGATAGGGCATTTTTCTTGTAATGAACTTATTTATTTTTCATGATAAAAGGCAATGTTTAATTTTCGCTTAAATCTTATCTGCATCTATAAGTAGTGTAAAACGTTTTGTCCATGTTTTCAGTGCAATCTCTCTACTTCCTATGGGATAGGAAGATTGACACTAGAGAGATTGATCTTGATTACTTAAACTAGTTCGCAAGTAATATGAAGTCTTTAATGGACAAATAAAGACTTAGAACACTTGTATAAACTTAGCTTTGACATGGGAGTGCTAGTCGAACACCATGTGATGGTGGGAGCTTAAAACTGTAGGCACATCAGTG
Organism: Buddleja alternifolia; assembly: GCA_019426215.1. NCBI lineage: Eukaryota > Viridiplantae > Streptophyta > Magnoliopsida > Lamiales > Scrophulariaceae > Buddleja > Buddleja alternifolia. The sequence continues at coordinate 8,476,465 of CM033391.1, read as the reverse complement.
GAACTAATATGCTCAAACACGACTCGTATCAGTTCTGTCACATGGGTTTTGCACTCTGTGACTGTCAATGATAGAACTGATTATGCGTAATAAGCATAAGTGAACCTTTGACTTGAAGTATCAGGCTAAGGATGCACTTGTGACATCAAGTCTTTCACTAGAGTAGTTAGATCCAATTCACATGTTGGCGGAGTCAACCTCGAAATGCGGCTTTATGGGCAAGTGGGAGTCCTAGATGATAACTAATATAGGATTTGTTCTCTCATAAGTGAATGAGAAAGTATCCTATGTGATTATAGATAAATAGATATCAAAGTCTTTGGCCAAAGCAAAAAAGACTATTGTGCGAGGCACTAAATCGATCTCAATGATCTCGTATTATTATAATTAATACATATGGTCAAGTCCAGTGAGTTTGACATAACCATGACTTTCACTTGACTGGGGCACGTGAACAAAGAGTTTATACTTATACGGTATTTACAATTGGAAGGTTGTGGAATGATCTGAACATTCGATTTCGTTTGGACTACGAAGTGGGCTACGTGAATGGCTAGGTGTTACCCACTTCCTTTGTATTTCTCTCATTGCCAAATGAAACAACCTAAAGAGTCACGCTAAAGGATTGGAAAAGAAAAATGAAAGGCTTTTCTATTTTATTCTGGGAGATTTAATTTATTGGATAAATTAAAGAATTAATTAATTACTCATTAGGTGATATTATTAATTATAAAGATAAGATTAATTATTAATTAATTTCTTTAGGAAATGAATTAATGAATTAATTTATCTAATTAATTTGGTTATTTAATTAATTAATTCATTTATTGGATATAATAAATTATTAATAAAATAGATAATTAATTAAAACAAAAGGAAGTCCCGGGCCTAGATTCGTCCATGAGGACGCCTTCTAGGGTTAAGTTGGGCATCCAACAGTATATGATGAAGCAAAAGTCTGAATCGTTTGAAAGGTTTAAAGAATTCAAAACATTAGTAGAAAATCAAACTAGGCAAAATATAAAAACTCTACGATCGGATCGTGAAGGAAAATATATGAGCACCGAGTTTGATGAATTCCTTAGAGAATAAGGAATAATGTTACAACTAACAGCACCAATGACTCCTCAACAAAATGGAGTAGCCGAGCGTAGGAATCGAACACTGTTGGACATGGTTTGTTCCATGCTTAGTTACACTGATTTACCCATTTAGTTGCGAGGACATGCGCTCCTTACTGCTGCTTATATATTGAACAGATGTCCCTCCAAATTCGTTCCTAATTCTCCGTATGAGATGTGGAATAATAGGAAACCAAGTCTTAACCACATCAAGATTTGGGGATGTCCTGCTTATGTCAAAAAGACTAAAGTGGAGAAATTGGAGACAAGATCTCTCATGAGACGTTTCATTAGTTATCCTGAAGATTCCATGGGATTCTTCTTTTACCTACATGATGATCAAAGAATCATTGTGGCTCTCCAAGACCACTTCCTTGAAGATGGGTTCATCTTGGAAGGGGACAAAGGCAGAAAAATTGTTCTAGAAGAACAAAATGAAACTCCCTCTGAAACATCTGTCGAAGAACCAAGGCCTAACCTAATAGTAGTACAACCACCACGTGGATCTGGTAGAATACCACATGAACCTGAGAGGTATGGATATCTAATGCAGAGGGAGCTAGAGCTTCACATTGTAGTACAAGAAAGTCATGAAGATGATCCTTGTACCTATGATCAAGAGATGGTGGATGTCGATGCTTCAAGATGGTGAGAAGCAATGGAAACAGAGATGGACTCTATGCAATCGAACCAAGTCTGGACTTTGGTAGATTGTCTTGAAGGTATCAAACTTATAGGATGTAAATGGATTTACAAAAGAAAGATAGGTAGCGATGGCAAGGTTGTCACCTTTAAAGCTAGACTCGTAGCAAAAGGCTATAGTCAAAGAAAAGGAATTGACTATCAAGAAACCTTTTTGCCTATGGCCATGATAAAGTCCATCCGAATACTGTTATCCATAGATGCATACTTAGATTATGAGATATGGCAGATGGATGTCAAAACGGCATTTCTAATTGGATTTCTAGAAGAGGACATCTATATGGAACAACCAAAAGGTTTTGTATCCGAGACCGATATCCATAAAGTATGTAAACTTGAGAGGTCCATATACTGTCTCAAGCAAGCATCTAGAAGATGGAATCTTTGTTTTGATGAAGTAGTAAAGGGATATGGCTTCATCAAGAACGAAGATGAACCCTATGTCTACAAGAAAACTAGTGGGAGCAAGATCTCGTTCTTAGTACTATATGTGGATGACATTCTACTTATAGAAAATGACATGGGAATGCCCACCACTGTCAAGAAATGGCTTTCGAGTACGTTTTCCATGAAAGACTTGGGAGAAGCACGTACATTTTAGGAATTCGTATCTATAGAGATAGAACGAATAGAATGATCGAACTTTCCCAAGCCCTTTACTTAGAAAAGGTCCTAAAGAGATTTAGGATGGATAACTCTAAGAAAGGGTTTCTTCCCATGAGGTATGGAGTACACTTATCTAAATCTATGTGTCCTCAAAACGAGGAAGATAGAAAAGAGATGAGTAATATACCCTATGCTTCTGCAGTTGGTAGCCTGATGTATGCAATGTTGTGTACAAGACCTGACATTGCCTATGTTGTAAGCATGGTCAGTTGATTTCAGGCAAACCCAGGAAAGGAACATTGGATAACTGTGAAGAATATCCTAAAGTATCTCAAAAGAACTATGGATATGATTCTCATCTATGGAGGTAGAGATCTGAAGATGGCAGGTTACACTGATTCAGAATTTCAGTCTGATGTAGATGACCAAAAATCCACTTCAGGGTTTGTTTTCACGTTGAATGGTGGGGCGGTGTCTTGGAAAAGTTCCAAGCAAAGCACAACCGCTGATTCCACCACTGAAGCAGAATATGTGGCAGCCTCAGAGGTAGCCAAAGAAGTTGTTTGCATGAGAAAGTTTCTAGGAGAACTTGAAGTGGTTCCTAGTGCAGAGCTCCCGTTGCCACTTTACTGTGATAACAATGGAGCAATAGCGCAAGCCAAGAAACCAAGGTCTCATAACAAGTCTAAGCACATTGAGAGAAGATTTCACATCATCAGGGAGATCATTGGCAGATGAGAAATAACAGTGCAGAAAATAGCCTCAGCTGACAATGTAGTTGACCCGTTCACCAAAACACTATCTCAGGTTTTTCTGGACTGACACCTGGAAAGAATGGGTATAAGATACAACATTGAGTGGCATTGAGTGCAAGTGGGAGATTCTTTGGATTATGCCCTTAGATGCCATAGAGGATAGAATGATATGACATCTTTCTTGTAATGAACTTATTTATTTTTCATAATAAAATGCATTATTTAGTTTTCACTTAAATCTTATCTACATTTATAAGTGGTGTAAAATGTTTTGTCCATGTTTTCAGTGCAATCTCTCTACTTCCTATGAGATAATAAAATTGGCACAAGAGGGATTGATCTTGATTGCTTAAACTAGTTCGCAAGTAATATGAAGTCTTTAATGGACAAATAAAGACTTAGAACACTTGTACAAACCTAGCTCTGACATGGGAGTGCTAGTCGAACACCATGTGATGGTGGAAGCTTAAGACTATAGGCACATCGGTGGAACTGATATGTTTGAACACGACTTGCATCGATTCTATCACATGTGTTTTGCACTCTGTGACTATCAATGACAGAACTGATTATGCGTAATAGGTATAAGTGAACCTTTGACCTAAAGTATCAGGCTGAAGATGCACTTGTGATATCAAGTCTTTCACTAAAGTAGTTAGACCCAACTCACCCGTTGGTGGGGTCGACCTCGAAATGCGGCTTTATGGGCAAATGGTAGTCTTATCTAATAACTATTATGGGATTTGTTCTCTCATAAGTGAATGAGAAAGTATCCTATGTGATTATAGATAAATAGCGATCAAAGTCTTTGGCAAAAGCAAAAGAGACGATTATGCGAGGCATTAAATCGATCTCAATGATCTCGTATCATTATAATTAATATATATATGATCAAGTCCAGTGAGTTTGACATAACCATGACTCTCACTTGACTGAGGCACGTGAACAAAGGGTTTATACTTAGACGGTATTTACGATTGGAAGGTTGTGGAATGATCCAATCATTCGATTTCATTTGGGCTACGAAGTGGGCCACATGAATGGCTAGGTGTTACCCATTTCCTTTGGATTCCTCTCATTGCCAAACGAAATGAACCTAAAGAGTCTCACTAAAGGATTGGTAAAGAAAAATGAAAGGATTTTCTATTTTGTTCTGGGAGATTTAATTTATTGGATAAATTAAATAATTAATTAATTACTCATTAGATGAGATTATTAATTATAAAGATAAGATTAATTATTAATTAATTTCTTAAGGAAATGAATTAATTTATCTAATTAATTTGGTTATTTAATTAATTAATTTATTTATTGGATATAATAAATTATTAATTAAATAGATAATTAATTAAAACAAAAGGAAGTCTTGGGCCTAGATGGGGCGTCCATGAGGATGCCTACTAGGGTTAAGTTGGGCATCCTAGAGGACTCTTTTTGTTTGTCTTGGTCAATAAGTTAAGTGATTATAAAAGGACTCCTTGACCTAAACAAGACACAAGAAATCATAACTCTCAAAGAAAAGAAAAAAAACTCCTCCCTCTCTCTAAACAAGCTAGTCGTTGGCCTCCATAGAGAAAAAGAGGGATCTTTAGTCTAATCAATCCGGGTGATAATTTAGAGGCAACGTACGTTCGTTTTTTGGATCAAGAATTCAAGAAAGGATCAAGGATTCGTGAAGATTGGATTGCACGTGATCTTGAAATCTTCAAGTCTACAAGGTTCGAATTTTTAGAGGTGCAATTGAGTCTCCAACCACTTCGCTTCAACGGGTAAGTAATTATTCATTTTCGCGATTAATTGATTCGACTATGCAAATAAAGAATTCACTTTGGGTTTTGATCTAGGTCGTATTTTGATAGAACTACAACACGGACCAGTCGATCTGTGTCTAACGATGTAGTAAAGAACAATTGAAGTACCAAATATTGAGATTTTTCAAGATAATAAATCTTAAAAACTAACAAACGAGCCCAAGAAAATTCTTGTGCAACTCTTATTCAAGGATAAACGAAACTTTCATTCGAGAGAGAAAGCAAACTCTCATACGAGAGAGAAAATCAAATACTAAACAAAATATATAAAACGCTATATAAAAACTTGTGTATCACTCGTCTTCGTCTTGTGAGATCTGTTTCCGTCTCGTATGATCCTTATCCTGTTTCGTCGAATTTGAAGATATGATGTACAACTTGAAGAAGGGTGCTCCAACCTAACCCGCCGACGATGGTGGTGGTAACAGTGGTGAAGTAGACGACTGTTTCACCAAGCCATCGCCGGCGGAGGAAAATAGAAGAAAAAAGAAGAATAGAGTTTAGATAGAGACAGGAGATATTGACTCAATACTGCTTTTCTAGATTTTTGAGAATTTCAATTATTAATATATTTTTTATTGGTCAATTCCTTGAAATAATTTTTAAGTTTTGAGTTTTAAATAGTATCTGTAATTTCTGTCTAATTAGTTAACTGGTCATATCTTTCCCAAATCATAAATCAAATAAAATTCCTTATATCTCTCGAAGAAAATGCAAATTCAAATATTCTATTATATTTATTTATTTGATTTGGCTTTCTAGCTCTGTTATCATTCTTATTTTCAAATTTTAAATCATATAATCATTTATATATAAATTCTCAACCATATCCCACAACTATCAAATTTCATCCAAGATTTTGGCAACAATGACGTCTTACCTCATATATTCTTGTCATATGGTTTATGTTTTAATTATTTTTTTTTGTTTAATGCAACTCTTGAATATTTTGCAGGACTTGAATTGATGTGAATGCTCTTTTATCAGCAAACAATAAGTGATTTTTATGGAGTCCTGAAATTCCAAATCTTAGTATAATATTATTATTTATGGTGAACTTCATATCTCACCACATGATTGCAATTATTTGGAGACTCCAAGTTTCAAAAGTTCCTAAGAATGATTTTGAAATTAATATCACTGATCAATAACGTTGATTAAGTATATAACTTCTCCATGTCCGATTTTTTTCTCACCCTATTACATTCTTTTTGTTAAATAATGTTTATAATTCATTATCATTCTCTCCATGTAAACAAATTCATCTTTATCTATACTTATATGTGTAACTGTTAATTCCATTTATTCTCAATACTATTTAAATTAATTTCACTTTAGGTTTTGCTATAATTTTATTCTATTACATTCAGATATTTTATTTTCAATGGAATTAGTTGATTCAATCTTGGTAAGATTTCTTCTTCTTTGTGTTTCTTAAGTTTTAGCTTTCTATTATAAATCTTATAGGTTTTAACCATCTTTCTTTTTGCTTATGTATTTGGACAGACATTGAACTTTTTCGCTTCTTCAGACTTTTTTTTTGTTTGTTTGATAAATTTTTACAATTTCAATTTGACCTTTTTCAACCTAACTGTAGTCAAATTAAGGATTAAGATAAGATAGTTGGTTAATAATACAATTTAAAAGAAAAGTCACTAAAATCCGCTAGAATAAATTTATATATTAAAAACTTAGAAATAATTTTCAATCTCAAAAACGCTTTCTATTAACTTTTCATTCAAAAAAGCCCACAATTTAAGATTAGCATTCTTTTGGACTTAAGTTAAGAATTGATTAATTTGTGCTTTTCAAAATTTATGCTTTTCAAAAAAAATTCATTTTGGATTCCAAATTGATATATTGTATAATACATATTTTATCTTTTCAAGTTAATATTTAAAATATTTTATTTTAATTCTTTACTATAACATTGTCTAAACACACCCTATTTAAAATTTCTAATTAAATTAAAGCAAATCTGGAAATTCGAAATTCAAATCATAATTAACATCAATTATCGATATAAAAGTTTTAAACAATTTTTCGCAAAATTGAATAATAGACTAATTCTTAATCTAGAAGGCTTAAAGAATTTAAGTCCATTTAAAGAAATGATTTTTTTTGGAATGAAAAATATTATTAAAGGGTTTTGGGATGTAAAAGTTTATTTTAAGCGAGATTTTATTAACTTTTCCTAATTTAAATTTAAATAAGCAACTACTTTTCCAATAACAACTTCTCTTAAAAATCGTAATTATCAAGCTTTTTAAATAGTTATTTTATTCATTATAGCAATCACGCATTACTATCTTTAAACTAAACTAATATAATTTAGGGATAATGTCACTAATAGTCCCTGAAGTATTAAATTTGTATCACTTTGGTCCTTTTTTGATTTTTTACATTTTTGCCCCCCCCCCCCCCCCCCCCCCCCAAAAAAAACAAACACTTTTATTATTTCCAATGCCACATCAAGACAATTCAAATTTAATTAAATTTATCACGTAATTAGTTGAGTTAAACTAATTTTTTTATTATGTAGTTCCTTGAGTTCAATTAATTTTTTTTAAAAAAAATCTCTATCTAAAATATATGGAATTTATATTTAAAAAAAATATATTATATCAATGGCTAACTGCACCGCTTTATAATCGAGTTTTGATAGAATAAATTAAACAATTTTTAAGATAAATATTTATTACTTAAATCTAATCAATTGCAATTAATTATTAATTTCTTTTATAAAAAGCAAAGGACAAGTAGCACCAATAAAATCACACAAAAAAAAATCAATACACTAAATGCAGTTGATTAGATTTAAGAAATAAATACTTATCATAAAAAAGTATTCAATTTAGTTTATCAAAATTCGGTTATAAAATGGTGCAATTACCCATTGATATAACATAGTTTTAAATAGATATTCTATACATTTTTTATAGAGATTTTTTTAAAAAAAATTTAGTTGAACTCAACTAATTACATGATAAATTTAATTATATGTAATTTGATCAATAGCAATTAAATTTGAATTGTCTGAAGTTACATTAAAAAAAATAAAAGTGTTTGGGGCGGGGGGGGGGGGGGGGAGGAAAAAAAACCAAAAAAAGGACCAAAGTGCGATGTAAAAATGGAAAAAGGGACCAAAGTGAGACATAAAAATAAAAAAGGGACCAAAGTGAGACGAAATTATAACATTAGAAATGGTAGCGTAACAAAAAATACTTTAAGGACCAAAGTGACAGTCATATGAGGAACCCTCACGATAACAATCATTAAAATTTAATCAAATATTTTAATTTGAAAATTATAAACAATAAATGTTGTATATATTTTTAATCATTTTTCTCTATATTCGATATCATTTGCATAATTACTGAACTTGGATACATATTGTCAAAGTTTGAATTCAAAATAAATTAATTATCAAAATAATTCAAATTCGAATAAAAAATAAGTTTTCAGCAACCATTTCACTGATCAATGATAGTTATTAGTCACCTTTTAATTATCACATTATGAACTTACCAATCATGTATTATTACTTTTTTAAAAAGATAATAAGATTTAATAGTCATATAAAGAAATAATAATCAACAAATTTGAGTCGACTTTTCATTATTGATAGTTACTTACCTCATATTTTATTTTTTAAATATTTTTTTTAATTTACCAATGATGTGTTATTATTTTTTCAACGAAATGATATGATTTAACACTCAGATAAAGAAATTTGTCAATGATAAAATTGAGTCATCTTTTATTTCTTTTTTTTGTATATTATAAATAAATAAATTATGTAATGTGAGATACTTTTTTTTTTATATTTTTCCATATAGTATCAAGGCACGGGGGTTACATCTAGTATCATATTAGTTTTGAGTTGTTTCTTGGAATTAAAGTCATTTCCTTTTTTTGGAATTTTAGTTAGTACATAATTTGATAGATAAATAGGCGAATTCAAGTTTAATTTATTGTTCTAACTCAAAGGTTTCTCCTTTTCTCTTTCCCTTTCCCTTTGCTCGAATACACAACAATTTTTACACAACAATTTCCACTTAATTACATAATAAACTAAAAGGTTTCTCTTTTTCTGTTTCCTTTTCCATCTGCTCGAATACACAACAATTTTATGGGACTTTTTTATAATCACTAGTTGTAACGATTGCGAAGTCATATAATCTTGCAAACAATAATAAATAATACCTATATCTATACTATATATAAAGTGACCTACTTGTTTTTTCTTGAGTTTTTTTCCAAGATATTACTCCTAGAAAAAATAATTCCCAAACTAATACCATTTAAAAACTATTTCTCAAACTATTATTGTTAGTGCCACATGTATTGTCATGTGTACAAAAACTTATTAAGTTGGTTATTTTAATTTTTTCCCCTACTTTAAGGATATTTTTATAAAACTTTTTAGGAAAAATTACTGCTCGCCCCCAAAATAAATTTTAATATCTATAAAACCTATGAAAACATTTTGTAATCTCAGAAACCCATTTTAGGAAAAAAAAGGTTTATTCAAAAAAAAAAAAAACTCAAAAGTTAAGATTAACAACATTTTGAACTAAATTACTCTTAATGCTTTAAGTTAAAAACTCATCAATTTATTTTACTTTTCAAAGTATTTTCACTTTGGTTTTTTCAAATTGATAATTATATAATACAAATTAAATTTTTTAATATTAGATATTTTAAACATTTTAATAAAATTGATTTTTAAATTTAACTTGATAATTATCTAAAAAATCCCATTCTAATTTGAAAAAGATTAAACAGATCTGAATTAAAATCATAATCAGTATCAATTATCAATATAAAAGTTATAAATAGATAAATTTCTATAATACAAGTACAATTGATTAATTTTTAATCTAGAAGGTTGAGAGCAATTAAGTCCATAATTTATTAACACTAAATTTTGGGTGTTTTTTGAATGAAAAGTTGGTGGAATTGGTTTTTTGGAATTAAAAATAATTTCATGGACTATTTGGATAGAAAAAAGTATTCTAGGGGAGTTTTAGTAATTAAGTCCGCATTTTATTAACCCTACATTTTGGATTCTTTTTGAATGAAAAGTTGGTGAAATGGGCTTTTTTGATTGAATTATATTATTTTGGGTTTTTTAGATATAAAATTTTAATTTGATTGTGGTTTTTTTTTTGGGGGGGGGGGGGGGGGGGGGTTAAGTAGTTTTCCCTAAAAAGTTTTATAAAAATTGCCTTAAAGTATGAAATAAAATAAGAAATTATAACTAGTAAATCCAACTAATTAAGTTTTGTACACATGTCAATACATGTGGCACACATATAGCACTAAGAGTAATAGTTTAGGAAATATTTTTCCTAAAAGTAATATTTTGGTATGAAATTTCTTTTTTTCTTTGAATAGTTTGGTATGACATTTCAAATTCTCTAAAAACTTGTAAATTAACCATTTCTCTAACTCATTCTCATACGTTGTTTTTTCCCTCTTCTCACTTCCCTCTCACTATTTTCCCTTCTTTTTTCCCGAACATCTTTCGGAGATTGGATGTCTATCCATTTAGAGAATGATTTTGGTCATCTTAATCTCAATTGATCTTTGTAGTTGTTTAATGATTAGGGGTATAAACGAGTCGAGTCGAATGAGTTATTATTCAAGCTTGTTTGAATTACAATCGAGCTTCAAAATTTGTGTTTGAGCTTGTTTGATTGTTAATCGAGTCGAAATCAAACAACCTTTAATCGAGCTCGAGTAACTTGACTCTTTTGTACATGTTTCTATCAATTTTACAAATCAAGTTGAGCTTTAAAGCTTATCAAATAAAAATAATTGTTCAACCTTGGTCTGATATGTTGACGAACCGAGCTTAAACGAGCTTTTAGCGATCGAACTCGAATAATTTGGTTCGTTTTTTCAGCCTTCGATGATGACATGATTCAAAGAGTCCAAGTTGGTGGTCCGTTGAATTGTGGGCCTAGACAACTCACATTGTAGAAGTAGACCTGATGTACTCTAGCCTGAGTGCAAATGTATGATTGAACATGCCTTAATCTATAAATATAATCTATATATGTATGAACATGAGGCGTGATTTTCCAAATTCATCAATAGGTGCGTTGTGGATGGCAACTAATTATAAAGATGAAGACTAAAGTTCATGGCATATTTGTCTAAAGTTCGATTGTCTAGTCTGCTTTTATTTGAGTTGAATATTGAATTGGAGTCTGATTAATTTGTAAGTCAAATTTAATTGGCTTTATGTTTACACCATAAAATAATTGGGCTTTCGAAATACAGAGCCCAAATTGTAGAAATTTGAAAAGAAGGGGCTGAGTTAATAAAACCCAAGAATCGAATCTAAAGAAATAAAATGAAGTCCAAATAGGCAATCATCTGCAGAGGCGCGCCAAGTTGAAAATATTTGAAAGAGCAGTTGAAGACGCGGTTGAAGACGGTTCCCGAAGATAAGGAACGTGGGTTGAGAACAGTTCTGAAGACCCATATATATACCAGCCGCGCCAGACATAAAAAGAGATCATCGCAAGATCACCACACTTCATTTTCGTTTTCTTAGGAGTAGTTCATAGCGTAATGTAGGAGTAGCTCTTAGCATAATTTAGGAGTAGCCGTAATGTAATTTAGTATTAGACTCGAAGGAATTTGCCTTTTCAAGGCTTGTATCGGCATTCGATTGCCTGTAATTTTTACGAATCGAAAACTTTTATGGAGGTATAGATTACATGCTTTCAGATTTCAGTATTTGACAGTAATTTGTATCTTGACCTAAGTTTTCTATTCATTATCATCGTTTTAAGAAAAGAAGATTCTCACGTAGGTATAGAATTATTTTGTGTCAGATTTAAGTATCAGAGAAATAATTCTTACCTGTACTTGAATTGTTCTTTTATAGTATTATTGTGTCACTCGAAGAAGATAGATATTTTCATCAATTGCGGTCCGAACAACTAATTTAAACAACACATCGAAGTGTTAAATTCTGAACCACCGTCTAGCGTATCGAACTCGAGCGCGGGGGTTGAAAGATAATTCTAAGTGGAGAATTATCACGGGCTTGGAACGACTATTCGAAATCCTTCCTAGTCTAGATTGTTTTTTTTTACGAAACAAGTTTTGGCGACCACAGTGGGAGTTGGTTCCTGTAAAATCAATTTTTCGAGATCATTTAAGTCATTCTGCAAGGCCGATAATGACAGACGAGTTCACTCGTGATGACTGCACCGAGGATTTGGATATCCAGCCGGTGACGAAAAATAAAGTCAGAGCGGACAAATGTATGAACAATTTGTTTGACTTATGAAACAAACTCTAGCAGGTGCTCGAGAAGATCAAAGGAGAGAATTCAATGATTAATATCAAGCATTGGCACAAGAGTCCGCCCGAATATTTACGGCAATCGTACAAGATATTGCGGTAAGTGCTCGAGATGGGCTGGTTTGAGAAGTTACTCGAGTGATTACAGAATTGGGTGAAATCTGCAACCAAACTTGTGACGTTTTTTCGAATATGATAAACACGCAAGTAGTTTTGGGGCTCGAGTCTTTAATAAGTCAACATAATGTTTCCTAGAAAAGTATCTCAGTTAGTGTCGACCAAACCTAGGATTCGAACTAGACACGTGAACTCGAACGAAATTCCTTTAGGTTGTCCTCGAGATACTCGAGTTTGAAATGTTCAATTCGAGGTTGGCCAAACTTAGAATTCTATACCCCTCGGGGAACAAAATTTTGTAAACCAACAAAATCCTGGGGGGCAACCAGGAGTAAATCAAATAAATACTTATCAAATGCCGACTTATCCGGCCGACTTATCCGGGAGTTTCAAACACTCTTTTCCCTATGGGAAACCATGGGTTTGCGAACCCATCCAGGGGTCAAAGAATTCCCACATTACCGAATAATATTCAAGTACCATATGCAGGGGGCAAGATGGGCCAACGAAATTTGCATGCTTGAGATAAGGCACACTCGAAATATTATGTGCTCGAAATGAGGCATAATCGAAACACCATGTGCTCAAAATGAGTATACTCGAAATATTACAATTTCGAAATATGATGTTCTCGAAAAAGATGGGTTCAAAAATAAGAGGACTCGAAAAACTATGATATCGAAATTTAGTGTATTCGAAATACCATCCTGCTCGAAACTTGAGGTACTCGAAAGAAAGACATCGAATATGGTCTTGATCGAAAATGTCATGTTCGAGATAAAGCATGCTCGAAATCAAGTGATGCTCGAGATCAAGTGATGCTTAAAATCAAGCATGCTCGAGATCAAGCATGCTCGAAATCAATAAGGCTCGAAATCAAGCATGCTCGAGAGAGCCACCTTCAGAATTAAGCATGCTCGAAAAGGTCCAGCATGTTTGAAATCAAGCATGGAAAGAAACATGCTCGAAACTGAACATGTTCGACGCCGAATATACTCGAAGTACAAATTATAAAGTAATAAAGTTTATTACATTTATACTCGAAATCAAGCATGCTCGAAATCAAGCATGCTCGAGATCAAGTGATGCTCGAGATCAAGCATGCTCGAAAGAGCCACCTTCAGAATTAAGCATGCTCGAAAAGGTCCAGCATGTTCGAAATCAAGCATGGAAAGAAACATGCTCGAAATTGAACATGTTCGACGCCGAATATACTCGAAGTACAAATTATAAAGTAATAAAGTTTATTACATTTATACTCAAAATATATTAGAGTACCTGAGGGTTGTAAACTTCAACTCTGGGGACGTTATCTGCATATAGTAGGTCTCGGGACGACAAGATAGATCTCCAGTAGGGGTGATCATCTATGGAGGAGTCCAGCGAATCAATCATTCGCATCCAATCGGGTAGAGCAGTATGAGACCAATGACTTTGGGCTTGGTCGTGCCTTGTCTCGTAAAAGGGACACCATGTGGAAACATAGAGCGGATTATAAATGGCGCTCAATACTTCGAGGTATGACACCTTCTCGAGAGGAACTAATAAATTTATAATGGCCTCCCTGTAGCAAACCCATTTCGAAACTGGCTCGAGTCGGAAATTGGAGGATTTTTTCGACGACTGTCGCTTCTCAATCGATTTCTCGAACGATTGTACAGTCCTGATATTTAACAAGGCGGGATAATATAGAAAAGATCAACATGTCAATAACCAAAGGGGGCCAGACAATTTGTGAGCATTTGAAGGGTCATTGCTCAAATTAAACATCATACGACAAAAGTGAGATAACACTAGTGGAGCTAGCTCGATGGGTCCCATAGTGACAGCAATATTAGCAGACAAAGTGAAAAAGGTTTTATTCACCACACAACCGACATTCATAAATAGCCGGGAAAGGATAACATTTAAAAACCTGATCACGAAAAGGTGCCGGGAAAAGGAACAAACACGTTCATCATATCATACACGAACCCCTGAAACGAAACAATGATTAACAAGGAGACATGTACTTTAATGTACATGAACTCGAAACGTTCATATACATTAGGGGGGCATTTGTTTACACCATAAAAAAATTTTAGCTTTCGAATACCAGGGCCCAAATAGCCAAAACTGGGGAAACTCGAAAAGAATGAAAGTTGGGCCTACAAATAGATAAGACAAGACCCATTAAATTCAGAAAATGACAAAAACATGGGCTGGGTTGATAAAAACTTAAGAATCGAATCGAAAGAAATAAAACAAATGGAAATAGGCAATCATCTGCAGAGGCGCGCCAAGTTGAAAATATTTGAAAGAGCAGTTGAAGACGCGGTTGAAAACGGTTCCCGAAGATAAGGAACGTGGGTTGAGAACGGTTCTGAAGACCCATATATATATACCAGCCGCGCCAGACATAAGAAGGATCGCAAGATCACCACACTTCTGCATTTTCGTTTTCTTAGGAGTAGTTCATAGCATAATGTAGGAGTAGCTCTTAGCGTAATTTAGGAGAAGCCATAGTGTAATTTACTATTTGACTCGATGAGATTTGCCTTCAAGGCTTGTATTTGCATTCGCGCATTCGATTGCTTGTAATGTTTCAGAATTGAAAACTTTCATGGAGATATAATTATCTTTTATTCAGATTTAAGTATCGGATAGGTAATTTGTATCTTGACTTGAGTCTTTCGATTCACTGTTTTTCATATTCGAAATGAACAACTAGCACTTCAATTGAATTCGAACATATTCAAGTATGGTAAAAAGATAGGTTCTCACGTAGGTATAAGATTATCTTGTGTCAGATTTAAGTATCAGAGAGATAGTTTTTACCTGGACTTGAATCTTATCTTTCACTGTATTATTGTATTCGAAGACAATAATCAACATCTAAAATAATACATTCGATCGAGAGATTCTCACGTAGGTATAAGATTATCTTGTGTCAGATTTAAGTATCAGAGAGATAGTTTTTATCTGGACTTGTATATTTCCTTCACTGTATTATTGTGTCATTCGAAGACTATAAATATTTTAGTCAATTGCGGTCCGAATAATTATTTTAAACAACACGGCGAAGTGTTAAAGTCCGAACCATCGTCTAGCGCATCGAACTCGAACGCGTGGGTTGAAAGATAATTCTAAGATAAGAATTATCGCGAGGCTCGGAACACGCAGTTGGATCCACCCTAATCGAGTTTGTTTTTATTTTCGAAACAAACAAATGGCGACCACAGTGGGAGTCGGTTTTGATAACTGACACTTCAAAAAGTTAGATAACTGATACTTTAAAAGATTTTTGAACAAAATTCTTGTATAATGCCAAAAGATTGGCTCAAAGACGATTTGGGTGACGATTTTGGCGCTCAACTAATTTCGAAACATAAGGTTAGAGCAGATAAAATGTACGCGGGTTATGAAATAAACCCTGGCAGGTGCTCCAGAAGATCAGGGAAGAGAATTCAGTGATTAGTGCCGAGCATTAGCACAAGAGTCGGCCTGAATATTCACGGCAATTGTGCAAGATACCCCTCGAGGAACAGCATTTATCGAGTCAACAAAATGCTGGGGGGCAACCGAGATTGAGTCAAACGAAGAAGATCTCGAGAGGATAAAATAGACCTCCAATATAAGTGTTCGTCAGTGGAGGAGTAGAGGCTTACAAGCCACAAATAACATGAGTTTTTAAATACTTCATTCTAATCATGTTTTAATTCTGTTGTATTGTATTTCAAGTATTTGGATGTGTTTCGAGCATATTGCTATTTCGTAAAGTGATTTTCGAGCACAATGACATTTCGAGGACAATAATTTCAAGCATGTTGAGATTTTGGGTTCAATAATTTCAAGCACTTCGAGTTCAATATTTCGAGCACATTGATATTACGAGTTCAATAATTTCGAGCAATTCAGCGATTTTGAATACTTTGATATTTTGAGATTCAGCGATTTTGAGCACCTTGATATCTCGAGACGAAAAGGGACCCAGTCTTGAGGGTGTTCACTATTTTTGACCTCAAGAGATTTTGGCTCAGTTAAAAACAACTCGAGAGTTGTAGTTTCATTCGAAGGACATTATCTTCTGGAGTTTCATCCACGGGTTAAATGATTTCTTCAACTCGAATGCCCTAAATTGAAGGTTCGAAAAGGGGCCCAATTTCGCGGGTGTTCACCGTTTCGACCTCGAGAGATTTTCACTCAGTTAAAGATACCTCGAGAGTTGCAGTTTCATTCGAAAGATCTGCTAAAAAATCAGAAGGAATACAACTTTTTATTAATTTGGTTAAAAAATCGAAAGAAAGACAAAACAAATTTTTTAGGGTACAAGGGGTTGTAATATGTTATTACAATTAATGTTTGCAATAAATTGACAGTACCACATCTTTTTGGATCCTACTTTGCACTTGACTTTTCTGATGACGTCCACGTCTTATATTTCTCGAGAACAAGGTATGGTTAAAATCGGTTGCTCGAGATACCATCACTTGAGATGTGAGTTGAACTTAAAAACATACGCTCGAATACAAAGGACGCTCGAGAGATCGGTAAACTAGAGGATCATCATGCTCGAAATACACATGCACTCGAGAATCATCACACTCGAAACATTCATACATTCGATAATTATGCATTCGAAAAACTATGATTTAGAAATTTAGAGTACTCGAAATGCCATCCTGCTCGAAGCTTGAGGTACTCGAAAGAAAGACATCGAATATGTCATGCTCGAAAATTTCATGTTCGAAAAATCATTTACTCGACAACCAGAGCAGTTAGAGAGATAGAGAGTATTTGAAACAGAGATCCCTATTAGTATCAATTTTAATCTTGTTTCATTTTCTTTAAGTCGAATTCCTGTTAAATTGCGGTGAAAATTGATCGGATTAGGGTTTCGAATCGAGTAAAATTGGGAGTTTTTGAGGAGAATAAAGAAGAGATTGAAATCGGTAATGCCGATTCTGAAATGGTGTCGTATTGGGGATTCGGTTGGTGACGACGACGATTCATCTGCGAATAAGAAGAGACGAAAAATCTCAAACGTTTGTTATCCTGCGCATCTCCTTGGAGATGTTGCCGCCGGTATAATTCCATTCAACGCCAGCGGAGCAGCGGCGGAATCGAAGCCGAAAGTGAAGGAAGAGTCGCGGCCGCCATTAGTGAGGACTTCGAGGGGGAGGGTACATGTATTGCCGTCTCGATTCAATGACTCTGTTCTTGATAATTGGAAGAAAGAGAAGAGTTTTAGTAAGGATGCTCTTCGAAACAGAGGAGGATTAAGGATGCTCTTCGAAACAGAGGAGAATTAAGGATGCTTGAGCTGAGTCAGCATCTCAATAGTTTTTAATATATATATATATATATATATATATATATCTAATAAGAAGTAAAGAAACTTTTTTTCAAAGGGCATGAGGACTTGCTCGAGAAGCATAATCACTTGCTCGAAAGGAAGTATAGCTATGTCTTCTTTTATTATACATATAAAATTATTATAATGGCATAAAGTGGTAGGCCATGTCAAACCTTTTGAGCATTATTGCTTGGACTTGAGCTAGGGATGCTCGAGCAGGTTTGTTGTCTTCTTTTATGTCATTCATTGCTCATTTCGAACTAAAAAATGATTGCTCATTTCGAGTTGAAAGACATGTCTTTTAATATACATGAACTCGAAACGTTCATATATATTAGGGGGGGTATTTGTTTACACCATAAAATAATTGGGCTTTCGAAATACAGAGCCCAAATTGTAGAAATTCGAAAAGAAGGGGCTGAGTTAATAAAACCCAAGAATCGAATCTAAAGAAATAAAATGAAGTCCAAATAGGCAATCATCTGCAGAGGCGCGCCAAGTTGAAAATATTTGAAAGAGCAGTTGAAGACGCGGTTGAAGACGGTTCCCGAAGATAAGGAACGTGGGTTGAGAACGGTTCTGAAGACCCATATATATACCAGCCGCGCCAGACATAGAAAGAGATCATCGCAAGATCACCACACTTCATTTTCGTTTTCTTAGGAGTAGTTCATAGCGTAATGTAGGAGTAGCTCTTAGCATAATTTAGGAGTAGCCGTAATGTAATTTAGTATTAGACTCGAAGGAATTTGCCTTTTCAAGGCTTGTATCGGCATTCGATTGCCTGTAATTTTTACGAATCGAAAACTTTTATGGAGGTATAGATTACATGCTTTCAGATTTCAGTATTTGACAGTAATTTGTATCTTGACCTAAGTTTTCTATTCATTATCATCGTTTTAAGAAAAGAAGATTCTCACGTAGGTATAGAATTATTTTGTGTCAGATTTAAGTATCAGAGAAATAATTCTTACCTGTACTTGAATTGTTCTTTTATAGTATTATTGTGTCACTCGAAGAAGATACATATTTTCATCAATTGCGGTCCGAACAACTAATTTAAACAACACATCGAAGTGTTAAATTCTGAACCACCGTCTAGCGTATCGAACTCGAGCGCGGGGGTTGAAAGATAATTCTAAGTGGAGAATTATCACGGGCTTGGAACGACTATTCGAAATCCTTCCCTAGTCTAGATTGTTTTTTTTTACGAAACACTTTATTAGATTTAATTTAAAATTATAACTTTAAATATATCGTGCATTATCGTATGTCTATATTAATAAAAATAATTTAAAGTTGTTCTCCTTGTTTAAAGTTGTTCTTAGAGTTGTCTGTGAGGGAGGTGGACCTCCTTATTTACTGTTTTTTTTTATTTGGAATAAAGAAGGGATGAGGGGCCCGAAAACACCCTCCACTCTAGGGTGGTTACGGTAAAAAAATAATAATAATAATAATTTAAAAGTGTCAGTTGGATAAATATGCCACTCTAAACTGAACTAGAGCTATTAAGACATATAGCCGACATATTTGAAAATTTAATAGGGTATTATAGGATCCATAAGCCTTTTTTTATTGTTTTTTCTTTAAGCATACAATTGGTGAGCACACGTATATTTTTATAATCTTTTTTCTTAAGAGATTTCGAAAGAATTATCAATTTTTTTTTAATGTCATCTCCTTTATATTTGGAAGGATTCCAAGATTTGGTCATTTGTATTGTAAATTTTTAGGAGATTTTGAATCAGACTGTATTCTAAAATTTTATTATAAGTATGGAATAGTATATATATTCATAAGCATAAATTGTAACATTAATATTATACAAGATTAGTCTCTTAAAACGTATTTTATTCGTACTAATCTTTTCTAGTAAAATTTTTTTTAGAATACGAGCTGGTTCGAATATGCCCAAAACTCGGAAAAAAAAAATATGAGCTGAGTCAAGAAAGATAGTATGGACTGAGTTTGAGCTTATGACTATCAAGCCCAAAGGTATTTGAGCTTGAGTCGAGCCAATGAAAATTATGGGTTGAATTTAAATCTATGATCATTAAGCTCGACGGGTATATGAGCTTGATCCACTCTTAACTCGATTTATAAAGCTCGATTGACAGTGCTATAAAAGCTTACTCACTATTACTTAATTCTATTATTAAAAAAAATTATATGTTATGTGTTCTATTTAAAGACAGAAGCGCCCTTTCAATCTCATTATAGTCATCGTTTGCTGGTGAACTTTGTGTCCTCCATTTAGTGATCACGCTTTCACTTTGAGCTAGAATTCTCATGTTCAGTATTGATGTGTGTGGGAAGCACACCAATGAAAATATACGATATATGATATGAAAATATGATATAAAACACGAATTATAAGTAAAGAACACGAGATATTTACGTGGTTTGGCCAATAATATGACCTACGTCCACGGGGTAAAAGAGTCGATCCTTTATTAGTGTTTGGAGTAGATATATGTACATGTTTATGAGGGGGTGACTAATAAGGTAAGTCAACTATTCCTAAATGTACAATGGAAAGTAGAATAAATTTTAATCCTTGCATCTTGAGCCATCTCTTTTATGGTATAATTGGCAGGTCGGTTAGAGTGATCTTCGCAGGTCTGAATATGGTAAGTGCATCCCCTGATTGATCCTTGTCTGATCCTTGTCTCTAGACTTGCCTTATATAGAATGCTGTATCTGGACAGGTCGGGATAGGGCGAACCTCCTGAAGGGCGGACCTGACTATAATGTCTTCTAAAGGAGTCCGAGTCCGTTATGCTGTTGGGCTTGGGCCCTTAATCATGTTGGGCTACCAGCGTGGCCCAAGAGCCTATTTCGACCTACATCAATAGTCCCCCCCAACTACGCAGTTTGACGTAGTCAAGCTGCGCGAGTTGAGAAAAGATAGATCTTTGGGCCGAGCTGAGTGTATTCTCGAGCTACTTAGGAAAAAGTTGTGTGGAGATTCTTCTCAGGTATGGATCTTGTTCTCAGGTGTGTTTCTGGGCGATATCCTGTACCTGACATGACGGTTGCACTTCCCCAGACTTGCAGTTATGAAGGCTTTCCCTGAAAAATCGCGCCACTCATTGTTTCTGTCAGTTAAGGCCTCCATCTTCATGCCCTGGCAACCGTTGATCTTTGCACACGTGTATGGCTCAGGTTGAAGCCCGCTCTTTCCTTATTTATTTTCGGTTTATTTTTGAAAATTAAAATTCAAAAAGTAACTTGCCAAAACTTGAGATTTTATTTCCTTCTATCATTTGTGCATTTTGCGTTTAAAATCAGAGTTTCTCCATTCTTCCCCCATCTTCTCTTACAGCCGTTTTTTTCCCGCGTTCACCGCCCCTTCTCTAGGTCCTCTCTTCCTCTTATTTGTTTGTCTTGTGTTATGTGTTTGTTGTTTTGTGTTTGCTGGTACTTTGCTGTTGTTGTCTCTGTTTCCCTTTTCCCCTCTTTTTGCAAAAAATGTCAAATAGTTTAGGCTCGAATTCTCAAAATCGAGAGGATCGCCAAAATTTGTTAGAGCATGATTCGGTGGGGGATACTTTCTCTTATGTGCGAGATTTGTATGGTGGGTCTCCTGTTTTAGGGGGAAGAGAGTTTGTAGAATTATCCTCGTCGGATACCGAATCCGACGGCCGACACACCACCAATGTCCCTCCGTCTTAGGGTGTTGGGGCTGGGCATGCTGGGGTTTCTTCAGGGGGTGACGGTGTACACCCATCTGACCTTGAATTGGGGGAGGGAGAAGAGCCAAACCCTAATTATTGGAATGAGACTCCCTCTTCCCTCACCCTGCAAAAATTGAAAAACCTCTGCCGTATGTGTGGCGTCCCTGACGATTATTCGATAATAGTTCCCTCTCCCCAAGATAGAGCCCATCGTCCCCCTCCTCAGCATACTTGTGTTCATGTGGCCCTCCTAAAAGCAGGTCTTAGGTTTCCTATTCCTCCTTTCTTTATTTCCATAGCCAATAGGTACGTCATCCCCTTGAACCAATTCGCGCCTAACGCTATTCGGATGATGGCTGGGTCAGCCGTTCTTCTTCGTTATCACAGGATTGAGCCCACAGCCGAGTTCTTTTACGCCCTCTTTCATCCTCGTTCCAGTGTTGCTGACAGTGGGGTTTTTTATCTGACCTCCCGAGGTCCTGCCATTTTTCTTTCTGGTCGCCCTGGGGACAAGCAATGGAAGAATAAGTTTTTCTATATTTCCCCGCCCCCCCGGGTGTGGTATGGAACTTTCGCCGGGCATTCTTGGAGAGGTTGGATGAGCACCATCCTACCCCCCCCCCCCCCCCCCGCCAATTATCTGAATACCATCGTCAGGTGGTGCAATTTGAATTTCTCTCCTCGCCGTATGAATAAACTTGTTGACAGTCAGCTTTTATACAACATTGGTTATAGCCCCGTGGGGGCTGACCTGAGAGGTGTCACCATAGGTAGTGCTTCTAGTTTTGTCCTGTCCCCTTGTGTTTGCTTGACTTGTTTTACTTCTACATATCTTGTGCTGACAATTGCTTTGTTTGGGCATTTTTGCAGAAAAACTGATGGATCTAGCTCGTGCCCGGGAGTTTGTGAGCCGTAGGAGGCAGTACTCTCCCTCAGAAGAACCAGCTCTGCCTCCTCCTCCTCCGTCGATGCCTCAGGATACCTCTTCTACCGTTCTGACCTCTCCTCCCTCAGGTCAGGGTTACTCTTCCAGGTCGCGCACTAACTAGGAGAAGGTCCTTGGCAAAAGACCCATGACCATCGAGACTCCTTTAGTACATGTCCTCCAAAGCGCAGCAACTTGGGCATAGCCATTCGGGAGATGATCCCCGACCTGCCCCTCAAGACTTCAGATCCCCCGGCTTCTCGCACCAGGTCCAGGGCCTCTGATCCTCCAACTTCTGCTTTGTCCAGTAATGAGCTCTCAGTTATGGTGGATTTTCTCCAGCGGCTCCCTAACTCCACGGACCGTCATCACCTGGAAAACATGTCCCCTTGAAAGAGGTCTGAAGCTGCGGTACTCATTTTCCCTAAGGTAACATAGTTCCTTGCGTGCGTGACTTGATTATGTTTCTTCGTTTTTGCTGGTCGTGACCCGTCATGTAAAAACCGAGCCCAGAGGGCACAGAGGCGGAGGATCTGCAAGGGCACAAGGTGGAGGATCTGCAGAAGAGGCTAAATCGAGCCCAGGAACAACTAAAAAAGGTCCTGGATTATTGCTCCAGCAAGGACAAGGAGCTGAAGGCTCTTCAAAAGGACTTTAACAAGCTTCTTGCTTAGAAGGTGGATTTGGAGGCGACCTTTTCAGACATGGAGATTGCTCATGACGCTGCCATGAAGGGCACTCTACTTAAGGGGCATGAGACCTGGATCGCCAAGTTGCCTTCATTTGAAGAGGGTCAAGCCTTGGTTGCCAAGTTTAAGGCTGACTTTCTGGCTTCTAAAGAATTCGAGCGCCTCACCGATGACAAAATCCTCGGGTTCTTTGTCAAAGGTTTCGAAGGATGCGTTGCTCAATTCAAGGCGAAGGGCTTTCCTTTAGAAGAGGTCTTCGCGAATTTCCTAGATTGTGACGCAGCTCTCCTTGATGCCATGGTTGCTTCAGATCCGACTTCTTCAGGTCCATCCCCTCCTCCATCCGCATATCAACCAGTTGTTGAGTCGCCCGATCTGCCGGTAGGTGGTGCCAAGGCTCCAGCTGAGGTCGATGTTCCAGGTGGTGCCGGAGTTGATGCCCAGGCTGCTCCCTCCGTGAAGCCTTGAAAAATTTGATGTTTTCCTTTTTAAGACTTGGTTTTTGACGGGCATATGTAGCCCTAGTATTTCAAAACACCTTTTTGTTTTTGCTGTTTTGATGGGCCTGTGTTGCCTTTGGACAAATTCTTGCTCGTTTTGCTGTCCCTGCCCAGGTTTGGGCTGCTGACATCTTTTTATTATGCATGTTAAGTTAGACTCGTATTTCTTGCTTTGTTACCTGCATTTTGACATTTTGGTGCGCATATTTTGTTTTATATGCCGAACATGTTTACTTACATTGTTTTGGGATGTGTGATGTCCATCTTGCATATGGTGTACCTGCTATGTCTTATAAAAGAAAAGCTTAAGAGTAATTGTTTGCACAAATTCAACCAAGGAATGATCTAACTTTACTGTTGAATTACCACGAGATAATCACTAGGACAAATAACGAATTAAGTTATCACGACCATACCTTGACCGAGGGGCACCTCTATGAGAATATTACAATCGTATCTCCTTCTTGTTAACACAAACATGTCCTCCGAGAATCTGGGTAGGACCTTTTATCTAACACTCCTTACAGGAAAGCAAAAACAAAAATGCATTAGTTCTCAGGTGGTACCTACCAGACCTACACTGAGCTATAGCACCAGCTGGGTCAGGTGGTCCACAAATTTTTGCAATCGTGGGGACTAGCATCATCACCTCCGTCAATTTCTTAGTAACTTCTTGACACGTACAATCGTGGGGATTTGCACTGTAACTGTGCAATCATGGGGACTTGCATTCATTCTTTTTCTCTTATGCAATCATGGGGACTTGCATCGGGATCGAACACCCTTTTCCAGGTGCGTACAATCGTGGAGACTTGTACCACCTCCGTGCAATCGTGGGGACTTGCACACGGGATCGAACACCCGTTACTAGGTGTGTACAATCGTGGGGACTTGCACACGGGATCGAACACCCGTTACTAGGTGTGTACAATCGTGGGGACTTGCACCGCAACTATGCAATCGTGGGGACTTGCATTTACCTCCTGCCTTATATCCCATTTTTCCTCCCTCCGTCCAAAATATTCCTTAATGGGCTAAGGTGGCCAGCCCATACCGAACGTATCCTTCCTTATGTCTCGCATTCTCCGTACCTTTCCCCCTTATTCCTTCTCCAACCTTATGACTGCTCCTTCCTCCTTGTCGCTCCAAACCCCGATCTTCCTTAGGGTAGGCCCATAGATGTTCCCGAGGACCTACCCCTCCTTATTTCTCCCTAGCTTGGAGACCGTTTGATCTGTAGGTGAATTATCCCTACCTAGATAGATTCGGGTCCCCACCCAGATGGTACAACCCTAACCTCCGGCTACCTCTACTTCACCAACTACCCTTTACTTCACAATTCATCATACATATTTTACATATAGGCACAACCCAATCTCAAAATTTTGAAAAAATAAAATCTTACTACATTGTGGGAGCTTTGCATGCGGCCTTGCAAAGAAGGTTTTACAATCTCTAGGTCGCACCTGAAAATCATAACAACCACAACTTTCAAAAAGGATTATTAGGAAAGCTTGAGTTCTTCACATGACACGAAATGACACAAAAGATATTAAAAATGGAAATAAAAGGAATAGTGCAACCCTCGCGGTTACACGTAAAACTTCTTTAGGTTTTGCATATTCCACGGGCGAGGAAGTGGCTTGCCCTCCCCATTTTCCAGCTCGTATGCTCCTCCAGCTAACACCTTAGTAACCTTGTATGGGCCCTCCCAGTTAGGGTCCAATTTCTTCACCGTTCGCACCGCATCTGCCCTCTTCAGCACCAGATCCCCCACCTGGACAGATCTGGCCCTCACTTTTGTTCCTTGAGCCTTCACGATACGCTGCTTGTATTGTTCGATCCTTAAGCATGCCCTGTCTCTGACTTCGTCGATTAACTCCAGCTCCTCCCTTAGCCTTTCTTCGTTTTGCTCCGGCTTGAAGTATCTTACTCGATGGGACTGCACTCTGATCTCCGTGGGTCTGACGGTCTCGGCTCCATACACTAAATGAAATGGGCTTTCACCTGTAGTGGATTTTAGGGTAGTTCGATACGACCATAGTACTAGTAATAGTTCTTCTACCCAATTCCCACCCACTCCCTCCAGTCTTTATGACTGAGGTTTGGGTATTCACGCGAACTTATTAGAAAATGGGATGCAGAAACAAACAAGTTGGCTAGGACAAGAATGTGAAGAAAGAAAAGCGCGAGTGTTTTACAAGATGGTTAGTGGACATACTTGGTCTTTAGACCTTGGACTATTATTCTATTGGTTACCTCGACCTGGCCATTTGTTTGAGGGTGGGCAACGACACTGAACCGCTGCTGAATTCCTAATTCTTCACACCACCTCCTTAGCTTGATCCCGCTGAATTGTCTCCCGTTATCAGCCACGATCTCCCTGGGTATGCCGAACCTGCAGATAATGTTTTTCCAAAGGAAACGAATGACCTCTGCTTCCATGATTCGGGCTAAGGCTTCGGCTTCTACCCATTTGCTAAAGTAATAGACCAGCACCAGTAAGAACTTCTTCTGGCCCTTTTCTATGGGAAATGGGTCCACGATGTCCATCCCCTACCTGGCGAAGGGACAAGGGACACTCATGGAGCGCATCGCTTCCGCCGGCTGATGAATGAGACCGGCATGTTTCTGGCATTGCTCACATTTTTTTACCAGGTTGTCTGCATCCTCCTTCAGGGTTGGCCAAAAGTGACCAGCTCTTGCCATTTTCCCAGCTAGGTCTGCTCCACCTATGTGGCTACCGCAATCTCCTTCATGTATTTCTCTTAATATAAAATCTCCTTCTTCTTTCGAAGTACACCTCCGGTGGGGATGTACGAATGACTTCTTATATAGCACATCATCAATCATGACGAGCCTATTTTCATATCATAATCCAATTTATTTGTAGTGAGAAAAAGAAAAATAGAAAGCAAGCATGATTGATGCAATAGTTTCAATGGTGTTAAATAGATTGACTCCATTGATCGAGAAGAAGGTCAAGGAACAGGTGTGCCTATTGTTCAATGGCAAAAATAAAGTTGAAAGTCTCTCTGCGAAGCTAATGAAAATCCATCACGTGCTCGCTGATGCTGAGCGAAAAGGAGTGACGGATCCTAGAGTTAAAAGTTGGCTAGAAAAGCTTCAGGAGATCGCCTACGAAATCGGCGATGTTTTGGACGAATGGGAAATAGAGAATCTCAAACAACTTCTTGAGGAATCAGATGATGCTTCTAGATCATGTGGGGATCCATGGCAGAAGGTAAGTTCTTTTCTCGAATCTATTAGATTATGCTTCGAATAAACTGTCATGCGTCGTAGTATCGCCCTTGATATTAAATGTGTAAATGAGAGGCTAGATTCGGTTGCCCAAGAAAATGAGAATGAATTCAAGTTCATTCCTAATGTTACCTGTGATTCCCAAGATTTTGAGCGTATTGAGTCTACGTCGTTTGTTAACGTGTCTGAAGTATACGGTCGAGATTCGGACAAGGAGACGCTGATGAGCAAGTTGTTGTCAGAGAGTAGCAGCCAAGGAGAAGATAAAATCCAAATTATTTCGATAGTTGCAGCAGGGGGGATGGGGAAGACAACACTCGCTCAACTTGTATTCAATGAGATCAAGAAGAAAAATGAGTTTAAGCCAATATGGGTTTGTGTTTCTGATCCTTTTGACGGAATTAAAATTGCACAAACTATCTTGAATGAACTAGGGAGTTTATATCCAGCAAATTCTCAATTCGAGACATTGTTAAATTGCATTGAGAAAGCTATTTCAAGAAAAAAAATATTTCTTGTCCTTGACGATGTTTGGACTGACAATGATACGATGTGGAAACCACTGAAAAAATCTCTACAAAGTGGTGACGTTGGAAGTAGAATTTTGGTGACCACAAGAAAGAAAATAGTTGCAGGAGTAATGGGCAACAATAATATCCACTCATTAGATCCATTATCATACTCGGATTGTTGGTCATTATTGAGCCAAATAGCCTTTCATAACAGAAGAGACTGCAACCTTGAGATGTTGAAAGATACTGGCCAGGAGATAGCTAAGAAGTGCAAGGGCATGCCACTGGCTGCAATGACTATGGGTGGTCTATTGCATTTTAAAAGTGGTGTCCAAGAGTGGCAAAATGTGTTAAAAAGTGAGATGTGGGAATTAGAGAAAGTGAGGAAAGACATTTTTCCCTTTTTAATATTGAGTTATGATGAGTTAAATCCAATAGCGAAGCGTTGCTTCTCCTATTGTGCCATTTTTCCAAAGGATTATGTCATAGATGTAGATGATTTAATAAGAATTTAGATGGCACAAGGTTTTCTTTCCCCAAGTGAAACTATGGAACTACAAGGACGAGAGTGTTTTAAGGATTTAGCGAAGCATTCTTTCTTCTAAGATTTTGAGATAAAGGAATTTGACAATTAGATATATTCGTGCAAAATGCACGACATCGTACATGATTTTGCTCAATTCCTAACAAAGAATGAATGTTTGACCAGAGGTGGAAGACCAAAGATAGTATCTGGACAAAATGTTCACCATCTAAACTTGATGCAGTTTGGAGATGGAATTGATTTTAGTCTCTATCCAAAGCTTCGCAGTTTGTTTAGTAGAAACCTCGCAATACCTCCAAATTTGTTTAGTCATCTAAAACGGGCAAGGTTGTTGAGTTTAGGAAATTTGGAAGGTATTCCAAAGGAAATAGGGAATTTGATTCATATAAGATACTTAGATGTAAGTCACAATTCTTCTTTAAAGGAACTCCCCGATACCGTTTGTGATTTGTATAATTTGCAGACCTTGGGCATTTGAAAGTGTAATTCTCTTTGTGGACTTCCTAAACGGATACATAAATTAAATAACTTGAGGCATCTTTCTGATGACTGATCGTCACCCCAAGCCGCTCTAACTGGGCTTCGTAGATCTCCGCTAGGCTAGGCTTTCTCTCGGGCGCGAAGTGAGATTGAAGAAGAAATTGACGTAAATAAAGTCAAGCTTTGGCTCCCTAAAGAGTAAAGAGCAAACTTTTGTTGTATCTTGAGAATCCATCCATGCCCGCGACGTTGTCGACCAGAATGTCGATGTGTGGCAAGGGGAAATCGTCCTCGCCACTTGGTAGTTGAGTCCTTTTGTGCCCTCGCTACTTATTATTAGTAGTCGGGTCCACCGTTGGTGTTAAAGGGAGAACTGCGAGGAGCCAACCCTAGTACGAGAGGACTGGGTTGGGCAACGACTAATAAGAGAAGGAAGAAGGATCAATCATTGTCGCTACGGGCGTTCCTGCTTAATATAGCTGTTGTAGCAGTTGTAGCTCTGCACGACCAAATAGAGGCAGCAAGCAGCCCCAATCTTCTGACACTAGAATAATATTATGGTAATAAGTGGGGATGTTTGAAGGATTTGAACCAACTTCAAGGCCATCTTAGTGTTAGGGTAGTGGATGACATAAAGGAGGTTAAGGTTAAGAAAGCAGACCTCAGAAATAAGATTTTTCTTGGATTTTTAGCATTAGATGTTGAGGGATGTAGGTTATTAGACGTAATCGAGGATCTATAGCCTCCACCAAGCTGGAAAAAACTTCTTTTTATAGGCCACAGGTTACCAAAATAGACCACCACCCTTACACATCTGAGAATACTTAAATTTTTTTGTACGGGAGTACCCAATCCCATCATTCCGTACAATGGTTCTTCGTGTTCTTTGCCTCCTGTTTACACCCAAAATGAAGTGGGCTTTTCCAGATAAGAAAAGCCCAAACTATCCTTTATCCGAAAATGGGCTTGAAATAAAATATCTGATACAGCCAAGACTATTTCGAAAATGGGCTTAAATCAAACAAGCCCAATTAAAGTCATTGATCAATAAAATATGAAACGGGCTCAATAACCCACCCAATTTGAATTAGTTTATTCTAAAAGGAATTAGGTGATAGAGCCCAAATCTGAAGACGAATCCAAAAAATAGGAAGTTACCCACTTCAAAGACGCGCCAATAAAGGAAATTTAAAAGTACAGTTAAGAAGCAGTTCTCGGCCATGATGAACGTGGGTACATGATAAAAGCAAGGCCAGGAGAAGAAAGGAGAACAACAAAAAAAATCATCAACTTTGCTTTTATCTCTAGGAGTAGGCATAATTAGGAGTAGTCAATAGCGTAGATTAGCAGTAATAGCGTAGTTCAGTGGAATCAATATTTGGTGACTCTGTTCAAGTTTATCAAGTTGCTCGAGAAAGCTGCTTGTGTTCAATTGAAGATTAATATGGAGGTATAATGTTTATCTTTTGATCAGATTTAAATATTTGATACATAAATCCTATATCTGGACTTGTATCTTCGATTCCCCTTTTGCTTATTTCCTTTTTGTTGAATAATTGCGGTCCGAACAACTAATTTAAATAACACGTCGAAGTGTCAAAGTCTGAACCACCGTCTAGCGTATCAAACTCGAATGCGGGGGTTGTTAGATAATTCTAAGTGGAGAGTTATCACGGGGCTCGAATCAATCATATTGATTACTCCCTATTCAATTTGTTTTTATCCAGAAACAAATTTTTAGCGACCACAGTGGGAGCAGGTTCCTGTGAAGTTAATTTCTTGAAGAACATTTAAAGCGTACTAATCAAAACATTATCGATGTCAGACGAGTTCTCTCGTGATGAATGCACCGAGGAGTTGGATATCCAGCCGGTCGCAAAAAACAAGGTCAGAGCAGACAAAATATACGAACAGTTTGTCTGTCTCATGAAACAGACCCTAGCGGGTGCTCAAGAAGATCAAAGAAGGGAATTCAATGATCAATACAGAGCATTAGCGCAGGAGTCCACTCGAATATTCACAGCAATCTTACAAGACATTGCCGTGAGTGCTCGAGATGGTTTAGCCAGAGAGGTCACCAGAGTCATATCCGAACTCGGGGAAATCTTTAATCAAACGTGTGATGTTTTCTCGAATATGATAAACACGCAAGTAGCATTAGGTCTCGAACCCTTAATAAGCAAGCATAATATTTTAATCAAGAAATTATCACAATTGATGGAGCCTAGGACCCAAAGTAGGTATCTTAACCCGAACGAAGTTCCTCTGGGGTATCCTCGAGAGAACGGGCCTAGAAATGGTCAATTCGAAATCGGCCAAACTTCAAGACCCTCACCTTTCGAAACCAATAATAACATTAACAATTCTCAGAATAGGAACCCAAATTATAACCAAGCACCACATCCTAATGTGTATATTATAAGCTCAAACCTGCTTAATACACAAAATGTGAGGCCTAGTGGTCCCCTGCCACCGAATGGAATGGGACAAATCCCAGCAGGGTACCCTCCGAATGCGAATTTTGGGGGACCCGAAACAGGATTCAACTTTGCCCAAGAGTATGTAGCTGGGGGGCAAGGCCAGTATCAGGGACAGAATTTTCCTGTTACCTCGAATAACAATATGAATACAGGAAATCAAAGTTTCACTGGATTTCCAAATAACCCGAATTATACATACACCCCAAATAATTTCCAGATGCCATATGCTGGGGGGCAAGCCATTCCCAAAAATTACATGGGGGGTAACCTTGGACCACAAGTGCAAGATCCTCTAAGAAATCAAATTGAGTTAATAATCGAAAGAATGTATGGTCCTGGCTTTCGAAGGAACCAAAGACTGATTCCGAGGAATCCGTACCCCGAATGGGTATATAGGAATTTTTCTTTTCCTAGAATATAAGGTTCCAAACTTTACATTGTTCTCGGGAGATGATAACGTATCAGCCTTAGAACAGCTATCTCGATTTACCTGTCAATGTCAAGAGGCAGCAGACCAAGATTACCTTAAATTGAGACTGTTCCCTAGTTCTCTCACAGGGTCAGCATTTAATTGGTATATTAAATTATCTCCGAACTCAATACATACTTAGGACGAAATGCAGTTTCAATTTCAAAATCAGTTCGCTTGAACGGATCCTGGGATATCCATGAGTAATCTGGCTAAAATTAGACAGAACATAGGGGAGTCTGTAGAAAAATTCCTATCAAGATTCAAAAAGGCTCTTGTCAAGTGCCATTTGAATCTACCTGAGTCTGAGTTTGTGCAATTGGCACAACAAAATATGTCCTTCGATTTTAGGATAAAATTCAATGGGATGATATTCCCAGATTTTCGAAGCTTGGCAGAAAGTGCCACTAGATACGAAAATATATTAAGGGAAGAAAGTCTAAGAAAACACCAAGGACTTAATACCTTTGAAATATATGCACCTTGGGTATTCGAGGATGCATATGAGGTAGACCTCGCAGAGTTCATAAAAGGGCCCCCATTTCAGTGTGGAGCACTCGAACCAAAAAAATGTGAAGCAATGAGTTCTTTACAATCGAAAAAAGATAAGAAATATACTTTTGATGTAGCAAAAACAGAAGAGATATTCGACTGGTTATTAGCCAATAAAAAACTAAGAGTTAAAGGAAAACACCGGTTCCCAACTAAGGCAGAAGCCAAAGGAAAACCTTGTTGTAAATGGCATAATGCCTTTACACACGAGATAAAAGAATGTGCCATGTTCCAAAATTTAGTACAGTCGAAATTAGACTCGAATGAGATAACTTTTCCTGTCAATCAAAAAACGAATATAGATGAAGATCCTTCCCCTGTTTTGAGTTTCGAAATTAATACTGTGCTAATTGGTTCACTTGAGAGTTCTAACACTTTATCTGAATCTTTTAATGAACAGGTCTCGAAGGAAACTAAATTGGCGAACAGGTTCTTTAATAGACTCATAGACGAAGGAGTCTTGACCTTCCCAAAAATCAATGATGACGGACTCGAGGGCATGTGCAGGTGGCACATGAACACGATGCACACCACTGATCAATGCCAAATCTTCAGGCAATTTGTGGCCAAACAGCCCTAAGATCATCTTATCTGTGATAGACAAACGGATCTTGGAGATTGGTCGAGACGAAAAGCCCAAGGAACAGGAGTCGCAAGTCGAAGTGATTCCTTGGGACCCAAAGGCTGAAGAAAAAACATACAACGAGACACTCGAGACCCCCAGGTGTGAAATAATTTATCAGGTCCCTTCGAGGGTGGTTGAGAATCTTACCCAGATGCAGAAGGTACTCTGCAGTCATTGTGCCGACACTTTGCACTACGAGTTGGTGAGGCTTCAGGTGATCCCGAATGACCCTGATTGGATCCCGGCTTATCAAAAGGAATGGAACAAAAGGCAAAGGTTCGAGAAATACAGCTTCGCCTTCCAACCTTATAACCTGCATTTTCGAGGAAGGGGAGGCAGAGGTTATGGAAGGCCACCATTGGCAGGAAGGGATTCTCCATTTAGCCGGCTAAGTGAATCCAGCGGGCAAATCGAGAAGAAGAAAAGTAGCCACCCGAAGGCTATCAAACAGCAAGTAGCTTACTCCCGAGCTGCTGTGGCCTTAGAAATGCAGCAAGAGGCCGTTATCGCTAATCTCTGAATCTAAGAGGAGGCATTAAACAGAGGCCTGTTAAAAGCTACGGTGGAAGCGAGGCCTGAAATGGATGAGTATGAAAAGGAGATGGACCAATTGAGTGACCAATTCAAAGAGACAACTCTGAAAGTAAAAAGTGCGAAATTCGAAGAGGATGAGGACTTGGATGATTTTGAGTCAGGTGATGACCTGGACATCCTATTGGGAGATGACACTCATGAAGGTTCGGCAAACGAAGCCGAGTTGAAAGCAAAGGAAGCTTCCCTAAAGAGAGACTTGCATTTCGAAGAAGACAAGGACGTGCATATGGTGACGGTGTTACCAGCATCATTCGCTGCAAGAGATGATATAACAGAAGAGGAAGAAAAATCACTCGAGATGTTGACCATCTCGGACTCAGGTAATCCCAACTTCTAAACCGTAGGTTGTCTGAAACGAAGTCAGAAAATGAAAAATTAATTGATCTTTTATTTTCGAAAGAAAAGTTCAACAACAACCATATGAGGCCATTATTTGTGGAAGCTGAAATCGAAGGCATTAAAGTTAATAAAATCCTAGTTGATAATGGTGCTACTGTTAACATCTTACCCGAAAAAATGTTAGCACAAATAGGAAAGACAGTGAAAAACCTAGTCATTACTGATGTTTCGGTATATGGTTTTTCTGGACATGCCACTCGAGTGGTTGGAGTCTTACCTTGTCGAATAAAGATTGGGACCCAGAGCCCGTACTCTGCATTTTTTGTGGTAAACACGAATTCACCAACATTCAATGCCTTACTAGGGAGAGATTGGATACATCAAAATTATTGTATCCCTTCTACCCTACATCAGGTTTTGGTCTGTTGGAACGGACATAAATTCAAAATAATCAAAGCCGAGAAAAATTCCTATTTTGTTGACACCCATATTGTTCATGCCAGGTACTTGGCCAGAGAGGTAGAAGCGAAGGACGAACAAGCTCTACAGTATCCGGCCATCGAAACGGCAGGGGCAGAAGGTGGAGATGGAAGCATTATAGCTCGAGAAAAGGTGGAACAGTCTACAGCCGAAGTAGACGGTGGTTCATCATCGATCAAAGTAGAAAGTTCTGTAAATCTTTAGTTTTAATGGACAAAGTTAGAAGTAATGATGTAACCGAATGCTTAATTAAGAAATTGCTAATCGAAAAAGTTATTTCCGCTTTATCTATTTATAACCATGCTTTACTTGAGGATTTTAGTACAGCCATTAGTAATAACATGATAGAATGTTTAGAAAATAAAGAAGACTGTGAGGCTGATATGTTCGAACAAAGAGTTATAGAACCTGATGAAGATATCCGAAAGGATATCCAAGACCCTTTAGAGGAGGTCAATTTCGGGATCATAGAAAGTCCAAGAATGACTTATATAAGTGCAAAATTAAACCAATTTGAAAAGGAAAAGATAATCGAGATCCTACAACAATTTAAAGATTGTTTTGCATGGGCTCATCATGAAATGCTTGGGATTGACATGAACATAGCCCGACACGAGTTGCCGATTAAACCCGGCTTTAAGCCAGTAATACGGGTGCCTCGACGAATGTCCTCAGAATTAATGGGGGCAATCAAGGATGAAATTGAAAAATTAGTCGAGGCTAAGTTCATAAGACCAGTTCGATATGTCGAATGGCTAGCAAACATTGTCCCAGTAATAAAGAAAAATGGGAAGGTAAGAATATGTATTGACTTTCGAGACTTGAACAAAGCCACATCAAAAGATGAGTATCCTATGCCCATGGCAGACATCTTGATTGATGCAGCCGTGAGGCATAAATTGATATCTTTTATGGATGGTTACTCAGGATATTATCAATTAAAAATATCTGAAGAAGACAGAAACAAAACGGCATTTCGATGCCCAGGCTCCATAGGAACCTTCGAATGGGTAGCCATGCCCTATAGATTAAAAAAGGTTGGACCTTATAGGTAAGTCCCTCGAAATATATATAGATGATATAGTGGTCAAAGCTTAGACCTATCAAGACCACTTGAACTCTTTGACCAAAGCCTTCGAACGAATGAGGCATTTCAAATAAAAAATGAATCCATTAAAATGTGCTTTCGGTGTGGAAGCCGAAATTTTTTTAGGTTTCTTCATTCATAATCGAGGCATCGAGGTGGATTGAAATAAAGCTAGGGCCGTATTGGAGGCCAAACCTCCGAAAAATAAAAAAAGAACTTCAACGTTTTCTAGGGCAAGTTAATTTCTTGCGAAGGTTCACAGCTAATTTAGCTGGGAAAACAGAAGCGTATTCGCCCATCTTACGTTTAAAAAATGAAGACGAGTTTGTTTGGGGAGACAAACAACAAGAGGCTTTCGAGGCCATAAAATGTTATTTGACTCAACGCCCAGTGTTAATTCCTCCTCGAAAAGGGAAAAGTTGAGATTATATATATCCGCTGCTGATCATTCGATTGGATGCCTAATCGTGCAAGAGAATGATAGAGGATATGAACAATCCATTTTCTACCTAAGTAAGCTCTTAAATGATGCTGAAAAAAGATACACCTCAATTGAAAAATGGTGTCTGAGCCTATACTTTACATCAGTTAAGTTAAGGCACTATTTCATTTCCCATTCGATTGAAGTAGTCTCACCAACTGATGTAATTAAATTTATGATCAATCAACCTATAATAAAGGGACGATTAAGTAAATGGAGTCTCAGTCTACTCCAGTTTGATTTATGCTACATGCCTCAAAGGGCCGTAAAAGGTCAAGTAATAGCTGATTTCTTAGCTGATCATCCTCCAATGAAAGATGAATTGCTCAAAATCTTCAACGTTGATTTCGTTGGCAAAGTCCCTTGGGTTTTGTATTTCAATGGATCAAGCACTAGAGATAGTGTTAGGGTAGGGATATACATCATATCCCCATCAAAGTTGATTACTAAAATGTGTGCGAAAATCGAAGGAGATTGCACAAATAATAGAGCAGGGTACGAAGCTCTCATATTAGGTTTAGAAATACTACTCGACATAGGAGCAAGAAACATTGAAGTAAAAAGAGATTCCCAATTAATCATAAATCAGATAAAGGGAATATTTAAATGTATCAGTCCAGTATCAATAGCTTCATATGCTCGAGTGCATCAACTGATGAGTTACTTCGAATCAGTAGAGATTATATATGTGCTAAGAGAAAAGAATCAAATTGTCAATGATTTGGCCCAAATGGCATCAGGTTATAAAATCGATC
The DNA here is from genome assembly GCA_019426215.1 of Buddleja alternifolia. Classification (NCBI taxonomy): domain Eukaryota; kingdom Viridiplantae; phylum Streptophyta; class Magnoliopsida; order Lamiales; family Scrophulariaceae; genus Buddleja; species Buddleja alternifolia. The sequence continues at coordinate 8,440,242 of CM033391.1, read as the reverse complement.
TTAATTTAATCGAATCAACAATTCAATTCGAAACAAGAATTTTGTTACCGTTCGAACAAAGGACGTTATGTATTAATAAGGTCGATATCTTCAAGGAAAAAGAAGATTGGCGTCTCGAGATTATAGTACTTGAAGGATCCAGCCAAGTAGGATTTTCGAATAAGTTAAAACTAATGGCTCACCATTATTTTTATGATGGGCAAGACTTGTATCGAAAAGATCCTCAAGGAATTTTATTAAAGTGCCTCGATTTAGAGGACGCTTTGGTTATAATGGCAGAAACCCACGAGGGGATCTGCAGTGCTCATCAAGCCGACCAAAAGATGAAATGGATGATACATCGATATGGTTTTCACTGGCCAACTGTCCTTAGGGATTGCATAAATTACACAAAAGGTTGCAAACAATGTCAAAAATATGGCATAGTGTTAAGGAAGCCTACAGTTGAGTTGAACTCAATTGTAAAACCGTGGCCATTTCGAGGATGGGCTATAGATAACATAGGTGAGATAAAGCCAGCTTCTTCAAAAAGTCATAGTTATATTTTGGTAGCTACAGACTACTTTACCAAATGGGTTGAGGCTAAGGCCTTCGAGAATATCAATTCGAAGTTGGTGGTTGATTTAATTAAGGAATATATCATAACTCGATTCGGGATACCTGAGTCTATAACTTTTGACCAGGCTAGGGTTTTCAACAGCACAGAGATGTTAGAATTTCTGAGTCAGTTTAAGATAAAGTTGTTGAACTCAACCCCTTATTACGCTCAAGCAAACGGACAGGCCGAATCTTCAAATAAGTTAATTAAAGGATGTATCTCGAAAATGATACAAAACAATCGTAAGATTTGGCACGAATTGCTTATGGATACTTTATGGGCATTAAGGAATATCAAAAAAGACAGCCTAGGGGTTACACCTTTTCAATTAGTGTACGGTCACGAAGCTGTTATACGGCTAGATCCAATCTCCTGGTCCCTGCGGAGATAAATATTAAGTCACAAAGGATTTTGGAGCAATCAAAACTCACACAAGAGGAATATATCGAGAATATGACCATGGAGAAATTGGATCATAAAATGATTCAAATAATAGCATTACAGCAAATCGAACTCCAGAAAAAGAAAGTAGAAAAAAGCTATAATAAAAAAGTCAAGAAAAGATCCTTTGAAGTAGGGGATTTAGTTTGGAAAATGATATTGCCAGAAGGCTCGAAAGATCATTTTTTAGAAAAATGGTCGCCTAAGTGGGAAGGGCCATTTTCAATCTCAAGCAAATTATCGGGAAACTCATTTAGACTTCAGTACTTAAATGGAAAAGAATATGGAAGGAGGTTAAATGCAAGACATTTGAAGAAATATACACCAAGTATATGGCAAGAAAATGCAAATATTATATTCGAGAAAATGCCGGAAACTGGCAGTTTGTTCATAAACAATAAGTAGAGTAGAAAATTACTATTCGAAAGTACTAATCTACATGACTACTCTAGAAAACGTAAAGAGTCTATCAATACATTTAAAGCTAAAATAAATGCATCTTTCTCGAGCAATGTCGGCTTCACCATCGTCTCGAATTCCTGTGTGAGTAGGGCAATTTGATTGTTAACAACGGTCAATTCCTCATCAGTCTTGTGGGCCAGATCTAGAAAGTGGTCCCTCTCGGCTTGGAGACCAGCGATTCTGGCATCTAGTTGTGCAACTTGGGCCAGATAATTTGCTCGAGTATTTTCTAGAGTAGGGACTCGAACTTGAAGTTGACTCAATTGTTGGGATCCCGTATGGTGAATATTTTCCTCGAAAGGGGTAAGACCCTGATTGATCAAACCTTGGATAGCCGTCAAGCGATTCTCGAACATCTGCCTCGTCGCAACAAACATAGGACGACACTGGAAAGCAATCCTTGGTGTTGCACCATCCAGGATCGAACGAGTCCTCCCAAGCAGTTCTTGGTTGGTCGGATCAAGTTTGATGGCATTAAGGGCTTTGTTTAAAGCAACCCTCGAGAAAGACATAAGTTCAACATTCCCTGAGAATGAAACACGAAATAACTTAAGGGACATAAAGGATCATGCAAACGATATACGATAATATGGAAAATATGCTTACCTTCGATTGGGATGACATTGGTAGGTACAGCTGCGTTCGAGGTAGATGGGGCATCCAGGATCTCAAGAGATTGCGTTGTGATTTGATTTTCGAGAATTTCCTCAGGGGTGATTTCAATGCCTAAAAGAACAAAAGGTTAAATCATAATAGTCGTATTAAGCAAGTGTCGACATAGTTAGCCTTACCTTCTAATGGTGGAACTTTGGCAGTGCGTTCGGTAGGCTGTGGGGAACCCAACTCGAGAGCTCCTTCACCAGTGGTTTCCTCTTCCGCCACAAAAGCAGGCTTCTCTACTGAAGTCTCTTCAGAATCTACAAAACAAAGTGTTTGTGAAAATCCAAGCCAAGAAACTGCTGTAGAAGCAGAAGTGAAACCACTACTAAGACACTTACTTGAAGAATGGTCCTCGAGGACTTGAGTATGTTCCCCCTACTGAGATGGGATATCATGAGAAGGCGCCTCGAATGGGGCATCCGCCAGTAAGGGCATGTCCAATTCAGCCTCATCTTCTATCTCGATTACTGGAGCTGTAGTATGTGTGGTTTCTTGCAGAGGAGTCACTCTGGAAGAAGTCTCATTCAGAGGGCCTGCATGCAAATGTCCTATCAATATAAATGAAGAAAGATATGAAAAACTTATAAAAAGGTAAAGAAAAAATGCTAACCAACCTCGAAAGACCCATGTAACCTTCGTCTTTGGAATACAATGGGTGCATCTTCATCTTCATCTTCAACCTCGGCCGCAGTTTGAAGTGGGGAAGAAAGCTCTCGAATGGTGATGCCCCCAGTACGACGTCTTCGAGTAACAGACGAAGATGTAGCAATAACATGGGCCTTAGCCTTTTCTGCCCTTGAGGGGTGGGCAGGTGGAATGGATCTGAGGGGAGGCACTGATAAAGCCTCAGATTCTCGAAGGGCCTGGTAAAGCCTTTCATGTGAGTGGACCAAGGGATTATCTCTTTCTAATCTCCACCCCGATGTGAGTGAAAAAGGGATAACATATGCATCGTCCTGTTCATACATACTGAAATTGAAAGATCAAGATATTTGAAAGTGCAAAACAGAAATGAAAAGAGATGGACCTTTCGTTACCCATACCTCAGAGGACAGCACTCTGGATAAAGCAGTCATTTGGATAGATCCCGAACAGAGTCTTGTGGCATCCATGACCAACTTTCGAATAACTTGCCTCGAGAAATTGCGCTTCCAAACTTGATTCCAGAATTCGGCGAAGTGGGGATCCACTCGAAGGAGCCTACGAAAGGCCGAGATAAGGGAGACGACAATCTGGCTGGAAGGTTTTCCTCGAATGGTTGCCTCGACCGATTCTCTTTTTTTCTTGGGAAAGATGGTTGATCTGCCTGACCATGGGCGATTCAGAGTGCCCAGAAAGGTAGAGCGAACTGTCTTGAACATAACTGCAAAGAATGATAATATGCAAATAAACGAGGATATTCACTCGAATTCATTCAAAGTATAGAACATGAAGAATATTAAAGGAATACTTGAGGGTTGTAAACCTCGACTCCGGGATTGTTATCCGCATACAAGAGATCTCAAGAGGAAATGGTAGATCTCTAATAAGGACGATCATTATCAGTCCGCCTTAGGGAATCAATCTCGAGCAGCCAAGATGGTAGGGCCACATGCGACCAGTGATTCGGAGCCTGATCATATCTGGTTTCGAAGAATGGGCATCAAGTTGAGATATGCAATGGGTTGTACACCGCACTCAGCACTAATAGATAGGATGTTTTCTCGAGGGGAATCAAAAGCTTCACGGTAGCTTCCCCATAGCACGCCCAATTCGAAAGGGGCTGAATAGTATTCGAGGATGGGGTTCCCTCTTCGGATGATGGAGTCCTGACATTTAGCAACTCCGGGTAGTATAAGAATAACCAGCAGGTTAGTAACCATAACGGACATGCAACCTTCTTGACCTTCGAAGGGTCTTTGTAAATGTGAAACATCATCCTGTAGAAGTGGGCCAGGATGAAAGGACCCAATTCGACAGGATCCAAAGTTGTGGCAATGTTAATAGTAAGAGGCAAGAATGTCTTGTTGACTGCACAACCTGCATTCATGAATAGGCGGCAGAAGACATAATTCAAAAATAGTACCTCTTCGAAATCGGTAACCTCGTCATCCGTCTCGATGAAGTGCTTAACTAATCCTAAATAGGAAATATTGGCACCTCCACTTTTACCATGGTATTTAAACCAGGTATTGGTAGCCTTCAAGAGTGCTTGAGCATCACCCTCCGCTTCACCAGTTCGAAGTACAACCCCGTAGAGCGATGCTCCGGTAATAAGAGCCACATCTTCGAGGGTGACCGTTTGAAGTCCTCGAGGCAATATGAAGCAGTTATACGAAGGATGCCACGAGAGAGAAAGGGCATCCGTTATTACTTGTTCAAAGGGGAGGGTTTGGTAACAGGCTATTCGAATCAGCCCCATCACTCGATTATTCTCCCATTTCTCATGAAATCGATTGAGGCGATTGAACTAGGGGAAGGCGTCGGTATTGCCAATCTAACCTATGGTTGGCTTTGTTGGGCTAGTCCAAGCAAACTTACGGGCACCCTTTAGACTAATCGAAGCATTATCGGACTCGAGGTCTGGCCATGTCCAGAGCAAATTAGGTACATGGGAGGCATCATCTTCAAAGGCAGATGACTCGAAGCAAGGACCCAAAGCTATATGGCTAAGGGTTAACCCTGGCGGTCGGAAGCCCATCGAGGGACAATATACGGTATGTTGAGCGAAAGGATTTTGGCATCGGAATAATGGGCTTCAAATGCCCTAATCTCATCATAGAGATCCGATGCTTCCTCACAATCCAAAACAGACGCTTGAGGAATTAAGGAGGTTAGATTGTGCACTAAACGATGTGGAGCAAAAGCCATTTTTGTGAGAAATCAAAGTAGACGAAGAACTGGTGTAAAAGGGGGATGTTTGCTTTTAGGTTTTGCTCAGAAAAGAAGGAGGAAGGAAATTTGAATTCTTGTGTTCTCTAAAAATTGAAGCACAATAATTTATAGGTTTCTTATCGCTTGTCAGTGAAAAGACATGACCATTAATAGAAAGGTCGTGGGGCGAAGGTGAATGCAGAAAGACGAGCATTTGCATGGCTGCCAAATTTATGAATAGTTTGTCACAAAAAGCGTGACTTTTGACGACCTGGAATCCGAATAATCACCTAGTACTAAATCTGTTGCAAAAAGGGTACGACCTTTGATGACATGGAATTCAAACGTGCCTTTTAATACACATAAATCTGAATTAATTCACGTGTATTGGGGGGGCATTAGTTTACACCCAAAATGAAGTGGGCTTTTCCAGATAAGAAAGCCCAAACTATCCTTTATCCGAAAATGGACTTGAAATAAAATATCTTATACAGCCAAGACTAATTCGAAAATGGGCTTAAATCAAACAAGCCCAATTAAAGTCATTGATCAATAAAATATAAAATGGGCTCAATAACCCACCTAATTTGAATTAGTTTATTCTAAAAGGAATTAGGTGATAGAGCCCAAATCTGAAGACGAATCCAAAAAATTAGGAAGTTATCCAGTTTAAAGACGCGCCAATAAAGGAAATTTAAAAGTACGGTTGGGAAGCAGTTCTCGGTCATGATGAACGTGGGTACATGATAAAAGCAAGGCCAGGAGAAGAAAGGAGAACAACAAAAAAAATCATCAACTCTGTTTTTATCTCTAGGAGTAGGCGTAATTAGGAGTAGTCAGTAGCGTAGATTAGCAGTAGTAGCGTAGTTCAGTAGAATCAATGATAAGAGGTGTTTTTACGTGTTTTTAAGACCGTAATTCTTATGATTTGGATTCACTTATTGCTTAAATCATGTCACATTTGCATTTAATAGGTGTGTTAAGTGAATACAGGTAATAAATGAGAATACATGAAGAAAAGGGAAGAAAAACGATGTACAAAACAAGTTCAAGCATGTTTTTCAACACCTAGGCGGTTTATGCATCTCCTACCACATTCGAGCGATAATTCCGTACATTTTGAGACCGACTTAGACAAAGTTTCCTTCTACAAAGTTTTAGATGTATGTCTTAGATTCAAATGGGAACTTAAAACATCCAAATCGGAGGTCTATAGAGATAATTGTGAAGGAAATACGATTGCTGCGCCGAACAGAGAAGTACATGTGCGAAGATATGCCCCAACGCCCTCCTAGTCATGCCTAGGCATGGATAGTCCGAATGTTACTCCTTTTCAGCCTAAATTCCAGCATTATATGATGGGTAAGAATCACTTTTGGCCATAATTCAGCACATGTGTTGAGGGGTTGTCATAAGTGTGTTTCTTGGTAGATTTACTTTATGGGCGCCAAATCAGAAACAACCTCCATGTTGAAACGTAATTTAGGTATACTTAGAGACCTAATTGGACAAAATGTCCTTCTGGAAAGTTGTAGATCTATGTTTTATCTGAACATGGGGACTTGAATCATCTAATTTGGAGATCTGTGGAGAAGTTTATGAGTAAAATACTAAGACTGCGCTGGAAAGCAAGAAAATGGCAGCATGCATGTGTTTTGTTGAAGTTTTCACATGGTTATGCTTGGTGGGATTCTTAAGGGCCAAAAGTTTAGCATTTTTTAGCTGGTTGAAATCTTAAAAGCCAAACTTTAAGCATCACCTTATGTGGAATTCTCATTGGGGAACTTTAATGGGAATTCTTAATGCATACTTTTGTGGAATTTTGGCTATAAAAGGAGGGGGAACCCATACTCTTCATCATTGACTATCAATTTCAGATTCTTGGAGAAGAGTGGGAGGAAGTGACCGATCCATAGAGAAGAAAAGAGGGTAGAGAGAAGGATTCTTGATTCATCATCATCATTGGAGAAGGAAGATTCAATTGAAGTTCCATCATTATTCACTTTTGAGGGAGTTTTTATAGCTTTTCATTTCAATTATGTCTATGAACATGTGTATTAATTCATTTATGTTTTTCATATTATCCACTATGAACTAAATTCATAAGACTAGGGCCATGTAAGGCCAAATTGTGATATATGCTTATAATAGATGATTGTTGAGGTTGTTCTTATATTGTTATGTGATGTGAATTTGTGTTTTTGCCTATCTTGCATATACTTGATAACTATATGTTAGAATCTTATGCCTAGGTTAATATTTCGGGAGAAAATTGACTTAGGGTGCAAGAAATTCACATCATGACCCGTAACTAATGAGGAATTGCCCTAGACATAGGTAAAGATTCCCGGGTGAAGTTGTTCGATTCAAATCGAGTGAACTCTAGTACGTTAATGCATGTTTAGTGGTTAGATTTCTGGATAGGAATATTTGGGAAATCACGATCTAAGCATAGGAGTTTATACGCGAGACATCGGTTATTCTCTACCCTCGGAGTTCTCACCATAACAATATAAGCGTAATCCTTCAACTAGAATCTTTATAAGTATAATTGATCAATTTGAACCTAGCATGTGCCTTAGTCTCCCTTTATACTTTGTGTAAAATCAATTGTGTAATCTTGTTCTTATTGTATGCAATTTTACCTATAATTTACTTTAATTATATTTGTTCTTTTTTTTGTTAAAATCATAAACCAAAATTCAAGTTTCCATGGTTCGACAACCCGGACTTTTAGTCCACTTATTACTACACACGACTAGTGCACTTGCTACAATAGCACGTTAGCTTTTAGCGTGTCAAGTTTTTGGCGCCGTTGCCGGGGACTTGTTCATTTTAGTTTTTGATTTTTCATTTAAATTTTCATAATTCTTAGTTTTTCGTTTATTTGTAACCTTTCTTTTATTTTATTATTCTAATTTTTTTTCTTGTGTTTATTTGTTAGGTGTAATTTGTGGTGCATGACCCGCTCTTCTAACGAGCCCCTATACAATTTTGAGCTGGAGATAGAGCGTGTTCTTCGATCTAGTAGACAAGCTCGAGAAATGGCCGACAATCTAAATCCAAATGGAAATTTTCCCGACATAAATCTTCCGGAAAACAGGGAATGGCTGCAAAATCTTTTCCAAGTTATGCAACCGGCACCTCCTCAAAGCCTTCCATCGGTCCGGGAAAGTCTACCTCCAAGGGTCCACACCATACCGAGGCCCGTAGTCTTTCCAAATTTCTTTGCACCAAATTATCACATTCCGTCACACATTTTTAGCATGGTGCAAAGCGAACCCTTCTATGGAGAGCCCCATGAATCACCTCATGAGCATTTGGAGACTTTAGACGATACTCTCATGACTACCCAATTTCATCCACGGGATCTCGATGCAATTCGTCTAAGAGTCTTCCACTTCTCATCAAAGGAAAGGGCGACCATGTGGTACAAATCTCTACCACCCCAATCCATCACAACATGGGGACAATTGGTCGATGCCTTTTTGAGCAAATTCTTTCCACCCTCCAAAATCAATGAGCTAAGGAGCAACATTAAGGAGTTTAAGCAGGGGAATCATGAGTCCTTAGCCGAGGCATGGGTTAGATATAAAAACATGCTCCGAAAATGTCCGGATCACAACCTAAGATTGAGCGAGCAAGTATTACGATTCCATGATGGAGTCCGTTCGCGCATCCGAAATAGGCTCAATGTCGGCGCCGGTGGTGATCTCCTTGGGCTCGATTGCCAAAGTGTGTGGGACAAGATTGAGCAATTAGCCCGGGAAGATGAACTCTATCCCGATGATGAAGAAATCACACCCACTAAAAAGATTGCTTGTGTTCAAGAGTTGGGCGAAGAAGTTGCTTTGGAAACAATGGTTGGCAATGTAAACTATGTTGGAAATGCCAATCGACCTCAATTGAACTTCCATGTGCCCGAAAATTTTCCAAGGAGGCCCAATCCGGCACAAAATGCCCATCCCGGCATCTAACAAGCACCAAGGCCCCCATTCAACAATAACCAAGCTCAAAGGCAAGGTAATCCTCATATACAAAGGCAAATAAGACCTCTTACAACCGAAGAGCGTCTCGATGAACAAATAAAGAAATCGGATTCAGCAATCAACGAACTCCGTACTATGATGAAGGATATAATGATGGACATGAAGGATTTAAAGACACAAATGGGTCAAATGGCAAAGGCGATCAGCGAGAGAGCCCCGGGAACTTTACCAAGTGACACAGAAAAAAACCCGAAGGAGCAATGCCACGCCATCACCTTAAGAAGTGGCAAACAGGTAGTCAATGATGTTGTTCGCATTTCCGCGCCCGAGCGCCCCGATGAGAACGCCCAGGCGTCGGAATCAACCCACAGTGAACGAATGCTTCGCAATTGTGCGCCCGAGCGTCCTGATGATCACGCTCAGGCGCCCGAGACCCAGCGCCCTGGCGCCGATTGTCGCGCCCAGGCGCCACCTCCTGAACCCTCCACAGCGGGCTCTTCAACTCCAACGCATCCTCCCATCGAGGTCCGTCTGCCATTTCCTAATGCACATAGAAAGAAAAAAAAGGAGATGGATCCAAGTTTCCTTCGAATCTTAGCAATTCTTCGTGAGGTTAGAATTAATATTCCTTTTATAGACGCAATTTTACAAATGCCAAATTACGTGAAATTTTTCAAGGATATTTTATCCAATAAACAAAAGTGGGAGGAAAACGAAACGGTGTGCCTAACCGAGGAATGCTCCGCCGTATTGCTTAATAAATTACCAATGAAACTTGAAGACCCTGGGAGTCTTACTATTCCTTGCACGATTGGGCCATTATCCTTCGAAAAAGTTTTGTGCGACTCGGGAGCTAGCATCAACCTCCTCCCGTACTCTCTTTTCAAAAAGTTGGGCCTTGGTAACCCAAAGCCGACTTCAATGAGCTTCCAACTTGCCGATAGATCAATCAAGAGACCACGGGGAATAATCGAAGATGTAATCGTTGAAGTCGACAAATTCTACTTCCCGGTTGACTTTGTGGTTCTTGATATGGAGGAAGATGTTGAGGTAGCCTTGATCCTAGGAAGACCATTCCTAGCCACTGGTAAGGCGGTAATCGATATTGCCAATGGTAAGCTAACCTTAAATGTGGGAGATGAAAAGGTCACCTTTGATGTTTTTAAAGTGCTTAAACATCCATGTGATCCTGACTTATGTTTACGCATCGATGTATTTGATATGTTGATTGATGAGACTTTTCAGGCACAAATGGTAGACGACCCATTGGAGACATGTCTTTCCAAATCTATGGATGTCGATTCAGCGACTGAAGAACAATTGGAAACCATGTTTAGCGTAGAGAAACCACCTCTTTACCACGTCATTGGAGCTAAAAAATTAGAAAGATCACTCTTGGCTCCTCCTCGCCCTTCTATCGAAGAGGCCCCTATCCTTGAGCTTAAACCATTACCATTACATTTGAAATATGTATTTTTAAATGATAATGAGACTCTACCTTTAATTGTCTCATCTTCTTTGACAGGAGAACAGGAGGAGCGACTCATGAGAGTATTGAAGGCCAACAAAAAGGCCTTCGGGTGGAAAATTGCGGATATAAAAGGCATAAGTCCAGCGGTGTGCATGCACAAAATACTCATGGAGGAGTCCGCAAAACCTACACGCCAACCACAAAGACGGTCAAATCCACAAATACAAGAGGTGGTAGAGAAAGAGGTTATAAAACTACTCGATGCAGGTATAATCTATCCTATCTCTGATAGTGCATGGGTAAGCCCGACTCAAGTAGTACCCAAGAAGGGCGGAATAACTGTGATAGAAAATACGAACAATGAATTAATCCCTACTCGAATGCTTACCGGGTGGCGTGTGTGTATAGATTATCGCAAGTTAAATGATGCCACTCGTAAGGACCATTTCCCCCTCCCATTCATTGACCAAATGCTTGAAAGGTTAGCCGGACATGATTTTTATTGTTTTCTAGATGGGTATTCCGGCTATAACCAAATTGCCATAGCCCCCGAGGACCAAGAGAAAACAACTTTCACTTGTCCCTATGGCACGTTTGCTTATAGGCGGATGCCGTTTGGATTATGCAATGCCCCGGCCACATTTCAACGATGTATGATGGCGATCTTTCATGACATGGTTGAAGAATTCCTTGAGATTTTTATGGATGATTTTTCTGTTTTTGGAACCTCATTTAACATATGTCTTGATCATTTGGACCGTGTTCTAAAACGCTGTGAGGAAACAAATCTTGTTTTGAATTGGGAAAAATGTCATTTTATGGTCCGGGAAGGGATTGTGCTAGGTCACAAAATCTCCCAAAAAGGGATTGAAGTGGACCAAGCCAAGATTGAGGTAATAGAAAAGCTTCCTCCACCTACATCGATGAAAGCCGTGAGGAGCTTTCTTGGTCATGCCGGCTTCTATAGGCGATTTATCAAAAAAATTTCCAAAATTGCAAAGCCGTTATCTAACTTGCTTGTCAAAGATGCACCATTCAATTTTGATTCCCTTTGTTTACAGGCCTTCATGACTCTTAAGGAGCTATTGATATCCGCTCCCATCATGGCACCTCCCGATTGGAGTTTGCCTTTCGAATTGATGTGTGATGCTAGTGACACCGCGGTGGGTGCGGTCCTTGGCCAAAGGAAGGATAAGGTATTTCAAACCATCTACTATGCTAGTAAGACTTTAAATGATGCACAAATGAATTACGCAACCACGGAAAAAGAATTACTAGCCATAGTATTTGCATTTGACAAGTTCCATGCTTATCTCATTTTGAATAAAGTAATTGTGTACACTGATCACTCCGCATTAAAATACTTGCTTGTCAAAAAGGATGCCAAACCTAGACTCATTAGGTGGATTTTACTTCTTCAAGAATTTGACATAGAAATTAAGGATAAGAAAGGAGTAGAAAATGTTGTTGCAGACCACTTGTCTAGGATAGAGATTCCTAAGCCTGAGTGCGTGTTTGATAAACCTATTTGTGAGGAGTTTCCCGATGAGCAATTGTATGCTATACTTCATAATGATGCTCCTTGGTATGCCAATTATGCAAATTATCTTGTCACGGGAGTTCTTCCTCCGGATATCACTTATCATCAAAAGAAGAAATTCTTATTTGATGTGAAGCGATATTTGTGGGACGAACCATATCTATTTAAGATTTGTGCAGATGGCCTCATTCGACGATGTATCCCCGAGGAGGAAATAGCATCAATTCTCGCCCATTGTCATGATATGTCGGTAGGTGGTCACTTTGGACCCTCTAAAACAGTGGCTAAAGTGCTTCAATCAGGTTTCTTTTGGCCTACTCTTTCTAAAGATGCATTCTTGTATGTTCAATCTTGTGATAGGTGTCAACGAACAGGTAACATCTCTAAAAGACACGAAATGCCATTGAATAACATGCTTGAATGTGAACTATTTGATGTATGGGGTATTGATTTTATGGGACCCTTCCCTAGTTCTTGTTCCAATAAGTATATTCTTGTTGCGGTCGACTATGTCTCTAAATGGGTCGAAGCTGAGGCTTTACCAACTAATGATGCTCGGGTGGTTACTCGATTTTTAAAAAAAAGGATTTTCACTCGTTTTGGAACTCCTAGAGCAATCGTTAGTGACGGGGGCACCCATTTTTGTAACAAACAATTCGAGCACTTACTGAACAAGTACGGGGTACGGCATAAAATCTCAACCCCATATCATCCTCAAACGAGTGGTCAAGTGGAGGTGTCGAATCGGGAGATTAAACGCATTCTTGAAAAAACGGTTAACGCATCTAGAAAAGATTGGTCCCTTAAACTAGATGACGCCTTGTGGGCATATAGAACCGTGTTTAAAACTCCGATTGGCATGTCCCCATATCGCCTTGTCTTTGGAAAAGCATGTCACTTACCGGTTGAGCTCGAACATCGCGCTTTTTGGGCTATTAAATTTCTAAATTTTGATTCTCAACTCGTAGGTACCAAGCGATTACTCCAATTACACGAACTTGAGGAATGGCGCCATCAAGCGTATGAGAACGTCAAGCTTTACAAGGAGCGAACGAAAACATGGCATGATAAGCATATTATTCCCCGGGAATTTCATGAAGGAGACAAGGTTTTACTATACAATTCTCGCCTTCGACTTTTTCCCGGGAAGCTCAAGTCAAAATGGTCGGGACCATTTGTTGTATCTCGTGTGTATGCTTCTGGTGCCATTGAACTTATAACGGATAATGGACGAACCTTCATGACAAACGCCCAAAGGTTAAAGCATTACATTGGGATTGACGAGTCGAGGGATAAAGTGACCATTCCCCTCCAGGATCTTTAGCGATTCTTTAGCTCAAGTCGAGCTACTGACTCTAAACTAGCGCTTCTTGGGAGGCAACCCAAGTTTGTAAGTTGGTTTTTCTTTTTGTTTTTGTTTTTGTTTTGTTTAGTTTGTTTCTTTTTATTGTGTTCAAGCATGCACTTTTGGCATGTATGTTTTTCTTATGCTTGATGGTTTAAAAAGTTGAAGTGTTAGATATGATGCACATTTGGACCCCACCTTTAGAGATTCTTATTTTACTCGATAAGAGGAGAAACTTTGTAAGGATGCATTGGAAGCTTAAGGATGTTTTTCAATATCCTTGGTTGTAAGTGTTCTTTTACCTTTGTGTATGCATGTTGTAACAACATTGGGGACAATGTTGGATTTAAGTTTGGGGGTAGAAGAGTATCTATTTTGAATATTGAAAATGCAATCCTAATTTTTAACTTGAATTTGGGGAAAGTTTGTTTGATATCATGTTTATATGCTTCTTTGTTGAGAAAATCAAGCAAGAAAAAAATTTTAGTCCTTCCAATTGATGCATTGAAATTGATTGACTTGGAAAAATGGCATGAATTCTTGAAATAATCTGAATTTAATGGAATATATATATCTTTGAAATTGCTCGTGGAGACCTTAGACTAGAATTGATTCTTTAGATGATTCACAATGCACTTAAATCAAAGGTAGAGGAGTTGAGAGGATAACCATCTTAAGACACTTAAGGAATTATTTCCAGAAATATTAACTTAGATTTCTCATAAGCTTATAAGTTGAGTAGTAATTTTATATGCGAACAATGAATTGAAAAGGTTGAATTTTGGTATGACCAAAAGTGGTCAGGCTAATACGTACCGGAGGTGAAAAGTTTCATGCCTATATACTGTACTATTATGCTAATTTGAGCTATGCTCAAGCCAAAAGAAGTGAGTTGTTTAAAAGATCTAGTTTTATTTCGTGGCCTTTGATACTCGAGTGATTAAATCCTTAGGAGTGTCTCTACACTTAATGCTCCAAAACTATCTAGTTTGGGAGTCATTGGTCTAAAACTTGTTACATGGGTGTCATAGAAAGCCTAATGGAATAAAACATTGCACATGATCTAGCCTTAATGAAGTTTAATGGAAATTCCATATGAATTGAATGTTGAATTTTTGAGATAATGAAATTTAAATGGCTATGAGATTTTCTATAATTCTTGTGCCTTGTGTTTGATCAAAAGTTGATAGATATGGGATTAACATCCAAAATTTGGTAAGGATGCCTCTCGACTATAATACCCTAGATTTATTTTTCACTATACCCTAGGGAGTCGTTTCAAGTATTGGTGTCACATGAGCAAAAGTAGTTGATATGTATATATATATTTGTGAACTTTAAAAGGTTGATTTTATGCCATTCATTCTTGTTGATCATATTGAGATGTGTTGATTCGGTTGGGATTGAAAATTTGCTAGATTTTGTGGGTATATCTTATGCAAACCCTCACGAGACTATAACTCCTCCTTTGAGGTAACTCAAAGGTTTAAAGGCTTGTTGCACCCGCTAAGTGCAATCGTTTACTCCACGAAAGTGAGTTAGTTAGTTGTTTTCTTTTCTCCCATTGAATGATGTTGGTCTTGCCTTATAGCTCTTATTGCTCGAGGTCGAGCAATTGATAAGTTTGGGGGTGTTGATAAGAGGTGTTTTTACGTGTTTTTAAGACCGTAATTCTTATGATTTGGATTCACTTATTGCTTAAATCATGTCACATTTGCATTTAATAGGTGTGTTAAGTTAATACAGGTAATAAATGAGAATACATGAAGAAAAGGGAAGAAAAACGATGTATAAAACAAGTTCAAGCATGTTTTTCAACACCTAGGCGGTTTATGCATCTCCTACCACATTCGAGCGATAATTCCGTACATTTGGAGACCGACTTAGACAAAGTTTCCTTCTACAAAGTTTTATATGTATGTCTTAGCTTCAAATGGGAACTTGAAACATCCAAATCGGAGGTCTATAGAGATAATTGTGAAGGAAATACGATTACTGCGCCGAACAGAGAAGTACATGTGCGAAGATACGCCCCAACGCCCTCCTAGTCATGCCTAGGCATGGATAGTCCGAATGTTACTCCTTTTCAGCCTAAATTCCAGCATTATATGATGGGTAAGAATCACTTTTGGCCATAATTCAGCACATGTGTTGAGGGGTTGTCATAAGTGTGTTTCTTGGTAGATTTACTTTATGGGCGCCAAATCAGAAACAACCTCCATGTTGAAACGTAATTTAGGTATACTTAGAGACCGAATTGGACAAAATGTCCTTCTGGAAAGTTGTAGATCTATGTTTTATCTGAACATGGGGACTTGAATCATCCAATTTGGAGATCTGTGGAGAAGTTTATGAGTAAAATACTAAGACTGCGCTGGAAAGCAAGAAAATGGCAGCATGCATGTGTTTTGTTGAAGTTTTCACATGGTTATGCTTGGTAGAATTCTTAAGGGCCGAAAGTTTAGCATTTTTTAGCTGGTTGGAATCTTAAAAGCCAAACTTTAAGCATCACCTTAGGTGGAATTCTCATTGGGGAACTTTAATGGGAATTCTTAATGCATACTTTAGTGGAATTTTGGCTATAAAAGGAGGGGGAACCCATACTCTTCATCATTGACTATCAATTTCAGATTCTTGGAGAAGAGGGGGAGGAAGTGACCGTTCCATAGAGAAGAAAAGAGGGGAGAGAGAAGGATTCTTGATTCATCATCATCATTGGAGAAGGAAGATTCAATTGAAGTTCCATCATTATTCACTTTTGAGGGAGTTTTTATAGCTTTTCATTTCAATTATGTCTATGAACATGTGTATTAATTCATTTATGTTTTTCATATTATCCATTATGAACTAAATTCATAAGACTAGGGCCATGTAAGGCCAAATTGTGATATATGCTTATAATAGATGATTGTTGAGGTTGTTCTTATATTGTTATGTGATGTGAATTTGTGTTTTTGCCTATCTTGCATATACTTGATCACTATATGTTAGAATCTTATGCCTAGGTTAATATTTCGGGAGAAAATTGACTTAGGGTGCAAGAAATTCACATCATGACCCGTAACTAATGAGGAATTGCCCTAGACATAGGTAAAGATTCCCGGGTGAAGTTGTTCGATTCAAATCGAGTGAACTCTAGTACGTTAATGCATGTTTAGTGGTTAGATTTCTGGATAGGAATATTTGGGAAATCACGATCTAAGCATAGGAGTTTATAGGCGAGACATCGGTTATTCTCTACCCTCGGAGTTCTCACCATAACAATATAAGTGTAATCCTTCAACTAGAATCTTTATAAGTATAATTGATCAATTTGAACCTAGCATGTGCCTTAGTCTCCCTTTATACTTTGTGTAAAATCAATTGTGTAATCTTGTTCTTATTGTATGCAATTTTACCTATAATTTACTTTAATTATATTTGTTTTTTTTTTTTGTTAAAATCATAAACCAAAATTCAAGTCTCCGTGGTTCGACAACCCGGACTTTTAGTCCACTTATTACTACACACGACTAGTGCACTTGCTACAATAGCACGTTAGCTTTTAGCGTGTCAATCAATATTTGGTGACTCTGTTCAAGTTTATCAAGTTGCTCGAGAAAGCTGCTTGTGTTCAGTTGAAGATCAATATGGAGGTATAATGTTTATCTTTTGATCAGATTTAAATATTTGATAGATAAATCCTATATCTGGACTTGTATCTTCGACTCCCTTTTTGCTTATTTCCTTTTTGTTGAATAATTGCGGTCCGAACAACTAATTTAAACAACACGTCAAAGTGTTAAAGTCTGAACCACCGTCTAGCGAATCGAACTCGAAAGCGGGGGTTGTTAGATAATTCTAAGTGGAGAATTATCACTGGGCTCGAATCAATCATATTGATTCCTCCCTATTCAATTTGTTTTTATCCAGAAACACCTCCTCTCGGAAAACTTCCATTCCTTGAGGAGCTTTTCATTTGGGGAGTACGAACACTGGATCATGTTGGCCATGAGTTCTTGGGGATGAATGATATAACATCAATAGTACCGTTAACAATATTCCCCGAATTGAAGATATTAGAGTTTTTTGATTGCGAGAGGTGGAAAGAGTGGGAAGATATAAGTGAGGAGGAAGAAGAAAATAATATGATCTCCATAATGCCACGCCTCCAAGAGTTGATGATTCATACCTGTTCAGAATTGAAGGCACTACCCCATCGCCTCCTGCGTAAGGCCCCATCTCGTGAGGTTTTGAAGATTTCTAACTGTCCATATCTACAACATCGTAACAATTAGGAGACGGGAGAAGATCGGGGTTATAGTGTCACACATCTCAAAAGTTGAAGTTTTTTGGCTATGTTTGTTTATGTTTTTTAGATAGAATTTGGAAATTTTCTCGGGAAATGTGTAATACAGAGATTTGTGTGAAAATGATGTGATGTGTGTGTTATGTTTGTTTATGTTTTATAAAAATGGTTGAAATTTGTAAAATATGTCAAATCATTAGTGATAGGTTGATGTATGATGTGTTGAATGATTGATTTTTAGTTATTTATATAATGATTATGTGAATAAAGAAATAATAAAATATAAATTAAAAGTTATAAAATATGAAAAACAAAGAGAGATAATGATTGGAGTAATAATTTTGATTGACGACGATATAAAATGATAAATATAATGAGTGATTGGTAATTATATATAAGAGATTGAAAAAGTCAAATTAAAAAAAGTGATCTTGTTTATCATGATTCATCTTATCAAAGAATACTGCTTGTTGTGTGTGAGTTTCTTTTCTTATTGTTCGCTAGTTGTGTATTGTGTTTCTTTCATTAATTTCCCCATGTAACAATAAAACAAATTCCGTTTTGTACTTTAATTTCTACATTAGGTAGTAATAACAGTTGAAGAAATATGTCTCTTTAATTTTATTCTTAAGAAAATATCAACCATATAAATGTATGTAATTGATTATTAGTACTTCTGCTGAGGAAATCTTAGCAGTGTGTAAATTAAGTTTCTTCTTCATCTGTAAGCAAGATTTCATATCTGGTACAACTATGGTCTTAAATTTCGGTCGAAACACATTTCTGGGGGTCCCAGAACGAAATTGAACCTTCGATCCAATTTTATAGAATATCTTCCGAAATTTCAACCGAAACCTGAAATTTTCCAATTTTTTATCGAAATCCGAAATTTCCCAAAATTTAAAAAATTTTGTCAAACATCCATCGAAATTTCAGCCGAAACACGATATTTCCCAGAACGTTCACCGAAACCTAAACCAAAATTTCGGCCGAATTTTTTTATTTTTAAATATTATATAATTAGCAAATTGCATTTATACTTGGTAAGCACCACACCTACCACTTATCCCCCAACCACAAGAAGTAGAAAAAGCAAAAAATTGAAAATGAATATGATTGAAGCAATTGTACTACTCCTTGGGGTTCTTCAAGATTCAACACTAAAAGGATATCATTATTGATTCATTATATGTAGTACTACCAACATTCCATATCATGAGCGCAATATTGTCAACACGTAAATAATAATTTTCACTTGCAATATGAAAGTAGAGGTAGGACAGATACTAGTAAAAACGATTTCAATCCTCCTAGAAACTCTATATGGTATTGAGTAGTAAATTTTACTTAAATCTTGGTACATTTTATTCTAATGAAGTTCTAATAAGATTTAGTTATTATCTTACTAATAAATTATATTTATTTCATATTTTTCGAAATAGTTTTTAGTGATATTATTTAGCAAATTCATTATCCATATATTATATATAAAATATTATTAATGTAAAAGATGCATAAGTATGATAATTAAAGTTACCCAAAATTTTATTGTAAGTTTTCAAATATTTTTATAAATTTCCATGATTTCTTTAAAATCGAAACCGAAATTCTGAATATCCCCGAAATTTCTATAAATTTACTACACCGATATCTACCCCGAAACCGAAATTTAAGACCTTGGATACAACTCACTTAGTAATTGATCAAGAGATGGTATCTAAAGGTTACCTTCGCAGGAGAGATGACACCGGTGCTGTGTGCAAAGATTTTCGTCCGACTGTGTCATTTCTTCTGCGTAGGAAACATTAGTGGCGCTTAAATTAAGTTTCTTCTCTATGTGGAAGCAATGCTTTATATTGTTAAGATTATGCTCTCAGATGTCATATAAGATAGAATAAACATCTATAATGGGGAGGAAGTGAAGAGGCAACCTAAGACCAGACATAAGATGCGCGATGTGATAACATCTATAATGGGGAAGAGGTCGATAAAGCCTATCATTTTCACTAGGAATGATAATTTTATAATCCTCGGGGATATGATACCTAATTCTAATATCCGCTATTGATGCCTCATTTAAAGACGAACTAATCCTAGTCCATTTAGCTACGTTTCTCCTATGAACAAACAATTTTGCATTTAAACCTACACTACCCTCACTATCTACTTCGTCGTCCTCTTCTACACCTCGTTCTCCAACGGGGTTAACATAATTATTATAATCATCATTGTTATTACGATCTACAACAGTATCATCACCATCACCGTCGTTGTCATTATTATCACTTTGAGTTTTGGAAGAAGAATCCGAACTATTATCTGACGACGACGAGCTAAGATTTAAAAATTTTGTATGCTCGTCGTTAGACCTAAACTCTTCGATCTCTTGAAATAGATCCATGACGTCAGATGTCGAGTTAGCGTCGGAAGCTTCATTATTAACAAATAAAAAATCCCTATTACTAATAAGCTCCATAAGTTAAAAAATAATAAATTAATTAATAAGGAAGACAAAAGAAAGAATACCTAAAGCAGACTGACGAGGTGGGAGTCGAATGCCTCAGACACAAGTTTATTCTTTCTTTAACCAAGATGATAGACAAAGGACGAAAAGTAAAATGGCAGTAAAAACTCATCTATTTATAGGGAAACATACTACTGAATCGACGCGTTAATTGAAATACACGTGGCGTTATCGGACGGTTGAGGTGAAGTAGCGATTTAATCCTAGGGTCAGTGATGAAAAGGTGCCATCATTGCTTGCATTGGAAAGGCGCAACTTTACTCACTGACATGTCGAACTACGCTGCCATAAATTTACTTTTCCATTAATTACACGTCTTACAAGACAACGGTCTGAATGCCGAAGAATGGTTTGTGTGTGACTGTACTTCGTAGCTCAATAACGACCTCGACTGTTACCTCGTTCTCTACTGAACTATGAAGTGGAGGACTAGATGATATGCCCAAATTTGGGCATATAAGTTTAATATATGTTTAAGAGGCCCAAAGAAAAATAAATACAGGCCCAAATCTAAAATAAGGTCCAAGTTCGAGGTGCGGCCCACTAAAGAGGGAAGACCCGCTTCCGATTCCCGGGTCACCCACGTCCCAAACCATGACCGGACCTGTGGAGATCGTTCGATCTTTCCACGTGTCTCAATCTGAACAACTGCACATGTCATCTATGTAGCCGTACACGTTGTCACCTATAAATACACCCACGAGTGCTCAAGTTATGCACGCAATCACTATTCATTAAATTCACTATTGGATTCAATGTAGCTCCGAGCGGCGAGCTTTAATCTAGATTCTGAGTAGATCCACTTATAAATTATGAAGTTTATATTAGGATCATTTACTTAATTTGAACTATGTTAGACTTGATCTCATTTAGAGATACGTAGATAGCTCTTCGTAGAGTTCAGTCTATAATCCAATAATTTTCTAATCGAGTCCTACCTGAACCTCGAATGATTCGTGTTATAGCTCTAACGAAATACGACCTAAATCATAATGCATTAAATCGTCACTGACATTTGGCAGTAAATTTTTATGTAAGTGCTCATATCCATAATATAGTTGCATAAGCATTTCTAATGGATATTTTGCGAATTATGATAAGAGGAAAGTTCTTACTATGATTGGACGCATCAGCTAATTATTGTCGGCTACAAGTTCGCTACAGAAAAAGCGCACATTTCATTTCGTTGGATAAAAGAGGGCTCTATATATTTTCTTTTCTTCTTTCTTTGTTTTTATTGTTATTGTAATTGGAGGTCACTCTCTGTCTTTGGGTCCTCTCGATAATGCACCTGGTGAATATTTTTTTTTCTAAAATCTTTCTTTTACTTCTTTTTCCATTTCTTTTATCTTTTTTTTTTCTTTGTTCAAGTTTTATGTTTGAAAATTCAAGAAAACTTTTTCGTCTTCCTCATTTTTATTTGTATTAATATTGCGATTGGGTTTAAGCAAATTCATATTAGTAATTTAAAGCGTACATAGGTCAAAAATTATCCAAAATCAAATGATTTATATCTTCAGATCGAGCGATTCAATTAGATTGAGTTGGATTATATTTTACTTATACTCGTTAACAACTTAAATTATTTGATGTTTAACCAAAAAGAAATATTAATAATAAAGTGTAAAATTACCTAATATTATTTACAATATCAAATAAATTGAGTTGTGAGTGAATAATATTAATCTGTTTAATATTTCGCTATCATTATCTTGTTTTATTTTAATTATTAAATAATTTGAGTTGTGAGCGCTTCTAATTAAAATATAATTCAGTTCAACCTACACGAACCGCTTGATTTGAAGATATAATTATTTGGTATCGGATTAATTTAGACTACTAATTGTACATGTCGAGTCGGTTGAATTTATAATATTAAACTATCTGAATCCAATCGCATAAGAACACCAACTATTATAAACATAGATGAGCAAGACACAATTTCTTAAACTTTTAAAACAAAAAAATACAAAAGAGAAAAGAGAAAAACTCAAAAAAATAAAAAAGAATTATAGAGGTGACACATGTCACCTCTACAGCAGGTGCAGCATCGAGATGATCCCGTCTTTGATCGGCTCATTTCATGCTACCCAAGTGGGTATGTACCCTAGTGCATTTCAAACTGTTGGATCATCCATGATAATATCATCATTTCACTTTATGATATCATCACATGCACATTCAATGGTTGATAAATACACTTGGGTACCACCCACTTTAGTGACATGAAATAAACCGTCTTTGATCCTTGCTTTTGGGGTTCTACACTTGGAGATAATAATGGGGTGGGTCTCGGGTGGATTTGGCAAGACTTGAGACTCGCCCCTACTAGGTTTTGTAGGCCCCATAACCCCCTTGTAATTGGACCCACCTTGGGTCCGGTCCCAACTAAGTTGGGTCTTTTTTGTTTTTTTTTCTATAAATGACGAAGTTGGGGCTTACCATAATACAATGGAGGTGGGTGATTGTTGTAAATGGACAAAATTGTCCTTATTAATATCATACTTTTCCAATAATACCTTTCATTTATCTACTTCAGATTTAACTGATTTGAACCCTTTTTCCAGATCCAAACGTTTTTCCTCATTCTGCCATCGTATGCATCTACCTAGGGTTCGAACTGCATTGAACCATTGAGCCATATAATTTTGTCTGTTTCGCATCGATTTTCTTCGGTTGTACATAATTTACCCGTGGACTTTATAATCGTCGCGCTAATTTGACGATTCTCTCTGACGGCGGTTTGTTAAATTAATTATATTCGCTTAGAATTTACACATGAAGTTGAATCTTTATGTTGAATGAGTTTGAAACGAAATGGGTCCATATATGTAGGTTTAGTTACTGTTGGTTACTAGAATCCATATATTTGATGTCTTCATTAGTATGATCATTTTTTATTGGACAAAATGCACTTCACCCCCTAAAAGTTACTATGTCCCCTAGAAAATTAAAATGTGTAACACTTTGCCCCAAAATCAATGTTCAAATGATATTTTTGGCGGATATTCTATTGAATGCCAGTCTTTATG
Organism: Buddleja alternifolia; assembly: GCA_019426215.1. Classification (NCBI taxonomy): domain Eukaryota; kingdom Viridiplantae; phylum Streptophyta; class Magnoliopsida; order Lamiales; family Scrophulariaceae; genus Buddleja; species Buddleja alternifolia. Next base: position 8,417,039 of record CM033391.1, on the reverse strand, counting down.
AAATTGTAAGATTATAAATGTCATTTATTATCTCCTACGCAAATCAACTATAATTTATAATGTTAATTGGCACCAAATGTGTTTATGTGAAAACCAAAATTCTAAAACCCGCTTATGCGTTCTTGAAAAACATGAATTCCAAAGTAATAATTGATATTTTATGGGTAAAAAATTCCTGAAAAAAATATTTTGATGTGAGGATAAAAAATAACTTCCATATCCATACAAATAGACAAAAACTGACATGTTTGTTAAGATTCTAGTAAAATTTTCGCTTGAATTGATTCTGGGCAAAGTACAACACAATTAAATTTTTTCTGTAATCTTTCCTTCAATAAGAAGATGCCTGATTGTCTTTGAAGCTCTTTTTTGACTTTGCTTTTTGAGAAGCCGGATACCGTTCACTGCCTTCAGCTATACCGGGATCCCCCGCATCGGCTTATTTTTTTTAGGAGGCATAATATCTTTGTTTTAATTTTGAGGGGATTTAGCGCTAAAAGGTTAATTTTAAAGGGGGTGAAGTCACTTTGCCCATTTTTATTTTATATATGACCATATTAATCTGACTTTATTTGGAGTCTTGTTATTAATCTAATGTGATTATATTAATGTGACATAAAATTTGTATATAGACCAGGCTGATGTTTAATTTGCATGATGCAGTGAACAATATCAACAGGACCTTCTTCTACTGGTGACCAAAGTTATTGGCATTACTGTGAAGAAATTCCAGTAACTAAATATTCATGTGAGTATGAATTGCCATTACTGACTAATTGGGAACTTGATGATCCAGGTCGAAGGTTTCATAAATGTCGATGGCGGTAAAATATCTAATTCTAGTCACTTTGTATTGCTTTGATATGTTTATTGTGACATAGTTGTTTGATGCGTATGTTTATTTATATCTCAGTGTAGAGGGTGTAACTTAGTGCGATGGTATGATCCTTCAATGTGTCGTAGAGCAAGAATAATTGTGTCCTACAGCAAGAATAATTATTCTTGGATTGTTGAGAAAGAGTAACCGTGTTAATGAAGAGATTATGACTATGCTTGGTTATGTTTTGGGATGGTATTTTGATGAGATTATTAGGTGAGAATTTTTTTTGAAAACGTGCGTGTTTGATGAAATTGTATTTGGTTTTATTTTGACAGGTGGTTTTTTGATGGAATTTTGATGAGATAGTGTTTAGTTTTGTTTCCAAAGGGAACAAAATTTAATGTAGCTGTCAAATCATGTAATTTTTTTTATTATATGTAATTAAAAGTTATAATATATATTTGTCAAATTTTTGTAATATAAAAAATATAAAAGAAAATTTATTGTGTGCAGAAAATGTGGAAGAACTGGTCATTATGCAAGAAATTGTTGGACCAAAAAGAAGATTAATAATCTACAAATAGATGATGATATAAAAGAGAAAATATCAAAAATATTATTGAATTCAAAAAATTCGGATAATTCAGAAACAGAATCATATTCTGAGCATAGTAGTACTTCTGAAAAAATAAAAAATTTAGATAATGAATCCATCATATCTGAATCGGAATCCACATCGGAGTCCGAATGTGAACCTTGTCAACAGAAGATAAATTATAAACTTTTATCTCAATTTCAAGATATGGAAGAGGAATATTATAAACTTTTATCTCAATTTCAAGATATGGAAATAAATGTCTTAGATAGTCATAATATTTTTGAGTTATTAAAACATATTAAAGATTTTGATTTAAGATCAAAAATAATTGATCAAATAGACAATACTCCCAGTACTTCTAGTGATACTAGACGTATTAGAGAAGAAGCTATAACTTCTCCTGAACCATATTCTATGTCTGAAGTTTATAAAATTCTTAAAAAAAGACAAGTTGTTACAACTCCTACATCCTTAAATGATATTCTAATAGAAATGAATCATTTAAGAAAGGAAATTGATTCCTTAAAACAAGAAAATAAAATTCTTGATAATAGAATTGCCAAGTTAGAACTTAATTCTGAAACAAATTCTCTTCATCAAGAGGAACATATAGTTAATATGAATAATTTTCAATTTTCAAATGATAATTTTCTAAATACTCTTGAGCAAATAATCTCTCAAAAATGGACTATAAAAATTACTCTTTTAATAGATAATTATTTCTCAAAAGAATTTATTGCTTTAATTGATAGTGGGGCAGATTTAAATGTTATTCAGGAAGGACTAATTCCTACTAGATATTTTCAAAAGACAACTCATTCTTTATCCCACGCTGGAGGACAAAAACTAGATATCAGTTTTAAGCTTCCAAAAGCTTTTGTCTGTATTGATAAAAACTGTATTCCTACAAGTTTTTTGCTTGTTAAAAATATTTCAAATCAAGTAATACTTGGTTCACCTTTTATCACAAAAATCGATCCTTTTATAACTGTAAATAAAGAAGGAATTATAGGTACTTATAATAATAAGCTTATACATTTGAAATTTATAACAAAACCTTTTACAAAAGTTTTACATGGAATGTATGAACATATCAAAGCTAAAGAAAATCAATTAAATTTTCTTAAAAAGGAAGTTAATATTTTAACTATTGAAGAAAAACTTCAAAATCCTAAATTACAGGATAAAATCAAATTTCTTCATAATAAATTTTGCTTAGAAATTTGTAATGATCATCCTAATGCTTTTTGGGATAGAAAGAAACATATTGTTGATCTTCCCTATGAAAATGATTTTGATGAAAAAAATATTCCTACTAAAGCTAGACCTTGTCAAATGAATTCTGAATATTTAGAATTATGTAAACAAGAAATTGAATCTTTGCTTAGTAAAAAATTAATATGTCCGTCTCAATCTCCATGGTCATGCACTGCATTTTATGTTAATAAACATAGTGAACAGGAAAGAGGAGTCCCTAGACTAGTAATAAATTATAAACCCCTTAATAAAGTCCTAAAATGGATAAGACACCCCATTCCTAATAAAAAAGATTTGTTGGATAGATTATATAATGCCATAATATTTTCTAAATTTGATTTAAAATCAGGATATTGGCAAATTCAGATTAATAAATCTGATAGATATAAAACTGCTTTTAATGTTCCTATAGGACATTATGAATGGAATGTTATGCCTTTTGGATTAAAGAATGCTCCGTCAGAATTTCAGAAAATAATGAATGATATTTTTACTCCTTATAGTGAGTTTATTATCGTATATATTGATGATATTCTTGTATTCTCAAAAGATATAGAATCTCATTTTAAACATTTAGATATGTTTAGGAAAATTATTATTCAAAATGGATTGGTAATATCTAAACCAAAAATGTCTTTATTTCAAACAAATGTTAGATTTCTTGGTCATAATATTGAGAAAGGTAATATTATACCTATAAATAGAAGTATTGATTTTTCTTCTAAATTTCCTGACGAAATTACAGATAAAACTCAGTTACAAAGATTTTTAGGAAGCCTGAATTATATTTCAGCCTATTATAAAAATCTTGCTGAAGATACAGCTATTTTATATGATAGATTAAAAAAAAAACCAAAACCTTGGTCAGAACAACATACTAATGTTGTAAGGAAAATAAAAGAAAAGGTTAAAACTTTACCTTGTTTAATGTTAGCTAACCCAAATTGGGAAAAAATTGTAGAAACTGATGCTTCTGAAATTGGTTATGGTGGTATTTTAAAACAAATTAATCCCATAACAAAACAAGAAAATCTTATTAGATTTCATTCTGGAAAATGGAATAATAGTCAAAAGAATTATGCTACAATAGCCAAAGAAATTCTTGCCATAGTAAAATGTATATTAAAATTCCAAGATGATTTATATAATCAACATTTTGTAATAAAAACAGACTGTAAAGCCGCTAAATTTATGTTTCAAAAAGATTTTAAACATGACGTTTCTAAACAAATGTTTGCTAGATGGCAGACACATCTTGCTCCTTTTGATTTTGAAATAATCTACAAAAAAGGAGAAGATAATAATCTTCCAGATTTTCTGACTAGAGAATATTTATCATGAATTTTGCAGTTTTGACATACCCATAACCCTCCTCTAATAGAGGAAAAATGCCAAATCTTTATCTTCATAATTTACATTGTTTTGTATATTATATCCAACCAGTTCATCAACAGTATTTAGGAAGAATTGGAGTTCCTAACCCAATCCATGATCCTTATTATATTACAGATTTCCATAATTCTAATGGTATTGAAAGACTTCAAAGGCGAAGATATTATCTGATGAAAAGTATTAAGTATTGGGAAGCTATAAGAAATCATCCTGAATTCTCTATGCAAAATATAACGTATCAACATAGTGTCCAAACCCATCTAGAACAATGTTTAGGATGGGAATTAAGATTTGAAAATAAATATTTAAATAGACTTGCTGCTTAAAACAGATCTTTAATATGACATAAATGCACTCTCATGGAAGAGGACTCTCCTCTTATAGAGGCAGAGGTGGTCGTGGAAGAGGTCAGGATAATATTCCGACTCAACATGGAAGAAGAATGCTAATAGCATCTGATTTATCATCAGAACAAGATCCTTTATATAAGGAATTTCTTGAATTCAAGAAACAAAAAGAGGGTCATACCCATGCTTCTCCCTCATACTCAAACATTGTGGGAAATGAAGATGAAGCAGCAGATGTCCATAATATGGGCTATATACAAAATGATCAAAAAAGAGTCATACTCTTTATTACTGAAAATGATTAAAAAAGGGATAATAAGCCCTGGGAATTGGTAGACAGATATCTGAACACTAATAGTGATACTTTTGGAAGTTATAAATTCCTCCAATATTATGAAAATATTCTCCAAAATGGAGGGTTTTGTGAAATAAACCATTATGGTTCAAAAGAAGTTTATAACTTCTCAAAATTAATAATTAAAAAAAATAATATCCATTGAAGAGTGGGGAATATCTCCATTCAAGGAAAAACAATTTTACACACATACTTCAGCCAGGGACCCCTATGGAGGCAATAAAAATTGCCTATCCATTCGATCAATGGGGCATTGATATCCTAGGTTGGTAAAACCTCATCGACACACATGTTACACACATATTATAAAACGAGATAAAGTGTATGATTGACTGATTAAATGGTATGCAGGACCTTTTCCCCCAGCTCAAAATCAAAAGAAATTTGTTATTGTGGCAATTGAGCATTTCACGAAGTGGATAGAGGCAGAAGCGGTAGCTCGCATCACAGAGAAAGTCGCCATTGACTTCGTCTGGAAAAATATAATATGCAGGTTAATTAACCCACATACTATCGAATAAACCCCTAACGACAATGTAATTCTCATCTGGAAAAATATAATATGCAGGTTTGGTATACCCCGAATACTAATATCTGATAACGGAACGCAATTCAATGGAAAAGCTATCACTGATTGGTGCGCCGAATTGAAGATCCAGCAAAACTTCACCTCGGTCGGTCATCCCCAAGCTAATGGTTTGATAGAAGTGGCGAATCGTATACTCTTGCAACATCTAAAAACCAGACTCGATGGTGAGCGAAAGGGATGGGTAGAGGAATTAAATGGTGTGTTGTGGGCCTATCGCACAACGCCTCGTTCATCAACTGGAGAGACTCCATTTTGCCTGGTTTATGGCTCTAAAGCAGTTATTACAGCGGAAATCGGAATGATGACTCATCGAGTGAGAGCCTACGAGCCCGAAGAGAACAGGTCTACAAGGGAGTTTGAGTTGGATGTCGTTGATGGAGTACGAGACAAGGCGTATGCGAACATATTGAGGCAAAAAAGCACAATGGCAAGGGCATATAACAAAAAAGTCAGGGACCTTATTTTGAAAAGGGTGGAAGTGTCGAGACATGTAAAAAAATTAGAAGCAAACTGGGAAGGACCGTTTAAGGTCGTCAAGATTACAAAGGCAAAGACCTATCGATTACAAGATCTCATGGGTAAAGACCTACCACGCCTTTGGAATGTAAATAACTTGAGAAAATTCTATGCTTAGTGGTGCAAATTAACCTCGGTTGTTGTTTGGATATGCGATTATAATGCAATTATCATAAATCCACATTCGATAAACGAACAAGATGCCTTTGACAAACGAAATCCGATAATAAAACAAAAACTAATATTAATATCAGAATGTAACTTGTGCAACATAAATATAGCCTAATCCTTGATTATTTGAGCCTCGTCAACGGTGGCGGCTGCTTCCCCACCTTTCCCTTGTCCGCCCCCTCGATCAATTGTTGCCTCTAGTTCTCGTTCGAACTGGACGCTAGCTCCAGACGCCCCGATTACCAGGGCATCAAACTCTGGGAAGTAGGTATATGTAGTGCTCTCGGCAGGGGTGGCAGAAGGCCATCTGATGGGGGCTCTCAGATACGCCTCGGCGAACTCACCTTCCTGGAAAGTGGACGGGAGATTCCCAGTCTCTTTCAAGTAGTCGAGGGCCTTATAGAAACCCTCCTGCACATCGTTTAGGGCTTGATCGAGCAAACGATCATCAACAACGGTCGATCGTAGCATGTCGCGAGCCCCACCAAGACGAGCCTCGTCAAGCTGGCGCCGGAACGAGGATGACTCCTGGAATTCTCTACGACCGGCGGCTTTGCCCAAATTGAATTGTCGCCGCCCTTTAACCTCGGTACCCTCTTGCAGCACATTCAGTTGTTGACGAAGCACAGCATTAGCTTGCTCCAGATCAGCCATTTTGAGCTTGTCGGCATCGTAGGACCGGCAAAGCATATCGAGTTCCGTCTATGAAAGACGAGAATAAGATTCGTCTTATACAAAATGCAGTAAAATAAAACATTAAGTTCCAAGTCGAGATTACTTGTAGAGAAGAGGCTTTTTCCTTATCCTCTTGGGCAGCAAGCAACTCGGCTTGGACTTGTCCCTTATAATCTGTGAGCTCCTGTTCTTTTCTCCTCAAGACTTCCTTGAAGCTCGAGTTAGTAAGGGACAGCTGATGTATTAAGAGCTTCGTCTGAAATGGTAAAAGATCAAACGAGGTTATAGAAGAGGATAGGGCTTAGAATGGACAGATACTAAGACAAAACTAATGTACCTTTTCGAGATACTGAGCCGCTTGTTTCTCGACAACGGGATGAAGCTCGTCGAGGATCAGAGCCTTAACCTTGGGCAGCAGAGTGTGATGGTATAACTCAATCGCAGTATTTCCGCTGCGATCCCTAATTATGCAGCTATCCGGGTAGATGTGCCAATCTTGGATGAGGGGTTGTTGATCGGGATGAGGAGGCGCACGTTCAGTCACCTCGCACTCGAGGTAGTCATTAAGAAGTAATGAATCGCCCTCGTTGAGCAGTTCAAAATCACGAGCACTAGGCTCGTCTGGAGTGCTAGACGGAGGGGCTGTAGTTGCGGCTTCGCCGTGAGCGGGTTGAGAAGTTACCTCCCGATGAGGTCATTTTTTGGGGCGACCATATGGAGCGCCCGTTAGCTCCCCGATTGCCTCGGGGCAGCACCGACGGACGAGAGAACCCTCCTCGGTCTCAAGGGCTGTTGCAATGCTGCTGCTTCGAGGAGAACGAGGGGCGGTTGGAGTCGTGCGTGGTGGCTGTGCACGAGTAGATCCTTGGCCTTGAGGCTCACCGATCCTCAGGGCGGGTTGCCCCTGCGTTCGTCCACGGCCACGACCCCGGCCAGTACCTCGACCTGTTGCTGCTGCTGCCCGCTGAGCCCCCTCGGCCGCAATAACGGCCCTCTTATCCAACCGAGCCTGTCTTTCTTCCATTGCTGCGGAGGATAAAAATAAGTGTTAAGAGATGCAATAGATAGAATATGTTACGAGGTGTTGTAATGGATAGAACACGAGTATAAAATTTACCAAGATTTTCGACGGGAGGCACGTTGGCGCTACTTAGCCCACACGTGACAAGCACTGATTCACTCATCACGACCTCCGGATTGAACAGCCGTTTGAGAATGCGTTTCAATGTTCGTCGAGGTATAGTGGGTCGACCCACGTTACTCAAGTCAACGAGGTCCATACCCCACGGACGAGGAACATTCCATGGTTTGCCTAACGGGGGAGCGATGAAGAAAAACCTTTTCTTCCAGTCTCCGAAAGAAGATTGAGTTCGAGACTGTAGGCGACAATGTCGCTGGGGGGCGAGGAAGAAAAAGCCTTCCTCCTTAGGTTAGGTGCTTCGATGCACGGATAAAAAACCATTAAAGTTTTTGATGTTTGGATGAACCCCGTACATCCTCATCACAACTATGAAGAAAATTATATGTCTATAGGAATTTGGAAGTAGTTGAGTGGGGCTCAAACGAAGAAATAGAAGAATGTTTACTATGGCAGCATGCAAAGGAAATCTAAGACCTGATGCAAGATGGGCTACATGTATGGTGCGAAACCCTGGGGGTGGACGATGATTCTATCACACTCGTTGGGGACTATTGTACGATACTCTGGAGGGATGTGATATCTAGTCCTAATATCCGCATATTCGATGCGGTCAAGATTGAGGAGTAACCTAGCCAAGGAATTTGCCTCTGAGCCCTATCCATATCAGGAAATAGCTGGGAATTAACATCCTCGTCTCCCTCGAGATTTGGATATGGAAGGGGAACGTCAGGGGACTCGGGCTCAAGGGCTATGGGTGGGTCGTTCACAGCGGGTTCGAGGGATATCTCGGGACTACTAAAACTACTATCGACCCGCTATGATCAGACGAGGAGGTCTCATTCTCCTCGTCGGAGACTCGGGGCGAGGCACCCACACCGGAGGTACTCATTAGTGATAAAAGAAAATAAATATATATGCAAAGTATGGGATTAATAAAAGGAAAAGAGATGAAGCTTATACCTAGCGGCTTGAAAAAATTCGGATTTTGAACGGAAGAGGATCTCCGAGTAGCAAGGACGCCGGAAGGTGCGGTGCGACGTTTTACTGCTGTCAATTCAAGCTGATGAAGAGTAAAAATTCAAATGAAAGGGTGAGTCCTCCATATATATAGTGGGGGGTAAATTGAAATCAATGGTCCGGATCGTTTAACCAAAAGTTGTATCCAACGGTGTAAATACGTGACGTTCCAAATTCCAATTGCGTCTCTCGGAACTCAAGAGGACAGAGTGACTGATAGAGCGCGATTCTCGGGATACGGCGTGTCAGAGTTAATGGAAAAAATTGCTGGAAAGTAATGATTGCAGTGGATAAATTGTAATTAAATATACAAAACAAGGGAATAAATGCCCAATTAAGATAACAGTTGCATTACGAATAGTATTTCGTCAGTCAAGGGTAAAAAACTTGAAGTAAATTTCCCCATCACTCACGAAGTGGGGACTTAATGATGTACCTAGAATTATATTATATTCAATATCGTCGCCTCGTATACCCAAAAATACATTGGGTCGTATGACTAAGAGATAGCTTCGTATACAAGGATGCAAGATGGGTTTCACACCTGATCCCTATAACTATAATATTTGCATTACACTCTAAGATCCGCGTGTTCTTACAACTCGGGTAGGGTCGGTTCATGGACCGACCCGGTAGGCGTCGAATCTATGCCATCCATCTGACACACGTGTAGGGAATCCGCAGGGAAGATGTCTTGTCAATCATTCACTCTACAGTACTGAATGGAAGTTCTATAAATACAACCATTTATGAAGATTGTTGGGACCGAGAATCTGAGCTATAAATACTACGAATCACTACTTGTGGAGCTTAGATAATCGGAGACTCGAGAGTACGAACCTCTTGTACAAATACGAGCGATCATAATACTACGAATCATATCTATTCTAACCTCCTTATTCGAACTACGTGTAGACTTGATCTCGAACGGGTACGTAGGCAACTCAACATCGTGTGAGTGCAGTCTTTAATATTAATAACATGTCATTTCTACGTATTGTTGATCCTCTTGACTGGAATAGTAGGGGGTAAAATCCGTGCTAGATCAATATTGTTATTATTCTTGTTTATTTTAGCCAGGTCTCTTATTTCCTTATTTTTGTATTGTAAGATATTATATATATTGGCATTCTATGATACAATACACAAGGGGAACTATATTTCAACATGGTATCAGAGCCTTGTTCTCCAAAAACCCTAGAAATTTTTTTTTCACAGCAACCTCCCACCCGCTGCTGCTGCCAGTAGCCTCCTCCGCCGCCCTTACTGCGGCCGTGCCACGCCACTGTCGCGCTCCTCTGCTGGCCGTCCCTCCTCACCCTTCTCAAGTCGTCATTCTTCCCCTCGACGCCAGTTTCTTCACCATACAGCCTCCTCGCCGTTGGTTTTTCTTTTTTCCTCGGTTTAGGTAATTCTCTTCTCGGTTTTTCATCTTTATTTCTGCGTTTTCAGTTTGTATTGCGACTCTCCCATATCAAACCCCAAAGAGTCCCTCGTTAACCCTACCGAAACAGCCTCTAACCCCACCGATTTTCCTCGCCCTCTCCCTCTTCATCCGGCGTTGCATGCCGGTAACGTTTTTCAATCTTTTGGTTTCAAATTGTCGGATCAAGACTCCAACTATAAACTATGGAGGGGTATGTTTTTGGACTAGTTTTTATGTTATTGATCACCTTGCTGGTACATCGAAACCTAAAGATGCTAATGATCATGATTGGTTTGCCCTCGATTCTACGATCAAACGCTGGTTTTACTCAACTGTCGAAATCAAACTCTTGAAAAATTTAAACCTTGAATCAGCCACTGCTTGTGAAGTTTGGTTTACCATTGAGGACAATTTTCATAATAATAAGTCGCCTCGTTCCATGCAAATAAATGAACGGTATCGAAATTTTCAAAAAGGTCCTCTTACTATCTCCCAATATTGCCAAGAAATGAAATCCATAACTGATTCTTTAGTTGATTTAGATGTCCTTGTGTCGGACACGGATTTCATTCTTCAACTCCTACAAGGATTACCCGAGTCCTACCTTCCCCTCGTCACTATCATCACCACCATCAAACCGTTGCCCTCTTTTAATGATGTTCGAAACCTTCTCCTCTTGAAACACGTGAAAACTGATTTTATCAACCCCTCCCCAATACCACTCCAAACACGGCCCTCTATACTCAATCTGCCCCGAGTCGCAATACAAATCGAAACAATCGAAACAAAGGTAAAAAATCATGGAAGGAATTCGGGCCGTGGAGGAAGTCAAACTTACGGTCCATCCTCGAGGTTTCTATCCAACCCCCCTCTGCCTCCTAAATCTTATCCCACCTCTGGGATCACTCTACAGTATGTCCAGCACACCGCATCTGGGCCTCGTCTTCTTGGACCTTTCCAGCCGCCTACTAGGTCCCCGACCGCTTCATTTACAGCTCAACAACATCCACAGACTTCCCCATGGATTGCACCACTGTCTCCCTCTACTCAGCCCGGGTTACTGCCTAGTCTTGGCCCTGCTCTCTATGGCCACGCACCCTCGGCCATCTTTTCACCTCAGTCTGCATCGTCTCCTTCTCCATCACCTCAACCGACCACAGATTTGTCATCGCTCTTTCAAACTATGACACTTCAGCAGCCTGACGATGATTGGTACATGGACACCGGGGCGACATCCCACATGTCCCCTAACCCAGGTAACCTTTATAATGTTGTACCTTGTGCTTTATCTAAATCTATCGTTGTTGGTAATGGTGATGCTATTCTGGTGCATTCTCTTGGTTCTTACTCTTTCCCTTCCCCCTCTCGTCCTTTACATCTTCAAAATATTCTTGTTTCGTCTGGTCTTGTAAAAAACCTTATTTCTGTATGTCAGCTCACACGTGATAATCACTGTTCAATTGAGTTTGACCCGTCTGGTTTTTCTGTGAAGGATCTTCGGTCTGGCGATTTAATTTTTCGGAGTGATAGCGCGGGCGATTTGTATCCAGTCCGTCCCACCTCTGTTCCCGCCTCTTCATGTCAAGCTCTTCTTCATGTCTCCCCCGACGTCTGGCATCGTCGTCTTGGTCACCCGGGCAGCTCTATTTTTAGATTTCTTTGTTCTAGAAAGTTTATTTCTTGTAATGTCTCTAGTTCGAGTACACTTTGCCATGCATGTCAACTTGGGAAGCACAAGCGTTTATCTTTTTCTGTTTCAAACTCTACTAGTAGTTGTTTATTTGATATTGTTCATTCAGATTTGTGGACCTCTCCCGTTTCCAATTTTAATGGTTTTCGTTATTACATAATTTTTCTAGATGATTATTCTCATTTTCTTTGGGTTTTTCCATTACGCCGAAAATCCAATGTGTTTGCAATCTTTCAACATTTTTCGTTTTATGTTAAAACCCAATTTAATTCCAATATTCGCAATTTTCAATGTGACCATGGTGGCGAATTTGATAACCAAAATTTTCATGATTTTTTTACTAAACATGGAATAAATTTTCGTTTTTCTTGTCCGCACACTTCTCAACAAAATGGTAAAGAGGAAAGAACAATCCAATCTGTGAACAATATCATTCGAACACTACTGTTTCAGGCTCAGCTCCCCCCTTCCTTTTGGGTCGAGGCTCTCAATATGGCAACTCACCTACTCAATCTCCTCCCGACTACCACTTTATCTCTTCGCACTCGGTTTGAGGTTCTTTACAATACTTCTCCTTCTTATGATCACTTACGAGTCTTTGGCTGCTTATGCTACCCTAACATTTTCTCTACTGCCCCCCACAAGCTCGCCCCTCATTCCACTCCTTGCTTGTTTCTCGGCTATCCTCCTCATCATAAGGGTTATCATTGTCTCGATCTCACCACTAACAAAATCATCATTTCCCGCCACGTACGGTTCGACGAAAATATTTTCCCTTTTCTTTCCTACAATCCTCCCACTGTCTCTTCTCTCTTTGATTCTACTTCATGCAATAATGGCCTTGTTTCATTCTCGACTTCTGCCTTCCATTTCCTAAAGGTATTAAACACATCCGACTTATTTTTTAGAAAATAGACTCATACCTTTCAAGTGGAATCATCAATGAAGATAACATAATATCTTGACCCTCCAAGTGACTGTATGGGAGCTGGTCCCCATACATCAATATGCACAAGCTCCAACTTCTCTGCCTTCGGTTCTCTACCCGTCTTGGAAAAACTCACCTTTTTCTGCTTCCCAAGCACACAGTCTTCGCAAAGACCCAATTCAACCGTCTTCGAGATTGGTAGCTTCCCCTTGGATGCCATGATTCTCATTCCCTTCTCACTCATCTGCCCTAGTCATCTATGTCATAAGTGAACATCATCTATGGCCTCGACTGTAGCAAACGAGTCCTTTTAAATTTCTGTGGTATACAGAGTCCCTGACTTCTTACCACGAGCCACCACCAGATTCCCTTTGGTGATTTTCCATACACCACCACCAAACACCGTGGTATAACCATCACTATCAATTTGACCCATTGAGATCAAATTCTTCCTCAACTCGGAACATGTCTCACATTATGCAGTTTCAACTGCATTCCCTGTGCTGTCGTCACTGTGACCTCACCCTTACCAACTATTTCCAAGGGTCTGTCATCTGCAAGAAAAACCTTTACAAATTTTCCAGAAACATAATTTGTTAGATAATTCTTACATGAAGTAGCATGAAACGACGCACCTGCATCCAGAACCCATTGGTCGACTGGACTGTCAACACAGCAAACCAAAGCATCTCCGACATCATCTACTGCTGTGTTTCCTTCTTGATGTTCCCGATTTTGATTCTTACTCGCCTTTTCAGGACAATCCCTCTTGTAATGACCTTTCTTCCCGCAGCCCCAGCAATCAGCCTCCTTGCGCGGTTTTGACTTCCCTCGCCCTTTTGATTTAGATCGACCTCTTACTTTCTGACCACCCCGTTGAACACCTCTTCCTCTGCTTTCCGCACTCAATGCAGCAGACGTAAGTTCTCCTGATTTCCTCCGGCGAATATCCTCGCTCAAAATCAGATCCCAAACCTCCTGAAGTCTCAACTTCCTTTGGCCAGACAAACTACTTACAGCAGTTACCGTCGCGCTCCAACTATCCGGCAATGAAGACAACAAAATTAAGGCCCTTACCTCGTCCTCGAAATTAATATCAACCGAGCTCAACTGAGTGATGATCACGTTGAACTCGTTGATATGGTTGGTCACCGATCCTCCCTCCGTCATCCTCAAATTGAATAAACGTCTCATCAGGTAGACTTTATTCGATTCGGATGGCTTCTCATACATATTGGATAACGCCTTCATCAAACCCACTGTTGTAGTTTGATCTAGGATGTTAAACATCACGTTTCTTGATAACGTAAATCGAATAACACCTAGGGTTTGCCTATCCAATAATGCCCAATCCTCGTCTGACATCTTTTCAGGCTTCTTCCCCGACAACGGTTGATGGAGCTTTTTTCTAGTACAGATAATCCTCCATCTGTGTTCTCCAAAATCCAAAGTCTTTTCCATCAAATTGTCAATCTTCACTTTTCCTTCTTCAGACGCCATTGATTCACACAGATCGCTATAACCCGTGCTCTTGATACCAATTGTTAGGAGTCAATGCGCATAAAAGAACTTAAAAGTAAAAATCAAAGCAAGAAACAAGACAACGATTTACGTGGTTCGGCAATTTACCTACATCTACGGACCTATGCTAGAGAGATTTTATTGATGTATGAGAGTGATCCCCATTACAAAGACGAATAACCATCTACTTATATAGTAAAACCTTGGAGACTAAGTAAAACAAGCCCTAATACACTTAGAAAACCCAAAAACTTGCCAAAATAGCCCAAAAACGCGTGAACTCAAACTGCTGTCCGCGACCATGGCGCCACGACGCCAAATGTGGTGCCACAGCGCCACATTGACAAAAACTTTGGTTGAACTTGGCGCCACAGGGCCAAATGTGGGACTACAACGCTACATTGACAGAATGTTTTTTCTTCATCTTTTTAGTTTTTTCCTTTTGCACTTTAATTGTCTCCACTTAACCCATCACTCATTACTTTCGTACTTTTATGATTTTATCGTTAGCTTTTCCCTTCATTAATATAAATATATCACATAACTTGGAAAAATTGTGTACCATCAAAAAACAGGTGAAAAAAACCTTACTATAATTAATACGTGCATCTGTAGCACTTAAACTACACATTACACTATTATAATAAAATAATGAGCTTTGTATTTTAAAAGGAAGAATTGTTATTTAATGGTAATTAGAATCTCTGTTATCTCTAAAATTTATCCATGGTTGGAGTGGCTCCACAGTGTCTATTAATTCAACAGAACTATCGTCTTCGTCCTCCAATTTCATTTCATCCAACCAGCTCTCTAACAGAGCCACAGACATTTCAAGTTGGATAAAATTATGTAATAGAGCACATGTCATGATAATTTTGTTTTGGGTTTGAATGGAATAGAATGTTTGACTTCGAAGAATGGTCCATCTTTGTTTCAACAGTCCAAATATATGTTTAATGACATTACGAGCATTTCAATGGTACATGTTGAAGAATTCATGGGAATTTTGAGGAGACATGGATCCGTCACCCCAATCTTTGAGATGATACCTATGTCCCTTGTATAGAGTAAGAAATCCATCCCCATTTGCATAATCATTGTCACATAAAGAATAATTGCCTGAAAGACAAATAAAAATGTATCGTTTAACTAGTTTAAACACCAACTGGTTAAATAAACTATTTGCATAACCGTTGTCCTACAGTCTGCAACTGATCCTTCTGATCTAGTTAAGATGTGAATGAAATTTTGATTTATATCACAAGCAGCAAGTACATTAACAACTACAACACCCTTCCTTGTATATATGCCCTTTTCAGATTCATAAACCTTCACTTTTATGTATGTGTCCATCTCAGTGGCGGATCCAGAAATTGATGTCAGTGGGGACACTCACCTAGACCTTCCATTTTTTGCCAAATAGACTAAGGATTTAAGGGGGGTGCGGGGGGCTTGCCCCCAGCGGTACGGTACGGTATATTTATGGGAGAAAATATAATAAAAAATTAGGTTCAATTACAACTTTTGACATAATTTATACTCTTATACCTCTTTTGTTATAGCCAGGATTTTGGGTTTTGGGGGACAAACTCAAACTAAAGGGAGAAAACGTGATATTTTTCGACCTTAGGTGGGCAAAATTCAAATATAAAAATTGAGGGGGGCACAAATGTAATTTACAATTAAAAATTAAAAAATATCTATATATTAACAAAAAAAAGATTAAGTTAGTGCCCCCCCCCCCCCGACCCCCCGATCTAAGCTTAGATCCGCCCTGTTCCATCTAGTGCACCTAGACAACCCTAAGATGTAAAAATATCATCAATAAAAGATTAACAACTAACGAGACTGTATTGTGGAAAGTTGGAGACATCAAATTGTATGACTATAAACTAATATATAAATTTGTACATTAACCCATGACCATCTTGGATTAGAATAGTTCCCCCCTATTGGTTTTGGGGTGATAAGGGGCAGGTTATGGAGCCGCAATATAGCTTTCAACACTTCGCGAAAAATATTTGCCAATTTTTTCAGCAGAACGTTTGAAATCAATGCGAACAACCCTCACTTTCTTATGATGGGCCAAAATAAAAGAAACAATGCAACTTTTTCCTTCACTGTAACATATCTAGAGTCTACAAGCCCTCCCACATTTTTCAATAAATAACATGACAAATGGACCACAAGGCATTCTGACGTTATCTAGGCAATCTATATCATTAAGCTCAACTAGACTCTCTAAATGTTCTGTTTGCTTGGATTGGGAATCCTATGAGCCATAACATACCTAATAACATTTACAGTTTTCTTACGACGTTTGCCACGTCCGTTCACAATGTGCCTCGCAATCAAGATCAACAAGAACATATTTTGATGCATGATTTCGTGGATAATAATGACTATCTCTTTGTTTTTCTTCATACAATCAGATATTGCAACTGAACATGTAAAAATTGAATAAATATTAAAGGGTATACAATCCAGACATAAACTTCAAACAAGTTCAAATAATCTCAACTATTAATTCAGTGCTTCATGTAATATTGTAATATACAGACAATGAAGGTTGTTAGAAGCGTACCTGAGCACTAAAACCAACCTGTAAAAATTAAAAATTGAAAACTGTTAGATGGTTCAAATGTAAGATACTGCTGTAAACGAGTAATGTTTATTATAAATCAGACAGGAAAAATGACAATAGATACCACGTACCAAACAAAACACAATATATCAAAGGGATAATGGCAGACACCCCCCTCAGTTATGGGGTGATGTGCACTTTGCCCCCTAACTTATTGAAATGTGCACTTTGCCCCCTCACTTATCATAAAATGTGCACTTCACCCCCTCGGGCAGCTCAGGCAGGGGCAAAGTGCTACAAAACACATAAGTGAGGGGGGCAAAATGCTACAAAAACACATAAGTCAGAGGCAAAGTGCTACAAAGACACATAAGTCAGGGGCAAAAGTGCAATTTTTATGATAAGTGTGGTGCCCGAATTGCCCGAGGGGGTGAAGTGCACATTTTATGATAAGTGAGGGGGCAAAGTGCACATTTCAATAAGTTAGGGGGCAAAGTGCACATCACCACATAACTGAGGGGGGTGTCTGCTATTATCCCTATATCAAAATATTAGCTCAACATTTGAATAGCTCAAATGGAGTTAGCTCAAAATAAAAAACGAGGCCTTGGAGTTAGATTTGATGTCATGCTATTTCTCCCTTTCTCATTTTTTAAATATTTTTTTCATCAAATTACATTTATTTGGCACTGTTTCGTTTAAAAACAAACTAGACTAGTGTGGATCCAATTGCACATTTCGAGCCCCGCGATAATCTATATCTTGAGATTATCTTTCAACCCCTGCGTTCGACACGCTATTTCGGTGGTTCAAGTCTTAAATTAGAAGTTGATTATTATCTTCGAATGAAATAATAAGATGAAAGATAAGATTCAAGTCCAGATAAAAATTATCTCTCAGATACTTAAATCTGACAAAAGATAACCTTATACCTACGTGAGAATCTTTCTTTTGAATACGATAGTGATGAACAGAAAACTTAAGTCAAGATACAAATCATCTATCAAATATTGAAATCTGAAAAAAGATAATTTATACCTCCATGAAAGTCTTCAATTCGGGAAGATTACAACTGATCGAATGCCAATACAAACCTTGAAGGCCGGATTCAGCGATTCTTGACAAACTATTATTACTTACGACTACTACTAATCTACGCTATAGACTACTCCTAATTACGCCTACTCCTAAGAAAAGAGTAAATAAGTTGTTGATGATTCTCACTTTTTTTTTCTCTCTCTTTCCTCTTTCGTTTTTATCTCCACTTCGTGATCCCACGTTCTCAACCATCGGGAACTGCTTCTAACTTCTTTTTCAAATTTCTTTCATCTTGGCGGGTTGGTTTTCTTACAGAATTCCCGACTCTTTGAACCTGCCTTGGAATTAACACCTTTGAGCCCACC
Organism: Buddleja alternifolia; assembly: GCA_019426215.1. Taxonomy (NCBI): domain Eukaryota; kingdom Viridiplantae; phylum Streptophyta; class Magnoliopsida; order Lamiales; family Scrophulariaceae; genus Buddleja; species Buddleja alternifolia. The sequence goes on along the minus strand of CM033391.1, from coordinate 8,398,609 downwards.
TTGTTATTCTGCCAAATTTAGACTCTCATTTGGCCCATTCCATCACTCTGTGCATTGTTATTGTTATAATGGGCTTAATCTTTTATCTCGGGGTCCATTAATCAGTGTTGGGCCATTTGGGTTTTTTAATTCATAAAACCCATTTTCATTTTTAGTGTAAACAAATGCCCCCTAATATACGTGAATGTTTCGAGTTCATGTATATTAAGATACACGTCTCCTGGTTAACCATCGTTCCATATTCTGGCGGGTATGGAAGATCGTGTCTGCTATCATAAAAGCCATCTTTTTCGATACCTTTTCGTCTTTTTGTAGATTTAACGGGCGTGTCTTTTCGTGACCACACTTAAACCTTTCTAAAGCACAATTTGTTTTTGCAAGAGACTCTTCGTATTTTTGGCGGGTAAAAAATACTTGAAGCCCCTTTTCTTCTCTACTGCGTAAAGAAGTATCTTTTCGTCTCTACTGCGTAAAGAAGTGTCTTTTCGTGATTGGACACCTAAAACCCTATAAATACTTTACTGCCTTCTTTTAGCCGTCGTTATCAACTTTATCTCTCTTTCCTTTTCTTCTTGAATTCTCGAGCACTTACCCTTATCTTCGAAGACTTCATCTTCTTCGCAGCATCTCATCCCTCGAAGGCTTCGTCTTCTTCAGTTTTCAACATCTCCTTGAAGGTTTTATCTTCCTCGCCTTCGAGGATGTCTAACCCTCATGATCTTTCCAATCTAGTTGCTCAAGCGACCCTCTTGGATTGTGAAGATGCCCAAGATTTATATCAAATCATCAAGGATTTCAAAATCCACTATGTTGATGCGAAAATTTCTTCTCTTGGCTCTACCCATGTAATTCCGCCTTGGATTCTCAATCGCAGTGGTCAATCCATCAACCATGTCGGACTCGGGCCCCGATTTCGATCCGAGGCATTCGAACCCTCTAAGGCTGGTAATCCCGATTTATTGGGTACTTGGCCCCCCTTGGAGGGTAATGCTCCTCGTTTTCAGTCTAGGGTGGAAGATAAATTTGGTTGGACGAACAAAACCAAACCCATCAATGGTTGGATTGGGGTCATTGATGTATATCCTTGCTTCGAAAGGTTGCATCGTCTTCATAGCAAATGGGAAGGCAATCGGCTTCAATGGCCTATTCGAATAGCCAATTATCAAGTTCTTCCCTTCGAGCAGGTAACAACAAATGTTCTTGCGTATTCCTGGCATCCTTCATACAATTGCTTTGTATTGCCTCGGGGTTTTCAGACGATTACATTAGAAGATGTCTCTCTGATTACTGGTCTTTCTCCGACAGGTGCAACCCTTCCTACTGGTGAACCGCTACCTAACGCCCGAGCTCTCTTATTATCCGCCGAAACTTGGTTGAAGCATCATGGCAAAAATAAAGGTGTGAATATTTCTTACACTACTTTGGTCAAATTCTTTACCAGTTGCGATGACCCGCCTACTCCCTTCGAAGAGATTTTATTTTTGAATTTTGTCTTTTCCCGGCTGTTTATGAACGCCGGTTGCGTGGTGAACAAGGTCTTCCTTTGTTAGGAATTTCATGTTAGAAGTTTTGATGATGACAATTAAGTTTTTGTTAGACCCCAAAAAAGTTGTAAGTTTATTTTCGTAGAAAACTTGTATAGGCTTTGAAGCGTTAGACTTGTAATAGATTTATTAGGCTTTGTTATCTTACTTTAGAGTGTTAGGCAAAATAGTCTTAGGCTGAGCGTCTGATGATTTCTGAGTGAGTTTATCAGTGGTAAAGTTCGAAGACTCAAGCGCCTGATCTCAGAAGACAGATACAGTCTCCAAGCGTCCACTTTGGCCAGCTATATCAAGCGTTACCTTATGGGACAGAAGTGATTTCACCTGAATTTACTTCTAAGTCCAGAAGGAGTTTAATGCAAATATTCTCAAAGCATTAAATACCAACGGGTATTAATTTCAAATGCATTAAATGTTGATAAGAGCATTTAATATGATAAGTAATGTCAGACGTACGGAGAAGCCACCCTATTGGACTGTCAACTATCTCAGACTGCAGCACCAACTTTCGTGCAGCAGATTTTCAGGAAAAAGGACAAAAGCTGTTCACTCGCGAAAGTGAGAGACACGCGCCAGTGCATGTGTCAAACGGACACTTTCTCCAAGAATACCTATAAATAGGACTTCAACAACAAACAAAAAAAAGAGGAACAATTTTATAAAAGCCAAAATTGCTGTTGCATTAAAATCTCATTCCTTAAACTCTCAGAAAAGCCAGAAAATTCAAGAAACATCCTACTTGCTTTTCTTATATTCCTGAGACAGTCAACAAATATCTCAAACATTCTTTTTGAAGAAACCAGATTCCTACTGAGATATTACCAAGTTGTTTGAACTTCATCAAAATCAAACAAACCTTTTAGAAAATCCCATCCAAGCCTCGCGATCTGTGTGAAGTCGAAGTTGGATACTTGCATCATTTCTGGGTGAAAGAAGCAAGAGGATTGAAGTGATTTGAAGCAGAAATCTGTGTGATCAAGGAGCTCAAGTCATCGACATCCATCTCTCCCTAATTTGTAGAAGATTCTGTGTGATTCTTTGAGAATCATTTTAGTGGATTGCCTCCAAGTGCAAAGGAGAAGAAGGACGTAGTTGGGATTACACCACCCAACGAACCTTACAAATATTGTGTTATTTACTTTTCAGTCATTTCATTCATCTATCATATCATTGCATAAGTAAAACACAATCAAAAGCTAAGCACCTAAGAAACATCTTGTGAAGCTAAAACTTTCAAAGAGAAGACTCCAAAATCATTCCGCTGTGCTAACCCTGATTAAAAGAACTGAACGCTTAACCTACAAGGTCAAAGTATTCAATTCCTGAAGTCTAAGTTAACTTTATAAAACAGTCTTCATTAGACGCTTCACAAAGTCTCAAATATCTTATGTGAACGCTAAAGTGAAGCGTTAGACACTTCAAGCGCCTATCATTTCAAGCGTCCAAATACGTTTAATACGAAATCTTTTTGAAGTCGAAAAAGACTAAAGGGTCTATTCAACCCCCCCTTCTAGACCCTTTCATATGCCACTTGGGACCAACATCCTTAATTTGGCTGCTAACAATGCTGTCACTATGGGGCCTGTAGAATCAGCTTCTTTAGTATTGGCCCACTTTTATCGAATGATGTTTAATCTTCATCAAGATCCTTCGAATGCCAACAAACTGGACGGACCCCTTTGGTTACTCACATGTTGGATATTTCTTTATTATCCTGAATTACTAAACATTCGGTCTATTGGGGCCTTCGAAAGTTCAATCGGAAAGGAGGCGCAGAAGCATTCGAAAAATACTACTAGTCTTCGATTTGAGCCTATCTCGAGTTAGGCATGTTACGGGGAAGCTAGTGTGAACTTATTGATTCCTCTCGAAAAAACTTCCTATCCAGTGGTTCTAGCTGCTATTTATAACCCAGGCTATGTATCCACCTGGTGCCCTTTCTTTGAGGCTCGGTATGACCAAGTGCGTACCTGTTGGTCTCATACCGCTTTACCCAATTGGATGAGAGTAATTGATTCGCTCGATTCTTCTATTGAGGAACACTCATATTGGAGGTCCGTCTTATCTTCCCGAGATCTTCTCTATGCCGATCATATCCCTGGAGTTGAAGTCTACAACCCGCAGGTAATAGTTGTGTAAAATTATTTCATTTTGAACATATTTCACTTTGTTTCATTCTCGGCAGTGTTGTACGATTGATATTTTTCTAGTATGTTACTTTTCGAGCTTTAGGACTTTTCTCGAACATTATGGATTTCAAGTGTGCAGCTTAGCATTAGGATTTCTCGATATTATGAATTTCGAGCATGCCTTTACCCTTGAGTATTTAATCTTCAAATATGTGGATATTTTGAGTATACCATTATTCTCGAGCGCATAATTATCGAGCACGTGGATATTTCGAGTTTTGGTTTTCGGGTGTATGTGTGTTTCGAGCATGATGACTCTCGAGTGTACCGATATTTCGAGCATCCCTTATACTCGAGCTTTATGTATCAAGTTTGTCTTGCATTTCGAGTATCCGGTCTTTTGAGCCCCTAGTTTTGAGCATTTCTTTTACTTGAATCGCCCTCGTTTTTTCATCTTGTAGCTTTGTTCGCGTCAATTTAGCATGACTCAATGTTTCTCTTTACCATTCTTGGGTACCATGAATCGACCGTGGTCTTTCAAATTGCGAACCACCAGAGGGCTAAAGCCGAAGCCCATATTCGAAACCAAGTTTCTTGCCAGGTTCCTCCGTGCTTTGTTCTTATCTTCTGCAGAATCCTCCGAGTGGAACAATGCTTCGTGGACTTTTGGAATTCTGTTTTGAGGCGTAGTTAATCGAGACAAATTATTCGCAAGCAGATTATTGATATTTCAAGACTTTATGTTGGTACAATGAATATGGCTCAACTCTCGGGCCTCTTATCGAACGAGGTTACATAGAATATTCATGTAATTTCTAGTCAATATATTTTCGTATTTTTAAATTTATCTTTTTCCTTCTACAGGATAATGATTACATCATCCCTTATGATCTGGCCTCGGGGTGGAGATTCGAGCGAGATGATCCTCAAGTTCAGGAAGCTGTTGCTCTGTCTCGAGCTCTTCAAGACTCGTTCACTACAACTGAGTTGTCTGATATTCCTGCACGTGCCACTCGTAAACGGAGTGCAATCACCATTCGGGAGCCTCCAGCTTCAGTTCGTCGAGAAGAACCCCCTCGAGCATTTGGCGAAGGAGAAGATGAAGAGGATGATGCAACACAATATGCTCTTCAACCAAGGTCCAGGAAACGCCTTCGCACACAAGGGTCTCTCGGAGCATCAAGTAATTACTCGACTATTCTTAACCCTTTATTCGAAGATTATTTCTTTGCTCTGAAAATTGTTTATATTTGTGCTTTTTTTTCCTGCAGGTTCTTCGGGTGGAGCCGCTATTTTCGAAACTGAGACATTAGCTGTCGAAACCGATGTCGAGGATAATACTGCGACCATCCTTGAAGAGGGTTCGCCCGATTTCGAGACCAAATCGGCTTCGCCCATTCCTGAGGAAGCTTTGCCTGAGCTTGGGATTCACCAGGCTCCAATCGAAAAAGACCTTACTCTGGGCACCTTCGAAGGTATCATTTAGTTTTCTTAATTGGTTAAATATTTCGAGGTTTCTTTGTGCCATATAGTCACTGGTGCGTCTTTGATGCAATACTTCCTTCTGATATTCTACCTCTCCCTCTTACTCAAGGGAGTTTACTGAGTACTGCTTTCGAGGAAGTAGATACCGGTCCAGAGATTATTACGAGCACTGCTCCCGACCTCTCAAGATTTTCTTTGTCAGGTAAAGTCTTGTGTCATATGTATGTTTTATATTTTTAGGAAGATTTCGACACCCCATATATTTATATTTATGAACAACTCTTTTCAGGACCTTCTTTTCTCGAAAATTTAGGCATATCTGGCTTACCATCCTCAGTGCGATTATCTATTGACACTACAGCACGAGTATCCACCATCGTTGTGGATTCTTCTATTCTTCACAACATCAGTACGAACCTTGCTCTTGGATCCCAAGTTCGGCCTGCACTGGATTCTTCTCATATTTCCTCTTCAGTTCAAATAGAAGAGGTTGAAGATGTTTCTCCTTTGGCTATCTCATCTAGCTTGGTCACGGATCCTGGAACTTTGAGCTCTACCATGGCCCTTGCTGCCCCAGCTGAAGGTATATATCTATCTCGTCGATTGTACAATACATCATTAGCCTTTATAGTTTGACATTTTAACTTCGGGATTTTCTTTCTTAGATGAGGCGGCGTCGATCGTGTTCTCTCAAGTTGTCCTAAACGAAGCCCTTATGGACATAAAGCATAAGCTTAATGATTCTCATCTGCTAGTGGAGCTCCATTTTCTCCTTGATGAAGCAGCTTCGAGGATGGCCAGTACCTGGCTTCCCATGTTCCAAACGGCCCGAGAGGTTTTCGAGAATAGCCTAACTCGTCTCCGCTCTCTTGCAGATCAGGGTATCAACCCTTTCACTGAAACAGTGTCTTTTAGCCATTCTCAACAAATGAATCAACTCCATGGCCAGATCACCGTCCTAGAGGGTTCTCGTGATAGTTATTTGGCTCGAATTGCCGCTCTCGATGCCCAAATCGCCGATCTTTAACTTGAACGGGATCGCCTGATCCAGTCAGCTGACCAAGTCGAAGGGAACATCTCAGCTTTGAACGAACCTGCTGTACTCGAAAGAGATGCCTTTGATTCGGCTTTAGATATCTTATCTAGTTCTCTGTATTTTCTTAAGTCTTAAGCATTTGTCGAGTAATGCTCCTTTAATATTTTTGTAAGAAGTTTTGGCTAAATTTTCCATTTTATGTCTATTTTCTTCGAGTGATTTGTCACTAGTAATTTGAAAACATAATGGGTTACCTTTCTCCGGGTCAGTCGTGAGTTCGAGCAGATTTTCTTCCTCATCCGTACTTTCTTTGGCTGCGAATTCGGCTGGCAGCACAGTTACCATATCTATGTCCCTATCCTCCTAGAGTTTCAGAATTCTTTCCAACGAAGCTTCTTTTGCCTTTAAGTCAGCTTCGTTTGCTGACTCCTCATATGGCGCGTCTCCGAGTAAAATATCCAGGTAGTCTCCAGACTCAAAATCTCCCAACTCTTCATCATCTTTGATCATGATACCTTTTCCTTTCATACTTACATCTTTTAGTTGGTCGCTCAGTTGATCAACATCCTTCTCGAGATCTTTCCCACTAGGGTTCTTGACTATTTTTTATTTCAAGATCCCTTTCGATAAAGCCTCTTTTTCGACCCTTAGATTGGCAATCATTGCCTCCTGTTGCATTTCCAAGGCCACCGCTGCTCGAGAGTAGGCCACCTATTGAGCGATAACCTTCGGGTGGTCATCTTTTTTTTTCTCGATATGCCTGCGGTATCCACCCAAATGATCGAAGGGTGAATTCCTGCCAGACGGTGCAGATCTTTCATATCCTCTTCCTCCTTTTCCTCGAAAGTGCCTATTGTAAGGCATTGTTCCAAAGAATTGGTCATTTGCCTCATACCGTTGCCTTTTATTCCATTCTCCTTGATACGCGAGAATCCAATCTGGATCATTTAGGATCTCCGATAGCCTCACCAGTTCATAGTGCAGTGCGTCGGCACACTGATTACATAGTGCTTTCTGTAATTGGGTCAAGTTTTTTACCACCTTAGCAGGTGTTTGGTAAACAGTTCCGCACACAAGGGTTTCGAGTACCTCCTTGTAGGACTTTCTCTCTTTTCCTCGAGCTGGTGCCTTTACCTCGACTACTGCCTCTTGCTCTTTTGGTTTCCTATCCTGATCAAACTTTAAAATTCTCTTATCAATTCCTGACAGGCATACCGCACCTCTCTCATATTGTTTCGCAACAAAGCACCTGAAAATCTGGCATTCATCGGTGGTGTGCATGGTATTCATGTGCCATCTACACATGCCTTCTAAGCCTTCATCTTTCACCTTGGGGAATGTCAGCACTCCCTCATCTATCGGCCTGTTGAACAAGCGATTTACCAACTTGGCCTCTTTTTGTACCTGCAAATTAGAATGTTCGAACTCGTTAATATCCACAGTATTAATCTCGAAATTTAGAACAGGAAATGGGTCTTCATCAATATTTATTTTTTAAGTATCTGGGAAAATAATACCTTTCGAGTCTAATTTTTCTTGTATCAAACTCCTAAACATAATACACTCATTTGTTTCGTGTGAAAAAGCATTGTGCCATTTACAATATGGCTTTCCTTTAGTCTCTGCCTTCGAAAGTATTCGATGTTTCCCTTTTAATTTAATTTTTTTATTCGCAAGGAGCCAATCGAATATGTTCTCTGTTTTTGTTACATCAAAATTATACTCTTTTTCCTTTTTCGTTTGAAAAGAACTTGTAGCTACACAGTCCTTTCTTTTGAGAGCCCCACACTGAAATGAGGGTCCTTTGATAAATTCTGCCAGGTATATTTCATAGGCATCTTCGAATGCCCATGGAATACCTACTTCAAAGGTATTGAATCCCTGATGTTTTCTCTGGCTTTCCAATTTCAACATATATTCGTATCTTATTGCACTTTCTGCTAGGCTTCAGAAGTCAGAAAACATCATTCCGTCAAATTCTACCCTATATTCGAAGGCCATGTTTTGTTGGGCCAACTGTACAAATTCGGACTCGGAGAGGTTTAAATGACACTTGATTCTAGCTTTCTTAAATCGGGCTAAGAATTCCTCTATTGACTCTCCAGTACTCTGCCTAATTTTGGCTAAGTCACTCATAGTCATGCTCGGTTCGGTTCGAGCAAAATAATTTTGGAACTGGAATTGTATTTCGTCCCAAGTATGTATCGAATTAGGTGATAAATTCGTATACCAGTTAAATGCTGACCCGGTTAAGGAACTAGGGAACAACCTTGGTTTGTCTGATAATTGGGCAAACCTTGGTTTCCTACATTAAAGGGTGCATTCGAAGGCCCTATATGTGGTTGACCTTGAGGCACACTCTGCGTCCCATTGTAATACCCCTAAGTATAACCAATATTTGGTTCAGGATTTCCAAGGTTAACATTTAGCGGATACCCAGCGGGCATTTGTTCCAGACCATTCGGTGGTATGGAGACATTTAGCCTTGCTGGCTGAGGAGTAAATTGACTCGTATAGGCATACACTTGACTTACACGTGGATGCCCCCCATCACTTTATGGATTCGAGAAGCGCTGCTCCTCAAATGGAACCTGACTCGAAGGAAACGGAGTTTGATTCGAAGACTAGCCAATCTCGAATCTTTCTTCTCGAGGATATCCGAGGGGAACTTCATTTGGATTGACTGTCCTGGTTCGAATCCTAGGTTCTATTGATATTAATTGAGATACTTTTTCTACTAGAGTGTTATGCCTGCTAATTAAGGGTTCGAGTGCTAAGGCTACCTGGGTATTTATCATATTCGAGAAAACATCACACGTTTGATTAAAGATTTCTCCTAATTCGGTGATTACTCGAGTAACCTCTCGAACCAATCCATCTCGAGCGTTCACTGCAATGTCTTGCACAATTGCAGTGAATATTCGGGCCGACTCTTGTGCTAATGCTCGGTACTGATCATCAAATTCTCTTCTTTGATCTTCGCGAGCACCCGCTAAGGTCTGTTTCATAACCCGGACAAATTGTTCGTACATTTTGTCCACTCTAACCTTTTGTCTCGCAATTGGTTGAGTATCACCATCATCACCCAAATCGTCTCTGAGTGAATCCTCAGACATTATACAAGAAACTTGTTTCTAAAGGATTTTAAAACGTCAGTTATCAAAACCGACTCCCACTGTGGTCGCCAAAAACTTATTTCGTTTAAAAACAAACTAGACTAGGGTGGATCCAAATACGCGTTCTAAGCCCCGCGATAATCTATATCTTGAGATTATCTTTCAACACGCTATTTCGGTGGTTCAAGTCTTAAATTAGAAGTTGATTATTATCTTCGAATGCAATAATAAGATGAAAGATAAGATTCAAGTCCAGATAAAAATTATCTCTCAGATACTTAAATCTGACAAAAGATAACCTTATACCTACGTGAGAATCTTTCTTTTGAATACGATAGTGATGAATGGAAAACTTAAGTCAAGATACAAATCACCTATCAAATACTGAAATCTAAAAAAAGATAATTTATACCTCCATGAAAGTCTTCAATTCGGGAAGATTACAACTGATCGAATGCCAGTACAAACCCTGAAGACCGGATCCAGCGATTCTTGACAAACTATTATTGCTTATGACTACTGCTAATCTACGCTATAGACTACTAATTACGCCTACTCCTAAGAAAAGAGTAAATAAGTGTTGATGATTCTCCCCTTTTTTTCTCTCTCTCTCTTTCCTCTTTCGTTTTTATCTCCGCTTCGTGATCCCACGTTCTCAACCGTCGGGAACTGCTTCTAACTTCTTTTTCAAAATTCCTTCGTCTTGGTGGGTTGCTTTTCTTACAGAATTCCCGACTTTTTGAACCTGCCTTGGAATTAACACCTTTGAGCCCACCTTGTTATTCTGCCAAATTTAGACTCTCATTGGGCCCATTCCATCACTCTGTGCATTGTTATTATTATAATGGACTTAATCTTTTATCTCGGGGCCCATTAATCAGTGTTGGGCCATTTGGGTTTTCTAATTCATAAAACTCATTTTCATTTTTAGTGTAAACAGGCACCTTCTGAAATATACCCCAAATAAATGTTTTAGTAGATATTCCCCGAAAAGTCTTAAATTTCAATGAAAAATGCGTTTGATTGACATTTGTCTCAAATTTTTATCTGAACAATCATTTTTTTATTATTCATTATTAGACAGTTTACCAAACAACTAAAAAACATTTAACCCCAATATCTCGATCGGCAAGAGCTCGATAAATGGGTCGTGTAGTCGGTTTACTGTTGACATTGCACGGGTTATAGGGCTTAACTCGTGGGATAAAATAATAATAACCTTATTTCGGAGGATGTAGTTGGCTTGTAAGTTGTCTTATAAGTTGTCTTATTTGTTGCTTTGATTCTCAAGACAAGGTAGTACCTTGTGCTTTTTGGTTGTAAGTGTTTTATTGAGGTTGAATGCAAGTTTGTTTAAAAAAAATAAATAAATAAATTTTATCTTTAAAAAATATATATTTAATCCCAATATCTTAACATAAGAGTCAAAATAACCACATATCTTTATTTGAGATATTTGAAATAGAGCGATGTGCGGAATAAAATTAATTTTACTTATTTTTGGTTGCCTTAATCAATGCGTTTTACGTATATGTCTAGATTTCCTAATTAAACAGATCATTCATCCAGTTCAGGGCATTGTTTGTACTTTGTACTACAAAATTCAATAATAAAATATATTAAAACCTTGTGGTAAATTCTTCGAATTGAGTGGACATTTTAGACCTATGAATTGCTTTGAAGGCATCTCAATCAAACTAATTGATTATTTTAATATTTAATATCTAAATATTAACTGAGTATAACAATTATATTTAGTATATCATGAAATAATAAGAATTTTTCAATCACAAAAATTTCATATACTTGGATGATACAAAATATTCAAATAACATGACTAAAAATAAGGTTTACTTAGTCAAAGTCTTCAATGTGAGTTTGATTCCTCACTAAATGTGCACGGACCAAATATGAAGAAATGATTATTTCTTTATCTAAGACCCTAGAGACAACAAACGCTATTATGTACCAGATTAACGAAAATCTGATTATCAAATATCTTATCAAAATTTGAATGTCATTTCCTGACAAATAAACAAAGCATGAGTTTAAGGAAAAATTGTATTTTTTGTCCCATATGTTAGGCACTTTTTTAATTTTGATCTCATTCGTTATGAAATTCTCACATTGTGTCAAATAATTTTGAAAAATTCTCACATTTGGTCCCAAATGAATTTTTCATCCAAAAACTATCGGTCAACTTCGTTAGTCAATATTTTGACTAGCTTTTTTGGGAATTTTTGTGTGTGTATGTGGTGCATGATATTGAATAAAAATATCGTGATATTGAATATAATCCATGTGTGAGTGCATTCACGCACAAAATTTTCCCTAAATAATTGGTCAAAATGTTGACTAACGGAGTTGACCGTTAAATTTTGGATGAAAAATTCGATTGGGGCCACATGTGAGAACTTTTTCAAACTTATAGGTCATAATGTGAGAATCCAATAATGAATGGGACCAAAATTAAAAATGATCAAACATATGGGACCAAAAATAAAAATTTTCCCAAGTTTAATACCCATAACTTGTTTTGGCCCTCTTGTACAAAGTTGCTTGTACATTCACCTTTTGAATTATGCCTATTAGTTGATTTATCGATGTCTTTATCTTCTTCATTCATGTATCACATACACCAATTAGAGAACTATGCCCAGAGCAATAATAGAACAACTTTCGGGATTCTCTCGCTTCAGAAATCACGACAATTCTTCTTCTTCTTTCATATTGCCTACAATGATTATTGATGTACTCGAGCATTTCCTTTTTCATTTTTATAAACAAACTTTTTTCTTTTTCATTTTTTTATCCAAACTACATTTAGTTTTACAAAACTTTATATTTTAGCATTTTTCGGCCAAATAGCCGGAGTACTCCGCCGAGGTTCCATCATATATATCACATGTGATCTTTTTAAGGATAAATATGAAGTTTTATCAATTGAAACAACAATTTATTGTGGTTTCGCTATTTTGAATTCTACTAATCAAAATATCATTTCAACTTAAAAGGATAAAAATATTGAACCGTAAGTTCCATTAAATATCATTTTTACCCTAAAAATGGTCATATGCAATGTATGTAATGAAATTCCGGCAAATATTCCACCGAGTATAAAATTTTGTAAAATCCGTGTAGTTCATATAAGAAAGTGTAAAAAATAAACAAGTTTAGATAAAATACTGCAAAACCCGTTTAGTTCAGATAAAAAAGTGGAAAAAAAAAATTTGTTTACAAAAGTGCAAAAGCCCAAATAATTTGGATTAGAAAATGTCATTATCCCTTGTATATAGAGCAACAACTTTTCTTTTTAACCACCACCTATTTTATTGGTCCCAAATGACTATTAAAAGGCTATTTTTTTTTATTGCCAATCAATTATTTTATAGAAATAATATTTATTGCATTTGGCCCCTTAAAAGTATGGTAAAAGGAGGATATTAGGAGAAGTAGTGAGTGAAGATTCCCCTTCACGTCTGGTTCGAAGGCCTGGGGATATCCAGATCCAACGCACCGTATCCTTTACGAGTTACCTTAATTTAAGTATATAAAGAATAGATTTGTGACACGAGACTCCGGACAAGTCTTCTTGGAGTGACTTCAGCTTCATTACTTTCATCTTATTTTAATTTCAAATTGTATCAATGTTGACAAGCTAAATATAAGAACACGTCGAATTCATGGTTCTAATTTTCTTTTCTTTTCCTCCGAAATGTCCGAAAAGTTTCTCTTTTTCAGCTTACGGAAAAGAAACGGAGAAGGAGTTTCGAAATTACATTGTTTCCTGAGAAACTCTTAATGTTTCCATAGTTTCCACGGAAACTCTCAAAGTTTCCACAGTTTCCACCATGGTTTCCACCAAAATTATGGAAACATTGATAGTTTCGTAGTTCATTTAGGAAAAGAATTGTTGCTCTATTGCCAAGATAACAAAGCTCTCAAATATATGAATTTAAAAAAAAATCAAAATAGAATAAAAAAAGAGTAATAAATCTAACAATCTACCAAATTATCCTAAATAGAATTAAACAAGTCCATTAAATAATCAACAAAATCATATATGTTTCTAGCACTTTGTCGATTTGATGCTCTATAAATGCAAAATTTGAATCCAACTTTACCACTTTATTTGTTAATGAAATTTGATCGATTATTGGAGCAGTTGTATAAATTGTGACGAAAAATATTGACTTTTTGTTAATGAAAAAAAGGGAGTAACTCTTATTTACTTCATTTTTCTCTATTCTTATCTTGTTTCTAGCATTTTGCAAGTTTTTCATGACGTTTCCAATACGTTTCTTATTTTTAACAATTCGAAACTTATAGTCGAAACGAAATTTTATTCCTTGGTCGAATCATATGTTTGCCAAAAGAAAGTGCCATCAATAATATGTTCCACCCAATACCTTAACAACAGGGAAAGCTTAGTAAATGTTGCATACAGAGACGGAGGGGCAGCTGCCCCGTCAATTTTAAATAAATTTCATTTTGTCCTATGAGCTTTTTATATTCAAAATTTTGCCAACTACAAATATCAAGCATTGCCCCTGTCCCTTTTTTTGTATTCGTCCCTTAAAAGATTAAAAATATTAATTGTGATTATTTTCTTTACTACATCCACTTTAATCAATTTTCTCCTCTAAAAATCTAATCTGGTATCGTCTTTCTTCTGGTAGAAGGGAGAAAACTTCTTCCCAAGTAAAATATTAGAAATATATTCCTTTATTCTTTGTCTTGAGAATTTGAAAAGGCTGCAATCATCATTTTCATTATAATTTTTTCAAGGAAGATACTGATATAATTTATATATTTCTTAATTCTTCATCTTGAGAACTTGAGAAAGTATTAATTATCATTTTCATTATCATTTTCAAGGAAGATATTGTAGTAACCAATATATTCATGAATTCTTCATTTTCAAAACTTTGGAGCATAATAATGATCATTTTTTCTATAATTACATTAGCCTCTTTTGATTCTTATTTTATTAATTTTAACGTCTGATTGCACTCTTATGTGCACAATAAATAATGGAACATAACAAGAAAAGTTCATTAAATTCTTGTGCATAAAACGTTTTGTTTTATCTTATGTTTTTTTAATCTATCCCATTTAGCTAAAGAAAATTTAAAAATAGTTGTTTATATTTTGTGATGTATAATTTTTTCACCTGTTCTAGTCAACCCACTATTTCATTCTTTTCAGTCTAACAACTTTGAGTAAGATCTTCAACATTTTTATGGATTAACTATTTTTTTGGAAATCCTAGGGTAAATCTCCGCCGGTCACCCAACAGAGCAAACATGTCCATACGTAATAGCCCGCAAACCACGTATGGAGGTAAGCCGCCCTAGGTAACCCATAGACGACGGACTCAATAAGCGTAAGAGCCCCCAAGGCAGGACGGAGGAGTAAACTCCCCACACTAAGCATCACTTGAGTTTTGAAACCACCCTCCAGGGCAGGATAGGGGAGAAAACTCCCCTTACCAAGCATCACCTGGGGTTTGAACCTGGGTGGATTCTCACGGCCAAAGGCCTTGTGACGGCTAGGTCACACCCCCTTGCTTATTAACTTTGTTTCATAATTTTACTTATTTTTTTATTCTGAAAAGTTAAATTACTTCATTCAAATTGATTGTAAATTAAAGTAAATCGTTAATATGTATAAAAACATGCTGCGATAAAAAAAGAAGAAGTGATGCACGAAAAAATAAATCATAGAATATTTTAGGGTTAAATGCAAAAAAACCCATGTGTTATAACTTTTTTGCTAAAAATCCCATGGGATTACGAAATAGCCTAATCACTCCCTTTGTTCTTAAAGAAGTCTGCAAAAAGACAAATTTTGTTAAAAAGTGAGCGTGTTTTTCAATTTTTTCACCTTTATTGACTTACTTATTTGCCATTTATATACTATCCAAATAATATAATAGGTAAAATAGTATTATTTCACTAAAAAAAATACATATTTGTTTCTATCTTTTTAACATTTCGCAGACTTCTTTAAGAACACATGAGGTGATTAGGCTATTTTGTGATCCCAGGGAAAAAGGTTATAGCACAGGTTTGTTTTTTTGGGAAAAATACACTTTGTACCCCTAAACTATTCACTTTGTCTCATTTAGGTCCTTGAACTATTAAATGTGACAAAATGGTCCCTGAACTATCAAACGTAATAAAATAGTCCCTTTACTTAAGAAAGTGTTTGGTTAATTTTTTAATTTGTTAAATAGTATAATACGAATGTTATTTTTGAATATTAAGTACTTTAGATATTCTTATATAATTTATTTTATTTTTTATATAGTAATTTTTTAAAACTTTTAAGAAGATTAAATTTTTTAAAGAATGTAAAGTTAAAATCATATTAGTATCAATTATCGATATAAATAAGTAATTTTTTAGATAGAACTACAACTGATTCTTTTTTGCTCTAGAAGGCTGAAGACAGTTAAATCCATAAATTTATTAACCTAAAATGTTCGATTTTTTGGAAAGAAAAGTTGGTCAAATGAGATTTTTGGACTAAAAAATATTATAAAAGATCTTTTTGAGTATAAAGTTTATTTTAGAAGGTTTTAGTAAATTTTCCTTAAGAAATTAGTAGAAAATCAGCGTAATATTTTCTGCACAAAAGTGCGTAGAAAATGATAGCCAAATGGTTAAAAAATAGTAAAATTATAAGTATACAAAAGACCTATTTATTGAAAGCAAATGAGGAAAAAATATGCAAACTTTTTATATGGCCACGTTACAATGGTCAAACTTAGTGCCACATCACCAACATGTCATGGCAAGCCAAACACATCCATCAAATCTACGGCAAGCCAAACACGTCCTTCAAATCTAGGACTATTTTGTTGCGTTTTATAGTTTGAGATCATTTTGTCATATTGATAATTAAGGACCTAAATGAAACAAAATAAATAGTTCAGAGGGTACAAAGTGTATTTTGCCCTTTGTTTTTTTTGCATTAAACCCAATATTTATTAGCTATTGGGGAGGGAGAGATAAATAATTGATCAAAATGACAATCCAATTGCCGACTCCTTTACTACTTTTTTAGTGTGCCCTAACTCAGAATACCACCGAACTGGGCTTTTATCATCTACAGCAGGATTCTCCCATTCCTTCTAGTGAACCGCCTTCGCAGCATTGTACCTTTGATACCAAAATGACGGGGGATTGGAAAGTGCAAAACCATGTCATAAAGGTACAACGTTTTAATGCAAACTTGTTTTATTCTTACAGACCGCGACGTAGACAATTATTACCCGTTCCTAATTGTTAATTCAGCTATAATGCAAACGCGCTCACTTACGTCAAAACCTATTAATAACATGAGAAAAGTAATAAAAACACTGCAATGACACGTGGACCCGAGAGCAGGTGATCCAAACCCGGACGTGTTTGCAGGGAATTAACCGGAATTGATAGACCGACGATACGTCCGGAATTTTGTAGATTCCCCTTCCGGCTGATTTTCTTTTGGGGTAAACAAAAAACACACACATTTCCCACAATTGTGTGTGTCTGTGTGTGTGAGAGAGAGAGAAGAGAGAGAGAGAGAGAGGCGGCGGAAAGGCGACTCGCCATCGTGACTTCCCAAAACCCTAATTCCGTTCACCGCCGAAGAGATGTTCAAGTTTTCGATCTTTTCTAGAAGTTTCTAATTTGTTGATCAATTTTTGTTGTTTTGTCAGTGTAAGCTCTCATTAAAAATTCTTTTATTATTTGTATGATTGTGCAGTTTTTCCTTTTTTTTTGGTTCTGATTGAGCTAATTTATCGGCCATGTGTATGGTTTGAATTTTGATGACTAATTCAATTTTGTTTGATTGGGTTAGCGTGAAGTTTAATTGATCATTTGGAGATTCGGCTGAGGTCTGCTGTGGCTGAGTGATTGTTTCAGGGGTGGTGGGTTAAGAGGATGGACCTGGTCGCTAGTTGCAAGGTAAATTTAATTTTTGTTTCGGCGATTTTGTTCAAATTCGTTTTGAATGGATTTGGTGTTACACTTTCTGCTTATGATATTGTGTTTCTTTATAAATTCTGTAGATTTCTATTTTGTTTCTGAATAATGTTGCAACATTTTTTAAGTGATTGATGATCTCGTTGGGGATGAAATGTGTTGTTACTGCAGAATGTTACGCCATGCCATTTTTCAATAAATTGAAGCAGAAATAGGCTGGTAATGGTTTTAGCGGCATGAGGCACGTCTGATTGTCAGCTCGATGATCGACATGCTTATGGGATGTAGAAGCTTACATCAATGGTTTATGGTAGCATGTGGTTAATTAGTGCGGACACATATATGATATGGTCCTATGTCAGCCTTTTAGATTGTTTTCACATGGGAGTTTGCAAAATGAGCTGAATTGAGGATATTAAGAATGACTTTGACCTGTCATACTTGAATCATTGGTTAATCAAGTATTTAAATTTGTTTCCTTAGCTTTTTGTGCAAATCCTTTTGGAACCTGCGTTACGCTACTTGGAGCAAGGAATACCACAAGTTTTTTAGTTAGCTGGTTCACATTACCTCAAACTATTAACTTCTATTATTTTCCGTAAGAAAAAGTCTTACATGCATTTATTCTTTTACCACTCAAGAGCATTAAACATAAGAATGAGATGCAGATCAGGAACTTTTATTCCATTGCTTTTTTATTCCTTTTTTCAAGCATTGTTCGATTCTGTTCCTCCTTCTGTTATTTCTCCCATTTTCTCCCAAACCCTCTCTTGCGTATCAATCCGAAAATATCTTTTTTGGAACCTGCAACGTAGCTCATGTGGCAGGTTCTCGTCATTTTCTGTGATGATTATTTATTGCAGTCTTTCACTGCGAAATATATGATGGCATCCTTCCCTTGAGCTTCTCTGGACCATGAACTTCAGGATGAACATCAAAGGATTGACATTTTGTAACATAAATGTTTGCTTATTATGTGGTCTTTTGACATTTGTGCTGCCATAGTCTCTCCAATAAGGATTGAAAAAGTAAACGTTTTGGGTGTACTTTTGACCCGAAAAATTGTTACTGTAAATGGAGTGATAAAGTCACTTTAGTAATATATTTAGATATATTTTTCATAGACAGGAATGGAGTGGTCAATTATGATTTTGGACTGGGAGTTCTTTCCATCAGATAGGTTGTTTTGTGACATAAGACTGCTTTGGCTGACTGATTTGATGGTATAGCATTTGGAGCAACATTCGGATTTAAATACCAAAGTAGGGTTAAATGTTAGATGGGGAACAATAGTGAAAAATGAACTTATCTTCTGATTGAGCTGCAAATAAGTTGATAACTCTCTCTTTGCTCCCACAAAGAGGCAACTTTGATTGTGCCATGATAACTCGGCCGTGAACTTGTTTCCATAAAAAGAATTCTTTTCAATGTGCTTGGACCCCAAATGGAGGTGGGGGCTGGCAGCTAATTACTATAAGCATTCCAAAAAGACAGTGTGCATCAGATACATGTATGTGAAGTTGTAGACGTGTATGTATATTTGCATTTCCTGATTAATGCAAGGAGGGTGTTGTGTGTGGTGATCTAATATACCTTTCTTTAAAGTAAATAGTTTTGTTTCATCTTGCAGGATAAATTAGCATATTTTCGAATAAAGGAGCTCAAGGATGTTCTTACTCACCTAGGGCTGTCAAAGCAAGGAAAGAAGCAGGTTAGATGTCAAGTAATTGCTGATGATTGATGAATCTTATAATAAGTAGCTTATCACCCCATTCCCCCTCTCCTCTCCCTTTATTTTCTCTTATTGGCTTGGAGGACATGCTGGGGTGATAATTAGAAACAGTGTTAATTGCTACTGCTTTGTAGTTCAGAACAATTGATTTATTGCCTACTATTTGTTTGAATTTGTTTGCCGCATACTTCTCTTTGTTGGTCATTTGATTATAAGTTATGTAAGTGTAAGATTGTTCAAGCTTTTAATTAATTACTAATAGGCTTTGGTTCACATAACTGGATCCTGACGCTCCTAAATTGAACAAGATCGTTAATGTTTTTTCTTTATTGGCTTGGCACAGGACCTTGTTGATCGGATATTGGCTATTCTATCTGATGATCGAGGTAAATGGCAATGTTACTTAGTTACCAATAATGTAAAAAATAAGTTTCAAGATGGATATTTATTGCCACCATCATTTATTTATTTCAGTTTCCAATTCCGTTTCTGCTGTAATATGGAATATTTAAAAGTACATAGCCACAGTTATATGGTCACTATTCTTTTGACATGGATGGTCACTATTCTTTTGACATGGATGGTCACATTCTTCTCTCTGCTCACAGATACTCACATTTGAATTTAAGTTGCACTGTCATCTAATGTTGCTCTTGCTCATCAATATATCTACTGATGCCATGAGGACCCTCCTTTCTCGTGATTGACTATGTTTGCACTCCAATTTTCACATCCATAATCATATATTCTCTTAGTGTGCTTCGTATGTTCTGCTACCTTACCAAGTTTGGCTGTGTCCTGCATGCTGTTTCTGTTCTATCTTAATGTCTCATTACATACCATTTCTAAACATACTTAATATTGAATTCAACAGTTTCAGGAATGTGGGCTAAGAAAAATGCTGTTAGAAAGGAGGAAGTGGCAAAGCTAGTTGATGACACTTACAGGTAATCTTCTTTGCTTGATACATGGATCATTGCAAACATATGCTTTGGGGGCTTTACAGACCATGCCAAAACATATGCTTACATGGCTTTATGATTCCTCCCTTTTATTTTAATATTTATCTGTTTTGCATGTATCATTGAGGTATGATTACAATTTTTCTCATTTCAACATTTAGAGCCCCGTATGAAAAGTAATAGTAGTTCGGTTACAACTGCATACTTCTCGAACTCAATCAGAAAACAGGCTGGAAAACAATAATAAAATGAAAGTCAAGAAAGTGGAGGAAAATATAACTCCAGAGAATTGGAATTCTGTGGATAAATGAGTGCTGGGAGAGTAGATTGGGGGTGTAGTTTCCAATCCTCATTGGATAATCTTGTATCCTTAATTCTTGTCTTTCTTTTCAGAAAAATGCAGGTTTCTGGGGCGTCTGACTTGGCTTCAAAGTCACAAGTTGTTTTAGAAAGTACAAGCGCAAAACGTAAAGAGGAAATTGAAGATCCTTATCAAGTGGAAAAGATACGCTGCGTCTGCGGAAGCACGTTGCCAACTGACTCAATGATCAAGGTATAGATACATTTCGCCTGTTAAATTTGTAAGCATGTTAGTGTTCATGTAACTCCTTGGGCCGCTATTTAATTTTTGATCTATGGTGTTCTTTGATGTGGGCATAAAGCTTTTGCATCCATGCTTGGTTTTTTGAGACTCGGTTAAGCTTCTGTATGTTAAACAATGTACATTTTGTTGCAGTGTGAAGATCCTAGGTGTAATGTGTGGCAGCATATAGCATGTGTGCTGATTCCTGAGAAACCCATGGATGGTGTCTTACCAAATTCTCCGGAGATTTTTTACTGTGAGATTTGTAGGCTTACTCGGGCTGATCCGTAAGTGTCAATGTTTCCCTCTCTTTGTAGCATCTCATCATATAGCATCAGACCTATCTCGTTTTATTTTCCCCGTAATTTTTCTTGCACGTCAAAGAGCTGATTGTTCGTGTTGGAGCTGGCTTCATTTGATATATTAGTTTTTCCGTAGGTTTATCTCATTTAATCGTAATTTGTAAGATCCTTATTCTCTGTTCAGTAAAGAAAGATGGATTTTGCTCTTTTTTTGTGTTTTGACTTTAGTAGACTTTTCTAATCTTCTCTTCTGCGTTTGCCTTTGTTTTCTTTAGTTCGAGGACCACATTTTTTTAAATATAAAGCTGTTGTAATCAGCCTAGGTTGAAGTTATCTTTGATACTCAACTTCTCTTTCACGCCATCGGCCCATTTCTTTTTAAAGATCTGAAAAGAAAGGTAGATGCCAGATAATTTCTTGAGGGGTTAAACAAGCTATTGTTTGAACTGGTTTCCTAGATCTTTCTGTTAAGGTATATTATCTCAAACATCAATCTCCCACATCCAGGCGGTGATAGAATTCTCAGCAATTGCATTTGTTGAACACTTTAGGATTGTTTTTAATGTACACAGGATCAAATAAATAAAGTCCAAGTATCATCCTATTAGGTGTTTTATTGAGATGTTTATAACTGGTGTAAAGTCCATGGATTAAGGGAATTTTTGGGTTGTGATTTTGTGTCCACAATTGTCAAGTATTTCCTCTTTGTCTGTTGGTCATTTCCTTGAATGGTTTTTATTTACTCTTGTTGTATCTATTATTAGATAGCTATCTTTTCATAGATGTTAGTACATGAGAGAGCTTGCATTTATGTTGGATGCTTGGTCTTATGATGATCAGATGGACTATGGCAGAAGCATAAAATTGTGGTTTTTGCTTCTAGGTCCATGAATTATTCAGCAGCTAGCATGATGCGTCTTTGATGCCTTATGTGTCCCGAGCTACATTTCTTTCTTTTTTGTGCTTGCATCCACTTTATGAAAACTTTTGGAGGTACTGAGTTGGTTCTTTGTTTTCCAAATATGCAGCTTCTGGGTGACAGTTGCACACCCTCTGTATCCTGTGAAGTTGAATATCACAAATGTTCCTACAGATGGGTAAGTAGATTTTATGACGTTTTACCAAGGATCTAATACTGAGCTTGAAGACCTATGGCTTTATTTGCTCAAGCTATTTATTAGAGGAATCTAGAAATCTGCTAATTGTATCAAGCTGTTTTGAGTGCTTTGTGACTGTTAATCATGTAAATGAAAAGAAAATCCAGTTGTTGACTTCGATTGTGCTGTTTGAGTATTGATCATGAGCATAACTGTGATGGAGTTACTCCACAGATTGTATATAGCTGATTCTGTGTTCATTCACTGTCTGAACCATCATCTTCTGCCTACCAAAGGACATTTCTTGCTAGAATTTTTATTTTATTCATTCTTTTTTTCCAAAAAGCTTTCAATAAGGGAGTCCAGTTTTCTGTGGATGTGACGGGGAGGAGAGATTAGATAATTCATTAGCTGCCCGGAATAAGGATAATTATTCCCGTTGATCAGGCAACTTGACTATTTTTGTGAGTGCAATCATAAGTAATCCAGTCATTGTTTCTCAATATAATTGAATATATTAGGTAATATTTTAACCATTAATACTACATTTTAGTATGTGACATGCCGAAATATTGTAGTTTTCAATCAAGCTCGTGGTGGGCAACCTTACTACTCCCTTCACACCTCTCACTTATCACATGCCTTGCTTTATATTAGTTCATATATAGCTTGTACAATGTGACAGGTAAGGTTCATTTAGTTCATTAATCAATTTTCTTATTTTATGTAATTTTTAAAATTGTCCTTATAGGTGTGACTTTTTATTTTTTAGGTTATTTTTTGAATGACTATTTCAGCAATTATTTTTCTAGCTGGACTATTATACGCTGACTGTATTTGTCGCCCAGGGGGGATGCTACTGCCTTGGGAAAATAATTAGTATTCTTTCTGTTATTTAAACTTGATGTTTTTTTATGTCTACTTCCTGTTTGTTTATCCTACAATATTTTTCTTTTCATGCGTATTTCCCTTGCAATTCCTTCATACGGTGTCTCAAACTCATTCGTGGCCTTTCCAGCTCTAATCCTGGTCAGAGCATTGAGAAGACATTTCAACTCTCGAGGGCAGACAGAGACTTGTTGGCAAAACAAGAATATGATGTTCAGGTTGTTCAGGAAGCCGTGCAATATAAAATTTTTATGTTTGTATTATAATGATTGCTTCAATTCTTATGATGGCTGTGCTATGGTGACTAGGCTTGGTGCATGCTTCTTAACGACAAGGTGACTTTCAGGATGCAGTGGCCACAATATGCAGATCTACAGGTCAATGGTATTGCTTCCTCTGAAATTCTCATTGTAGAATTCTGTGTCTAATGAAAATAGAAAGTGTAATTCTTTCCCCAACAGTTTTAGGTTCCCTCTGTCAAACTAATTGAATATTATGCTTTGTGTACAGCGTCAAATTTTCTTTTGGCTTGTGAGTGGAAAATGAACACATATGAAGCCAATCCATGCTCTATTTTATCTTTATGTAGAGGGCCAAATCATTCTATGTCTATTAATCCTTGTGTAGAACCAGAATTTATAACTCTTCTTAAGGCTTAATAGCATACATCATAACTTGTCTAGTAGATTGCTTGAAGGATACAATTTTTTGAAATTCATTCAAATTATGTGTTTCTATTCCTTTGGGTCCCATTTCACGTAAAGGATGGAGCTCTAATGCTTACTTCAGCTTTATGCTAGTCTTTTATTATCCTTTCTTATCATTTGAAGAAACATTTTTGCTTTTATGATTCAACAGGTGTACCGGTGAGGGCAATAAATAGACCTGGCTCCCAGCTGCTGGGAGCAAATGGTCGAGATGATGGACCTGTTGTAAGTTTTCTCTTTCTGCGTTAACAGTTATTTAACTCTTCATCAAATTAAAGAAATCTTCTTTATTTCTATTAGTTGTGTTTGTACATTGTTTGTAATAGTTGTGCTTCCGGGAAACATATTTCAATGTGAATTCACATGCCCATTCTCTCTATTTTTTTTTTGGTTTCGTCCCTTTTGGCTTTTAGTTGAATATAGTTTGCCACCATAGCACCAAAATTTTGAATGCGCAATCTTCCCACATTTTGCCATGTACAAGGCAATTATATGGTTTGCCACTATCACATTCATCGCATATCTCCTTTTTTCTTGCGTGCTTCATCAAAGTTCATCTCCGTAATCAAAGTGCTAAGACGCTGCCATTCTTAGGTGGTGATCATCTATGAGATATCTCGAAATGAGCACGAGACAATTTGAATCATAGTTTTCTTTTGTTGTCATTAATCCATCTGAAAAATTACCCACATAGTTAAAATGATTCTTGTTGTTATTGTTGTTTCTTGGTTGTTAACTTCTCATTGATTCTTTATTTAAAGTTACCTCATTTTCTGGGTTTCCCTTTGTCGGGAGAAGGGGTGTCATCAACAAATTTACCTTATAAGAGTTTTTGGAATGAACTTCATTGTTAATTCGTGCTGCTTTCCTTAGCATTGACTTGTTTTATTGTTCAGATTACACCATGCACCAGAGACGGAATTAATAAGATTTCCTTAACAGGATGTGATGCTCGCATCTTCTGTGTGGGAGTTAGAATTGTAAAGCGCCGTACTCTGCAACAGGTCAGCTGATCTTCCTTGAATTCTTTGTTTTGAAAGTTTTTGTGTTCTTTGTAATGTGGGTATTCTAACTAGTTCAAAGCAATGAAGGGAGGGAGGTGTATGTTCTTTGATTATGCTGTTTCATTATGTGATTGTTTAACATCATTATGACTTTTCTGGTGTTCTCCTGAATTTTTGTAGTTTCACTCCATCTGTACCTGAAATGCAACACTTTGTATGATGTTTCCCGACAAATCATCGATATTGCTTTGTGCCTTTGCATTGGGGTTGGGGTTGGGATTGGGTGGAGCTGTTTTGGAGGCTATTATCTGAATTACCTGAATTTTATAACTGTGTTAGTCTTTGTTGTTTTCCTTAAAACTGTTTTTCTTTTTCTTTGTTGATTGCACAATAGCTAGTAACTTGCATGACTGCAATCTGCTTAGGAGATCTTGTCGATGGATTTACCCTATATTGTTTAGGGAGAATCGGTCTTTATTGCTGTCAATTGTGAGATCAGAAATTTGCAGAAGTATTTTGGCACTTTTATGCTTGTTTCCATTTTGTGATTCGTAGAGACCTAATGGTTCTTGCGCAATTCTTTTCACTAGGTCCTCAACATGATACCGAAAGAGGCTGAAGGCGAGGGTTTTGAGGATGCATTGGCTCGTGTTCGTCGATGTGTTGGTGGTGGGTCTGCCACAGAAAATGCTGATAGTGACAGTGATATTGAAGTTGTTGCTGATTGCATTCCTGTCAATCTTCGCTGTCCTGTAAGTAGTGTATTTTACCTATGGGGCTTAGTTTTTTAGGAGAGCAAGGGAAAAAATGTATATTCTTTAGTCTTCTTATTTAATTTTTTGTAGTTCCTGTCTGCTGCTGATGAGCGGAGCTATGAATCTGCCCTTGATGCATTACACAAGTTTTGCTTACCTTTTGACATGTATGGGATGCTAGTTTGTCGCAGACAAATAAATCCTTTAATGCTCCGTGTCTTATGCATGCTTGTATATTTTTATAATTTAGTTTGAGGATTCCCTTGCTTTTGGCTTGGCAACAAGACTGTTGTGCTATACAACTTTACAATATTTTTTAAGATCCTTTTCTGGCCCTCTATAAGTTGCCATCTTAGCTGCAGATACCCTTAAGTATGCTTTAAAAAAGTAACATTCTGGCAAAATGCAAATGCGGTTTCTCTTCCTCTTGAGCTTGAACCCCATAAAAAGGTTTTCCTGACTGATTTTAATCACTGATAGTTATAACCTACATGCCTCGAGAAAATGGTGGATGTATTTTAATACATTCTTAATTGACTGTAATTGTTTGGTCACAAGATGGCGTATAATCTGTAGGCAATCACCATGAGTTTGCGGGTTGTAGATGAAGCCAGTTTTGATGGTTTCAACCTAAGAAGATGAATGGTTGGTTCCTTTTGTTGTCCTTCTTAAGATGTTGACTCTTGTTTGGGGTAAATCATCTGAAAGTTATTTAATACCTCAGGTTTTTCATTTTCACTATGCAAATCTTTTTATTCGCAAACCAAATTCCTTGTGTCGTGGAAAAATATCATTCGTTTTTTATTAGACTATGCTTTAATTACTGGAAGACTTGTGAAGAATGACTTGTAGTTACTTATTATTGGCATATTTGTTGTTGCCTCATGGAAATGCTCCTTCGTACCTAAAATCAACATGGTTTGCTATTGTGCTAATCATTTTTCTTTGCTGGCTCTTCTTGTCTCTTAAACTATTTTACATATTGTATTCATGTATGACTTATGAGACATTTTCAGCTATTCAATAGTATTGCTTGTCAATTATGTCTATGCCTAAAGAAGTCATGAGATAGACAAATTAAATTTCAATTTGTATTTCCCAATTTCGATCGACTCTATGTCATAATACCTTTTGTCTTCTGATATGTGATTACAATTAATAAGCAATGTCATAACCAAAGTAAGCCAACTCATTGATGTGTGACTTCATTGATGTTCATTTCCACACATCTGTTTTTTTGGCATTTTGTGATGGGATTCAGTGGACATATAAATGATTATGTTTTGGCCGAGGAAGAGCATTTTTTCTTAATACGAGAAATGCCCATTCTCGTGCTTGTTTCTTGGAAATGCTCATTATCCTGTTTGTCTCATGGAACTGAATAAGATTTGTATTCTTATGCATGGATGTTTCAGAATAGTGGTTTAAGAATGAAGGTGGCTGGAAGATTTAAGCACTGTGTGCACATGGGCTGTTTTGATCTTGAAGTGTTTGTGGAAATGAATCAACGGTCTAGGAAGGCAAGTAGATATAATGCTTTATCATTTGTTTTTACTTTCTGTCAGATAGGAATTTTTCTTTATTACTCCTTGAATCCCTGTCTTGTGAATAAAATACATTTGATTTCATAATAGAAATTGGATAAGTTCTAACTCCAGTAACTCACAGAACTTTTATATGTTCTTATCATGGATGCAGTGGCAATGTCCTATTTGTCTGAAGAACTATTCGTTGGAGAAAATCATCATAGATCCGTATTTCAACCAGATCACATCTAAGGTATTGTCTGCATTATACATTGGGACCGAATTGTTTCTTTCTTCCACCTTTTGCAAGACATATCATCCCTTCTTTTTCAGATGCGAGATTGTGGAGAAGATGTGGCAGAGATTGAAGTCAAGCCTGACGGCTCCTGGCGTGCTAAGGCAGAGGGTGATCGTAGGGCTCTTGGGGAGCTCGGGCTATGGCATTTGCCTGATGGTACCATCTGTACACCCGTCGAGGCAGAATCAAAACCGAAACAGGAACTTAAGCCCGTCAAACAGGAAGGTGGTTCCAATAGTCATCCAGGTCTAAAGATAGGAATGAGAAGAAATCAAAACGGTTGCTGGGAATTTAACAAACCTGATAATACGCAGGAGACCTCATCTGTAAATAGATTTCAAGAAAATATTGAGAACAATTGTATGAATATAATTCCTATGAGCAGCAGTGCCACTGGCAGTGGCAGAGATTACGAGGATGGTAGTGTTAATGGTGGGGGAAACCTTGATTTCTCTACAGTTAATGGTATTGAGTACGAGTCCATTTCCATGAATATTGACGGAACACATGATTTTAATGATCAAATAACTCCTGCACCAGCTTTGGATGCTGAAGTAATTGTCCTCAGTGATTCAGACGAAGAAATCCAACCGGTGATGCCTTCTGGAGCTGTTTACGAGAACCCTGGACCAGATACTGGTAGGGGCCAGTTTCCAGCTCCACAAATTTCTAATTCTTATTACGAAAACCGTGGAAACTCATGCCTTGGTCTTTACAGCACGAATGATGATGAATTTGGGATCAATATGTGGTCTTTGCCACCTGGCAGTCAGGCGGGTCCGGGATTTCAGTTATTTGGTTCTGATGTGGACATTGTTTCTGATGCTTTAGTTGACATGCAGCATGGTTCTCTTAATTGCTCGTCATCTATGAATGGATATACATTGACCGGGGAAGCTGCCATGGGAGGATCTCCTGCACTTCTACCTGAGTCTAATGCTCAACGGTCGAGTAATATGAATGATGGCTTAGTAGACAATCCTTTGGCATTTAGTGGTAATGATCCTTCGCTTCAAATATTTCTCCCCACAAGGCCGTCTGCTGCATCAGCACCACAGGCAGATTTGAGAGACCATCCTGATGTTTCAAATGGTATTCGCACCGAGGATTGGATTTCTCTCAGGCTTGGGGATGGTGGTGGAACGGATGAAGGTGGATCTGTAGGTGTAGATGATTTGAATTCGGGACAACAATTACAAACAAAGGATGCTACATTGGATTCGTTACCGAACAATGGTATGTCATGTTATTTTATACTCCGTTTCTCTCGAAATGACGGATCCATTGGAACACTTAATCAGTAAAGTTTACTGCTCTTTTAAATGTAACAATTTAAAATTGAGATACTTACATCCCCTTAATTATTAGGTAATTACCGTGAGGCCCTTGAGGTTTTGCAAATTACCAGGACAGTCTATCAAATCTCTATCAGATCCTCACAACTCGAAAAACAATAGGGGGTGAAATTCTAAAATGTTTTCACTGATAGGGGAAGTTCTGGGAATCCATCAAACTACGAGTTGTCTTTTGTAATTAGGTCTCTTGGTCCTAAAATTTATCCTTTGATCTTTAGTCTATTCTTTTTAATCTAATTGAATAATTTAAGCAATATTGTAAATGTTAATATTTAAAATTGTAGTAATTTTATGATTCTTAAGAAACCAATGTCACCATATTAGTTCAAAGATTAGCCAGTTTTGACTTGGTACTACAGCAAAAGGAGCTATAATTGGAACAGAGGAGCTACAATTCAAATTAGCTTTTGTTTTACCTCAGTTCTTTGATGTGATTTTTTGATCTAGAGCTGCCTTTGCATGATAAGTTATGTTACTTGCAATTGACGTCATATTTGGAATGAAAATAAACTAGATGAAAATTAAAGACTTTATCTCACCTCCTCGTTAAGTAATTTCTCTTTTAATTTCTTTTCTGTGGCAGCGTCTTTGCTGCTGGGCATGAACGAGAATAGATCTGGTAAGACAAGTAGAGAAAGATCAGATAGTCCTTTCACATTTCCTCGCCAGCGTCGTTCCGTAAGACCAAGGTTATATCTTTCTATTGATTCAGACTCCGAATAAACCCGTTGGTGACAGTATTGCTGCCTAAGTTGATCCTTATATGCGAATTGAAGAAGCTAACGACAATGCATGCAGTTGGAAAACAAACAGAGATTATCTGATAACTAATCAGTAGCCATTGTGCTGCCACCAGAGGGGGGTTGGTTACTTTCGATCGGTGAGCTATATCATTTTTCCTGGTTGATGCCCTCGATGCCTGATATATATTAATCCAGGATCTGTTTGGAATTTTTCCGAGTTAGAATCTCCTTGATGCCAGATATATATATTGATATTCTAATCGGCGATCTACCCATCCAAACAGATCTGGTGCTCATCTTTTGTCTTTGGTGCTCTGATACATTGTACATTTGACAGATGCATTGCCATTATTGTAGAAAGAAGTCTCAATTGATTTTGTTCCGAGTTGTAGACGAAAGGCTTCAGGTAAGTGAAGCCTTTTGTTAGTGGTGATGAGAGTAGATTGTACATCATTTTAGTAATTAATAGAAATATATATAAATTTATTTTAGCAAATTTTACCTCATGTATAATGTGAGATGTATTTTAATTGCCACATCATTAGATGTATATTTTGCAGTATCCGTGCTATTTTTATACCATCATTTTTCTATTGTTTGCGTCTGGGAGGCAATTGGCATCCTAGAATGAAATAAATGGACTTGGGAGTGTAATGAAGACGGGTAATGAAAGATCTTAATACAATATTTCTTATGCTTAGAGTACGCAAAACATGTTTTGGAATAGAGGATCCGTTGCGCATTGTAGATAAAATAGGTTTGCTGGAAAATAAAATGAAAAATGGAATACGTTGGCAACTTTCAGCTTATTAAGTTGATGAAAACTTAAAAGTGGATGTAAAGACAATATACCATACATAATATTAAACGTTAAGACGTATTACAAATGTACCAGCTGATGGAACATAGCTCAATATTCTCCAACATCAACGATGCAGCAATTGAAAAGAAATTGTAATTTAAAGACATTCTTTCTCTTTTTGTTCCTAAAAACACCATTTTACGCAATAAATCATTGACTATTTGGCAATGGCAGTTCATTATATACCGTTGAATGCAAGGGTGTGATAGTAAGAGAAACCACAATCAACCTAATCGAACAGTATGTGGTGAACCACCCTAATTTAACAGTATCTGGTGGACCGGGTTTTTTGAAAGCTATTGTCTGACATGTATTTATATGGCTTGCCTGCCAGGATGGACTAGAATGCAGAGCACCGTGATAACACAAAAAGTACGGATGGGAAAGGGCTATTTAGAATATACAACAACGGTTAGCCCCGCCACTCAACTCAGCCATACAAGCCTATTTAGTTATTCTATGAAACATAGCTACACGACTTCCCCTTTGATCCCTTTCTCTCAGAAACTGTCCCAAAGCTTTCTTCTCTGCTAAAAGGTAAATGAATCGTAGCCCAGCGTGTCCAGTAATGGGCAAGGTGAAACAAAGTCATACTCATATCAAATTCATTAACAGCAAATTGCTGATTGGAATTGAGATTATGCGAATATCTCTCTCACAACCAGACCAGGACAGTTATGCAGGCTCTCGTGGATCTAAATGTCGCAATCGAGGCAAAAGTATCGCTTGCATTTTGGACAAGAAACATAGGGAGCTTAAACTGCATCAATATCAACAAGCCTAACTTAGGAATGAATATATGATCTTGTAAGTACAAGTAGTCGGTTTATTTAGGAAAAGAACGGGGATAAATTAATTACGAATTGTTGTAGTTGTACGCAAAACAAGAATAAGCAATTCTACTTGCTGCATGAACTAAGTTCGGTTAATTTGTTCTATAAAGTTAGTATAAACTTAATTCTTATTTGGTGATCGGTGAAATACTAGGGCTATTTTTGTTTACATTTAAAAACTATTTAATATTTAATCATAATATTCTGAGAAATATGCTACAAGCCATTTTCAATCAAAAACACTTTTTCATAAAATTAACTTTTATATTTCCTTATATTACTATATATCAACTCAACACAAAATGATACAACCATGATACTTCAGCAATCAAAGTGCAACTGAAAACCAACAATCTGGTAAAGAATCATCGGAAAAGACTAAAGTGTTGCATAACAAATTTTACTTTAAGGACGTAAGTGAGACAAATTTATACTTGAGGGCTATAAGTGCATTAATCCTATTTTTTTAATCACATATATTTTACTAAAATAACTAATTCAATCATTCAATCCTTATTTTACAATTTCCAAGCATTTTTTAATTTTTTTAAAATAAATATTTTTAAAAAATATATACATACACACCACATATTATATTATTTTCATACGAATATTCATAAGACACATTTCCAAAAAAAATTCAGAATTTCTACTCAAAAATATAAACAAACAAAGCCTTTTTATTTTCTTTGTAGGACTTATTGGAATTGTATGGGACTATAGGGAGTCAGGGACATGATTGTTTCTATTTCAAAAAAGCAACTACTAAAAAAACCAGAAGTGACTAGAATATGGAAGATCGTCATTCCAAAAACTTAAACCACATTTGAAAATGAGATTGACCCTATGGTGTTTTTACTGCACATAGGAATGGCAATAGGTGGGTATGAGCAGGAACTGTTCTATGTTGGGCCGAGACCATAGCTCAGCCGTTGGATCCCCCCAATAGGGGGGGTGGGGGGAATCATTTAGCAATTTAACCCCCCCTTGGTCTCGGCCCAGCATAGAATTTCCCATGAGCGGGTATTTCAGAATTTGACACATGTCCCGTTAGGAATTTTTAATATCCGAATTTGGTTATTTCTTGCCCCTGCCCTGCCCGCCCCGGACCTGGCAGACCCAACCAATTTTTTTTTGTGGACATTTTTTTTTATCATGTTCTCACAAACGCATTCAAAACAAATAAAAAAGCATTGAATATATGATTTAATATAAACACATCAAAAAATACAAGTCATCCGGTACTTAAATGTAAATACATTCAAAACAAGTACAAATTTCAAAAAAATAAAATCATCTCCAAACTCAATTTTATATCAAACTTTTTTTCGAACTAACAACTAGCTAAATTAAGTTGCTATTTGAAATAACACTTTTTGTAATTATAATTTATTAATACTTATAAATATTAAATAATCACTAGTTTTATAAAATAAAAATATAATATATTACTAATCAAGGCGAGTCTGGGTTGGAGACGGGTATTTGCTGGACTCGTTACCCGCTTGAGACCAGGTCGGATCTTGAATTTTGATACTTGGCCCCGGCCCCGGCCCCGGCCCTGGCCCCGACCCCATTCAATTGGACTCATACTCATCTCTAACGGGATGAGTCCGGGTCAAGTACTTGTCTACCTGAATTCATTGTTATTCCGAGTAATTGCACTCTTTGTCCTCCCTATTTTTCTAAAGTTTCTTTAGTTATAACAACCTTGAGAAATATGAATAACTTGCCAATTTTATTCCAAAATCTAAAATTCGAAGAAAATAAAAAAATTAGAAAAAAGGTACCACAACCTCCTAAATGAAATTCAAAGTTTTCACACAAGCGCATTTCATGGAGAAGGGTCTTTCATCTCAAAACTTATTACCTAAGTCCTCTTGTTTGTACTATGTTTTTGCCCTTTCCTTTGATTCTACTTTCACCTCTAAATTTTCTCTCATGCTTTGGTGGATTGGTGACGGTGGCAGGACGTCTTTTCCAACCTTTCTCATCAACCTATTTTTTTGGCTACACAATGTCCGGGTGTTGGATTTTTACCAACAGCGATTTACTTGTTATACTTTCTAAATGTTAGTTAGTATTTGAGATGTTATTTCTATCTCGTGTAGAAATTCTAATCTCTCTATTGCGATAGTCTCGGCCTTTAATTATTGTTTTCTTGTCTATGTTTCTCTTGTTGTTTATAATTTTCCAATTATTATGGTGCAAATTTTGTGTAGAAATAGTATCATAAATTATTGCTCTTTTCCTCAAACATCTTTTTTTTCTCTTCTTGCCAATACTTTTGTACACATAATGAGGTCATGAACCTTATAAACACAATATTCTTATTCTTATATATATATAAAAAAAATCTTATATCAACAAAATAAGACTAATCATCATGTGATGAGTATTTAAACTCGAACATAATTTCACCCAACTTGCTCATATAATAGGTAATGCTCATTTACGTCATCATTAATATTGGAAATAGTATAAAACGAAATCCCTAAACTAACAAAAAAGTTAAAATAATTGTCCAATGATGCTACACGCCTACACCTAGATAGCATAGGTGGACTCAACTTCACCACATAAAATAATAGCTATTCTAGTATTTTAAATTTTAACTAAAAATAATTGTCAATCTTTATCGAAGATCCAATAATATTTGTTCTATTTTGAATTCAAACAAGTAAAAGATTTTTTGTCAATCTACATAACTTTTTGTTTCTGCTTTATGGGAGTTGCTCATTATTTTAGTTTTAAAATTGTGAACCATCACGTTAATGAATATTTTTATATTTTTATTACACAATGGTTATCTCATTCTATTAAACTAGTTTGCCAAATAAAAGGATAATAATTACATTTTATAAGTGAAAAGACATTCTTGTTCACGTGATGAATTTAAATAAAGGTGAAAATATATTTATCACGATATAAAATACGATCCCGACTCATATTGAAAACTTGTAATCTCTTAAAAAGAAAATTGCATCTCCAATATGATACCATTTTGAAAACCATAATTACCCTAATTAATGTCTTTAATTCATTCACGAGCGGAAAAATCTATTGTGGACCAAGTTTAATGGTCACAATATTTATATCTCTCATACATGATCACACACACTTATGTGAAAAAAAATAAAAATAGAATACACTCTCAAACTAATGGATCCAATTTGATATAGAATTACCTCATGCACAACACAAGGCATCTAGGATAATCCTTTTTTTGTTTTGATAATTTAGGATAATCTTGGTTGACTCCAAGACTTCCACCATAATTAAATACTCAAGGCCACCATTCATTTTCAAGAAATGGAGAAAAGAAAAAAGAGTTTACTTAGATTAGGATAAATGCTTTTATTTTTTAAAATCATACTTTATATATGATCGACTCCAATTACGACCAGAACATATCTCCAAAATCATATATCCCTTTTTTTTTGCTTCCCCACGAGGTGTTCGGACCACCTCGACTAATCCCCGCTCGTGGTGCATTAGCTGTTGCTGGCCAAATATTATGTTAACAATACTGGGAATCGATTATGGAATCACGCCAAATCAACCTTAAATTGTTTCAATGGTAGTAGTAGCCTTGTACCACATAGCCAAGCCGACTTCGTTTCAAGATCATATATACTCTTATAAAGTTACTTAACATCGTCGCACACCAACACACCAATCGAACACACAACCTTTGTGGGAAGTGATCCTTCCGAGCCAACATGGGTTGCCGATTAGGATGAAATTAATTGCGTTCTGAACTGAAATTGGTTAAAGCAATTACTGTCGCTAATCTGTAATTATATTTCAAGCTTTCTTCAATTCTTTATTAAATTTCTCAACTTTTCTGCTCTCTCTCCATTTCTGGTAAAGAAGAACTTCCATACAAGAAGATGCATAGATTGTTTGCAATGAGGTCCCTGACTTCTTCATTATTCAGAAAACAACCCCACCGCGCTGCTGCTTTCTCCACCTCCCTCCTCTTCGACGATACGCAGAAACAGGTGTCGTTTTTAATTGTACCGTTGTATGTATGCATGTTTTGATGTATTTTTGTTTCTATTGTTTACAAGCTTTTTTTGATTGAATTGAGGCTCGCAAAAATTGTTAATTGTATATTCAATTGGTGATTGTGTTTTTGTTATTGAATGATCGTGTTAAATTGGTTTTAGTTCATTCTTCGAAGATGAATTGGCGTATTAATTTTATTCAGATTAAATTGAAGAGTTTTAATTGTTACATGTATATTGCATTTGTTAAACATATGTAAGATTCATGTTTTTAGTATTAGTTTTTTGCAATTTGCTGGTAAATTTGTATGCACTGGAGCCTTGAGCATTTCCTAGTTTCGTCGTTTCAGAATAGAGAGGCAGAGTAATGCCTTAGATTATAATGAAGATAAGTCGATACAATATGATCGAATCGGAAACAAACCTATTTTGAGATGGTTGTAAAGTGACAAAAAACAACTGTGTGATGAAGAGTTCCCGGGCTGTATGAAGAATTGCAGTTCTCTATTTTAACGTGTACCTTAATTAGTCTTGTTTGAATTGTTGTCACAACCATCCGTACTGATTAAGAACTTTGTTGTTTGTAATGTTGACAGTTTAAAGAGAGTGTGGCGCAATTTGCTCAAGAAAACATTGCCCCTCATGCTTCAGAAATCGACAGATCAAATTATTTTCCAAAGGTTTTATAGTATACTCGTTCTTTTTTTATGTTATGCAATGACAACCAATTGAATATTGACTTGATTACCTTTTCCATTCAGGAAGTTAATTTGTGGAAGTTGATGGGGGATTTTAATCTCCATGGAATCACTGCTCCTGGTAAGACCTTTCAACATGGCAATTGCTTAAACTATACTTTCTGCTGCTGCGTTCTGTATGTAAATATTTATGGTGCACATAAGAAAATTCAAAGAACATTGTGCACTTTGGTATTACTTTTTTATTCAATAAGAACAGTTCTTTCTCTATCTTTCTAGGATCCTAAGTGAAATATAGCAACTTTGGACTTCATCTCATATATATATATATTTGTGTGTGTGTGTGTGTGTATATCTTAATTAGAACTGTGATTGATCTGCATTTTGCTATAGTATAGTTTCCTTTTTAGGTCAATACTGTTGGGAAAGCTTAAACTGATCCTTTCTTCTCTAAGATGTCAATAGCTCAACATCGTAATCTTATATGAACTATATGGAGTATTCATATAAACACAACAACTAAGATATTCTAGGCTTCTCTACCCCATACTATGGTGGCGCCATTATCTTTTAACTTTTCTGAAGGAAGATTGACATGATCATAACTAGAGTTAACCATTATATTTCTTTGTTTGCATATTTGTTACACAACAATAGGTGTGAAGACATTTAGACATCCCTGAAACAAAAGGTACATAGAATATCTGAAGAGTAGTCTGTGCATAATCAGTCAAAAGCATCTTGAAAGCCTAAAGGCGCCCTTTTTTCTTTTGATGCAATTTTGTCCACATCACTGAAACCTCCTTTGGATATTTTAGGACCAGATTCATGTAGGAAAACAAGGATTGTTAGGATATCTTATCATTTAACTTGGTTTATCTATTTGTGTTAGTGATCTTTATTCAGCAAT
This sequence comes from Buddleja alternifolia, assembly GCA_019426215.1. Taxonomy (NCBI): domain Eukaryota; kingdom Viridiplantae; phylum Streptophyta; class Magnoliopsida; order Lamiales; family Scrophulariaceae; genus Buddleja; species Buddleja alternifolia. The sequence goes on along the minus strand of CM033391.1, from coordinate 8,362,058 downwards.
TGTTTCATCTTACTTGATGTAGAAAGGATGTTATTGGCAGAGGACATGGATTTGATACTAAATTGAGTGCAGAGTGTATGCTGTTGAGATTTTTTTTTATTTTTCAATCTTTTAATTAAGATTGCAGTGAGTAGGATTTGGGAAGATCATTGCTAGAACTCATTTCAAATGTCCAACATTATATTTTTCTTATTTGTAGCTTATTTGGTTATAAGAGCTCATCATTTTAAATATGATGGATAATTATAGAGGAATATGGAGGACTTGGCCTTGGCTATTTATACCACTGCATAGCTATGGAAGAAATTAGCCGTGCTTCGGGCTCAGTTGGTCTTTCATATGGTGCACATTCTAACCTATGTATCAATCAATTGGTAATTACTTTAACTTAAGTATAAATTATCATTGACCTAATTATCATGCCTGTTAAGCTTTTGTAATTTTGATGATTTGAAGGTGAGGAATGGAACTCCTGCTCAGAAGCAAAAGTACTTGCCAAAGGTTTACTTTCACCTCACCTGGTTCATTTCTCTATGAACTTTTGTGGATAAATTTCTATTCTCTAAGTATGAAGATTGAAAATATATTGGTACCTCTACTTCTTTGTTAAGAACAACAAATGTCGAGAATTTTGTATTGTCTAATTGGAACGTTTACTCCAGGAATACTGAAATTGATTTCTTTCTTTAACTTATTCAATTGTGCAAAGGAAATAGAAAAGGCTCCTGTATGTTCATATATCTACATGATGGTATATATACTTGTTTCTCAATATATATTCGTCATGTATATAGTAGCTGACTTTAGTCTCTAACTTTATTCTGATGAAGTTAATCAGTGGGGAGCATGTTGGGGCTCTGGCAATGAGTGAACCTAACGGTAAATTTCGTGAACTCTTCTTCTTCTTGACATATACAAGCCAGAATTACTTAGGGAATTGTTGTTATTTTGACTTGAGTAGTTGAGTGACTGTGTATGTACTATTTAGCTGGCTCGGATGTTGTCAGTATGAAATGCAAAGCTGATCGTGCTAATGGTGGTTACATTCTAAATGGCAACAAGATGTGGTGCACGAATGGTCCTGTTGCTGAGACACTGGTATAATTCTTTCGAATAAAAAACTTTACATTTTTTGGGTTCCAAGTGGGCTTTGTTATCTTTTCTTTTATCAATTTGTCCCGACATAATTCATTAAAACACTTTTGATACATGAAGAATGATACTCCTGGAGACAAAAGCAACGCTGTTTTATTAAAAAAATATGTTTACTTCGTTCTTGTGGGAGAGGAGCTATATGTTTGTTCCGAAATATTGCTAAAAAAGTTCAAAAATAATTTTCGAAACTTAAATTTGATTATGCTGGAAGATAGATGTTGAAACTATTCCGTTCCTAGAAAATTCAAAGGAAAACAGAATGCCCAAAAAATGAAAAGTACTGGGAATGTTTTCTGTCTACTAGAATGATTTTGAGTACCATACACAAAGATGCAAGTTACATGCAAATATCGGAAAGTGCATGCTTGTTGCTTCTGGGTTGTTTTAAAATTGATGTGATTTTTCTAATGAGTTATGAAATATTGCTTCAAAGTTTATTTTCTGTATCGCTATCTATATGAGAAGACAATAGCTTATGTTTTTGCTCCATTTTCTGGCTACTGTATGTGAATTAGTCCTGTGATCAAACTTTTTAGTGTTTCTTAGTGTTACTTGACCAAACAAATGAGGCATGGGGTTAAAATTTCTTTGATTACAAAGATGTATTCATATTACTTTCCAGTTCCATTGTAGGGAAATAATTATGAGAAAGGGAAGACAAAACTCTTTTTTTTTTTTTTTTAATTCAAGACAAAGGGGGATACCCTAAATATCTAGCCCGATAAACCCGGGTTAATAGTCATAATCCTGAGCCATGAAGACTCTATCTAATTCCATAAAGGAAGGGAGAGCCACAACTTGTGGTAACCTAAATTCTAACCCAGAACCTCTCACATAAAGTGGGAGGTGGGTACCACTAGACCAATACGTCTTTGGTGGAAGACAAAAACCTTAACTTGTTCAAGTGTTCTCTTTATTCAATCACTAAAACCTTTGCAAAAAGATAGATCAGACATCAAATGAGAATACTTTTTTTTGTGTTTCTGCCCATTTGGTTTTTGCGTATGATCAAAATTCTGATAGTCATTTTGCATAATATTATGAAGTAGAATTCTTACAGCTAAAAGATTCTAAAGAGTGAACAGAGTATCACATTTGTCTAACGACTAACGGCTATAAGGGCACTACGATCAAAATCTATATAAAAAAGTGAAAAAAGATCTTCGACTATGCAATTAGCAATAAATGCTTATTTTCTGTTCGCGTTTTCATTTACTGATGTGAGCCTTAAGAATTGGTAGTTTGATGAAGTTGCATATATGTTGAAGCTTTCGACGTCTATAATGTGATCATTATAACTCCTCGCAATTAAGTTGACTTGTTTTCATCATCATCATTTTCTCATTGTTAGATTGGTTCAGGTTGTCTATGCAAAAACAGATATGGCAGCCCGTTCAAAAGGAATAACAGCATTTATCATTGAGAAGGACATGCCTGGGTACGCACCTTTTGCTGACACTGAAATGCACTCATATGCAAGTCTTTCATTTATTAATAAAATGACTTTGTATTTTGAAGTAACCTTTTTTTTTTTTTAATCTGTCTGTAGCTTTAGTACTGCTCAGAAATTAGACAAACTGGGGATGCGTGGAAGCGATACGTAAGCCTGATAGCTTAAGCTGTTTTATTTGTGTTCTTTTGTATTAAGCAGGCAATCGCCTGATTATGAAATGTCGAAATAATTTGCAGATGTGAGCTTGTTTTTGAGAATTGCTTTGTTCCTGAAGAAAACATTCTTGGCCAGGAAGGAAAAGGTATTTAAGTTAACAAAGCATCTTTATATACCATATTGTTTTCCCATTATTCTCCTCGCTGTGGAAACAAGTTTTTACTTAGGGTAAGATACATATACAAACCTTGTGGAAAGCACATGGGGTTTGAGAAATTACCATAATTTCCCCCGTCAGTAAAAGCAAAACTAAAATTTCACGCCGTGTCAGTAAAGACATATTATAATTTTACCCCATATTTTTCAACTTGTCAAAATTTGACAGGATTGTCTTTGTAAATTGCAAAGCCTATGAGTCCTGTGGTAATTACCTATTAAGTGAGGGGGTGTGCATGTAATAATACCTTTTTCTTATGTTCCTATAGTTTATTTCTCGAAGTTTTCAGGAGCAAAATAATTTTTCTATTTAACGTGTAACTTCTATTAATATTTGAGAGGTATTTGATAGTAGCATGATACAAAATCTACATCAGGAGTTTATGTCATGATGTCGGGGTTAGATCTGGAGAGGCTTGTTTTGGCAGCAGGACCTCTTGGAATTATGCAGTCATGTCTTGATGTTGTTCTTCCCTATGTTAAACAACGAGAACAATTCGGCCAACCGATTGGAGAATTTCAATTTATACAGGTTTGAAAAAACCTAGTAATAATGCGGAATTACTTTCTAATGCTGCTTCATTGAAAACCTATTGCTGAGATTGATATTTGTACAAATGCAGGGAAAGATTGCTGATATATATACTTCATTACAATCTTCAAGGTGAAAATTTTGAATAATGTCATAAATGGTGTAATTGGATTTTTATTTGCATTCAGAGACTGAAAGTTTTCTATTCGTTACAGGTCATATGTGTACTCGGTTGCTAGAGATTGCGACAATGGAAATGTTAATCCAAAGGTTCGTATAACTTTTTATTTTATTTTTTTGTTGACTGAAGCGGATGATTACATGATTACATCAAGATATGAACTTGGGGCAGGGCTTGAACTCAAAGTCATACTTGTCGAGTCTTCTGCAATCATCCTTTACCGCTCAGACAAGACATCATCAGACACCATCCACAATTTTTTTTTTTTTACATGGGTTAATTACACAACTATCGCTCCTATTTAGTGTAATTACAAACCAACCTGCTTGTTTTGGGCTACTTTGGGATCAGACACCCCTTCTTAGTGTAATTACGCCAAAAATTGCGATTGTAAGGTTTATTTATAAGAGGGGGTTATTTGTTATGAGTGCAAATTAAGCTGGTGAATTGTAGTTACGCTAAATAAAAAGAGTATTTAGTGTAATTAACCCTTTTTGACATTCAAATGTCTAACTTCCAAGTTATGGATACATGCTTTTATACAGGATTGTGCTGGAGTCATACTTTGTGCAGCCGAAAGAGCCACACAAGTCGCTCTTCAGGTACAAAAGTTACACTCTAATTTGTATCTCTCCAATTCATGAATTGGCTACGATATTATGACCAAATTGTGGAGAAGGATATGGAATTTCTTTCTTGGGTAAATTACAAAAACGCCTCCTGAGTGATACTCTATTTACGAAAAGCACCATGAGGTTTGAGAATTACCATAACTTCCACTGTTAGTATAAGCATATTACAATTTCACCCTTGTTGGTAAAAGAACAAATTGAAATTTCAACCCCTGATTTTCGAGTTATCAGGTGACAAGGGGTGTCTTGGTGATTTGCAAAACCTCATGGAGTGGTAATTAGGTAATTACCCAATAAATGAGGGGGTGTGCATGTAATTATTACTTCTTTCTTTTACCTTAAATTTAGAGTTAAGGAAACTATAGCAATTACATAATTGCTAGGGACAAAAAGAGAGCGAATGAAGAACTCGTGCATGGGATCCACATGTGAACCCCACATCATGAACAACTAGGATAACCCGGGACTGTCCTAGTGCGACCCACAAAAAGTTCAATCGAAAAATAACGAGGGGACATTTTAACTTTGCTTTTGTGTCAGGCTATCCAATGTCTGGGTGGGAACGGCTATGTAAATGAATATCCAACGGGGCGTCTTCTTCGTGATGCCAAACTATATGAAATTGGAGCTGGGACGAGTGAAATTAGACGAATGATAATTGGTCGTGAGCTCTTCAAGGAGCAGTGAAGGAGAAGTTGGCACAAATTGTGATCTCAGCATTTGCTGATCTTCTGCTGGCACCCGGCACTTTGATCTCACCATGCAGTTCGACTCGCCATGTGGGAACTGTTGAAGAGTACGTGCCGTTTTATGTTCTTTATACTCAGCAGTCTAAAAGGTTAAATTTGTTTTCATCAGAGGGAAAATAAAATACTAATGTGTAAACACATTTAATTTATGTAATGAACAAATTTTAATCCTCATGCCCAGTAATTAGCATAAGTTCTTTATACTTGTGAAAGGAATGATTATGAATCATACTATAGACTACTTGGAAACTATATATGCACGAGTAGTAAGCTAAAGACTGAGGTCCGAAGACTGTATTAGAATGCAAATTACAAATATATGCAAGGGAAAATTACGCACAAACCCCCTCATTTATTGTGTAAATACCAAAAAAAACTCTCATTTATTTGAAATTACCAACTCCCCTCCTCGTGTTAAGGATTTTTTACATTTACACCGTTTGTATTTTTAAAAATTCTTACAATTTTACCCCTGTAAACCTTATGAATAGACCACTTAAGATGGTGTGATGGTCATTTTTAATAAATGAGGGGAGATTTTGGTGATTACACAATAAGTTAAGGGGTTTGTGTGTAATTTTACCTATATGTAAATTACAAATGTATACTCTTTGTTTGGCCTTCAGGTTGAAGTTGAATTGAACACCATCATTATCCCATTTGTATATAGTGGGGTATGAAAGCGTGGTAATATTCGAGTTTGGACCCAACAAGATCCACCAATACCCAATAGTCAGGTATTAGATCACATGATCCTCTGCAGAGGATTGCCGCTCATACATTTCAAGAAAAATGAAATGAAAAATACTATTATTGGTGAAAATGCGTAGAACGAAATTGTCTCCCATAAAACAAGGAAGAATAAAACAAACAAGTGTAGATTTTGTAGAGATGCAAAAATTGTAAGTTGTAATGCTGATTTGAATAATTAAGATTCTTATAATAATCTTAATTGTTTTCATTTGATCATATTTGAATATTTTTAAACCTAACAAAAAGGACAATCTTAATGGAATTATTTTTAAAATTCAAGTGTAAACAAGGATTGCTCTGACTTCACTTTATTATATAAAATATTGCCAAAATAGAATTTGGTGCAACAACTTATAATAATCTTAGTTTACCAACCATTATTAATCTTTATCTAAAATATTCAAAATTTGAAATTCAAGATAATATAGTTACCGGTATAATTTCAATTCAAATAAAAACTAACTTTGTTATATCTATTTCTCTTAATAATGATATTTATCAATAATTTTATTTCTTAATATTGTTTTTTTAGTTTACCAACCATGTATTATTATTATTTATTAAACAAAATTAATATGATTTAGTACTCGTACAAATAAATTTTTCGATAACAGTCTTTAGACTTGTATCAAACTTTTGATTTTATCATTACATGATTTCTTTATAATACGCTATGCAAAATTAAGAGTTTGATTCAAGTCAAAAGACTGTTATAGAAAATTTTGTTTGTATAAGTACTAAATCATATTATTGCAGGACAATGTCTTCAAATAGATATATACTCGATTATTTTTGTATATGTAATCAGTATCCCTGCCCTGACACGGAGTTCCACTAATTTTATTAATATTGTACAATGTACAACTTGCTCGACATTGTCCTACATTCGAAGACATTAACTTGGAAAGCTATAAGATACTCTCACTCTTTAAATACTTTTAGATTTTGATGCTCTCTCGCTTCTTCTTCACTTTCGCTCTATCAATGTGGTTTACATTGAGTATATACTTACATTTGTACTCGGACTCATAAAGAAATGCGTTTTGGAATTGGTATAGTCAGATGCCCATGTAATTAACAATAAATCCAAGAACTGATTTCGTTAGATCTTATAAGATCCAACTATCTTGATATAATCGCCTATATGCGTTCCATCATATATGAAAGATTGTCATTACTTCACGATTTGGAGTTCTGAGATTATGTAAAAACACTCTGCTTTTTTGACACTTGTCTGAAAATTTGTCAAACTAGCCCAATTATTTTGAAACTAAGAGGCTAATATAGATATTGCGAGAAAGTTGAATTTATATACCGATTATGGAGAATGCCATACAAACAATAGGGATTAAATTTTAATTCAAACTCGATTTGATAACATCTAATAACCATTGATCAAATAACAGATTTATTACAAGAAAGTCTATTTTTTGCAAAATATTGCTCCGATAAAACAGGAAAGTATTGAGGGCGATTACGTATCTTCTCTAAGGCAATTAGGGTTTACCCTCTCCACCGCGGCCCACCGGCGGCATGGAGGAGTCCGACGGCGATGGTCCGCCGCCAATTACTGTCACACCGAACCAGCGTAAGAAGAAATTGAAAAGGCACCTGGTAGGGGCTGTCTCGCCGACGAAGATGACGACAAATACTAACGTGGAGGTTCCGATTCATGCAGATGGTACATCCGACCAAACATCCTCTGATTTCTCTGCGCAACCGGAGAACCAGGCCGATAATACAGTTCCTGATGTGGCCAGAGAGAACAGGTGGGCTCCTAACCACTTGAAAAATACTTGGAGTCAAACGGTCTCGGGCCCACGCTACTATACAGGTGAGGGTGAGATTGATGAGTTTGAACAAGAGAATGGGATGGAGGAAAGCCACGCTGCGGAGGGAGGAGAAGCCGGCGAGTGCAACATTCCTGAAGGATCACTATCGGAGGAGGAAATTCGTGTCATGGCAGCACCTTATCGAAGAGCGTTGGTGATCAAAGTATTAGGCCGAACAATGGGCTACACACTGTTAAAACAGCGCATCAAATCCATATGGCAATTGGCTTACGACATCAATCCGGTGGATATCGGAAACGACTTCTATCTTGTTCGTTTCTTTTAAAAAGAGGATTATGACCGAGTACTGAATAAGGGACCATGGATGATACTTGGTCATTATCTAACTGTCAAAAAATGGGAGCCCACTTTTGAACCGAAACAGGAAAAGATTACGTCAACATTGGTGTGGATTCGATTTCCAGATTTGCCTATACATCTATTCAACAAAAAAGCACTCAAGATTCTTGGAGGGCTTGTCGGGAAAGTGCGCGGGATTGACAAACATACGGAGGAATCGTTGCGAGGTAGGTATGCTAGGGTATGTGTTGAGTTCGATTTGAATAAACCCATTATCCCTTGTGTGAAATTTTGTAAGAAGCTTCGAGTAGTTGAATATGAGGGATTGAACTTGGTGTGTTTTGAATGTGGTAAATACGGGCATCGAAAAGAAACATGTGGGGCTAGTGGGGATAAGGAGAAGTCAACTCACCATAGTAACACAGAGGGTACGGAGGCGGATGGAGGAACTAGGAGCTCAGAGGTACCTACTACTCATGGCCCGTGGAATATAGTACAACCTAGGAATAGGCGTGGGCCTCTTAGGCGTGAGAGTGCTAAACAGCTAGTGAAATCTAAAGACAGCCCGGTGTTCTATTTTGGACAAGGGTCACACCAGGCAGGTAAAAATGATGCACCACAGGCAGCGGCGGGTAACACCACCGGGACTAAGGTGCGTGAGAAGGAGATTGCGGATAGAGGAAAAAAGAAAATGGTAAATACGGAAAGGAATGATACAGGCTCAAGGTTTGATATCCGCAATGACGTGGGTGAGGAGGAGTTGCGCGGGGTTGAAGTCAACAGGGACTCGGGATTACGGAAGACTTACCAGAAGGAAACCACGCCGGCAACCAAAAGACGTATTTTCAAGGATAAGAGAAAGGTTCAGCAGACTTCGGTGATTCATATTAAACATGTGAGACCTATTGAGCGGGGTAATACTTACCCGATTGTCAATAATAATATTAGTTCACAAGTTGAAAATGAGGAATTGTTGGATAAGACCCCTTTCACACGTGCTGAATTAGATGAATTATACGGCATTGGGGACCAGCAGTTGGGGAAAAATCCGTCTACAGATCGAACTTATATGGGGAAGCAACCGAGATCTCATGAACCTCCCGGGGACGGTCTCATTGATTCAGACGAGGAAGCGGACAGTAAGGGGGTGGACTTTGTTGATTCTGTACTGGATATAGAATGGATCACAGGAGATGTTGGGAGAGTCGTAACTCGAGAAGGCATGGACACTGATGAAAACATGCGATTAAATGTGGGGGTTTCACATACCCCCCAGGTATGATCTTCTTGTTCTTTGAATAGAACTAATTTATATTATTTTTTAATGTCAGCCATTTTTTGGAATTGTAGGGGAGCAGGGAAGATGGAATTCCGGCACGCTCTTAAGGATCTCCTTCATCAATATAAACCAATGATACTAGTATTGGTGGAACCCCGAGTCAAAGGGGAACATGCAGACAATATTTTGCAGCAGAGTCGTTTCGATAGGGTGGAGAAGGTGGAGGCTCGTGGTTTTGCGGGGGGTATATGGATTTTCTGGGCTACTTATGAGTGTGATCTTCAGATATTAGAAGCTAATGATCAAAGTATTTCAGCTGTGGTCCAAAAACCGGGGCAGGAGGACTGGCTACTCATAGCAGTATATGCTAGCCCTAATCCGGAAATACGAAATTCTTTATGGGACCACATTATACAAATGGAGTCTCATATCTCTGGCCCTTGGCTAATTGCAGGGGATATGAATGTCGTGGTCAATCAGTCTGAGAAAACAGGAGGGGCCCCGGTTGACTATAAAAAGTGTAAAAGATTCGTGGAATGTGTTAATTCTTGCAGTTTGATTGATCTAAAATTTGTGGGCTCGCCGTTTACGTGGGCTAAAGGGGGGAGATCTTCGTTACAGGAGCGATTAGATCGAGCCCTATGCAATGAAGCTTGGCACCTTCTTCATCCGACAACTAGTGTGCATCATCTTCCGCGTGTGGGGTCCGACCATTCGCCTATTCTTCTCTCCTTGGCCGAAGTTACTCACAGGAATACTTCGTCAGCTTTCTTTAGATTTCAGACAGCCTGGTTTACTCACTCGGGGTTTATGGACTTAGTCGAAAAAAACTGGCAAGCTCAGAAGGACAAGGGGATTACAGTCCAACTGGATCATATTAGAGAAGCTGCGAATACTTGGAATAAGGACACTTTTGGCAATATTTTTCGCAAGAAACGTAGGCTACTTGCTCGTATATCGGGGATTCAAAAATCTCAGGGGACGGGATTCAAGTACTCTCTTAACAAACTTGAGATCAAACTACAGGCCCAATATCTTGATGTGCTTCGTCAAGAGGAACTTTTTTGGAAGCAAAAATCGAGAGTTCAATGGCTTAGAGCAGGGGATATGAATACAAATTCTTCCATTTATCGGCTGTTACTCGTCAGAATAGGTCGTGTATTCGGGCCCTTACTCGGGAAGATGGGGGGAGTGAAACTAGTCCAGAAGGCCTCAAAAACATGGCGGTCAATTTTTATAAGGAGTTATATGGAGAAGGGGAGGGAGTTCGGCCGTACGTGTGCACGGAGGGATTCCCAAAACTTTGGGAGCAGCAAATTATCACTCTGTGTAACCCGGTAACCAAAGAGGAGGTCAAACGTGCAGTTTGGGATATGTATCCCTCGAAGTCCCCAGGCCCGGATGGTATACAACCAATCTTCTACCAACGTTGCTGGGATATAATAGGAGATGACGTTTTCCACATGGTCCAGAAAGCCTTACAATCAGGTACCATTGACACTAGTTTGAATAAGTCTCGCATTGTGTTAATTCCGAAAGATAAACACCCGACACATCTTTCTCAATTTTGTCCAATTAGTTTAACGAATGTCAGTTTAAAAATTATCACTAAGACAATGGCCAATAGAATTAGGGAGTTTATGGATGATTTAATTCCACAAACTCAGAGTTCGTTTATTAAAGGTCGTCAGACAATTGATAATGTTTTAATAACTCAAGAGGTTCTGCATGATATGCAATACACTAAGAGCAAGAAGGGTTATTTTGTTGCTAAAATCGATTTTGAAAAGGCATATGATAGAGTTAATTGGACTTTTTTGAGTAATGTGTTGGGTGAAATTGGGTTCCCCAAATCTTGGATTTCTCTCATTATGGAATGTACCACGAAAACTCAACTTTCCTTACTTTGGAATGGTGAGATTACTGAGTGGTTCATTCCTAAGAGGGGGCTAAGACAAGGGGATTCCCTCTCGCCTTATCTTTTTATTTTCTGCATACAGAAACTAGGGTCAATGATTGATGAAGCGGTTAGTCGGAACCAATGGAGACCGATTCCCACGTCCAGACTGGGCCCGAAAGTTTCTCACTTAATGTTTGCAGACGATCTACTATTATTTGGTGAATCCTCGGAACGACAAGTGAGGGTGATTTCTCAATGCTTGAGTGACTATTGTGCAATCTCGGGGCAAGCAGTAAATAATCAAAAATCTCGAATTTGCTTTTCCAAGGATGTTACCACTGAGTTGAATCAGCGGATTAGACGTATTACGGGGCTCGGATTGACAAATAATTTGGGGCGTTACTTGGGAGTACCATTGCATCATGGAAGAGTGGGAATAAAGGACTACCAGTTCATCTTGGAGAGAGTGCAAAACAAGTTAAAGGGTTGGAAAAGAAAATCCCTATCTTTAGCGGGTCGTACAACACTTATTAAGGCTGTGACGGAAGCTCTCCCGACATACACTATGCAGACCACACGGATTCCGAGGGGAGTGTGTGATGCCGTGGCGAAAGCGAATCGACAGTTTTTGTGGGGGGGCTCGGACTCGGTTCGAAAACTGCATGCAATAACGTGGGACACGGTGTGTCAACCAAAGAAGCAAGAAGGGCTGGGCCTGAAATGCCTCCGATCGATGAATGTTGCGTTGTTGGGTAAGTTGGGTTGGCAAATTCTGAAAGATGAACCGAAGTTATGGGTACAGGTAATGAGATATAAGTACATCTTGAGAAATAGAGCTCGCGCTAGGGCGGCCACCTCCCATGCTTGGAGAAGTATATCAAGCACGTTGCCTATGCTAAAGAAAGGGACGTGCTGGCTCGTGGGTAATGGGGAAAAAGTTCATTTTTGGACTGACAAGTGGCTTGAAGGTGGCCCGTTGATTGACAGAGTAGAGGTACCGCCCTCAGCTATCAATGGTTATCGAACGGTGAGCTCCTATTGGCACGAGGATTTCGGTTGGAACTGGTCGGAATTGGAGGATGTCCCTGATGGTATACGCCTTCAAATGGCCGAGGTGGACTTAAATTTTCAACGAGACCGAACGGATACTTTGAGGTGGAACTTCTCTCCAGACGGGATCTACAACTGTAAAACGGCGTATGAGGCACTTACAAATACTTCTAGAAGCATAAGCGAAGAGAAAAAATGGAAACGAGTTTGGAGGGTTAGGGGTGCCTATAGGCGTCATTTTTTCCTTTAGCAACTTCGTCATGGTAAAGTGTTGGTTAACTCACAACTTTGTGCAAGGGGAATTAAAAGTGTAGATATTTGTGAAGTGTGTGGAACTGCTAAGGAGACTGTGTTGCATGCCCTGCGAGATTGTACTTGGGCGAGAATCTTGTGGTCCAAATTAGTACATCCCCAGTTTCATAATGTTTTCTTTGTAGGTACACATGCGAGCTGGGTGGACTGGAATCTGGCAAATGCAGCGAACAGGTATGACTGGGGTGGAAATTGGTCTACAGTTTTTACTGAGATTGTGAATTTCTTTTGGCAGGTTAGAAATGAGGTTGCTCATGGAACCCGAGTGGATACTACGGATATTTCCTTGGAGGTGATACGTAAACGAATTGACGGAAATATGCTTCTTTCTAATTTCGACCTGGATGTGTTGCACCTGCATATGCAGACGGGATGGAAAAAACCTTTACCGGGTTGCTATAAACTTAACGTGGATGCTGCTGTCAGCCAGGAACCTAATGATGCTCACCCGAAAGTGGGTATAGGGGGTGTGATACGGGATGCTCATGGAACATGGATTAGGGGCTTCAGTGGGAGTATCGATCCGTGTTCCCCGTTGGAGGCCGAAGTGCACGCCATTTATAAAGGGTTAGAGATGACTTGGGATCTCAAACTACAGAATGTTGTCCTCGAATCTGACTGCAGAGGAGCAATTCATAGCATTGTGGACGCCTCCACGGCACATCATCAATTTGATGTTATAACAAAGATTCGGAATGCCTTAAACCGGGATTGGACAGTGGATGTTCAAGTAGTGTGGCGAGAAGCTAATACAGTTGCTGATGGACTGGCCAAGTTAGGGTTCGGTTCGACTGTGAAGTTTCGGAACACACCAGATGTGAGACTTCAAGGAGCTCTCCAAGATGATATTGATGGTCATACTTGGACCCGTATGGTAACTATTAACCCGGGTTTGTCGGGTTAACAAACTAGGGTACCCCTCCCATTGTATTCAAAAAAAAAAAATAACAAATTTATTGCCTGATTAGTAGTGGGTCTTCCACTTTAATTGTTTTTTGTTGATTGAGTCCAATGGGTTGGGCCTTAGTTTGTAGATTTTGTGTGGGCTTGCAAACCCAATGCTGAACTGAATTGCTCTATTCGATGATTGATTAACTGGATATTGAATAAATGAATCGAGAAAAAGCGTTTTCCTTACCATAGGTGAAGTTCAGGATAATTTTATGTCAGATCGAATTCAATGGTTTGATTATTAATTTTGTGTGTATTTCTCTCAAACAATTGTATGAAAACCGCATACAATACACTTTACTTTGAGAGAGAGATACACCAAGACTACTGGATTTGATCTAGCATAAATTTTTCCGTCAAGTTCGCCAACCAAACAAAAGGGTAACTCATCAATAAAAACAGTACACCCTTCAATCCTCTATTAACAACAAAACCCATCAAACAAAATATGTGAATCTCCAAATTCGAATGATAAAAAACAAGAGTAAAATACAATCTCTAATTTAACCTACTACATCGAAAATTCTAGTTCAGATCAAACATGTCATAACTAAACCCAATCACACAACATTTTCCCCATTACTCCTATATGATAATTCACAACACTTCCATAACTTTATCAGTACATTTTTCACAAACCCAAAGAAGAAAGAGTGCAACCAAATAGTATCTTGAAAAGATCAGATAGCTTCTCAAGAAGGATTCAAGATTTCATTTCCCTCTGCAATTTCATTCTGCAGATCCTTATTGTCTTGATTATGAACAGTAGTGTTCTCTTCATCCACGTCCGCCTTTCCTCCCCCCTTGTTTATACCGCTATCTTCTTTCACGAGTCCATAGCCAAAGGCCAGTTTTTTCCACTCCTCACTATTTAAGTAGTCGTGTCGTGCCAAATATTTCTTCAGCTCAACTCGGATGTTACGAATGGGCTAACAGCATATTTCCACAAGTAATCAGTGATCATTAAAACAACTGAATAGCAAAAATTGCACTGTACATGAATAGAAATCAGTGTTTAATGTATCAATACATGGACTTGCAAAAGCTATTATCATAAACCATGCTGCATCAAAATTGCTATTAAACATGCATTTATAGCAAATTCTCTGAGTTTATATCTAGATTGAAGGGTTTCAAGTGACTCGAATATTAAGTGCATCAAACTTGTTATTATGAAATTTAAATCTTTATCTCTTCAATTCCACCATCTAAACACAACCAGAGTAAAAACGCAAAATCCAACATCCTAAATTACCTCAAAAAAAGAAAAGTGAAAAAATTAGAATACCTCTGCTTTGCAATCCAAAGCCAGTTTAAAGAAATCAGCAGAAACAAAATGTTTCCCCACAGATTCCGACAATTTGATCTGTCCAAGCCAGTAAGCCGAAGTCTCAAGCCTATCAAACCTGCATTTGCTGCATCTCTCTGCGCTGCGATAAGGCGTGGCAGAGAGCCTAGGCTTGGCTGGAATCTTAGGAGATTTCGCCGGCGTTTGAGGCTCTATAACATTTCCATCCCGCGAAATTTTTCCATTCTTCTGTCCCTCGTTTTCTTGGAAACACACACTTTTAGTCTTTGTCTTTGTCGTGTTTTTGTCAGAGGAGTTCTTGGCCTGTGAAATTGGCGGCCCTGGGGGAGTTGTTTGGGTTGGTTTTAGTGCTTTTTTTAGCAGCGCGGATGAGGATTTCTCCTTGGGCTTTTCCGGTGGTGGCTTCGAAGGTACGTTAGGGTTCCGAGCAGTTCCAAATACTCGTTTTTGACTGGAAAAAAAAAAGCATAGAAATAGAAAACTTCATTCATTTACCACCATTGACAGGAGAATTGTATGAAAAATATGTAATTTTTCACTCTAAATTCTAGATTTGTTCTTTTTGTCACACATAAATTGTGGATCCTAACATAACAAAACAGAATTTGAAGACATATAGAACTTTATTCATTTACCACCATCGACAGAAAAATTCTATGTAATATGTGTAAATTTCCACTCTAAATTCTAGGTTTTTTTCACATAAATTGTTGATCCAAAAATAGCAAAACAGAGATAAGATTTTTACCTGAGAAGCGGCGGTCCACACTTGGCGCTGGTTTTCGTTGCCTCGGAGATTTTCCTGGTTGATTTTGTTTTCATATATTTGGATTTAACTGAAATTGTTGGTGAAAATTAACGAATGATTCACAGTCGCTGCGTATATGATAATCACTCAAACAAAATTGAAAAAAGATCAAATTAAAGGAAAAAGAATGAAGAAAAACGAACCTGGAAATGGAGTGGGATGGAGCTCCATTGTTGAAGAAAAAGCAAAGGCAGAACACGAAAATGAGAATGAATAGAGCGATTGCTGCCTGTATGTATAGGTCTGTGTGTGTATATTTTTGAATGGAGAAAGTGCGGGAACAGTTTTCTTAAAAGGAAAAAATTTCAGACGCTCCTTCCATTAGCTTTTGCGGATAAAATATAGGAGAAATTACTTAATTTTTTTTAAAATAAATTTTTATATCCAAAACGGCAAAAAGTCTGATAATATTAATATTTTTCAATTCAGAAAACTTATTCCAATGATTTTTCATTCAAAAAAACCAAATATATAAATTTAATCACTTTGCAGGTTTATTGCCCCCAAGCTATAAGATTAAGAATTAATTAATTATATTTTTGCATGGAGATTTATTGTTTTTAAAACTTTTGTATTAATAACCCGTATTAGTTATAATTTTAATATAATTTCAATTTTTTTATTCTTCTTTTTTTTAAAATAGAGGCATTTGTAGATAATTATCATGTTAAACTCATAAATAAATTATATAAAATTATTAGAATATTTGATATTGAAAAATAAAATTCGTATACAATTTATCAATTTAAAAGGTTTCGATTAGAAAAAAAAAAATCAATTTATCAATTTTTAATTTAAGAAATCAAGGCGATGTAGTCTAAAATGTTGTTAATCTTAACTTTTTAGTTTTTTAGAATGAAAAATTTGTGAAATAGGTGTTTGAGATTGTAAAATATTTTCATGAATTTTTTTATACAAAAATATATTTAGGGAAAGGGAGGGAGGGGGGGAGGGATTTAGTAATTTTCGTAAAATATGCCATGACTTTTAGAAAGCAGTACAATTTGGAATTTACGAGAATGAGAATGAATAATTGACCTTTTGTCTTGTTTCATTTCGTTTTATAGAGAAAAAGTAAGAAATAGTGAATTTTATAATCTATTGATATAGGAGAAATTGAATTCGATTGTAGCCCGGAACGTGCAGACACGTTGAACTTTTATGATGTTTTTGCAATCAATAATTGGAACTTGGGAGCACATAACACTTTGGTCTAAAAATATGTCAGCTTTTGAAAGCAATACTCTTGCTTATAATGTTTATTTTATAAGAAAACACATCATGTATATAATTTAGGGGTGTTAATAAAAACCGAAAATTCAGTTAATTGGCCAAACCGAAAAAATTCGGTTCGATTTTCGTTTTTTTTTTTTCAAAAATTCGATTTTCGGTTCGGTTTCGATTTTGACGTTTGGTTCGGTTAACCGAAAATCAATATATATTTATTATTTTATTTTATTTTTATATAGTATAATATAAATAAAATACTATAAAAAAAATGTGTTTTCTAATGACAACTTATAATAAAAGAAAGAACGTGACCAATTTTTTCTATTTTTTTTTTATATTATTTTATTTTATTATTTTATTTTTTTTCCAAAATTTTAGTTTAACCGAAAATCGAACCGAATTTTTTTGGTTCGAAATTTTGGAGAACCCAAAACTGAATTGAACCGATGAACACCCCTAATGTATATAGGAAAAGTGGATTCCAAAACTACCTAAAATATATTTCATGTATTCGAGACAATCAAACATTTAGAGTTGCCGAGTCAAAATAATTTAGATAATGTCTGATATTAGAAAAATATTTTATTATTCTGGATCATAAAACTGCCCCACCCCAACTTGACTGCAAAGTGCGTTTTCAATATTTTTTTTTGGTTGAATTTGGGTTAAAGTATTAAAAAAATGCAAATGCCACTAAAAGATTAACAAAATCCGCCCCCACCTATACCTGCTTGCACATATTTATTACATTAATTAACAATTAACTATTTGATATTATTAAAAGGGATAATAGCAGATACCCCTTAGTTATAGGGTGAAGTGCACTTTGCCCCCTCACTTATCATAAAATATGCACATTGGTTCTTCGGGCAGTTTAGGGCAAAAAAATACAAAGGAACATTCAAATCCGGGCAGCAACATACGGAAATTCCTTTGTATTTTTTCTGCCCGAGCTGACCGAAGGATGAAAGTGCACATTTTATGATAAGTAAAGGGGCAAAGCGCACATTTCAATAACTGAAGGGACAAAGTGCACTTCACTCAATAACTGAGGTGAGGGGTATCTACAATTATTCCTTATTAAAAATTAGTTACTAAAGGGCAAAGGTTAAACTATAATTAGATTAGACAAATACTTTAAATAGAACTCAAACTAAGATGTCTTCTTAAACATAAAGTGCGCAATACCCCACATTCGACACACCCCTAGATCTATTTACATGCAAGGGAAGGTTTACCAAATATAGGATTACTATCTTTTATTCAAGAGGAAATATGCACTTTGGATATTTTTCCCAAATGAAGTTTTATCTTATATTCTACAACATTTAAGCATGAAGTAGATAGTTCTTTTAAAATATAAAATAATTAATTTTATACCCTTGTCCTGTATAGAAAAATAAAATAATAAAAGATGTTTGATTTAATTGGATAAGACTATATTTAAACAAGAGAATTTGAATTTGTGCCCTTGTATTAATAATATATATGCTTTAGAGGAAGTTTCACGGGAGCCCGATAATTTAGTTTTAGACCTTTGTGTCTGAGGATTATCTCGTGAAAATAAACAAAAATAAAGTAAAACACATCTTACTATTTTGTAATAGAAAGTTTTAAGTAAAAAATACGAAAACAACGTGTCCTCTATTTCAGATCGTGTTTCGTCTCGTATTACTAGGGAATGTATGCCAAGTGTATGTGAGAGTGTGTGAAATGGAAGTTAATTGGTCTTTATCTAATGTAGCACAAATTGAAACACACTAGCATACACCCTCATCGTTACTATGTCCTAGGACCTAAATAGTTCTCATTAATCACAATTATATTCAGTATTTCCTCTCAATTTCATCCACAATCCCTACAACTCTCCCAATAATCTTCAATTAACCATGTCTCGAGGCTCATCTCAGTCGCAAGCTTCCTCCGGCGTCACCTCCCGCCCCGGCACCGTGCCTCCGCGTGGCTCGGCCGCCGCCACCGCCGGGATGCGTCGTCGCAGGCTCGGCGGCGGCGGCGGTTCTTCTACTTCTTCCGTCAGCTCATCCGGCCTCGGCGGCGGCGGCAGCAATATGCTTCGATTCTACACGGACGACTCGCCGGGGCTGAAGATCAGCCCTACGATGGTGCTGATCATGAGCCTCTGCTTCATCGCGTTCGTCGCCGTCCTCCACGTCATCGGCAAATTCTACCGCCACAAATCCGGGCCATGATCCCCTGTTTCGGATCCTGAATAATCATCCTGTAGCTGCCACGTGTAATTTTTTTTTTTTTTGCCTTTTTTCTTAAATAAATGAATTCCATGTTTTTGGAATTTAGAACTTAGAATAGATGATGCTCGTTTTGAATCTGTCGTGAGCTTAATCTTAGTTTGAATTGTTTTGCCTGTTTTAATTTCATGTGTAACTGATTTCATGATAGTGAATGGTTTACACTATGGTGCTTAACTCAATATTGCTTTTAGTTTTTTTTACTAGTTAAATTCAAGTTTCGAGATGATTTTTTGTATCACATTTTTCCTTGTTTATGTTTACTGTTACGTACTTGCGTATATCTGGCTACAAAAATGAAAATTGATACAAGAAAAATTGACGTTCTTGCAAAGGCAACAACATTACATAAAGAAAATGAGAAACCAAGGGCTTTGAAGATTTTACTCTCGGCGCAAGTTAGATAGTCTAACGTGCGCCAAAAGCCACAAATGGGACGGAGAAAGGCGCCTCGGCCGGCGGAGATAACCCCCACCTTGACCCCTACGGTGGAGGTTCCTTTGGCCCCGATGGAGGGCGGCACTTCAAACTTGGGGGTTTTCAGGCTGATATACAGGAAGTTGAAATTGATGATATTGTGGAGAATCTACATAGTTTGTCCCCTATGATTCAAGCGGAGCTGCCTGCGATTACCGTCGAACAAGCAGAAAAGGCAATAGAAGACCCACCAAAGAAAAGCTGGAGTGAGCTGTTCAAAAATATATAGTGAGAGTGGACTCAAATTACAGAAGATTGGGTGCATGGAAGAGGAAATCTGTCTCACAGCTGAGGATGTGGCACCTGAGCTTGAGTATTGGCAATTTTCCCTTTATGCTTTCATCTTGAGTCAGAAGATACCATTAGTAGCGATGGTAAATTTCCTAAAGAATAGGTGGAAAGGCCTAGCTATGCCAAGGGTGATTCAACAAGAAGCTGGACGATTCATTTTGCGGTCTGAACCGCAATCGGATATGGAGGCAGCACTCCAACGTGGAATGCAATTTTTCTACTCAACGCCATTGATCCTCACAAGATTGGTGGAGGGTTTGGAGCTAGAAGAAATCAAATCGGTCCCGATTTGGATTCAACTCCCCAAATTACGACTTGAGATGTGGGGAGCCTTAAGCTTCAGCAAAATCACAAGCAGAGTTGGTGTCCCCTTACATACCGATGATCTCACTGCGAAGAAATTAAAATTGGATTATGCCCGAGTCCTTGTGCAAGTGGATATGAACTCAGAGCTACCCAAGGAGCTTAGTATAAAATCTATGGCGGATGGACGAGTTATCAAACAACCTGTAGTGTATGTAGTGTATGAATGGCTGCCGTCTCAATGTAAGCGATGTAGCAAATGGGGTCACAGAGAGGGTGACTGTAGAAAACCAGTGATGCAAATCTGGCAGGTTAAAAATAAGGAGAACAAGGACATCTCTAAAGCGCAGCAACAGGAGAAGAATGATCCGGGACAGAATGTTCCTAATATGGTGCAAACCCAAGTGACAGAAATCAGGGAAAGACAAGGGGATTCTACATGACTGGCAGGAAGTAAGATCATCAAAACAGAAAAGCAAGAGTAGTTGGGCTGAACGCACATCCAATACAGAGGTACAAGTATACAAGTAGCTCTCTCTAACTTGTTTCATGTTATGAGCTAGACAAGTAGTGTGTTAGAGGAGGGGGAGGGACAGAGCAGTAAACCGTTGTGAATCCTGTATTCATGCGCAGCAAAAACGACAAAAGTGATCCAACATATTAGCTATCTTTTAATCTTTTGATGTTTGATATTGTAGGATGCCTTCCATGGACTAGGTTTCATTATGGATTTTGTTTTCTGGGTTGTACTGGGTCTTTTGAAACCCCGAAGTTTGTATTTTACTTTTTATAGAAAAATGTATAGGATGCATTTATATCTACGTAAATTAGAATAGGACCTTTTTGGAAAGGGATCTGCTTGAAGCTGGAAAACCTTGAAGTTAGACACAGGTTAGATTCTATAGGTCCCCTAACCCTCGATTGAGCCATGGACTTGACTCAATCTAGATAAGTTCATGGAAAGCATGTCTGATAGAATTGCTAGACATGTTCTATATTATAATCCATGTATGGGCTCTATAAATGGATAATGTGTAAAGTGATGCCAAATTTAATCCCAAATTCTCCCATTGGATAATAATACTGAATTTAGACTAAAAGGGAATTGGATGTCTCCATCAAACTTAGGAGAATTTGAATAAATATCAATATGCAAGGGAATTGGATGTCCCGGCTCTCCATCAAACTTAGAAGAATTTGAATAAATATCAATATGCAAGGGAATTGGATGTCCCGGCTCTCCATCAATCTTAGGAGAATTTGAATAAATATCAATATGCATAATTTCTTCCCAGTATGTGGGGCTTATGCATTGCGATATTTATTTGAAATCTTTAAGTGCATTAGATGCCATCAATCGAAACAAATTTCACCCCAAATATCGACAAAGGGTTACAAGGTGGAATTCAATTGTTAGATTGATTGAAAGTTGATCGGTCCAAGTTCAGATAGATCACAACCTATATATCGTTAAAGGGTTGCGGTCTCGTGATCTATGAACCAAACTAATGATTGAATCGCATGTTAGACGATGCTGGCAAGGATTGTCACTTTAATAAAATTAGTGAGCCACATATCGTTAAAGGGTTGCAACTCACTGACATTATTAAAGAACTCAATCACTCACTATGAAGTATTTCCAACGAGATTTCCGAATATTGCAGTGAGAGTGCAATGATTCGAACAATGTAGTGGAACCAAGTGAAAGTTCATTGTCCTGTTTAATTTTACTTGGTGTACAACATTAAGACCTAATTGAATCTTTCTTTATTCTCTGCAGTTATTTTATTTTCTCTCTCAAAATGGTTAACAACCTCCTTAAAGATATGCTTGAGAAAAATGTTCTCATTGAACCAAATTGCCCTGATTTGATCAGAAGATTGAGAATTGTTCTCAATGATGAATCTTTGGAATATGTACTGGAAATGAATCGTCCCTCTAGACCAGGTCCTAATGAGGATGATAAGGTTTGCCTTGCTTATATGGATTGGATCTCTGATAATTATAAAGTCAGGGGATATATGTTGAGCTCCATGAGTAGCGATCTTCAAAGCCATTATGAGAAGATGGATAGTGCCAGATCTATCATGTTGTGCTTAGAAGAGCTTTTTGGAGAGCACGATCAGACCGTTCGATACTTTATATCAAAGGGATTCTTCAACATGAAGATGAATGAATGGGAAGACATGTCTGATCACGTCCTTAAGATGATTTCTTTGTTAGAGAAATTGAGGTCTCTAGATTATTACATCGATTTTCATCTTCAAGTAGATCTCATTCTTCAATCTCTCCCCAGATCCTTCTCAGTTTTTGTCATAAATTTTGATATGAATGACATTGAGGGATCATTGGCAGCACTGTTGGACAAGCTAATTAAACACAAGAGGTCATGGGGACCATATAGTGTGCTTGTAGCAGGACCACTAGGAGTGTCCAAATTAGCAGGTTGTATCAAAAAGAAAAGACATGGTGTCATTCAAAGATTCAAGGGGAAAAGGGGCAAAAGGATGGATGTATGCCTTCTTTGCAAATAGACTGGTCAGTGGAAACGTGATTGTCCAGCATTGAAAGCAATGGCATCAAAAGGTATGGAACTTTATGTTTTGGAAACTAATTGTTCTATGATTGTTTTCTCCACTTCATGGATTCTGGACTCAAGAGCTAGCGCTCATGTATGTGTTTTGAAACAGGATTTGGAAAGAAGTAGGAGGCTCGAGGAGCAAGAAGTGATGATCCATGTAGGCAGCGGACATAGTGTGGCAGCTACTCACATAGGATCCACTTCTTTATTTTTATCTACTGGACATTCACTAGTTTTAGATGATTGTCTGGTTTTGCCCAATGGGGCTTAAATTTTTTTGTTCTATTCCCGAATTAGTTAAACTTGGATACGATTTTCGGTTTTTGAACAATGTTTGCAACATTTATTTTAGAAACAATTGTGTTGGTTCTGCATCTTTAGTAAATAGTTTATATTACTTGAATGTCCAAAATAGATGAATTGTGAATACAATCACCAAAAAACGAGGTATGTCTTGGACAAACCAAAGACTCATTTGGCACTTGAGACTAGGCAATGCTGGACAATACAAGATTCGTGAACTTGAGAAAAATGGGCTTATAAGCACATTTGGGTCGGACCCACTGCCCACTTGCGAGTCTTGTCTCAAAGGCAAAATGACTAGGTCACCCTTCACAGGGCATTTTGAACGAGCCAGTGAAGTCCTTTGTTTAATACATACTGACGTTTGCGGGCCTTTAGGGAAAGTGGCTCGTGGAGGTTTTCAATACTTCATTACATTTACTGACGACCACTCTAGGTATGGTCTCGTTTACCTAATGAAGCATAAATCTAAATCTATTGAATGGTTCAGAGAATGCAAGGCCTTGGTTGAAAATCAAACTGGCAAACGTATTAAAACACTACGATCTGATCGAGGTGGAGAATATATGAGTGCCGAAATTGGTGATTTCTTAATTGAACATGTAATTGTGTTACAATTGACTCCTCCTGCAACTCCACAAGTGAATGGGGTAGCCGAATGACGAAATAGAAAAGTATTGGATATGGTTCGATCGATGCTCAGCTACACGGATCTTCCCATATCGTTGTGAGGCCATGCACTGCTCACAACAGCCCACATCTTGAACAGGTGTTCATCTAGGTCTGTTCTTAAAATTTCTTATCAGATATGCAGCGGAAAGACCTGGAGTCTTAAACACATAAAGATATGGGGTTATGCAGCCTATGTGAAAAAGACAAAGATGGAGAAGTTGAAAGATAGATCTTTAAAAGGCCGATTTGTTGGTTTCCCAGAAGATTCTATGGGATACCTCTTCTACCTGCAGAATGATCAAAGAGTCATTGTGGCCCTACAACGTACTTTCTCGAAGACGAGTTCGTTCGAGAAGGTGGTGCAGGAAGAAAGATTGTTCTGGAAGAACATAACGAATCCCTTTAGAGACCGCTGTTCAAGAGACTCATAATGAACCTAACCAAATGCAACCACCATCGCATAGATCGAGTAGAGTATCTCAGCCGCCTGAGAGATATGGTTATCTACTACAGAGGGAGCATAATTTGTATGCCCTAGCAGAAGGAAACTATGGAGATGATCCCTCTACTTTTGAGCATGCAATGGAGGATATAGATTCTGCGAAATGGCTTGAGGCTATGAAGACAGAGATGGATTCGATGTACTCGAACCAAGTCTGGACTCTAGTGGATCGCCCTAGGGGTATTACACCAATAGGATGTAAATGGATCTACAAGAGAAAGATTGGTCTGGATGGCAAGGTCGATACCTTTAAAGCTAGGCTTGTGGCAAAAGGGTATAGTCAAAAATAGGGTATTAACTATGAGGAAACCTTCTCTCCCGTTGCTATGATCAAATCCATTAGAATTCTGCTTGCAATAGCCAAGCACCTAGACTATGGAATCTGGAAAATGGACGTGAAGATCACGTTCCTGAATGGATACCTCGAGGAGGACATCTATATAGAACAACCCAAAGGTTTCGTGTCCAATGAAGATTCTCATAAGGTGTGTAAATTGAATAGATCAATTTATGGACTAAACAAGCGTCGCAGAGCTAGAATTTTCGTTTTGATAAAGAAGTTCAGAACTATGGCTTTATCAAGAACGAAGATGAACCATGCGTTTACAAGAAATCCAATAGGAGCAAAACTATCATTTTTGATCCTAATGTAGACGATATTCTACTGATAGGTAATGATATAGGCCTGTTGACTTCGGTCAAAATGTGACTCTCAAGCACGTTCTCCATGAAAGACTTAGAAGAAGCGACCTATATCCTTGGAATTCGCATTTTCAGGGATAGAGCGAATGGGAAAATGGGTCTCTCCCAAGCCCTCTATTTGGAAAAGGTTCTGAAAAGATTCGGAATGGAAGATTCCAAGAGAGGCCTCTTGCCCATAAGACATGGATTCCATCTCTCGAAGTCGATGAGTCCTCAAAGTGAGGATGATCGTAAGAGGATGAGTGGAGTTCCCTATGCGTCAGTAGTAGGGAGTCTTATGTAGGTTATGTTATGCACAAGACCGGACATTGCCTACGATGTGAGTGTGGTAAGTAGGTTCCAAGCTAACCTAGGGGAAAAGCATTGGATTGTTGTGAAGTGTATCCTCAAGTACTTGAGAAGAACTAATGATATGTGTTTGACATATGGAGATGGGGAACTGAAAGTGGAAGGTTATACTGACTCTGACTTCCAGTCGGATGTCGATGACCGTAAATCCACATCGAGGTTTGTATTCGCTTTGAACGGTGGAACAGTGACTTGGAAAAGTTCCAAGAAAAGCACGACGGCTCACTCAATCACCGAAGCTGAGTACGTGGCTACCTCAGAGGTGGCCAAGGAGGCTGTTTAGATAAAGAAGTTCGTGGCTGAACTTCAAGTGGTTCCTAGCATGGAGCTCCCACTGTCACTATTCTGTGACAAAAATGAAACCATCGCCCAGGCTAAAGAACCCAGGTCTCATAGTAAATCCAAACACATTGAGAAAATATACCTCATCATTAGAGAGATCGTTGGAAGAGGTGACATTGTCGTGCATAGAATATATTCAGCAAATAACATTGCTGACCCACTGACCAAGACACTATCACAGGCGGTGCTAGAGCGATATCTTGAGAAGATGGGTATTAGATACCATAGCGATTGGCATTGAGTGCAAGTGGGAGATTGTTAGGATTATGCCCTCCATGCCATAGAAGAATTAGATTATTAGGGCATTACATTTAAGTTGTACAAACTCTTATTCATTAATAAAGGCATAGTTTTTGTTCATATCAATCTTGATGACATTAATATAAGTATTGAACAAATAAGTGCAAAGTAATCAAGAGGAAGCATCTACTCCTCAATGATCAGAGGAGATGGACACTAGAAGTATCGGTTCCTTGTTTACTTAAACCAGAGTTCGCAAGTCGACGAGTCTTAATTGGGCATTAAAACCAGACTTGTGTGACACAAGCTTTGACAAAGAGTGTCAGTTGGTCACTTTGGATGGTGGGAGTTTGGTCATAGATATGTCAATGGAATTGACATATTCGAACATGGCTCGCCGTAATTCAATCACATTGGCATTTACTCTTGGATAGTCAATGATTGAATTACTGGTTGCGGTAGTGTGCGTGAGCCTTAGACCTGAGGATTCACGAACATTGGACTTGTGACACTGAACGAGTTACTAGAGTAGTTAGATCCATTTCACCCTTTGGTGGGATTAACCTCGAAGTGCGGTTCAGAAGGACAAGTGGCAATTGTTCGGTGATTGCCAATAGGGGATTCACTGTCTCGAATAGTAACGAGTTAACGTCCTGTGCGATCGTAGGTAAATGAAATTATAAGTTTTTGGCCAAAGCAGGAGAACTAACTTATGTATAGTATATAAGGATAGTTCAGTAATTTCATCTTACTATGATTCCTTAAAAAGCACAACATCGAGTCCTGTGAGTTTGACATATTCTATAACTTTCACTCGATCGGGATGTTACAGTGAAAGACTTATACTCACATGGTATCTGTGACCTAAAGGTTCGTATTGATCCATTCATTTCAATTGGCTTTCGATGTGAGTCCACGTGACTGGCTTAGTGACACTCACATCCTTGGTTTCCTCCCAATGCCAATTAAAACGAACCTAGAGAGTCGCGCTTAAAAGAAATTGAGCAAAGAAAATTATTTCGTTGTCAATAACATAAATTAGGTAATTTGCTATTTGATAAGCAAATTAATTTATTTGATTAATTGGATTAATGAAAATAAATTAATAATAAATAATTGGATGTAGTTATTATGAACGCATTAATTTATTTGATTAATTAGATTAATGAAAATAAATTAATTATTTGATCAAAAGGTTAGTAAAAAAGACGAAACTGGATTTCATCCTCATGCTTAATTTTCAAAATTTACATGGAAATATTATTAAAACTCAAAAGTGATCCAATTGTGAATCCGGATATGTTTTTATCGTTTTCATTGCACATGAATAGATTATTCATAACCTAACTCTCACAATTAGACTTGATAGCAAAGATAGGTATTTATAAGGAGTGATGGGCTTGGAATTAACTAATTCCTTGAGCCCATCCAGCTCCCCAAATCCGCCTACCACATCAGAGGAGTGTTTCCTCCGATGGGTAAGACATTTGAGAGTAGACAGGGTTTTACTACCATTATACTTTACAAAGTTATGTTTTAGTCATAAAATTAAGTTATCGTTCAGTCGACCTCAATCCGATTTTTTTTAGGGAGGAGCTCATAGTTTAGGAACTTTTGTCTCAACACTTTAAGTTTTTGGAGGGGCTTTAAGTGGTCAATTTAGACCACATCCGAAGCTATTTGTGCCAAGGGGTTTGTATGATTGTCACTTTTGTTGAACTCTTCTGGGCATTTATAATACCAGGGGGTCTTTGGTTGATTATATTTTTCAGCTTCAGTCGAGAACTCTTGGTTCCGAGGAGCTTATGACAAAAAAATATGTAACAAGTACTATTTCATTCCACAATTTCATTAAGGGATTAAATAGTAACAACACAATCATAGAATCGAAAATGCATAATCATAAAAATGAAGTTGTACTTGGAAGTACATTAAATGTCTAGCGATAAGTCATCGCGAATCATACATAATAGAAATAAGATTTCAAGAAAAATGTGAAATACTTAATCATCTTGGCGGAAATATAAACAAAGATGTGAATACTTGGACTCACTTATTACCTTGTGTTGCCTAATCAGGCAAAGTATTTTTTGAGATTGGAAATGTTCCATGTGCGTGGAACCTCCTTCCCTTACATAGTTCTACGTCGGTAAGAACTCTGATTTACTACTTCCATGACTTGATATGGGCCTTCCCACTTTGCCTCCAACTTTCCGACGGGGCCGAATGCTTCTTTATTCCTTAATACTTAATCACCCACTAAGAAACTTCTGGGGCGAACTTTATTGTTGTATGCCCATGCCATTCTCGCTTTGTATCTCTCCGTTCTCGCTGAGCACTTTTCCTAACCTCTACGACTAGATCAAGATTGGCCTCCATACCCTGCATATTTTGTGTGAAATCATTATGTTTTACCCTTAAGCATTCCTTCCCAATCTCTACAGGAGTTATGACTTTGGAGCCATACATGAAGTTGAATTGGGACTCCCTAGTGCTGGTGTAGGGCGTAGTCTGATATGACCATAGGACCGAGGGGATCTCCTCTGGCCAATTTCCTTTGGCTTTTCCCAATCTTGTTTTCAAATGTTGAAGTATGGTGTGATTAGTAACTTCAGTTTGTCCATTTGCTTGTGGGTTGCTCACGGATGTGAAGAATTGTTTTATTTTCAGCTCCCAACACCATTCTCTTAATTTTGTCCCTTAGATTGTGCGCCATTATCCGAGACTAGAGATCTAGGGATTCCGAAGCATGTCATGATGTTTTTCCACAGAAATTTCATGATTTCTTTCTCTATTATCTTTGCAAAAGCCTTGGCCTTCACCTTCTTAGTAAAATAGTTAACTTCCACCAACAAGAATTTCCTTTGCTCCGTTGCCATGGGAAAAGGTACGACGATGACAAGACCCTATTGGTCGAATGGGCAAGGGTTCTCTAGGGGTTGCAACATGGCTCCTGGCACATGGCTGATATTGGCATGCTCTTGGCAGTTTCAGTATTTTTTTTACTAAGACACAAGTGTCCCAGAGCATACTTGGCCAAAAATATCCTTGATGCAGAGTTTTCTCAGCTAGAGCCTTGCCCCTCAAGGGTTTCCACAACACCCTTCATGAATTTCCCTGAGTGCGTAATTCGCCTTGTCTCGAGACAGGCATTTGAGATAGGATTGTGAGAATCCACATCTATACAAATCTCTATCAATCATTACGAACCTAACAACCTTCATCCTAACACTTCTCCCTTTGTTTTGGTCATTAGGAAGATTTTGCGTGACCAAGTATTCTATTATATCATCTTTCTAATTCGGAGCTTCTGGTTCTCCACACATCACCTCTAGTCCCTCTTTTTCTATTTCTAACTTGTCAGAAGATAGAAAAGTGATCTTTTTGTTCTTAATTGCTGCTACCGAACTGGCTAGCTTGGCCAACTAATCGACGACTTCATTTTTTGATCTAGGAACTTGTTTTTCTTGCACTTCTCGTACCAAAGCTAAATAACAAGTTATTCTCTCCCCCTGGCCTCGTAAGTGCTATTGCATTGGCTGACCACCAATTTTGAATCACTGAAAGCCACCAACTTTCTGGCCCCTGTTGCGAGAACTAATTTAACTGTGGCTAACAATGCCTCATATTCCACTTTGTTGTTCCATGTCGGGAACTCAAAGCGAAGTGCATACTCAAATGTGTCTCCATACGGACTTTCAATTACAACTCCAGCTCCACTTCCCGTACGGGTAGATGATCCATCCACGTATAAGGTCCAAGTCGGTAAGAAGCACCTGACTTCAACCTCTAACATCTTCGTGACAAAATCGGCCAAGACTTGTGCTTTGATCATCGATCTCCTTTGATATTCAAGGCCATCTTCACTCAACTCCACTGCCCATTTCACCAGTCTTCCTGAAATGTTTGGGCTTGACAATACTTGCTTGAGTGGGTGGTTTGTAAGGACCACTATCGGGTGTGACTGAAAATATGGCCTTAACTTCCTCGCAGCCATTACCAAGGACAAAGACAATTTCTCAGTTTTGGATATCTCGGTTTGGCTGCTTGAAGTAGTCAATTTACATAATAAATAGGGCGATAATCTCTCTTTTCGTCCTTAATGAAGATTGCACTTACTGCATCTTAGGTGACGACCATATATATGAATAGAGTTTCTCTGTCTATTGACTTTGTGAGCAGTGGCGGGAAAACTATGGCTCTGTTTGTTTATGTTTTTGAGATGAAATTTTGAAAATTTCTCGGGAAATGCGTACTACATGGATTCGTGTGAGAATTGATGTGATGTGTGTTGTGTTTGTTTATGTTTTTAAATAGTGGTTGAGATTTGTAAAATATGAGTTAAATAATTGAGTTAGTTATTTGTGTAATGATTATGTGAATAAATAAATAATAGAATAAGATAGATAGATATATAAATTTAATTTAATATTAATATATTTTGAAATTTGAAATTTGAAATTTGAAATTTATTATTAATATATAGTAAAAGTGGAAGATTGAATAGAAAAGTAATGATTGGAGGAAATGATGTTAATTGATAAATGTGTGAAATGATTGATATAGTGAGTGATAGGTAGTTATATGGGGAATTGTAAAAGTTAAGTAGAATTTAAATGAAAATGGTTTGTGTTATGGATTTTTAGAATTTTGTGATTCAGAATATTGAAAATGGAATTTGAAAACATAAACAAACAAGGCCTAAGTATTCTTTGAGTTTCTTGAACGCCAACTGGTACAACGTATCCCAAACAAGGTCCTTTGATTTTCTTATTGTTTTGAAGAAAGACAAGCCTTTATCGGTGGACTAAGAAGTGAAGTGATTCAGTGTTGCCAAACTTTCGGATAACTCTTGCACTTCTTTCTTAGTTCTCAGAGGTGTCAAATCTAGGATGAATTTGATCTTCACTGGGTTAGCCTCTATGACCCGTTCACTAACCATGAAACCCAGATGCTTGCCTCCCTGCACTCCAAAGTGCATTTGGCGGGGTTAAGTTTCATCTTATATTTTTTTAGCACTCCAAAACATTTTTGTAAGTCATGTATGTTGTCTCCCTCATTCCTGCTTTTGACCTACATATCGTCAATATAGGCCTCCATATTCCTACCATGTTGATCTTCAAACATTTTGTTGATCAACCTTTGATAGGTCGCCCCCACATTTCTCAATCTGAAAGGCATCACGTTATAACAAAAAGTGTCTTGATCAGTTATAAAGCTTATCTTCTCCTGTTCCTCTGGTGCCAACATGATTTGATTACATTCTTAGCGTGCGAAATTTAAAAACTCGCATCTCGTCATAGAGTCTATCAAGGCGTCAATGTGGGAAAGTGGATAGGAGTGTTTCAGCCAAGCCTTGTTCAAATCCGTAAAATCAATACATAACCTCCACTTCCCATTTCGCTTTGCCACCAGCACTACATTGGCCAGCCACTGAGGGTAGTGGACCGGGCGAATGTACTTGGAAGCCAAAAGTTTTTTAACCTCATCTTGTATAACAAGACTCATTTCCTTCCCTATCGTCCTCTTACGTTGTTTAATTGGAAGGGCATCTGGATAGACATTCATTTGGTGGGTGAGCACTTCAGCATCAATTTCTTCCATGTCCTCCATACTCCACGAGAACATATCCAAGTTATTTCTAAGGAAACACAACAACCTTTCTTCAAAGTTGGCACTCAAGTTGGTTTCAACTTTGGTAACTTTGGCGGGGTCGCTTGGGATCAATTCTATCACTTTCAATTTTTTAACACGAGAATTATCTTCTTTGCTTTATTATTGGGGAATCACTCAAAAGTTTTTCCCCCATTCATCATCGTGTTGACGATGGCTTGCTTACCTTTACCATCCCGATCAGATGACCGACCTACTCCCTTTTTTCTCACTTAACTTCCGGAGTGTGCTAGCATAACACTCTCTAGTCATTCTCAAGTCTCCAACGACTTATCCTATTACTACCGGTGTTGGGAATTTTACTTTCATGTGAAATGTGGAGATAATGGCACGAAACAGCTTCAAGTTCAGCCTTCCTAAGATGACATTATATGACGATGGGGCTTTAACAACCAAAAAGTTTACCATCTTGGTACGTGCCGGATATGAGCATAGGGACAAAGGGATGGATGTTTTCCCCAATGCCTCTACCACTTCACCCATGAATCCTATGAGAGGGGTGTTGACACCTTGGAGTAGGGCATTGTCAATTTCCAGCCGAATAAAAGTGTCATAAAATATGATATCAGCAGAGCTGT
This sequence comes from Buddleja alternifolia, assembly GCA_019426215.1. Taxonomy (NCBI): domain Eukaryota; kingdom Viridiplantae; phylum Streptophyta; class Magnoliopsida; order Lamiales; family Scrophulariaceae; genus Buddleja; species Buddleja alternifolia. The sequence continues at coordinate 8,329,981 of CM033391.1, read as the reverse complement.
CCACCAAAATCTTCTCAACCCAAAAATCGAAGGCGGTTTCCGAAATTACAAGAGCATCATTATGAGGGGGCTATTTGTTTCTCCAAGTCATGAGTGCCAAATTCAATACTTTCTGTTTCTCGCTCAACTTGCAATATTTTGTTTGACATTGACATACATTGGGCATAAAAGCATGATGCGGCCCTTAATAGGGCTTTCCGCGAATTGGTTGAGTCACCCTTCCCCGGGCCTTTAGAAATAACTCCAATCACGCCGACAATTGGGAGGTTCTCGAGATCTGCTCTGGGTTGTGAGGCATTGAGACTTCCCCCGGATCCTCCGACATGGCACCGTGGGTTTCTAGGCTGCGGACCCCAGGTATCAGATGATCCCTCTATCGATTGTGCCACAACTTCTCGTAAATAACCTCTTTTAATTAGTTTTTCTTTCTCAACTTGGAGGTGATGCTAGTCTTCCATGTTATGCTCTTTTTCCCGATGGAAGCGATAATACTTCTTTGACTTCAGTCTGTTCGAATTATCTTTCATCTTTTTCGGCCACTGGATTATGCCTTGTTGATGCCAACACTTGTTCGTGAGACATCATCAGGAGAGTATAACATGAAAATACCACTGGCCATAGCTTTGCGCTCTTTTGCTTTGGGGATTCTATCTTCTTCCCGATGTTTTCACTTATTATTTTCTCCCTCTGGCTTGGTCGAGCCAATGGTTTCCTCAATCCTTATGTACTTCTCAGTTCTTGCCAATAGTTCGTCCATCGTTCTTGGAGGCTTTCCAGCTATTGACTCTTAAACTGTTCTTTTATGAGATTTTGCTGCATTATTCCCGAGAGCGACTCATGATTAACACGCAGTACTTCGAGTACTGCTGCAAAAAATCATTAAACGTACTCTCTGAGGGACTCGACTCCTTTTTAGGCAACCGTAAACAAGTTGGAGGCTGTTTTGGGATATTTCTTGTTCATCGAGAAATGATGAAGGAAACGTAGGGACAACTGCTCGAAGCTGATAATAGTACCAGTGGGAGTTGGTTAAACCAAGTGAGTGCACTGCCCGTGAGAGTCGTCCAAAATATTTTACAATAAGCGGCGTCACTAATGTCATACATATCTACCTTCGCATTAAATTTGTCCAAGTGTTCTTAGGGGTCTACTGTTTCTCATATTCACTAAGATGAGGGATCTTTAGTCGGTATTGACTCTACTAAAATGGCAAGGCAGAACAGACCCCTCTTTGGAGGGGTCACGGCCAATGGGAGGAGTTGCATGTCTTCATACCTCCCCTATCATCCACGCTTTCCTCTTTTTGGGGAGCGCGTTCCCGACGACCTTCTTACCTAGGCTGAATTTCTTTGGCAGCCAGGGGTTCCTGACCTCTACGAGGAGACCTAGGGGGCTCTGGCCTTCTATCTCTTCCGCGGGGCGGTCTCTCTTGAGGGGAGGCAACACTGCTTCCCTTGCCTTCGCGAGCTGCTCGGTTGACAAGCGAGTGCGATCGCCTCGGCCCAATCCAATCGGAGCCCAAGGAATCCTAACCTCTGCGAGAGGATTGTGGGGATGTGGATCGTGGTGGGTTATCCCTTTCTGGAGGTTTTTACCCTCTACGATAGGATGGAGGAGGAGCAGCTTGCGGTGGGTATTGCCAGGCATACTGTTCGACAGCGTGTGCCACCACCCTGACAGAGGCATCTTCGAAGAGGGCCTAGATGCCCTCCTGAGTGACCTCAAACACCCTGGCCGTGAGAGTTGGCACCGCGGTCGAAGTCTGGAGTGGCGCGGCTACCTCGGGAGGTACGTTTTGGGGGTCAGGCGGAGGAGGCGAATTCTGATTGACTCCTCTCCTAGAAGCATTGTTCTCCATTGAGTTGTTGTCGACACGTGCCTGAGACCTAGTTTGCATACTCCTCTAGAAGCATTGTTCTCCATTGAATTGTTGTTAACACGTGCCTGTGATCTAGTTTGCATACTCAATGACCAGATCAAAGTTCCCACAGACGGAGCCAAAATGACGCGGGATCAAAATAGTTTCGAGGTGACAATTATGAACCTCGAGAAATGTGTATCTCGTGATGTGCGAAATTAGCATCTGATCTATCTCATGACAGACTAGAGAGTGATTTTAATATAATATTTGTAGTTTATAAAGTGAATATTAGATAATGATTAATTGTGGCTGATTAAGGGTATTTATAAAGTTTCTGATGGGCCACGGGATCAAGCTTTTTCAGCTAGCCCACATACATATCAATTGTTATTATTATTCTAAATTTTCATAAAAATAACTTTTATTGTTATTAATATACATAAGCCCATTCGTCCATAGTCATATTTATCCAATGACATATATTTAATAGGCCAATTAATAAATATCCAAAAAGGAGAAATTACGAAATTAACCCAAACATTTATAGCATACATCAAAAACTATGTGCGTGCTGCTTGTATGCCCGTCAAACAATATATATAAGAAAAAAGAATTTATACATTGAATATAAAATTAAAATAAATAAATACGAGATAAAATATCAATTTATAACATAGGGAGTGTTTGTAAACTTTAAATAAAAGTGCTTTGAGCTTTTAGCTAAAAATAAGCAATTTTGCAATGTTTGCAAATTATGCTTTTGCTTCTTATTCTCTAAAATTAAGCTCTCAGAAGCCAAAAGCTCCAAGTTGGGTAGGGGGTGCTTTTTGGCGCTTTTTAAATTCCTGCAATTAAAATAATCTTTTAGTAACAATTCTATTCTTAACAATATTTCTATATTCCCAAATTAACCCCTTCAAATTCTTTTTTTAAAAAAACTTGCGATTAAATTTCAGGGGAGCAGAAACCTGAAAGAAACGTAAAAACCATCATTTTTCTCTATTGTTAATTATATCTTACTAGTTGGGATATTGCTAAAATCAAAAGATATATCAGCCAAGAGCACTAAAAACTCTGAAAACTCCCAACTTAGGCTATATATACAGCAATACAGAGCAATATCTCTCTTAATCTCATATTTTAGTTCTTTCTTGAGTTTGTACATATATCTTGCATTTCTCTTCTATTTTTCCTCGTTTAATTGTTTTGTTATTGTCGTTCTGTAATCTACTTGTCCCAAGTCATTAATCTTATTTCATAAACATATGCTTTTAGGAGTATTTTGTTAAAAAAAAAACTAGGAACATAAATGTAAAAAAATATATATAATTTTTTTTTATTTTCTACTTCTCAAATGATTCTATTTATTTTTCAGTTAAAATCAATTCAGTAGAAGCATTACTTCGCTAGAAGCATTAGACTTTGCAAACAATCCATAGAATCCAACCCCGCGCTACCGCCAACCTTCCTGGTTCCTGATGTGATGTGACCTGTCCTCTTATCCCCGGACCCCCGGCGCACTCGTGCACCTCCTTCTAGCACAAAACTTTCCTCAAATATGCCAAATCTATCTTTCAAATATTATTACTACTATTATTCACTTTCCAGTTTCCACCACCCTTCTCTTTTCTCTCTCACATCGGCCTTTCACTCTGTCTTAATTATTGCTCAATAAAAATTCAATCCAGAGTTCATACGCCAAATCCTCACCGATCGATCCCCACTGTTACATTCACAATCGCCAAAACAATTCAGTTGTGAATTGATAATGGAGGTTAATGGAGATGAGGATGATGTTCGATCACCTCATCATCATGAGCAGCAATCACCGCCTACACCATCGAAGCAACTCAAATCTTCTCCGAATCCTGTCGATACCAATTCCGTTACTCAAAGGTAAAAAAAATCTCGATTCTTCTTTTTGTTATCTTTCTTTTGTTTGATTCAATTTTAGGAGAATTTTTGTATGAGTTTATTGATTTTTTGTTTGTTGTAAAATTTTCGAGAAAAATGAATCAATTTTTCCTTTTTACGGTTTTCGATTTAATGTGTTTGCAGGTTGCAGAAGGAGCTGATGGCTCTCATGGTATGTGTCCTTTAATCAGATTAAGAGTTTTGGTTTCTTTTGAGCTTAAAAATGTGTGTTCAGAATTTGATGAAATGAATGAAAATTTAGGATGTAGAAGTGGTACAATTAGGAGTTAGCTTACTTTTGAGCTTTAATTTTGATGGAGTTGTGAAGTATGATTAAAGAAAGTAGTGTGAAAAGGTAACCGGCTCGTGTTACCTTTTCGTCCTCGACTCGGTTATAACTAGATAACACATCCCTTTTGGTTGTATTGAACAAAATGTTTGACGGGGAAAAAAATAAGAACTGTGAATAATGTCTTGTATGTGGTCATTCTTTTAATTTTCGTAGTTTGCTTGTTAGTTCTTAACAGTTCTGTTGCTAATTCTTGAGGGAAAGTGATAGTAGAAATTGGGGAGAAAAGAAACGAAAAAAATTAGTATCTCATTGTTACTGATTTGACTTTCGACCTGGATAGTAGTGTTCATTGTATGATATAGTTGTCTAAGCAATCTGTTTATTCTGTTATTGGAAACTCCAAGAATATGTTTCTGATGCTTATTTTGTTAATCTTGCTCAAGTATGCATTGAATCCTATAATAAGGTCTGAATTATACCGTCTGTTCTTTCCGTCTAATTGGAAGGAGTGGTTATTGTAATTCCGATATTGCCTTGACGTCTTCTATCCATATGATAATGTATTTTTATATGTGAGTCGTACATCACAAGTTGTATTACAAGCATTGATTGCTCTTACAGAACCTGTAAAACTACTCAATTTCTACTATGGAAGCTTTGAACGTAAGTTTGATCACTTTCAAGACCTATATTGCAGATATATTTGGTTCTGAGTTTGAATACTCACATAAATTCAAACTTAAGGATATTCTCCTTTAGTGGTTCATTTCATTTTTGAAGAATCTTTTGAGTTATATTACTATTTCCTTCCATTTCATTGATTCTTCAAGCAAGGGTTTTACTTCATATAGGGTAATTATTTTGTCTTAAATGTCAACTTCATGGTTCAATTCAGTATGCAACATTCTATGGGAACGATAGTTAATTTTACATCCTAGTACGTGTTATAGAACTGATTCAAGGTGTTTGAGTAATGCTATTATGATTTCCAAGTAGACTGTGATTGGTAATTGTAACTTATGCATATAGATGAGTGGAGGCGATTTGGGAGTATCTGCTTTTCCTGAAGGGGAGAGCATATTTACTTGGATTGGCACCATTGAAGGCGGCAAAGGAACTATGTATGAGGATCTATCTTACAAGCTTTCCCTTCGTTTTCCACTTGATTATCCTTTCAAGCCTCCACAAGTTAAATTTGAGACAATGTGCTTCCATCCGAATGTCGACCAGTATGGGAATATTTGTTTGGACATCCTTCAGGTATTGACCCTAATTGTGAAACTTTCTTTCTTTCTTTTTTTGTTTTCCGCGTCTTTTTATAGTTGAATGTGAATGGTGGGATTGTGGAGTCTTATTGAAAGTAAAAAGGATTCTGACTTGCGAAAACAAATTTTCTAAAAGGGTATCTTGGTCATTCCACAATATACAGTAGTCATTGAAGCCATAGACTCCAATTATATAAGTAGACTGAGCATGTCTGTTGTAATCAGTAACTCCATCTCTAGTGCCACCTGAGATTTAGGCCTTTTCCGCTAAACTACGTAAAAAGTTTGTGATTTTACTTTCTATATTCTTCCGTTGCTCGATTCCTTCCTAGAACATACATGTTCGATGTGGTCTTTGTCAGTATACGGGCTTTGTATCTTCTCCATTTGAGTATGGTGTTTAGATACTAAAATCATTTAATTAGATTTACCTGTTCCAGATGCTGCTAGACTGGGTAATGGCCTCATGTTTTTTCATGTCGTTGTGGCTTTTACCATGTTTCCATTTTGAGATAAATGTATATATTATTCCTCTTTGCAGGATAAGTGGTCTTCAGCATATGATTGCAGAACCATTCTTTTGTCTATCCAAAGTCTCTTGGGAGGTTAAGATGATGATTCTTTCACATATTGGGAAGTGTTTTTTTTTGTTTTTCGCGCCTGTTCGTTTTTCATCTTATGTTTTTGTCTTCAAATGCAGAACCCAATACGGAGAGCCCTCTCAACAGCTCCGCTGCTTCACTTTGGAAGAACCAGGAAGGTCCATAAAATTTCCCTTTCCCCGTGCATTTTATTTTCCTTTTTGTAAATTAAATAGACACCCTAATCATTAAAAACACCAAGAAATTTGAGAAATTACAATAATGCATATTACAATTTCACCCCCAGTTAGTAAAAAGCAAATTACAATTTTACCCCATATTTTTGGAGTTGTGGGGTTTGACAGGGATATGTTGGTAATTTGCCAAACTTCAAGGGGATCGTGCAGTTATCCAATAAGTTAGGGAATGTGCATGTAATTAGCCCTTTCCCTTTTAAATTTTAATATCGGTTAAATACTTTCGTTTTTCTTGATGCTCCTTCAAATTTATTTTGTTTCCCTAGTCCCATTGATCTTCTGTTCAACTTAGATGCAAAAATTATCGAACTTCGATTTTGTAAAGCACCCGTAAGTAGTTGAGATGACGTTACTGAATGTTTAGTGGTAATGCCAAGATGGCGAGGCTTAAGTTTAACAACATAGATTGTATCCTGTTGAATTGCAGAGTACAAAAAAATGGTGCGGAAACATTACATGGCGGGAGAATCATTTGAGAGCTGATTCTTAATGTCTCTCACTGCGAAAGCGTTAAAGCTTCGGTTCCTGGCAACAGCAATAAACTTCGTGCTGGAAGAACATTTTTATGGAAAGATTAAGGTTGGACAAACCGATTATTACTTTTAAATTATCATAGGAAAAGAGCTTTTAGCGTATTTTTCTTCCGGTACTAGATCGCTAGCACCGTTGATTTCTGTAAGTATATAATGTTTTTATGTCTGCTGTATATAATATACTTGGTGTAGGATCTCAAACGGGCACCATTATAGGTGATAAGCAAAAAACACGCTTTACATTGAGAATGACGGGATAAATGCAAAAAAAAACTATGTGTTATAATTTTTTTGCTAAAAACTCCCTGGAATCGCGAAATAGCCTAAAAGTCCCCCGTGTTAACCAAAAAGTCTGCGCCAAATCCCCATTCCGTTAGAAGTTAACAGAATGGGGATGCACGCGCGAGTCCTGCGACTTTGAGAGTGTTTTGGCTATTTTTCAGGTTTTTTTGTCTTATTCAATTGACAATTATATCCCTATCCTATAATATGTGCTTGGACCAAAAATCCCCATATACTTCATTATTTCCATCTAATCCTTCCCCATTGTTTTAAATTTTAAAAAGATCTCAATTATTACTCATTATTTTAAAAAGTAATACAAATTTCTAGTTTATGCTGAATTATTTAATTAAAAATATTTTACTAGAAATTTGTTTGTAAAAATTTCATATCAATAAATTAAATTTATAGCTATAAAAGACCTAATTCATAAAATTGGACAAATGATATATTACTTTTTATTTCAGTAAATTAAATTGTTAGCTTACACATTTTTATTTTCTTACACCAAATAATAATGATAAATACCATGTATACAAATAAATAACATAAATTAATGCAAAAACCAAAACATTCATTTTTAGATATTTAAAAATCACAAAGTAAGAAAGAAAATAACAATAATTTCTTATTTTTAAACTCAAAAAATGAAAATATTTTCTGACTTTTTAAACTCAAAAAATTGCTGAAAAAAGAAAAAAAAAATAGAGACCCAAATCTAAACACCCACTATCGCCTAACTCAAACCCACTGTCTCCGGCGGTCGACGGCGTCGATGCCGGTGCAAGTCACAACACACAGCCAACTTAACACAACACAAACCTATATTTTAAATAAAATGCAAACTCATATCTGGAAGCAAAGCAATAGAAAAATGTAGACACACCCACCTCCAATCTGCTCGAAATTCTCAATCAACACAAACCTATTTCGAATAAAATGCAAACTCATATCTCAAACCCATTTTAACAACTTCCAAACAGAAATTCTTAAGGAATGATAAATCCTACTCTGAAAGCGACGGGGGCGCGCTGCCGGTGACGGGGAGGTGCTGGCGGCGACGGTCGGTGTTGCCAATTTAGGAAAGACGGTGGGATTTGGAATTTGGACTTGATTTCTCTTATTTTTCAGCAATTTTTTGAGTTTTAAAATGTGAAAAAAAAATTGATTTTGGGGAAAAAAGAAAAGGCTGTCAAGTGACATGTGTCAGCCTGCCAGTGGCTATTGGACACCTGAGGGCACTAGCATCGAATTACATGTAGTGTTATGAGGCGTATAACAGGAAAAGTTGGAAAAAAATTAACGGTATTAGTGTTTGTTAACGGCGAGGGCAAGTGAGCGGACTTATTCACTAACACGTGGGGGTTTTAGGCTATTTCGCGATTCTAGGAATTTTTTAGCAAACAAGTTATAATACAAGGGGTTTTTTTTGCATTTATCCCGAGAATGACCAAATAACCCTTAAATAATTAAGTGGATAAATGTCAAAAGATCCGGGAGTTTTCAAGGATCGGGTCAGGTTACGATCCGACCCGCTCCACCGACTCTACAGCCCGAATCTATACCGTCAATTAAGAAAGCAACACGCGCCTAGACATACCTGGTCAGATGTCAAATCAAGAATAGTGTCAGTCCTACTATAAATACCCCTTCCTTTTCATTTTGGAGGGGGATCAACATATTTTCTCTCACAAATACTCTCAAATTTACTTTATATCCAGTGTTATCAAAGTCATATTTTCCTTATATTATACGAAGCAAATACGTATATATTCACAAATTTTCTTGAACTACGTTTAGATTTGATCATTTCCATTTAGGTACGTAGACAACTTGTTTTTGTCAAGTTCAGTCTGTAATCTCATTTAATGGTTATTTGGTTCAACCCATTTGGGTCATTGATTTGGTTCGAATTAGCCCAACAAAATTCGAGCTAAATCAAAAGAATGTAGGATCTTGTATGAGTTGATGAGCAAATTCAAGATTATATGGTAGCTGTGAGAATACTGGCATGAATCCATTTACTTGGCCTAATAGATATATCTAGGGGTGGGCGTTCGGTTCGATTTTTCGGGTTAATTGGGTTCGGGTTGTTCGAGTTTGGATTTGGAAATTGTGCTACCCGAAACCGAACCGAATTAATAGGTTTAATCGGGTTCGGGTTAGTCGGGGTCCGAATTAAGGGTTATGATTAGGGTTGTTGAGTGTTGACTTACTATTTTGATTAATTTTTTTTTTAAAATCGGAATTCGGATTGTTTGGGGCCCGAATTACCCGAACAAAATAAAAACCTGAACCCAACCCAAACCGAATTATGGAGCTCGGGTTCGGTATAAACGCAAACCCAATTTTTACCCGAATAAGCTGAACTCGATTGGGTCGGTTTGGGGTCCGAACAACTCGAACCGAACGCCCACCCCTAGATATACCTGTTGATCATTAAAAAATTCCATCTTTACCACTTGGGTGCCACATGGCCCACATCATCATTGATCATTCATTGTTCAATTGTCCGTCACGCCGTCAACATTTTTTTCAATTCAGAAAAAAAAGAAAATCCACAGATTTTAGATGCCATGTACACAATACATGACAAGTTCATGCAAAATTCTTGTTCGTTCAAATTAGTATTCGATGTGCAAAATTTTGTATCATTACTATTATTGTATCCAAATTGTTACCTCATAATAAAGCTTCAAAACAAAGTACACGTCAACTTACAATGCCAGAACTACAATTTTTCCGTATTTGCAATTGTGCCTCAAATTACAATTAGCATACTTCAATCTGCCATGTTGGCCAATTTTGGACTGATAAACGGAAGTAGGTATAATAGCAACCATTCATATACGTAGCATAATAAATTATTGTCTCAGACTCACAGTTGTGGGATGTCTGTGGCTACGTTAAGGTTGCGGTTGCACCTGGAGGATTTGATAGCTTGATTTCAAACAACAATTTTATTTTGAGATAGTAATAGCCACGTCGCTTTTATTCTAAAAAAAAAACGAATGAATCTTGTAAATCTCTGAAAGGGTGTTTAGAAATTTCAGTTCGACAGATAATAAATTAAAACTTTAAAAAGTTTGCCATTATTTCCATTTAATATAGTATATTTTACTAAAATTTTATTTACTTAATTGCACTTGATTTATAAGTAACAATACTTTTAGATAATTACTTTAAACTCTTCTTACTTAACTTGGCTAAACAAAAGGAAAAAGAAAAAAACAGAACTCTTCTTACTTAACTTGGCAAAAAAAAGAAAAAAGAAAAAAAGCAGAACTCTTCTTACTTCACCAATATAATAATAAATTTATAAATGAATAATTATGAGGCAAAACTGCAAAGTTAGTTCCACATGATAGAACTGTTTTAGTTTACCTCTGCGCTTTACGTGATTTTAAAAATAGTTCTAATAATTTGACTAAATTGCAACATTAATCTTTTTTTTTAAGCAATGTTAATCTCATGCTTTATTTTCTAGTTAAAATCGATGGAACTAACAGAATGTAATTTTGAAAATTGCAATTTTGCCCCTGAACTATCCAAATTGTATCAAATACCCTCTAAACAAATATTAATATCACTTACCCCTAAAAAAAATTTAAAAGCTACTTTGGTTCAAATTTTCGGGTTTTCGTTCAAATTTTAATAAAAAACAATTTTTTAAGACTAATATATTGCTTAAGAAAAAAAAGAAAAATGGGGTGAGGGAGCAGCGAGGCGACTAGGGGCTAAGTTTGGCGTTTGGGTCGATGAGGGAAGGGTTCGGATGGGGCTAGCACCACCGGGGTGAGGGATGAGTAAGTGGGGGAATGACTGGGGAAGTGGGTGGCATGGGGGGTTGCAACATCAGGCGGTGGGTCAGCGGCGATGTGGCGGTAGACCACATGGGAGGGGTTAGGGCGGGGTAGAATGTGCTTGCCATGTGCAGGGAGGGTTGGCGGAGAGTTTGAAAGGATAAGAGGAGAGGGGTCAGGGGTATGGAGGGGAATTATAATTGAGTAAATATCCCCCAAATGGTATTCTTTTAAGAAAATAGCCCTCTGCCTTTACATTTTAAGAAAATAGCTTAGCCACTATTTTTGACCAAGTCAAATGACCCATAAACTTTTTGATTGTTTTCATTTTAATCCTTTTTATTCTTTAGCAAATTTTTATACCCATGAGAGCTATTATACATTTTTAAAGAAAAGGAAATCTCAACCCGTTTTTATAAATTAGCATAAAACTTTTCGTTGCACTCATAATTTATTTATATGCTTGTACCCACTCATATTTTAAACTCGTTTATTGATTGTCTAAATACATTAGAAAATTTAGATTATAATAATCAGGAATTAATATTAGAATTACGAAACCAATTAATAATTAGGAGAGATAATTGGGTCAATACTTATTTTAACTTACCACCTAGATTACGAGATCACCAGAACTATATTAAATTTCTTTTAATCTTAAATATATTAATAGTAGCCTTTTATTAAAATAGATCATTCTAATTTTAAAAGATTAGATTATTTAGATCTTGAATATAGTTTAGCTGATAGGTCAATAATCTCTTTAGATAAACATAAATTTATTTGTAGATTTGATTCAAATTTTAAACACAATTTACATTCGGAACATAAACACTTAAATACTTTAATGGATTTACTTATATCTCTAGCGTCAAACTTAGAATTAGAAAACACAAACTTTTATAAAACTTTAGAATCATTAAAAGAAGTTGTTTTAATAAATAGAGAAATAATAAAAAGAGGTGAAAATAATAATTTAGATGACATTAAACAACAGTTTGAGAAAACTTTAAAAATAGTTAGAAAAATATAATAAGTTTTTCCCTACTAAAGACGAGATCATAATAGGATTAAAATATAATTTGGAAAGTAGTAAACTGAAACAAATAGAAATCGAAACTAAGAAAACTCTAAGTCAAGTAACAGAAAAAAATAAATAAATTTGAAACCCAAATTTTAGAGATTAATAAAACTTTGAAGAATATAGAGCTAATAGTTAGTGGATGAACAATCTAGAAAATAGACTAGAATATGAAAGGGCCATTGAACTAGCAAATAAATATTTAGATACAAAAGTAGGATTTACTACCTACCAAGAAAATAGACTAGAATATGAAAGGGCCATTGAACTAGCAAATAAATATTTAGATACAGAAGTAGGATTTACTACCTACCAAGAAAATAGTAATTCAGATAAATTATATCCTAAACTTTGGAATATTCAATTCGCTTTAATTTTACAAATATTTGAATAGCTAGACAAGTTAGAAAATAAAATAGAAAAGAGAAAAATTAAGTACTAAAATTGACACCATATCTCAAGTAATTAAAGGAGATTTACAAGGTAGTATAGAAGAAAAATTAGCAAATCTAGCACTAGACGAATCTGAAAAGACTAAAAGAGAACCCAAAAAATATATATATTAGTAAAAATGTTGAGATCATTCAGTGGTACTAGTAGAACTGTAAGTGAATCAAGTAACAAAGAAAAGGGAAAAATAAATAACACTTTCACTAAAGGAATATTTAGAGGATCAGGAAGCCAAAGCTCAGCTAGACAAGTAGAATTAGAAGAAATAATAGACGCAAAAGAAAATCTTAGTTTATACAACAATTAAGGAATAGTTAAGTTGCAACCTAAAACATTATATAAAGTAGGAAAAATAGATTTTAACACGCATTTAATTAAAAAAATTAGAGAAAAAGAAGTAAAAGTTACGACAAATGTTGAAAATATAAGTTTAGTTTGTCAAGAATGTATAAAGCAGTTAAAACAAATGTATATACATTTAGGATTAATTATAGTAGGAATAAAAGGATTAACTAGAAAAGGAAATGGTGGGAAAATTTTAGTTTTATTATTAGATAAAAGTTGGTCTGATGCTAAGAGAGCAATATTCGCTAGTATGGAGATAGATATGAATAATAATGTAGGGAAAAATTTAATTTTCGTCCCTCACTTATACCCCGATTTCAGTTTTGATCCCCCACATATCGCACTCATCTAATTGACCCCTCACTTATCTCAATTTCATCAGTTTTGGTCCCTCTGTTAACTCCTCCATCCAATAGTTAACAGAGGGCCAATTTTCCCTCCAAAACACACGATTTTGGCAGCAAATAAGTCGAATTTCAACATTTTTTTTCTTTAAAAGTAGATTTTAATCGAAAAAATCACATCTTCTTCAACAACTAAACACAAAACATGAGCAACTCATCATCTTCAACATCAAATTCTCGTTCTTCTATCAATAACTTAAAGAGGTGAAAATGCAAGCTAAAATTCGAGGGCTCAAGATGAAAGAAAAAAGGATGAAGGAAGAAATTCGATCGCTGAAAAAACAACAATAGAAATCAAGAATTGTGTCAATTTTGGTTTTCCGACTTGTGGTTGTTTTGATTTATCTTGTTACCAAAGACAGTCCTATTGTATAGGAAAGAAAGGAATTTTGCAGCTTGTGATATACATAATGTATTTTGTCATTCTTAGTTGCATAATGTGTTTTGTCATTCTAATTGCAATAAAATGTATTGTCTTCTATTAGCTATTTGCTAACAATGTACACTACAACAAATACAAACAACATTTGCTCATGAATAAATACAATTGACAATCAAGAATCCCCCATGAATTATTAAAAGAAGAACGAGAATTTGATGTTGAAGATGATGAGTTGCTCATGTTTTGTGTTTAGTTGTTGAAGAAGATGTGATTTTTTGGATTCAAATCTAATTTTAAAGAAAAAAGCTGAAATTCGACTTTCTTGCCGCCAAAATCATGTGTTTTGGAGGGAAAATTGGTACTCTGTTAACTATTGAATGGAGGAGTTAACGGAGGGACCAAAACTGATGAAATTGAGATAAGTGAGGGTCAATTAGATGAGTGCGATATGCGGGGGACCAAAACTGAAATTAGGGTATAAGTGAGGGACGAAAATTGAAAATTTCCGTTTTTTACAATATTGTAATATTTTTTATTTTTTTCTTATATTTTCTGAGTTTCATAAGTTTTCAAAAAAAATAAAAATTGATTTTGTTTTGTAATTTTATTTTATTCTATTTTTGAAAAAAAATATCAGAGTTTTTTTTTATTTTCTAAGATTTTAAATAATTTATTTCGTCAATGGAGAGAAAATTATATTTATCTAACAAACGCACATGCCACCTTGGAGTACCAATTTTTTTAAAAAAGTTGAGTTTTTTTTTCGAAAATAATTAGAAAAAAATAAAATAATATTAGAAAACAAAATCAATTTTTTTTAAAACTTACAAAAATATAATAAAAAATAAAAAATGAATAATATTAAAATATTAGAAATTTTATCTCAAACTAATTTTTAAATTTAAGTAAAACAAGCATTAATGTGGCAAAAGATTTCTATTAAAAAAATTAATTAATTAAAAACAAAAAAAATAGTAAAAACCACAAAACAAATAAAAATATTAGTTAAAAAACTAAAACAAATCGTGAATGATCAAAATAATTTTGAAAAATCAACAAATAGTACAAAATAAAAAAAATTTAAAAACTAAAAATAAAGAAAGAAAAAAACATTTTTTTATTGAAAAATAACGAAATTCAGAATACTAGGTAAAAAAATAATTTAGTTTTAATTTATGCATATAATATTATAATATTTTACGTTAAATTATTTTATAGATATATTAATTATACAAATTTTATTTATAATAAATAAAATATAACTTAGATAAATAAAGATTTTAATTGAAATTTCCAAAAAATTAAATAAATTGAAAAAACTAAAAGTGTTTGAGTTAAATTTCCAAATCAAGTTTAATTTTCACTCCATATGTAAACATCCCTAAATTGAAGGTAATTTTCCCTCCATTTTAGAAAATCCCCAAATTCAAGTCACTTTTTTTGGCCGAATGACATTTTGCGGCCAAGTTTGAATTTTTCGTTGATATTTGTACTGAAATTGACAAAATTTTGCTAGTTAGTATACCCAAAGTGACAACAGGCCAAATTATAATAGCGAAAACACGTACAGGCTTATTTGGAGTACCAATTTTACAATTTTCCCGACACAAATATTAGTAGGACGCAAAAAATAAATATATGTGTGTAAATAACAGTAACAAGGAAGAGAACATAATGTTAGTGAATTAGAAACTATATAAATGAACATATACATGAACGTATTAGAAACTAGAACAATCTAGCTTTATCAAAAGCTTATTTAACATTCAAATAATTTTTTCTAATTAGAAACCATTGTATGCTGCAGCTCCAAGCCTGGTCCCTACCTTTTCTATAATTTTTTCTAAATTTTCTGGATATTTTTTGAATTTTCTGATTTTATTTTATTTTTTGGGAGAAGTATGATCCTTTAATTAAAGAAAATGATAATCTTAAAAAATAAAAAAAAAGACTTGTACCATAGGATTTATGTTGTTCAAAATTTAGAAAGATCTATGGTTGAGATCTAAAGAAAATATTTGTTTTGAATTAATTAAAACCAAATTGAATAAATAGAATCTAATTGATTAAAAGTGATCCAACGACCCAGAATAAAGGTAAATAAATATAATGTTTATTAAAATAGGGGGCATAACAGGAATTCCATAAAATATGTTAACGCCAATCTAAAAATTATATAGGCGTATATAAGGCTATTTTTTTTAACATAGGGGAGTTTCGTGTTTCACAGGGGGGCGATAAGGAATTTTCCCTATTATTTATATATATCCAAACGTCTCAAACGATGCTCACATTTCGTCAAACTATGAGAAAACAAGTTTTACAAGAATTCTGTTCCAAGCCTTCACAAAAATTCTGGAGATTTAACACCTATAGAAAATGGCATATTCGAATTATTTGATAATTGCATGGGATATCAACCTGTTGGGAAACTAACAGAAAATAAAAACACTGCGGAAATAAAATTCCCAAGTGGACATATTCAAATTTATCATGATGAAAATTTCGTCTGTGTTGTCAAGACAACTCAAAATACTAAGAGAAATTATTACCTCATTAATTTGCTAAAGAAAAAAGATTCCGTAAAATTTAAATTTTCTGTAATATAAATTATATTGATTCTTTCTATTTTTCCTTGTTCTAAGTAAGTTATAAGACTACTTTTTGTATACTATATGTTAAATAAATCAAAGGTTAATTCTAATGGCAAGAGTAATCCACAATTTACTGATTCCAATTTGTGCAGCACAAGTAGAATTGTTGTAGTAAAATTAAAATTCTATGAAATGGAAGGTATAATAATATAGTTAAATTGTAATCATTTAGTGATTATAATAAATTGGAGGATTCTTTGATCATAAATCCAATATATCAGACACCCTGCCAAGGGAGTCTGTACAAATTATATTATATGGCACAAGAGCAAAATGAAACTAGAAAGAGACTTTTACAAGCACAAACATTTTGATGGGAAATTCATTTTACGTATAGATTTTTACAAGACAGATATATGATGAGATGAGAAGTGTGACAGAAGATATGATCTGTTCTTCATAATAGTTCCAATGTCAGTAGAATTTTCCTTCTTCTTTAGCTATTGTATAATCAGTTCCCAACTCTCCTCCAAGTAGAATGACCTTCTCCCAACTTCTTATTATTGCTGTTAATATTCCATTGTGTGAAAGAGAAAATTAAAAAATGAGTTGAGATTCAGAAACCGAAGAAGATTTGAATAAATAACTCAAGACTCACCTATGCCGCTTTGTGGACGTAGTAGGCTTATCCCTAATACAGAGGGATGCTAGTCCGGTAGCTAGCTCACCGCTTCGATCATCAACTGGCCACGCCAGTGGGAGCGTCAATCCCCTGCATCAGTAACAAAAACCGATATAGTATCACTTATGTGGATTATGGCAAAAGAGATGTAAGAGTTTGCTTAATTACCCCTCGATTCGTTTGCATAGACAACGGCTCATTTGATTCACAGTGTAGTCCTCAAACTTAATATCAAGTGTCTTTCTAAGTTGTTGTATCTCCAATTTTGGCAAAATATCCCAAATTTTAATGACTTGGATGTCTTTTGAGTTTTCCCTAACAATGTCTATAGTCCATATAAGTTTCAGCAGTCCCTTGATATCGTAACACTCCAACAGCTTAGAAGAGGCTCCCCCCGTATACGAAACAGTAGCTTTATCTTTGTGCAGCTGATCACGCCACCCATTTGAAAGCTTCACCAGCAAACAAATTACTTCTTTATGGATTTCTTTATCTTTAAATCTCGTTATGGACACTCGGAATTCGCTGCTGAAGCATACCTATATAAACGACAGATGAAAGACAAGCAGTAAGAATATTAGCATTGATTACTTCTCAATTTGTGACCATATGTTAAGTAATCTTACATTAACAAAACAAAATTGACTATTGGCATGGCATGCTTACCGTCCATTTCGCTACTTTGAAAAGAATCGAATCCGTACTAAACAAGGAATTCAGCTGGCCAAGCTCAATTAAGGCACTGCTAATTGCAAGGGACAGGTTGTTATCCTCATTAGCATTATAAAAACAACCTCGTTTTTTGGTATCCATCACTAATTCTCCCCAAATAGAACCGCTGTTTAACAAAGTTGCGCCATTGCCTAATATCCAAAGACAGTACCTGAAAAGAAAGCATATTATAAATGTAATCATATTATGATCATTATAACTTAGAAAACTACCTTGCCCGAGTCAAAGCTACATTGGCCCTTTGACGATTATCAAGAAAACCGACCGAGCCATTCCCATTGCATCGAACGGTGGAGATTATTATCACATCTTCTTCACCACCTTGAAAACCATCAACGGAGCGGACATTTACTGAAAAAATATCATTTGCATCCGTGCTATAAGTCTTTCCAAGTGAGTCATTAATTGCACAAACTTGAGCTTTGTATGGTGATATGCAACCAACGCGGACCTGTTTCTTGGATTTGATAGATTCTGCGAAACAAAGTAAATACAATGAAAAGTAAGACTAAACTGGGAACGTTTGTCAGAGAATTCAATAGGTTAATTACTACTAAAAATACCTTTATAGAGTTTTGAGATTATCTCAGCAACCACAGAGACCTCTGCCATGTTTTTCCGACTATGCCTATTATCAAACTCTTCTTTCCCATTGGTTATATTTATGAAAGAATAGGACCCGAAGAGTTTTTCTTTGAGGAATCGCTTCTGATAAGCTCTTAGTGTGACATTTTGCCCGTCACGAACTTGACCACCATAGAACTTCCTATTTGGAAATAAACTTATTGAAGGATGCATTCTATACTGAACATCAAGAAGGTGCCTGTTGTGTCCCAATATCACAAGCCTTTCAAACAAACTCCTCCCAAATCCGACTTTCTCACAAACCTGTCAATATCAAACAAAATGTTAACAAATGAAATGAACCCTTCTCAAATATCATAAAATAAATGTATAATGACTGCAACCTTGCTTATAACCATAGCGGGAAGTTGTTTTTCGTCGCCGACAAGTATAGCATGGCGGAGTCCAAAGAGCTGCAATGGAATGGAGGATTCACATTCTTTAAGCTGTGCAGCTTCATCAATTATCACCAACTCCAATGGTTTCATTCCATCAGTGTGCAATTTAGCTGAGCTTGAAGCAGTGCAAAAAATTAAGCATGTGTTTTCTAGACAAAAGCTCCTTATTTCATGATATTCAGTGAAAGTAGGGACTCCCAATGTTTCACTGAGGAATTTCAGTGCTTTCAGGCACTGTAATCTCATCCTACACAAACTAGTTGACTGATTCATTAAAGCTTGCCTTAACCCTTCTTTGGTGATATCTAACGAAGTCTCGAGTTTTTGGAGCAAATCAAGGACTTGAATCATGTTCTTTAGTACTTCCAAAGGAATCATTGAAGTAGGCAAATGAGTATACAACCCTGTTATACAAGACGTTAGCTGCTTTCCAATTCCAAAGAATTTCTTTCTAACAAATTCCTCAAATGTCCATGGAACATTCACTTTGTCGCTTGCATCTGAATTTTCGTTCCTAATATCAGCGTTCTTCTTCTTGGAATTGCTTCTTTCCTGAGAAGACACATTTTTCTTCTTGTTTTCCTTAATAGTATCAATAACCAACTTCTTCCACGATTTCTCTTTTAATGTTTCTTTTAGATTTTCATTCTTCTCTATATCCTTGTCGTTTTTCTCCTCTCTATCCTCGTTTTTCTCTTTATGTTGCCCTACGTACCGTCGATACTGATCCTTAGGATGTTCAAGTAGGCTTATCATTCCTTGTACACTACCATTCCACCCAGATAATGGAGCAAAACATTGAGTTAGTGCAGCAATACGATTATCAAGAAATACATCATAAAGGTCTTCATGCTCATCAATCTTCATTCTCTCCCCATTTCCAAACAAAACTATATCCCCTAATCCGTACGTGTCGTATACTAATTTTCCATTTAAACAACTCATCAAGCGCTTTGTGACGCCTATGACAGCAACATTAGTTGGAGCACAAGTTAGTGTCCTGCACTTAATTCTTAATAGGGCGAATAACAACGAAGCGATCGTTTTCGTTTTTCCAGTTCCAGGAGGACCCCATATCAGCTTCACACTATTTTGATGCCAACATTCTGTTAGAGCAATGCAATCTAAAACAGCAGCCTTTTGGGAATCATCAAGCTCAAACGAATTAATAGCTTCCTTTGAATTTGATACATTAATTCTCTCCATATCCTTGGAGTTGGAGGAGGAGCAAAGACTACACTTCTCTTCCATCTGCGCAAGCCATATAATACAAAGGGTGCAACAAAATGGAGAGTTTTTTTTATCAAACTTAGAAGAAGTAACAAAATGGAGAAAAATAATGGTGGTATATAATTCACATCTCTATTCTAAATATAAAAAAGTTTTATTCAAAATATGGCTCACATTATGGGACTCGATCACAAATTATTGTTAAGGTATAATTCCCCGTGAAATATTATTGGAACATAGAAAATATTTATATAAAGATTACAAGAGAAAGGAAACTAATGAGCAAAATAAGGAAACAAATAAATAAACAACTCTAGAATAATATAAACTCTAACAATTATATCTCTCACATTGAAATGATATTTTCTATCCTATAAATACAAGTGAATTATAATTTTCGCACAAAAACCTAAGCAAAACAATCATTTTAACCTTACAAATGACGGAAAATTCTAGCCCAGACCCTGCTTGGTCGCACTCAAATGTATTTCACAATGTGATTGTATTACATTTGTCATATAATTGATAAGCTAGTTTATTAAATACACTTGAGTGCGGCCCAACCGGGAGCAGATTTGACACCAGAAATATGCGAATGGAGAAATTAGGAGGCAACATAAGCACACACTTTCGATAAAACTCGCCACTCAAAGGAATCCACCTAAGAGATAAGAGTTGGAAATAGAAGAAATCCTTCTTCTTGATTAGCCAAAGCTAAAAACTTAATTTTTTACTTCAATTCAATCTCCTCATTACAATACATATGCTGGGAATTTATAGAACAAGAAGCTGGAACCAGTGTTCTGAAAATCGGACCGGACAGCGAATCGGAAAAGTGACCGGGTCACGGGTCACTGGTTCAACAGTCGGGTCAACTGGGGTCGAACCAGTGACGTCATAATTATGCAATAAATAATAATTAATATACTATTAAATATATAAAATATGAAAATATGAAAAAAATAATAATATGTATTTCCTATATATATATATGAAAATATGAAATAAAATATGTATTTCCTATACTTTTGGGAGCCAATTGCATATTTTCAGATTTTAAAGGGGTCAATTTCAGATTTTTAGAGTTTAAAAGGTTGAATTTCAAAATTTTCAAAATTGTCCGGTTCAACCGGTTTTGACCGGTTGAACCGCGATTCTGACTGGTTTTGACCCCCGAACGATTTTTTCGCATAACCGGACCGGTTTGATGGTCGGTTCCGGTTTTAACCGGTCCGGTCCGATTTTCAAAACATTGGCTGGAACAACCCTCCAGTCAACGTGAATTTCAAGGTAACTTAATTAGACTTAGAAAACTTAAAAGTACTTGGGGAATGTAAACAAACTTAAAGACCTTGACTACTAATTCAAAGAAGACTCTTAAATAATTAGATAAACTATTTAATAGAATAGGAAACTTTAGGGAGAAATGGAAAGTTATTCAAAATTTCAGCAACTTTTGGAGCTTTTCGGCTGTGCAGACAGCTTTGCGCGTCTTCACGAGAAAATTCATAAATCATTGTAGAAAGCTCAGATTCATAAAATGTTTTCTTCCCATGAAACTAGACACATAGGAATATCCACATATATCGCACATAATTAGGAGACTTCTAGAACAAAGCAATTTTGTATTCAAAGTCAGTTAAACAACTGTGGTCAAGCTGCTGAAAATTTTGAATATCATGCATTTCTCCCACAAAGATCATTACTTGGTTAAATTTAGCATGACAAGGGAGTCTTCGGTATCAAGGCTAGAATTTCCCAGAAACAAATTTTAACAAATGAAAATGTAACCAAACAAGGCAAAAAAAGAAAAACTAGAGTCGAAACTTACAGATGGATTAATTGTGAGTACAGAGTTGATGATATTCATATTTCCTCCATCGCCTGGATTCAATCCGTTCCATATACGTCTGTTTGTTGTCAAGTTAGTAAGATACACAGCAAAAAGCGTGTCCCGCGTCTCACTCTTTTTCTTGTCTGGTTTTTCGAAAGTGATAAGTTTGGAAGCTAGGATCGGAATCTTCCATGATCCATCATTTTTGATGCCTTGAACTAAAGCAACAATATATGATGTCTTAGGTCTATTTAAATGGTCTATACATTTTGGTCTCACATCCGTTAATGCAATCAAATCCCCATATTCAGGTTCATACGTATTCCCGGACGACGACGACGACGACGACGATTGTTTGTCAGTACTCTTTTTCAATGATATATTGTACGACAAATTCTTTGGAGGCTCAAAATCTTTGCATATTTTGACATCAAATACTTCACAAGTGGGTGCAGAGTAAACAGTTGACATTTTGGAGTGCAAATCAGCGCGTGTTTCTTCAATAAGCGGGTTTATAAATGACTTCAAGTAGTCGTCTGTTGATGTGAAAGTGTCTTCAATTCTACCAACCTGTCAACATTAATATATATATATATATATATATATATATATATATAAGTTCTTTTAGGGTTCTTTGTTTATTATCCGTACGTGGAAATGATCGATCTGAATGATCGATGGAATGCAGAAGCTTGGGAATATATATATATATATATATATATATATAATACATATATGTATATATGAATGGTACGTAGTGCAATGCAAGTGATAAATTAAAAGAATTATACAAATTCATCAAACCTTATCTCTGTAGAGATCTTTGTTTATGATATCAGCTATGGACCAAGAAAAAACCAAATCAATAAATCCTTGATCAGTTCTTTTGTCTTCTTTCCTCTTCTTCTTCTTCATCATCATCATATTCATATTGCGCATCATCGTGTATCTCTCTTTAGTTACAAATATTCCAGCTAGCAGTACAACTTCTTAGGGTACGCTTGCAAGACTTTAACTTCATCGACACAAACTTCTTGGGGAAGTTTAATTAAAGAGCCGATCGATATGTTTGGAGAAGACCAAGACTTTTTGTCTTTCTTTTTCTTTTTTATTGTCTTAGTCCTTAAGTTTTTATATATCGTACATATATTTTTTTTTTAATTCAAGAGCAATGAGATACCCTACATATCTATTTTGATAAATTTGGATTGATAGTTATAATTTTGAGTTATAAAAACTCTTTCTAGCTCCATAAAAAGGGGAAGAGTCACAACTTGTGCCATACTGGATTGAATCCAGGACCTTTCACATAAAGTGGAAAGTGAATACCACTATACCAATAGATTTTGGGTATATATTGTACATATTGATATGCAACTGCAACATACTTTTACTTTTTCCTTCATTTGTGAATAAATATGGTTACTTTTTAAGTGGGTGGTGTGTCACTTTTTTTTATTATTATTATTATTATTTTTTTGTTTTGACAATCACTTTTTTATTATTTGAATATATAATATTGCACTTTTTAGTCGTAATTTTTGTTGTGAAAAAATTCCGAGAAGTTTCATCTGATATAGACTAGTACTTTTGTGTTTATTCAACTTAAGTATCGTATTTATTTAATTTAATTATATATAATAAAGTAAAGAAATGCAAAACTAGTAGTAAGCTTTGTTTCTTGTTAATAGATGTTAAATATATTTAATTAAATACATTTCTTACTTATTTAGTTTTGTTTCATGTCAAGAAAAAGTAATCTAATTATTGAATATTACATCAATAATATTGACTGATAAATTCACAGGCGTGTGGTCATAGAAAAAGTGTGAAAAAGTTAATTCTTTGTCTAAATCATGGAAAGTATGAAGAAATAAAAAAAATAAGAAACATGGCTTACTGCATAGTAAGTTACAGGTATCATATAATAATAATTAAATGTCAAAACATGGCTCCATTTGACATCAAGTTCATAAATATTTATAAGTTCTGATTCTTTAATTACATAAAGCTAAACCATCAAAGGAATACTCCCACTAATAAAGTTAGGAATATTACTCGATTGTCATGATTCGACATATATAACTTTCTGGTACTGCATTTTATACTATCTTGCGATTTATTTAATATCAACCACCTACATCGTAAGAAAACAAATAAATTTGAACTTTTAATCAAAAATTTTAAACTGTTCTAATTATATCCTCGCCACTTTCCTTCCATCGGCATTTCTTATGTAGGAGAAAAAAATATCATTTCACCATTTGAGTGGGGTTGTTACTTGCGAGGTCATAGTTATAAATATGATAGATCATAAAATATAATACCCATATTATTATGTGTAAGTTAACGACATTTCACTACAAAAAAAAATAATTATTGTCCATGTCAATATGTCATGCTAAAAAGTCTCTTTGCCATGGTTAAAATCAATTGATCACGACTTTGCTACGGTTTTGGCTGTGGTATTTGCAAGCGTGACCAAAACATTTACCATGACTTATAGTAAGTCATGGTCAATGTTTTGTTCATTGTAAAGACAATGACTTTTAGCCATTGTAAAAAAATGTTAAATTAACATTTCTTTCATCGCGATTAGATAGAGCTTAAAATAGCTAGCATTATTTTTCACCACGGCTAACTTTAGTGTGGCTATATGAAACATCTACCACGGCTAAGTTAGCCTTAAGTTTAGACCGCTATAGACTACGGTTTTAAGTCATGGCATATATTTTTATTGCCAATACTCAATTTTCTTGTAATGTGTAGTTACACTTCAGTATTATCCAAGTGCAAGATAATACACGAAACCTTATATACTTTAATGGAAAAATGTTACAATTATGTTTGGTTCGTAGAATTGGTCGAGTAAAAGAATAAAAAGATACTTTTTCCGCAAATGATAGTACATAAATAGCCTATACACGTTTAAGCTCAAACTCCTGCACCAAACCAATGGTGTAAGAAAAACAAATACATTTTTACTCACGCAAAAATTCAAATCCCAACTATCATTTCAAATTAAAAATAAAACAGAATTGTACTGTAAATTTGATAATCCTAAATCCTTTAGAAACAGAATTGAATTAAAAGAAGAACGAGAATTTGATGTTGAAGATGATGAGTTCCTCATGTTTTGTGTTTAGTTGTTGAAGAAGATGTGATTTTTTGGATTAAATCTAATTTTAAAGAAAAAAAATGCTGAAATTTGACTTTTTTGCCTCTAAAATCGTGTGTTTTGGAGGAAAAATTGGCCCTCCGTTAACTATTGGACGGAGGAGTTAACGGAGGGACTAAAATTGATGAAATTGAGATAAGTGAGGGGTCAATTAGATGAGTGAGATATGTGGGGGACCAAAACTGAAATTGGGGTATAAGTGAGGGACAAAAATTGAAATTTTCCCTTTTATGTAGCTCCTAATATGATGAAAAGTATTAAAGATATTAGTAAAATCACTATAGGATTACAAACTAGAGGATACGAAACATATAATGGTAATAATTTAGTTGTTTCTATAGCCTTTTTAGGAAGAGTAACTAACAATAGTTTCCCTCAATATAATATAAACATAGATGGCATAATAGACGGATTAGCCTCAGTAGGAGTAAAAATGATTAAATCTTTAAATATGGATAATAGCGAGTTAAATGGAGAAGAATGGGAACTAACCAAACACTTAAAAGTAAATAACACAGTTAAGATTCCACGAGAAAGCGTAATGTATACAAACAGTAGAGGTTAAACGTCTATTAGATTTCTTAATTACCAAAAGCAAGATCCCAAAGAAAATTACAAGATCTAGAAGAAGAAACTGATAATGAAACAGAAACAAGCTATATGAATATTATAGAAGAAGAAGTTAGAATAACTAGTAGATTTGCAAATTGGGAAAAAGAATCTGATATAGAAAGCGAAGAGGAAGAAGAAGAAAATATAGAAGAAATAGATAAAGAGATAAGACAATTAGAAAATCAGCTTAAAAATGATTATAGACCTAAAAATATAAAGGAAATATTAACAGAAAATTTTGAGATAAATAATTTAAGAGAATTAGTAGATGAAATGTATTTCGAAGCGATGAACTTAGATATAAATTTAGAATCAGTTAAAGAAGAATTTAAACAATATTATAATATTGATTTAGTAGATGATATATGCTCAGGAAAAATAGAATTTGAAAAATTCTTTAAAAATAAGCAAAAAAATAGTAACGAAATAACTCTTATGGCCGATAGTCAATCAAGTATAAGTAGTAATCCAGGAAAAAGAACTAGAGTAGAACCAGATTATAGTGAAATTCCAACTAGAAATGTAGAACTAAGTGGAAGACCAGAATGGAAAAACCCAATATAGAATATGAATCAACTCAACCAGAAAAATATGTAGGAATGAGGCAGCCCATAGGAAAAACTGAGTGGAACCATATTAGTAATTGAATTGGGAAGCCCACAAATATGGCCAGATGAAGTAAATATATGGGAACAATATGTAGTAAAACATTGAGAAATAAATAAAAAGGCAGATATGGATATGTTTAACTTTTTAGAAACATGTTTAGGACCTACAACATTATCTATTTGGCAAAGTAAAAGGAAAAATGAACCCGCTAAAATTAATGAGATAAAAGCCCTAGGAAATAATCCTTATAATTTTACTAGTTTTATTAGAACTTTAATAGGAAAATTTTCATTTTTCGTCCCTCACTTATACCCCAGTTTCTGTTTTGGTCCCCCAAATATCGCACTCATCTAATTGACCCCTATCTTATCTCGATTTCATCACTTTTGGTCCCTCCGTCAAATAGTTAACAGAGGGCTAATTTTCCCTCCAAAAACCACGATTTTGGCTCCAAAAAGTCGAATTTCAGTTTTTTTTCTTCTTTAAAATCAGATTTTACCCCTAAAAAATCTCATTTTCTCCAATACCTAAACACAAAAAATGAGCTATTCATCATCTTCAACCTCAAATTCTTGTTCTTCTTTTAATAATTCATGGCCAACACCAACATATTACTGAAAAGCCAACTAAAATGCAGAAAATGTGGTGGGCAAGGGCACAATTAAAGTACTTGTGGCAAGAGGAGAAGAACAAATGGTGTTTCACAACCCAATCCAAGTGAAAGTGCAACCAATCCAAGTGAAAGTGCAAGTGAGAATGCCAATTTAAGGTTGAAGATGATGAGTAGCTCATTTTTTGTGTTTAGGTGTTAGAGAAAATGGAATTTTTTGGGGGTAAAATCTGACTATAAAGAAGGAAAAAAAATTCGACTTTTTCACGCAAAAATCATGAGTTTTGGAGGGAAAATTGGCCCTCCGTTAAATATTGGACGGAGGAGTTGACGAAGGGACCAAAATTGATGAAATTGAGATAATTCAGGGGTTAATTAGATGAGTGCGATATTTGGGGGACCAAAACCGAAATTAGGGTATAAGTGAGGGACGATAATTGAAATTTTCCCAACTTTAATAATAGAAATAGATCCAGGAAGAGAAAGTACATTCATACAAGATACTGCACTTAGAAACCTAGAGCAACTTACTATAACCGATATGAAATATATTATACCTTTTAGTCAGGATTTCACAAGATTAATAGCAGAAGCTAATAAAGCATTTGACGAAGAATTACGTAATAGATATTTTACAAAATTACCACAAGATTTAGGAAAAATGATACATGAAGAATGGATAATCAGCAATGGTAATCTTAACGGATTAGGCATAGGACCTAAAGTACAATATACTTTCTTTAAACTTCAAGAATGGTGTAAAGAAGAATTCATTAGAGAACAAATTAGAAAACAATCCTACGAGTTTTGTAGAAAGGCCATATACACTCCACAACAATATGGACAAAGAAATTACTTTAAACCAAAACGAAAAATATTAAGAAAATCCAATAAACCAAAATTCAGTTTTAGACAATATAGACATAGAAGAAAACCCTTTAATCATGTTAGAAAGCATCAACTAGGAAATGCACTTGTTATATTTGTGGAAATGCTAAACATTTGGCTAGCAAATGCCCAAAAAGGCAATTTAATATGGAAAAAGCAGTTATAGCGGAACAACTAGATGAAGATGTAGTAAGTAAAGAAGGGTCAGAAATTCCAAATATAATAGAATACACTTATATGAATAATTCATGTGATCATAAATATATAAATGGAAAAGGCACTATGAGTATAGCTTGTAGTATTTGTAGATTATTTCCTGATATACATTTAAGATATCAATGTAATATATGTTTTCATGAAATTTGTTTTATTTGTGCTAAAGAGGCTTATAACATAACAATCGACGTATCACCAAAGCCTAGTAAAAAGCAAGAAAATTTAGAGATCCTAAGTCAAAAAATAGAAAATTTAGATTTAAGAATACAAATATTAGAACTAAAATTAAAAAATAATGAAAATATAAACAGTAATCAAAATAAAGGAAAAGGGGTAGTTATAGAAGAACTTGATGAACTTAACCAAAAATTAGAAGAAACACATCTACAAAATACTGATTACGAACCACCAATACAAATACCTTGTTCTAGTAGCTTAGTACTTTTAGATTGTTGAATTTGGTGTAATCAAGATATATATGTTGAAACAAAAGCCATTTTAGATACGGGAAGTACAAAAAGCATGATTAGTTCTAGTCTTATACCAAAGAACTTTGAAAAACAATTAAATTATAATGTTAATAGTAGAACAGCAGAAAATAGAATAATTAAAATAACAAAAGAATTAATTAATGCAAGAATACAGTTTAAGGATTTTTCAGGAAATTATAGTAGCAAGCAATGTTCTGAAACCCGGACCGGTCATCGAACAAGAAAATCAACCGGATTAAGGGTCACCGATTCAACCGTTGGGTCAACCGCGGTCGGACCGGTGACGTCATAATTATGTAATAAATAATATGTATTATATTAATAATATTGTAAAATAATATTCACAGTATATTATAAATATATATATATATATATGTGTGTGTATATATATATATATTATTATATGCCAACAAATATTTTGAAATATATAAAATATAAAATCAAATTAGATGGAATAATGATAAATCAACTCAAGAGTTAAAGGTTAAGACTTAAGAGCAAAGACTATGTAGCTATTATTTGATCAGCCAAATAAAACTAAAAAAGAAGAAGGAAAATAAAATATAAAATATAAAGGCCAAACGGACCTAATTCCCAAAGTCTCTTTCTTCTTCCTTACACAGCCGCAACACCTCTTCTTGTTCCTGTTAAGGTTTTTCTTTCTTTTTCATTCCAAATCTTCTCCTAATCTTTTGTATATTAATTCTTTGATCTCCTTTGCTGTCTTACAAACCGCCACTTTCAACTATATCTTCTACACACTACCTTGCACAAAAAATTGAAATTTCAGAAATGATGGATGTGAAGAAAAATGTATAGCTGCCTCTTGTATTTGAAGAAGCAGCAACAAATCGGGCGCAGGAGCAGTAGACGTGAAGGAGAAGAAGAGGGGAATTAATTGGCTCAAACCCTGATTTGCAAATCATGAGATCAACCCTTCTTTTTTATATAGCTCACGACCCGGCCGGTTTAGTCGACCCAGCACCGGTTCTACTGGTCCAACGATTGAACCGCTGGGTCGAACGGTTTTCTTCTAAAAACACGATTTTTTGGCCTGAACGGTTTTTGCTTCCCACCTGAGCCGTTTTATGAACTGGTTCCTGGTTCTACCGGTCTGACCGATCGGTCCGCGTTGGGTTTCACAACACTAGTAGCAAGTATACTTTAGGACAAATATTTATTGCCCCAGATCATATAACAAGTCAAGAATTCCTTGTAGGAATAAATTTCATCTGTGCATTAAATGGTAGCTTATTAATAGGGGAAAATTATATCACTATTAGCAAACATAATTATACATTTCCAACCAATAGATATATTAAACACTCAGAGTCAACTGCAAAGCGTGGTGGACATGGTATTTCTGATCGTTTAGACTTTATCAAAGAACTAGAGCAAAATAATATATAACCAGAGACCCTAGATTTCTTATTAGATGAAGAAATTAGAAACCTATGAAAAGGATTAGAAGTGTTAAACTTAGAAAATGAAAGAATTTTACACAAGTTAGAAAGGCTAGGATTTATAGGAAGATTTAGCAAAAATAACGTAAAATATACTTTTAAACTAAATATTTTAAATCCTGATATAATAATAAGAACGACAACAATTGAATAGACGCCTGAAAATATAAAAGAATTCAAAATGGAAATAAAAGAAAAGGTAGAAATAGGCATAATAAGGAGAAGTGATAGCCCTTAGATCTGCATCTTTTATAGTAAAAAATAATGCAGAAATAAAAAGAGGAAAACCTAGGATAGTTTATAATTACAAAAGACTTAATGATAATACATAAGATGATACTTATAGAATACCTAATAAAGAGGAGTTAATTAATTTAATTCAGGATAAAAAGGTCTTTTCAAAATTTGATCTAAAAAGCGGATATAATCAAATTAAAATGGTAGAAGAAGACAAAAAATGGGCAGCATTCAGTTGTAGTGAAGGACATTTTGAGTGGAATGTTCTTTCTTTTGGTCTAAAAAATGCCCCAACCATATTCCAAATATTTATGGATAATATTTTTAAACCTTTATATTTTTGCTTAGTATACGTAGATGACATCTTAATAGCCTTTGAAAGTATTAAACAACACCAAGATCATTTAAGTCAGATGTTTAAGTTAATAGAAGAAAATGGAATAGTTGTGTTTAAAAAGAAAATGGAACCCTTTAAAAGAAAGATTTATTTTCTAGGATTAGAAATAGGAAACGGAAAAATACCCTGCAGCCACATATAGCCCAAAAATATTAAGTTTTCCAGATAAGCTTGATAACTTAAAACAAATACAAGCATTTCTAGGAATATTAAATTCTGCTAGAAAATTTATTCCTAATTTAAGTAAATTAATAGGACCATTATATAAGAAAACAGGGAAATCAGGACAAAGAAATTTTAAAGCTAGAGATACTCAGTTAGTAAGAAAGATAAAAGAAGCAATAAAACAATTAGGACCATTAGAATTACCCCTAGTGACTGACTATATTGTTATAGAAGTAGATAGTTCGTCAGAAGGATGGGGAGCTATATTAATAACAAAACAAAATAAGTATTCCCCCAAAACAACTAAAAAAATATCAGCTTATGCTAGTGGAAATTTTAATAAAAAAAGAAGTAATTGGACTAGTTTAGATTATGAAATAGCAGGAGTTATAAAAGTTATAGATTATTTTCGAATTTATCTAAATAAATCATTTACTATAAGAACTGACTGTGAAGCTATAGTACGTTTTATAAAAAATGAAAATTTTAGAAAACAAAATAATCGTAGATGGTTAAATTTTAGAAATATTATAGAAGGAAATGGATATAAAGTAGAATTTGAACATATAAAAGAAAAGAAAAATAGTATATTTGATTTGTTGAGTGGACAATTAACTATAATTTTGGGAAACAGAGAATGGACTCACAAGGAGAAAACAATCAACAACTAAGACCCACATTTTCATTAGCTCTCACAAGACCAGCCCGAAGACCTCCAATGAGACCTCAAATGATCAACAAAAGACCCTATTTTACAATAGAAACTCAGTTTTTGAATCCAGCTACACAAAGCATTTATCCTAGACCAGTTTTAAAAGCCTTTGGCAAAATATCACTCCCAGTTAAACATAATTTCAAGCCTCCAAGAGATACCCCCTATATAACTGAAAATCGGAGTATTTTACTTAGTGCTCTATGGGAAGCTCATACTTCATCCAGCAAATTAGCAGCACTAAATGCAGTCTGTTATTATTTTGAAAAAGAAAATAAAGATTTTCCAGCAAAAGAAGCAGCAGTTTATCTCGTTATTAGAGGAGAGCCAGTTGGAATTTTTGAAGATTATCAAAGAGCACTAGAAAGCATTCAAAAAGTCTCAAATGGATATATGGTACCTTTTAAGCAATTCTACAAAGCAATAGCAGCATCAAAAAGAATTTTAAGCCCAAATCTTTATATTCAGCCCAATGCTGAGAATGCAAAGCTTAAGATACTATCAGCAGAAAAGCATCCTATAAGCCCAGATGTTAAACAACTAGAAGATGATCTTGACACCATAACAAAACAATTCACCAACCTAAATAGATTATATCACGATATTTTTGTCAGTATCCAGCAACTTTTAAGCTTTGGTTTTGTATCAAGACTATATGTTACTGATTTAGATCAGGATAAAAATTTAGGAAGACATTTAGCAGATGCAGTCAGCCTTCAGCTAAGTAGAGGAGTAGATATTCCTTGAATTGAAGTCACAGCCATACCAACAATTTGGGGAAAGTCAAACGTTCAAATGTGACATACATTTTATTGGATACACGAATCTTTTGAAAAAAGAGAACTAGCTTCAGAAGTATTCTGGTTATTTCACGAAGCAGTCAATCCCATTTCAGACATAGCAAAGATGAAACTAGCAGTTGAAACTCGTCGAAAGGACCAACGAAAAAATATGTTAAACACAGATTCAACTACACAGTTTTAACTTTTGTGTCAAGAGCTCATAATATTTTCATTCCAGCTAAAGATAGAGTTTATCATCGAATATGGTTTCAAGGAACTAAAGCATTGACAAGTGTGAAATGTCCTCTAGCATATGCACCAGACTTTGGAGCATCAAGCTCAGGAATAGGTAGTCCATAAATCAAGGCATAAACAGTGAAGGTTTTAGCAGCAATAATTCGTCCTCTTTAGCAAAGGAGCAATAATTCAGTATTAAGACAAATGCATTGAATTCTTGACAAAAGCATGAAATTCACCAGCTTTACTAGGACAATAATTCAACAACTAGACAAAATGCTACAACAACATTCAGACAATGAGCTTCAATAATGCATGATTCTTGTACGTTTTCATTGTTCGTTTTTGCCACCTGTGGCATTTCTTTAAATAGAACACTGTTTGTAGTACAATAATAGGCAGGTACAGTAGCAACCTGCCATGGATGTCAAATTTTTCTTTCATTTTGTCGTAATGTATTTTAAATCCGAGGTCTATATAAGAACCTCACCCTTCATATTGTAAACTTACACCTTAACACTCTCCAACCCACACTTTTTGGTTTCTAGAGAGTCTCTCCACCTTTCTTGTAATAAAATATTTTCTTTGTGTGCAAAAATATCTAGTAAGTTTTTATATGTTTTATAATTATGCATAGTGAGTAAACTACCCCTGGGGATGGTATTCCCCTACTACTTAAAAAATGTTATAAGTTCTCTCATGCTCAAAAAACCTAAAAACATTAAAAATGCTCCAAAAAAATAAAATGATGATGAACTCAGTAACCTTCTGCCCTTTCATCGTCCCAAAAATATGTTTTCGCTGTACAAATTCTTGTTTCAATACACTTTGATACTTCTTTGTGAAGATTTTGTTTACTTTCTCGGTGTATACCGGTCGGGAGACAAAATGTGCGGGATAATTCCCCCAGTGTGCAAGCAATCTGGTATTAGAGCAGTGTTCCTGAGTTTAAATTATTAAATAAGTTAAGAAAATATTTTAAAATTCAAAAGGGTAAGATAGGTACTTTACTCCAGATCCAACATAAGTCTTCGTTGATGAAGCAATTGGATTTACGAAGCAACCCTCTTACATGAGAATTTTAAAATAGAATGCTTAACTCGTTAAATAATAAGAATTTAGTAACACTATTCATTTTGTATATTTAGGTTACTTTTGTAAAAAATATTTTTATATGGTTCTTTTTAAAAGTCTTTAAAAAGAAAGGGACCCATTTGCAATTAAAAGGAATGAGTCAGTGCATTGAACAAGAAGGCTAGTGGTTAAAACAGGAGCCAACTTGAGGCTATTTCCCTAAGCTCCCGCTATGGAGGGAAGGGTTTTTTGGAAGTGTTGATTTTTTATTTTTTTAATATATATATATATATATTTAATTTTACAGGAGTATATGACAATAGAATATGTTCAGCGGGTGTTTAATACTGGTTATATAACTTTAGGGAGCAATTCGTAATTTTTTAATTGATCATTTTATTAATATTTAACGAAACGATCTTCTCCGTTAGTTTTTCCGTCTAGAACTAACGGGAAACTATGGCACAGATCAACATTTGAATACAAAAGACTAACATTTCAATTTTGTCAAATTATTGAGATTATCTTTAAAATCGTATAAAGGGCGAGATTAGAATTAAAATAGCCGTATCTTACAAAACTAAATTTGCGATTTTGCCAAATTATGACATTATGATTGATCTATTAACACTACCAAGATCATCTATTGCAAAACGGTGTTGCATTCTCTTATTTCATATATTATATATTTTATGCATCCTGATTGCTAATAACATGGTCGTACTTGTGCCTAATATATTCTGAAGGAAGATTATTCCCGCGCCTTCTCTTCCATTCAAAACCGCCATTAACGCTGAACCCCTCATTCACCAAACAACAGAAAAAGAATCAAGAATGATAGTAAGAGATGAAGATCAGCTTCTTTCCCTTTTTCTTCTCATTTTTCACAAAATTATCAAGCCAAATCACAAGAATTTATACAACTTTTCCCCAAACAAAACTGAAAAATGAGCGTGATCGAAATTCTGTTCAGAGTCGACGATATTTGCAAGAAGTACGACAAATACGACGTCGAAAAAGATCGATCCGTCCATGGCTCCTCCGAGGATGCCTTCGCGCGTCTCTACGCCTCGTTCGATTCACAAATTGAAGCCACGCTCAAGGTCTATTTGACCTAGTTTTTTGCCTTAATTGATTTGTTCTTCGACTTGTGTTTTTTTGTTACTTTAGAAATTTTTGTGCTGATTAATGTATTTTCTTTTTCCGATTGAAATTATCGTCTCCAGAGATCAGAGGAGGCGGCGATTGAGACAAATAGGGCAAGTGTGGTGGCGCTGAATGCGGAGGTGCGGCGGATGAAGGCCAGGCTCATGAATGAAGTGCCCAAATTGCAGAAACTCGCTCAGAAAAAGGTGATTTCCTTTTTAAAATTGGCCTTTTATTTAATGTTTGGAATTTTGAATAATTGGTTCAAATTTTGGATTTCTATTAATTGTTTGTCACTGAAATTCACTGGTTTTAGAATGCAATATACATTTGATGCATGCCATGGCACATACATGAAGACAAAGGCCAAAAACAAAGTGAATAAGTTGAAGGGAAAATTACACACAGACCCCTTCACTTATTGTGTAATTACCAGAACTCCCCCTCACTTATTGAAAATTACCAATACACCCCCTTATTTTAAGGATTTTTACAGTTACACACCCTGTGTGTTTAACCACTTTTACAACTTTACCCTTGTAAACTTTATGCGTTGGTAATTGCCAATAAGTGAGCGGGTTTTGGTAATTACATAATATGTGAGGGGGTCTATGTGTAATTTTTCCTAAATCCAAAAGTTGCACATGGAGATAAGTAGATAACCAAATAAATTTATTATGGTATTGTTAAGACTTAAGACAATATTTGATGGCACTGCTTTATGTTTGCTTCTATAATTTCATAGGACGATAAAGTACTCTATACTATGACTTGTCAGAAGCTTTGGCTATGTTTGGTTATGTTTTGGGATGATATTTTGGTGAGAATTATTGGTGAAATTTTTTTGGGGACACGTGCATGTTTGATGAGATTGTGTTTGATTTTATTTTGAGAGTTGATTTTTGAGTGTTTTTTTGGTGAGATAGTGTTTGATTTTGTTTCGAGAGGGAACAAAAGTTACTGTAACTGTCAAATCATGAAACTTTTGTCTATTAATAATTAATTAATAATTGAAAGTTATAATATAATATTAAGATTGTAATAATAGTTATATAGATGAATATATATATATATATATATATATATGTAATAGTAGTTGAAATATATAAATATATGTTTTATAATTTTTATTAATATATAAAAATAAATTATTGGATATTTATATATATGTATAAAAATAAATTATTGGATATTTATATATATGTATAAAAATAAATTATTGGATATTTATATATATGTATATATATAGTCTATGGTTTATGTATATAAAAAAAATACACGGTATATATATAAGGTAAAATATATTTATGTATATTCTCAATATATATATATATATATTTATATTCATTTATGAGTATTATAGAGTAATATATAAATAGTTCTGTATACATATATATGCACTGTAGATTTTTTAAATTTTTTTAAATATCCAAAAATATCTCATAAAGATCAAACCAAACTAGAGAGTATGTTTACAAGTTTATAACAACTCTAAAGCATAGATTAAGATTGCATTACAAAATCAGTATTGGGAATAAATTCCTAAAATCTAATAGCTCATTCTTCCTCCTGGCTGCGGAGACGAGCAAGCTTGTTAGTGACGACAATGTCAAGCTGAGCAGTGTTAGGAATCAATGTGCATGAACGAAATTGAAAGTAAAAGAAAGCAAGAAAAATGAGATAACGATTTTACGTGGTTCGGCAAATTGCCTACGTCCACGGGCCTATGCTAGAGAGATTTTATTAATCTTGTGTGAGAGAGAGATATTATAATGAGGGGGATTTCATCTACTTATGTATCTTATGCTTGGAAGCAAAGATACAAAGACCTAATCACAATAGGTAACTCAAAACTTGCCAAAAAAGATGAAAACCGTGTCTAACAGATGCCTACAGTTCGCTACGCGCGCTTAGGCGCCGATACTGCCACGCCTAGGCACCGAAAACTGCTAACTCTCCCAGCCTTTTTGCATCCCGCGCCTGGGCGCCATCCAGGCCGCGCTTGGGCGCCTGTCTGTCCGCGCCTGGGCGCTATTTTGGTCGCGCCTAGGCGCGGTCGGCAGTCTTGATTCGGCTCCTTTTCTACTTCCTTGACTCTTTGATTTGTCTCCACACTTTAGACCCATCAATCTCCCACTTGGAGACTAAACTCAAAGTAGAAACACCCCTCTTCATCAAAACTCCATGACCCTTCATTCTCCAAATGAAAGCACTCTCTCTCTAACATAAGTCGGCCTCCTCATCACATAAGTTCGAGGCCAACTGAGGCCATGCATAACCTCAGTTTCTCGGTGGTAACTCCCTTAGTTAACATATTCGCCGGATTCTTCGCACCAAGCACCTTCTTCAACTCTAAAGTCCTATCATCTATCATCTCTCGGATATGATGATACTTCAATTGAATATGCTTCGTCCTCGAGTGAAACACCGGATTCTTTGCCAAACAAATGGTACTTTAACTATCACTATAAAGTGCACAATCTCGTTGCTCCTTGTCAATTTTCCTCAGAAAATTCTTCAACCAAACCATCTCCTTCCCAACTTCTGAAATAGTTATGTACTCGGCTTCGGTTGTAGAAAGTGCTACACACTTTTGTAGCCTTGACATCCAACTAATTGCTGTGCCACCCAAAGTGTAAATATAGCCCGAGGTGCTCTTCCGACCATCTTGATCACCACCTAAATCCGCATCCACGAAGCCCTCCAAAGTTACACTACTGCTCAAAAAACACAAGCACATATCCGATGTGCTTTTCAAATACCTTAGTAGCCACTTCACTGCTTCCCAATGCTGTAAACCCGGATTAGCCATAAATCTACTCACGACTCCCACTGCATGAGCTATATCCGGCCTTGTACACACCATTGCGTACATCAAACTTCCAATGGCAGAGGCATAAGGAACCTTTGCCATCTTTTCTCGCTCCTCATCAGATTTAGGTGATTGCTCCTTACTTAGTTTGAATTGACTCCCCAAAGGAGTGCTTCTAGACTTTGCATCAGAAATAGCAAATCTATCAAGCACCTTATGAATATACCTTTCTTGAGTCAGCTTGAGGCTCCCACTCGACCTATCTCGAATAATTCTCATCCCGAGAATTGTATTTGCAGCCCCCAAGTCCTTCATTTCAAACTCACTTGACAATTGTTGTTTCAGCCTTTTGATTTCCCCCATATTAGACCCAACAACTAACATGTCATCGACATACAACAACAAGATTATGTAGCAATCCTTAAACCTCTTAAAATAGCAACAATGATCCATTTGACATCTAATAAATCCATTTCCATCCATAAAGGTGTCAAATCTCTTGTACCACTGTCTCGAAGCTTGTTTTAATCCGTACAGACTTTTCTGTAGTTTGCATACAAGGTTTTCCTTTCCATTCTCCAGAAAACCTTCCGGTTGAACCATATAAATGTCCCCATGAAGGAACGCCGTTTTTACATCCAACTGCTCAAGATGTAAATCCTCTCCAGCAACAATACTCAGAACCATCCTTATAGTAGTCAATTTGACAACCGGCGAAAAAATCTCAGTGTAGTCAATCCCTTCCTTCTATTGGAACCCTTTGACTACGAACCTCGCCTTGTACCTTTTACTACCATCTGGCTCATCTTTAACCCAGAATACCCACTTGTTCTGCAAAGCTTGTTTTCCCTCCGGTAATTTAGTCAACCTCCAAGTCTTATTTCTCTCAAGCGAGCTCATCTCATCTTTCATAGCTAGCTCCCACTTGAGAGAATTCCCCACACTCATTGCCTCCTTGTACGACTCCGGCTCACCCGAATCCGTCAAAAATAAATAGTGTAAGGAAGGGGAATACCTTACGTTTGGTTTGGGGGTTCTGCTCGACCTCCTCAAGGTAGGTTGCGGAGTCTCCGGATCTTCCTCCATCCTATTCTCAGCTCCATTTCCTGCAACCTCATCCACAGTGATCTCTTCCAATATCGCCTTTGGTTTTTCATTATCCTCAGTCTCTGCCCCAAGTCTATCCTTGTAAAGCACCTTCTCATTGAACGTAACATCTTTATGCCTTATGATCTTGTTGTTTTGGTAATCCCAGAACCGATAGCCAAAACTCTCTCCACCATAACCAATAAAGAAGCACTTCTGTGCTTTTGGATCCAACTTATCCCTGTCATTAGAACTACGCAAGACATAAGATAAACAACCGAAAATTTTTAAATGCGATAAATTTACCTCCTTTCCAGACCAAACCTCCTCCGGAATTTTGAAGTCTAACGGTACAGAAGGTCATATGATTTGATGAGGTAAGCCGCCGTGCTCACTGCATCAGCCCAAAATGTCTTTGGCAACCCGGAGTAAAGCCTCCTGCTCCTAGCTCGTTCGTTCAAGGTTCTATTCATCCGCTCTGCAATCCCATTCTGCTGCGGAGTCCCCGGAATGGTCTTGATCATCTTGATCCCATTCTCTGCACAATAGTCTTTGAACTCTTGGATATCATACTCCCCACCATTATCCGACCTTAGACACTTCAATCTCATTCCCGTTTCATTCTCGACTTCTGCCTTCCACTTCCTAAAGGTATTAAACACATCCGACTTACTTTTCAGAAAATAGACCCATACCTTTCGAGTGGAATCATCTATGAAGGTGACATAGTATCTCGACCCTCCAAGCGACTGTATGGGAGCCGGTCCCCATACATCAGTATGCACAAGCTCCAACTTCTTTGCCTTCGGTTCTCTACCCATCTTGGAAAAACTCACCTTTTTCTGCTTCCCAAGCACACAGTCTTCGCAAAGACCCAAATCAACCGACTTTGAGATTGGTAGCTTCCCCTTGGATGCCATGATTCTCATTCCCTTCTCACTCATATGCCCAAGTCGCCAATGCCATAAGTGAACATCCTCTATAGCCTCGACTGCAGCAAACGAGTCCTTCTTTATTTCTGTGGTATACAGAGTCCCCGACTTCTTACCAAGAGCCACCACCAGATTACCTTTGGTGATTTTCCAAACACCACCACCAAACACCGTGGTGTACCCATCACTGTCAATTTGATCCATTGAGATCAAATTCTTCCTCAATCCCGGAACATGTCTCACATTATGCAGTTTCAACTGCATTCCCTGTGCCGTCGTTATAGTGACATCACCCTTACCAACAATATCCAAGGGTTCGTCATCTGCAAGAAAAACCTTTCCAAATATTCCAGAAACATAATTTGTTAGATAGTTCTTACATGAAGTAGCATGAAACAACGCACCTGAGTTCAGTACCCATTGGTCAACTGGACTGTCAATACAGCAAACCAGAGCATCCCCGCCATCGTCTGCTGCTGCGTTTGCTTGTTGATGTTCCCGGTTTTGATTCTGACCGGCCTTTTCTGGACAATCCCTCTTGTAATGGCCTTTCTTACCGCAATCCCAACAATCAGCTTCTTTACGCGGTTTTGACTTCCTTCGCCCCTTAGACTTGGATCGACCTCTACCTTTCTGACCACCCCGTTGAACACCTCTCCCTCTGCTTTCCGCACTCAATGCAGCAGATGTGAGTTCTCCTGATTCCCTCCGGCGAATATCCTCGCTCAAAATCAGATCCCGAATCTCTTGAAGCTTCAACTTTCTTTGGTCAGACGAACTACTCACAGCAGTTACCGTCGTACTCCAACTTTCCGGCAAATAAGACAATAGAATTAAAACCTTTACCTTGTCCTCGAAATTGATATCAACCGAACTCAACTGAGTGATGATCACGTTGAATTCGTTGATATGATTTGTCACGGATCCTCCCTCCGTCATCCTCAAATTGAATAAACGTCTCATCAGATAGACTTTATTCGATGCGGATGGCTTCTCATACATGTTGGATAGCGCCTTCATCAAACCCGCAGTGGTTTTCTCTTCCAAGATGTTAAACGCTACGTTTCTTGATAACGTCAGCCGAATAACCCCCAAAGCTTGCCTATCCAACAACTCCCAATCTATATCTGTCATCTTTTCAGGCTTCTTCCCCGACAACGGTTCATGGAGTTTCTTCTGGTACAGATAATCCTCCATCTGCATCCGCCAGAATCCGAAATCCTTTCCATCGAACTTGTCAATTTTTACTTTTCCATCTTCAGACGCCATTGATTCGCACAGGACGCTATAACCTTGCTCTTGATACCAGTTGTTAGGAATCAATGTGCATGAACGAAATTGAAAGTAAAAGAAAGCAAGAAAAACGAGACAAACGATTTTACGTGGTTCGGCAAATTGCCTACGTCCACGGACCTATGTTAGAGAGATTTTATTAATCTTGTGTGAGAGAGAGATTTTATAATGAGGGGGATTTCATCTACTTATGTATCCTAAGCTTGGAAGCAAAGATACAAAGACCTAATCACAATAGGTAACTCAAAACTTGCCAAAAAAGATGAAAACCGCGTCTAACAGATGCCTACAGTTCGCTACGCGCGCCTAGGCGTCGATACTGCCACGCCTAGGCGCCGAAAACTGCTAACTCTCCCAGCCTTTCTGCATCCCGCGCCTGGGCGCCTGTCTGTCTGCGCCTGGGCGCCATTTTGGTCGCGCCTGGGCGAGGTCGGCAGTCTTGATTCGGCTCCTTTTCTTCTTCCTTGACTCTTTGATTTGTCTCCACACTTTAGACCCATCAAGCAGCACGCTCTACAATTTCCTTCCTCTTTCTTGTCGAAATGTTGTGAGCAATTTCAGCACAGGTCATTGTATACATATATATATATGCACCACACAAATATTTTTAACATATAGTGTATAAATATATTATAAATATTTTGTGTACAAATGCAGAAATACGAAAAAAAAATATGGAAGGAAAGAGAGAGTGTGATAGAAAGAGAGAGAGGCGAGAGTGAGATAGACGCAGGGGGGGAGAGAGAGAAAGAAGAAAAGAGGAGAGAGAGAGAGGAGGAGAGTGAGATAGACGCAGCGAGAGAGAGTGAGAGAAAGAGAGGAGAGAAAGAGTGAGTGAGTGTGAGAGAGAAAAGTGGGAGACAAAATCATTATTTTTTTTCAGACCAAAAATTCACACCCCAAAATTATATGAACCAAATATATTCGGACCAAAATGGGCTTGAAAACATATCCAAACATAGCCTTTATGTTTTATGAAGTAAAGGTTTGATTCAATTGAGCCTAAGACTGAAGCATACACATTTTTTGTTCTGATATCCTTTTGTTTCTTTTGGCTAAAATTTTGAAAAATTGATTATACTGTACACCATTGAGAGTTTTAGAGAACTCCAAACTATGCTGTCTAAGAAGATTCCTGGTTTCTTCCAAGTTGAAGAAAACAAGAAAGACCGTCAAAGAAAGAGCTTGCAAACGTTTTTTTGAATATTTACTTCAAGCTTGAAGCTATCGTAACTACTATATCTATAGAAATTTACTTGATTATCGTGAAAGTTTTACTATTATCAAAAATAGCATTGAGCTTGATTGACTCCTTTGGTAAATTCACTGACTTTTCATATCTTCCGTTATGATATATACTGTCAACAGGTAAAAGGGCTCTCGAAAGAAGAACTAGAAGCTCGCAGCGATCTGGTTCTTGCACTTCCACATAGAATTCAAGCAATACCAGATGGTACTATTAGTGCAACCAATCAGCAACAAGGCTGGGGCGCTTTATCATCTCATAAAAACATAAAATTCGACTCTGGTGACTAGTTTTCCCAGTAGTTTTCTTGTTCATAGATCTGTCGCGTATATAACTTTCTTATTACTTTTTTATAAATTTATATCAGATGGGAACTTTGGAAGCGGATTTTTTGAAGAATCTGAAGAAGCAAGTCAATTTAGGCAAGAATATGAGATGCGGAAACTGAAACAGGCTTGTATCATATCCCTCTTTTTTTTATATGCAGAATATTTCTTCCAGTATTATTCAATCTTCTCTTATAATCTGATTTGGTCTCATGCAGGATCAAGGTTTGGATGTGATATCCGACGGTCTGGATACATTGAAGAATTTGGCAAAGGATATGAATGAGGTTCTTCTTGGTGGCATTTTGTTCCACATTTGACACCGTTTATAGAAACAGAGGCTAATTATTTTCTTATTCCTTTGCTTTTATCCAGGAATTGGATAGGCAGGTCCCATTGGTCGATGAAATTGATACGAAGGTCTTAACATTTACCCTTGACAGTAGTTTGATTCTTTAGATAGTTACATGCACATGCCCACACTTATTGAATAATTACCACGAGCTCCCTGAATTGTACAAATTATCAAGATACCCTTTATCAAATTCTTGAGTTGTACAAATTATCAAGATACCCTTTATTAGATTCTGACAACTCGATAAATTAGGGGTGAAATTGTGATATACTTTTTTTGACTTGGGTGAAATTGTAATTTGTTCTTATTAATAGGACAAATTATGATATTTTCAAAAACTTTGGGGTGCTTTTCATAATTAGGGTCTCACACAGGGGGTGTCTGTAATTTACCCTTAATTCATAGAAGAAATTTTTGACATAACTTTCTCCTTGGTGTCTTGCAGGTGGATAAGGCAACAAGTGATATGAGAAGCACTAATATTAGACTTAAGGACACACTTTTTAGGGTAATAATCTATGATATCTCTTAATTTTCAAATTTAATTTTTTTCTTACAAATTTTTTTTTTTTTTTTGAATAAATTTCCTTGCAGGTGAGGTCAAGCCGGAACTTCTGCATTGACATTATTCTGTTGTGCATTGTTCTGGGAATCGCGGCATATTTGTACAAGTGAGTCATTTACTATGATCTGTCTGAACTTTACATTTCAATGTGGTTAATATGATGCAAAAGCATAACATTTATTAGTTGCAGAACCAAATCTGATAAAGTACTATAAACAAGTACACATAAGGGCTTTTCAGGTTATCGTTGTAGCAAGGGTATTATATTCATATTACAGCAGCTTGTAAATAATGCTCAAATTCTAGTACTAATTGAATTCCTGATCATTTTATGCAGTGTAATAAAACAATAATTTAGAAGATTCGATGCAACCATGTCTGTATTCCATGCATCGGCTCATGTCATGATTTCGAGTTTACTTGTTCGCTTGTAAGTTTATTGTGTTAATCCTCGCCATTGATTTATCCCTAATTCCCACTCACAGAGGAACATAGTACAAATCATTTT
Organism: Buddleja alternifolia; assembly: GCA_019426215.1. Classification (NCBI taxonomy): domain Eukaryota; kingdom Viridiplantae; phylum Streptophyta; class Magnoliopsida; order Lamiales; family Scrophulariaceae; genus Buddleja; species Buddleja alternifolia. The sequence continues at coordinate 8,286,497 of CM033391.1, read as the reverse complement.
ATTCTATGAAGTAGTTATATAAGCTTATACATATTTTTACCTTAAATAGGATTTATTCATAAGGGAGATTTCTCGAGCTTCCTCACCTTATGATTATACTACTCTGTATAAACATCTCCTGCTTTATACAATTCAAATGGGAAAGAATCGATGGCTTACGTTTTCTTTCTACTGTTTCATTCTTGTTTTTCTTTCTACTGTTTCATTCTTGTTTTCATTTCTTTATCTCTGTTGATGAAGTTATTTCATTTGGTGTAAATGTGGACATATAGATTAAATGGTGTTTTTACGTACTTTGTGTCTGCTATCAACTCTGATTAGAGTCATCTTTGTGTCGTTTTTCTTTCAAATGTCTTCTGTGACCAAAATAGCTTGAATTAGAAAGGAGATTAAATAGACAAGACAGAAAAATAAGAAACAACAGAATCTGAATCAGAGTTGCCTTTGTTTTGATATAAACAACTATTCAGAATACTTCATTTTTATCAATTATATATACACCATATGAAAAGATACTTAACAGTTAACAGTACAACTAACTTTACAACTTAGAAAATACATATAAGCATGCATACATAACTAATCACAATAATTTGTTCACATTTGAGGCACGCTCAAGAATCTGCTTTATTCAGGTCTTATTCAATTCAAGCTAATATTAAAACCAATTACTCTTTTCTGAAAATTGGTTTCTTTAGTGTAGATAATTTATTGTTCCCTAAATTGTATCATTGTTGTTGCTTTGAAAAGGTTGTGGTAAGCATGGATACAACTCCATGATCATTTCCTATTAGTAGTGAAGCTATTAAGTGATATTCACTTGACAGCAAATAATATGATACCATATTTCTGCTTTTGTCTTCTGTTGAATGTGTTAGAGATATTATTAGAGTTACCTTTATTTTATGTTTCCTAGTTAGTTTAGGTTTTCTTATTATTGTTATTTCCATATTTATCAATCTTGTAATCTCTATATAAACCTTGTCACTATGAATAATACTTTGAAGGGCATTCTGTTATTCCAAGTTGACAAGCATGACAAATTGATTTAGAAATATCTTTATTACAATGAATAAAATTTCGACTATTAAGAAAAGAAATAATAGAAACACCGGGGTGGCCGAGACGACGATTCCAAGTAGTTCGAGAAAATGAAGCCGAGGAAAGGGTGGAGACGAGAGCGGCAGTGGAGGTGTGGAAAGGATAGAGATCACCGGTACTGTTGCTGCGTAGAAGAAGGTCACCGGTTCGAAGATCCTTAACAGAAAAACCAAGAGGGTCAAACTCAATGGAACATTGATAGTCACGGGTGAATTGACGTACAAAAATAAGATTTTTAACTAAGGAGGGGGAAATAAGAACATTATTGAGGGAGAGAGAGCGAGAGTGAGAAGGAAAAGACGAATGACCAATATGAGTTATGGGGAGTACAACACCATTACCAACAGTTATAGAATTAGAATTTAAATTTAGCACAATATTAAAAAGCTTACCGTGGTGAGGGGTCATGTGGGAGCTAGCACCGATGTCTAAGTACCATTGCTCGTCGGGCTGAGGAAGAGACATAGTCTGATAAAGTGAAGAGAGATCGGTTGCTTGGAAGGTGGACTACTGGGCTGCTGTTGAGGTGGGCTGCCGCTGAAGATTGGCGTGGACTGGGCCGAATGAAGAAGAAAGCCCATTGGGCGCTGGACTGAGTAAGCTGCTGGAGTTGGGCGCTGGACTGGGAGCTGAAAAAGCCGAAGGTGGGCCTGTTGCTGGAGAAAGCCCAGGTTGGGGCGAGTTAATCCAAGGAGAATATGTGGGCCTTAAATTGTCGGCCCAATTTGCTGAATGAGGGGCATGGGCTGCTGTAGAGGTGCTGGACGGAGGTGGAGTGAACTGAAGAGGGCCAATAGCTTGTGGGCCTTGAGGAGTGTGTTGAATTAATTGGTAGGAGTAACCCGTTTGTGGACCGGAAAAAGTTGACGGGCTTGGACGTGAGCCCGTGTGATATGAACCCGATCGACCACCCCGATTATTATGACGACCACCTCCCCTGCCGCGATAATTGCCATTATTACTAAAATTGTTTCGATTTGGTGAGGGGGACGGATTTTGGGAATAAAGAGCCGTGGCGGAGTCGGGTGTTGGGGTATGGAAACGTGTTTCATGGGTTTCATGTAGAAGTAATAAATTTCGGACTTCAGAAAAGGATGGTAGGGGCGGTTTGGAGGTGATTATAGTGACTAAAGGGAGATATGATTCGGGGAGACCGTGAAGAAGTTGTAGAATTAAAGCTTGATCCTTAACAGGGGTGTCAAGATCGGCTAAAGTGTCAGCGAGGTGTTTCATCTCTTGACAATATTGGGATATAGAAAGATTGCCTTTGCGAAGGTTATGAAAACGCTCATTAATTTGCATGGAGCGAGAAGCTTTATTATTTAAAAAAATTTCCTCGATTGCGAGCCATAAATCATGAGAAGTGGCATATTCTAAGTCGAGGTGTTTAAGCAATTTAATATCGACAGTGGAGTAAAACCAACGTTTAATATTTGAATCAAGAGAAAACCACGTGTCATCAGTTTTAGAGAGAGGTTTGGACTGACCCGAAATATGGTCAAAGACAGAGTAGCTACGGCAGAGATCCATGAACATACCGCGCCATAATTTGTAATTTGAATCGTTTTTGAATAATTTAAAACCAAAAGAAGAGTGGATATTTCTGGCAGCTAAAGCGGGGTGGATTGGGGTGGTTTTAGGGGCGGGTATTTCAGGATTAATTTGGACATTGGAGGGGGTAGCAGAGGACGAGTCAAGTTCAGACATAGGGAAGAAAATTGAATCGAAACAATAATCAAAATAATAGAAATTAAGTTGCGAGAAAAGAAGAGTACACAAAAAATAATGTGACTTAGCACCGAGAACACACACAAATAGAGAGAGATGCCGGCGATTGAAGGCTTGTTTTAGTGATAGATTTTGCGTTGAGGGGAGCAACGACTTATGCGGAAGGAAAGAAAAGGAATAAAAATATAAAAGAGGAGCTTTGAAACAAAAATTAGGCCACAGCAACTTGGTCTTCAATGGCGGCTGATGTGGAGGAATTGCACCGACGGCATGCGTGAAAAGAAAAAAATATTGAGGCCTAGAATTAGGTTAGGCCTTTTCTATTCGGAATAACAGAATGGAGCTTCTCTATATCGGGGGAATTCTCGTCGTCCTCCGTTGCATTCTTTGACTTGTTGCCCTTTCGTCGAACCCAACATAGTACCCAGTTCTCCAACTGAATGAAGATATCTTTGGTTGCTCATTATTGTACCATCATTGATTAGAAGAAAATGATTTCTATTATCTTGAAATGCATAGGATCTAAGTATAGGGACGCCTAGATGAATCAGGTCTAAACCTCCCCTTCACATCTTATTCGTGATTCCAAGTCGCGATATTGTCGATAATATCCGCGGGTGTTATTCCACATGTGGCGCTATTATCGAGCCATACGATACAAATGCATCATGAGATGCTCAATAATTCTAAAAAAATAGTGAAATTGAGAAAATATAAATAAACATAATTTTCTACTAATTGCTATATAGTAAAGAACATTACTGCAATAGATATAAACAAATCTTAACATAACATTATTGTCAAATGTAAATTTATAATAGAAAAAGGTTTATTACTAATCATACCACACGCCTTTATTATATATGTAATAATATCATAAATCATTTCAACAAAAAAATAAGTGGAAACTTAATTTGTGGAAATAACACTGGAGATGCACGATATTCTCACTGATAATATTCCAAAACGGTCGATAATGTCATTGTTTTGATGATATTATCTGATATATATATATATATATATATATATATATATATATATATAAACTCGGAGAATAATAGGTATCCGTCCGAGTTGGGTTTTAGAGACATCAGTTTTCTTCTCTGTAACCGAATTTTCTCATTAGTCAACATCGATTACCTACATATGACCGTGGACGTTCCCTTATTCAGGCCGACCACGTAACCCTATATTTCGTGTTTTTGATTATTAATCTTTTGTTTGATTATTTATGGGAGTATATCGGAAACCCAATAATCTTGATCGATGACAGAGAAGAGAAATCATACTTACTCTCATGGACCCTTTAGAGTTTAGACCGCAAGGGACGAGAAGCTTCGATTAATCTATACTGTCATGATCCTATTCATCCTGAGATCTTAACCCCCTATTCTTATTGATCCATATAAGCTGATAATCGGCTTATCTGTTCCCGTAGCTTTCCAATAACCCGATGCAGCTGTTCAATTAGGCCTCCCGCCATTCAGGTACTTCCTATCCCTCGGAGTAAAGAAGTACCATTCATTAATGTATCGTATAAATAAAATTACCTTAAAAAAAGATTGGTAAGAGAACACACTAGGAAGATCCCAAGGGTTGTAACTATAAAGCTCTATATCAGCAATCACATTTGCAGGCAATGCAAGAGAACTCAGTTTCCTTTGCAGGTAATAAGTGAGTAGTTCTTCATCAGATGGGTGTAATCTGATCCCGGGATCAGGATATTGCGTATATTTCATCCATGGAATAATATCGATCGTTTTTCCTCGTGGTGAGGAACATCATAAGGTGTAGGTCCATGCCTTCATGCTGATGTTGACATATCCTTAAAAAGTATTAAACCTATGGAGACGGATAATTTACATCAAGTTTAAAGAAATTGATCGGGATAGCAACGGTATTTTGAATGAGTTTGTTCCCGCCACATGAAATGTTATGATTATTGCAGAAAATGGAAGTTTTGCGACTTATTAAGAATAGTTTGTGTAACACTGCGTTATGCAATTTTAGGTGCATTTGTGTTAGCTGAATGCAGTGATGCATTTAAATCTAGCATGTTAATTTTGATCTAAACTACTTGAATGCTCCCATTAATTTTTCTTTTTCGGTAATATTCGGAGAAGTATTAGGTTTGATTGAAAAAGCCTGAAGGAACATTGTGAGTATCATTAAAAAACGGTAATTTACTTGATATGGATTATATTATGGATAATAAAATTGAATTAGAGAGCTTGAGATAGCAAGCTAGTTTTTGTGAAAAAAATTGTATTATGTTCATAGTTTTAAGTTTAAACCGAATCAAAATTCTTAAAAGGTCGTTTAAAAGGTCGTTTTGTGTATGGAAATCACGAAAAACTCATAATAGATTGTTGGATCCTGTGTTCCAATCTCTATTTCATTTCATATAGGGAATTTATATTCGCGCTCCAATATTTACTAACTGCGCTCCATCATTTTCTACTTTTAATTTACTGACCAAAATGTCCTCCTTCCTCTGGCTCTCTCCCCAGCCTGTGTTCTTATCCACCTCTACTTTCAGCTTTATCTCCACTTTTTTCACTCCACCCATTCTTCCATGCCCAATTCTCTTTCTTTTATTTGTTATGTATACTTTCAAGTAGAAAAATTATTTCACTTATTACGAGATATTAAGCCAAAAATGAACAAGCTAGAAAATTTTTGGGAGAAATCAAATGATGCCATAACCATTTCACTTTTTTTTTTAACTGAAAAAATGTGTAGAGATGACTTGAGGGCAATTTGGTAATTTCCTTACGTTAAAAGCTGGAATGGAGCACCAATATCAATTGTTGGAGCGCGAATATCAATCTCCTTCATATATATGTGTATAAAATCCACATTCGTCGTATATTTAAAGAAACTTTTTATACACACATAATATGCGCATAAAAAATGTAAAATACAAGATAAAGTATTATCTGAAATATATAAGCTAGACCAACACTTCGCATGTTTATATCCATCCAAAATCATCACATTCCAAACAAGCCAAAGTCTCAACTCTCAACTTTTACAATCCCAGATCTCTCGGGCTAGTATTCTTGGGTCCCCCCTCCTTCCTGGAATGAAAAAAAAAAAAAAACTTTTCTCATCTGACAGGAACCAATGTAAAACATATTAGAAGCTTCCTTTGCCCCCAAGAATTTGGTATCTGATTTGTGGATATTACTTTGATCAATTCAAAATATGATCCCAAAAAGAATCATAAACTTTTCAACCCATTTCGGAAGTAATTAACCACACAATGCGATAATATTAAGTCTTTACTAGAAGGTAAGGAAAAATCTAAAATAAATAGACTATTTAATGTGGTTCGGTTCAATTATAAGATGTTTTCCATTTTTTTTTAAATATATTGGATAACATATAATATTGACATCCATGCGAAAATAGTAACATTGTAAGGCCTTGTTTTATTATTATTATATTTTTTTTTGGATAATTTGTAATTTTTTGGAAAAATCTAAGATACTCCCAGTGTATTGGTGCATTGGGAGCCTTTGGATTTCATCACCCACCCCTATGTGATTGTATGGTGATAGATGGAACACCATAGAATTACTTGAGTTTGTTTGGTTGTGTTTTTTGACATGAGTTGAGATTGGTGTAAATGCATTATCCGATTGGTCAGAACACGTCAACTTGACAGTTATCGACATTGTTTCTCGATAAAATAAAATTTTGTAATATTAATTAAATTATCTATCTAGTTTTCGAATTTATTTGAGAATTCTAAAAAATGATAGAGATTTTAATTAATAGCTAATATATTGATGTATATTTTGTCTGAAATTTTTTAATGCTAGAACATCGTTTCTATGTTTCTGCATCCGCATTTGTGCATCATATAAAAAAAATCTAAGATGGTATAGAGGGGAGGAATTTTCAAGAGTCTGGCAGCCTGCATTTTGAAATCTCCTTGTGGACTTGGTACGTATGCTTTACGGCCATGTGAATTGAACTGGTCTTCCTAAGAAATTATTATTTCTGTGAAGTGTTGTCAAACAATTAATACCTTAATCATTTAAATTTTAATAAATAAGACTTATTTTTGGACATAAAATTTAAAACAAAAGAGATACAACTATTTACTTGATATATGTATGTATGTACGTATTTATATATAAATATTAATTGCTCCCAAAGTTATTTCGGGTTTAATTTCTTAAATTTACCATACGCTTACCCAATGTTTGTTAGCTTAGTAGTATCAACTTCCACTTTCATGTGTAAGGTTCTGAGTTCAGTTTTAGACTGTCACAAGTTGTGACTTTTCTCTCTTCATTTGGAGTTTTATAAAATTTGTGTAACTCATGATTAAAAACAATCAACTTGGGTTTATCGGGTTAGGGTATCCCTCTCGTCTACAATAAGCCTAAAGCCAATTAACAATGTGTAACATCGGTCCAAACTAAGTTTTCTATTTCCTTGCGTTTATTTAAATCAGAGAATAGCCTTCCTTGGTCATGTGATTTATTTCATTAGTTATATTCATATAGTGTACTGTATATAAGTCCAGTATTTTCTTATCTTAAATCATTAAGTAATCGGTTTTGTCTTTTAAGGTATGTTCTTTTTTCAAATAGAAAGTCTTTAAATAAAACATTGACCATGCATTCGTACGTCCAATTTACTTTTCTAAGTTTTGGTAAATGAAGTTTATTACCCCAAAAAGAAAAATGAAGTGTAAGTTGAAAGACTGCATCACTTTTTTTTTAAAAGGAAAGTCAATTAGGATATCTTCTGTATGGAAAAAAGGAGTGTAATACAAACTAAATTCATGATTCAATACTCAAAAACATATATTAATTATGATATTGCGAAAACTTTTCTAATAACTATAGGAACAAATTTAGTCATATCACTAGCAATTAAAGATAGGGAAAATCTCTCGTTTTGATATAAATAACCACCTATACATTTTTGGTACTAAACAATTTTAAAATCATTTTTAAGTACAAGCTTCGCCAATTTGTATTATTTTTCGTAGTGACGTTATCTAATCGGTAGAAAAAGCATGTAACATTAAGTTTGAACGTGTTCGTGAAAATAAATGGGAATATCTCATTTTTGGTACCAAACTTTGCTCATTTGTCTCATTTTTAGTACCACCACCATTATCTCATTTTTTTGACGACACATGCGAAGTTAATGATATACATGACATTTTCTTTTGACGACACATGTGAAGTTAATGGTTACATGCATCTCACTTGACATTTTCCGTCAAGTAGTTAACGTCAGTACCAAAACTGTTACAAATGAGTAGAGTTTTTGCCAAAATTAAAATTTTAAAAATGTTTAGTTCCAAAAGTGTATACTCAGTCGCTTACGGCATCAAAAATAGAATTTTCGTTTGAAGTATTAACTGGTCGATTTTGCTGATTTGAGTACAAATTTCTTTGAACTAAAAAGTTGATGGAAAGTTGCAGGCCATATGACCGTTTTAATCTAAGAATTTTAATTTGGATGACCCTTTTAAACTAAGAATTTTTAATTTGGATGACCATTTTAATCCAAGAATTTTTAGGGATAATTACAGTGATGTCCCTTGGGTATAGGCCAAATAATTACTAATACCTTCCATGCCGTCAGCTTCCATCTAACAAATCAATGTTTCTTTTGACTTTTTTAGTGGAAAAAGATGATGTCATTGTCAAATTCTTCTAAAGAACTAAAATTTTACCCCCATGGGGTGTACATGTAATAAAATGAAAAAAATGGCTTATTTGTAACCATTTTTTAAAATGCTATATTGACCATTGGAATTCTAATTCACTTAACTAATTTGGTTTTATTAAAACAATTACATCAATTCTGATCTAATTAAAATAATTCAATATAATTACTTGGAAGTCAGAGTGTGCTAATGCACATTTTCATATTACTTATACAGTTATACCCTACATTTCTTCTGAACAATAGTTATAAGTTATTGTTGGATATTGGGTGAATATTGTGTATGTATGAAAAGTGTGTGAACACCTCTTTTGGGTACGAAATTCGAACACCACAAGTATCGAGAATACTAAATATTATTGGATAATATTATTCTACTCCGGGAGTAAATGAGGTTAGCATTTCGAATTTCTCGATTCGGAATTGAAACGAATGAGAAATTAATTGCTATTGTTGGGTGTTTGAATGTGGATATCCATGAGCTCACTTCATACTCACACTTATCAATAAAAGTGTCCAAAAGGCGATATTTTTCTCTCTCCCTTCTGGGAGTCTTTCTCTCTCTCTGTTTGAGAGCCAAGGGTTCTTCAGATCTGGTTTTTGCACCTCCTTCTCCTTCAATCTCCCTCTTGAGTGATTCACGAGGTTCTAGCTTCTTGGGAAAGATCCACGTCTACTCGTCAAGGCCTTTCACTTCGACAATCTCGCTGCGTCCCCCGACCGGATTTGCCCTCGCCCGGAATCTCTGCACTTTTCTCGCACCTCATCGCCCCTTTTTTTCTATGTCGATTCTGCGTATTGTTACGATTTTTGCTTAGTTTTCTTTGGCTAATCGCGTTTGTTTGTTTTTTCCGTCTCTTTTCAGGCTTTCACGGATTAGGGGTTCACTCTCGACTCTAGTGGGATCCCGGTTCTGCTACTGTTAATCGACTTCATCTAAAATCAGATCTACAGAGCGGTATGGACGCTGAATTATCTCGAATGGCACGTGATTTTACTCTGGCTGATAGTGAATCTGTTAAGGTGAGTATTCCGGCTGATGTTTGTCACCCAGGGGAGGGCTACAACCCTAGGATCCTTGTGGGACGTATCGCTACTGATCGTCGGATAAACTTCCCGGCCTTTAGAGACACTGTTATGGGTTCTTTCCGTCCAAGGCGGGGGATGGAGATATCACGCCTTGGCAACTCTCGGTTCTTGTTTGCGTTTAATCACAGTGTCGATTTAGATCGAGTCGTAGAAGGAGGTCCTTGGAATTTTGACAATGATATGATTATTTTGAAAAAACTGAATGAATTTGAGGACCCAAAAGAGATTAATCTGGATTGGAATGATATCTTTGTTAGGGTCTCGGGTCTCCCTTTGAGTCTGATGAATCAAAATATTGCTACTATTATCGGTAATCATATGGGCATTTTTGTTGATATGGATCTGTCTAAAAGTGGTTTCTTCTGGGACTCGATGTTTCGTCTTAGGGTTCGTATTAATGTTTCAAAACCTCTCCTCCGTGTTATGACTCTTAGCATCCCAGGTGGGCAAGACTTAAAACTGTCATTTTCCTACGAAAATCTCCAAAATTTTTGTTATCTATGTGGAGTGATTGGCCATATCGAAGATGGTTGTGAGCTTCGATATAATCAAAACTTTGTTCATCCTGGTGAACGCACTCCATATGGTCCTTGGCTGAGGTTTTCTAATCGTCGTTCAAACCCACTGGTTTCCCTGAACTTCGGTTTTAAACCACCTCACCGTGAAGGTCAGTCAAACAGCTGGAGAACTCCGATTGGTAACCAAACGGATATCCAGTCCCGTTCAACCAGTCCGGTCTATCGCCCCCCTCAAGTTCGTCGTAGCTCGGCTAAAGATGATGTTCATAATCCCTCGCGGATTCCTGCTCACTCGGGTGGATCTCGTCCTCGTTGTCGACTTCGGTTGGTTGACGAGTCGGATGATGATCTCGAAGGTGAAAACCTTTTTTCTCCCGATCAGGAAACATCACCTCTACCAGGCACAATAATTCCAAGCTCGCTTCCTGTCAATTCATCATCAATGAATGAGGGCTCGGCCCCTTTACAGCCGAACACTGTCATTGTTCCGGCTAGCCAACCCATTCCCCAATTTGCCTCCGCCAACTCATCCCGTCTCATTGAAATCACACATCCAATCACAATCACACAACATAAGTGTGACAGGCCCTATTCGGACATGAATTCTAAAATAAATCCCATGCACAATTCTTCCTCACCCATGCTGTCTACGTCCCCCATGCACACCACGTCCCCTATGCAAAATATCACCCCCCCTAGCCAACCCATGTCGTACCAGCAGATACCTACATCTCCTATGCTTATTAATATCCCGTTGCAAATCAACTTAACCCCACCAAGAAACTCAAAAGCCCTCTCGGTTAATCATAAAATTGGGAAAAATAAACGTAAGAAAAACTCCCCTCCCCTCAAGATTAATAATCAAACCCTTCGGTTAACAGATATCCCGGTCTCCGAGTTTGTTCAGATTAGGAACTGCTCTACGACTATCCCTGAAATGGATGAGGATTCGGCGGCGACTGCTAAGCAGTCCCGCCGGACTCAATGAATATCCTAGCATGGAACTGCCAAGGACTGGGGGGTTCCGGGGCAGTTCATCATCTTGTGGACCTGATTCGTGTCCATCACCCCTCAATCGTCTTCCTTTCGGAGACAAAGTGCAAGTCTTTTGTTTTTGATCGCTTGAAAGCTCGTGTTAATATGTTTGGTTTTTGTGTCGACTCGGTGGGAAAAGGGGGTGGGCTTGGTCTCCTTTGGGATAAAAAAGTTGATGTTGTTCTCCAAACTTTTTCGAAGTCCCATATTGATGTTCGAGTCTATCCAAATGCTTCCTCTGATTCGTGGCGTTTCACGGGGTTCTATGGGGATCCTGATAGTACTAAACGCAAAGAATCTTGGAAACTCCTTGAACGACTCAATCAAAATGTCTTTTCGCCTTGGCTTGTGGCAGGGGACTTTAATGAAATCCTTCATCAGGATGAAAAAGAAGCTACCCTACCTCGACCACTTTGGCAAATCCGTGCTTTTCAGGATGCCCTGGATAAGTGCGACCTTCACGATTTAGGTTTTACGGGCCCCAAACTTACTTGGTCAAACAAATGGATCCACCCCCGCACGGTCCGACTTAGACTCGACCGAGCTTGTGGGAACTCGGGGTGGCTTAATTTGTTTCCTAATTCTTGTGTCACGAATCTGAACTCTATTGCCTCTGATCATCGTCCTATTCTGATCCAATCTGACCCGTCAATCATGCCTCGGCCTCATAAGAAAAAACGTAAATTTCGCTTCGAATCTGTTTGGCTTAGGTCTTCAGATTGTGAGCGTGTGATTAGGGAGTCTTGGAAGTCAAATTCTACTCATGATCCCATCGAACTCGTGTGGGACAATATTAAAAATTATAGGGTTGGTCTTCTTCAGTGGAGTTGTATGTCTATTGGGGATACATGTCGTAGAATAAAAGAGATTGAAGAGGAAATTCTTTCTATTTGCTCCGGAGAGATCACTGTCGACTCTAAGGGCCGTGAAAATACTCTTCGGAATGAATTAGAAGAACTTAAATCTAGTGAGGAAATTGCTTGGCACCAAAGGAGCCGGGCCTTGTGGATGAAGGAGGGTGACCGAAACACAAAATTTTTCCATAATTGCGCTTCTGAGCACCGGCGCCATAATGATATTTCCAAAAATTAGGGACAATAGAGGCGTCTGGCAAGATAACCCCGAAACTATTCAAAATATTATCACAAGCTACTTCAGGGATATGTTCACGTCTATTCAGCCAGTGAGCTCGGATTTGGATGAAGTTCTTGAGAATGTGCAACCGAGGGTAACACCTGAAATGAATGATTCTCTAAGTCGTGAATTCTCTGAGGTGGAGGTAACTTGTGCTCTTTCTTCTATGCATCCCCTTAAATCCCCCGGCCTTGATGGCATGTCTCCGATTTTTTTCCAAAAATTTTGGCATGTTATAGGGGCTGATGTTACTTCTTGTGTCCTTAATATGCTTAATAAAAAATCTCTTCCTCATAAGATGAATTTTACACATATAGTGCTTATCCCTAAGAAAGATGAACCTGAGTTTGTCTCCCATTTTCGTCCCATTAGTCTGTGCAACGTTATTTATAAAATTGCCTCCAAGGCTATTGCTAATCGCCTTAAACCTTTGCTTGATAATATTATCTCTGAATCTCAGTCTGCTTTTGTTCCGGGTCGTCTTATTTCCGATAATGTCCTTGTCTCTTTTGAGATTAATCATTACCTTAAGAACAAATCGTGGGGCAAAGAAGGTCATGTCGCGCTGAAATTGGATATGAGTAAGGCCTATGACAGAGTAGAGTGGATTTTTCTTGAGAAACTTTTGGTAAGATTGGGGTTTGGGAGGGGTTTTATTGACTTAATTTTGCTCTGTGTCCAGTCCGTGTCTTACTCTTTTATGCTTACCGGCAACCAGTTTGGATATATTAGACCTCAAAGGGGAATCCGACAAGGTGATCCGTTGTCGCCTTATCTATTCTTACTGGTCGCCGAGGTTCTAAGTTGTTTAATTCAAGCTGCAGAAAATAGGGGGGAAATCGAAGGTGTGGCGATTGCGAGACATGCCCCTCGGGTGTCTCATTTACTGTTTGCCGATGACACCTTGATCTATATGCATGCCCCTCGGGTGTCTCATTTACTGTTTGCCGATGACACCTTGATCTATATGCAGGCGTCAGTTTCAGCCTTCACATGTATCAAAAATATCTTACTGAAGTATGAACTGGCTTCGGGACAGCAGGTAAATCTTGATAAGTCAAGTGTGGTTTTCAGCAAAAATGTTTCATCGGATTCTCGAGCTGAAATGGAAAATACACTAGGGGTCCAGGTTCTTGACAAACATGATAAGTACCTGGGACTCCCGTCAGTAATTGGTAGATCTAAAAAGGAAATTTTTGCTTCTATTCGTGATCGGATTCGGGCTCGAATAAATGGATGGAACTCGAATTTTCTATCTCAGGCGGGTAAAGAGGTACTTCTTAAAGCAGTGATCCAAGCCATCCTCACATATAGTATGAGCTGCTTTAAGCTCCCTGATTCGTTGTTGACTGAGATTGAATCTGAAATGGCAAACTATTGGTGGCACAACAGACAAACAAAAAAGATTCATTGGCTCGCCTGGAGTAAGCTTTGCCAGAGAAAAGATGAAGGTGGTTTGGGCTTTCGAGAACTCAGAGCGTTTAACTTAGCCATGTTAGCCAAGCAGGCATGGAGGATATTGACAAGACCAGATTGCCTTGTTAGCCGACTCTTTCGTGCCAAGTATTTCTATGGATCATCTCTTTTCGAAACGGAGTTGGGGCATAAACCATCGCTCACATGGAGAGGAATTTGGGAGGCGCGGAATTTGGTGTTTGCGGGTATTAGGTGGAGAATTGGATCGGGATCTCATGTTCGAATCTGGTCATCTAAATGGTTACCTCGAACGCCGGACTTTTCTGTTTTCACATCACCGAATCTCTTACCGGTGGATGCTCGGGTGAATCAACTTTTCGACAATGCGACGGTTGGTGGGATACGACTCGGGTTCGCGAGATCTTTCAGCCGGAGGATGCAGCGAGTATCCTCTCTATTCCCCTTGGCTCGAGAAGCAACCCGGACTCTATCATGTGGCATTTCACAAAATCGGGTCACTTCTCTGTTCGGTCAGCATATCATCTAGCCCGGGATCTGGCTCGCCGGTTTGCACCTATCACATCCTCGGAATTGGTCGAACCACGTAGGGGAGAGTGGGACTTCATTTGGAAATCAAAGGTTCCACCAAAAATCAGATTGCATGCCTGGAAATTCTGTAAACATGCTCTTCCAGTTGGTAAGAATCTTCTCAAACGTCATCTTGAGGTACCAACTTCTTGCCCGGTGTGTAATAGTGAAGTCGAGGATGAGTATCACACAGTTCTTGGTTGCCCTATCTCTCGTCAGGTATGGGCTTTATCTCATATTCGATGGTATGACATCAATTCTTGGTTTGGTTACGGGGAAGCCTGGCTAAGAGGTCTTCATAACCGATTAACTGAAGAGGCCTACTGTCAAGTTCTTATTACTCTTTGGTTTCTTTGGTTTAATCGAAATTCTTCTCTTATGGATAATTCGGCCTCCTCGTCTACTAGTATTGTCAACTCAGTGAGTCGTTTCCTTGAATGTTTTCAAGATAGCTCGGTAATTAATTCGGTTCAGAAACTCTTGCCGCACAGAGCTCAATGGCAGCCTCCGGCGTTCGGGGTCATGAGGATTAATGTTGATGGAGCTGTGGATATGACTGGAGGTAAAGCAGCGGTTGGGGTTATTATTAGAGATTGGAGGGATTCATGTGTGGGGTGGACAGGGAGGTTTCTAGATTTTGCTCTTTCACCGGAATACATTGAAGCATTGGCTGCGGTGGAAGGCCTTCTCTTTGCTGCTCGGGAAGGTTGGCCAGCTGTCGAGCTAGAGGGGGACTGCCTATCAGTTATATCCAAAGTTCAAACAGCGACAATGGATCTCTCCCCTATTGGCAATCTCATCTCGGATATTTTAAAACTCTCTCTTTCTTTTTCTTCATTTAAATGTTCTTTTGTGAAATGTTCAGGTAACTCTGTTGCGCACTTTATTGCTAGAGCTGTTTTAGGTACCCGGGGGCCTGTCCCTGAAATCCCAATTCTTGCTATTTCTGCCTTATCTTCGGATATTTCTTCTTAATCATATTTACCGTTTCTTCTCAAAAAAAAAATGTGGATATCCCACTTTGGATATAAACCATAAGGTGGACTGGACCGAACCTCGGACCACGGACTCGAGCTCGGGTCAGGGTTCGGGTCGGGTCAGGGTCCGGGGTCGGGCTGGTACGCGGGCCGTGTGCCGTGACTGGGCTTGGAGGTCGTTGGGCTAAATATATTCTTTTTGGACAAAATTTAGAATTAAATTAACTTGGGCCCAGTTAATTATTTTCTTCTTTTGGGCCAATAAGAATTAATTTAGGCTCATTTCTTTTCCAAAGAAATCATGCAGCCCAGCAGAAGGTTGAATTACATCTGAAACGTTTCATTTGTAAAGCAGTCAGAAACTGAAAGATTCTTGATGCTAAATTTGAAACGTTTGAATTTATAAGTGAAAAACATTTCACTTTAAAAGTGGTAAGGGAAAAACATTTCACTTTAAAAGTGGTAAGTGGAATGTTTTTCACTTTAAAAGTATAAGTGAAATGTTTCACTTTTAAAAGTGATTAGTGAAAACGTTTCATTTCTCCAAATTTCTCCTATATAAAGAGTCTCCCATATGAATGAAAAGATAAGAAAACGAACACACAAAAATCAGAAATCATTTCTGCATTTGTTAAGCATACTACATACATCACAACAGTGAGAGTTCTTGAGCAAAATAAGTTAGTGGAATGTTGTTCTTGAAGTGGTTCAATTACAACACGTAATCGTTGTATCTTGGGAAGTTAGTTGCACGAACCCGTACCACCGTAGGCGGGGCAATATAGCTTTAAGGATAGAGAGTCCAACTCTCGCTTCGATTCGTTTTCATCGCATATATTGTCCAGTATATTTCAGATTAACAGTGCAGGAAATCTAACAAGCAACTACAAAAATATAGCTTTAAGCTTGTTGGATTTCCTGCACTGTTAATCTGAAATATACTGGACAATATATGCGATGAAAACGAATCGAGGCGAGAGTTGTACTCTCTATCCTTAAAGCTATATTTTTGTTGTTGATTTCTGTATTTTCGAAAATTCTGAAAAATGGCTGAATTCGGTGCTAATGAAATGTTGCTGCTACTCTCGACTTTGGCCTTGGACCTGGAGTTAGTCTCGGTCTCGGTCTTAATTCGGGTTTCGCCTCGGGTTCAGGGGTTGGGTCCGATTCAGGCTCTGGTCCGAATCCATCGGTTGTACCTAATGTTAATCCGGTTATTCAGACACGAGCTGAAAGGACAACTCCTCTTGTACCACCGTTTAATCCGGTTATCCCGGCACAAGCAGAAAGACCAACGAAGTTCAGCGGGGCTGACTTCAAACGTTGGCAACAAAAGATGTTTTTTTTACTTAACTACTTTGAACCTGGCGAGGTTCTTACGGGAAGACGCCCCGTAAGTTCTTAGACTTCAAAATGGTGGACTCTAAGTCCGTGACAAGCCAAGTCCAAGAGCTTCAGATTATCATACATGAAGTTCATGCCGAGGGAATATGGCTTTAAGTGAGAATTTTCAAGTGGGGTCTGTGATTGAAAAATTACCGCCCTCATGGAATGAATTCAAGAACTACCTAAGGCATAAACGAAAGGAGATGAGCTTAGAAGAGTTGGTTGTCAGACTCAGAATTGAGGGAGACAACCGGGCTTTTATCAAGAGGGCTCCTGATCAAGCAATGGCAAACGTCATTGAAGTTCCGGAAAGTTCTAACCGGAAAAGGAAGTTCTATGGGAAGTTCTAGGCCCAGAAAAATCAAACTGGGTTGCCGCCGGAGATGGCGAATTTCTGGTAACGCGAGGATCGACGAATCTCGCTGAAAAATCCTCCCGGATCGGAGAATCTGGTGGAGTGATATTGCCCGACGTGGGTCACCGAGGGTGATGCCATTAACGCCGCTTGAAACACCGACAGAGACAATCCAAGAGCGCCGATTTGAAGCCATGGAAGTCGCATTTTAGCGGCTGAAATAGGCTTCGAAGTTGGGCATTTTGCGTTGCTCCGATGGTGATGATAGCCTTTTATTATATTAATACTAAAAGTATTAAAGTAGCCATCCATGGAAAAGAATTGCTAAAGAAGCCGTCCATTACGGAAAAGAATTGCTTTTTGCTTTTTTGTTTCTTAATGTGTGGGGCCACTTGGTAATTCATGCTAGAATTGGCCCAGGATAGTACAATGAAATGTGGGCTTGTCCCAAAGCACTCAAATTACTAGCCGGGCTCGGCCCATTGTGCTGTTGGTCAATTATGTGGCATAGTGTTGGGCTGGGCTCAGTGAATGACATAGACCCAACATCTATTTTAAATTAAATTGGGTTGGACCCAAAATATTTAAGTTTAAAATGAGAGTGGGCTTGGGTCAAGAGATCCTAATTGAAATTAGTTTGGGTTGGACCCAACACCTATTTTAAATTAAATTGGGTTGGACCCAACATATTTAAGTTTAAAATGAGAGTGGGCATGTGCCACTGAATTTCAATTGAATTAAATTGGGTTGGACCCAATTGATTAAATTAAATGGGATTTAATTTGGTAATTGATTAACTTGGATTTAATCATCTTATCAAAATTAAATTGACTTTAATTTTGTTGTAATCATTTTGGGTTTGATGAATAAATAAATTAGATTTATTTTAATATGATCAAAATGATGGCGCTTGGAGCACTGTTGCTCATCGAGGATGGCAACGTTAGATGTCACAAATCGCATCGCCAGACGTTGTTGGTATTATTTATCCCAAAAATATTCTCAAGGAGATAAGGGGATTTAATCAATTTTGGAGTATCGCGGAATTGTGGGGGAGGGAAACGATCCTCTCAGCAAACTATGTTTTCAAAAGTAGCCATTGTTAGTTATAGTTGTAGTATTATATTGTGCTATTAAATTCGTCTAATTAATTCTGTCGAGGAGATTGGGTTTTAAGTGCGACCGTTGTGACGCCTCCAATCTTTCCTGGGAATTAAATCTAGTGTGATTTCTAGTACAATATTAACTCTCTATTTCTATATTTGGTGGAATATAACTCTGATTTCCACAACAAGTGGTATTAGAGCTCGGGTATTCTGAGTATGCTCTGTGGTTGCAGTTTAATCTGATCTTGCACATCAGAAAAGTTTTTCCGGGATATGTGACTTTGAAAATGTGGAGGTTTTGGAATATCGAAAATCCAAACAAAGTAAGATATGGTCAAGGACCATTGAATGCATATTGGATATGCACTTCATAGCGTATCTCGTGCACAAAGTCAAGAAATTCTGATATTCATGACGACAAAATCATAGAATATAGAATCGTTGTCTTTTATCGAGGATACTGGATATCTGACACAAATAACTCTAAGTCCACGAGTGGTTCTGGTTTACCATCGTTGGAGGAGCAGTGTCAATGAAATCATCTAAATGAACTTGTATAGATCATGTCAGAATTCATAGCTTTAGATAAAGTTGATGGAAAAGCTGAGTGACTACACAATATTTATAAGAGAACCAAGGTTGGAATCTTGGACGTATAAGAGTAAAAACCAGATTTTAACCAAGTTCCAAACCGAGTTCCAAACCAGTAAAAACCAGGTTTTAACCAAGTTCCAAACCGAGTTCTAAACCAGTAAAAACCAGGTTTTAACCAAGTTCCAAACCGAGTTCCAAACCAAGTGCACATCTTACACTCCGGCTGATGAGCTGATGATGTTTATGGAAAACTTGATCAAGTCACTTGTGGTTTGGAATAGGTAAAGTGGTGTTGTGCATAAACTTGGACGTCGTCACAGTTGTTGAGTGAGATCGGTCCTACTGTTTGTGGCACATATTCTCTGAAGAGAGAAACGTTTAGACGACTTGGTGTACGAGGTACACAACTTGGTCAAAAATACGAAGGACTTTACCATTGGAGTAAAATCGAGAAAGTCGATGAAACATCCTATGGTGCATCGTTCAAAGAATTTGATGCAAGTGTGGTTTCCGAACGCCAAAATCATACTCTAAAGAAGATAATGATGCGTTGGGTCAATTCAGAATTGTGGGGGACGTGGTCCTAGATAACTACATTCTGAACGACGGTCCCACATAGTAGTAAAAAGTAAGAATCTGCCTGAAAGATGGCAAGATTTCCTACAGTTACATACAAATGTGGGGGCTGTGGGTTAAGGTAAAACCACCCAAACCTTAACAAGGTTACAAGGCGTACTTGGTAGCCGAAGGGAACCTTCAAATGGTAGACCTTGATCGTCTTTTCATGTTTTCGGGAATGGGAATTAAATCCAAATAATATTCATTGTTATTACTAATTTGCATAACCATGAGATATTTGAAATGGATATTAAGACTGTGTTCCTTAAACAAAGGATTAGATGAGGAAGTTCACATGGAACTAACCGAGGGGTATGTTGGGTCGGTATACGGACTCGAACATAGCTCCAAAGTAGTGGCATGAAAGGTTTGACAAAATATTATGTTTTCAAACGAATTCATAATCAACGAGCGTGATACATGTGGTTTTAACAAAACACATAGCTCATAGTATGAAATTTCACTAAGGTTCAAAGCCAAAAGCTACTTTTTCTGGTGTGAAAGTTTGATATGTTGATTGTGTAAGTAATCATGACTACTGAAAGGATGTTGAAAAAGAATTCGACATAAATGATATGGGTACGGTCCAAAGACTTGTCTTACTGAGACTTTACTTGGAAATAGTTTCCATAACAATGCTCTTGTAAGAAAGTGATTAAAGACTTAGTGGAGAACCATGGTGCACCCATATTGAAATATGCACATATGCCCAATTTGATATATTGAGACAATAAGTCGGCAATAGCACGTGCATACAATTGCGACTGTCCGTCTGCAATAACAAAGGCATATAGTAGCATAAATAATGGTAAGTCTAGACAAGCTTGTCGTAGGCACAATACCATTAAGCAGTTGATCTAAGATGGCATTATCTCCACTGATCATGGAGGATAAAGTAGATCCTTTGACGAAAGGACTTCCATAGAGATCTAATAGACTGCCTATCAAGAGGAATGAGATTAAAGTCTACAAATTAAGAATTGACACAGCGGTAACCCAACCATGTTGACTGGAGATCCCAAGATCATGGTTCAATGGGACAACTAAGTTGTGAAAATTCAAGAGGGCACTTAAGAGTTTTAATAAACTCTAAACCCATTGCCTAGTGATAAGAGGCATTTTTACGTGTTTTTAAGCCCCTTTGCGTTTATGTTTTAGGTTCATTTATCGCTTAATTCTTGCTACATGTGCGTTTAATTCGTGCATTAAGTGATTTCAGGTCTTAAATGGATACAATCGAAGAACGGGATGAAAAACGACGTATAAAACAAGTTCAGGCCAATTTGCTTCTGTTGTCCACGCCCAAGCGCCGAGAAATCGGGCGCCTAGGCGCCCGATTCTGAAAGGGGCGCCTAGGCGCCGTTCTGTCCCCGCCTGGGCGCCGTATCTGCACCAGTTTCCACGTTCGAGCGATATTTTCTTATTTTTAGAGACCGAATTGGATGAAGTTTCCTTCTACAAAGTTGTAGAACTATGTGTTAGCTTCAAATGAGGACTTGAATCATCCAAATCGGAGTTTTGTGGAGAGAGTTATGAAGGAAATACAATTACTGCGCCAGACAGAGGCAAATACTCCCAACATTCTGATTTGGGCGCCCGAGCGCCGTAAAACCCGCGCCTAGGCGCGCCCACATCCGAGATTTGATTCCTTTCAGCCAAAAGATCATCATTTGATGGGGGAATGGAACATTTAAAGCCAAGAGGTCATCACATGTATGGGGGGGATGTCATAAGTATGTTTCTTACTAGATCTACTTTTGGGAATTTTATACTACTCACTTTAAGAGTAGTGGAGGGGACACTAGGGGGGACATACACATGAGGGGCTGATTGGTGGTGGTCTTCTTAAGGATCCTAGGGGGCAATTGACCGAATTATCTTGAGGAGGAGAGGGAGAGAGAGGCATTTTTGGCCATCACTTTTCACTCATCATCATTGATCACCATTTTCTTCATCACTTTTGGAGGGGAACAAAGAGAGAGGAGCTAAGGATTGAAGATCAAGAGCAAAGATCCATCATCAATCAATTGAGGGAGTTTTAATTATTTGCATTTACATGCTTATTTCCATGAGTATGTATATGTTTGTATTAGATTTTCTTAAGGCTTTGATGAGAGGCTAATATTGTAGAACTAAGGCCATGTGAAGGCCAAATTTATGAATCAATATATGTGAAGTTGCTCTTTGTATTAATTCTCCTATTGCTTTGTGTGTTAATTCTATGCTTTTATTCCAATCATGTGTTTGATCACCATATGCTTGCTATCTTGCCTAATCTAGTTGTTCGAGAGAAAATAGATTAGGGTGCAAGAGAATTAACACATCATCCGAAACAAATGAGGGATTGCCCTAGAAATAGGTAAAGATTCCCGGGTGTTGTTAGCCGGATTCGTTCGGGGAAGCTCTAGAACGTTAATGCGTGATTTTTGATTAGATTCTCGGATAGACATATTTAGAGAACCGTCAATTAATCATAGGATTATTATGTGCCGAGACATCGGGTAATAGTTAATTTAGGAGTTTCCACCAAAGCAATAGGAGTCTAATAATTCGAAGAGTAGCTCATATATATTGACGAGTAGATTTGGTTGTAGCATGTGCCTTAGTCATTTTATCATACGTGAGATTTAATCTATAGTACGTTTCTCTTTGGTTCGTTAATTGCTTAATCTTTTTCTTGCACTTTACTTTAATTGTCTTATCTTTTATCGAAAATCATGAACTAGAATTCAAGTCCTTGTGGTTCGACAACCCGGACTTTTTGTCCACTTATTACTACACACGTCTAGTGCACTTGCTATCATAGCACGTTAGCTTTTAGCGTGTCAAGTTTTTGGCGCCGTTGCCGGGGACTTGTTTATTTTAGTTTTTGATTTTTGTTTACATTTTTCATAATTCTTAGTTTTCGTTTATTTCTTGATTTTCTTTTATTTTCGTGTTTAGTCTAATTTTGTTTCTTGTGCTTAATTGTTAGGTTCGATTTGTGGTGCATGACCCGCTCCTCAAATGAGCCTTTGCTTGATTTTGTTATTTTTATTTTGAACATGTGCTCCGGGTTTGTAGATGAGTTCGAGAGATGGCGGACAATATCTATCAACCAAATTCGAATGCACGTTTCCCGGATATGAATTTACCGAAGGATCGGGAGTGGTTACAAGGTATTCTCCAAGCTATGCAACCGTCTCCTTCTCAACCACTTCAGTCGGTCCGGGATTGTCTACCATCCAGCGTCTTTACCATACAGGAGGGATATCATTTATCCCCGACTCTGGAGGAACGAGAATGGATTCGACAACTCCTATACGGCTTACAACTCACACTAGATGATTTGGATCAGCCGAAAAGTATGAAATTGGTACACAAAGCCATTGATGCTTTGTATGAAGGACCAATTAAGGAGGCTCTAATGATCATTGAGGAAATGAAAAATGAGAGGATTTCTATGAAGGTGTCATCGCCTCAGCGTCGCCCGCCTAACATTCAAGCGATACCCGGCCCCATTTTTATCGAAGAATTGATATCAAAGAAGCCGACGTTGAAGGAAAGGACACTCGAGCCTTTACCAGATTCTTTGGTATCTTCTTCCCTCTCCACGGGTATAGAGGTCATTAGTGCCCATGATAGTAAGTTGTCCTCTAGTGTAGGAGATGACATGGTTATTTGTGATAACTATGAGGTTTTTAAGCATCCAATTGATTCTACATTATCTTTACGCATTGATGCTTTTGATCCTTGTAGTGTTGAGCTTTTTCAGGAAAGAAGAACCAATAACCTCCTCGAGTTCTACATCACAAACTCCAAGTTTTCCATCTCGATGGGTGAAGAAAAATGGCCATCTACTTATAACTTGGAGAATAGTCCAAGTCATCACTCGGTGCAGTGGGAAGAAAGAGTGATGGAAGTGGTGATGGACTATGAGAAAATATGTGAGTGGATGATTGCTTGGTCACTACTCATCGTATTTTCTATTAACACCGGGCCGAAATTCATCCCTACTTGGAGAATGAACAAGGCATTCATTCGGAAACCGCCTTAAAATAACTCGGTAAAGTCAAGCTAATGACTTTAAAAGAGCGCTTCTTGGGAGGCAACCCAAGTTTGTAAGTTTTCTTTTCTTTTTCTTTTTGCTTTTGTTTTTGTTTTGTTTAATTTGTTTCTTTTTGTTGTGTTCAAGCATGCACTTTTAGCATGTATGTGTCTTATGCTTGATGGTTTAAAGAGTTGAAGTGTTAGATATAATGCACATTTGGACCCCATGTTTAAGAGATGCGTATTGTACTCGAGAGGAGAGGAAGCTATAGGATTATGTATTGGAATTTTAAGGTTGTTGTTCAATATCCTTGGTTGTAAGTGTTCTTGTACCGTTGTGTATGCTTGTCATAACAACATTGGGGACAATGTTGGATTTAAGTTTGGAGGTAGAAGAGTACTTATTTTGAACTTTAATGATGCAATCCTAATTTGTAGCTTGAGTTTGGGGGAAAGTTGTTTGCTATCATATTTATATGCTTCTTTGTTGAGAAAATCAAGTATGAAAAAAAAAAAAAAAAATTTAGTCCTTCCAATTGATGCATTGAAATTGATTGACTTGGAGAAATGGCATGATCTCTTGAAATAATTTGAATTTAATGGAATATATATATCTTTGAAATTGCTCGTGGAGACACTAGACTAGGATTGATTCTTTAGATGATTCACATTGCACAATGAATCGAGGGTAGAGGAGTTGAGAGGATAACCATCTTGAGACACTTAAGGAGTTTTTCCCAGAAATATTAACTTAGATTTCTCATAAGGTTATAAGTTAAGTAGTAATTTTATATGCTAAACAATGAATTGAAAAGGTTGAATTTTGGTATGACCAAAAGTGGTCAGGCTAATACGTACCGGAGGTGATAAGTTTCATGCCTATATACTGTACTATTATGCTAATTTGAGCTAAGCTCAAGCCAAAAAGAAGTGATTTGTTTAAAAGATCTAGTTTTATTTCGTGGCCTTTGACACTCGAGTGATTAAATCCGTAGGAGTGTCTCTACACTTAATGCCCCAAAACTATCTAGTTTGGGAGTCATTGATCTAAAACTTGTTACATGGGCGTCATAGAAAGCCTAATGGAATAAAACATTGCACATGATCTAGCCTTAATGAATTTAATGGAAGTTTCATACGAATTGAAAGTTGAATGTTTGACATAATGAAATTTAAATGGCTATGAGATTTTCTATGATTCTTGTGCTTTGTGTTTGATCAAAAGTTTATAGATATGGGATTAATGTCCAAAATTTGGTAAGGATGCCTCTCGACTATAATGCCTTAGATTTATTTTTCACTACACCCTAAGGAGTCTTTTCAAGTATTAGTGTCACATGAGCAAAAGTAGTTGATATGTATATATATACTTGTGAGCTTTAAAAGGTTGATTTTATGCCATTCATTCTTGTTGATTATGTTGAGATGTATTGATTTGGTTATGATTGAAAATTTACTAGATTTTGTGGGTATATCATATGCAAACCCTCACGAGACTATAACTCGTCCTTTGAGGTGACTCAAAGGTTCAAAGGCTTGTTGCATTCGCTAAATGCAACCGTTTACTCCACGAAAGTGAGTTAGGTAGTTTTCTTTTTGTTTCTCTCTTTGATTGATGTGTTTCCTTATCTTAGAACTCTTATTGCTCGAGGACGAGCAATTGATAAGTGTGGGGGTGTTGATAAGAGGCATTTTTACGTGTTTTTAAGCCCCTTTGCGTTTATGTTTTAGGTTCATTTATCGCTTAATTCTTGCTACATGTGCGTTTAATTCGTGCATTAAGTGATTTCAGGTCTTAAATGGATACAATCGAAGAACGGGATGAAAAACGACGTATAAAACAAGTTCAGGCCAATTTGCTTCTGTTGTCCACGCCCAAGCGCCGAGAAATCGGGCGCCTAGGCGCCCGATTCTGAAAGGGGCGCCTAGGCGCCGTTCTGTCCCCGCCTGGGCGCCGTATCTGCACCAGTTTCCACGTTCGAGCGATATTTTCTTATTTTTAGAGACCGAATTGGATGAAGTTTCCTTCTACAAAGTTGTAGAACTATGTGTTAGCTTCAAATGAGGACTTGAATCATCCAAATCGGAGTTTTGTGGAGAGAGTTATGAAGGAAATACAATTACTGCGCCAGACAGAGGCAAATACTCCCAACATTCTGATTTGGGCGCCCGAGCGCCATAAAACCCGCGCCTAGGCGCGCCCACATCCGAGATTTGATTCCTTTCAGCCAAAAGATCATCATTTGATGGGGGAATGGAACATTTAAAGCCAAGAGGTCATCACATGTATGGGGGGGATGTCATAAGTATGTTTCTTACTAGATCTACTTTTGGGAATTTTATACTACTCACTTTAAGAGTAGTGGAGGGGACACTAGGGGGGACATACACATGAGGGGCTGATTGTGGTGGTCTTCTTAAGGATCCTAGGGGGCAATTGACCGAATTATCTTGAGGAGGAGAGGGAGAGAGAGGCATTTTGGCCATCACTTTTCACTCATCATCATTCATCACCATTTTCTTCATCACTTTTGGAGGGGAACAAAGAGAGAGGAGCTAAGGATTGAAGATCAAGAGCAAAGATCCATCATCAATCAATTGAGGGAGTTTTAATTATTTGCATTTACATGTTTATTTCCATGAGTATGTATATGTTTGTATTAGATTTTCTTAAGGCTTTGATGAGAGGCTAATATTGTAGAACTAAGGCCATGTGAAGGCCAAATTTATGAATCAATATATGTGAAGTTGCTCTTTGTATTAATTCTCCTATTGCTTTGTGTGTTAATTCTATGCTTTTATTCCAATCATGTGTTTGATCACCATATGCTTGCTATCTTGCCTAATCTAGTTGTTCGAGAGAAAATAGATTAGGGTGCAAGAGAATTAACACATCATCCGAAACAAATGAGGGATTGCCCTAGAAATAGGTAAAGATTCCCGGGTGTTGTTAGCCGGATTCGTTCGGGGAAGCTCTAGAACGTTAATGCGTGATTTTTGATTAGATTCTCGGATAGACATATTTAGAGAACCGTCAATTAATCATAGGATTATTATGTGCCGAGACATCGGGTAATAGTTAATTTAGGAGTTTCCACCAAAGCAATAGGAGTCTAATAATTCGAAGAGTAGCTCATATATATTGACGAGTAGATTTGGTTGTAGCATGTGCCTTAGTCATTTTATCATACGTGAGATTTAATCTATAGTACGTTTCTCTTTGGTTCGTTAATTGCTTAATCTTTTTCTTGCACTTTACTTTAATTGTCTTATCTTTTATCGAAAATCATGAACTAGAATTCAAGTCCTTGTGGTTCGACAACCCGGACTTTTTGTCCACTTATTACTACACACGTCTAGTGCACTTGCTATCATAGCACGTTAGCTTTTAGCGTGTCAAGTTTTTGGCGCCGTTGCCGGGGACTTGTTTATTTTAGTTTTTGATTTTTGTTTACATTTTTCATAATTCTTAGTTTTCGTTTATTTCTTGATTTTCTTTTATTTTCGTGTTTAGTCTAATTTTGTTTCTTGTGCTTAATTGTTAGGTTCGATTTGTGGTGCATGACCCGCTCCTCAAATGAGCCTTTGCTTGATTTTGTTATTTTTATTTTGAACATGTGCTCCGGGTTTGTAGATGAGTTCGAGAGATGGCGGACAATATCTATCAACCAAATCCGAATGCACGTTTCCCGGATATGAATTTACCGAAGGATCGGGAGTGGTTACAAGGCATTCTCCAAGCTATGCAACCGCCTCCTTCTCAACCACTTCAGTCGGTCCGGGATTGTCTACCATCCAGCGTCTTTACCATACAGGAGGGATATCATTTATCCCCGACTCTGGAGGAACGAGAATGGGTTCGACAACTCCTATACGGCTTACAACTCACACTAGATGATTTGGATCAGCCGAAAAGTATGAAATTGGTACACAAAGCCATTGATGCTTTGTATGAAGGACCAATTAAGGAGGCTCTAATGATCATTGAGGAAATGAAAAATGAGAGGATTTCTATGAAGGTGTCATCGCCTCAGCGTCGCCCGCCTAACATTCAAGCGATACCCGGCCCCATTTTTATCGAAGAATTGATATCAAAGAAGCCGACGTTGAAGGAAAGGACACTCGAGCCTTTACCAGATTCTTTGGTATCTTCTTCCCTCTCCACGGGTATAGAGGTCATTAGTGCCCATGATAGTAAGTTGTCCTCTAGTGTAGGAGATGACATGGTTATTTGTGATAACTATGAGGTTTTTAAGCATCCAATTGATTCTACATTATCTTTACGCATTGATGCTTTTGATCCTTTTAGTGTTGAGCTTTTTCAGGAAAGAAGAACCAATAACCTCCTCGAGTTCTACATCACAAACTCCAAGTTTTCCATCTCGATGGGTGAAGAAAAATGGCCATCTACTTATAACTTGGAGAATAGTCCAAGTCATCACTCGGTGCAGTGGGAAGAAAGAGTGATGGAAGTGGTGATGGACTATGAGAAAATATGTGAGTGGATGATTGCTTGGTCACTACTCATCGTATTTTCTATTAACACCGGGCCGAAATTCATCCCTACTTGGAGAATGAACAAGGCATTCATTCGGAAACCGCCTTAAAATAACTCGGTAAAGTCAAGCTAATGACTTTAAAAGAGCGCTTCTTGGGAGGCAACCCAAGTTTGTAAGTTTTCTTTTCTTTTTCTTTTTGCTTTTGTTTTTGTTTTGTTTAATTTGTTTCTTTTTGTTGTGTTCAAGCATGCACTTTTAGCATGTATGTGTCTTATGCTTGATGGTTTAAAGAGTTGAAGTGTTAGATATAATGCACATTTGGACCCCATGTTTAAGAGATGCGTATTGTACTCGAGAGGAGAGGAAGCTATAGGATTATGTATTGGAATTTTAAGGATGTTGTTCAATATCCTTGGTTGTAAGTGTTCTTGTACCGTTGTGTATGCTTGTCATAACAACATTGGGGACAATGTTGGATTTAAGTTTGGGGGTAGAAGAGTACTTATTTTGAACTTTGATGATGCAATCCTAATTTGTAGCTTGAGTTTGGGGGAAAGTTGTTTGCTATCATATTTATATGCTTCTTTGTTGAGAAAATCAAGTATGAAAAAAAAAAAAAAAAAATTTAGTCCTTCCAATTGATGCATTGAAATTGATTGACTTGGAGAAATGGCATGATCTCTTGAAATAATTTGAATTTAATGGAATATATATATCTTTGAAATTGCTCGTGGAGACACTAGACTAGGATTGATTCTTTAGATGATTCACATTGCACAATGAATCGAGGGTAGAGGAGTTGAGAGGATAACCATCTTGAGACACTTAAGGAGTTTTTCCCAGAAATATTAACTTAGATTTCTCATAAGGTTATAAGTTAAGTAGTAATTTTATATGCTAAACAATGAATTGAAAAGGTTGAATTTTGGTATGACCAAAAGTGGTCAGGCTAATACGTACCGGAGGTGATAAGTTTCATGCCTATATACTGTACTATTATGCTAATTTGAGCTAAGCTCAAGCCAAAAAGAAGTGATTTGTTTAAAAGATCTAGTTTTATTTCGTGGCCTTTGACACTCGAGTGATTAAATCCGTAGGAGTGTCTCTACACTTAATGCCCCAAAACTATCTAGTTTGGGAGTCATTGATCTAAAACTTGTTACATGGGCGTCATAGAAAGCCTAATGGAATAAAACATTGCACATGATCTAGCCTTAATGAATTTAATGGAAGTTTCATACGAATTGAAAGTTGAATGTTTGACATAATGAAATTTAAATGGCTATGAGATTTTCTATGATTCTTGTGCTTTGTGTTTGATCAAAAGTTTATAGATATGGGATTAATGTCCAAAATTTGGTAAGGATGCCTCTCGACTATAATGCCTTAGATTTATTTTTCACTACACCCTAAGGAGTCTTTTCAAGTATTAGTGTCACATGAGCAAAAGTAGTTGATATGTATATATATACTTGTGAGCTTTAAAAGGTTGATTTTATGCCATTCATTCTTGTTGATTATGTTGAGATGTATTGATTTGGTTATGATTGAAAATTTACTAGATTTTGTGGGTATATCATATGCAAACCCTCACGAGACTATAACTCGTCCTTTGAGGTGACTCAAAGGTTCAAAGGCTTGTTGCA
The DNA here is from genome assembly GCA_019426215.1 of Buddleja alternifolia. Classification (NCBI taxonomy): domain Eukaryota; kingdom Viridiplantae; phylum Streptophyta; class Magnoliopsida; order Lamiales; family Scrophulariaceae; genus Buddleja; species Buddleja alternifolia. The sequence goes on along the minus strand of CM033391.1, from coordinate 8,256,978 downwards.
TTCGCTAAATGCAACCGTTTACTCCACGAAAGTGAGTTAGGTAGTTTTCTTTTTGTTTCTCTCTTTGATTGATGTGTTTCCTTATCTTAGAACTCTTATTGCTCGAGGACGAGCAATTGATAAGTGTGGGGGTGTTGATAAGAGGCATTTTTACGTGTTTTTAAGCCCCTTTGCGTTTATGTTTTAGGTTCATTTATCGCTTAATTCTTGCTACATGTGCGTTTAATTCGTGCATTAAGTGATTTCAGGTCTTAAATGGATACAATCGAAGAACGGGATGAAAAACGACGTATAAAACAAGTTCAGGCCAATTTGCTTCTGTTGTCCACGCCCAAGCGCCGAGAAATCGGGCGCCTAGGCGCCCGATTCTGAAAGGGGCGCCTAGGCGCCGTTCTGTCCCCGCCTGGGCGCCGTATCTGCACCAGTTTCCACGTTCGAGCGATATTTTCTTATTTTTAGAGACCGAATTGGATGAAGTTTCCTTCTACAAAGTTGTAGAACTATGTGTTAGCTTCAAATGAGGACTTGAATCATCCAAATCGGAGTTTTGTGGAGAGAGTTATGAAGGAAATACAATTACTGCGCCAGACAGAGGCAAATACTCCCAACATTCTGATTTGGGCGCCCGAGCGCCATAAAACCCGCGCCTAGGCGTGGCCACATCCGAGATTTGATTCCTTTCAGCCAAAAGATCATCATTTGATGGGGGAATGGAACATTTAAAGCCAAGAGGTCATCACATGTATGGGGGGGATGTCATAAGTATGTTTCTTACTAGATCTACTTTGGGAATTTTATACTACTCACTTTAAGAGTAGTGGAGGGGACACTAGGGGGGACATACACATGAGGGGCTGATTTGTGGTGGTCTTCTTAAGGATCCTAGGGGGCAATTGACCGACATCTTGAGGAGGAGAGGGAGAGAGAGGCATTTTGGCCATCACTTTTCACTCATCATCATTCATCACCATTTTCTTCATCACTTTTGGAGGGGAACAAAGAGAGAGGAGCTAAGGATTGAAGATCAAGAGCAAAGATCCATCATCAATCAATTGAGGGAGTTTTAATTATTTGCATTTACATGTTTATTTCCATGAGTATGTATATGTTTGTATTAGATTTTCTTAAGGCTTTGATGAGAGGCTAATATTGTAGAACTAAGGCCATGTGAAGGCCAAATTTATGAATCAATATATGTGAAGTTGCTCTTTGTATTAATTCTCCTATTGCTTTGTGTGTTAATTCTATGCTTTTATTCCAATCATGTGTTTGATCACCATATGCTTGCTATCTTGCCTAATCTAGTTGTTCGAGAGAAAATAGATTAGGGTGCAAGAGAATTAACACATCATCCGAAACAAATGAGGGATTGCCCTAGAAATAGGTAAAGATTCCCGGGTGTTGTTAGCCGGATTCGTTCGGGGAAGCTCTAGAACGTTAATGCGTGATTTTTGATTAGATTCTCGGATAGACATATTTAGAGAACCGTCAATTAATCATAGGATTATTATGTGCCGAGACATCGGGTAATAGTTAATTTAGGAGTTTCCACCAAAGCAATAGGAGTCTAATAATTCGAAGAGTAGCTCATATATATTGACGAGTAGATTTGGTTGTAGCATGTGCCTTAGTCATTTTATCATACGTGAGATTTAATCTATAGTACGTTTCTCTTTGGTTCGTTAATTGCTTAATCTTTTTCTTGCACTTTACTTTAATTGTCTTATCTTTTATCGAAAATCATGAACTAGAATTCAAGTCCTTGTGGTTCGACAACCCGGACTTTTTGTCCACTTATTACTACACACGTCTAGTGCACTTGCTATCATAGCACGTTAGCTTTTAGCGTGTCAAGTTTTTGGCGCCGTTGCCGGGGACTTGTTTATTTTAGTTTTTGATTTTTGTTTACATTTTTCATAATTCTTAGTTTTCGTTTATTTCTTGATTTTCTTTTATTTTCGTGTTTAGTCTAATTTTGTTTCTTGTGCTTAATTGTTAGGTTCGATTTGTGGTGCATGACCCGCTCCTCAAATGAGCCTTTGCTTGATTTTGTTATTTTTATTTTGAACATGTGCTCCGGGTTTGTAGATGAGTTCGAGAGATGGCGGACAATATCTATCAACCAAATCCGAATGCACGTTTCCCGGATATGAATTTACCGAAGGATCGGGAGTGGTTACAAGGCATTCTCCAAGCTATGCAACCGCCTCCTTCTCAACCACTTCAGTCGGTCCGGGATTGTCTACCATCCAGCGTCTTTACCATACAGGAGGGATATCATTTATCCCCGACTCTGGAGGAACGAGAATGGGTTCGACAACTCCTATACGGCTTACAACTCACACTAGATGATTTGGATCAGCCGAAAAGTATGAAATTGGTACACAAAGCCATTGATGCTTTGTATGAAGGACCAATTAAGGAGGCTCTAATGATCATTGAGGAAATGAAAAATGAGAGGATTTCTATGAAGGTGTCATCGCCTCAGCGTCGCCCGCCTAACATTCAAGCGATACCCGGCCCCATTTTTATCGAAGAATTGATATCAAAGAAGCCGACGTTGAAGGAAAGGACACTCGAGCCTTTACCAGATTCTTTGGTATCTTCTTCCCTCTCCACGGGTATAGAGGTCATTAGTGCCCATGATAGTAAGTTGTCCTCTAGTGTAGGAGATGACATGGTTATTTGTGATAACTATGAGGTTTTTAAGCATCCAATTGATTCTACATTATCTTTACGCATTGATGCTTTTGATCCTTTTAGTGTTGAGCTTTTTCAGGAAAGAAGAACCAATAACCTCCTCGAGTTCTACATCACAAACTCCAAGTTTTCCATCTCGATGGGTGAAGAAAAATGGCCATCTACTTATAACTTGGAGAATAGTCCAAGTCATCACTCGGTGCAGTGGGAAGAAAGAGTGATGGAAGTGGTGATGGACTATGAGAAAATATGTGAGTGGATGATTGCTTGGTCACTACTCATCGTATTTTCTATTAACACCGGGCCGAAATTCATCCCTACTTGGAGAATGAACAAGGCATTCATTCGGAAACCGCCTTAAAATAACTCGGTAAAGTCAAGCTAATGACTTTAAAAGAGCGCTTCTTGGGAGGCAACCCAAGTTTGTAAGTTTTCTTTTCTTTTTCTTTTTGCTTTTGTTTTTGTTTTGTTTAATTTGTTTCTTTTTGTTGTGTTCAAGCATGCACTTTTAGCATGTATGTGTCTTATGCTTGATGGTTTAAAGAGTTGAAGTGTTAGATATAATGCACATTTGGACCCCATGTTTAAGAGATGCGTATTGTACTCGAGAGGAGAGGAAGCTATAGGATTATGTATTGGAATTTTAAGGATGTTGTTCAATATCCTTGGTTGTAAGTGTTCTTGTACCGTTGTGTATGCTTGTCATAACAACATTGGGGACAATGTTGGATTTAAGTTTGGGGGTAGAAGAGTACTTATTTTGAACTTTGATGATGCAATCCTAATTTGTAGCTTGAGTTTGGGGGAAAGTTGTTTGCTATCATATTTATATGCTTCTTTGTTGAGAAAATCAAGTATGAAAAAAAAAAAAAAAAATTTAGTCCTTCCAATTGATGCATTGAAATTGATTGACTTGGAGAAATGGCATGATCTCTTGAAATAATTTGAATTTAATGGAATATATATATCTTTGAAATTGCTCGTGGAGACACTAGACTAGGATTGATTCTTTAGATGATTCACATTGCACAATGAATCGAGGGTAGAGGAGTTGAGAGGATAACCATCTTGAGACACTTAAGGAGTTTTTCCCAGAAATATTAACTTAGATTTCTCATAAGGTTATAAGTTAAGTAGTAATTTTATATGCTAAACAATGAATTGAAAAGGTTGAATTTTGGTATGACCAAAAGTGGTCAGGCTAATACGTACCGGAGGTGATAAGTTTCATGCCTATATACTGTACTATTATGCTAATTTGAGCTAAGCTCAAGCCAAAAAGAAGTGATTTGTTTAAAAGATCTAGTTTTATTTCGTGGCCTTTGACACTCGAGTGATTAAATCCGTAGGAGTGTCTCTACACTTAATGCCCCAAAACTATCTAGTTTGGGAGTCATTGATCTAAAACTTGTTACATGGGCGTCATAGAAAGCCTAATGGAATAAAACATTGCACATGATCTAGCCTTAATGAATTTAATGGAAGTTTCATACGAATTGAAAGTTGAATGTTTGACATAATGAAATTTAAATGGCTATGAGATTTTCTATGATTCTTGTGCTTTGTGTTTGATCAAAAGTTTATAGATATGGGATTAATGTCCAAAATTTGGTAAGGATGCCTCTCGACTATAATGCCTTAGATTTATTTTTCACTACACCCTAAGGAGTCTTTTCAAGTATTAGTGTCACATGAGCAAAAGTAGTTGATATGTATATATATACTTGTGAGCTTTAAAAGGTTGATTTTATGCCATTCATTCTTGTTGATTATGTTGAGATGTATTGATTTGGTTATGATTGAAAATTTACTAGATTTTGTGGGTATATCATATGCAAACCCTCACGAGACTATAACTCGTCCTTTGAGGTGACTCAAAGGTTCAAAGGCTTGTTGCATTCGCTAAATGCAACCGTTTACTCCACGAAAGTGAGTTAGGTAGTTTTCTTTTTGTTTCTCTCTTTGATTGATGTGTTTCCTTATCTTAGAACTCTTATTGCTCGAGGACGAGCAATTGATAAGTGTGGGGGTGTTGATAAGAGGCATTTTTACGTGTTTTTAAGCCCCTTTGCGTTTATGTTTTAGGTTCATTTATCGCTTAATTCTTGCTACATGTGCGTTTAATTCGTGCATTAAGTGATTTCAGGTCTTAAATGGATACAATCGAAGAACGGGATGAAAAACGACGTATAAAACAAGTTCAGGCCAATTTGCTTCTGTTGTCCACGCCCAAGCGCCGAGAAATCGGGCGCCTAGGCGCCCGATTCTGAAAGGGGCGCCTAGGCGCCGTTCTGTCCCCGCCTGGGCGCCGTATCTGCACCAGTTTCCACGTTCGAGCGATATTTTCTTATTTTTAGAGACCGAATTGGATGAAGTTTCCTTCTACAAAGTTGTAGAACTATGTGTTAGCTTCAAATGAGGACTTGAATCATCCAAATCGGAGTTTTGTGGAGAGAGTTATGAAGGAAATACAATTACTGCGCAAGACAGAGGCAAATACTCCCAACATTCTGATTTGGGCGCCCGAGCGCCGTAAAACCCGCGCCTAGGCGCGCCCACATCCGAGATTTGATTCCTTTCAGCCAAAAGATCATCATTTGATGGGGGAATGGAACATTTAAAGCCAAGAGGTCATCACATGTATGGGGGGGATGTCATAAGTATGTTTCTTACTAGATCTACTTTTGGGAATTTTATACTACTCACTTTAAGAGTAGTGGAGGGGACACTAGGGGGGACATACACATGAGGGGCTGATTGGTGGTGGTCTTCTTAAGGATCCTAGGGGGCAATTGACCGAATCATCTTGAGGAGGAGGGAGAGAGAGGCATTTTGGCCATCACTTTTCACTCATCATCATTCATCACCATATTTCTTCATCACTTTTGGAGGGGAACAAAGAGAGAGGAGCTAAGGATTGAAGATCAAGAGCAAAGATCCATCATCAATCAATTGAGGGAGTTTTAATTATTTGCATTTACATGTTTATTTCCATGAGTATGTATATGTTTGTATTAGATTTTCTTAAAGCTTTGATGAGAGGCTAATATTGTAGAACTAAGGCCATGTGAAGGCCAAATTTATGAATCAATATATGTGAAGTTGCTCTTTGTATTAATTCTCCTATTGCTTTGTGTGTTAATTCTATGCTTTTATTCCAATCATGTGTTTGATCACCATATGCTTGCTATCTTGCCTAATCTAGTTGTTCGAGAGAAAATAGATTAGGGTGCAAGAGAATTAACACATCATCCGAAACAAATGAGGGATTGCCCTAGAAATAGGTAAAGATTCCCGGGTGTTGTTAGCCGGATTCGTTCGGGGAAGCTCTAGAACGTTAATGCGTGATTTTTGATTAGATTCTCGGATAGACATATTTAGAGAACCGTCAATTAATCATAGGATTATTATGTGCCGAGACATCGGGTAATAGTTAATTTAGGAGTTTCCACCAAAGCAATAGGAGTCTAATAATTCGAAGAGTAGCTCATATATATTGACGAGTAGATTTGGTTGTAGCATGTGCCTTAGTCATTTTATCATACGTGAGATTTAATCTATAGTACGTTTCTCTTTGGTTCGTTAATTGCTTAATCTTTTTCTTGCACTTTACTTTAATTGTCTTATCTTTTATCGAAAATCATGAACTAGAATTCAAGTCCTTGTGGTTCGACAACCCGGACTTTTTGTCCACTTATTACTACACACGTCTAGTGCACTTGCTATCATAGCACGTTAGCTTTTAGCGTGTCACCTAGGATAAAGAAGTGCATCCTACAAGTGTAGCAAAGGTTAAGTCGGAACTTTTAATGATTCTTATACTGTCATGCAAATGAAGTGGAGTATGGTAGGATACTCTTAAATAGGAGATCACCTATGTAAGTGTGAGGTGTAGGCCGCCTCAACATTGAGTAAAATGTAAACATTTATGAAACCAAGAGGGGGCGCCACGGCTAAAACGGGCCCAACAGTGAGAACTAAAATTTTGCTTAGAAAATTTATCATGTGAATATCATTGTCTGGTTTTACACGAACGGCTGACCAATTCAAGACATCATGTTCATTGGGTAGCCTAGTAAATCCGATGATATCTCACTAAGAAAGGTTCAAAGCCAAAAGCTACCTCTTCTGATGTGATAAATATTCGTTTGAACTCTCAGTATCATGCATTGCATCAATTGCATTAATTTCATTCGTGTGGGGGATTGTTGGATATTGGGTGAATATTGTGTATGTATGAAAAGTGTGTGAACACCTCTTTTGGGTACGAAATTCGAACACCACAAGTATCGAGGATACTAAATATTATTGGATAATATTATTCTACTCCGGGAGTAGATGAGGTTAGCATTTCGAATTTCTCGATTCGGAATTGAAACGAATGAGAAATTAATTGCTATTGTTGGGTGTTTGAATGTGGATATCCCACTTTGGATATAAACCATAAGGTGGACCGGACCGAACCTCGGACCACGGACTCGAGCTCGGGTCTGGGTTCGGGTCTGGTCTGGGTTCGGGATCGGGCTGGTACGCGGGCCGTGGGCCGTGACTGGGCTTGGAGGTCGTTGGGCTAAATATATTCTTTTTGGGCAAAATTTAGAATTAAATTAACTTGGACCCAGTTAATTATTTTCTTCTTTTGGGCCAATAAGAATTAATTTAGGTTCATTTCTTTTCCAAAGAAATCAGGCAGCCCAGCAGAAGGTTGAATTACATCTGAAACGTTTCATTTGTAAAGCAGTCAGAAACTGAAAGATTCTTGATGCTAAATTTGAAACGTTTGAATTTATAAGTGAAAAACATTTCACTTTAAAAGTGGTAAGGGAAAAACATTTCACTTTAAAAGTGGTAAGTGGAATGTTTTTCACTTTAAAAGTATAAGTGAAATGTTTCACTTTTAAAAGTGGTTAGTGAAAACGTTTTATTTCTCCAAATTTCTCTTATATAAAGAGTCTCCCATATGAATGAAAGATAAGAAAACGAACACACAAAAATCAGAAATCATTTCTGCATTTGTTAAGCATACTACATACATCACAACAGTGAGAGTTCTTGAGCAAAATAAGTTAGTGGAATGTTGTTCTTGAAGTGGTTCAATTACAACACGTAATCGTTGTATCTTAGGAAGTTAGTTGCACGAACCCGTACCACCGTAGGTGGGGCAATATAGCTTTAAGCATAGAGAGTCCAACTCTCGCCTCGATTCGTTTTCATCGCATATATTGTCCATTATATTTCAGATTAACAGTGCAGGAAATCCAACAGTTATACCCCTCTTTCAACAACAAAAAAAAACGTATTACATTTACCTTCATCATGATGCACAATTATACATGTAATTAATAACTGTATAATTTTTTCAAATTTTTAGTCAAGGGCAAATAAATCACTTCACATGTTCTATTCAGGTTTTTGATAGTTTGTTAACTCGAGGGGAGGTATTGGTAATTACATATATATTATGTGAGAGAGTTATATGTCAACTAAACTCGGGAAAGGTCATTGTAATTATCCCTTTTTTTCAGTAGAATTTGCTATTAAGTTGAAAATTTTATGTCCTTAAATTGAAAGTGTCATATTACGGAATCAATTTTGTCACACCTCCTTAAAGACTAAAATTGCAATTTTTTCATATCATTTATGAATGCCTTTGTACGTAGGTTTGAAAATGAATCAAATTACTTGATTAAACTATTAATTAAGTAAATTAATTATCCTGTTCATCTCGAATCTATTATTTTTATAGATATATGTGTTTGCATAATGATCCGAATCTTATGATTTTTAGAGGTCATTCAAATTTCATTTATTTTGGGAGAACTAGACTTTGAAATGGAGATACCAATAACAAATTAAATTAAAACTTCGAAATAGGTGTATGAGAAGTTGCGTCAACATTCTTCATATATTGCGGAAACGTAAAGAAAGAATCCAAGTCGTTTAAAATAGAAACATCCGATAGCTTAAAGCCAAAAGTGGTTGAGTATTAAAATATTTCTAAAGAGATCAAATTAATTAGTCGACCATGTATTCAGTTTAAAGCTTATATAATAAATTCGATTTGTTATAAAATCAAGCTTAGACATTGATGTGTGCCAAAAATGTCTAGGGGCACTATGGTAATTAATTGACACCTGGCTAGGGTCATGGTACCACCCGTGGGTATAAATATGCGGTTAACCTACTAGTCAAGCCCCAAAGGGCTGACGACCCATTAAAAATACCTGGACTAGTTTATTAGTCTAAGGATTATATTATTAAGTGTGATGGGCTGCTGATAAAACTACGTCCAAGACCCATATTCCACTACCAGCTCCCTATAAATACCTTAGAGTAGCTGGGAAAGGCTCATGATCTACTCCCCCAGTAAAAATCCACTGGCTATTGAGAGTAAAACCACAAAAGAACTACGAACTGACTTGATCCCACGTACTTCGGGTACGTAGGCAGCTCGTGACATCCGAGTGCAGTCTATACATTAACCAATCTCCAACCTAGTTTGTCGCGCGTTGGATCGGTTCCGCTACCCCACGTGGCCTATCACGTGACATTCAATGTCTGACGATTTTTACCATCATCAAATTGGCGCCGTATGTGGGAACCAGTGCTCCAGCCACTAAGTATGCAAATTAGGTCACAAGCTCCTACTACCAGAGATAGAATGACCAGCCAACACCAGCCAATTGCTGCTAAGGAACTTCCTAATCACGTGCCTGAGGGTCGGCCCAACCACCCCAGTGGGGGAAGAAAATCTCCCCAATGGTCCGATTGACGGCGGAGGTCTTGAAGTAGCACCCCCGATCAACGAGCAAAATGCATTGCCTGTAATATAAGAGGTGATCCCACCCCCTGCTTCCAGGGTGTTCGAGATCACCCAAGAGGCACTACTTACTACAGTAGAAGATGCCTCCGTGAGAGCAGTTGCGAGGGCGGTCCAGCAATACGTCGGGGCACATCCTTCACCGGCACCACCTGGTCCAGTAACTAGTAGGGGGCAAGTCCCCCTATGCGAGAAGTCGTCAGGAGGCTCCCCAACCTCACAAGCAGGGGTTACAAGATCCAGCCCCTCCATTTGCTCGTAGAGGGCCGGAGCCTAGAGAGAAGAGTCACCCTCACCGAGAAGCTCCAGGCCAATCCCCCCGTGGAGGTCAAGAGTCCTTGACCCCCCAGGAGGATAGGATCGAGGCGATCCAATTCTCTGGTAAATGGGGTTGCAAAAGAAGAAGAAAATAGCGTGGTCTCATCCCCTGAGCGGCCGCCGTGTTAGGAATCAACGCACATAAAAGAACTTAAAAGTAAGAATCAAAGTAAGAAAACGAGACAACAGGTTTACGTGGTTCGGCAAAATCCGCCTACGTCCACGAGAGTTTCCGTTCTTCCACTATGAGAGAAATTTACCAGTACAAAAATACACACTTGAGTTTATAGACAAACTCAAGAAGACCACTCTTGTACAACCACTCTCAAAGTTATATAGAACACTCTCCCAACCCCTTTGTATTTCCCCAAGAGAAAAACCCACAAGTGTTTCCCGTAGCCCACAATTTATCTCTCACAATAAATTGCTCCTAACTCACTACACACTTATGCCTCCTATTCTCTCTTGCTCTCTTTGGTTGGTGTGTTTACAAATGAAGAAATGACCCTCTATTTATAGGCAATTTCCAAGCCCACAAGATTGAATCCATGTCTTCCATTCTTTTGCATTAATCTTGGCCATCAATTCTTTTGCAAGTTGGTTCATATGTCATCCATGACATTTGCCAATGAATAGGTCATGCATAGGTCATGTATGACGTCCATTTCCTTTTTTGATTTGTGTCTCCACACAACACCCATCAATCTCCCACTTGGAGACCAAACTCAAAGTTGAAGGCACAATCTCTTTGTGAACTTTGTTCCCCTTCTTTGAACCTTCGCCACTACCCTATTCTTTTGGTGATCAACCAACTCCTGAATACAGTGACTTATCCATCTCGGTCCAACTGACCCTTGGATATAGGTTACTCCCAAGATCCGGAACATGTCTCACAACCCCGCAACTTTCGTTGCCATCCTCCTCACTAGAGGATAACCACCTTGGTCAACCCGTTTCACTACATCCTTACACCAAGGACTTTTCTGCTTTGGTCAACCTGTCTCACGACATCCTTACACCAAAGACTTTCCCACTTTGATCAACCTGTCTCGCGACACCCTTACACCAAAGACTTTCCCGTTGACTATCTCGGATCTTCCCACATATCTGCTCCCTGCCAACTGCATGAGCTATGTCTTGATCCATCCGCCAACACTTTTGGTTTTTCAATGGCAACTCGGATCCCCTACATATCTGCATAATGCTCCCACTGCACTAGCTATGTCTGATCTATCTGCCAACAAAACCCCGGCTCCGCGTTCTGCCCCGGCTCCGTGTTCTGCCCCGGCTCCGCGAATCTGCCCCGGCTTCGCGTTCTGCCTCGGCTTTGCGAATCTGCCTACACGGCTCCGCATCCTGCCCCGGCTTTGCGAATCTGCCTACCCGGCTCCGCGAATCTGCTCTGGTTCCGCGTTCTGCCACAACTCCGCGAATCTGCCTACCCGGCTCTGCGAATCTGCCCTGGCTTTGCGTTCTGCCCCGGCTCCGCGAATCTGCCTACATGGCTCCGCATCCTGCCTCGGCTCTACGAATCTACCCCGGCTCCGCACCCTGCCCCGGCTCTGCATTCTGCCCAGGCTCCGCGTTCTGCCCCGGCTCCGCGAATCTGCCTACCCGGCTTCGCATCCTGCCCCGGCTCAGCGAATCTGCCTAACCCGGCTTCGCATCTTGCCCCCAGCTCAGCGAATCTGCCTAACACGGCTTTTCGTATCTTGCCCCAGCTCAGTGAAGGCCTAACTCGGCTTCACATCTTGCCCCCAGCTCAGCGAATCTGCCTAACCCGGCTTTTCGCATCTTGCCCCGACTCAGCGAATCTGCCTAACTCGGCTTCGCATCTTGCCCCGACTCAGCGAATCTGCCTAACCCGGCTTCGCATCTTGCCCCCAGCTCAGTGAAGGCCTAACTCGGCTTCACATCTTGCCCCCATGACTTCCAGCCCCACGGTCAACCCCTCTTGGCCCAGTTTTCTGCCTTCATGGATTATCCACGTGGTCACGCCTCCGTAATTCCGCCTCCCCGGTCCCCGGCTTGCTCGTTCTTCCGCCCTCTTGGCAACACGAGTCTGGCCCCTTGATCTCTGGCTATACGGTTCTGCTTTTGGCTCCGTAACTCCGCCTCCCCGGTCCCTGGCTTGCTCGTTCTTCCGCCCTCTTGGCAACACGAGTCTGGCCCCTTGACCTCCGGCTATACGGATCTGCCCCCGGCATTGCAACTGCTCCCACTAGCTTCATGTCTACCTAACCCGGTAACATAAACCTGCTCTCGCTGCTGCATCTCTGCCTCTGCATCTGGCACCACGATTTTCCTCGTAGTATACAAAGTCCCCGACTTCTTACCACGAGCCACCACGATTTTCCAACGTTTTCTCGTTAACGTTCAACGGGATAACCCCCAGAACTTGCAGCATCTCCTGCAACTCTCAGTCTGCATCTGTCACCTTTTCAGGCTTTTTCCCCGACTCTTACTTTACCATCTTCATACGCCATTGATTCGCCCACGGATCGCTGTAACCCGTGCTCTGATACCAGTTGTTAGGAATCAACACACATAAAAGAACTTAAAAGTAAGAATCAAAGCAAGAAAACGAGACAACAGGTTTACGTGGTTCGGCAAAATCCGCCTACGTCCACGAGAGTTTCCGTTCTTCCACTATGAGAGAAATTTACCAGTACAAAAATACACACTTGAGTTTATAGACAAACTCAAGAAGACCACTCTTGTACAACCACTCTCAAAGTTATATAGAACACTCTCCCAACCCCTTTGTATTTCCCCAAGAGAAAAACCCACAAGTGTTTCCCGTAGCCCACAATTTATCTCTCACAATAAATTGCTCCTAACTCACTACACACTTATGCCTCCTATTCTCTCTTGCTCTCTTTGGTTGGTGTGTTTACAAATGAAGAAATGGCCCTCTATTTATAGGCAATTTCCAAGCCCACAAGATTGAATCCATGTCTTCCATTCTTTTGCATTAATCTTGGCCATCAATTCTTTTGCAAGTTGGTTCATATGTCATCCATGACATTTGCCAATGAATAGGTCATGCATAGGTCATGTATGACATCCATTTTCTTTTTTGATTTGTGTCTCCACACAACACCCATCACGCCGAGAGGCAGAGATAGAAGGTCAACGCCTCCCAGGTCTCCATGTCGAGGTCAAGTCTCATTGACCCCCGAGGAGGCCTTGCCAAGGCAAGAAGGCCAGAGAAAGCGCGAACCTTGCCATGATAGAATTCAGGAGAACTACGGGCGATACAACTGGTGCCACTAGTTGTGGCTCCATCAAAGAAAAATCCCTTCTGCTCAGCAATCTTAGCAGAGTTTTTATCCCCATGGCTTAAAATTTCCCATCTAAGTGAGTATGAGGGAGATGGAGACCCCCAGGAACATGTTGACAACTTCAACGCTAAGGCTGATATGTATGACGTCAGTGACGCTGCCTACTGTAAGATTTTTTGAACCACCCTTTCTGGAAGGACACTTAGCTGATTCAACCAACTGCCTACCAGTACCATCGCCGGCCTCGAGCAGCCGACCAAGCGTTTTCTCAATCACTTTTTTGTGAACAAGAAGTACCTCAAGACATCATCTTTCTTATTCACTGCGGTTCAAAAAGATGGTGAATCTTTGAGGGAATATGTACAGCGTTTCTCCAACGCGGTGTCTGAAGTACCGCACATCAACCATGAGTTGCTATCAGGAATAATTCAGAGAAACTTATGCAATAGTAGGTTCAAGAAATCTATAACTGGGAAGCCCCCATCAACCATCACAGAGTTGTTGTCTAGAGCTGAGGAATATACAAGAATCGAAGAGACAGAGGGGTAGAGATGGAGTTAAAGGCCACCCCCCAAGGACGAACTCAGAGATGGATAATTCCCCAGTGAATAGAATAATAAGGGTGATCTTGAGAGTCACAACAGGGGGTGACTCCGCGAATTCAAGGAAAGCTTCGCTGAGGGTTGCTACCGGACAACATGCCATCAGCTCCCTGTCGGGAGGGCAAGTGAATCAAGTGGAGCCAAAGACGCAAACCATAGAGTTTGGACTACAAGACTTAGAAAACAACATGCCTTTGGTGAATGATGCCTTAGTGATCTCGGCGACCATCCCCAATTTTTGGGTGAAGAAGATTCTGGTCGATAGCGGGAGCTCAGTAGACATTATCCTCTACAGTGTTTTCACCCAACTAGGGGTGGACAACACACAGCTTCGAGCGAGTAAATACCCCTTCACTAGATTCATGGGTGAGATAGTGGAAGCATTAGGAGAGGTGTCTCTACCCATATCTCTAGGTGCATTTCCAGCCCACTCCATGAAGATGTTGGAGTTCTTGGTGATCAAAGCCCCTTCCGCCTACAACATCATTTTGGGGAGGCCGAGCTTTAACTTGCTTCAAGATGTCATACTCACCTTCCATTTGAAGGTAACATTTCCAACCCCCGTAGGAACGGAGGAAGTGGTTGGTGACATGAAGATAGCAAGAGAGTGCTATTCTAACACATTGAGGAGGCCTAAAAGGAAACATGACATGGATCACAGCGACAAGGAGGAACAAGTAGCGATAAACCTAATCTTGCTAGAGAAAACTTACTTGGGGGGCAAGATCAACTCAGTCCATACTTGGTCAAAATCCCAGTAGTCATATGTCTATGAAAAAGACACATGCCACGACATGCCACCCCAAGAAGACAATGCATATTTCGAAGATACAGCAACCGCCGCTAACGGACTAGACTCCAAAGGGACGGTCGCATCGATAGTGGATACCATTGTGGGTACCACTAGCAAGATGACCCTCGTTGAAAATTTCCCCCAAGCTTGACAAGATGTCAAGCCTTATGAGGCCTTATCAGGTAACAAATAACAAAAACTATCTTTTTTTCTACATTACTATTGAACAAGTAAAGCGTTGAGTGGGGACGCCCACCAGCGCCAACTACCTTTACTGAAGTTATGAGGTGCCTAAGTGCACCCCTACACAATTTTATTAAGTGTTGGATGTTTTAAGTTTTCATCATATGATTGCTGAGTGCCTTCAGACACATTAACTTTTATGCATCTAGATATGCTAGGCTTGTTTAAATAACAGGCATTTCGCATCATACAAAAGAGTATAACATTAACGATGGGTGATTTAACAACACCAAAAACAAAAGGCCCTCGGAATCACTGCTTCCGACCGAGGCTATTTCAAAAATACATTACTTAGTTTATTTTGGCTACTAGACATGTTACCATGATAACTGCTGCTAACATTTGGTGCTATTGGCCACTGGCCAAACATATGCTTGAATGCTTATAACACCCTTACTATGTTAACATGTTGATAAAAGACCTTAAATACTTAAGTGTTTTACCCACATAGTAGGGAAACAAAAATACCAATACGACCCTTGGGAGCTAATCAAGTTTCCACTAGAGGCGTTATAAATATACCCGCGACCACACTAGAGGTCAACATGGGTGGCACCGCGATAATCCTCCGAGCTGTTAAAGACTCGCACAAGGATGGGCCACCCCCATAATCCCTCCTGTAACATCGAGAGAGGTTGAGGACCCACGAAAGGTCTCCCCACTCCCATTACAGTTCTGGAACGAGATTATACAAAAATAAACAAATAAGAGGCGACCAAGCCTCCACTAATAAGTGTCTGCGAGTATAAAAAACCACACCACTCACTCAAATAAATGTAACAAGGGTTTAAACTGGCCCGCCTAATGATCCCTCTAGCATTACCGAGAGGGTATGAGGTTTTAAAAACAACCCCCCTGCGACATGGAATCTAGAACGAGATCATAACAACATAACGAAGGTGATAACTCACCTCGTACAATTTAAGGTGAGAACCCACCTCATACAATCTAAGGTGAGAACTCCCTTCATACAATCTAAAGTGAAAATTTAAACAAAAAAAATCAAAAACTAAAATGAAAAAGTCCCCGGCAACGGCGCCAAAAACTTGACACGCTAAAAGCTAACGTGCTATTGTAGCAAGTGCACTAGTCGTGTGTAGTAATAAGTGGACTAAAAGTCCGGGTTGTCGAACCACGGAGACTTGAATTTTAGTTTATGATTTTAACGGAAAAAGAACAAATATAATTAAAGTAAATTATAGGTAAAATGCATACAATAAGAACAAGATTACACAATTGATTTTACACAAAGTATAAAGGGAGACTAAGGCACATGCTAGGTTCAAATTGATCAATTATACTTATAAAGATTCTAGTTGAAGGATTACGCTTATATTGTTATGGTGAGAAACTCCGAGGGTAGAGAATAATCCATGTCTCGCGTATAAACTCCTATGCTTAGATCGTGATTTCCCAAATATTCCTATCCAGAAATCTAACCACTAAACATGCATTAACTACTAGAGTTCACTCGATTTGAATCGAACAACTTCACCCGGGAATCTTTACCTATGTCTAGGGCAATTCCTCATTAGTTACGGGTCATGATGTGAATTTCTTGCACCCTAAGTTAATTTTCTCCCGAAATATTAACCTAGGCATAAGATTCTAACATATAGTGATCAAGTATATGCAAGATAGGCAAAAACACAAATTCACATCACATAACAATATAAGAACAACCTCAACAATCATCCATTATAAGCATATATCACAATTTGGCCTTACATGGCCCTAGTCTTATGAATTTAGTTCATAATGGATAATATGAAAAACATAAATGAATTAATACACATGTTCATAGACATAATTGAAATGAAAAGCTATAAAAACTCCCTCAAAAGTGAATAATGATGGAACTTAAATTGAATCTTCCTTCTCCAATGATGATGATGAATCAAGAATCCTTCTCTCTCCCCTCTTTTCTTCTCTATGGATCGGTCACTTCCTCCCCCTCTTCTCCAAGAATCTGAAATTGATAGTCAATGATGAAGAGTATGGGTTCCCCCCTCCTTTTATAGCCAAAATTCCACTAAAGTATACATTAAGAATTCCCATTAAAGTTCCTCAATGAGAATTCCACCTAAGGTGATGCTTAAAGTATGGCTTTTAAGATTCCAACCAGCTAAAAAATGCTGAACTTTCGGCCCTTAAGAATTCCACCAAGCATAACCATGTGAAAACTTCAACAAAACACATGCATGCTGCCATTTTCTTGCTTTCCAGCGCAGTTTTAGTATTTTCCTCATAATGTTTTCCACAGATCTCCAAATTGGATGATTCAAGTCTCCATGTACAGATAAAACATAGATCTAAAACTTTCCAGAAGGACATTTTGTCCAATTCGGTCGCTAAGTATACCTAAATTATGTTTCAACATGGAGGTTGTTTCTGATTTGGCGCCCATAAAGTAAATCTACCAAGAAACACACTTATGACAACCCCTCAACACATGTGCTGAATTATGGCCAAAATTGATTCTTACCCATCATATAATGCTAGAATTTAGGCTTAAAAGGAGTAACATTTGGACTATCCACGCCTAGGCATGACTAGGAGGGCGCCGGGGCGTATCCTGGCACATGTACTTCTCTGTTCGGCGCAACAACTGTATTTCCCTCATAACTCTCTCCACAGAACTCCAATTTGGATAATTCAAGTTTCCAAGTGAAGCTAACACAGATATAAACAACTTTGTTGAAGGAGACGTCCTCAAATTCGAACTCGAAATATGCATAAATTCTGTATTTGTGTGCGTTATTCCTCTATTGTAGTGATTTTCCACCTTTACTCGATAAACACACAAATTAAACGCAAATGTGGTATAAATCATGCATAAACCAATATAAATCCAATAAATATGAGGCTCTAAAACATGTAAATTCACACCCTATCAACAATCTAAAGTGAAAACTCACCTCACACAAACAAAGGTGAAAGCTCACCACATACAAAGAAGGGCGATAATTCACCTCATACCAAGGTGGCTAGGGCGATATTTTGCTTCATACTCCAAATATGGACACTAGTGGCTATCCAGGCCTCCTAAAATTAAGACAATAGTCACCCCAATGAAAAGTTGCAAGGTTATAAGCCTTAAATTCACAAGGGTCGACCAAAACAAATAAGGCCTAGTGCCCTCTCCGTCATCGACACACTTTACGCTAAGCAAAGAACACCCAGCATTCGAAAGCTTACCTGATAAAAATTTAACTCCCATGTGTCATAGAAACACCCCTTTTGTAACTTACTCCGAAATATGTTTCACATATTAAGGAGTAGGGGGCAAGGAGGAGAGGAGATGATGAGATATAAAGAGACAGCTAGCTAGATGAGGAGATATAAACAGACAGCTAGCTAGTGGCCAGCTAATATTTTAAGGCCAGCCAAGGCCAACCGTGTTTTAGCATGAAAAACGTGCTAACAAGCGAAGGTCAACTATAGCGAAAATGCCCAAGAGGCACTCAACCCTAGCATTCATGAAATCACGCCAATGACATGCTAAGATAGCTAAGTGAAAGGCGAAAAGAGATAGTCAATATCCATGAAAAGATCCCCGAGCTAACAAAGACTCGAACGAGGATTGCCCACCCGATAATCCGTCCAGCAATACCAAGAGAGGTCGAGGCTCCACAAAGGATCCCCTTCCCACTAAGGTTCTGGATTGAGATTATACAATTAAAAATAAGTGAGGACTAAAGTCGCACTAAGAATAAAAATACGAGAGGCAACCCAAACCTCCACATAAAAACGTGGCAACTAGTGTCACAAATCAAACGCCACTTACTCAAAAGGCGTAAATAAAGGGTGAGACCAAGCTTTAGGTTATCCCTCCGATAGCGAAAGGTAGCATCTACCCTGTACAATCCTTACTCCCTAAAGTGTTAACCATGCAAATACACTAAGGAGTGGGGGGCAGGGAACCTTATGAGGTGCTAAATCTACCTGTCAAAATTATCCACCCACCAAATCTAACCATGGGGATAGGAAAAATGAAACGTGCCATGAGCACAGTAATGCCACCATGGGCACCCATTGGCATCACATGGCGCTAACAAGTAATGCCACAGCTGACACCCCGATAAAGCTCATAAAGCAACGGGGTTAGGAAAATAAAAGACCTACTCAAAGCCTACTAAGGGCCAATAAGTAGCTCACAAATGTGCTAAGCAAAAGCAAGAATGCTGCTAACATCCGAATAGCTCATAGTCATACAAACAAAAAGCGACCGTATAATAAAGTATATGGATACATATGTAAGGCATATAAAAAAGCCACAGGTCGCCCCCGTTAAAAACCCCGGAGGCATTAAGCCCTGAGGCAACACCCTCACCGGATGGCGACCCCTACTCCGAATGTGAGGCCTAACTAACGCCCACCTCTACATAACCCCTAGTGTGGATATACATCACCTAGAGGGATACAATTCTCAATATAAAGTACCCCCCAAGTTAGTGGATGTAAACAAGCTAGCAAAATGTTAGTGCTTTCAAAATGCTAGTGTCTAGTGGGTAACTAGCTAACAAAATTCTAGTGTCTTTTAAGTAAAGATGCTAGTAAGTGATACTCAAGTGTAGCAAGACGCCCGAGGGGCTAGCACTCTTGGCACTCATGAAATCCTACTAAAGGCGCATCAAAATGACCAAGTATCCTACTAGCGCTCATAAAGCCAAAGAGTACAAAATGCCCCGCCAATGCTCATGAGGCCATGGGGTACGCATCGCCAGAGCTCGTGAAGCCACAGAGGAGGAAGAGCTACCAAGTCTTATGAAAAATAGGGGGTTTGATTAGAAAAAAAGTCTTTTATAGATGCTATTGGAAACGATAGCACAAGAAAAAAAATTCACAAGTCAAAAAGGACCAACAAAATTCAACGAGGGCCAAGCCGACTTTGAAGTCACGCCCTAAAACAAAACCACGACATACATTAGGGTTTGGGAGGAAAAATGACGCCTAGAGGCCTTGTGGCCAAGCCGCAATGCAACATGCCTCGCGGCACAACAGCGAGATCAACTCCTCGGGGCTGCCACTCGATACCTCCGAGCTACGCGAGCGAGGCTTGATGCCCCCCGGTAAAACGCGATGACCCCGTAAAAATCGCTCTATAAGGTCGGAGAGGTCATGAAGTAAATCAATTAAGTATTGGCCAAAAAACAACCTCCACACATAGAGGCTAAGGACTTTGCCAGCTCACCTTGAGGCAAAGAACCTTGCCCGCTCGTCATAGAGCCAAGAACTTTGCCTGTTTTGAGGCAAAGGACCTTGCACTCTCACCTAGTAGCAAAAGCTCTCACCCCCTCGCAGCAGGTTAACGACCCTTACCCCTCTACCTCGAAGCAAAGGTCAATCTAATAAATTCTAAGTCCCCTCTAGAGTACAAATATTCGAATTGAGGTTTGAAAAATTATAGGTCCTTTCCAGGGGTGCTAAAACCTTAGATAAAGGCCTCAAAATTCTAAGTCTTCTACAAGACGTCAAGCTTCCTGTGGGTGAAGCGCAAGCTCCCCCTAAGAAATATAACGCATACTCAAATCGAGATACCTCGTACACTTTGACATTTTGAGGTATCCGACCCCTAGACGTGCAACCTCACGGCATTTGACCCCGAGGCTTCCGACCTCGCGGTGCTTGACCCCGAGGCATCAGACCTCGAGGAAACTATGGGTGTTGGCTTAATTCAACACCTACATAGCATCGAAGTAACATTTAAAACATCCCCCTTCAAAGGGTGACTCGTTAAACCCTCCAAGGAGACCAAGTTTGCCATGCATATTCCTACTCTCGGGTGTCCTATAAGGCACACTCGGGAGTGGGGGGGCATTATGATGTGCGCCAAAAATATCTAGGGGCACTCTGGTAATTAATTGACACTAGGCTCAGGGCACCACCCGTGGGTATAAATCCGCAGTTAACCTACTAGTCAAGCCTAAAAGGGCTAACAACCCATTAAAAGTATTTGGGCTAGTTTATTAGTCTAAGGGTTATATTATTAAGCATGATGGGCTGCTGATAAAGCTACGCCTATGGCCCATAGCCCACTACCAGCTCCTTATAAATACCTTAGAGGAGCTGGGAAAGGATCATTATCAACTCCCCCAGTAAAAATCCATTCGCTATTGAAAGTAAAACCACAAAAGAACTACGAACTTACTTGATCCCAGATACTTCGGGTACGTAGGCAGCTCGTGACATCCGATGCAGTCTATACATTAACCAACCTCCAACCTAGTTTGTCATGCGTTGGATCGGTTTCGCTACCCCCACGTGACCTATCACGTGACATTCACTGTCTAACGATTTTTACCATCATCAGACATAATTTGTTGGATTAGATAAAAATTCAAACTAGTTTAAACTATAACTTATTGGGATAATGACATTTATGTTCCCTAATGTATAAGTTTTATGTCACAATAGTCCCTCATGTGAAATATTGACTTTAGCATTTCTAATATTCAAATTTTGTTTTACTTAACTCTGTTTTGGACATTTTTACTCTTAGATTTGCTCTGGAATGCATGCTCACACATAAGGCAAAAATTTCCAAAAAGGACTTAAGTGAAACAAAATTTAAAAACTAAAAGTGCTAAACTCAAGATTTTAACATGAGGGACTACTCCTTAAACAAATGGATACATTGCGGACTATAAATGTTATTATCCTTATTTATCAAATTAAGGGTAAAATGCATAAATCCCCCTGTGTTATATTGAAAATGCAAAAAAAAAAAAAAGCTTTGTGTTAACGTAATAGGCTAAACACCATTTATCATGTTATTAAAAAGTCTGCGCTAAATCTCCATTATGTTAGAAAGAGAGAAAGAAATATGCGTTTTTTTTTGTGAAATAACATTATCTACCTTTTATACTGTATGGAGATGGTATAAATGTCAAATGAGCATATCAATAAAGATGAAAAATACGCTCATCTTCTAACAAAATGAGAGTTTCGTTCAAATTTTTTAATAACACAATTATTGTTTAGCTTATTTTGTTAACACATGAGATTTTTTGCATTTTAACACAGGGGTAGTTTGTGCGATTTACTCTTAAATTTATTGCCTACACCTTGTTCGCAATACCTGGAGGGAATTTACATTTAACGAGTGTCAATATTTACAAGGTAAAAGATCAACAAAGAGGCAAAATTGCAACTTTAGAACCTTAAATTGACTTGTACGTTTTTTTGATATTATATTTTGGCCTATTGGCAACTTGGATACACTAGGTTCGAAAGATGGCAATTTCAGTATACATTTTGCCAAAAAATATCATTTGGCGAGAAAATTGACTTGAATTTGGTGATTTTGCTGAAATGGAGGGAAAATTAATCTTTAATTTGAGGATTTTTGCATATGGAATGAAACTTTATCTTTATTTTGGGGATTTAACTCAAATACTTTCATTTTTTTTTAATTTAGTTAAATATTTGGAAATTTTATTTCAAATATTTTTCTATCTAAGTATTTTTTTTATTTATTATTAAAAAAATTTGTATAATTAATTATCTATTGATAATAATAAAATTATAAAATAATTTAAACTAAAAATTATAATATTCTATGCATAAAATTCAAACTAAATTGTTTTTTTCCTTAATATTTTGATTTTTACTTAAAAAAAATAGTTTATACAGAAAAATTGATTTTATTTTCTTTCTTTATTTTTATTTTTCTGATTATTTGCTAATTTTCAAAATTATATTTTATTTTATTTGATCTTTTTGATTTATTTTCAATTTTATAATTTTTCTTATATTTTTTAATGAGTTTTTTTGAATTTTGAATTAATTTATTTTTTATCGATGGGAATCTTTTGCCACCACTAATTCCGTTTTTAATTTTTGATTTTATTTTTCTAGTTTTTTCTGATTTTTTTTGTCTTCTTTATCTTTTCAAGTTTTTAATTTATTTATCTCGTCAATGAGTTTTTTTTTTTTTTGCATTCATCTAAACATTATATTATTCTATTTTTTAGTAACCTAGAAAAAAAATTGATTTAAAATTTTGAAAAATTTAAATAAATTAAACAAAAAAATTGAAAGTTTGAGTTAAATCCCCAAACTAAAGGTCAATGTCCCCTTCAATTGTAAAAATTCCCAAATTGAAGGTTAATTTTCCCTCCATTTCAGCAAAATCCCCAAATTCAATTCAATTTCCCGATATTTTTTTGTCAATTTTGAATTTTTCGACGAATTTGTCTTGAAATTGCCATTTTTTTGAAACTTAGTGTATCCAAATTTCCAGTAGGCCAAAATATAGTTAAAAAAAAATGTACAGACTAATTTGAAATACCAAAATTACAATTTTAACTCAACAAAGACAATATTTTGTTCCAGATAACACTTAACACTACAAAGAATTGGCACCAATTCTTTCCAAAATTGTGAGTGTGGGTCATTATTAAGAGTTGTAGGCATTTAAAATTTTTGGGGCAATCATAACTATTTTTATAATAAGATCTATGTAAATTTAATATACATGAAAAACTATTACTCTGTTCGTCCTAAAAAGAATGTTCGATTTCACTTTTATTAGGGATTAACAAAAGTTAATTTTATGACTTTCTTTTTCAAAAATACCCTTTGTTCCACAATACAAAAAGAAAAACAATATTACCTTTCAAAACATGTCATTATTTTAATTAAATTTATAATTATTATTTATTGTTCATGTATAAAATTTTCTTTCTTTAAATACGTTTGCTATTTTATTGAAGAAAAAAAATTTAATCTTCCACAATTAGAATGAAGGTCAATGTAATCAGATAATACAAGAAAAATACTCATTTTTATCGCAAGGTTAAATATTCTGGGACAGATAAAATTTGAATAGTGTAATTGAAATGGTACTATATATATTAGTTTTGGGACTTCCAATGCAGGAAGTTCTATGTAATAATTCCATAATTACAAACTATGTCAACAATCCTTATCTATAAAATGCTGTATATATATAATCTTTAGACATAAATGCCGAGTATAAGCTAGAAAATATTGTCAAAAGTGAAATCAATCCAAACTTGAGTCGGTGAAGCAAGAGAATGAAATGAAGAATTATGTGAATTATTTACCTATCTTTTTGGACAAGAGGGACCCCTTGAAAGCTTGGTTAGCCAAAAAAAGATTCTTTTTCCTTGTACACTTCTTATAGAGAGAGAGAGAGAGAGAGAGAGAGAGAGAGGGTTGAGAATTTTTGGAGAAGCGTGTGGGTCTCGTGGGCTACTCGACATTTGGAAGGGTATGAGTCATCTCTTGTCTTTTTTATTAACTTTTATAACTTACCTTTCCTTCCCAAATTTTCATAAAATCCATATTACTATATATTCTTTATCATGGCCATATAGTCTCCATTTGATATGTTGTGGTTAAACGGTCCAATTTCTAGGAAAAAATTTATAAGTGACTAAGTTTAATAGTTTTAATATCTATGTCTCTCATACAAACACATATTTGTGTGAAAATAAAAACATAGAGTACACACTCGAATCATTAAACACATAGAATTACCCAATTTTCATGTATCCCTACTTTTATGCCATTTTTCTATTTTTTTGGTTATTTTCTCATTAAACAAGTACTTGTCAAAAAATTAAATAAATATATATATATTAATTTGTTTAAAAGTAAATCATATATTTAACCATTTGAAAATTTACTTTGGGAAAGATGTTATTATTAAAGAAACAAAATATTTAATGATATAAAAAAAACTTTGACATGTTCAAAAGCCGCCTCTCCATCTCTCTCTCAGAAAATTCTAACCATATTCTTCTTTTCTTCTCCACCGATAATGGTTTGATTTGCACTAGTACAGAAATGGCCTGTTACAGCGCACATTTTACAGCGGTTTTTTGAAAATCGCTGAACGGAGAGACTTATTACAGCGGTTTATAGGTGAACCGTTATAAATGAAACTAAGTCGGAACCTATTACAACGGTTTTTTTTAAAACCGCTGTAATAGGACTAAACCTATTACAGCGGTTCGGTAAAAAACCGCTATTATAAGTCGAACCGAAAAAAAAAAAAGTTTTTTTAACAGCGGTTCAATATTGAACCGCTGTAACTGATTCAAACCGGTTACAGCGGTTCATTACAGAACCGCTTTAACTGATAATCAGTTATAGCGGTTCATTCCTGAACCGCTTTAATTGTTAATTAAAAAAAAAAAAATCCCCCCCATTTTTCCCCCCAAAACCGACTCCACCCTCATTTCTCTCTCTCCTCTACTCTCTCACTCTCTACTCTACTCTCTCTCTCACTCTCCGCCCCCGGCCCACCCCCGCCCCCCCGAGTCGCCGCCGGTCCGCCACCACCACAATCCGCAGCCGCCGCCGTCGTCGCCCCTCTCGATTTTCTCTCTCATTCTCGATCTCTCTTCTCGGTCTCTCTCTCTATACTCTACTCTCTCTCTATACTCTCTCTCACTCTCAAGATAACCCCGCCCCCGTCCCCTAGCCACCACCCCAAACCGCCGCTCCTCTTCGGCCGCCTCCTCCGCCGCCGCCGCCGCCGCCTCCGCCTCCGCCTCCCTACCCACCAATCACTCCTCCTCCCTCTCTTTATAGGTATATATATATATATATATATGTTATGTTATATATATATTATGTATATATTTTAGGTTAATGTTTGTATATAGGTGTTGGGGTTTTGTGATTTAATTTATATAATATTGGTTATGTGTTAATTTGTTGTTTGTTATATATTTATGTTGTGTTAATAAGGATTTTGTGATGTATATAATGTGGGTTATATGTTAATTTGTTAAGTATTGTTATATAATGTTAATTAGGATTTTGTGAATTATTGTTATATATATTTGTTAATTAGGATTTTGTGATGTATATAATGTGAATTTAATTTATGTTTTTGTTAATTATATAATGTGGGTTTTTGTGATATATATGTTATTTTAATTAGGGTTTATTGATTTTTGGATTTTTTATTTATGTTATGATATGTTGGTATTATATATGATTGGATTGTTGTTGTATTGTTTTGTTGATATTGTTTAATGCATTCATGGTATTTGTGCATCACGTCATGTCACAACGAACATTTATACTTGAGATTTACATATTTTTGTGAAAATAATTATATCGTGATGCTTTAATTTATTTGTAGTTTTATGTGATTTATTTAGATCCAATTGGTGATCAATATTTATAATATGATGCTTTATTTGTAGTTTTTTATGTGATCTATGTGATCCAACTGGTGATCAATATTTGTAGTTGCTAGCTAGAAATTTTATGTTTTATGTGATTCAACTGGTGATCAATATTTTTGTATCATTTTGTGTTCGTTGTGGGTGAAAGATTAGAATGTTGGGTTTGTTGTGGTTGAAATTGGTAGTATTTTTTGCGTCGTTACCCTGTTGAGATTTTAGCGGATCGTAAGATTCGACTTTTGTTGGTTACAACCCATTGGGAAGATTAAGTCGAGAACTTGGTAGAAATATTTGCGTCGTTACTCTGCCGAATTTTTTATAGAATAAATTAAAAATAAATTTATTTAATTAATTTAACTATCAACTGATATTAAAATTATTTAATTTAATTAATTGAGAATTTAGATGGATCGAAGTTGGATTGTAGCGGATCGTATGTCGGAGCAATATGTGAAAGGGGTGAAAGAATTCATAGACTTTGCGGTTGAGCATGCATCGGATCCGACTAGGATTAGTTGTCCGTGTTTACGTTGTTGTTTTGGAAAGAGAATTAGTCCACGTGACTTGGAAGATCATTTGGTGTGTAATGGAATTGATAAAAGCTACACACGATGGACAAGACACGGTGAAAGCAGTGGCACCTCAGCTGATTTGGGTGATACATCATATCGATCAGTAGATTTTGACATGGATGATTGTGAGCATGATCGTTTGGAGGAGATGACCAATGTGATTGAGGAGGATTTGCGAAATTGTCCCAAGATGTTCGACAATTTGACAAGTGATTCAAAGACACCCCTGTATAGTGGTAGTAATTTCACAAGATTGAAAGTAGTCCTAAACCTCTACAAGTTAAAAGCTAACAATGGGTGGAGTGATAAGAGTTTCACAAACTTACTTGGTCTATTAAAAAGTATGTTACCCGATGATAATATGTTACCTAATCGTACTTATGAGGCTAAGAAGATGTTAACTGCAATTAGCATGGGATATGAGAGGATACATGCTTGTTTCAATGATTGCATCTTGTTTAGAAATGACTATGCACCATTGAAGGTGTGTCCGAAATGTGGCACCTCACGGTACAAGAAGAATGGATCTGCTCCTGTCAAAACAGCATGGTATTTGCCCATAATACCTAGATTTAGACGCATGTACAGTAGTGAAGCGTTTGCCAAGGACTTGACATGGTATGCTGATAGAAGGGTTGAAGAAGGGATTGAAGATAACAAGATTAGACATCCTTCAGATTCTCCTCAATGGAAAAAGATTGATAATGATTTCCCTGAATTTAGGGAAGAACCAAGAAATTTACGCCTTGTATTGGCTACAGATGACATGAACCCACATGGCTTGCAAAGTAGCTCACATAGTACATGGCCGGTGATTTTGATGATCTACAACCTACCCCCTTCGCGATGCATGAAGCGAGAGCATATTATGATGCCTATACTAATTTCCGGGCCGAAACAACCTGGAAATGATATAGATGTCTACTTGGCCCCTTTAATTGAGGATTTGAAGGAGTTGTGGGAGACAGGTATTAAAGTGTATGATGGGTTTAGAAAAGAGAGCTTCAATCTCAGAGTTATGTTGTTTGGTACAATCAATGATTTTCCAGCAAGAGCTAATCTCGAGGGATATGGTGTACATGGGCAATGTGCATGCCCCATATGTGTTAAGAGTACAGATCAATATAGACTCCCACACTCTCAGAAATATGCATTCTAAGGGCATCGAAGATGGTTGAATCGAGAACATCGATATCGTCGGTGGAAGAAAGCTTTCAATTGGAGCATAGAAGAATGTCGAGCTCCTAAGTGTTTGACCGGTGAAGAGGTGTTTGAGAATGTAAAAGACTTGGATATCAAGTTCGGAAAGACTTTTGCATGCGGCCTTGCAAAAACTGGGTGGAAAAAAAGGTCAATTTTTTTTGAGTTGCCGTATTGGAAATCTTTACATGTTAGACATTTTCTTGATATAATGCATATTGAGAAAAATGTATTTGATAGTGTCATTGGTACTCTTCTAAATGTGCCCGGCAAGACAAAAGATGGAGTAAAGGCAAGGTTGGATTTAGTTGAAATGAAGTTAAGAGGTAAATTGGCACCAACAATGAAGGGAAAACGTACTTATTTACCTCCAGCAGCTCACACACTATCTAGAAAAGAAAAAATTGCATTATGTGAGTTTCTTTGTGGAGTGAAAGTTCCAGAAGGGTATTCTTCGAACATTAGCAGTCTTGTATCAATGAAGGACTTGAAGCTAAAGCATATGAAGACTCATGATTGTCATGTAATCATGGATCATTTGCTACCAATTGCTTTACGGGCCATTCTGCCAAAAAAGGTGAGAGAAACGATAACTAGATTGTGTTTCTTCTTCAAAGCAATGTGGAGCAAGGTGTTTGATCCTGAACAATTGCCTGCACTTCAGAAACAACTTGTCCTCACTTTGTGTGAGCTTGAGATGTATTTCCCACCCGCATTTTTTGATATAATGACTCACCTACCTATTCACTTGGTTAGAGAGACACAACTTTGTGGACCAACTTTTATGAGATCTATGTATCCAACTGAGCGTTATATGAAGGTATTGAAAGGCTATGTGAAAAATCGTAGCCGGCCGGAAGGTTGCATTGTTGAGCGGTACATAGTTGATGAAGCTATTACATTTTGCACAGAATATCTGAATGATGGTAATGTTGCAGAGCGTCAAAAGTCTCCTACTGGGGGGGGGGGAGGGAACAGAAGGAGAAAGCGTAATTGGAAAGCAATTAGTGAGTGTTCCTAGCACACAAAAGGATCAGGCACACCTATATGTGCTCCACAACACCGATGAGGTTGAGCCATATGTTGAAGAGCACAAGGACCAACTTAGGAGAATAAATTCAAGTAAAAATGAAAGTTGGATTTCAAGAGAACATAACAAGAGTTTTATCGATTGGTTCCGAAAGTGTATTCAAGAGAAACAAAACGAGAATTCACTTTCAGTTTCAGATAAATTGGCACGGTTGTCGGTGGGCCCGGGCAGATTCGTATTTTGTCATTCGGGTTATCGTATAAATGGTGTCACGTTTTATACAAAAGACCAAGATGAACGGAGTACAATGCAGAATAGTGGGGTGAGTCTTGTAGCTGAAGCAATGCATATCTCAAGTGCGAAAGATAATAGCCCTATCTATGCCACTTTACCATATTATGGGGTGATTGAACATATATGGGAGCTGGATTACAGTTGGTTTCGGGTCCCTGTATTTGGGTGTAGGTGGGTTGACCATAAAAATGGTGTTGATGATAGTGAAATAGGTTTTACTCGAGTAGACCTTGAAAGGTGGGATACAAAGATGAACCTTTTATTTTGGCATCTCAAGCTAAACAAGTGTTTTTTGTCACCGATCCCGTCGATAAGAGGTGTCCATTGTTTTATCGGCAAACAAAAATACTTGTATTGAGGATGATGGCCTATATAATGAAGATGATGGAGGAACTCCTATCTTAGGTGGTTCACAATCCACAAATAGTGACGGTGACTTGGATATTAGTGATGATGAATTGTATATGCGAGAAGATCACCAAGAAGGAATATGAATTTATCCATCTGTTCGTCGGCGTACTAAACAAAATGGTCGTACTGAGGGATCACAAAAGATTAGTAAACCAGCGACAAAAAGAAAACGATGAAAGGTATTAGAACTTATTAGATAATTATATGAGTATTTGATAATCACTACTGATGTCACCACTATCGTAGGCGGGCTGGGTTGGAGCATCCTCCTTTAAGTTGTGTATCCCAACTTCAGATCTGATGAGAAGGGGATGGATCTGACAAGATGAAGACAGATGATATATTAGATTTTATATAACTTTTAGATATTTTGTTTAGTATTTTGTTTTCTCTCTTGAATGAGAGTTTGTTTTTTCTCTCAAATGAGAGTTTCGTCTCTCTTGAATAAGAATGTGATTTGTTACACAAGAGTTTTCTTATACTCGTTTATTAATTTTTAAGATTGTATTGTTATTGACGTTATAAACTTTTTATTAAATGAAATACAATAACCACTATTCCCTCAGAAAAAATGATATTTTTTAGTAATTGAGCATATTCTATGATTGATTAATTGTTTAATATAAGCAAATTTGAAGGGATTAGTTCCATATTGCAAATTATGATAATTCAATATTTGGATTTATTTTATTATACAAAATAAAAGCAAATTAAAGCAATAAGATATTAATTATTTTGTCACGAGACTATTGATAGAATAAGATATTAATTATTTGGGTAAATTATACCCAACAACCCTGTGATCGACCTTATTATCACTCCACCCCCCTGTGAAAAAAATTGTCAACTTACCCCCTTACCATTTCTAAAAAGATATCTACCGCCTCCCACCACAAATATTTTTGCCTGAAAAAAATTCTATAAAAACCAAAATACCCTTGCCTATTGAAAATATTTACACTAATATTAACTCTAATTTTTTATATTATTTCTATTATTTTATATTGTAATTTTTATTTACCTTTTTATTTTTATCTTCTTCCCCAACTCATTCCTTCCCCCCAAATCCCTAATCTTATATCTATATATATAACAATATGAAAATTATAATGTATATATATATATATACATATATATAGTTATATAGACGACCACTGTCCACCGACGATCACTGCCCACCGGCGACCACCTGCAACTACAAATCCAACACTTTCAAATCACCCCCAAGTCTGAAATTGCAAATTAGCTCTGTGGCCGCCGCCGCACCACCACAGCTTTTCCTACGCCGACGGCCCACCACCGTCCACCACCATCATTAGCCCCTCACCGTCGACGCCATTCTTCACTACTGCCTCTGCCCCGCCACCATCTCTTGCTTCCCACCGCACTGCAACTTGCAGATTTGAAGCACGGTGGTGGGGTGGAGGCAGGGTTGGAAATTGCAGGTGGTGGGGCGGAGGTCGGTTAAGGCTGCCGGTGGCACTTGCCAGAGAAGATATATATATATATGGATATACATACGTATTAATGTTATGAAATATATATTATATATGTATAATGTTATTAATATTTTTTAAATATTAAAAATATTTATATATTTGATATAAATATACATTTAATCATGAAATAAGGAATTGAATATCAACCGTTGATCTCTACTAGATCTATGATTGTTATAAATTGATTTTAATAAAATATAAGAAATTAATCCTGACCATTAAAATTCAGGAGATCTGATCCAACGGTCAGCAATTAAGGGGCAAAAATATATTCTTTAACTGACGAAAATTCGATAACCAATCTCATGACATGCGAGTGAGGCGCGTAGATAGTTAAATTGCTTCTTTAATTGATTCACAGGGGGGTAACATGATAATGTTTTTTCATAGGGGGACGGGGTGATAATTAGGTCGACCACAGGGGTGTTGGGTGTAATTTATCCTTAATTATTTTGTTATTTACAATAAATAGTAATTACACAAAGACAATCATGATATATTTATGGTAATAAATGTAGCATCACTCTTTAATCTTTACAAAATATCAAAATTACTTATCTATCAATCACTATTTTCTATATATAACTATAAATTCTTTCAATGGTTCCATTGATGGCTATTACATTTTATTTTTTTACGCCATTTATAATTGATGTTTTGGATAGGTCATATCATATTTTAACTTTTTAATGTTTTTGATAATTTGTTAACATCATACTATATAATAGATATATATCTCATTATTCTTATAATATTGACAAATTCTAGAAATATGGTTATTATTTTATATATAATTACATATATATATATAATATTTCCTCAATATACGTTTTTTCTAGAGGTTTT
Source organism: Buddleja alternifolia (assembly GCA_019426215.1). Lineage (NCBI taxonomy): Eukaryota > Viridiplantae > Streptophyta > Magnoliopsida > Lamiales > Scrophulariaceae > Buddleja > Buddleja alternifolia. The sequence continues at coordinate 8,225,195 of CM033391.1, read as the reverse complement.
TTTTTTTTTTTTCCATTGAACTGAAAATGACAGTATAGCGGGTCCCCGCAGCATCTACCTACTCTTCCACTAAATCCAGTTGCCGTCAGTTCTTCACGAGACGGCATCGTATAATAATACTCCAGTACTATATATATTTTCACAATTTTACTACAAATTAAAAATAATAAGAGTATGGTCCAAAAACAATTATGGCATAATCATTTTCACCGAATCCTGTCTGTAAAGCCTTTTCACTTTTCCCTCTAACCTTTTTGTGACTCCCTAAGTTTGAATCTTTCACGACTTTTCTACTTTTACATCTCGAGTGTCTAGTCTTTCCACGCCCTATCCTATCCTTTCATATTTAAATATTTGTGTATGTTTAGCATGTTCACAATCACCCGGTAAAAATTATTATCCACCCAATTTTTTTGTGTTTTTATATTTTTTATTTAAATTATTTCTCATTATATCTTTTTATCTCAACTTCACAAGTCCTACACTTTCCTATTCATTAACATATTCCGGCAAAATATTTCATTGGAGTCTCAACGAGTTAAATAAAAAAATGAAAAAAAAATTTGGATCAAAAGTGTAAACAAAAAACAGTATTGATAAAAAAATCTAAAAAAATAAAATTGTTTAAACTCCAGCACTTCAGCAGAATATTTCGCCATAATATGCGAATAGACAGAAAAGTGTAAAACCCATGGAGTTGAGATTAAAAAATGTAACACAAAATAGTTAGATTATAATGTGTAAAAACACGCAAAGTCGGGTGCGTTATTGTTTTTACGCCCCACATATATATAGTTCTAACTTTTATGACATTGATTATATATATATATATATATATATGTTTGAATCTTATTATGTGGTATGCATTTGTTTTCTCACATATCCGACGCTCTTGTGCGAGGTATTGTCCGTTTTGACCGAAACATCACGAATTGGTCCTTAAAAGGCACCAGAGAGAAGTTTGGAGATTATAAGATTCTCAGGACCTTCGTTTCCATTCTATGTGAAACGATAGCTATACATACACATTATCACCCCCTCAGATGAGGGGCTTATGTAGGGCATATGGCCTCCTTTCCACAGACGGCGCCAGAATTATATATCACGCACTTGCCTTCTCGCACATCAGATGTTCTTGCACATGGTATTGTACAATTTGGTTGGACCCTTACGAATTTGTCTTTAAAAGGCGTTTCACTAGGGGGAATGTTGGGGCTTATAAGGCTCTCACGTACCTCGTTTCCATCCGATGTGAGACAGTAGCTACAAATACACATCAATTTTTTTTATTGTTATTGGTGAACGAATCAATTGATTAGTTGAATAGAATCTTGTTCAACTACGTATGTCGACGCATTTAGAAATGAACAAATAAGATAAAACAACATTGAAAGAATAATCAGATATGTATATAACTATATAAGGCTAAATTTATGTTGTTGGATGAATAATGTCTATATCATCAGTCGCATTAAAGATTTTTGTTGATTTTTGTATTTTCGATTACAAGAACGTGTTCAATTTATTTATTTTGGAGTCCAACGTCACAATTACTACCGTAAAAGATCAAATAACTAATTAACAATTAAGTTTGCAAGTAATGATCCTATTTATGATACTTTATTTGATCAAATTCCACAACTAGGGATCCGATAACTCCACAACCCACAAGACCTCTACTCTTTAGAGTAATAGCGATGACTTAATCTAAACGTCTCATAACGGCCGGTGACTCCTAAACTATGATACACGAATGCGGACACAATATGATGCAGATACAAAATACAACAAATTTCAATATATTAGGGTACAATACGTTGATGACACCCGTATGAATATGCATGCGTAATATTTAAAAATAAATTTGATTCAATAGATTCATTGATTAAATAAACTTTTGTCTAGTTCTTTAAATTTCTTTGTTATTTATTTAACTTTTAGGTTTTAATTTTTATCAAAAGACGAAAAACATTATCTTTTTTCCTATTTCAACCCAAAAAATATTGTATAATACTAAAACAAAACTTTGCCTGGTATCCAAGGCATGTTGAATACTTCAAATTTTGTGTCGGATACAGTATCCAAAATTCTCTTTTTTTATTATTATTTTCGGACACTTCAAAAATATTTTGGACACAGTATCTAGGAGTATCAATATCGGATACGGGAACAATGTGAATACGATATTACACGGGGTCATTTTTAAGAGTATCCATGTATCAAAGCTCCTAATCATGCCTTAGTTCGTGTGGAAATAGTAGCATCAGAACATGTAGAAAATAAACAAGAATTTCAAGAGCCAACAAGAATTTTAACGTAGTTCGAAAAAAAAAAGCCTACATCTATGGGCCAATACTCACGTCTTATTTCTGGAGTCAATCATCAATTACAATGTACAAGCTCATATTTATAAAGTAAGAGACTTGATACATCATAATAACCTAATTCAAATTGGAAACATAATCCTATTATTAGGCAATTGGAAAAAAGAATCCTAATACAAGTCAGTTACCAAATCTAAGCTAAAACCATTTAGGAAACACAATCCTACGTCTGCAGACTGCAAATCCTGCCGTCAAATCCCCTTTGACCGCCTCAAAACAATTTTTTATCTTCTTGCTTGGCTTCATTGCCTTCTCCCAATCCATTGTATCAATCAGTCTCCGCAAACCCATCTATCTCCCATTTGGAGACTAATTTCAAATCCCGAAAATGCTCTTTCTTACTTCTCAATATACCTCAACCATCTAGTCTGATTATCCTCATTGGAGAACAACCGTTGGTCAACCCGTCTTTTTGACATCTTTACACCAAGGAATTTTCAATTTAAATCTCGGATCTCTTACATATTTGCGTGATGCTCCCACTGCAAAAGCTATGTCTAATCCTTTTTCGCCAACAATTCTAGTTTTGCATTGGCAATCTCGGATCTCTCACATATCTGATCGATGCTCCCACTGTACAAGCTATGTCTGATCTATCCGTCAATAAATTCAAGCTCTTCGAATATGCCCAATTGGCTTCGCATACTGCCTCCATGAACTCTGGCTCCACGGTTTACCCTCCCGGCACCGCGCCTCTGCCTTTATGGTTTTAGACTATGTGGATCTACCCCATGGCTCCACAATCCTGATCTCCGGCATCTGGATAACACGTCTTCTGCCCTCTGACCTCTAGCTCTGTGGATTAGCTTCCTGGCACAACAACTGCACCCACTGGCTTCGTGTCCTATCCACCTGGCAACACGAATCTACCTTTGTTGCTGGGGATTTGCCTAACTGGCACCATGATTTTTGCCATAATTTTTCGTTAATATTGAATGGGATTACTTCTTCTGGCTAGTGATCTAACTGATCTCATCTTCCTTTGTCATCTTCTTCGACTTCACCCTAATCTCTGTTCGTGCTACATGCAACAAAAATGTCGATCTGGACCTTTCCTTCATCTCCTACCATCTCTCCCACGACAAAACACGCACTAACACAAAGCGCTCCCCATAGATCTAGATCTTATACGTCTCCTAAACCTATAAACCTATAGCCCTGATACCAGTTGTTGGGAATGGTAGCATCAGCATGAAGAAAATAAATAATAATTTCAAGAAGCATAAAAAATGAGAACAAATTTTAACGTAGTTCGGCAATTTGTCTACATCCATAAGAAAATACTAGATCTCACATCTTATTTCTGTAGTCAATAATCAATTACAATATACAAGCTCATATTTATAGAGTAAGAGACTTGATACATAAGCAAAACCTAATCCAAGTAGGACACATAATCTTATTCTTAGGCAATTAAAAAAAAATCTTAATACAAATCAATTACCAAATCCAAGCTAAAACCATATGGAAAACACAATCCTACGCCTGCAAACTGCAAATCCCGTGGTTAAACCCTCATTGACCACTCGATCAAACCTCCATTGACTCAGTCAAACCCGCATTGACAGCCAACAAACCTTCTTTGACCATCTTGGGACTCTTTTTTGGCTTTTTCTTTAACTTCTCCCAATCCATTATATCAGTCTCCTGAAGTCCGTTAGTTGGTGTTGTTGTGGTAACTTTCATAACCTTTGTGCAATATGTATGAACTTAATTTGATAATTCCACGTTAATAAGAAAGGAAATTTCAGTCTGAAATTCCATTGGTCAAATATAAATGTAACTAACTTATTTTTCCCAATAACCAAACCGAGTCTTCTCTGGCATAAATTTTCTCAATAAATATTTCTATTATCAAACACGAGGGATGGTATTGTGCTGACATTCTATTCCCTTTTGTTACTTTCAAAAAAACCAAAAAAATACATGTTCAAATATATATAGAAGAAATGCAATTTTCACTCTCTCTCTCTCTCTCTCTCTCTCTCTCTCACTTTCAACTTGCAATCTATGCCTTTTATATTAACAAAACCATTCCCCACAGAATGTATCCTCTTAGAAGTTAGTCATTTTTAATTATTCTTGTAATTAATCAAAGCTCCTTAAATCAATAACATAAAGTGTGTGAGAGAGAGAGGGGGTCCAAGTCCAACTTAGTCTATGGCTGACCGACTTTGGAGAGAAGCAGCAGAGGGTGATTCTATGGTGGACCGAGACCAATACCATATAATTACAGCAGCTGCCGTGTAAGATAAGGAGAGAGAAAAAAAAGAAAAAAAGAAAAGAAAAAGATTCTCCTCTCTTGAGCTAGCTATAGGTTTCATTTTCATGCCATAGCTCATTTTCTGCTAAGATTCAAAATATATACATACATGCAATTAAAGAAAAATCTCTGTGGTACAACTCCACTCATGTTATTACCTACTACTTTCTTTTCTTCTCTTTTCACTTTGTTCTGATCAGGGCAAAGCTACATAAGAATTTCTTCAGGGATTTAGCTATTTTCAGCAAAATCTTTGTTTTTTTCCACCTTTTGCACACTCATATACAGACACACCAACTATGCATCACCCTTTTTGAGCTTCAATCTTCTCTACTACCTATCTATCTATCTATCTATCTATTATTATTCTCCTTAATTTCAAATTTCAGATATTTAGCAGAAAAATATGATGTCTGATAATGGTCTTCCTTCTGTTCCTCCTTCCCTTCAAGGGTTCATTCAAGATCCTAATCCAAACCCTAATATTATTCCAAACCCTAATTCAAATTCTTCCAATAAGAGGAAAAGAAATCTTCCAGGAACACCAGGTAATTAATTAATCCCATTTACACATACATACATATATATATATATATATATAGACAGATATGTATATTGTTAGTCTTGGATTCTACTCTCACCTCACCTTCACAAATAGCATGCGGATCTTTCTTTATTTTTACAGTAGTTGTTAGTTGATTATATTATACTGCTTGATTTGATATTACATGTAACCGATTTCTTAAAATATATGTATACATAATTTATATATATGTATATTCTTGCTTCATATGTTCAAGGGTTTTCTTTTCTTTTCTTTTTTTTTTCCCCTGAAATTTAATTTGATTTGATTTGATTTTTTTTTTTTTTTTTTGTATTTTGTTAATTTGATGCAGATCCAGATGCAGAAGTGATAGCACTATCCCCAAAGTCTCTGATGGCTACAAACAGATTCATCTGTGAAATCTGCAACAAGGGTTTTCAGAGGGACCAGAATTTGCAGCTTCACAGAAGAGGTCACAATCTTCCATGGAAGCTCAAGCAAAGAAGCAACAAAGAAGTGAAGAAGAAAGTTTACATTTGCCCTGAAAAGACATGTGTACATCATGACCCTTCAAGGGCTCTTGGGGATTTGACAGGTATCAAGAAACATTTCAGTAGAAAACATGGTGAGAAGAAATGGAAGTGTGAGAAATGTTCAAAGAAATATGCTGTTCAATCTGATTGGAAAGCTCATAGTAAGATTTGTGGAACTAGAGAGTACAGATGTGACTGTGGAACTCTCTTCTCCAGGTATTATTATATACATATACATATATATATACACTTATTACATATAGTAAGCATATATATGAAATTTAATTCTCTAGCTATCATGGGTGTGTCACTATTTAGTTCCATTAATTGCAAGTCATTTATATACACTATGGTCTTCTAGGATAGAAATAAATGAGAAATAAATGCACTATATATATGATTGTGAATTTAATACACAAACTAGAAGTGAAGTGTGAATAAACAGTTCAGATTCTCTATTTTAATTAGATATTTTTTTTTTTGTTTTACTTCATCTTATAGATTCACGTGAATATATATTTTCTGGAAATATTCTTACCCGGATTGAGTTTGTCGCAAGGACACAATTAGTTACATGACAAATTCTATAAAAAATTATTTTGAGAATGATCAATTCTCCTTTGTATTGTTTCTGAAAGTGACTTTCCTTCTGCTAAACTCAGTTAGGGCTAGAAGTTTTCGCGTTGAATGTGAAACAGAAGATGTAATATCAATTGAAATAAATATGATCCGTGTGAATTATTAATTCAGATATCACCATTATTTTTCACCATTTGATCACTTTTTTAATTTAATTATGGCAAGAAATGCAATATTTAAATGTATCTGATAAGGTTTCTGTGTAATTGATACATACGTAACAAAAAGATATCTTATCATATCACGAATTGGTGACAAAACCGTGAAAAATATATAGTACTATTTTTCTAATTTTCAAATACAATATTTCTTAAATTTTGAATTTGGTTTTTGTTTACATTTTACAGAAAGGATAGCTTCATAACACATAGAGCCTTCTGTGATGCACTAGCAGAAGACAGTACAAGATTCAATCCAGTCCCTTCATCAAATCTCAACTTCAGAAATCATCATGACTTGATCAATATCAATGGTGCAGGATTAAACAACAATCTTCATGGAAATTCACAATTTCCCACCATTTTCAGGCCAGAAATTGGAGGGGAAGGACTAATAGAATCATCATCATCATCAGGATTAAATAATCTTCAGATCATCAATCATGATCATCATTTGCAAAAGCCAATTACAAGACTTCCACTATGGCTAGACAATCCAAGCTGTTCTTCTTCTGTTAATAATAACAACAATTTCTTGCCTGAATTAGTGCAAATGGCTTCAGCTTCTAATTCATCACTCAATCATCATCATCAATGGAATAATAACAATATTTCTGGTGGGAATTTTAATGCAAGAGGATCTTCAGTACTACTAAAAGAGGAAGAAGAAAACAACAAAGGAAGTTTGTCTGAAGCCATAAATTCACTTTATTACAGCAACCATCAGCAAGAAACAAATATTACAGGTCCAATGTCAGCTACTGCATTGCTACAGAAAGCAGCTCAAATGGGCTCAACAAGAAGCAGCAATAATAACAATTCAACAATTTTCAGCACTGGTTTTGGGCTGATGACGTCATCTTTTGGTAATTTCAACAATTCTACTATGAACCCAAATAGGAATGTTAATGAGGAAGCTGGTGCTGCTGCTCATGGAAAAGCTGAAAACAGCTTAATTATGGCTTCAAGAAACAGCACTTCAGAAAACACTTTAATGGTGATGCCAAACAGTACTGCAGGGAAGAAATTACAAAGGCAATCAAGTGGAGTTGAAGGTGATCAGAACAGTATGACAAGGGATTTTCTTGGTGTGGGAGGAAATGTTCAGAACAGGCAATTCATGCAAGAAAATCATGATCAGTTTGGTTTAATGGGATCTGCAATGGAGATGAGCCACTACAGAAGAAATAATCAGTGATGCCTGGTAAAATTTGAAAAGGGAAAATCTCTTTTTTCGTCCTCGAATTTTCGATTTAGTCATGTTCGTTATGGGTTTCTCATATTTATTCTTGTGACTTTCTAAATGTTTCAAATGTAGTCTTGACCAAAACTTTCGTGATAGATTTAAGGGTCAAACTTATATGTTCGTCAGTCAACATTTTCGTCCGTTTTCTTGATAAATTTGTGAGTGTCGGAATACATTTACAGTTTCTCGCACGAAGTATATTCAACATAACGGTGTTTCTATTCAATACCACATGTCACTCACACAAGAACCAATCCCAAAATATTTGTTAAAAAATGTTGACTAACGAAACATATGAGTTTGATCATTAAATACTTGACGGAAGTTTAACTCGATCTGATACAAAATGTGACATTTTTAAAAAATTATGAAATATAACTTGAGAGTCTCTTAATGAATAGGACTGAATTGGAATCCGGAAAAAGATAGGTGAGAAAAGTGCAATTTACCTAATTGAAAAATTTACAGAGGGTAAAAAATGAAAGCAAAAAGCTTCGATAAGGGGACTTGCAAAGAGACGAGATCTTGTGAACTGTCAGAGGGGGAGGGGGTGGGGGTAGGGGGTACTACATGTTGGAAGAGACGTAACAAAAAGGGCGATGGAGATAGTACAAGGGAAGAAATTCTTATTACTGCATGCATGTAGAAAGTTTTGGTGCATTAATTTTATTTTATTTTTTTCTAGGGTTTGGGTATATGGACCACAAAAGACTGTGAGCCTGTGAATTATATTTTTTTGGTAAGATGCGAGCCTGTGAATGATTCATTGGGTCAGTGTTATTGTATTATGCATGTCGAATTTTGAATTAAGTGAATTATTCCATGTGTGCACCTTCTTGATATTTGCCAATGTCTTGTCAAGATTGGTATAAAATATAAGTAGTCACCATCTACAATAAGCATTCATTGAATTATAGTAATTTTATGTAAGATGAAGTTCAATGGTTTGAATTATATTCAGTGTCTATTTTTCTTTCATACAATTATTTGTGAGGACAACGCTCAGTATACACTTGAACCATCGGCTTGGTCTAACATAAATTTTTCCATTACCAACAAGTAGTTTGTATGAGTGGTTTGACATTCTCACCTCTTAAGCAAATGTCAAGTGTTCGAGTCCTTGTGGATGGAGTTCTACTTTTTGAAAGCACTTCACTCCTTTGTGGGCCGACCCAATGCAAACAGGATTGACCTGACACAATGTAGTTAAGGGATACCAGTGGTTTAGACAAAAATAATAGATTTCCCATTGATATAGATTATAAAAGTCCAAATTGCAATTTTTTAAAATTTTAAAAAAGCACTTTTGGCCTTTTTCTAAATTCAACTTGGTTTTTATAATTTAATTCACCGCCTCTGCTTCTCTGAAAAAAAAAACTGAAAATAAGTAGAAAGTAAAAGCATGTCAAAACATACTTCTACTAACTTCTTCTATTTTCTAAAAATATTTGCAAACAAATCTAATTTAACTTTTTTAGCACTTTTACAATTTCATCTATAATTCAAGCACAATTTTTTGCAAACAAGCTAAATTGCCAAAAAAAAAAAAAGGTGCTTTTAAAAGAAATACTAACTTTTAGAAAAATATTTATAAATGTACCAAAAAAGATGAAGTTGAGTTTGTTCGCAACATTAATTTGATAAAAAAATAGAAGAAATAAAATAATGTGGTAGAAATACATTTAGACATGCTTTTACTTTCTGATTATTTTTTATTTTTCTCCAGGGAAGGAGAATTACAAAAACAATTACACCAAATAACAACAAATAAAATTAAACTCAACAAAAAGATCAAAAGTGCTTCTTTGTTTTAGTTTTCCCAAAATAGACCATAGTATATATTCTTATAAATTGAGTTCAAGGTATTAAATATCAGTTTCGTTGTAGATTTTGAGGTTATAATTTATAGAAATAATTGAAAATTTTAAATGAAATTTAGGGTATTTTTAATTTATATTATTATGCAATTTTTACATCAATAATATTGTGTGAGCTTTGTTAATTAGTATGAGTAAAATCTGAAAATTTAAAATAAGTAGGATTTGGAGGTAAAGTAATTAATAAATAGTTTTAAAATTTCATTATAACAATACACATACAATTTTCATAAAATATGTTATTCGAAATCATATGAAATTTCTAGGATTAAAATAGTTATACTCCGTCTCATATTATTTTTTTATACTCGATAATTGTGGTCCCAAAAGAAAAAGAATATCTAATATTAATTTTTACATGTTATAAATAAACATAAATATTTAAATAAATTATAAATAATTTAATATTATCTTTAAACTTCAGGTTTCAATGATAATTTTGGGAAATTTTGGCTTTCTGTCAAATGCAAAATAATTTAATCTTGTTTTTAAATTTTGGGAAAATTTCGAGTTTCGATGGAAGTTCTGGGAAATTTCGGGTTTCGGTAGAAATTTCGATGGATATTTTGCAAAATTAGATTGAAAGTAAAATTTCGCTTCGAGGTCCTAGGAAACAAGGAATTTCGGTCGAAATTTCTGAGATTTCGACCGAAATTTAAGACCATGATTGAGTTATAGGCATGTACACTATAATTTGATTTTAGATTATAGCTAAGAATTTTTTTTCTTTTTGTCCCACATAATTAATGAATATAGTTTGTGGGCATATTACTTGTAATTAAACTTCATATTTATATATAAGGCACTTCTATTTATTTTACTTATTGGCATCTATAAAGTTTGTAGACAATATTAAGTCCAAGAGATCAAGGCGAATATTCTACTTGTTATGGGTTAAGGAGATAGACACTAGAAGTATTTGGTAGTTGATCTCTGAACTGGTCCGCAAGTTGTAGAGAGTTTCAGCTGGAATCGAAACTGAATAAGACTTGTATGACATGAGCTTTGACATGGAAGCGTCAGTTGAACGCTATGGGTTATATTAAATTATAAAATTGACATATTTTCATTATGTCTGTGCCTCACATTTGTCTTGAATTTGTGCCTTAAGTGGATCTTTTTAGTTATTTTATCCTTGTTTGCGTATTCTTGTTTCTAAGTCATTTTGATTTTTTTTATAGGCAAAAATTGATGGTTTTGACAAGTTAAAATGTATTTTTGGAAAGAGCAAAGATGGTCAATAAGATACTTAAAGACAAGCAAGAGAGAGTCCAAACAAAGTGATTTGAGAAAAATCCTGACAACCTTGGCACAGTGGTGCAAAATCTGTGCACAGTGGTGCTAAAACTGTGCACAGATTTTGCACCACTGTGCATACGCGAATTTTGAATATTTTTAATAGGCTTGATTTTTAATCTTTTGGTTGGGTTTTTTTTATAATTAGAAACATTTTATAAGGTATAGAAGAGAGAAAAATCATAGACATTATAAGAGAGAAAAGGGAGAACACAATATTGGAGAGAAAAGAGTTTTGGGGAGGAAGAAAAAGAATTACATTGAAGATAGTAGAGAGAAATCATGAATTCTCACCAATCAAAAAGGTTTCTTCTTAAATTTTCTTGATGCTCCTTCTTCTCTAAGTTGTATTCTTGAATTCTCCATTGTTGAACATGAAGTTTTTGAATTCATGCAATTTATTTCTTCATCTTCTTTAAAAATGCTTGGCTAGTTTATTTTCTAGGGTTTAAGATGTAATCTTGTGTATGCATATGGATTATTGATATTATTTGGGTTTATGCTTGCTTATTTAATCTATCATTGAGTGTTTAATACTTGTAATTTCTTGATCACCAATTGCATGATTTAAGTTCATTTAAGGAGTATCAGGAGGTGAATTGAATTATCGGTTCAAATATAATTGACATGTTAAAATTGCTTAATAAGGATATTAATAATTTAGCATGAGGCTAATAAACAATTTTCATAGAAATTAATGAATTCATCTAGATTAGTTGTTGATTATGGGAGTGACGTCGCTACAAGAAAATTCACTTTTGGTAAAGACAACATATCGTCACAATAGATGGATTTTTCATCACAAAAACTTTTGGTAACGAAACATTGTCGTTACAATGTTCTTCCTCTAAAGCCTGATGCTAAAAGTTCTCATAACGATTTTCGTGGTCGTCGCAAATGTTTTAGTGACAAAGGTGATCGTCCTTACAATATGTTGAGTTCTAGCGATGACCAATTCCTCACAAAAGCAAATTCATGTCGTTACTAAAAAATACTATGTCGTCACAAATAATTGTTAACATAATATATTTTTGTACTTTTATAATATTAATTTCGTTACAAATATTAAAAGATGACAACAAGTAGTTGTTACCAATAATTAGATAAATAATATTTTTATATATATTCGTCACAAATACTAAATTATGACCAAAATGCTTTGTCACCTTAAGTTTTTTTCCCACAAGAATTTCTACTTAATTAAATATTTTTGGGAGATGATTTGTGCAGCGAACACGTAAAAACACTATATATGCAAAATAAATAAATAAAAGAGATTCAAAGTGAAGAAATCCCACAATAAATTACAAAACAACAGAATTTGAATTTAACTTCATAAGCAAAATCCACATTAGATAAATCATCCAAGGTTGTTACACAAGAATCCCCCACATGATTTCAAATTGTAGCTTCAGTCAGACAAAAACTAGCAACACGTTTCGCATAAATGCTATCCAAAGTTAGTCAAGTCAACAAAATGTATAGGAATTTCTGAGTTTCTTGTTGGATCTACCATAATTTGATCATTCACTCCTAAACCTGCAAATATGGCCAAAATTAAAAGTACAATTAAATTTAGAACGATAATCATGTCAAAAATAAAAACAAAACAACAAGCATTTCTTATCACAAAATATAAACTAACTAGGAGAGCAAGATAACAAAAATAAACTAAAGGAAATTGTGACCATAATACCAGACAATAACAAACATTCACCCAACAAAGGCAGTACAATGATTTAGGCAATTTCTGTTTTATGTTATTCGAGTTCAACTATAGACAAAATTATATAAGATACAAACATGAAGATTCAATGACTTCACAAGAATGGTTATAATAAGAATGAATTCTTTATGGCTCATATGTTGATTACTCAAAGCTTAATTACCATATTAATATTATATGTGATTATTCAAAAATAATTATGACTTTAGAACAATGCAAGTTATTTTATATAATTGACCAAGACAACAACACAACGAAGCACATACCTATTTGCTTAATAAAGGTAATCATCACATATTTTAAATTCACCAGAAAAGAGCAATATCTTACTTTTCCCTAAATACAATATAACCAATTAAGTGGCCTTATACTCGTAAATAAATCAAGACATTGAGCTAACTAATTTTATAAATATATTAAATCTCTCAACAAATATCAAGAAGAATGACTAAAAAATATAATAACCCTTATTTTTCAAAAATCTGATAATCCAAGTAGTTACTAACCCACATAATTATTCAGTCAGACCAAACAATCCTCTACGAATGCGAGTTTTGAACATGGCAAAGTTAATAAGCATACAAAACTAGACAAAAGCAATTTTACCCCTCTTCGAGAATGCTCTACTCAAAACACTACAGTAACATATATTCGACATTGAGCATTAGACTGAATTTAATGTCAGCCTACAAAGCATATATATGGATTTTCTGCTACCGAACTCATCAAACCTATAAGATGAAAGTCATCTTCTTAATACAATCATAACTCAAGGATGATTTAAAGTTTGTTCTTCTAACCATAGGAAACGGGGAAATTGTATTGAAGCGTAAAAGTTGATAAAAATAATGACCATATCCAGTAATCCTAATCCAGATTTGTTTATAGTCATGTGAATAGCATTACATAGGCTAGGAAATGAAAGGCTGAATTAGGGGTACACACGAGCAGAGCAAGTCGAATCAAGATTTTTGAGAATTCTGTTATATAGCAGATTACATCCATGCGAATACATATATAGAATTCAAGCATAAATGAAAAGAGTATCAAAGAAAATTCTAATAGATAATTGTTTGTTAGTGAGCTTGTTACAAGACAACTATGAAAGATGAGTTGCATATCTTCAACATATCTTCTATTGCCTGTGTGAAGAGAAATCAAAATATGAAATGTGCTAATACATATAAATACTTTCTTCTTAAGGTAGTCTAAAATAAATTTAATGAAAGTGAAGTTTTATTCATTGTCAAAGTGAATAAGTAGAGTTCGGTTTCACATTTTAAGCCCATTACTCATTACTTTATATAAGGTAGTTTATAAATTATTTCAAACATCCTGTTACATAATATTTCTTTGGCAAATAATATTATGTCAGCTCAAGAATTACAACACTCAACATTTTAAGCATTTTTGTAACAGAGAGTTCTCTCTTGAAGGCAAATAGCATGAAAAACTCACATAGTTTGGAGAATCGAATGGCAAAGCACCAATTAACATGCTATCATCGAGTAACCTGAAAATTTGAAAAGGGGGAAATAAGTAGCATTCTTGATTAGTTTATTATCTTGGAAGCTGAGCTCTCAACCATAAGAAAAACATAGATACTAATATACAATTAGTGAACTGAGTTTGAAAACAGAGCAAGACATAGATACTGATATACCATTTTCATCAGAGCACTCGAAAATAACATATAGCATAACATCTAGATACCAAATTCATGCCCTGACCAACAAAAAATAGTAACTACTAAAACCATTTATTCAACATCAAACACTTGCCTAAAACAGTAAGCAACAAAATATGAGAAAACATAAACACTTTCAAGCCTCTTTTCTTTTCTTTATTTTCTTGGTAATAAGATGGGGTATAGGTCAGAGATGTAGCTAAATTTTAATTTTGCAACATACAAATAAGCCCATATCAAGTAGTCAGTGTATATATAGCACACAAAACTCAAAGTGAAGACAATATACAAACATGTATTCCACTTTCAGACGGCTATTAAAATTACCCACAACACCACACTTTCTCACCCAATTTTCAGCACACTCTGTAGCTAGAAATAGTACTCCAAAAGATAATTTCTAAGTTAAAAGAAGAAAAACTGAAAAATGAAAAAAAAAAAATAGGAAAAAAATGTATACCTCTTTGACGCTCCATCAAGATTTGCCAAGAAACCAAGAAAAAATAAGACACCGAGCAATTGAAGTTTCATAACGAAGCAAATTCAATTTTGACAAGGTACTACTTCAAATGTTGCCAAAGATATCATTTTCTTCACCCATTCTTTTCTCCAGAAGCACCCTATCAAAGTCATAAAAGGAAAATAAAATGAAAAGGTTAACTAAGAGAAGTAAAAAAATATCAAAACAAATAAATGCATCTATGATGGTGAAGAAAATCCATATTTTTTTGGCCTGCAAATGATGAAGAAATCCACTGAAAAAGTGAAAGATGGAAAATGTTAAGGAAACCCAAAAGTTATTTTTGTGAAAATTGAAAAGAAAATTTGATTGGCGCCTACTTGACCGCCAACACAAAATAGCCAAAATCTATTGTAATAACTAAAAACGTTACGAAAAAATTTAACAGTAAAGATGATAAACATGTTGTTACAAATGGTTTTATTTGTGGCGAATTTAACTTTAGGTAACGACTTTTTCAGCTCCTCGCTAAAGATTTATTTAAGGTAACGAACTTTGACTTTCAGTAACGAATAGTTGCGTCTGTTACAAAAAGAAGGACTTTCTTGTGACAATTATTATATTTCGTCACCATAAATCTAGCTTTCGTGACAACTTATGGTTTCTTTACAATTATTTTGTCATAAGAAGTGCATTTTCTTGTAGTGGTGAAAGAATTTAGTTTGATACTCATGAAGATCTCAGGAGAGTACTCATGTAATTAAGGAAAATTGGGTCTTTAAGTTAAGCAAGAATGATAACCCATTGAAAGTCTATAATCTATATAAATACCTTGATGAAGTCTTAATCCCTAAATTTTTCGTTAATTAATAATTTACCATTTTAATTAATTCTACTTTAATTAGTTTTATTTATTTAAACGTTTATTAGTTTAAAAATCTCATCTCTTATAATCGATAGTCAGATAATAAGATAGACTTAGTTTGGTACTTGACAATCTTCCCTGTGGACGATTCCGTGTTTTTACGAACATTTAACAGGTTAGTGGGAGCTTGTGTCATAGACACATCAGTGGGACTGATGAGTTCGAACACAACTCGCATCAGTTCTGTCATATGGGTTTTACTCTATGATAGTCAATAGCAGAACTGGTTAGTTATGATAGGCGAGCGTGAGCCTTAGACCTGAGGAATCACGTAAAAGATGCACTTGTGATATCAATTTCGTTATTAGAATAGTTAGACCCAATTCACCTATAAGTGGGGTCGACCTCAAAGTGCAACTTGATAGGCAAGTGGTAGTCTTAACTGATTGACAAGATGAAATTTATTCTCTCATAAGTGAATGTGCATATATCCTATGCAATCATAAATGGGTGGGGTCAAAAGTCTTTGGCCAAAACAATGGAACTACTCGTGTTAGACACAAGAGTAAGCTCAGTGACCTCAATTCATTATGACTTAAGCATATAGTCGAGTCCTGACTAAGATATTATAAGAAAAGGTTTATACTCATATCACATTCATAACGAGAAAGGTTTGAGAATGATCCATTCTTTCAATCTCATTTGGGTTTGGATATGGGCCACGTGACTGGTTAAGTGTTACCCACATCCTTTGGTTTCTTCCATTGTCAAATAAGACGAATTAAAGAGTCACGCTTTAAGGATTAACAATGAATGATAAAGCGAATATTTTGGCGAGCTTAAGTGCATTAATTTATTGGACAAGTTAAATATTAGAGATTAATTGATTATTTATTAGATGAATAAATTAATTATTAAGAAATGATATTAATTAATTAATTAATTTCTTGAAGAAATAAATTAATTCATGTAATTAATTAATTTGTTTAATGGATTAGATAATTAATTCAAATATATGTGAGACCAAGCATATGGCCTAGTCCATGAGGACGCCTACATGGGCTTGTCTTGCTTGTTTAGTTGGTTAATGGGCTTAAGAGGGTGTTTGGCAGAGCTTATAAGCTCTTACAAAGTGTTTGGTAAATTCTTTTTGGTGAAACAAAATATAAGATTTTAAAATAAGATATTAGGAGCTTATAAGTTCTCAAAAAATAAATGAGGGAACCCCAACTTATTTTAAAGATCTTATCAGATGGACAGCGTATAAGCTCCTAAAAGATTCTTATAAGCACTAAGAGCTTATAAACTCTTTAAAATAAGTTTAACAAAGCACCCTCTAAGTGTTTTAAGTATGTATATATAGTTAACACTTAAGAGGTTTTAACCTAAGTGACATCATTATTGTCTTAACCTCCAAGAAAGAAAAATTCCCTCCCTCTCTCTCTCTGTGCTAGCCATCCCCTACAGTAGAAGGAAGATGAGATTTTTCATCTGCTTATCCGCGTGATAATTTAGAAACAACGACATATTCAATATTGTTCGGGTAAAAAATTCAAGAAAGAGAATTTCGGATTGCATGAGGATTGAATTTTCACAAAGCTTGGACTTTTCGAGGATTGCTATCGGCTCAAGAATTGCAAGGAAGGTGAATCTCCAACCACTTCGCTATGAAAAGTAAATTCTTCGTTATTTATGGTTTGATTATGCAAATCAAAGATGACCATGTGGGAATTTAATTTAATTTATTTGCTTCGTATTTTTTTATATCGTTTCCCAACAGTTTGACCTTGTTATCACTAAAAAGGAGAATATGAGAATGATAGAAAAAATCGGGTCATTCTATGCTAGACCGAGACCATTGGTCTCGGTCTAGTGTACACCATTGGATCCTCCCAATATGGGGGGCATTTACTAAAATGCCCCTTGATCCAATAGTGTACACTAAACCGAGACCAATGGTCTCGGTCTAGCATAGAATTTACCGAAAAAATCTATGATAATTTTTTTATTCTTTGATAATTATTGAATTGTTTGACTATTGTTATATTATTATGATCATGCATCAAGAGATTCAGTATGATGTTCACACATAACCCCGCACTTGCACACACTGGGCTTAGTAGCTCATTACTCGTGTCTCCCCTCCCCAGGGTAAAGATGAAGAATGTCGAACAACAGAAGCAACCTATTAAGGGTTTAATATTCACTTATGTTTCATAAGAGGATGTTTTAATTATATTCAAAAGGTATATAATAGTTTCTAATTTAACAGACTCATTCCACCAATTTTTCATTCACTTTGAACTCAACTTTTAAAATAAATATTTGAGTTTATTGTTCTTCACCTTTTAATTAGATTAAAAATTTACGAATTGTGTTTTTTTATAAAAATCTTTTATTTTAAATTTTAAATTGATAGCTTTTATTAATTAATTAACTGGATTTCAATTTAAAATTTTACTTCTTTTCTTCTACAATATTAGAGAAAAAATATTAAGATAATTAAGATGTTTCTCTCTCTCTCTCACAAACACACATATATCTCGAATATTAAAATATTTATCAGTCATGAAAAAGGTGAAATTCATATTGTATAATTTATCAATTTGGAATATTCAAAATAAAAGAGTAATTTGTTATCAATTTGGAATATTCAAAATAAAAGAGTAATTTGTTATTTACGATGGAAATAAGTTCAATAAAATTATTAAAAATTGGGTGTATAGGATTAGAAACCTTGTTAACTAACTCTACTTTATTGTTACATGCAAAAGAAGGTAATGAACACCTTTAGTCCTCACCAATACCGGTTAAATGTAGTAGCGGTCTGAAACTACTGTATATTTACTCTACAAAAATTCATGTAAAAGATACATGAGCACACCTAATTCCCTTGCCCCTTCACTATAGACCCCCTCCCCTCCCCCCCTCCCGTCTAAATTTCCCTTTCCATTTTGATTCCCCCCCCCCCCCCCCCTCCGTCCTGTCTAAATTTCCCTTCCCATTTTGATCTCCTAAATTACGATAATGTTATACTTTACAAAGTAAAAGGGTCGTCCAAGATTATACTTCATCGGGGTGGTCTTCATACCGTCACGCTTGTTGCAAAAGAATTGCGTTGGAAATTTCTTAACTTAGCTTCTAGATTAATTTGATGTAACAATCAAAATTTTCAGATGTAATTGACTAAGATGGTGTTTACACTAAAAAAAATAAAAATGGGTTGACGAATTAAAAGACTTCAAAAGGCCCAACAACAATTAATGGGCCCAGAAATAAAAGGTTAAGCCCATTATAACAATAACAGAGCAGGCCCAAAGAAGTCTGGTCCAGTGCAGGGTTAAAGAGTCGGGAACTCCCTAAAAAAAGTAACCCGCCAAGACGAAAGAATTTTGAAAGAGAAGTTAGAAGCAGTTCTCGACGGTTGAAAACGTGGGGCCACGAAGCAGAGATAAAAACGAAAAAAAGAAAGAGAAGGCATCATCAGAATCAACAACAACTTTTTTTCTCTTTTCCTAGGAGTAGGTGTAGGTGTAATTAGGAGTAGCTTGTAGCATAGATTAGCGATAATTCACCAAGAATCGCTGGATCCGACTCTCGGAGTTTGTACCAGTGTTCAATCGTTTGTGACTTTCCCGAACTGAAGACTTTTATGGGGGTATAAATTATCTATTTTCAAAATTCAGTATTTGATAGTGATTTGTATCTTGACCTAAGTTTTCCGTTCATTATCGTATTCAAAAGAAAGATTCTCAAGTAGGTACAAGATTATCTTTTTGTCAGATTTGAGTATCTGAGAGATAATTGTTATCTGGACTTGAATTTTATCTTTCATTCCATTATTGCATTCGAAGACAATAATTAACACCAAAAAATAATACATTCGAGCGAGAGATTCTCACGTAGGTATAAGATTCTCTTTTGTCGGATTTAAGTATTTGAGAGATAATATTTATCTGGACTTGAATTTTTCCTTCACTGTATTATTGTTTTATTCGAAGACAATAAATATTTTCATCAATTGCGGTCCGAATAACCATTTTAAACAACACGTCGAAGTGTTAAAGTTTTCACCACTGTCTAGCGCATCGAATTCGAGCGCGGGGGTTGAAAGACAATCTCAAGATATAGATTATCGCGGGGCTCAAAACACGAGATTGGATCTACCCTAATCTAGTTTGTTTTTTTTACGAAACAAATTTTTGGCGACCACAGTGGGAGTCGGTTTTGAAAATTGACGTTTTAGAATTTTTAAAAATAAAATTCTTGTATAATGTCTGAGGATTCACTCAGAAACGATTTGGTTGACGACTGTGATACTCAACCAGTTGTGAAACATAAAGTTAGAGCGGACAAAATGTACGAACAATTTGTCCAAGTTATGAAACAGACCCTAGCGGGTGCTCGCGAAGATCAAAGAAGAGAATTCGATGATCAGTACCGAGCGTTAGCGCAGGAGCCGGCCCGAATATTCACTGCAATTGTGCAAGACATTGCAGTGAACGCTCGAGATGGACTGGCTCGGGAGGTTACTCAAGTAATAACAGAATTAGGAGAAATCTTTAATCAAACATGTGATGTCTTTTCGAATATGATAAATACCCAGGTAGCATTAGCACTCGAACCCCTAATTAGCAGGCATAACACTCTAGTGGAAAAAATATCTCAATTAATATCAATAGAACCTAGGGTTCGAACCAGGACAGTTAATCCTAATAAAGTTCCCCTCGGGTATCCTCGAGATGCGCGAACTCTAGAGGAAAGATTCGAGACTGGCCAGTGCTCGAATCAAGTTCCTCTTTCTTTGAGTCAAGTTCCACTCGAGGAGCAGCACTACTCGAATCTACAAAATGCTGGGGGGCATCCACGTGTGAGTCAGGTGAATGCCTATACAACTCAGTTTATTCCTTAGCCAGCAAGGCCAAATGTCTCCGTACAACCGAATGGTTCGGAACAGTTGCCCACTGGATACCCACCTAATGTTAATCTTGGAAATCCTGAACTAAATATTGGTTATACTCAAGGATATTACAATGGGACGCAGGGTGCGCCTCAAAGTCAACCATATATAGGATCTTCGAATGCACCCTTTAACATAGGAAATCATGGTCTGCCCAATTATCAGGCAAACCAAAATTTCCCTTTCGTGAATAACAATTTGCAGTTCCCATATGTTGGGGGGCAGTACGTGCCTAATAACTACGTAGGAGGAAATTTTGGACCGCAAATTCAAGATCCTTTACAAAATCAAGTGGAAATGGCCATCAAAAGGATATATGGGCCTGGTTTTCAAATGAACCACCGTTTGATTCCTGGGAAACCTTACCCCGACTGGGTAGAGTAGGGGTGTAAGGTGAGCCGAGCCGGATCATGAGCATGGTGAGTCGGCTCGACTGGAGCTCAGCTCGAGCTTGAGCTATTTCGAGCTCGAGTCGAGCTTTTCGAGCTCGAGCTTTTTCGTGAGTCGAGCTCGAGCTCACTTATAGTTATTCATATGCTCGTGAGCAGGCTCGTGAGCTTTTGATATTAATTTTTATTAATTTTTAATATATGTCTAAAAATACTCGTATTTCATAAAAATAATACTTGCAATTTTATATACAACATAGTTTAATAATATTTAAGCTTTTTTTCCTATTTCTTTTTAAATCGTGCAAAACAATAACAACAACAATTATAAGATTATATATTTTAGTTGATATGATATACTTTTCTATAAATAATTTAATGAAATCATATTTTCACGACACCCTCCTCTATTTTCTAAATACTTATTGAATATAAAATATTTAATTATTATTTATCTTAATAATACTTATTGTATATGTGAATAATGTATGCTATACATTATTAACGTATTGTTATAAGCTAAAAAGCAGAATATATTTTATTTTATTTTCTAAAAAAAAATTAAATTATTTTTTACTTCAAGCTCGAGCTCGAGCTCGGCTCATCTACTTCGAGCTTGAACTCGAGCCCTAGAAAATGAGGCTCGTCGAGTT
Organism: Buddleja alternifolia; assembly: GCA_019426215.1. Classification (NCBI taxonomy): domain Eukaryota; kingdom Viridiplantae; phylum Streptophyta; class Magnoliopsida; order Lamiales; family Scrophulariaceae; genus Buddleja; species Buddleja alternifolia. The sequence continues at coordinate 8,203,515 of CM033391.1, read as the reverse complement.
TGAGCTCGAGCTCGAGCTCAAAAAAGTATAATCGAGCTCGAGCTCGAGCCTGAAAATTTCATCAGGCTCGGCTCGAGTTCGGCTCGTTTACAGCCCTAGGGTAGACAGGAATTTTCCTTTCCCAAGAACGTATAAGATTCCCAACTTCACTTTGTTTTCTGGAGAAGACCATGTGTTAGCTCTAGAACATTTGTCTCGATTCACTTGCCAATGCCAAGAGACAGCCGATCAAGATTATCTCAAACTAAGGTTATTCCCTAGTTCCTTAATCGGGTCAGCGTTTAACTGGTATACGAATTTATCACCTAATTCGATACATACTTGGGACGAAATGCAATTTCAGTTCCAAAATCATTTTGCTCGAATTGAACCAAGCATGACCATGAGTGACTTAGTCAAAATAAGGCAGAATCCTGGAGAGTCAATAGAAGAATTCTTGGCCCGATTTAAGAAAGCTAGGATCAAATGTCATTTGAACATTCCCGAATCTGAGTTTGTTCAATTGGCTCAACAAAACATGGCTTTTGACTATAGAGTAAAATTCGACGGAATGATGTTTTCTGATTTTAGAGGTCTAGCAGAGAGCCCGGTGAGATACGAAAATATGTTAAGAGAAGAAAGCCAGAGAAAACATCAAGGTTTCAATGCCTTCGAGGTGGGAATTCCATGGGCATTCGAAGATGCCTGAAATTGATCTGGCAGAATTCGTTGAAGGACCCCAGTTTCAATGTGGGGCTCTCAAAAGAAAGGACTGTATAGCTACAGGCCTTTACAAACAAAGAAAGAAAAAGAGTATAGTTTCGATGTGACTAAAACCGAGCGAATATTCGACTGGCTTCTTGCCAATAAAAAACTTAGGTTAAAGGGGAGACATAGAATCTCTTCAAAATCATAGACTAAAGGAAAGGCATACTGTAAATGGCACAATGCTTTTTCACACGAAACGAATGAGTGTATTATGTTTAGGAATTTGGTACAAGAAAAATTGGACTCAAAAGATATTATTTTTCCAGATACTCAAAAAACAAATATTGAGGAAGATCCATTTCCTGTTCTAAATTTCAAGATTAATACTGCGGATATTAACGAGTTCGAACATTCTAATTTACAGGTACGGAAAGAGGCCAAGTTGGCAAATCGATTGTTCAATAGGCTGATAGATGAGGGAGTGCTGACATTCACGAAGGTAAAAGACGAAGGTTTGGAAGGCATGTGCAGATGGCACATGAATACTATGCATACCACCGACCAGTGCCAAATTTTCAGGCGTTTTTTGGAAAAACAGTATGAGAGAGGCACGATATGCCTATCAGGAATCGAGAAGATAATTTTGGCATTCGATCAGGATGGAAAACAGAAAGACAAAGAAGCGATCGGCGAAATCAAATCGACCGCTCAAGGAAAAGAGGAAAAATCGTATAAAGAGGTACTCGAAACCCTGTACGTGATATTGTTTATCAGACGCCTGCTAAGGTGGTGAAGAATTTAACCCAGATGCAGAAGATATTATGCAGTCAGTGCGCAGATACTTTGCATTATGAATTGGTAAGGTTACAAATTATCCCAAACGATCCGGATTGGATTCCCGCATATCAGAAGGAATGGAATAAAAGGCAACGGTACGAAGCGAACGACCAAGTCTTTGGAACAATGCCGTACGATAGGCACTTTCGAGGAAGAGGAGGAAAAGGATATGGAAGATCTGCACCATCCGGCAGGAATTCACCCTTGGACCGCTTGGGTGGATATCGCAGGCACATCGAGAGAAAGAAAGATGACCACCTGAAGGTTATCGCTCAACAAGTGGCCTACTCTCGAGCAGCGGTGGCCTTGGAAATGCAATAGGAGGCAATGATTGCCAATCTAAGGGTCGAAGAAGAGGCTTTATCGAAAGGGATCTTGAAATCGAAAATAGTCAAGAATTCTAGTGGGGAAGATCTCGAAAAGAATGTTGATCAGTTGAGCGACCAACTAAGAGAGGTGAGTTTAAAAGGAAAAGGTATCACAACTGAAGATGATGAAGAGTTGGGAGATTTCGAGTCTGGAGATGACCTGGATATTTTACTGGGAGACGCACCATACGAAGAATCAGCAAACGAAGCTGATTTAAAAGCAAAAGAAGCTTCTTTGGAAATGATTCTGAAACTTGAGGAAGATAGGGACATAGATATGGTAACTGTGCTGCCAGCCGAATTCGCACCCAAATAAAGTACGGATGAGGAAGAAAATATGCTCAAACTCACGACTGATCAGGAGAAAGGTAACCCGTCCTATTTTCAAATTATTAGTGATAAATCACTCGAAGACAATGGGCATAAAGTCGAAAATTTGGCTAAACTGTTATTTTCGAAAGAAGAAATAAATAATAACCACATGAAACCCTTGTTCATAAAATCCAAAATCGAAGGCATTCCCATTAATAAAGTATTAGTGGACAATGGGGCCACTGTTAACATTTTGCCGGAAAAAACGTTAACAAGACTAGGTAAAACCTCGAAAGACTTAGTAGCTGCTAATGTAGCAGTCTACGGATTTTCGGGTCAAGCTACCAAAGTCTTAGGAGTTTTGCCCTGTCGGATCAAAATAGGAACCCAAAGTTCCTATTCGGCATTTTTTGTAGTCGAGACAAACTCACCATCATTTAATGCTCTGTTGGGGAGAGATTGGATACATCAAAACTATTGTATCCCTTCAACCTTACATCAAGTGTTAATTTGTTGGAACGAACACTAATTCGAGGTGGTCAAAGTAAAGAGAAATAATTATTTCATCGATACACAAATTGTCAATGCCAGGTATGGAGCAGGAAATCTTGAAGGAAGCGGCCATTTAAGATTCACGGGAAAAGCCATCGAAGAGGCTACAGAATAAGAAGAAGAAGAAGAAGAAGAAGAAGAAAAGGAAGTCCGAGAAGAGTTTGCATTCGAGATGGGCTCTAAGTTAGCCGAAATCGAAATAGGGCAAGTTTAAACTTTGTATAAGTTATGAAGAAAGCAGTTGTAAGTAGGGATAGCGTTGTTTCAAATGTTTTTTGAAAATTAAGTATTGAACTAATAGAATCGAAATTATGTGATTACGATCTTGATCATATTATTCATGATAAATTTAATTCGATATATTGTCATAACGAAATGTGTAAGGCAAATTCTCGAGAAACAACCTCTCGAGATCCAACATGTGCGACAGGTCCCCAAACAATCACCTCTAGAGATGAAACATGTATGGCAGGCTCTCGAAAAGATGACACTCATAATGAAGATTCTCGAAACAATAAACATAGAATAGTCGTCCAGAACGAAAAGGATGTAGCTAATTCGCAAACCAAAAATATCAAAGAAGGGATCCTAGAACCAGACGGAGATACCAGAAAAATGGTCAGGATTAGTTGGAAGAAGTTAATCTAGGGACAATCGAAAATCCTTGAATTACCTACGTAAGTTCAAAAATGAACCAAATAGAGAAAAGAGAACAAAAGAGAACTAATCGAAATATTGCATCAATTTAAAGATTGTTTCGCTTGGGCACATCATGAAATGCCCGGAATTGATACAAATGTAGCTCGACACGAGTTACCCATTAAACTAGGCTTTAAACCTGTAATACAAGCGCTGAGGCGTCTATCCCCAGATCTAATGGGAGCCATCAAAGAAGAAATAGAGAAGTTGGTCAAAGCCAAGTTCATTAGGCCAACTCGATATGTTGAATGGTTGGCTAATGTAGTACCAGTAATTAAGAAGAATGGTAAAGTACGAATATGCATCGACTTTAGAGATTTGAATAAGGCTACACCGAAAGACGAATACCCAATGCCAATGGCATATGTATTGATTGATGCAGCTGCTAGGCATAAGGTGATGTCCTTTATGGATGGGTATTCTGGATATTATCAGTTGAAAATAGCTGAAGCGGATCGGCATAAAACAGCTTTCAGATGTCCAGGGTCCATAGGGACATTTGAATGGAGGGTCATGCCGTTCGGCTTAAAAAATGCCGGAGCCACCTACCAGAGGACTATGAATTACATTTTCCATGATGTAATTGGAAAGTCTTTAGAAATATATATCGATGATATAGTGGTTAAAGCTCAAGATCACGAAGAACATAAACGATTTTTAATTGAATCTTTCCTACGAATGAGATTATTTAATTTAAAAATGAATCTTTTGAAATGTGTTTTCGGCGTGGAAGCTGGAAATTTTTTGGGGTTCTTAATACATCATCGAGGCATCGAAGTGGACCGAAACAAAGCCAAAGCCATTATAGAAGCTAAACCTCCGAACAATAAAAAAGAACATCAAAGTTTCCTCGGGCAAGTGAATTTTCTACGAAAATTTATAGACAACTTAGCCAGAAAAACAGAGGCTTTCTCCCCTTTATTACGACTAAAAGACGAGGATGAATTTGTATGGGGCGATGACCAAAAAGAAGCATTCGATGCTATAAAGAAATATTTAGTTCAGCCTCCGGTGCTGATTCCTCCTCGAAAAGGAAAAGGCTAAGGTTACATATATCAGCAGCAGAAGTGTCAATAGGGTGCCTTTTAGTGCAGGAAAACGACAGAGGCTACGAACAAGCTGTATTTTACTTGAGTAGACTTCTAAATGATGCAGAAAAAAGGTATACTTCAATAGAAAAATGGTGCCTCAGCCTATATTTTGCCTCTACTAAATTAAGGCATTATTTTGCTGCATATTCTATCGAAGTGGTATCCCCGACCGACGTCATCAAATTTATGATCAATCAACCTTTGGTTAAAGGTCGATTAAGTAAATGGAGTCTTATCTTACTCCAATTTGACTTGATCTATGTGCCACAAAAAATAGTAAAAGGTCAAGCTTTGGCTGATTTTTTAGCGGATCAGCCATCTATAGATAAGGAAACCAGGGGACATTTCGAAATTGATGTCATTAGCACCGCTCCTTGGATTCTCTATTTCGACGGATCAAGCACTCGAGATAGCGCAGGGGTCGGGATATATATAATATCCCCATCTAAATTAATTACTAAAATGTATGCGAAAATCGAAGGTGACTGCACTAACAATAGGGCAGAATATGAAGCCATTATCTTAGGATTAGAGGTACTACGAGATATGAAAGCAAAGAGTATAAAGATAAAAGGGGATTCCCAATTGATAATAAATCAAGTGAAGGGAATATTTAAATGTGTAAGTCCCGTAGCAATAACCTCTTTTGCTCGAATAAATGAGTTATTTAAATGTTTCGAGACAGTTGAAGTTTCGTATGTACCATGGGAAAAGAATCAAATATCTAATGATTTGGCTCAATTAGCATCGGGATATAAAATCGATTCAGATATGTTTGAGTCAACTATCCAACTCAACTGAGGATAGTACTACCTTTCGAGCAAAGGGTGGCTCGAATTCACAAAATAGATATTTTTAAAGAAGAACAAGATTGGCACCTTGAGATCATCGAATATCTCCAAGACCCAGCTAGAGGGGGATTCTCAAATAAGCTAAAATTGATAGCACATCATTATTTTTATGATGGGCAAGAGTTATATAGAAAGGATCCTCAAGGGGTTTTGTTGAAATGTCTCGACCTGGAGGATGCACTAATTATAATGGCAGAAACCCACGAAGGGGTGCGTGGAGCCCATCAATCAGGACAGAAAATGAGGTGGCTGATACAAAGATATGGATTCTACTGGCCAACTATCTTACGAGATTGTATAAGCTATGCTAAGGGATGTAAACAATGTCAGAAACATGGGAAAATTTTGAGGCAGCCGACTGTCAGTTTAAATTCCATAGTAAAACCCTAGCCATTTCGAGGTTGGGCCATGGACATAATTGGAGAAATTAAACCAGCTTCATCTAAGAAGCATAAGTATATCTTGGTGGCCACTGATTATTTTACCAAATGGATAGAGGCTAAAGCTTTCGAGAATATAAGTTCAAAACAAGTGATCGAGTTCATTAAGGAGTATATCATCACAAGATTTGGTATTCCAGAAACCATAACCTTCGATCAGGTTAGAGTATTTAATAGCACAGAAGTACTCAAATTTCTGGAACAATTCGGAATAAAATTGATAAATTCGACACCTTATTACGCCCAAGCAAATGGCCAAGCTGAATCGTCGAACAAGCTAATTAAAGGTTGCATCTCAATAATGATAAGCCTAAGCCCGAGAAATTGGCACGAATCGTTAATCGATGCAATTTGGGCATTAAGGACAATCAAGAAGGACATCCTAGGAATATCCCCTTTCCAATTAGTGTATGGTCATGAGGTAGTAATTCCTTTAGAAATCAAGTCCAGACGAATACTCGAACAAGCACAACTCTCAACCGAAGAGTACATGGAAAACATGAATATCGAAAAGCTAGATCATGAAATATTACAAGTTCAAGCATTGCAACAAATAGAACTACAAAAGAATATAATTGAAAGGAGTTATAATAAAAAAGTAAACACAAGATCCTTCGAAGTAGGAGATTTAGTTTGGAAAATGATTTTGCCTGAAGGATCAAAAGATAACTTTTATGGGAAGTGGTCATCTAAATGGGAAGGACCATTTTTAATCTCGAGTAAATTATCTGGAAATGCTTTCGAACTCCAATGGATAACTGGGGACAAGTACGGAAAAGCATTAAATGCAAAATACTTAAAAAAGTATACACCAAGTATATGGAAGGAAAACGAAACCATTATATTTAAAAGATTACCCGAAACGGGTAAGAATTTTTTACAATAACAAATTATGAAAGCAACATTGTTCGAAAATGTGCTAAGGTTGAAGGAAGAACAGAGAACTAGATAAAATATCTAAAGCCGAGTCAAAAGCGTCTCTTTCAAGTACATCAGGTTTTGCTATTTCTTCGAGCTCGATTGATAGAGCGGCAATCTGGTCATTCAAAGTTGAGATGTTCTCTTCGACTTGGTCAGTTGACTGGACTAAGCGCCTTCTAAGATGGCAACCTGGCCACGGAGCTGATTCAGTTGTTGAACATGGTTAGAAGACACTGTTTCAGTAAAAGGGTTGATACCCTGATCTGCAAGAGAGCGGAGGCGAGCAAGGCTATTCTCGAAAACCTCACGAACCGTCTGGAACATGGGAAGCCAGGTACTAATCATCCTTGTGGCCGCTTCATCAAGGAGAAAACGAAGTTCCACTAGTAGATGGGGATCATTAAGATTATGCTTTATGTCCATAAGCGCTTCGTTTAAGGCAACTTGAGAGAATACGACCGGCGCTGCATTATCGAAAGAAAGGGAATCCCGAAGTTAATATGTCAAACTATAATGGGGAATGGAGTATTGCACATTTCGACGAGATAGATTTATACCTTCAGCCAGGGCAACAAGAGCCAAGGTGGAGCTCGAAGATCCAGGGTCCATGACCGGGCTAGTTGAGATAGCCAAAGGAGAGATATCTTCAACCTCCTCTATTTGTACTGAGGAGGAAACATGAGAAGAATCCAGAACAGGCCGAACTTGGGATCCAAGCACAAGGTTCGTACTGAGGTTGTGAAGAATAAAAGAATCCACAACTATGGTGGATATTCCTGCTGTAGTACCAATTGAGAACCGCCGAAGACGGTAAGCCAGGCATGCCTGGAGGTTCGAGGAAAGAAGTTGTTCATGAATATAAATAATTAGGTTGTCAAAATCTTCCCAAATATAAAACATACACATGGTAATTTTTTACCTGATGAAGGAAATCTCGAGACATTAGGAGCAGTGCTCGTAATAATCTCTGGACCGAGGTCTATTTTTTCGAGAGCGGTACTTGACAAATTCCCTGGAGAGAAAGTAAGAAGTAGAATATCAAAAAGGAGTAAAGCGACAAAGGCGCACCAATGACTATACGGCGCAAGGAAACCTTGAAGTGATTAACCGATTCAGGGAACTAGATGACACCTTTAAAAGTACCCAAGGTGAGGTCTTTTTCGATTGGAGCTTGATGAGTCCCAAGATCAGGCAAAACTTCCTCAAGGGCGGGCGAAACCGGTCAGGGATCGAAATTGGGCGAACCCTCTTCAAGGATGGTCTCAAAAACATCCTTGACGCCGGCCTCGATAGTTGGTGTCTCTTTTTCGAAGATAGCAGCTCCACACGAAGAGCCTGCATAAGGAATACAAATGAGCAATTATCGAGTAAAGAAGTAATCTTCGAATAAAAGGTTAAGAATAGTTGAGTAATTACTTGATGCGCCAAGAAACCCGTGCGCACGTAAGCATTTCCTGGATCTTGGTTGAAGAGCATATTGAGCTGCATCGTCTTCATCATTCTCTTCTTCACCAAGTGTTCGAAGGGGCTCTTCTCGAGAAATCGAGGCTGTGGGCTCCCGGGTGGTAAGTGCAATTCGTTTTCGAGTAGCGCGGGTAGGGATAGAAAATAGCTCAGTTGGAACAGATGAGTCTCGAAGATCTTGGGACAGTGCCACCGCTTCTCGAACTTGGGGGTTATGTCGCTCGAATCTCCACCCCAAAATTAAATCGTACAGAAGGATGTAATCATCATCCTGTAAGAGAGAACATAAGATTTAGTCTTAAACATTTTGATCAAAGTTACACTAACATGCGAAGGTTACCTTAATCGATAAAAGACTCGAGAGTTGAGCCATATTCACCGTGCCAGCACACAGCCTGGTAATGTCTGTGATTTGCTTGTGGATGATCTGTCTTGAATAACTACGCCTCAAAACTTTATTCCAAAAGTCCACGAAACATCTCTCGACTCGGATGACTCGGCAAAAAATGGGAATAAAGCAAGGGGGAATTTGGCAAGAAGCTTGATTCCGAATGAGAGCTTCGGCTTTGGCCTTTTGATGGTTCGCGATATGAAATTGCCTGCTTGACCAAGGACGATTCATGGTACCCAGAAATGGCAAAGAAAAGCACTCGGGTATGCCAAATTGCAGCGAACAGAGCTACAAAATAAAGATAAGAATTAGACGAAACTCGAGATCAGACTCACTCGAAATACAATGAAGTCGAAATAAGGCCTGCTCGAAATGGGGCATGCTCGAAAAGGCTATGTGTTCAAGACACATCAGATGCTCGAAAATATAACACTCAAAAAGAGGCATGCTCGAAAAGGCTATGTGTCCAAGAAACGTCAAATGCTCGAAAATATAACAATTCGAAATCTATAAGCTCAAAAAGTTCATCATATTTACAGGTCACAAATCTACACACTTAAAAACACGTTGGGATTACCTGGGGGTTGTAAACTTCGACTCCAGGGATATTGTCAGCGTATAGGAAGTCTCGGGATGATAGAATAGACCTCCAGTAGGGGTGATCATCTACGGAGGAATCAAGCAAATCAATCATTCGCATCCAATCTGGTAAAGCAATGTGAGACCAATGATTTCGAGCCTGGTCATGCCTTACTTCAAAAAAGAGACACCATGAGGAAACATAAAGCGGGTTATAAATAGCGCCCAAAACCTCGAGATATGATACCTTCTCAAGGGGGATCAACAAATTGATGCTAGCTTCCCCATAACAAACCTAATTCAAAACAGGCTCGAATCGGAAATTGGAGGACTTTTTCGAGGACCGTCGTTCCTCAGTTGAGATCGATGCTTTGAGGGATTGTACAGTCCTAATATTTAATAACTCGGGGTAATATAGGAAGGACCAACATGTCAATAACCAAAGGGGACCAGATAATTTATGAGCATTCGAAGGGTCACTATTCAAATTAAACATCATACGATAAAAATGAGATAACACTAGTGGAGCCAGCTCGATGGGTCCCATGGTAACAACAATGTTAACAGACAAAGTAAGAAAAGTCTTATTCACGACACAACCAGCGTTCATAAATAGCCGAGAAAAGATAAAATTCAAAAACAAGACCTCTTCGAAGGAGGTAGGCTGGTCATCGCAATTGATAAAGAATTTGACCAAAGCAGTGTAAGCAATATTCGCACCTTTATTCTTGCCATGATGTTTCAACCAAGTTTCAGTAGATAATAAGAGAGCTCGAGCATTAGGTAACGGCTCGCCAGTAGGAAGGGGTGCACCCATTGGAGAAAGACCAGTAATCAGAGAAACATCTTCCAACGTGATTGTTTGAAAACCCCGAGGCAGCACAAAGCAATTGTACGAAGGGTGCCAGGAATACGCAAGAGCATCTGTTGCTACTTGTTCGAAGGGAAGAACTGGGTAACATGCTATTCGAATAAGCCCTAAAAGCCGATTGCCTTCCCATTTGCGATGAAGATGATGCAACCTTTCGAACCAAGGGTATGCATCAATGACCCCAATCCAACCATTAATGGGTTTGGTTTTGCTCGTCCAACCATATTTATTCTCCACTCTAGACTGAAAATGAGGAGCATCACCCAGGCAGGCCAAATACCCAATAAATCGGGATTATTAGCCTCAGAGGGTTCGAAAGCCTCGGATTGAAATCGAGGCCCGAGTCCGACGTGATTGATCGATTGACCACAGCGATCAAGAACCCATGGAGGAATTATGTGGGTAGAACTAAGAGGGGATATTTTGGTATCAAGATAATAGGTTTCGAAATTCTTGATAATCTGAAACAAATCTTGGGCATCTTCACAATCCAAGATACTCGATCGAGCCACTAGACGAGAAAGATCATGAGAGTTTGCCATCGAAGGCCAGGCGAAGAAGATGATAGATCTCGATGAGGAATGTTCGAAGATAGGAAAAGAAAGTGAAGTCTTCGAAAGAAAGAAGTGTTGCTCGAAGAATAAGGAGAGTGAGAGAAAGTGGTGAATAATACGACTATGAAGAAGTGATAGGTTATTTATAGGGTTCAAGTGTCCAATCATGAAAAGACGCTTCTATCACTTAATAGGGAAGACGAGGCACTTCAGGCGTTTTATACCCGCCAAAAAATATGAGGAGTCTCTTGTAGGAAGAAATTGTGATTTAAAAAGGTTTAAAAGCCTGATCACGAAAAGGCACCGGAAAAGCGAAAAGACACGATCGTTAAATCTGTATTAAAAATAGAAGGTGTCTGAGAAGATGACCTTTATGATAACAGACACGATCTCCTAGTATGAAGCGATGATTAACCAGGAGACATGTATCTTAATATACATGAACTCGAAACGTTCACGTATATTAGGGGGGCATTTGTTTACACTAAAAATAAATAAAAATGGGTTGACGAATTAAAAGACCTCAAAAGGCCTAACAGTAATTAATGGGCCCAGAAATAAAAGGTTAAGCCCATTATAACAATAACAGAGTAGGCCCTAAGAAGTCTGGTCTAGTGCAGGGTTAAAGAGTCGAGAACTCCCTAAAAAAGTAACCCGCCAAGATGAAAGAATTTTGAAAGAGAAGTTAGAAGCAGTTCTCGACGGTTGAAGACGTGGGGCCACGAAGCAGAGATAAATAACGAAAAAAGGAAGGAGAAGGCATCATCAGAATCAACAACTTTTTTTCTCTTTTCCTAGGAGTAGGCGTAGGCATAATTAGGAGTAGCTTGTAGCATAGATTAGCGATAATTTACCAAGAATCGCTGGATCCGACTCTCGGAGTTTGTACTAGTGTTCAATCGTTTGTGACTTTCCCAAACTGAAGACTTTTATGGAGGTATAAATTATCTGTTTTCAAATTTCAGTATTTGATAGTGATTTGTATCTTGACCTAAGTTTTCCGTTCATTATCGTATTCAAAAGAAAGATTCTCACATAGGTATAAGATTATCTTTTTGTCAGATTTGAGTATCTGAGAGATAATTGTTATCTGGACTTGAATCTTATCTTTCATTCCATTATTGCATTCGAAGACAATAATTAACACCCAAAAATAATACATTCGAGCGAGAGATTCTCACGTAGGTATAAGATTATCTTTTGTCGGATTTAAGTATTTGAGAGATAATATTTATCTGGACTTGAATTTTTCCTTCACTGTATTATTGTTTCATTAGAAGACGATAAATATTTTCATCAATTGCGGTCCGAATAACCATTTTAAACAACACGTCGAAGTGTTAAAGTCTGAACCACCGTCTAGCGCATCGAATTCGAGCATGGGGGTTGAAAGATAATCTCAAGATATAGATTATCGCGGGGCTCGGAACACGAGATTGGATCCACCCTAATCTAGTTTGTTTTTTTTTACGAAACAGATGGTGTGTTCTTAAATTTCTTTAGATCGAGCTTCGTGTGATCAACCTCGTTTCAGTACATGTAAAAGGCATTGGAGGCTACAACAAAATCTTTTAAAAATTAAAGAAATCCTGAGCGAATTCAATATCTAATTTAGGAGACCTGAAAAATCCCCACGAAAATTTTAGGTAAATTTGGTAAATAAAAAGAAAAGGTGAGAATTGAAAGCTTAACCTACAATATTAGATAGACAAGCGAAAAGAGCTTTGATGAGTAGATAATAATGGTTAATTAAATCCAACAAAAAATTCAAAATTGATAAGATTGATAATACGCACCAATTGATACAAACCTTGAACAAAATCTCAACATTCACAAACGAAATAAAGTGAAACAAAAAGAAAATTACAATTTAATAGGAAAAAAAACACAAAAAATGACGTGGAAATTCTCTTGGGACTCTCATCCAAAGGTGAAAATTGGGCCTTGCAATTATTGTGTCCATCACTTTACCTCTCAATCCAACCCAATTTACAAAAATTCAAATCATAAAATTCACCAAACAAATTGGCCCATTAATATTGCAAAATAAAAATCAATTTATTTTTGTCACAAATAAAATGTTGCCATAATAGCAACTCCAATTACCACAATCCCATGCATTCCACGTCCAACCGCATCAGACGAATCCGCCGCCGTAGCATCACCTCCGCCGGCCACCGGGCTATCGGCACCCGACTTCTTCTTCGCTGCCTTAGGCGACATCGGCGCCGCCGCGGGAGCCGGCGTACCAAACATACTAAAAGGAAGCAAAACCTTGTCAACTTGATACACCGCCAGCTGATTGTCCGTATAAATGGTGTTAGCCACCGTGGCATCATCAACTCCGGTGGAAACATTCACTTGGTTGCCAGAAGTTGTGATGTTCAACGGGAACGCTCCGGCGGCGCTGTCTCCGGCCTGAGTCCTCAAAGGGTTGCTCACTGTTTGGAACTGTGACATTGAGAGAAAAGTTGGGAGGATGTGAAATTGCACTAATGCGACCTTTTGTTGGTCCGAGAGGGAATTTAGGGTTCCGCCGGCTAGGGTTGAGAAGGCGTTATCGGGTGGGGCGAATAGGGTTAAACCCTGGTTGGAGTTGTTGAGTTGTGTGTTGATTTGATCTCCTACTTGTGTGATTTGGAAGAGGCGGATGAGGGTGGTAAATTGGCCGGCCTTTTCCAGGATTTTCGTTATGTTGGTGGGGCCGGCGGGGGCCGGCGCCGGAGTTTGAGCTAGGGTTTTGGTGCATTGGAGGAGGAGGAGAATGGTAAGTGATAATAGAGAGAAATGGATGTGGTCCATTTTTTTGGTGGGATTTTTTTTAATTTTGTTTTGGGATTGGATTTGGGGATTAATTAGTGGATATTTGATGAGTTAAATGTAGAGAGAAATGGAGTATTAGGAATGATGGATTGGAGGAGCAAGATGAGAGGTTTTTATAATTGTGGAGAGAAGAAAATTTGTTAGGTGAGGTGGAGTTTTAATTGTAATTTTTGGTTAGAAAATTTGATGGATATCTAAGTTGGTGAAGGGTTACAATTCAGTTCAAATATTCTGGCGTGCAATACTTGTGTTTTGGGTATAAATATGCAATATATATATATATATACACATGTATGGTTAAAATGTACAGAGAAAAAAAAAATTATGACATGGAGAGAATTTATTTTTTTTCTTTTTACATCTGAGCCACCAATGAATGCACTTGTCGTACATACGGGTGGCTTTAACCTAAACTTTTATACGATTGTGTAACACAAAATCTGGCTTGGTTACCATTGTAGTGGGAAACTCTAGCCTGCACCAGGTTTGATCATACATGCAAATTCTAATCTTGTGATTAATACTAGTGTATTATGTATACTTCAAGGAAAGTGGCTATGTTAGACAAGTGTTATTGCACTTACTTTGTGATTAGTTGAGTCTGACATTGAGTTTGATCGAATTCGATCCGGTGTATAACTTTTCCAATTTTTTGTAGAAGAATTAAATTAATAGATATTGATTTTGTTTGAAATGAATTTCAATCATTCTTCACATTCTCTATCAAGCAAAAATGGTGGATATAGTACAACAGCTGATAGGTTGCTTGGAAATGCAGGAAAAACATCCAAGGCAAGTGGGGTGTCTAAAGATTTCTATGATTGCTTAGCTTTACTTGTATAGATTTCTGTACTGTAATTTGCTTGCAGAAAGCTTTAAAAACAAGTTTCCATCAATGATTGTTATGCTAGTTTCTATTAGTTGGCACTCACTCATATGCTCAAATGGTCTTGTCCTCAAAGTATCCCTTCGGGTCCTCTACTTTAAATCAATATGAGTTTTATTTTGTATTTCATGTTATAGATTCTGAAATAGAAGATGAAATAACATATAGAAATAGAGGATCGGAACAATTAAATATGTATAAAAATTACATCTTCTTTGGATAGTTTCACTTGTACTAGTAATTGTTTCACTTTAGATTATTGTGGATCAAGATATAAACTTTGTCAATATGTACAATAGTATGATGTTAAAAGTGTGATCAAAGATCTTTTACAGGCAATTTGGAGGTCAATCTCTTCTTTCACAAGTTCATATTTGCTAATGCTCCATTTATATATCTTAAATTATTGGTCTTATTTTCTTTTAAGGACGTCTCAAAATAGTTGTTTTACTTCCTAATATCTAGTTTAAATTTAACGTAACTTTTCAATTTTTAATTCTCATATGGACTTCTTATTGTACCTAATAGCAAATGAGAACTTCTTGCACACGTTGCTGCATCTCCTGTTGCAAGTGTATATATTGGGCGAATGACACGTGTAATGGAAGGGTCTGAAAGAGACTACAACAGCTATAAGGAGTAATTGTTGAATTTTTATTTGACACGTGTCATCCACTCATCAATACCTTGCAACAAAGATGCAACACATATTGCAACAAAAGATCCTATCTAATTAATTAGATCTATAAATATGCACTACAAAAAAATAATACATTAATGACAAAATATCAAGTGACAATATCAAAGTTGTCACTAATTGCAAATTTTTAATGACAAAAATTGTTGTGTTGTCGCAAGAATAGGTTTTACATGTTTAATAGTGACAAGATTTATATAGAAATTATCACTCTTGATAGTTAATGACAAGGAAATTGTTGTCACTATTGACAATTAGCGACACACCTTTAGTAATAACTTAATGACAATAATTATAGTTGTCACTCTATTTGTGTTGTGACTAAGTTGTCACTATACATGTGTCACTAATTGTCAATAGTGACAATTTTAGAGAAACTTTTGTCACTAAACATTTTTATAGTGGCAAAGCAAACATTCTTATCACTCATTCTTTATATCTAGTGACAATTTAACAATTTCACTTTAAATTTTGTCACTAGTATTACTTTTTGTTGTAGTGATGCAGTTCGGATCAAAATATACAAGTGATGAGAATTTTATAAACTTGACATGCATATAAGTACATCGAATATGAGATGAAATACATTTTGTAATAGTTAGTGGCACTTTGCGTTTAATGTATGTCAATGTTCTATATATGAAGCATCATATACTACATGGAGGAGTACTTAAGATGTAAAATGAGGTTGACTGAGATGAAATCCGAATCCAATTTTACTCAAGAGCTTGCTTAAGTCCAATCAAGTTCGATTAAAGTCTAATTCTAAATCTAATTACAGGTCACATCCAAATTTAGTTTGATTGATATCATTATTTAAGTGACATAACAACAGAAAATTAGTGTGATTGTAATTTAATGAAATCTTCATTGTGAAGTAATGATCATATCCAAGCCCCACCTTCATGAGATTTTTATATTCTGTAGGATTTTGCATGCACCAAATAATCTGAGTGATATCAAATTCAGTATATTGATTATGTCACTACAAATATGATATCATCCAAATAATTGATGTTCAATTTTCGATTCTTATATAAATAAAATTCCCACCTTAACAATCTCATATGAATAAGTATTCGTGATACACAAAGATGTACATAGGAAATAATTGTTCGGAGATATCTGATTTACAATGTCTATTTGGAATTCAAGGGCATTGATAATTTATGAAGTGTTTGGAAATCCATCGCAATCGACTTCTGGCTATAGAAATTCATTTGCAAGTTTTGGTGGTTAAATTTGAATAGGCTTTTAAATAAATCATATTTTCAAACGTTTATTTGGAAGAAGTTCAAATTAATGATTTTTGAACATTTTTTACTGCACATCTACTAAAAGTCACTTAAGTACATTTTTAACAAAACTTGTCATTTACAAGTAATATGGGATCAAAATGTTAGTATGTAAATGTGTCACGTGATGGCCACGTGGGGAGAAAATCCGACCCAACACACGACAAACTAGGCAATAGGTTGGTTTATGTTTAGACTACACTCGCTATAGGCAAGTTGCCTACGTACCCACTTTGATGGGATCAAGTCTTTTCATAATTCAACGGTGGGATTACTCTCTAAAGATGTTAGTTGTTTTCTCTCTAGCGATCTTTTGTGGGGAGAGCAGTAAAAAAAATGGGTTAAATGCAAAAAAAAAAAAATCCTGTGATACAACGTTTTTGCTAAAAAACCCCTGTGATCACGAAATAGTCTAAAAACCCCCCCGTGTTCTTAAAAAGTCTGCAAAAAGTCACTTTTTGTAAAAAAAAATAGGAAGAAATATGTGTTTTTTGGGTGAAATAATACTATTTTGCCTTTTATATTGTTTGGAGAGTGTATAAATGACAAATAATCATGTCAATAAAGGTGAAAAACATGAAAAACACGCTCATTTTTTTTACAAAAAGTGACTTTTGCAGACCTTTTAAGAACATGGGAGATTTTTAGGTTATTTCGTGATCACAGGGGTTTTTAGCAAAAAAATTATATCACAGGGGGGTTTTTTGCATTTAACCCAAAAAAAAATTATCAGCTCTTTGGGGTATATATAGAGCTGAAGGTAGACTATGGACCGAAAGCCTCATAAGCGGCACACATGGTGATAAATAAAAATAAGTAATTATTGTTATTTAAGTAATTACTTTCAACCACATATCATGGCCCAATTGCTTACTTGGACCCCTTTAACCCGTAATATCCTGTTTGGACCATCCTAGCTCAATCACAAGCCCTTTTGTAAAATTACCCACAATATTTGTATGGTAGGTACATCATGATGCCCTCCACTCCCGGGTGTGTTGCATAAGATATCCGGGAGTAGAAATATGTATGGGTGTGTGGCGATCTTCATCGACTCTGGGGGTCTAATGAGTCGTCCCTTTGAAAGGGGATATCATAAGTGTTGCCTCGAGGCAACGTGGGTGTCGCCTTGAGGTAACACCCGTGGCTGCCTCAAGGTCGGGCGCCTCGAGGTCGGATACCTCAGTGTCGAGCGCCTCAAGGTCGGATGCCTCGGGGTCTAGCGCCCCGAGGTAAGACGCCTCAGGGTCGAGCGTCTCGAGGTCGGATACCTCGAGGTCGAGCGCCTCGAGGTCAGCTGCCTTGCAATGCCAAAGTGTGCGAGGTATTTCGATTCAGGTATGCATTTCATGTCTTAGGGGAGCTCTTAAGTTATGAACCTCTACCTCACTTGACTAATAACCTCAGAGGGGTTATTAGAAAATTTTTTGTTAGTGAGATGTGTTTCAAGCAAACCTTTGTTTGTGAGATGCGCCTCATAAAGAGAAGGTGCATTCCTGGCTAAGGGGAAGCTTACGCCTCGCCCAAAGGGAGCTTTTTGTCTCAGAGGAGACTTAGAATTATGAGGCCCCTATCCAAGGTATCAGCATTCCAAAGGGGACCTATAATTTTTAGACCTCAATCAGGGAATTTGCACTCCGGAGGGGAATTTAGTTTGGCTCAGTCATAAGCTCATAGCTAAGTCAAATCGCGATATGAGTTAATTTCTAGAATCAACTTATAGGGGACATGAGGAACTAATTTAGGGAAATGTTGCCCCCCATTCCTGAATGCTTTTGCTAGCAGGTAAAACACTTGGGAGCGTAATATTGCAATAAGTGTACCTTGAGTCATAAATCACTCAAGATAGAACAAAGATTGGTGGTTTCACACAATTCGCAGTAATCAGTGCGTGCTAGGGTTGAGTCTGGAACTTGCGAAGTTCGACCCTCGCACTCATGATCTCAGAAAAGTCATTAGGCGGGCAACAGAGCCTTGACCAAAACTATATAAGTTCGGGGATTTATTTTTTATGTCTACCTTTGTTTGTGTGGCGCGCTTCGCCTGAAGGGGCGTGCACCTAACCCAATGGTAGTACGCACTTTGCCTCAAGGGAACTTATCCTCTCGGAGAGCATTTGGGATTTTTAGGCTTCGCCTTGTCCCAAGGTCGCATGCATCGCTTTGCCTCAAGGCATCGTGCGTCCTACTTGAGGCGGCATGTGACTTGCCTCGAGACAGTGACAACAGGCTTTGCCTCGAGGCGAGGGGACAAGGGTCGTTGCTTTATGGCGAGGGAGTAAGGTCCTTTTCCTTGAGTTGAGGGAGCAAGGTAAAATTTTAAATTTATCCTTTTTGTTCTTGATGCTCATAGTGTGATAATTTTATATGTTTTTTCCTTATTGTAGTGGTAAATTCACTTTTTATTCTTTTTTATTCTTGTTAGGTGTTCTTATGTAGAACCTTTGAGGTAGGTAGGGGTGTATTTCACATGTTGAACACTCGTTAGGTAGGAGAGTCCCCCCTTCTAGAGAGAAAATAAAAGGTGCACCTTGAAGTGGCGGAAGTGTCGTCTCGAGGCGACAATTGAGGTGGCCTCGAGGCAGCGCCTTGAGTTCACACCTCGAGGTTGTGCCTCAAGGCGGCTCCTCGGGGTTTTCCTCGCCTAGATGTTGTGCGAGTTACGTCGTATAGGCAGGTAAGATTTAACGCCATGGTCTAGATTTATTTTCTCCTTTGGCATCTTTACCCGTGAATCATATGTTAGGCCCTTTAAGGTTGGGGCAAGTCTTCACGTCCTACCTAGAGGATTTGGGAATAATATGTTGGTCACCTAGCACCTTTGAAATTGTGACATCTCCCCCATATCGCCTCGTGGGCTTTGGTGGGGTGCCACAACGACATCCCCTCCTTGTCGCCTCGCAGGCTTTCGTGGGGTATCTTAGGATACTTACATAATTTTTCAATGAAGTTTCTCTCTTTGAAAATGTTCTAAAATGAATTTTTTTTGCGAGATCTTATCTCATTGCCCCCTACTCCCTAAAGTTTTTAATATGAGTGAAACATTTGAGTGTAAGGCTTTTATGGAGTGACTTTTAGTACACGCTGTAAATTTTTGGTATGGAATGAACCATCATCTTAATAGGAGTTTGTTTTGTGTAACCTCAATCCGGAGTATATTTTGTATTGAAGGGGGTGCTTCTAGTTTATTAAGCCTCAACCTCTTTCTTATACTCCTAGAAGGGTTATAAGGTGTGCAATGAGGCCTCAACAGAAATTTCATGAGTTTGGGGAGCTTTCTTTTTGCCACCTATATCGACCTCTAAAGGGGGCCTTGTATGAATTGATTTTTGGCCTCAGTCGGAAACATTGGTTCCGAGGAGCACTTAGGAGTGTGTTAAATAATTCAATATTCATCATAGTACAAACGTGTATTGTCGTATACACATGTGATGCTCAACATGCATAGTGACATAGGAGGAGGCGTGCTCAAAGGCACCTTAATTCACCACTTGCTCGTGGCCAACTCGATAGTAGTTCAAGGGAAGCAGAAATTAAAAGTATAAGATAAACTAACTTTTTCTTGGTACCTCTTGATGTCCTATTAAACATAGTAGCTTCTTAAGTTGGGGGGCATCCCCAATATGTGGTTCTTCTTTCACCTGCGTAGTCTTTAACTTGACTACATTTGGAGATCTGAGCTACTTGATGTGGGCCTTCTCCTTTCACCCTTGGTCCCTCACTCTCAGCTTCTATTGGTATAACGGCATTTGCTCCATTCAATAGACATGGAGATGAACCTTCCACCTTAGTGAAGGATGCTGGGCAATAGTGCCATATGAGCCCCGTGATCTTTTTTTTTTTTTTTGCAGCTTCCTTCATCGTCACCCATCATAGGCTTTGAGTGCTGCGGCATGTCGCAAATTTCAACCGGGGGAGTATTGCCATGGTGCATTAAGTTGTCCCAACATAGCTTAGCTAAATCACGGGCACCTTTCAATGGGGTTGGACACGAGTTTTTTGGCCAAGTGTTTTCTAGTAGGACTTTTTCCCCCAAGTGATTCGTACAGCCCAAGTGATTTGCACAGACTTTTTCATGCATTTTCATGCACTCGAGGCCCTTCATCTAACGCGTATCCAAGATTTTATTCTGACGATAGGTTATAAGCGTGGGGTCGACTCTCCCAACATTATTCATTTCTCCTTAGGCCAATTTGACTATCATGAGGTCATTGACTATCCCTACGAGGGACTCGACTCCTTTCCATTTCATATCCAAGTACTCAAGAGATCTCTCCTTCTCCCGGGATATCATATTTATCGCGACTTGCTTTCCCTTATCATCTTGATTCGAGCTGTCGTGCTTTCTTTTAGGTTTCCTTAGGGCAATGGCATAACATTCTCTTGCCAACCTCGCATCTTCCACAGCCTCTCCTGTTTTGTCGGGGGTCGAAAATTTCACCTTCATGTGAAATGTGGATATGACGACTTGAAAAAGGTTTAGGCTCGGCCTCCCCAAAATGCCATTATACGTGGAGGGGGCTTTAACCACTAGAAACTTCACCATCTTTGTAGATCGAGCTACAAATATGCCCAAGGATAGGGGTAGGGACACTTCCACTAGCGAATTCACTACCTCACCCATGAAGCCGGTGAGGAGGGTGTTGACCCCTTGGAGTTGTGCATTATAAACCTCCAACTGAGCAAAACTTTTGTAAAAAATTATGTCTGCAAAACTTCCACTATCAGCCAAAATTTTCTTAACCCAAAAGTTTGACATTGTGTCCAAGATCACCAAGGCATCATTGAGTGAGGGGATTTGGTTCTCCAAATCTCGCTCTCCAAACTAGATGTTCTTCGTGTCTAGCTCCACCTGATTAACCTGCTCCACTAGTGGGGCATTAATCGCGTGCAACCCCGTGTCTATCCTTAACATAGCTTTCCTAGAGTTCGCTGACTCTCCCCCCACAGGCATCCCAAAATTACTCATATTATCCTATTTAGCGGGGGGTTCTCCATATTAATATCCGTCCTGGGAGTATTGTCTTTGCCTCCCCCTTCTCTACAGCGCGGTCCTAACGGGTCTTGGGGGGTTGACCCTTGTGAATTATAACCAAACGGTTGTGCTACTACCACTTGCAAGTGACCTCTTTTGATAAGATTTACTATCTTCCCTTGCATGGTAGCACTCTTTAGTAGTGTAACCCTTGTCCCGATGGAACTTACAATTCTTTCTTGAGTTCAAGCGACTAGGATTGTCCTTTATCTTTTTAGGCCATTGGACTA
Source organism: Buddleja alternifolia (assembly GCA_019426215.1). Taxonomy (NCBI): domain Eukaryota; kingdom Viridiplantae; phylum Streptophyta; class Magnoliopsida; order Lamiales; family Scrophulariaceae; genus Buddleja; species Buddleja alternifolia. The sequence goes on along the minus strand of CM033391.1, from coordinate 8,181,933 downwards.
TGCCTTGCTGCTCGACGATGGCCAGAACTTGCTCTCGTGGAAGGGTGAGCGGGGTATACTTTGAGAATCCCGAGGGAGGCATGTTCTTGCGCTCCTTGCACTCTGGCATCTTATCATTTTTTCTGGCCTTTCTCTTGTTACTACCACCTTCTTGCCTAGCCGGCTCCATAGTCTCCTCAAATCTGATATACTTTTCCGCCCTAGCCAACAATTCATCTATAGTGGACGGCGATTTCACCGCGATGGATTTCTTATACCTGCTGTTACGTAAGTTCTTTTGGATTATTTCTAATAGCAACTCATGGTTAACATGAGGTACTTCAGACACCGCCATGGAGAAATGCTACACGTATTCTCTCAAAGATTCTCCATCTCACTGGACCATAATGAACAAGTAAGAAGCTGTATTCTGATATTTCTTGTTCATAGATAAATGGTTGAGGAATCGTCGTGTCAACTACTTAAAGCTAGTAATAGTACCGACAGGCAGCTAATTAAACCAACTAAGGGCACGACCAGACAAAGTAGTTCGAAAGATCTTGTAGTAGGCTGCATCGCTGTCATCGTACATGTCAGCCTTGGCATTAAACTTGTCAACATGCTCTTAAGGATCTCTAGCTCCCTCATACTCGCTAAGATGCGATATCTTCAATCCTTGTGGTATGGACTCTGCCAAGGATTTTTCTTGGGGGGTGCTAATGCTAGGGAGGCGAGTTGCAGGTCTTTATATCTCCCCCTTTTCTCTATGTTTCCATCTTGATGAGGGGCTTATCTTCGCCGGCCTTCTCTCCTCGGTAGGGTCTCTTTGGGGGTCAAAAAGGCTTGACCTTTACGTGGAGACCTAGGGGGCACCGGTCTTCTATCTTTTCCTCGCAGGGGTCTCTCTTAAAGGAAAGCCACACTGCTTTCTTCTTTCTCCTGTGCAGCTCCATTGACAGGTGAGTTGGATTGCCTCGATCCTGCTCCTCCCGGGGCCAGAGACTCCTGACCTCTTTGGGCGGGTCCCGTGGGCTCGAGATGGACATTCTCTAGCTCAAGGCTCTTGACCCCTATGAGTGGATTGAGGGGGTACAACTTGCAGTTCACTTTCTTGAGGTAGGGGTGCAACATGAGGATCCCCATCTTGAGGGTCCTACCCCATATGAGCCGATGGGGGTGGTGCAACCTGAGGGGGGTACACCCTAGCGCTCTGCTGAATAGCGAGAGGCACCGCCTATACTGAGGCATCCTCAACAAGAGCAAGTAGAGCCTCTTGGGTGATCTCGAGCACCCTGGTGGTAGGGGACGGAATCACTACTGGTGTCACGGGAGGCACATTTTGCTCATTCACGGAAGGCGGTGGATTTGGGTTTCCTCCCCCAATTTGAGCTTCTGGTAGACCTTCTTACGGTGTGGGATTAGGGACTCTGCCACCTACTGTTGGCGCATTGTTGCTTGTCATCCTATCACTTTTGGTACGTGCTTGAGACCTAATTTGCATACTTAGTGGTTGGACCGATGTTCCCACAGACGGTGCCAAAATGATTGAGATCAAAATGTTAGTATGTAAATGTGTCATGTAATGGCCACGTGGTGAGGGAATTCGACCCCACACACGCAAACTAGGCAATAGGTTGGTTTATGTTTAGACTGCACTCACTATAGGGAAGCTACCTACGTACCACTTTGATGGGATGAAGTATTTTCACAGTTCAACGGTGGAATTACTCTCTAAAGATGTCAGCTATTTTCTCTCTAACGATCTTTTTGTGGGGAGAGCAAATAATGAATTTCTATCAGCTCTTTGGAGTATATATAGAGCTAAAGGTGGGCTGTGGGTCGAAAGTCTCATAAGCGGCCCACCTGGTGATAAATAAAAATAAGTAATTATTTTTATCTAAGTAATTACTTTCAACCATATATCATAGCCCAATTGCTTACTTGGACCCCTTTGACCCGAAATATCCTATTTGGGCCATCCCAGCTCAATCACAAGCCCTTTTGTAAAATTGCCCACAACATGTGTATGGTACATCAACAAATGCATTTATCGGAACACTCACCGTGAAATGTCCATCTTATGAATGAACCAATGACTTGAAAAGTGGATCTTAATGTTATCTTACACAAACTACAAAAGATAAGATAAGCAATACAAAATTTCTTTCAAATTCACTAATTTGAAAATTAATGGATGGCTAATGAACAAAATACACATTCTTGTACCTAGAATAAAAAGTACTTCTGAGGGAGTTCACATAATACTGTGATCTCTTAAACCACATGTAAAGCCCCGCCCCGTACAGTGTCAAAATTGTGAGCAAAATGGATTATAAAAATTGATGCATAGGAACTCAAATGGGACAATGAATTTTCATTTTGGGTCATGGTTTAAATGCCCAACTCCAAGTTACATTCAGTAGGTTCTATTAGAAATCGTAGCATCAGAGCATGAACAAAATAAATAAGAAAACATACAAACTAAGCACGAAGATGACACAAGAATATAATGTGGTTCGACAAACCACCTACATCACGAGCCAGCACTAGACTACATCTTTATTTATGAGTCAATCAAGTGAATTAATGAATATCAAGTTGAATTAAAGTATTTATAATAGTGGAGAAGTCTAAAACCCTAACAAATTAGGAATAACAATCCTAATTAACTTCCTGTCACATTGGGAAAGAATCCTAACTAAAATAGGAGTCAAATATCACAAAATAAGCAAAAGTCCCAAAAGTTCACGCCTACAGCCGAATGACCCGCGTCACGGAGAGCCAACCTGCTCACTGCGGCGCGGATAACTTTTCTTTTGGAGTACCGCACTGCAGAGAGCTCATTTGCTCGCAGGAACATGACTTGCTTGGTGCTCGCCCATGCTACAACGAGCAAAAGTTCTCGCTGCGGCGTGGGCGAATAGCCCACTGCCACACTGTATTGTGGTGAACAGTGAGCCTTTGTGCTCGCTGCATCTTCTGCCCCAAAGCCATCCTTGTTTCGCTTCTGGCCCTTTTCTTCTTTTTCTCTTGCATTTGATCATCTCCACATAACCCAACAATCTCCCACTTAGAAATTGATTAAAAAAATCTGCAACTCTACTTGAACCACCTCTTTACTTTCCAAGTCAATATTCATCTAGTTGGCACATCCCCAAGCCCATTGAAGATCAAACCTGAGACATCGTTATGCCTCGTCAATTCATCTACCCCCATTGTCTTCCACTTGACGGACTCTTACTGTGAACATCGCCCCCCTCTTTGAACCATCGCCACTACCATATTCTTTTGGTGGCCAACCAACTCCTGATTACCGTGAAATATCTCTATCGATCAAACTGTCCCTCGGATATAGGTTACTCCTGAGAAATTCGAAACATGTCTCAAAAACCAAAACCGCCTTAGTCAACTCATCCGCTGACATCCTTACACCAAAGACTTTTCCAATGGCAAACCCGGATCCCCTCACATATCTGCTCTCTGCCCCTTGCATGAGTTGTGTCTGATCCAACGGCTAACACTCTCAATTTTCAATGGCTAACTCGGGTCACCTACATATCTGATGGATATTCCCACTACATGAGCCATATCAGACCCCTCTGCTAACAAACTAAGCTTTTCAATAGCCAACTCAAGTCACCCACATATTTGCTCGATGCTCCCACTGCAAGAGCCATGCCACACCTTTCTGCCAAAAAACTCTAGCTCCGCAGATCTGCCTAACTGGCTTTGCATTATGCCTCCATGACTTCTAGATCCACATCTGTCCTCCTGATGTCATGCCTCTACCTCATGGTTTCTCTATATGCAGGTCTGCCTTCACAACACTGCCTTCCGGTCTCTCGACTACATGGCTCTGCCCTCTCAGTTACCGATACTTGTCATTCTGACCTCTGGCTCGATGAATTTTCTTTCTGGCATCGTAACTCTATCCCTTCGGTCTCTGGCAACTCGTTTAGCCCTCTCGACAACATGGACATGCCTTGTAAATTTTGGCTCTACGAAATCGCAACCGACATCGCAAATGCTCCCACTGGCTTCATGTTCGCCTACCTGGCAACACAAATGGTATCAAAGCCATTCGTCACTTGAAATTTCAGGGAGCTAAGTGCTACACGGTGCAAAGTGCTACACGTGCGGGAGTCCACTCTTGAACTTGTGGAGCAAAGTGCTACATGCGTGGAGTCGCCTCTTCAGCCCGTGGAAGCCACTGCTAGACTCTCAATACCTGGCGTCACGCTGAGTCATGTCACGACGAGGACATTGCATTCTGAAGGGGTGATTGTGAAGCCCATGTCAAGGAACGCAAATATGATATTGGTCCCTTTTGGATTGTGTTTCAAGTGCCCAGGTTTAGGTTACACTTAATGGCTTCGGTAGCACGCATTGCGTCCTCCTGCTCGTGGCCCTGGGGCATGACACCACAACCAGCCGATTTAGAGGAAGCCTCACAATGTCTCATATGGTATTTTATTCTCTATTTTATTTATCATATGACGCGACATGTATAAATTTTTTCTTAATACGTACAAATGATGTGGATCTTATACACGTAATGTGTACATCTTAAGTGAAATACGACATAAAATAATTTTATAAAAGATGATCCGATGCGGTAACCTCCCAAGAATAACGCACAATAGAGTGACTCTTTATTTTTTAATGTTCAGCTTTGTATGAATAGAAATTTATTTACTTTACTTTTGTGTTCGATGTGGGGGTTGGTCATTTCAATCAGCTTCCAGTCCATGAGTAGACGTAATTTCAATTGGGCTACTTAGTTAATAGGCTACAAAAGAAACCCACTAAAATACAGTCCAATATCTAATCTAAAACATATGAAAGGCTCTCTTATTTATCTGGATCAATTCAACCCATTAAATCCAGCCCATAATTTTACAAACTCATATTCCTCAAAGGATTTAACTTGTCACCATTTGAAAAAAAAAATATTAACACATGATAAATTAAAATTAATTTGCATTCAATTATTTCAATATGATCGAGAAAGAATTGCTTTTGATGATCTTTTACTTCTTCTTTTTGCAATAAATAGGCCCATTATTTAAATGATAAGATTAATTCGAACCTGTATGATCATGCGATTAAGAAGTTAAAGTGTTGAAAATGCAAACATGATTTGATCGAGTTTTTGCCCTCCTTCTATATAATTTCAATTGAGCTTTTTTGCGTTTCATTATATATTACGTTTTTGACAAAACTGAAAATTCAAATAATTCAATTCTCTGTGATCAATTGTGCGAGATTCAATTTTTTATTAATCAATTATTTAATAATTGGGTCAAATTACACTTCATTTTTTTTGCTATGATAAATTAACCGCAATGGGCCTTATTGCTAAATAGAATAAGAAATGTCATTGTAATGTGATAAACTTCACGGGAGGACCTTTAATTCGAGCACTTCAGTTTCTTTTATTTCAAAATAGTATTTCATCTTGTGTCACATAACATAAATGTACACCAAGTATACACAGCCATCGTCAAGTTATATTCAAGAAAATATATTGAATACTTGAAGTATTGTATATTATGAAATGAATACTAGATAAAACACAATTTATCAACTTTTTATGAAGGGTCAAAGAGTTATTTCATTCAATTAGGTTTTCTAAAAACCGTTAATGTAACGAAAAATAAATATGATTCTGAAAATATTAGGAAAATATCGGTATTAGATCAAAACTTGGAGGAGTTTTGTGTAATTTATAATTATCTCTTTTTTCTAGCTACTATTTTTATACCTATAAATTTAGAGGTGGCAATTGGGTGGGTCGGGTCGGGTTTGGGTCGGGTCCAATTGGATCCTATGCAAAAAAAATTGTATGAAAGCTAGACTCATAATAGACCCAACAAGGACCCAAAGTAGACCCAATTAGGACCCAACATAGACCCAAAATTGGATTAAAAGATGTTTTAAACAAGTTTAGCCAATCAATCTTTTTACACACACTGCACACTTTTTACACACACTAGGCATATTTACACATACACAACACACTTTTACACACAACATATATTTTACACATACTACACACTTTTTACACACACTACACACATTTATATATACACAACACACTTTTACACACACACAACACACTTTTACACACACTGCATATTTTTTACACATTTTTACACACACAACACATTTTTACACACACTGCATATTGTTTACACACATTTACACACACAACACACTTTTACACACACTACACACATTTTCACACACAATGCACACTTTTTACACACACTACACACTTTTTCACACACAATGCACATGTTTTACACACACTACACACTTTTTACACACACTACACATATTTTCACACCCAATGCATACTTATTACACACACTACACATTTTTTACACACTACACATATTTTCACACACAATGCACACTTTTTACACACACTACATAAATTTTCACACACAATGCACACTTTATACACACACTGCACATTTCTTACACACACTACACACTTTTTACACACACACTACACACAATGCACACTTTATACACACACTACACACTTTTTACACACACTACACATATTTTCACACACAATCCATACTTTTACACACACTACACACTTTTTACACACACTATACACTTTTACACACACTACACACTTTTTCACACAATGCACATTTTTTACACACAATGCACACTTTTTACACACACTACACACATTTTCACACACAATGCATACTCTTTACATACACTACACACTTTTTATACACACTACACACATTTTCACACACTACACATACTTTACACACACTACACGCATTTTCACACATAACTTCACACACTACACATATTTTCACACACTACACACATTTTCACACACTACACATTTTCACACACTACACACATTTACACACATTACACATATTTCCACACACCACACATTTTCACACACCTCACATATTTTCACACACCACATATATTACACACATTTTCACACACATCACATATTTTACACACACTACACACATTTTCACACACTACACATATTTTCACACACTACACACATTTACACACACTACACATATTTTACACACATTTTCACACACATCACATATTTTACACACACTACACACATTTTCACACACTACACATATTTTCACATACTACACACATTTTCACACACAATGCACACTTTTTACACACACTACACACTTTTTCACACACAGTGCACACTTTATACACACTACACACTTTTTACACACACTACACATATTTTCACACACAATCCAGACTTTTTACACACACTACACTCTTTTTACACACACTACACACTTTTCACACACACTACACACTTTTTACACACTATACACTTTTACACACACTACACACTTTTTCACACACAATGCACATTTTTTACACACAATGCACACTTTTTACACACACTACACATTTTCACACACAATGCACACTCTTTACATATACTACACACTTTTTATACACACTACACACATTTTCACACACTACACATACTTTACACACACTACACACATTTTCACACATAATTTCACACACTACACATGTTTTCACACACTACACACATTTCACACACTACACATGTGTGTAGTGTGAAAATGTGTGTAGTGTGTGTGAAAATATGTATAGTGTGTGTAAAATATGTGTAGTGTGTGTAAAATATATGATATGTTTGTGAAAATATGTGTAGTTTGTGTAAAATGTGTGATGTAGGTGTGAAAATATTTGTAGTGTGTACAATGTGTGTGGTGTGTGTGAAAATATGTATAGTGTGTGTAAAATGTGTGAAAATATATGTAGTGTGTGAAAATGTGTGTAGTGTATGTGAAAATATGTGCAGTGTGTGTAAAATATGTGTAGTTTGTGAAAATGTGTGTAGTGTTTGTGAAAATATGTGTAGTGTGTGAAAATACGTGTAGTGTGTGAAAATGTGTGTAGTGTGTGTAAAATATGTGTAGTGTGTGAAAATGTGTGTAGTGTGTGTAAATTATGTGAAAATGTCTGATGTGTGAAAATGTATGTAGTGTATGTGAAAATATGTGTAGTGTGTAAAAATGAGTGTAATGTGTGTAAAATATGTCATCTGTGTGTGAAAATTTGTATAGTGTGTGAAAATGTGTGTAGTGTGTGTAAAATATGCCATTTGTGTGTGAAAATGTGTGTAGTGTGTGTAAAATATGTCATCTGTGTGTGAAAATGTGTAGTGTGTGTAAAATGTGTAATATGTGTGAAAATATGTGTAGTGTATGTAAAGTATGTGTAGTTTATGTAAAATATGTAATGTAGGTAGGTGTGAAAATATGTGTAGTGTGTGTAAAATGTGTGTAATGTTTGTGAAAATGTATATAGTGTGTGTAAAATATGTGAAAATATGTCTAGTGTGTGAAAATATGTGTAATGTGTGTGAAAATACGTATAGTGTGTGAAAATGTGTGTAGCGTGTGTAAAATGTGTGAAAATATATGTAGTGTGTGAAAATGTGTGTAGTGTATATGAAAATATGTGTAGTGTGTGTAAAATATGTGAAAATATGTGTAGTGTGTGTAAAATATGTGAAAATATATGTAGTGTGTGAAAATGTGTGTAGTGTGTGTAAAATATGTGTAGTGTGTGAAAATGTGTGTAGTGTGTGTAAAAATATATGTAGTGTGTGTAAAATGTGTGTAATGTGTGTGAAAATGTGTATAGTGTGTGTAAAATGTGTGAAAATATATGTAATGTGTGAAAATGTGTGTAGTATGTGTAAAATATGTGAAAATATGTGTAGTGTGTGTAAAATATGTGACAATGTGTGTAGTGTATGTGAAATATGTGTAGTGTGTGAAAATATGTGTAGTGTGTGTAAAATATGTGAAAATGTGTGTAGTGTGTGTAAAAATATGTGTAGTGTGTGAAAATATATGTAGTGAGTGTAAAATATGTGTGGTGTGTGAAATTGTGTGTAAAATATGTGAAAATATGTGTAGTGTGTAAAAATATATGTAGTGTGTGAAAATGTGTAGTGTGTGTAAAATATGTGGTGTGTGAAAATGTATGTAATTTGTGTGAAAATATGTCATCTGTGTGTGAAAATATGTGTAGTGTGTGTAAAATATGTGTAGTATGTGAAAATATGTGTAGTGTGTGAAAATGTGTATAGTGTGTGTAAAATATGTGTAGTGTGTAAAAAGTGTGTAGTGTATGAGTAAATGTGTTCAAGTGTTTGTGTAAATTGTGTGTTGGGTGTGTATTAAATTTCAAACTAAGTTAGACCCAATTTGGACCCAGTTTAGACCTATATTGGGCCCAACTTAAAACCCAATTGGACCCAAAAATAAGTGAGAACCAACCCAGTTGGAACCAAAGAGAAAAAACTTAGGACCCAACCCAACTAAAACCTAGATGGATTGAGTTGAAAATATATCTTTGGATCCAAATTGCCACCCCTACCTATAATGATGTCATGTGCTGCTTCTCATGCAATATAAACTAATATATAGATATATTGCAGTTTGAAACAAGAAGTTGTTCAATTGCATTTAAGAAGAGATGACCTAATCATTTTCAATCTCCATCCATTTTACGTATGAAAAATAATTATAAAGCTTTTTATAATCAAAGAAAATGCTATGTCGTACGAAACCTTAGTAGAAACCTTCAACAAAATTTTGAGTTCCATCCATATATAAAAGAATCTAATGTGTCATATTTTTTTCATTAAAGATCGTTGAGATATATAGCCTTATTTAATCAACGTAACCCCATCGACACACTAAAATTTGAGTCTCTATCTTCACCGAATATTTAAATATTATAATTGAACATCATTAATTGAAGATACAGAAGTTTAATATTTTGCCCCTTCAAAATCTGAAATTTTTAAGGATAAGTTGTATCTATTTGCAAATAAAAGTGAAGTACTAGAGTAGAATATGAAAAACAATTCAGAACGGTTACCCATCGCATATTCGGATTGTTCAAATCTAGTGAGGAAAACGAATCTTCATAATCTATAATTAACTGTTATAGCGGATAAACTAGATTTTAATAAAAGTTTATTATTATTATTATTATTATTATTATTATTATTATTATTATTATTATTATCCTCACCTACTATATATGATGATTACACCGACAACGAGGGAGTTTGGCCAAGTTTATGCTTTACCTCAAGCATCTTATCGTACATTCTCTTACGTTACTTTTATATATATATATATATACATATATATATATATATATAAAATAAGATGTTGAAGTAATTCAATATAACAAAACTATATATGGATCTAACTACAAGATGCTAATAAATAATAAAGTTTGAAATTTTATGATGGAACTATAAAAGAATGTTAAGATCTTAAAACATAATTTAGTTTTTAAGAGGTTCTACTATATGCTTAATAGTAGGCGGCTAAACTCTTATAATGTATATATATTTCTTTTTAAAATTTGTCAAATACTCTGTAAGGGTATTAAGGATTTAAACAACTTTGTCAAATGTTTAGGCGAACGAGCTCCGGTCACATTCGAACCAACTTACGACACAAATTAAAGACCTTAAATTTAGCCAATTTTCGTGTCGTAGGTTGAACCTGGTTCTTCCTGAACTCGTTTTCTGAAATATCGTATTAAATTGTCGACTTTTTGCCCGACCTCAAAGTTATACCACATCATACAAGCTGGATAATATTTTGCTGGAGAATTATTGCAAAACCAAATTTGGTCGATTGAGATGTGAAAGTAATTTCAATTTTACAGGAATTTCGACACTTCCCACCATAGTCAAATCATGATATTGATTCCAAATCTTGAAAAGGAAACAATAAATGGTGAAAATGGAAAACTCCCAATCAACCAAGTTCACGCGTATTGTTCTTTTGTGGTCCTTGTGGATTGGATGATTAAACTACTCTTCCCACCCTCGAGAATGATTGCCATGACACTTAAATTGTGATTAACCAATTGACTCTAGTGACAAATTAGAAATATTGTCAAATTTAACATGGTGGTTTAGAATCATCAATAGTTGTGGATTTGCAATAAGTGGTGAAAATGAATGAAGTGGGGTTGAATAAAATTTTCTCCAAATTTGTGTGCATCCTTAATTATCAAGTTAAGAAAAATTGCATTTTGAGTTTCGTTTCATATTAACTGGACAAACTCGAACTAGATCAAAATGAATCAAAACACTACTTAAATTGGGTAATTTAATTTATTTATGTGTTTGTTATTCATTTCTTAACCAATCAAATTGTTAAATCAAACTCTCCCTTCTCCACCTCGAAATCAATTGTTAAAAGTTTATTTGGGTTTAAATCATTTTACATAATAAATTGGTATAATAAAATATAAAACGAGGCTCGATTTGATTTGAATATATTGGTACAAGAGTTCGTGTCAACTTGCATGTATTGGTCTCCGCCAGCAATTGGGTGGGTGAAAATTATCTTTGATAGAGCCCTTTTTCCTAATTCGAAAGGTGTTGGAGTGGGGATTGTTGTCCGGGCATTGGGGTGTGTAGATGGGCTTACTACGTTGAATCTGCAAAGTTGGAATTATGTGGGTCTCGAGGGTGATTGTCTTTCCCTCCTTCAAAAAATTAATTCACCATCAGAAGACATGTCTTCTGTGGGTTCTTTCGTTTTTGATTTTCAGTTGTTGTCTGTCTCGTTTATAACTAGTTTTTGTGTTGTTCGTTGTTTAGCAGGTGGTGCTCATTTGTTTGTAACCGGTGTTATTTTGGGTTTGATTGTGGCCGATGTAGCTTAATATATATTTACCGTTTCTCTTAAAAAAAAAAAAAAGATTTAATCTTCCCAGTGACAACCAAATTTTCAATAGCCAATTTCTCTTGATGGAATATAATGTTTAGGTATCGCTTGACAGATAATGAAAATCCAATGATGTGCCAACTCATAAGGAAAAGAGTCAAAGATTGACATCTGGAAACACATTGGATTAATCCTAAAATATATATATATATATATGTCTATATTCTTATCTAAATCTAGCATTATCAGGAAAATTACATTTATCTCCCCTAAATTATAAATATTTGACGTCCTCACACTTAATGTTTAGTATATTGACACGAACAACTCGTCCTTTAAATCTTTCGTTAAGTTTACTAATTAAGACTAAATTCTCCTCCACTTTTTAGGTAAAAGGTCAGAATTTACTAAAGAATATGTCAGTGAATGAAAAATTGTCGATTACCACAAAAAAAAAAGAATGAAAAATTGTCAATCTATCTTTAAATAATATAGTAAAATAAATAAATAAGAGCATGCAAAATTAAAAACTTGTACCAATATATTCAAAAATTCCTAAACCTTAAATTATTCGAAAAATGTCCCCTTATTTTATCGTGGACATGTTGTGATCCAAAAAATTTCTACTTTAATATATTAAATTTAACTCGATTGAACATTGTACTTCAAACACCATAAATCCACAATCCTCTTTATCCAAATATGCTGATTAAATAAATAAAAAAACACCTTTTTTCGAACTTAATAGATATAATTTCTTAAAGAAAAAATGATATTACAATGAAACTTACAAATGCCTTGTATATTACTAAACATGTGGTATAAAAAATTAACATGTAACTATCTTGTAGTCAAAGATAAGTATGATAACTTAGATGGAATATAATCCTAGTTAAAAAGTAGCACAACCAACATATATTTATTTCCGTGAATGTTGGTTAACTTACTTGAACAAAAAAACAAAATTCAAAGTATCACCAATAAATCGTGAAGGGTATTATAGTCATTAATAATATATTTAATGAAAAAGTTAAAGAAGAGGTTCACATTAACATATCAACAAACACGGCGGTTCTTAATGTCAATTATTCATATTTTGGGGAGGTCCATGTCATTGTGCCTTATTATTCTACTTCACACGGCAATTTGAATGTGACTCTTGTCATGGACCTTATGACGATTGTTGGTCCACAAATATGAAATTGGATATAGTAATGTAATCCCTATCTTTAGGTTTATTTTTTAATATTGCTTCACAAAAATATAGGTAATATTTCATAGAACTCAAATTATATATTGCAATACAGCCTACGATGTCCAACTCAAGTAGTAAAGCCAAGATATATCCCTGAAGACAGGGACGGAGCCAGAATTTTTAGCGAAAGCAAGCGAGATTGTTGTGATATAGCTATACATTTTTATTTTTTTTTGCCAAATAGATGAAGGATTCAAGTGCGGTACGTTACGCTATATTTATGGGAGAAAATCTAATAAGAAATTAGGTTCAATTACAATAAATTTGAATAATATAGAGGATAATTATGTCATGGATGGGGCGAAAATAAATATTTTGAAAATTATATGGGTATTAATGAAAAAAAATGTGAAGAGGGGTGAAAATGAATATTTTAAAAATTTTATGAATAATAAAAATAAAAAAAAATTAAGAGGGAGCGGCAGCACCCTCTAGCCCCTGACTCCGTCATTGCCTGAAGAGAAAATAATATGTCTAAGTCACTCGATGAGTGCTTTGTGCCTAAATATTTGTAAAATGCCAAACCTAACTAGAATCGTGTATTTTTTATTTTATTTTTCACAAAAACCACCAAAAGGTTGGGGGGTGGGGGTGGGGGTGTGGGGTGGGGGGGGGCAGACCCACCAACATGAAATATTTCAACAGAACCAATACTTGGAGAATTGTGTAATGGATGATTAATTGCACAATTGTTGAGGTAGTGACAGGGCAATAGTGAGTGACAATAATCATAGTACTCAGTACTCACCGACCAAAAATAAAGTGATTGCAGCCACCCGTTAAAGTTGTTGGAAATTAAATCGGTGAGGACTATTCACCGAATTGACATTCATATTTAATTGGATTGAGATGATTTCGATTGTAATTGGAATATAAGTCTATACTGATAAATAGGGGTGTACACGATTTGATTCGAGCGATTTTACAAAAAAAATTAATCCGACCCAATATGTGTGGGTTGACAAAATATCAAACCGAAAATACATGATTATCTTTTCAAATCGAGCGGTTCGGGTCGGTCGGATTTAATGTTTTAACTGGCGGGTTGACGGGTTATCAAATTATAGTTATAATTTTTACAACTTAATTTTAGTTATAAGTAGTAAGTAAGAAATTAATTATTATACTTTTTGTACATTTAACTAAAAAAAATTGAGTTGATGAAAAATACACAATAAGTAGTGTTATTAAATAAAATTCATATTACCATGATTTCTAATGAGTGAAAAACTCTAAAATATTAATAAAATTAATATTTTTTGTAAATTTATCATCAAAATATACATATACATATAAATTTTTCGTTCAAATCAAATGAAAACAAGTGTTCAAACGAGTTAATTTATTTGCTCAAATAAAAAATAAAATATGTTACATGAATATGAATAAACCATTTTTATTAGAGAGTATATATGCATATATAGTTTTCAAAGTTTAATGTTAAGCTTTAATTATATATACTTATACTTGTAATATAAATGATTAGCAGTCGGGTTGCGGGTTAGGCGAGTTACAATTATTAAACCCACCACCCGACCCGAAAGTTGCGAGTTGCAATATTTTCAACCCGTCACCATTATTTAATAATTCTAAACCGGCGGTTTTCGGGTGGATCGACTCGGATTGAGCTATTCGGGCGGGTTTGACGGGTTTATGTACACCCCTACTGATAAAGAAATATCTTAAGTAAGATGAATTTTCCCAAATATCAATTAGTGATATCACGTATCTGATTATCTTATCGAAACATACTCTCTTCTCTCTCCTTACGTTCTCTCTCTTTCTTGTTTTTCTTTGGACTATCACCTAAACTCCATGGATTTAAGGTGTGCATATATTAAAGTGAATTACTCTGGTAGTTAATCCGCCCCTACGAATAAGATGGATTGATTTGGTAGCTGATCTACCATGACGAGTAAGGTGAAGGCATATTCATAATTCAATAAAGAAGGCTTGTAGATTAGTCAGATTTAGAATGTGTGGATAGGCAAATTTCTTCTGCGTTTAATGATAAACCCAGTCCATCTTTGCTATGTGCCTATATGATACTTATTTCCTACGAGAGTCAAGCTTTCATAACCTATGTCACAATTTGATATTTTATAAAATTTAATTAAAATGGATGGAGATGACATTTTTATAATGGTTAAGTCGGATAAAAATTTGGATATTCTAATAAACATAATTATCACAAAATGTTTATTTCGTTAAAGATCGAGGGACTATACAACCTCAATCTGATCATCACGGTCTCTTTGAAAATTAAGTCTCAATTATCATTAGGTGTCGTTGTCATTCAATAATGTAACAATCTTTACATTATTAGTAAAGTTCAAATTCCTACTATATAATAAAAGTTAAGAACTGATCGCTGGACGATCAAGTTGGTAATGAGAAGAATATGGGAGAAAATAAAATAAGAAAAATATTGCCATTGACTTAGGAAGTTGGTTAATGCAAATGATTAGGCCAATATCATTTTAATTTTAAAGAAATAACAAATTATTTCTTCCTTTTAGTCTTTTATTACACAATTATATATATATATATATAGTCTTTTATTACACAATTATATATATATATATATATAATATGTATATATATATAGTGTAAAATCTCAAGTCTTGTAACCATGAAATGTTTGAATCAATATAATTAATTAGATGCGACATGGAAGGTAAAGGGCAAACCGCAAACTCGTGGTGGATAGGGCTGTTGGTTGGACGGTGGAGTGGGAGAAAAGGTGTATTAAGGCTAGTGTTTTAAGAAGTAAGTGGAGGAAGAAAAAGAAATAGAAACTCAAATATAAAATAAAATAGCAAAAAGACGATGTAAATGTCTTTAAAATATAAAGGTATTTCTATCATCACGTGAAAAATTCGTAAGGAAACACACTCAGACGAGGCAATGAGCATACTTTTAAAAATTGTAAGGAGGGGGCTTTCTGATATATATTTACATAGAAAGTTTTTTAATTTATCGTTTCATCACAGACAGTGTATTGTATTTTGCCTTTACGTATATAACGACACATTCTATTTTTTATAGTATATAGTGTCGATTGAGAACTGAAGATTTGACTCTGAAGTTTACATGTCTAATTGGATGGCATCCTAGCTCATTTCAACTTTTTCGTGTTTTGTAGGAAAATTTCACTAGAAAAGAATGTGGATGTTGGACACTAGCAATAATCTCACAAACTTGCTATAGTAAATATTCTCTAACATTTTTTTTGCTTTCCTTTTTTAAAAAAATGTGTTTGATTGGTATTTCTCTTACATTTTTTCTGAAAAATCAAATCTTTTACTATTTATGATTAGATAGTTCATCCAATAATTAAAAGTTTTTATCTGCCAATATCTCAACATCGGGCATACAAATAATCGCATATACCTTGATTCAGAATGACGTATGGGGCAAAATAAATCTTATTTTGCCAATTTTTGGTTGCATTAACCAATGCATTTAACTTATTGATATATCTAATTTTTCTTGTAAAACAAAGATTCATTCATATCAAACTCATCCATACGAATAATTCAAAAAAAAAAAAAAACATCACATCAAAAGTTATCGTTACACTTTTGACAATTTTTCTACACTCTTAAATAAATATTTGTCATTTGTTTTCTTGAAAATCAATTATTTAACATTCAATCGGACCATGTAACTCTTTATCTCATAGATGGCATATCAATTACTCGAATTTATGGTCCAATAAATTAGTTCCTCGTAGTTTTACAATATACCGAATCAAATTTAAAATGTTAATTTAATAAATTCATTCAATTGTATTAAGTGTAAAACGGTTCTTGATCGTTAATAAATATTGCTTACTGAATCTTATATTATATTACTCGTAAATATTTTATCTCTTTTCTACTTTGATATATCAAAATGATATGTTTTTTATTAATCCAATAAGCTAAAAGCATTGTTTTACGTCCCAATTCTAATGCAAACCTAATATGAAAACGAGAAACACAATTATCTGACCATCATATTTGACTTAGATGAAAGATCAAATTTAACCAAATTAGAATTAATATCAAATATAGGTTTGTATATGGTTAGGTTCAGACGGTTTCATATATAAAATTCAACTCAACTCTATGTGTACCGATTGATATAAAATTTACTCGAAACTAAACAATTATATTATCAAACCAAGTGTTCAAAAAGGGCGGGATGGATTATTTGCACGACCAGGTTGGTGGGTTTAAGTATTTAATAATTTTATGTTATTCAAATAAATAGCAAAAATTATGATATTAACATGATTTGTAATGGTTCCAGATTTCGAATATTAATTTGAGAAAAAGTACAAAGCAAATACAAATGTAGTACATGAATAAATCACATATACATTATATATCTTATGTGTGCATGTGTACATATATATATATATATATATATATATATATATTAATGAGTTGGATGCGGGTGAGGTAGTTTGTGATTGTTGCCCTCGAAAATGGCAAGTTTCAAAAGTATTTGTCACTATCAGTAAAAAAACCTACAACCCAACAATTTATGGAAGAATCGACTCGATTTGGTTAGGTGAGTCAGATTGAACGATTTTTTTAACACGCATAATTTGATTAAGACTCCTTGGCAGAGAGCAATCGTTTTTGGACTTCAATATATGAATTACTTGCTGACGATCTCCTTGACTCCTACTAATATGGTATTTAGGCATAAATGTTGAATTACCAATATACGTAACCTCTCATATGCATGGAGTGTATCATACTCTATAAATCTTTATTTTGTTTGGCTCAGGTGGATCCTGACTCTAAAATCCGATGTTATGACTTTAAGCATAGCACATATATCACATTTGTGGCTTTGCACTTCAGAGTATGCTATCAAGCATCTTATTCAACCCTAGATTCTAAGCAATTTCCTCTAAATTGGAGCTCAAGTAATCACCTTGCATTACGATTCAATAAATCACCATATCATAATATATGAGCTACGTAAGACTTGATTTTTTAAAATATATATGTCAACAGTTGAATCTAAATGCCATTCTAATCGTATAATCTTGGATAGTGCCCGATCCTAAATTTCTGCCGACTATAATCGACTCTAAAACATCGAATTCTGTCACCTACCATATAATTTTTCGGGTGCAATTTATGGGAATACTTCTAATCTTATAGCAAATTTGTCGTAATATGACCTTTTTTTTTCTTTCCTTTGTCTTCTAATTAACCGGATTTTATTTATTTTTAGTATTAAAACACATCAAATTAATGAATTAACACATTTTGATTTCATTAAAACTACTACTAAATGTTCGAGTTCTCAGCCCCGCTGCATCTATCTCGTGTTTCTTTTTTTTCCTTGTGATTTCTTTTTCTTCGTTCATATCCTCATTACCATTATTTTTGTCATTTATCCTATCATTCACCTATTTTACCACCCATTCCTCTTTCTTTCCATTTTTCATAATTGACAGGGATAGGAAAAGATAACACAAGAAAAATTATTTTCCTTTTCCCACCTTTTTCCTCACCAAATGATGAAGAAAATATATTGTCTCAAATTAATATTAGATTTTATCTTCTTTTTTTTTCTTTTCATTTTCTTTAGTAACCAAAAGTGAGAAATAATTTTTCTTGTTTTTTTCATTTTCCTTACAATTTTCTTGAACAAAACAAAGCGTTAATGTTTCTTCTTGTTTTGCTAATTTTTCCATCCACTACTGTTTTCACCATGTATTAACGAAATGCAATCACATTTATTGTGACTTTGTGAGTAATGGTACTTTCGCCAAGTTCATGAATCATGACTGGAATATGCTTTAATTATGATATACAGATTTTTTCTTTGGCCTTTTATTTTTGAACACATCACGCGGAGTGTGGACATATATGATAAAACTATATTCTACAAATATCACATCCTTTAATAGTGCAAGGAAAATTCTTGTCTGGAACGTGTTCAGCAGATCCCAAATATAATTTACAAAGTGATTGATCAATTATATAATGAGTGTAATTCATTCCTTTTATAAATTATATTTGGAATCAATTGAGCTTGATTTGGACAAAATTTTGCGTTAATGCAATACTATGTCAAATCCTTCTTAAAGGTATGATTACATAAGAGCATCTCCAACCCATAGATAAAAAAGTGGTGCAACTTTTGCACCATTTTAATGTTATACAGTAAATTTACTCCAACATTTAACTCTAATTTTAACACCAAAAAGAATATTCTCTAAAATATTCTTTGTTACATCTTTTATTATGCTATTGTCTCTATTTCACAAATAACACCCAAACTTCAAGTTCTTTTTCATATTCATCCAATTTCTTTTTTGTTACTTCGTGGTATTAAATAAAATTCACAATTAACATACATTTTATTATTTAATAATAATAAATAATTAAAACTTAGTTTAAATCTATTTGGTATTTCATAAAATTATTTCAACATTCATCTAACATTTTTGTCCAATATTTTAATAATATTGGTGGAGAAGAAAGTGAAATGCCAGAATATTAAGTTGTTATTATTTGTCTAATTTCTCAATGTCTTATTATATTAGTTATTTTGTATTAGAATAGTGTAATTTTTAATATTACTCTATGTTTATATAAATATTTCAATTTTTTTTTAAATTTATGAAATATGCATTTTGTACAAGTTTTTAATATAAATTTTTATTTTTTGTTAAATATAAAGTGAAATCATATATAATTGAATAAAAATAGCATTTACTGGACATAATTATAACTTCATAAAGTTTTAAGGACTAAATTGCAAAAGAAAAATAATACAAAAACTAAAATGCAACGAAATAAAGAAAAAGAGGACTTGCACCAAATTTGGTGCAAAAGTGAAGTTTTACGCCAAATATAGCGTCCAACATCACAATTGCACCAAATTTGGTGTTAAAAATGGTGTGAATTGGAGTGCCAACTCACATCATATATACTATTTCCAACTCAAATATAAAGTGGGTTGGAGATGGTCTAATAGGGAATATTAGTGTTGCCACCAACAATGTCTAACAAAGTTGGTAGATAGTTGGGTCTTTTAAGTATTGTTGTCCATGGTTTGATCACTGGATATGTGTATAAAAAAGACTTTGTTGGGAGAAATTGTACCCACTTCGGTAATCTTCCAACCTCAAAAGAATTAGTGTCCGACATTCGATTGAGGAACACCCTTGATAATATACAAGCAAACAAAAAGTATATATTAGTGTTGCCATATCAATATCCGTGCATGGTATAGGAACTTGGAATAGTAGGTTTGCTAATTATTGACAGTATAATTTATGCTAAAATCCGTGGGCAGTGGGCACACTTGTCATTGTGTTTGTGTTTCGAGCCTATCTTAGCATTTAATTATAATAAGGGGAAATTATGGGCGAACTATCAGTAATTATCAAAATTTAGCATCATTTATTGAAAATTATTAACACACATTTTTGTTTTAATTTTTTTTTGATAATTGAACCCGTGTTTAAAAATTCTTATAAATTTATCCTTGTAAAATTATCAAATAGACCAATTCAGAAATGTGTGTAATTTTCAATACTTGACCAAAAGAGTTTTAATAATTACATAAGTGGCTGGGCCTGTGTGTATTTTCCCTTATAATAAAGCAGCGAAAAAGAAAAACTAAACCCCAAATAAATAAATAATATAATTAAAAAAAGAAAGAAACGGACAAAGATACGCACTTCATTTAATTCCCTCTATAAAACTCCAACATTGTCACTCTCTCGCGCACATTAGCAACCTTAACGAAAGAGGACGAGGAAGAGGACGGACGACGATAAGCGTCACGTGACTAAAGAAAGAGGTGGCGTGTCCGCCACCGGCGTACGATAGTTATCTTCCCTTCCTAAAACTGTTTTCAGTTAAGCAAACAACAACAACAATTCCTTCCTATTAAACAGATTCTCTTTAATTCAAGATTAAGAAAACCCAAGTCCCAAAGCGAAAACAAAATAAGTGCTTAAAGTAACAAAATAAGTGCTTTTTTTTCTGCTTATAAGCGTAATTACAAGCAATAAATAATTACTGAAACGGAAAATGAGAGGCGGAGCAATAATAATGGGGGTGGTGTTGGTGTTGGGTTTTACGACGCCGTTTTGTTTTGGCGCCAATGTGACGTACGATCACCGCGCGCTGGTGATCGACGGCAAGAGGAGGGTTCTGGTGTCTGGTTCTATTCATTACCCCCGCAGCACTCCTGAGGTCAGTACATATATTTGTGTGTGTATATATATCATAGATACAATTTTTGTATCTAATAATTTTTGAATTGTGAATGTAGATGTGGCCAGACTTGATACAGAAATCGAAGGATGGAGGATTGGATGTGATAGAAACATATGTTTTCTGGAATATGCATGAACCAGTTCGTGGCGAGGTTAATTTTTTCAATATTTTAATTGATTTGTTTTCTGAATATGAATATATGACTATTCTTTACTTCATTATATGGGTCATCTGTTTTTTGGGAGAAAGGGAAAGTTGTGGAAAAAGGGGTTAAAGAAAGAAACCCTTTTCACTTTTCTGTTCCTAAATGTCAAAAACTTTTTAGAACAAAAGTAGTCATTAGTTTAATTAAATATAATATGTATATATAAATTGAGGAAAAGAATGCTGATGAGTGAAAGGGAATTTTGCAGTATAATTTTGAAGGAAGAAATGATTTGGTGAAATTCGTGAAATTGGTCAAGGAGGCTGGGTTGTTTGTTCTTCTTCGGATTGGTCCTTATGTTTGCGCGGAATGGAACTATGGGTATGCGTATATTTCTGTATTTTGTAGACAATAATAGATATTTTTACAAGGTTTTTTTTTTTTTTGAAAAAAAAATTCCTATTTTTCTTGGAAATGGAGCATCTAATTTTTGAAAATTTTCCTTAATTTTGTAGTTCTATGCAACCCATAAAAATTATAGATAATTATATATATAGTGGCTTTTATTTTTGTAGTTTTTCCTAATTATCTATACTATTATATGTATTATGGCTAATATAAGAGAGGGTACTTGAATTTCTGAACAGGGGATTTCCACTTTGGCTGCATTTTATACCAGGAATTGTGCTTAGAACTGATAATGAGCCCTTCAAGGTTTCTGCTCTTGTTTTTTTTTTACTTTTTTCCTTTAAATTTTGCTTTGGTTGTTAGCTATTGTTATAGTAGAACTGATACATGGGAGTTGTTTTAGGCCGAAATGAAGAGATTTACGGCCAAGATTGTTGACATGATGAAGCAGGAAAATCTATATGCATCTCAGGGCGGACCCATAATTTTATCTCAGGTATAACATTCATAAAAATGATGAAATTTTCAAATATTCTGAAAATTTATTTCTGTATTTCTCGTTTCCAGATTGAAAACGAGTATGGGAATATCGATTCTGCATATGGTAATAGCGCAAAAACTTACATAAACTGGGCTGCAACTATGGCCACATCACTTGATACAGGGGTGCCCTGGGTGATGTGCCAGCAAAGTGATGCTCCTAATCCTATTGTGAGTTTCTACTTCTTGTAGGGGTCTTTTTTATCAATATATTAAAGGTTAATTACATACACACCCCTGCGTGATTACGGAAGAGATTCTGAAGTTTGAGAAATTACCATAACTTCCACTATTTAGTAAAAGCATATTACAATGCCCCATGTCAATAAAAACAGCTCATAATTTCATCCCCTGTTTTTTTCAGCTGTCACTGTCAGCATCCCATAGGGGTGTTTTTGTAATTTGTAGTTCTCTCATATTTAAGCAATGAACTCATATTCGTGTTTTGAATAACTACAGATTAACACTTGCAACGGGTTTTATTGTGACCAATTCACCCCAAATTCTAATAACAAGCCAAAAATGTGGACAGAGAACTGGAGTGGATGGTAGGATATGGGTTTTCTTATTCCCTTGAGATTCTTATTTTAACTTGCTTCCTAGGTTGTAGGTCATTCTCAGGAGTTTTGGGGTTATGGTGGTGGATAATCACGACCATCCATGTGATGGGATTCATTTGGGATCCATCCATGTATAAAGATGATTGTGATTACATCGAGACTTTGAGCCTGGAACTCCCTAAGAATCACTTTTGCATTTTCTAATGGAAAAGAAAAAAAAAAAAAACAGGTTCTCTTCATTTGGTGATCCGGTGCCCTATAGACCAGTTGAAGACCTTGCTTTCGCCGTGGCACGTTTTTACCAGCTCGGTGGAACATTCCAAAACTATTATATGGTACTTCCTACGGTCATTGCCACTCCTTTACATTTATATGAAACTAGATTTCAGAGAACTTCTAATGCAAACTTGATTGCATTTTAACAGTACCATGGTGGGACTAACTTTGGGCGCACTTCTGGTGGACCTTTCATTACAACGAGCTATGATTATGATGCTCCAATTGATGAGTATGGTATGTCGTTGCTCTCTTGATTATCAGATTTCTTAACACATTGTTTTAAGTTTGTTTGCAAATCAGAGATCCATTAGTACATTATTTCAAATAATGTTTAATATGAAATGACAAATTACTGAGAGAATATTTCTACTTATGTGTTCTGTTCTAGGCCTTCTGAATCAACCAAAATGGGGTCACCTGAAAGATGTACACAAAGCTGTAAAACTTTGTCAAGAAGCAATGGTGGCCGTTGATCCAAAAACTACTTCTCTTGGTTCAAATTTGGAGGTATAACCTTCTTGTTGTTTCTTCATGTGAAAAAATTCTCAATAAATGATTTGTTTTCTTTTTTTGGCGATATAATGTGACTTCACGACCTAGTCACGTGACTTGAAGAACATTGGAAAATAAGATAGAATCTTATGACTTCTTTTTCATTTTTAAGCATTTTGCTGAGAAATTTTGGCCTCACATTTTGAAGTTCTTGCAATTTCCCTTAAAAAGACCCCTTTTTTGGTTTGTTTCAGGCAACTGTTTATAAAACTGAATCAGGGCAATGTGCTGCTTTTCTTGCAAACGTGGGTACGCAATCCGATGCAACCGTGAACTTCAATGGCAATTCCTACAACTTGCCTGCTTGGTCTGTGAGCATCTTGCCCGACTGCAAGACAGTGTTACTCAATACCGCGAAAGTATGATTCACAAACTTTTATATTGCATTTCTCCTCTATTATACGAAAGATTTAATAGTATTAACTTCTCACTAATTTAAACTTTCATGTGTAACCAATTTTATTTTTATTTTTTAACTGGTCTTTTTTCTCTTTTAAGCAATAAATGATCACTTAAGACTCAAAATTTCCACATCTTCATTGTGAAATATATTGTATCACTTTAACTTAATTTGCAAAATCAGATAATAGTTACATCTAAGCAGTTGTAAATTACTGGATTGAAGGATTTAGGATCTGACGATTTAAAATCCATACTGACAAATCTACTGAACTTTTATGAATTTCAAATTCTTTCACTCTCATTTTGAGCTTCCTTTTCTTTCAGTCATTATGGTGGATTTCAAAACCACCTAATATTAGAATCATTCATAGTCCTTAGCTCAGAATCCTTTCCTCAAATTCATATGTTTCACTCAATCAAGCTTCAAAGTAATATTATTTTCTGAAATTTTCGAGTCATCTAACACAAAGTATTATTTTGTCCTTGAATCATGAACTAATATATTTGCAATTCTTCTCCAAATGACAGATTAACTCTGTATCCACCATCTCAAAATTCGTTCGTCAACCCTCAAAAGATGATACTACTGCTATGGACGCCTTCGCCTCAGGTTGGAGTTGGATCAATGAACCAGTAGGTATATCTAGTGATAATGCATTTAAAAAACCTGGATTGCTGGAACAAATAAATACCACTGCTGATCAAAGTGACTATCTGTGGTATTCTCTAAGGTATAAAAGCTTCCTAAAACTGGATTTTTTCTACACAGCCATCGTTCATGAGGTTTAATATTTTTTGCGGGATTGTTTCAGCATTGAAATGAAAGGGGATGAGCCGTTCCTTAACGATGGATCTCAGACAGTCCTTCATGTCGATTCTCTTGGCCACACACTTTATGCTTTTGTCAATGGAGAACTTAAAGGTGATGAGGAATTTTTAATGCACGCTTTAACACATTCTGAGTCGTTTTTATGTGTGTTCGGTTTTATAGCTTG
This sequence comes from Buddleja alternifolia, assembly GCA_019426215.1. NCBI lineage: Eukaryota > Viridiplantae > Streptophyta > Magnoliopsida > Lamiales > Scrophulariaceae > Buddleja > Buddleja alternifolia. The sequence goes on along the minus strand of CM033391.1, from coordinate 8,156,792 downwards.
TCGTTCTATGCACATATTGCTTTTAAAAGTATTAATTTTGAGTTAATGATGCCGCATCATTACTTAAGGTGAGATGGTATTTTCAGGTAAAAAAAATTCCATTCAGAATTTAAAGTTAGTTTTGGAATGCCTGGAAAACAGAAATAAGATCCGTAAATTTGAGACCGAAGTATTATACATGCATTTATTTGGCATGTAGCTTGAGTAATGCAACTAAAATTAAACTATTTTGCAATTTAGGGTACATGCAATAACTATATGTTTACATTTGCTTCTCTTGTTCCATATTAACTGTTACAAGTCATTTTGTATTGTATCAGGGAGCGAGAAAGGTCGAAGCAGTAAGCCTAAAGTTTCAATAGACGTACCCGTAAACCTCCAACATGGACAAAACAAAATTGATCTATTGAGTTTGACAGTGGGATTACAGGTATAACCGCTTTGAGTAAATTCTTAACGTAAAAACCATATGTTTTCTTTTTAAAATCTAATGTGAAGCTCTGTTAATTCAGAATTATGGAGCATTCTTTGATAAAACGGGTGCAGGAGTTACTGGTCCTGTGAAGTTGAACGGTTTGCAAAATGGATCGAGTGTCGATCTATCCTCTCAGCAATGGACATATCAGGTCATTGCTGTTAAATTTCCTTATACCTTTTCTGCTAGCATAATGGATAATATATATATGTATCAACAATATATTCTATGTGTATTCGAAAATCTGATGCTCGTTATTTCTGGCATTTGGGATATCCGAAAACAGATTGGTTTGAAAGGAGAAGAATTAGGCCTGTCTGGTGGAAGTTCCTCGCTTTGGGTATCACGGCCTACTTTGCCTAAGAATCAACCATTGGTGTGGTACAAGGTAAAAGAAGTAATACCTTATTTTGTTCTGTTTTGACAACTCACGAAATAAGAGCATAAAGATTAAAGACACACAAATTTACGTGGTTCGGCAATTTGCCTACATCCACGGGAGAGGAGAGTATTTTACTATTGATGAAAGAGGTACAAATTACAATGAATGTCAAAAGCGCTACTAAGCCCCTGATTTTTCCCTAAAATACACGTGTACCGTACTGCGGGGGCTACCCCCTGGCGATCCTTCGTTGAAGTGAGCTCAATGCGTGTAGCTGCAGGGTAGTTCTGAGGGCTTCGCCCTCTTCAGAATTGGTCCTTTTTGATAATGGGCTTACTGCATAATTTTGAGCCTAAAATTTCAAGACATATCACAACATGTTCAATATCTACTTTTGCACATAGAAGAATTGATCAATATGTTCTTGCCTGTTAACACTAATGGGACCGAAATTTTGTACGGGGCATAAGGATTATGGTTTCCTTTGCTCTAATATTTCCTTTCCTTTACTTCACAAAAATCCTTAAACCAAATAGAGCTTTTCTCGGTCTCTCTCTATATATGTACACACTAACACTGCGAAAGCAAAATCGTGTGCTCTTTGTGATTTAGACAACATTTGATGCCCCAACCGGAAGCAGCCCAGTTGCTCTAGACTTTACGGGACTAGGGAAGGGTCAGGCATGGATAAATGGACAAAGCATTGGACGTTATTGGCCTACCTATATCGCCTCAAATAGCGGTTGCACCAACTCTTGCAATTACAAGGGATCTTATAGTTCAAGCAAATGTCTCAAGAATTGTGGAAAACCATCTCAACAGCTGTAAGAGTATATTCTTATTAAACTTCTTATACAAAAATTACTGAACCCCCACCCCTACCCCTATATATATATATTATATATGTGTATATATATATTCTAAAAATATTTTTCAATCTCAAAAATAACAATTCTACATTCTTTTCATTCGAAAAAAATCTAGAAGTTAAGATTAACAACTTTTGAATTATAGTTCCCTAGATTTATTAAGTTAAGAATTAATCAATTGATTTTTTTATCGAAATCTTAAATCTTTTTGTTTTGGAGTATTTTCTCTTTGATAAATTGTATAATACGAATTTTATATTTTAATATTAAATACTTTCATATAATTTTTTTTGAGTTAAAATGATAATTATCTAAAAATACCTTTTTTTAATTTTTCAAAAGTTTAAAAAATATGAATTTGATATTAAATTCGTAATTAATACCCGTTATCAATATAAAAGTTTTAAATAATAATTTTCTATGCTAAAATACAATTATTTAATTCTTAAGTTAGAAGAATAAAGACAATTAGGTCCATATGCTTATTAACCCTCAATATTGGGTTTTGCTAAATGAAAAGTTGATGAAACGAGATTTTGTATTGAAAAATATGACTATGTTTTTTTGGTATATATATTTGTTTAAGCGATTTTTAGTAAATTTCCCAAATTTTTCATATCATCATCCGAGTACTCATCCATTATAAATCTTTCAGCTATCATGTTCCCCGTTCATGGCTAAAACCAAGTGGAAACATCCTAGTATTATTCGAGGAAACAGGAGGCAGTCCAACACAGATATCTTTTGCTACTAGAGAGACACAAAGTGTATGCTCTTGGGTCTCAGAGACTCACCCGATTCCAGTGGACACGTGGACTTCAGACGAAGAAACAAGAAAACGGGCTGGGCCCAGTTTGTCACTCCATTGCCCTTCAGAAAATCAAGTCATATCTGAAATAAAATTTGCCAGCTTTGGAACTCCTCTTGGGACGTGTGGAAGTTTTAGCCATGGTCGATGCAGCAGCAGAAGGGCTCTTTCCATTGTTCAGAAGGTGGTAATTCGTTCTTCTTCTTTCGACTAATTGATGAAATTTTGTTCAATTTTCTTACAGTGCATATTATTATAGGCTTGCATAGGATCAAGAAGCTGCAGTATCGGAGTTTCTATTGACACATTTGGTGATCCGTGTGCAAGAATTACTAAAAGCTTAGCTGTTGAAGCTTCTTGTACATGATCAGATCCTGCGCCAGCAGAAGTTCATACGACGTACCAAAATTGTTCATAAAATAATAATTACAGAAATATAAAGTCATACCTGGCCTTGGTTCTTATTTTCTTCGTACTTTGCTATCATATGTCGAAGAATGATCCTGAAATGAAATGAAAACTACAATTTTTAAGATTGTGATCTGATAAACTTTATGAGTACTGAAAGTGTATGCAATCTTATTTATCACAGTAGGCTTTTTTGTTTAGTGCCTTGATCTCATATGTAATATATTTTTTTAGCAATTTAAGCACAAAATATGATGCAAATTTTTATTCACCCAAAATCAATATTTACTAGTATAGAATAGACATCTATATGGTTATAAAGATAAGTTAACGAGGGACTCAAGCTTGTCAAAACGAAATAAATCAAATCCAATGAAACTAATGAAATATAAACCAAGCACTATAATACTACAAATTAGATATAAAATTCTATACACCATACAAACAATAGTAATGAAATTTAGAATCGGAATTCCACAATTTTTCCTACAGACTTCTATGTATTTGAAATTCTATCAGTGAGAAACTTTCCAAATTAACCAAAACTTGTAAGATCTAAACAAAGCTATCAAATATAAATTTAGGCAACTATTATCATAATATAAATTTTATGTAAAAATTCTGTATAACTCAAAAGTAACAAAAATGTAAAAACTCTTGAAAAGGATTGCATCTTGTATTTTAATGTACAAAGAATATTAATAACGTCTGAGACATGTTCATACTTTGTCCACTTGGAAAGAACCCCATTCACTATTAACTAAGTATTTTCATTCAAAAATGGTAACCGCGAATTTTGAACTTCCCTAGACAACATTAGGAATACAAGGAAAAATTTTCCCCTAGAGCACACTACATTTGTTTATTGGAATAATTATATACGAGATTGAATTATATACAACATGAAATTGTAATAAATTGTTTGATTATGCCCAAAAAGCTGATGCAGAGGTGTAAGGTCTCAAGTACAGGAAGCTTCTACAGTTAAACTCTTTGTAATATTTGCACAAGAATTACCCAATTCTTCAATGAGACTTCAATACTGCAACTTTTTCTGCCCATGCAAGCTTGTAAGAGAGTTTTGCAATAAAAATGAGACAAAAAACATCTTAAATTTAAATAAACTAGTACGAAGCACGTGGATACCAATTAATTTAATAATTTATGTTAATTTAATTTTTCAATAATAAGGAAACTAATAATTATAATTTAGGGAAATTATATTTTGTTTTTCTAGCATAATATTCTTATAGGTTTATTTTAATCTTTACAAAAATGTTCAGAAATGTAAATCAATCTCCCCTATCAATTTCCCTATGTTAACTTTTAAATGTTTTGAACTGACTTCTATATACTTTTCAATTGATTGTGTCTTAGTTGTTCTTACATACCCCTTTTCTATGTTTAAAAAGATTTCTAAGTATCGAATGTTTTACATCTGGTCCTGCCCACTTGCAAAATTTTACAGTTGGAAGAGTCCTAGCTATTTATAAGCACTTCACATTATCTGGAACAATGTGGATCATCTTTTCTAATTTAAGTTATATATTGTATTTCATATTACATATACATGATATGTGTATAAAATTTTCATATCTTGTATATTAAAGAATATATTTTATTCATATAATGTGCATACAAAATACTAATTTAAAGGAAAGGTTCCAAATGAATCAAAAAACACATGTGTATTTTTTTTTTAGAAAAATATAATAATATATTAAGGAATAGTAACTATGAAAAATAAAGCATATATGAGAAAATGATTTGACATTGGGAAATCAATTTTTTTTAATATGTGATATTAGACTTTGAAATGCTAGTACTACTTACTTTTTTTTGGTAACTTATTATCTATGAGTTAAAAACTCAACTCATTTTTCTTTTTTCGCTATATAAGTTACTTTAAAATATTATCTTAACATTTTTTTTATCTTTTAAAATACTATGTGTCACAAATACAAACTAATAGTTCAGTGCGAGACTTTGCTTTGGCATGAAGTAGTTTGCATTTTTTAAAAACTGCATCCATAGAAAACTTCTTTTGGTAGCAACAAGAAGTTGAGAGGGATAGCGTGGCCAAAGAATTAGGATCAAACATGATAAGTAGATAAATATTCAAGATACGTAGTGTAAAGTTTATGTTTTCATAGCATGGATAAAATTGCATTGAAAACTTGCACTACATACTATGCAATCCTCTGTGTTTGTCAAAGAGCGTATTCATACTCCTGGATGCCGAACCGAGCTTGTTAGTGACAACATGAAGATGAGTAGATGCTCGATAATTTCTTTCCTCTTTTTTGTAGATAAATTATCAGCAATTTCTGCATAATATGCATCAGCATCACAACTTGCTCAAGATTAATCATGAGAATTTATAAATCAACAGTGAGAAATCTTCTTGATTTACCCATATTGTCAGTCAGACCCTTGAACTTTCTATTGATACAGTATTGATACCTTTAGGTCTACATTAATTAGCTATAGATCAATTGTAGATTAAAACATAGAAATCACTTCACGGTCTCTTGAAATTTTTGGCCTTTTTCTTGATTATTTTCTTGTCGAGTAGAGGCGCCACCATTGATACTCACCTTGGGTAAGGACATTATGGTTATGCTCTATTTATATAGAAAGATTCTTGGATTACATTGGGAAGATGGGGAGTTGGCGGATTAAGTGCGCTGATAATGGTGATAAGAAGTTACAAATTAGCATTATTAGCATCAGTATGTAATAAGGATAAGAAAGTTGCTTCACGTTTAAGGAGTTGGAAAGCTGCTGAATTTTTATTAAATTGTGGTCTAATTAAAATAGGACTCTTCAACTTTTTTTTTCTTTTATTATTTGATCTTAATTAATATCATTTTATTATTTTAGTATTAATATCATTTATTATTAATTAATTTAATACTATTATTTGAGGGCATGAATGTCAATTCACAATCGGAAGAAACAACATTAGGATCCATACTTTTATAGTAGTACAGATAATGTCAAAAATCTAACAACAACAAAAAAAGACCTTATGGACAATCCGTCGAGCCTCTTTGCTCCTGCATCGCCCATGGCTAAAACTTCCACATACGTTTTGGTGAGGGGCACTCCAATGTGAGTGTCTGTTTGTTTTGCGTGTCAACTGATTTGAGGTCCAAGTATCCAAGGGAACTGGGTAGGATTCTGAAACCCTTGAGCACATACGTTCGGTTTCTCTTGTAATAAAAGATATTTTAGTTAAATCACCTTCAATTTCCTCCAAAAGCACCAGGACGTTTCCACATGATTTAAGCCATGAATGCATAACGTGATGGTTGTAACTTGTAAGATTAGAGTGATTATAATGCTGAAGTATTTGCCTGATTGTAGTACATAAACTTAAGAAAAATACTATATATCACTATTTTTGTACTACTATTATTTCACGTACCCTTGATTTAGAAAATTTTGATATATTAAAATCAGAAAAGTCAATTAGTTGCAAGAACTAGAAGTGAAAAAAGGTGGTATGAAAATAGTGATATATAACATTAATCTAAACTTAAGCACTTTTACTGTTTTGAGTCAGTTTTCCACAATTTGTTAAACATTTGCTGTTGCCGTGACTTCCCCTATAATTGCATGTGCCGGTGCAACTTTCGTTTGAAAAAGCGATATTGGATGGCCAATGACGCCCAATGCTCTATTCATTTACCCATGCGTGACCCTTTCCCATGCCTGTAAAGTATATTGCAACAGGACTGGTTCCAGATGGAGCAGAAAAGGTGGTCTAGTAAAGAAGACGAAGACAATAAAAGAAGAAAATGTTAAGTTTCCTTATTTGCATAAATATTATAGACAAGTTCACTTTAAAATTACAATATTTCATTCTTTTATGTTAAGATAATATAAACAGAATAAGAAGGCATTAATTCTACTTTGTACCATGTTAGTGTTGTGTTCTTGGGAAGAGCAGGTTGGGATGAATAAAGGAAAAATGATTACATTCCTTGAGCATACCAATCTTAGGATATGTTACACTATTATCATTCTATTCCCGCTCAATCCATTCCTTCATACCAATTAATCATGTCCTCGGGGAGCAGATGGCTGGAGTTTCATAGAGAAAAATTAGTTTTAGAGGTATAAGAAAGTAATGCATGTTTTTAAGAGAAAAATGTGTAATGATTAATGTCGATGTGATAAGTCATTTCTGTTTTTGGATTTTTTTTTAACAAAATGTGTTTGCTTGTGACTTGTGAGTTATTCTATTATTTTCTAAAATTCTATGTAAAGAGTTTTTTGGAGAGATCTCGGACAAACTCGAAATACGGGCAATATGGATCTCAAATGGTAATTTTTGTTGAGAACCCGCATATCATTTCCCTGTACCACTACAACCTTGTTGGAAAACGTGTTTCCACACAGAATTTGTGAGAGAATTGAGACTAAAGTGTCCGTCCAACGAATAAAACTCATAATATTGGAGGGGCTCTGACCCAATAACTCCTTTTTAAAGAGTTAGGTCTACCATTTTGCAATTAGGAAGTCACATCTGTTATTATTTTTAAATTTATTTCTTGTAGCTTGAAATATGAATTTATAAGGAATGTTCTACGAGTCGATAAATTAATTAAAAATTACCAAGTAATTGATAGATTTGTACGTGCAAGCTAATCTTAATAAATTTTGCTTATATAAATTACTGCTCGGGACGTCAATATTCAAAAATTCCATTTTTTTTAGACTACAGATGTAGTGAAATAGACAAACTTAGACCCATTTTAGTTATTTATAAAACTATAAATATGCTCAGTTTATGTAATATTAACTTGACCCCGCATACAAGTCATTATAGTAATTCTATTTACATCATCTAAACATTTCGATTGATGTATTGGTATCAAATTAATGGAATTTAAAAATCGTATACGTAGAATTTTTTTTTAATATGCTTTATTAATCTCAATAAAAAATAAGTTATTCTAGTATTAGACTTCTTGTTATACAAATAACAATTATTGAGAAACTGACCAATGCAAAATTCATAATATCTAACGAAACTATCAAATGTAAATTTCAGGCAACTCTCATGATAATAGAGATAGCATGTAAAATTCTATATGTCTTAAAAGTAAAAATAATCAAAAAACCTTCTCAGAAAGATTGCATCTTGTGTTTAAAACTAGAAACAATTCTATTAACATTGAGATATGTTTGTACATGACCACTTGGACAAAGTCTAATTCATTAGTCCATTCAAAAAGTGTGTCTTGTGAACTTCCCTATACAATATGCTGAATAAAAGAAAAAATTGGCTCACCTACATTCATCTTTTGAAAAAATTATATACAAGATGAAATTTTAATAAAGGGTGTTGATTATGCAGAAATAGCTAATAGAGGGGTGCAAGGTCTCAACTACAAGAAGCTTCTACGACTAAACTTTTCGTAACATTTGCACAAGGGTTACCCAAATTCTCCACTGTGACTTCAATGTCACATCTTCTTTTGCCCACACAAGCCTGTAAGAGTTTTGCAACAAAAGTGAGAACAGCAACATCTTGATTCATACTATATACTATAACAAAAAAGAAAATACCTTATGAACAATGCGTCGTGCCTCTTTGCTTCTACATCTACCATGGTTAAAACTTCCACAAGTACCATGTGGATTTCCGAAGCTCACAAACTGGATTCCGGTTATAACTTGTTTCTGTGAGGGGCATTCCAATGAGAGTGTTGGTTTTGTTTTACGTGTCAAATGGTTTGAGGTCCAAAAATCCAAAGGAATCGGGTACGATTCAGAAACTCTTGAGCACAAACGTTCTATTTCTCTTGTCACAAAAGATATCTTTGTTGGATCTCCTCCCATTTCTTCCAATAGCACCAATACATTATCACTTGTTTTAAGCCATGATCGTGGAACGTGATTGCTAAAGGTAAACAATATGGTGATTACGATCCATAGATAGCTGGGTAAAGAACTTCAATATAAGTACATAATCTTATAAACACTTACTATTGTTGAGTTGGCTTTCCACAATTTGTCAAACATTTGCTTTGGCTATAATTTCCTCTATAGTTGCATGAGGCAACACAATTCCCATTTGCAGAAGCAATATTAGATGGCCAATACCGACCAATGCCTTGTCCATTTACCCATGCGTGACCTTTTCCCATGCCTTGAAAGTCTATTGCGACAGGACTAGTTCCAGGGGGAGCAGAAAAAGTAGTCTAATAAAGTATAGGAGAGCAAGGAGAGAAGAAGATGTTATTCTTATTTTCATAAACATTATCAACAAGGTCACTTTTTAGATAATATTATTTCATTCTTTTACATGAAAACATAGTATAACATACAGAGAATGGAAGGCGTCAATAGTACCTTGTACCACGTTAGCGTTGTGTTTTTAGGAAGAGAAGGTTTAGAGACCCAAAGTGTGGAACTTCCTTTATATAAGTTTGATTGTTCCCCTTCCAAACCAATCTGATAAGATATATTGTAGAATGAGAAAAAGTTTCATGGTGAAAGCACATGAGTTTTAAATACATCAAAAAGTTCTTTTGAAAAGGAAATTTAGTTTTCTCCATTTCATTCAACTATAAAAAAAATTGTATTCAGCATAAAATTTATTTGAATGACCTGATATGTCCATTGTTGCGAGGAGAGATCAATGGATGAGCCGTTACTTGAACCTTTCAACTCCACCGGACCAGTAATTCCTGCTCCCTTTTTATCAAAGAATGCTCCATAGTTCTAGATTAGGCAACACTTTGAGTTAGACAATAATCTTCACAATAATTATTTTAAAAAGTTGTTGAGAAATGTTGTACCGAAAGCCCCACTGTCATACTCAAGAGGTCTATGGTATTATTTCCTGGTTCAAGGGCCACAGGAATCTCTATTGAGACCTTTTGGTTGCTAACACTACCTTTTCCGCTTCCTACATAATAGTCAATATTTATTTTGATGAGGATAAGAAAAATGAATTGCTATCTTGTTTTACAACATTTATTAAAAAAATCTATGAATTCCTTTAGAATAATATAGACATACTAGGCAAAAACAATGTTTATATTAGAAACAAGTTTTATTTCCCATCACCTGCGAGCTTCCCATTAGCAAAAGCATAAAGTGCATGGCCAAGTGAATCAACATGAAGTAGTATCGAAGATCCATCACGAAGCAAAGGGTCATTCGGTTCTAGATGGGTACTAAAAAAACCAATCATGAATGTAAGAAGTAAGGTATAAATATCAAAAGTTGTGCAATTGACAAGCTTTATACCTTAAAGAATACCAAAGGTAGTCACTTCTATCACCGGTAGTATTAATCTGTTCCACCAATCCAGGTAACACAAAAGCATTCTTACTCGAGATGCCTACAGGTTCTTGAAACCAACTCCAACTTGATTGAGATGCCGTAGAAGTTTTGTTACCATTTTTGAAAGGTTCACTGACAAACTTCGGCATGGTTGTTAGAGAATTGACCTGTCATTTTAGAAAAGTTGGTAAAAAGTACATGTTTTTGTCAAAAAATTGAAGGTCTATCATCATGGGAATTCACTGGAGAGACACAATATAAAGGTCTTCGAGCCAAACCTTTGCAGTATTGTATACCACGTTCTTGCAGTCAGGTAAGATGCTAACAGACCATGCAGGCAAGTCATAGGAATTTCCCCTAAAGTTCACAGTTTTATCTGATTGGGGGTCTAAATTGGCTAGAAAAGCAGCACATAACCCTGATCCGGTTTCATAAATAGTGACCTAAAATAGAAAAAACCTCACATTGATACCATAGAAGATACTGTAAATTATGAACTCGGGCTTTAGAAGCATAACAATCTATGTTAGTTGATTTGTGAATGATAATCACCAACTAAAATATCAATATAGTTAATGAAAGGCTTGAAAGTTGGATTTTACCTCCAAATTTGAGTCAGGAGAGGTAGTATTACCAACATTCGTTACCATTGCCTCTTCGCAAAGTTTTATAGCCTTGTGTAGATCTCTTAAGTGACCCCACTTAGGTTGCCTAAGAAGGCCTAAGATAGACAATGACAACTAGTAAATCTTTCAACATCTAAATTAAGGAGAATTGTTAAGACATAATGTGATCAACTACTTTATATATGATTTGTGAAGATGACACAACTCTTCTTACAAAACATACATAATTGGATGGATCATGATATTGTGATATATTTAACAAACTCACAAAATGTTTTATTTGAGAATATGGTTCTCGTGTACAATATCCACGACATCTTCAGATAACAAAGAATCAAATACTGATGCAAGATGCTTACCATACTCGTCAATTGGAGCATCATAATCATAGCTTGTAGTAATGAAGGGTCCACCAGAAGTTCTCCCAAAGTTAGTCCCACCATGGTACTGCAGAAATGCAACCAAAGTTGGTCTCAAAAGTACGAATAATCTTATAAAATAATAATGAACATTAGAAGTACCATGTAATAATTGACTAATGTTCCATTGCGCTGGTAAAACCGTGCCACTGAGAAAGCAACATCTTCTGTAGGTCTATACGGAACAGGGTCACCCCATCCAGAAAACCTTAAATAAATGGCACATTAGCAATTAGATAAACTATCTTCACAAGTGATCTATGTACTTAAAACAACATATGTATGTTAGGAACTTGTGTAGCTACCATCCACTCCAGAGCTCTGTGAAAATTTTTGGCTTCTGGTTTGAATTTGGTGTGAATTGGTCGCAATAAAATCCATTGCAGGTGTTTATCTGCACAAGAGAAAGAACAAGAATCATTAGAGAGTTATGCATTTGATTAGTAAACCAAAATTCAACAACAAGTTAGCTCTATAGTCATAAATTTTAAATTACAAAAACAATTCAATATTAGCATTAATGTTCTAAAACCAAAAAAAAGAAAGAAAAAAAAAACAAGAAATTACCATGGGATCAGGGGCATTATTTTGCTGGCACATCACCCATGGACTCTCTGTATTCATTGATGCAGCCATTTGTGCTGCCCAATTTAAGTAACTTTTGCCTTTATCCCCATACTCCCAATCAATGTTGCCATACTCATTTTCAATCTGCCATGAAAGAATCATTGAACTCTTTCAACAAAATCATCATCACCACAATGCTAAATTTACTAGTCTTTTAGTTACTTAAATTTAGATGAAGTAATCAAATATGTTTTGTAATCTAAATAATCTTTATTTTCTCAAATTACTTGTGACAAAATAATTGGCCCTCCCTGGGATGCATATAGCTTTTCTTGCTTCATCATATCCACAATCTTGGCCGTGAATCGCTTCATTTCCGCCTACACAGAAGGCCCTCTTTAGTCAATACATGTTAAACAGGTAAGCAACTTCAATTATACGAATGGGGCAATGTCATTTACTCTTCCAAATTTTACGGGTTTTTGCACTTTTGTAAATGATTTTTTTTTTTTTTGCACTTCTTTATCTCAACTTTACTGCTTTTACACTTTTCTATATACTAGTAAGGTGCACGCGCGTTGTGCATGAACAACTACGTCTTTTTTAATTTTTTTCAAAAATATATATAACGGCTAGCACTGATATTCATAGATAAATATACTGAAAATACTGAGAATAAATAGAAATGACAAGACTATGAAATATATTATTAGTATGAAGTATTTATTAATGAAAAAGTAGGAGAGCTCAATTTAATTTAAGATAAATAGACAGTAAATATCATTAATTTTATTTAATATATAAATAAAATTAATTGTATTGATATAATTTTTAAAACAGTATAAAAATAATAATTTAGATACACGCGTTTCATAATAAAGTAAACTAACAAGTAAAAAAATACCAACTTTGAAGTTCAACTTTTCAAACAGTGTATAATATGATATAAATAATTATGCACATACCCCATAACGAAAAGTATAAAAATAATTTAAAGATCTTGAAAGAATTAGTAGATCTCTAGCTAACAAAATATAACATTAAGTTAATCACTCTAAAAAATTGATAATTAAAAGCTCAAAGTAAAATAAAATGATGAATTATTAAAAAATCACTAAAAGTTTTGTCTGGACACACTTTCCGAAAATTTGTCGCTATATATGTGTGCTAGGAGTGTATTATATATTATTAAATTGAGAAATATGCGGTGTAAGTATTGCTAAATTATTTTTATATGCATTTATAATGATACTGAATCTTCTCAATAAATGCATTATTCACAATTAATATTTTATATGACATTTATAATGATACTTAATTTTTGCAATGAATACATCATTCATAATCTTGTTTACCATCGTAGTTTACTTTTCAATTTTATTTTTATTTTTATTTTTATTTTTGGAAAACAAAAAGTTCTAGCCGTATTCCATATAAGTTGTCATTGTCATTGATAATTGTTTACATCGAACCATCTTATCAATTTTATATCAAAAGAAGAGCTAATTGTACTGCACTTGAACAATGAAACATGTTTTAGAAATTATTTTTAATTGTAACAAATTACATATATTTGAAGTATGAGTAATAATTTATTGAAAAAATCTTTAAAAAACTAATTTATATAGTAAATTAATTGGGTTCACAAGCAAATGAAGAGATCCATACTAAAATATTATCTCTCGTTCTTTTACATATCCATAGATTTCTAGCCAAATATAGTATTCCTTCTTGGCAAATATAATCATTTTATATAATTTAAAAATTAACTTTTAAATTCAGTTTTATACTATTTATGTAATATTAGCTAGGACAATTAGGTGTAGTGTGCTTACTTATATGAAAGTACTTTGTAATGTAGTATAATGAACATCAGTAGTGAAGTAAATGATCACAATTATAACATATAATTGATTTATTTATTTATTTCCATTTAGCATTAAAACACCTAGAATTAACTTTTTATATTATGTATTGTAAATTTATCTATTGTTTCTCATATTTATAATATGAATAGGATAACTGGTGAGAAAATAATAGAAAGTCTCAGAGATTTAAAATTGGGCAGAAATGTATGTTTTATATAGCTATAATTTTTTTCTATATATGAGGTCCTACGTATACTCATATTTTATGGTATGAAAGCTCTCAAAATCTAATATCATATAACTAATTATTTTTAATAGTTCAAAGTATTTCATGATAATGACAAAAAAATAAATTAACAATTTTCATAAAAGAGTTTGATATCAAAAAGGAAGCCATGTGTTATTTTCAAACTAAAACACTTAGAAATACTAAAAATCAACTATGCCCTTCCCTTTTAACTTTTGGGTACATACTCAATAGGCTCAAATTAGGTATCCAGAAAATTTCAAGAAAGTTTTTGAGGAACTAGTACTTTTATAATAGGAAAAAGAAAAATTATGGCTATGTTTGTTTCTATTTTGGAGGGTTTTCTTGATGAAAATTTTGGTGAAAAAGTTTATTAGGAGTTGTGTACTTTGGTGAAAATGTATTTGATTTTGTATTTTATTTGATTTTCAAAAGAGACAAAAGTTACTGTAACAGTCAAATCACGTAAGTTTTTGTTTGAAAAGTTATGTTTATAATTAGTCAATGATTGAAAAATATAATATAAAATTAATATAATACAAAAAAGTAAGCCAAAAGTGGAGAAGGGTGTAGGGTGGTGGAGGCAATGTAGCTGTCAGAAATGTTTGGCCAAAAAATACCTGTTTGGTGAAAAATGGATAAGACAAACGAGTTTTGACCAAAATTTTGGCCAAAATATGGTTTCAAAATAGAAACAAACAAAGCCATATATATTTGTCGTGTGCATATGAGAAATGAAATAGAAGAAAAAACACCATCTGAAATATCCGGATATGATGTATTATGGACTTACAATGGCGTGACTTATAATGTTTGATCTAGTGGGGCTAAAACTTATTTTTTAATGTGTTCACGGGATTGTCATAGCTAAGTTGGGCTATATGTTTGGTCCAAATTTTGACGAAAAAATACTTTTTGGTAGGTAATTTTTTTAATTGATATAGTTTCTATGAAGTTTTACTCATCCCATCCTTTATTTTAGTTGTCAAATGAAAAAGCTCTTGTAAAATATTTATAATAAAAATCTTAGAAAATTCAATAAAATATTCAAATAAAAACATGCAAGTCCAATATCAAAATTTAGACTCTTTCGAGCACTTTATAAAGCAAGGTAACACTATAGTTTATTTTAAGATCATAAAAAGTTCTTTTGATTTTACCAATAAACTTATAATATTGTTATGTACCCTCTAATAAAAGTCTAAAAATATAGAGGAGCATACAAGATCTTCTACATGAATCGCAAATTTATATTAATTATAGATTGACTTAAAATATTTTTTGAGGTTGCACGCTTCTGAAGACGTTTTGTTTTAATCTATCAACAGTTAAGTGTAGTTTTACTTTCTAAACTATAAAATATTGATGAGTAGTTTAAAATTCGAGTATAAAATTTAAGTAGGATTAATCTTATGTAATATTGTAGAGCCTATCTTATGTAATATTGTAGAGTTCTAATATATATGAAAATTTCATTGTAATTATACATCTATATTAAATTTTATTATATTGTAGAGTCCTAATATAATTATACTTCTTATTATTGTAGATTCTTAAAATTTATTTTTGACTCTTTTGCCATTGAACATTTGAATACCATATGGATATTTTAGGTATATCAAAAATTTCAAAAAAATCAACTCGTACTTTTATAATAGAAATAGATTAGCATATTCCGACAGAATTTCAACCGGTGGAGTTTAAACAAACTTTCTTTTTACACTTTTTTATCCAAACTCTGTTTTTTTTTTTTTTACACTTTTTCATCTCACCCTGTCGCATGTGTTGAAATTTCGGCAGAATATTCCATCAAAATATTCTAATATATAATAAAGTTTAAAACTCATGGAATTGAGATATAAAAAAGTGCAAAAAAAAAAAAGAGAATGATATTGGAACTCCACAAATTACTATTGGAGCTCCACTTGTCTTTCTCTCTCTATGCAAATGACAATAGTACTCATTTATTAACAAAAAATCAATTGCTAACAAATAAAAAAATAAATGTTCCTTTTAATAATCAATTCATGTTTGGTAATAATTTATCCAAATAATTGCTTAAAGAATCCATAATTGGACAATACGTACATGTACACAAGCACAAAACTATCAATTTAAGAATATAAAAGAATTATGTAAAGAAAATTTTATTATTATTATTATTAAATATATTTATATACTTTGTCTCTTTATATACAACTGAAGAAATTATCAACTACTTCTACCATTATCATCATTGTCACCACTATTGTTGTTGTTATTATTATTATTATTATTATTATTATTATTACTACTAGTATAACTACTACGTTTTTTATTGGAATGTATCTGGGTTGTACTTATTTATGCGTAAATCTTGATTACTACTATAATATACTTCATAAAATTGATAGTTTGGTGTTAATATGTGGTAAAAATGAAAAAAATAATTTTCAATTAAAGTTCGATGTTTTCTCATTTTTAACTTGGCATATGTTACTATGTTATTATTGTTGATGATGGTCTAAAAATTTTGATTGACAGCCTGCATTCCATATAAATATATAAAACTATTCAATTTTTAAATTTATATTTATTATTTAATATGTAATAAAATAGTGAAGTGTAATAACTTATTTTGATTGCATAAAAATACGTACTTTGGAATTTAATTTTGAAGTTTATAATGTTTTTATATTCCATGGGCATTATTGTCATATTTTAGTAATAAAATTAAACTTGGAGCTCCTATAATAACTAGTGGAGTGCCAATATCATTCCCAAAAAAAAAAAAAAAAATTTACAAAAATGCAAAAACCCGTAAGTTAGGATGGGTAAAGACATTACTTACCCCATACAAGAAATGGGAAAGAAAAAGAAACTAAAAGACGGGGAAAAAAAGAAAGAGAACCTTGTATGGCTCATTATCAATTCGAAGCTCAATTCCGGGTAGATAATGCAACCAAAGAGGAAACCCACTGTGGTCAAAACATAGAGTGTACATTTCAGTTAAATCACTAAATAGTAGTAAAACTAATTCCCATTTTCACCGAAATGCAAGAGAAAATAAATCTAAAAGCATATAAATTCAAAACATATTTCAAGAATTTTAAAAAACAAACAACAAGGAGGTGAGTGCTTACCCATAGTTCCATTCAGCGCAAACATAAGGTCCAATACGGAGAAAAACATACAGTCCGGCTTCTCCGACCAATTTTATGAATTTTACCAAATCTTTTCTTCCCGTGAAATCAAACTGCAAAAGTTTTATTCATAAATCAACATATGACATTTTCTGTTTGTCTATTCTTTTCAAAGACATCCTAGAACAAGAAACTGAAAATTCATTATCCTGGAATTAGAGAAAATGACAATAATTTTCTATGGGTAAAATGCATTTCGTCGGAATATGCTGATAGGTAGAAAAGTGTAAAATCCGTGGAGTTGAGATAAAAAAATGTAACAAAAAACAGTTTAAATAAAAAAATATAAAAACGCTCAAAGTTCGGGTGGGTAATGGTTTTTACCCCAAATAATGAATAGTATATATATATATACCGGGCCTGTGATTTATCATGAGCTTTCATCATAGTTGGATACCGAATATGGAATTGCACATGATAAATAATCCTATCCCTCCTAATCTAAGCTACCGAACATGCTAAGTATATAACTACAATTTTCTTTACTTTTTAACAGCAACTCATCCAAATTGTTCACGTTTTGACACTTTTTTTATATAAACCTTGTTGTTCTGTACCTTCTTATTTGAACTACAATGGGTTTTACAAATTTTATATTTTAACATTTTCCAGCGGAATAAGCGGAATATTTCGCAGGGATCCCATCATATGCATTACATGTGACCCTTTTAAAGGTAAAATAAAATTTTATCAGTTGAAATGACATTTTCTTGTGGTGTCACTATTTTGTATTGTAGTATTCAAAATGTCATTTCAGCTCAAAGGGATAAAATAGTGAACCACAAGGGTCATAAAATGTCATTTTTATCCTTAAAATAGTCACATGCAATGTATGTAATACAATCCCGATGAATATTCCGCGGGGAAATGCTTTAAATATTAAATATTGTAAAAGTTCGTGTAGTTCAGATAAGAAAGTGTAACAAAAAATTTTTTTTATAAAAAAGTGTAAAGGCACGAAAAGTTAGGATGGGTTATTGTTTTACCCAATTTTTTTAATGGTAAGGAACTATTAAAGTTTCTTATTTTCATCAATTTGCCCAATAAACAAGGATTAAACGAAAAGAATTCTAACAAAAGAAATTGATCTTAAGAAGAAGAAAAAAAAGGCTAAAGAAGCACCTGTCCTCGGCCTGGTTCATGCATGTCCCAAAACACGTAAGTCTCTATAATATCCAGCCCTCCCTCTTTTGATTTCTTAATCAAATCAGGCCACATCTGCATGCACCACCAATTATACAATTAGATACAATACTAGTACGAGTGCCCACCAATTATACAATTGGATACAATACTAGTACGAGTGCCCACCAATTATACAATTGGATACAATACTAGTACGAGTGCCCACCAATTATACAATTGGATACAATACTAGTACGAGTGCCCACCAATTATACAAGTGGATACAATACTAGTACGAGTGCCCACCAATTATACAATTGGATACATTACTTGTAAGAGTGCCCGAATATGTATGTAAAATGAATCAAATACTAACTTCAGGAGTGCTTCTAGGGTAATGAATGGAACCGGAGACCAAAACTCTACGCTTCCCATCGATCATCAATGCTCGACCATCATACGTAACATTTATAGCAAAACAGTACGACATCGTTGCTGCCAAAAGCAAAAAAAATAGCAAAAATGTTCTTCTTCCCATCGTTAACTAAAATGGTATATAGTTTTTGGTATTGTCTTCCTGCTTTCTTGAGTTTGTCCTTGTCATTTATATAGCTTGAGAATTTTGTGATTTGGCTTTTGTAGAGTGATTATCTCTCGATTTTTCCCTTTTTAGCTCAAGCTCATGATACATCGATATGTTTAGAACTACATGCACTCTAAATTGATGAATGTTGTTGATCAGTTAGCATGGAATATGCAAAATAACCTCTCCGTCCAAAAATGATGTGTTTTTATCATTCAATATCGCAAAACAATTATATCCATAAAAAATGAACGTTCAGAAGTGTTCCTGACGGTGTGTATGGAAAAGGCTTTGTTGGGAGAGGCAAAAGCCACTTCGGTGATCTCTAGGCCTCGAAAAGAAATAATCTCCGGCGTCCGGCTAGGGGAAACCTTGGTATATACCAAAAAAAAAATGTATTTAAATGTTTCATCGTCTGTATTTAAATGTTTCATCGTCTATTTCTCATGTGAAAACCTTAACCGCGTAAAAGGATCACATTATAAAATTATGCTCATCCAAAATATTAGGCATTTATCATGTGACAGTTGTGTTGTGCCTACCAAAATGGACTAAGAATTTGGTGTCGATTCCAATTTTAAAGACTCATTTGCATGATGAAAAAAAAATGCTTGTAATGTATGCGTATGGGAACTTTGGGTCTAATTTATGAAGTGGAAGTAAGCAGGGATGATTTATTTTTGGGGGAAGAAGTCTTATTATATGAGACATTTCTAATTATAGTGAGGTGTAGCCCATCAGTAGCAGGGTTCGAATCCACAGTTCGTGCAATATTGTACTTTTTTATAAGTATGCTTTTTCAATGAAATTATATATATATATATATATATATATATAATTCATATATAAAACTATATTATTCAAGGAAAGATGTCCACCAATCCATCTATAATTTACAATTCTCAATTTAAATTGTGTTTAATATTTAGATTGAACGCTTTAAAGATTTTTTTCCTATTTAATGTTTTTTAAAAGTTTCGTGCAAATATTAAACAAAAGGCCTAAAATTTCAATTATCTTTAATCTAAACAATTCGAGTGACGTATGTGTCATGAAAGTTTTTGCTTCCCTTCTACAAAATGCACATCAAGCTAATACCAAACTATGAAAAAGAAAAGAAAAGGTAACTTAATTATTTATATGTTTTATTATACAATAAAATAAGAGTAATAAAATTATTCTATAAATTGGTTGATTTAGAAACTTGCACACTTCATAAATTTTTTTACTTACACTAAAGAAGCAATTGCATATAATTGTGAATAAATTTAATTGTTGACAATTATTTTTATGGATAAGGTTTACAGGTAAATTTTAGGTTATAATAAAAAGTCTTTCAATACTAATCGAACATTATATATAATTTTTTGTTCAAAATTATCATAATTTTTGATATTTAAATTTACCAATCCATCTATAATTTACAATTCTCAATTTAAATTGTGTTTAATATTTAGATTGAATGCTTTAAAGATTTTTTTCCTATTTAATGTTTTTTAAAAGTTTCGTGCAAATATTAAACAAAAGGCCTAAAATTTCAATTATCTTTAATCTAAACAATTCGTGTGACGTATATGTCATGAAAGTTTTTGCTTCCCTTCTACAAAATGCACATCAAGCTAATACCAAACTATGAAAAAGAAAAGAAAAGGTAACTTAATTATTTATATGTTTTATTATACAATAAAATAAGAGTAATAAAATTATTCTATAAGTTGGTTGATTTAGAAACTTGCACACTTCATAAAAAATTTTACTTACACTAAAGAAGCAATTGCATATAATTGTGAATAAATTTAATTGTTGACAATTATTTTTATGGATGAGGTTTACAGGTAAATTTTAGGTTATAATAAAAAGTCTTTCAATACTAATCGAACATTATATATAATTTTTTGTTCAAAATTATCATAATTTTTGATATTTAAATTTACCAATCCATCTATAATTTACAATTCTCAATTTAAATTGTGTTTAATATTTAGATTGAATGCTTTAAAGATTTTTTTTCCTATTTAATGTTTTTTAAAAGTTTCGTGCAAATATTAAACAAAAGGCCTAAAATTTCAATTATCTTTAATCTAAACAATTCGTGTGACGTATGTGTCATGAAAGTTTTTGCTTCCCTTCTACAAAATGCACATCAAGCTAATACCAAACTATGAAAAAGAAAAGAATAGGTAACTTAATTATTTAATATATGTTTTATTATACAATAAAATAAGAGTAATAAAATTATTCTCTAAATTGGTTGATTTAGAAACTTGCACACTTCATAAAATTTTTTACTTACACTAAAGAAGCAATTGCATATAATTGTGAATAAATTTAATTGTTGACAATTATTTTTATGGATGAGGTTTACAGGTAAATTTTAGGTTATAATAAAAAGTCTTTCAATACTAATCGAACATTATATATAATTTTTTGTTCAAAATTATCATAATTTTTTAGCAAAAGTAAACTTTAGTTAAAAATTTTGTTATCTTAATATATTCATAAAAATTGAAATCTTTCATATTTCACATTGTAATAATTGTCAGAATTTCCTCTCTAATAAAGACGTATCGACTTCCCCAAAGTACCAATCTTGAATCTGTCCTGAAAGTAAGCTTATGCTTATAGTTGTATAATTTCTGGAGTTTTTTTGTATATTACTAGTTGAAAGCATGTGTTACACTATTGTTTGATACTATTGGTGGAAATTTGATGCTAATTACAGATTCGATGTTAAAAAAAAGGATTAAATTCTTATTGAGACTACTACATATGCGAAATATTTTATATATATATTGTTACACTATTGTTTGATACTGTTGGCGGAAATTTGCTGCTAATTACAAATTCTATCTTAAAAAAAGGATTAAATTCTTATTGAGGCTACTACATATGCGAAATATATATATATGTATGTATATAGATAGATATATATATACACCATGAATTGAATGATTGAAAATCCAAACAACTCATTATCTCTAAAGTGATATACTTATAAAAGGACTATTGTTTTCTTTCTATTTTTTTTTTTTTTTGAAGAATTATTGTTTTCTTTCTATGATAAGTTGTAAATGGTAAGCTATATTTTGAATAACAATGTCCATTAATAACCTTTTCTTTGTCTGTATTTCTTGGTGGTATTTACTATCTATGCTCTTTGTTAGTCCTTGTCCTTAGGCAATTCTCTTGGCGCATGTTTCTAATTTGTCATCGTCTTGAATAAAAGTCTCTGATAATCTGTGAAATTTTAGATTTTTATCACTTTGGTCTCTAAAATAAAAATTATTGTGCTATAGTCCATAGTGTTTCATTTCAATATCACTTTCATCCTTTCCATTTGATTTTGGCTGGAACATGCAAATTTTTGGGGGTACAATGTTAACATTTAAGTTTGTATGTTGCACTTTAGTCCTTTTTTGCACTTTTGCCACCAAAAAAGCCGTTTTTTTTTTTTCCAAAACGAAATCATTTCAAACAATATCTAATATCAAACATTAATTTTGAAATGCAAGAATATTTTACATGACAGCTTGACAAGGACAAGACTAGAAAAAGTGAGAGATAATCCGACTTAAGGATGTTGAAGTCTCATTCACAGCAACGCCAAATTACAAGCACAACTTATAAGAAGCGGAGAATACTACTTTGATTTCTCTTAGTTCATTGATAAGTTAGCATAAGAATCAAAAGAGATGTCCACAATTACTATGCCAAATGATTTACCAGATAGAACTAATATGCCCTTATATATATGAGCGCAATTTTATCTTGTATAACTCATCTAAAAGTATTACGGTTAAATATATTCCAAATTAAACACAAATACTTTTATTACTTGAGCACAAAATCTAGCAAAGCTTCACTTTCTATAAGTTATCGTGATTGTACAAGTATCAAGCGTAATACTTTTAAGTGTTATTATTATATAATAAATAATTAATCGCTTAGTGTAATAAATATCTAATTAATTATTAGTTAATGAGTTTTTACTTATTTTCTTAAAATACTTATCTTATTATTAGAAAATAAAATAAGTCAATTTTAATTATTTTGTAATTTGTAAAAATTATTACTTATAATAATTAAAATTAATTAATTGAATGATTAAGTAAACATCTAATTATTGAATGAGTAAAAGATAATTATTATTTTTTAACATTTTATTTAGACGTTAACTATTAGTATATATTAGCTAAATAAGGTGGTTATTTATATTCTTTTACTTAGGAATTAATTATTAATATATTTTAATTTTTTATCATTCTATTTAGACATTATCTATAATTATATATTAATTTTTATTAGTTAAATAATAATAATAATTAAAATAAGGTAGATTGTATTTAAATTTTATGAAAATTGCCAAAAACATAATTTTCCCGCTTTCTTTGGGTTAAGGGGCCAAAGTGGTACACATCTGATACTTCGGGGACCAAAGTAATACAAACATGATACCTCGGGGACCAAAGTACAACTAAAAAATTGACAGTTCCAGTCAAAAATCACCGAAAAGGACTAAAGTGTGACGAAAATATAATTTCTGGGACGGTAGCATAATAAATTTTGGACTGATATTTTGGTTGGGACTAAATTATTTAGAAAATTATGGGACTAAATGTGAGAAATTTATAATTATGAATGGGACTAAAATTAAAATACAAAAAATATTATGGGACAAAAAAATGCGATTTTCCTGAATACGACGTGAAGACCATTGATGTGGCTAAAAGAATTCGACGTGAAGACCATTGATGTGGCTAAAAGAATTCGACTTTGAGATGCTCCGCAGAACTAAAACGTAGTTGTAACTTCTACATCTCAAGTATCATGAGTTTAAGCCAATGATATTTGTCTTAGTTGGTCAAGTTGAGGTTCCATAACTGTTGTTTCAAAACTTCACAAACGTATCAAATTGATAATAACAAAGAAAGATTATATCGAGGCGAGAGAGAACTCTCTATCCTTAACACTAAATTGTCCCGCCTTGGTGGTACGAGTTCTTGCAACAAGTGTCTCAAGATACAACGATATTCTTTTTCTGAAGATTAAACCACTTCAATTTCAGAAAATTACGAACTTAATTTACTGTTGAAATCTCAAGAAAAAGATGAAGATGATTTTATAAAACTCAAGAACACTTAGAGAGAAATATGTTGTGTTTTGAGTTGGTGTGTTTCAAAATGGTTGGAATGGTTGCTATTTATAGGCAAAATCCATTTCCATAAGAATCAATCCACACCATCCATTTCTAAGATCAAATCTTAGCCATCCAAGATGCTCCACCACCTTGAAGTGCTCATATGTCATTCATGATGTATTCATGACATATTTTCCATTAAAATGTGTTGTGTCATTCATGATATATGCATGACATATTAAATAAAATTATATCAAAATATGAGATACACAAATTCAAACCCTTCAATTTAGCACTTAATTTCTCATTCGTTCCGATTAGAGAAATTCGAAATGCTAAACTCATTTACTCGGAACGTAGATTAAGATTATCCAATAATCTTAAGTATCCCGGATACTAACGGCGTTCGAATTTCGTACTCAACCACAATTTGTACCATTTTATCCAACAATCCCCCACACGAATGAAATTAATGCAATGCATGCTCTTGAGATTTCGATTGAAAGTTTATCACATCAGAAGAGGTAGCTTTTGGCTTTGAACCTTTCCTAGTGAAATATCATCGGATTTACTAGGCTCCCCAATGAACTTGATGTCTTGAATTGGTCAGCCGTTCGTGTAAATCTAGACAACAATATTCACATAATAAACTTTCAGCAGTTTTTCAGTTCTCACGGTTGGGTCCATTTTGGCCGTGGCATCCCCTCTTGGTTTCAGAAGTGTTTACATTTTACTCAATGTTGAGGCGGCCTACACCTCACACTTACATAGGTGACTTCCTAATTAAGAGTATCCTGCCATACTCCACTTCATTTAGACAGTATAGGAATCATTAAAAGTCCGGCTTAACCTTTTGCTACAACTTGCAGGTTGCACTTCTTTATCCTAGGCAATGGGTTTAGAGTTTATTAATTAACTCTTAAGTGCCTCAATGAATGTTCACAACTTAGTTTTCCCATTGAACCATGATCTTGGGATCTCCAGTCAACATGGTTGGGTTTCCGCTGTGTCTATTCTTAAATTGTAGACTTTAATCCCATTCCTCTTGATAGGCAGTATATTTGATCTCTAGGCAATCCTTTCGTCAAAGGATCTGCAATATTCTCCTTTGATTTCACATAATCAATGGAAATAATTCCGTTAGAGATCAACTGCTTAATGGTATTATGCCTACGACGAATATGTCTAGACTTACCATTATACATACTACTCTGAGCCCTCCCAATTGCCGACATACAGTCGCAATGAATCAAAATCGGAGGCACAGGTTTTTCCCAACAGGGAACATCTTCTAAGAAATTTCTTAGCCACACAGCTTCTTCACCAGCTTTATCTAAAGCTATGAATTCTGATTCCATCGTGGAACGGGCTATGCAAGTTTGCTTAGAAGATTTCCACGACACTGCTCCTCCACCAACGGTAAATACATATCCACTTGTGGACTTAGAGTCGTTCGTGTCTGATATCCAATTAGCATCGCTGTATCCCTCTATTACAGCTGGATATCTTGAGTAGTGTAATCCATATTCTTTAGTATACTTTAAATACTTAAGAACTCTAGTTAAAGCATTCCAATGCTCTTCACTTGGATTACTTGTGAACCTACTCAACTTGCTCATAGAATAAGCTAGATCAGGGCGAGTACAGTTCATGATATACATCAGACTCCCAATGACCCTAGCATATTCTAACTGTGATACGGGTTCGCCATGGTTCTTGCGTAAATGAACGCTCAAGTCCACTGGCGTCTTAACTGGTGCACTATCACTCGGAAGGAACTTTTCCAAAACCGTCTCAACGTAATGAGATTGTGATAAGACTAGTCCTTCAGAAGTCGTCAGGATTTTAATCCCTAAGATGACGTCTGCAAGTCCCATATCCTTCATGTCAAAGTTCTTCTTTAACATTCCTTTAGTATTCATGATAATTTCATGATTACTACCCATTATCAACATGTCATCTACATATAGACACACTATGACGTATGCGTTATGTGTTTGTCTAACATACACGCACTTATCACACTCGTTGATCTTGAAACCATTTGATAACATTGTGCTATCAAATTTTTCATGCCACTGCTTTGGCGCTTGTTTAAGTCCGTATAGCGACTTTACAAGTTTACACACTTTCTTCTCCTTTCCAGGAGCAACATACCCCTCGGGTTGTTCCATGTATATTTCTTCTTCTAATTCTCCGTTCAGAAACGCAGTCTTAACATCCATTTGATGTATCTCAAGGTTATGCAGCGCAGCAATAGCGATGAATAATCTTATGGATGTTATTCTCGTTACTAGAGAATAAGTATCGAAGAAATCAAGACCTTCTGTTTGTCGGTATCCTTTGACTACCAAACGGGCCTTATACTTATCAATAGTTCCATCAGCCTTATACTTTCTTTTCAGAATCCATTTACAGCCTAAAGGCTTACTTCCCTTTGGAAAATCAACCAACTCCCAGGTATGGTTGTGCAAAATAGACTCGATTTCACTATTGATAGCCTCTTTCCAGAGTTGAGCATCTGGACTGGACATAGCTTCCTTAATCGTCCTTGGCTCCCCTTCTAATGTATAAGATACATAATCGGGACCAAATGATTTTGGAACTCTTGCCCTTTTGCTACGACGTGGTTCTTCATCCCCGGGATTAGAACTACTCGTAGACTCATCAAATGTTCTTTTGAGAGGAACTTGTTCATTTCTTTCCTTACTTGGAAAGATATCCTCGAAAAATGAAGCATTTCTAGATTCCATGATAGTACCTTCATGAATCTCAGATATTTCTGATTTATGTACCAAAAATCGATAGGCGCTACTATTAAGTGCATAACCTATGAATATGCAATCAATAGTTTTAGGCCCTATCTTAACTTGTTTGGGTTTGGGTATTTCTACCTTAGCCAAACACCCCCACACTTTGAGGTACTTGTAAGAAGGCTTTTGACCTTTCCAAAGTTCGTACGGAGTCTCACTCCTACTTTTGTGGGGAATCTTGTTAAGGATATAATTGGCGGAGAGGATCGCCTCCCCCCACAAATTCTCAGGTAAACCTGAATTAATCAGCAACGCATTCATCATCTCCTTAAGAGTACGATTCTTGCGCTCCGCTATTCCGTTTGATTGTGGTGAATATGGGGCCGTTGTTTGATGTATAATGCCTGAATTTGCACAAAATTCATCAAACGGTGCTCTGTATTCGCCACCTCTATCACTACGGATAGCCTTTATCCTTTTTCCAAGTTGATTTTCAACTTCCGTTTTGTAATGTGTAAACGCTCCTAGAGCTTCATCTTTACTTCTTAGTAAATACACATAACAATACTTTGTGCAATCATCTATGAATGTAATGAAATACTTTTTCCCACCTCTAGTTTGCACAAACTTCAAATCACAAATGTCACTGTGAATAAGTTCTAGTGGTGCGGTGTTTCTTTCCACTGAAGGAAACGGTTGTTTGACTAGTTTTGCCTCAACACAAATTCCACATTTATGTTCATTTTCAACTTTAAAAGTTGGTAATAAGTTCAAGTTGACCAATCTTCGAATAGTATTATAATTTACATGTCCTAGTCTGACATGCCACAAATTAGAATACTCAAGCAAATAAACAGAATTCTCAATACTTTTATTGCTTTCATTTTCAATTACAACAGAGCGGATTACATTCATTACATTCATCTTGAAAAGGCCCTGCTCAAGGTAACCTTTTCCAACATAAAATCCTCTCTTTGTTAAAGAAAATCTATCAGCCTCGAAGACTATCTTGAACCCATTCTTGACCAAAGCTGAACCGGATACCAAATTCTTGCGAATCTCCGGAACATGCAGAACTTCAGTCAATGTCAGTTCTTTGCCTGAAGTCATCTTCAGCACAACTTTCCCCATTCCAACCACTGGAGATGTGGCTGAGTTGCCCATAAACAGTCTTCGTCCTTCAGTTGGGGTATAGGACGAGAAGGCAGCCCTATCTGAACAGATATGGCGAGTAGCTCCAGTGTCAACAAACCACTCCCTCGGGTTGTCCACCAAGTTGGCTTCGAACACGACGGCAGTGAGATCAAAATCTGTTAGATCGATCGGCACCTGTTTGTTCGACAGGTCATCGATCATCTTGTTGATACCCTGGACATCATCAACAGCTAGGTGCACTTCATTTTGCACCCGGTTCTTGCCTTTGTTCTGGTTATGGCCAGAACCTTGCCCATGAAACTTGTTTTTCTTGGGCTCTTTACAATCTCTGGCCCAATGACCAGGTTTGTCACAGTTGTGACAGCGGTCTCCCGCCCTTGACTTTCCTTTCCCAGCAGCCTTCTTTTTCTGGGAATTTCCTTGGAATTTTCCTTGGAATTTTCTCTTCCGG
This sequence comes from Buddleja alternifolia, assembly GCA_019426215.1. Taxonomy (NCBI): domain Eukaryota; kingdom Viridiplantae; phylum Streptophyta; class Magnoliopsida; order Lamiales; family Scrophulariaceae; genus Buddleja; species Buddleja alternifolia. The sequence continues at coordinate 8,128,432 of CM033391.1, read as the reverse complement.
TCAGAACTCTCCGGAACTTCAGCAATGTTTGCCATTGCCTGCACAAGGAGCTTCTTGTCTGATCCCCGATTGTCTTCCTCAATTCTGAGTCGGACAACCAAGTCTTCTAGACTCATCTCCTTTCGTTTGTGCTTCAAGTAATTCTTGAAATCCTTCCAAGAAGGCGGTAACTTCTCTATGATAGAAGCTACTTGGAAGGACTCACTCAGAGCCATGTTCTCAGCATGAATTTCATGTAATATAATTTGAAACTCTTGAACTTGGCTTGTCACAGACTTAGAGTCTACCATTTTGAAGTCTAAGAACTTCGCGACCACGAACTTCTTTAGTCCAGCGTCCTCAGTTCTATACTTCTTGTCCAGTGCCTCCCAGAGGTCTTTGGCAGTTTTTACTTCAGAATATACGCTGTAAAGCGAATCATTCAATCCATTGAGTAGGTAATTTCTGCAAAGGAAATCACCATGTATCCAGGAATCATATGCCTTCCTCAGATCACTATCAGTTGACTCAACCGGGACATAAGGAGCATTTTCCCTTAAGTACCTTGCTTGGTTCAAAGTCGTGAGGTAAAACAACATCTTTTGTTGCCACCTCTTGAAGTCAGCCCCGCTGAACTTCTCCGATTTTTCAGCCTGAACCGGTATAACAGGATTAGCCATTGAAACAAATGGAGGGACCGGAGCAGAGCCAGAACCGGAACCAGGGCCCAACCCTGAACCAGAACCTAGCCCGGCACCCCCACCAGAGCCAATGCCAAAACCGAAACCAGGACCCAGCCCTGAACCGGAACTAAAACCAGAACCTCCACCGGAGCCATTGATAATACCGAGACCATGAATAGCACCTGGTCCAAGACCGAAATCAAGAGTAGCACCATCAACATTTCCCATATTTTCCATTTGAACAAGTGATAACTTTTGAACAACAACAAGAAAATTTAGTGTTAAGTTTGTTGTTTCAAAACTTCACAAACGTATCAAATTGATAATAACAAAGAAAGATTATATCGAGGCGAGAGAGAACTCTCTATCCTTAACACTAAATTGCCCCGCTTTGGTGGTACGAGTTCTTGCAACAAGTGTCCCAAGATACAACGATATTCTTTTTCTGAAGATTAAACCACTTCAATTTCAGAAAACTACGAACTTAATTTACTGTTGAAATCTCAAGAAAAAGATGAAGATGATTTTATAAAACTCAAGAACACTTAGAGAGAAATATGTTGTGTTTTGAGTTGGTGTGTTTCAAAATGGTTGGAATGGTTGCTATTTATAGGCAAAATCCATTTCCATAAGAATCAATCCACACCATCCATTTCTAAGATCAAATCTTAGCCATCCAAGATGCTCCACCACCTTGAAGTGCTCATATGTCATTCATGATGTATTCATGACATATTTTCCATTAAAATGTGTTGTGTCATTCATGATATATGCATGACATATTAAATAAAATTATATCAAAATATGGGATACACAAATTCAAACCCTTCAATTTAGCACTTAATTTCTCATTCGTTCCGATTAGAGAAATTCGAAATGCTAAACTCATCTACTCGGAACGTAGATTAAGATTATCCAATAATCTTAAGTATCCCGGATACTAACGGCGTTCGAATTTCGTACTCAACCACAATTTGTACCATTTTATCCAACAATAACTAAGTGATTATCGGTTTGATTTCAACTAGTGTGTGTGGGTTGTCACTACCAAAAATATAATATTAAATGTCAAGTGACAATATTAAAATTGTCACTACTTGTAAATTTTTAGTGACAGGAATTTTTATTTTGTCACAAGAATATGTTTTACATGTTTAATAGTGACAAGATGTGTATAGAAATTGTCACTCTTGATAATTAGTGACAAAAAAATTGTTGTCACTATTGACAATTAGTGACATACCTTTAGTGACTAATTATAGTTGTCACTTTATTTGTATTGTCACTATATATGTGTCACTAATTGTCAATTGTGACAGCTTTAAAGAAATTTTTGTCACTAAATTTTTTTATTGTGACAAAACAAAAATTATTGTCACTCATTGTATATATCTAGTGACAACTTTAACATTGTCACTTCAAATTTTGTCACTAACATTACTTTTTGTTGTAGTGTATTTTCTCTATACGCTAATTTGCAATAATTTGTACATTTGGGTGATGATGCTTACAATAGTTTGTAATAGAATTGGTAGATGATGCTTGCTTATATTAGATATTCTCGTGTAATGATGTCATCGTTTCATTCGGAAAAAAGAAAAAAAAAAGATATCACGAGTTCCATTAGTGAAAGGAAAAACATGTATGCCTATAAATTTCGCTGAGATTGATGATACTATGGAGATTATGTCTATGCTTTCGAGGTGGTTTAAGCAATTCGTTAAAAATGAATTTAGAAAGAAAGGATCTCCCTACTTAAGAAAGCAGTAGGTACCAATCCCTCATTGATTGCACACGTCACTCTCAAAAGCTTCTCCATGCCCTTAACTATATTCAAAGTCCCGGAGAAGCTTAAGCATAGTCCAATCATAAATAAGTCCAAGTTTTTGTGAATATACATAGTAGAAGTTTATGTTCACGTAACGAGTCTTGCAAACGAGCACCAAATGCTTATTTTATTTCCCTAAAAAAGATGGGAAAATTGCACACGGACCCCTCACTAATTGTATAATTATCAGAAGAAACCTCATTTATCGAAAATTAGCAACACATCCTCTTAAGAGATCTATTTGTAAGATTTGCAGAGATAAAATTGCAAAAAAAAAATTAAAACACTGGGTGTAATTGTAAGAAACACCTAGAAATGTGGGGAATTTTATGTAATTTCCAATAAGTGAGGAGTCTTGGGTGTATTTTCCTTCAATAATTGCCATGTAACATTAAACATTTTGACATATTTAGATGAATGCAACTTATTTCTATAATTTGATCTTTTTTATACTATTTGGTTTCTAATGGTGAAATAGAAGATGAAATATGTAAGCACGAAAAAATGATCAAATGAACCAGTCAAAATATTGACCGGTGGACAATACTTCAAAAACATTTTATTTTGGATGAATGTTATTTTGTATCCGTTTATCACAGCACTGCTTATCAACATTGGATGGACGTCATTTTGTATAGTTCGTATTCGCTAATCAAATTTTTTTATCAATTTTCGATGGATGTAAGTTTGTATTCTAAATGTGGTCAACAAAATAAAGGCCTCATATTGAGAGAAAATCACTCTTCCAAAGTCATCACATAAAGTTCTCATGCTATATAAACTGGAACCACTTCAAGAAAACAGGAAAATAAAACCAAAAAGGTTTTAATTCTTTTTATTTAACAATGGAAAGCAGAACGTCGATGCTGGTGTTCTTACTTTTGGTAGCAACGACGTCGTTCTGTTTTGCCGTAAACGTGACGTACGATGGTCGGGCGTTAGTGATTGATGGGAAGCGTAGAGTTTTGGTTTCTGGATCCATTCATTACCCTCGAAGCAGCCCTGAAGTTAGTATCTAATTAATTCCAGGAAAAATTGCAGCATTAGTCCTATATAATGGGATATGTTGCATTTAAGTCATATTGTTTACAAACTTGCAGACGAAATTTGTTGGTTTGGTCATGCGTTTCGCACGTGATCAGTAATAAAATTAACAGTGTATGCATTACACGCGTGAGTTTCCGTCCAACTTTTAACGAATAAGACGAATATTATTGAAAAATGATGTATCATACGGGACTAATTTTGTAAGTTTGTAAACTACGAGACTAAAATTGCAACAGACCATATCCTATGAGACTAATATTGCAATTTTCCTTAGAAAGAAACATGCATTTAATTTGTTGGTATTGTAACAAGTTTTGCATCTAATCGTGTATATGTACGTGCATGCAGATGTGGCCTGATTTGATAAAGAAATCAAAAGAGGGAGGCTTGGACATTATAGAGACTTATGTCTTCTGGAACTTGCATGAAAGAGAACGTGGAACGGTGATTTTCTATCCCTTTTTTCTTTAATATCAATTCATTTTATTAAAAAAAAATAAAAATTCCCCACTTTATTCGACATTTTCATTTTCTCAAAACTAAGATTGGAAGAAAAGTAGGAGAAATGTATTATACAATAATATTATCATCCTTGTCTCTTTTCTTGTCTTTTTATGCAATTACAATTGATGTTTCTAAATTCTTTTAAAACAATCATAACAACATTACAATTCATAAAGCTAAAAGTAATATGATTTAAAACTTAGTAAAATGCAAAGAATCAATACGATTATACATTATGCTCTTAAAACAATCATATTACTTTTATATATATAATAAAATATATTTATGATAAGTTTTACAACACTACACAACATTTTCAATTGTTGTAATAACTTTCAACCAATAACCTATTACTATTTTTTCATATGTTAACAAGATACCGTTGCCATTTTCTAAGATCCTCTAAAAATGAAGTTTCAGTTTCTTATTCTAGAATGTCATTTCACAAAAAAACCCTAAAATTAAATAATGTATTGACTTGTGAAACACATTTTGCAGTATGATTTTTCAGGAAGTGCAAACTTGCCGAAATTCATAAAATTAGTTGGTGAAGCTGGTATGTACGTTCATCTCCGAATCGGGCCTTATGTTTGCGCTGAATGGAATTATGGGTAAGAATCGTAGTCCTTTTCTAGTTCTTATAATATGTTCTTGAATTGATGTTCTAGAAATAAAAAATATTTTTCCTATTGTACAATGACCTAATTGAATTTACTTCTCTATTTTCACCATAGTGGATTCCCTCTTTGGTTGCATGCTCGACCCGCCATGGAGTTTCGTACGGACAATGAGCAATTCAAGGTGGTTGTTTTTCTATATGTTGTACCTTTCTTTTCTTTTATTAGTGATAATAATTTTAATTTGTTTGTTACATATATGGTGACACATTGCTACTTTATTTTGTAGGCCGAAGTGGAGCGATTTGTCGCCAAGATTGTACAGACATTGAATGGACATAAGTTGTTTGCATCACAAGGGGGGCCTATTATCTTGGCTCAGGTAATTAAAAGCAAATATTTTTGGTTCAAATCATTAGTATTACTGAAAGGAACAAACACTATATTTAGCATTCTGGTAATGATATTTATGTTTGAGGAATTTAATAAGTCTTTCATGGCAGATCGAAAACGAGTATGGCAACGTTGAAAAGGACTATGGTCCGAGAGCAAAAACTTACATAGATTGGGCAGCTAAAATGGCTACATCTATGGATGTTAAGGTTCCATGGGTGATGTGCCAGCAAAATAATGCCCCTGATCCTATGGTAACTTCTTAATTATCCATTCTTATTTTTGTTTGTGAAATCTCGCATTATGTTTCTTAATTAACCTCAAAATTAATTATGATTGTTGAGCAAATTTGTGCAGAGATGTTTGATTAGACAAATAAAATCCATATTCCTATAATAATTCTAGTTTACTTGATCATGCAGATAAACACTTGCAATGGATTTTATTGTGACGAATTTACCCCGAATACCAATAAAAAGCCAAAAATTTTCACAGAGTTATGGAGTGGATGGTAAGTACAATCCCCAATAACAACATATATTATGATGTGTATATGATATTATGCTGGTAATTACTTATATATAATTGATTATCAACACATTGTTAAATTATTAGGTTTTCTTCATGGGGCGACCCTGTTCCCTATAGACCTGCAGAAGACGTTGCTTTCTCAGCAGCACGTTTTTATCAACTCAATGGAACCTTAGTCAACTATTACATGGTACTTACTTATCTTCTTTGTTATTTAAAAGATTGTCAAAATGCTTTGGACCAACCGTGATTACATTTCTATAGTACCATGGAGGAACTAACTTCGGTCACACTTCTGGTGGACCCTTCATCACTACAAGCTATGATTATGACGCTCCAATTGATGAGTATGGTATGCTTCTTCCATCAATTAATATTTGTTACTTTATAAGTATTACAAATATTTACACTTTAATATAAAATAGTTGATATTTTCAAAGAAACTTAACTATATATATATATATATATATATATATATATATATAGTGATGATAGCTTCATCTTCACAAAAATCAATACTAATATAATTGACCTGAATATGCCCTAACCATTCATTTTTGATGGATTTACTAGTTTTTGTTGTCTATCTTAGGCCTTCTTAGGCAGCCCAAGTGGGGTCACTTGAAAGATCTACACAAGGCTATAAAGCTTAGTGAAGCGGCGATGGTGGCAACTTTTGGTAAAACTACCTCTATTGGAAAAAATTTGGAGGTAACATTTCAACTTTAACCATTTCATTGATTATATTTTTGAATGGTTGTCCTAATAAAGAGGTTGAGGATAATTCCTCATTTTAGGTAAACAGCTATGTATAACAAACTTAAGTTTCTACAACTGCTATATATTTTGTTACATAGGGCATCATTATTATTTATTTTTCACATACGAAAGAATGGGAAAGAATATGATAATTATGTGTTCTCAATTTGGAACTTTTTCTGTTTCAGGCCACTGTTTACGAAACTGGATCAGGGTTATGTGCTGCTTTTCTAGCCAATTTAGATAACCAATCAGATGCAACCGTGAAGTTTAGAGGAAATTCTTATGACTTGCCTGCTTGGTCTGTTAGCATCTTACCTGATTGCAAAAATGTAGTATACAACACAGCAAAGGTTTGGCTCATAAACCTTTATGGTGTGCTTAAGAATTTGATATAACGAATTCGTTTCCTATAATTTGAGCGCTAAGTACTCACGAACTGATTGGGTAGAACAAGGGATCATCAGGAAAGTGACTTTTCTATATGACTAAACAACTATGATCAGCGAAAGCAAAAACTTTTAAAACTTGTACTGAATAAAATACCAAATTTTTGTTGTGTAACTAAGGTTCATGACTATTTTAAAACTCTAGACATACCTAATGGAGTAATATTCTCATGGAGATCGGTTATTAACTGATCACGAAACCAGCATCATAAGCTTGTTTAGTAACGTTTCTTCGAAAATGACAGGTCAATTCAATAATGACCACCACAAACTTCATTCGTCAACCTTCAATTAACGGTACCACTGCAACCCTCTCAAATTGGAGTTGGTTTAAGGAACCCGTCGGTCTCTCAAGAAACACTTCTTTTATGTTATATGGGTTGGCGGAGCAAATTAATAATACTGCTGATAGAAGTGACTACTTGTGGTATTCTTACAGGTATAAATAAGTCTTATCAAATATGCAACTTCTGATATTTAAATCGTATTTTCTAACATTCATGATTGCTTTGTCAGTACCCATCTAGCACCGAATGACCCTATGCTTAAAGTCGGGTCTCATGTAAAACTTCATGTTGATTCACGTGGCCATGCACTTTATGCTTTTGTCAACGGGAAGCTTGTAGGTAATAGCAAATGAATTTATTTTATTTTTTTTTGGTAAATTGCAAATAAAAATTGTTTCTAAAAGGTACTCCTGTCTTTTATTTTCTATCTATAATCATGTTTTGTATGTTTAGCTAGCCTACTCTTATGATTCTTCATCTGACTAGGCTAACGAAATTGGACAGTTTCCACGACTAAAATTTAGCACCATTAATTCTAATTGATTAGGAAGATGAACATAACCAATGTAAGATGACCATTTTACTTTTTAGAGGTGTCGACTCGCTTAAATTTGTTCTTGGATATGATAGGAGTTAGACTAATTATTGAATTAAAATTTTAATTAATTGTCTTTTGTATGTTGGATAGAACAGGATTACAACTTGCTTTTTTTTACGTGCTTCTCTTGTGTCATGTTACCCTTATTAAAAATAGAACATCTATTATGGTATAGGGAGTGGAAAAGGTCGCGTCAGCAGCAACAATTTTTCGATTGAGGTTCCCGTGACCTTCCAACCCGGAAATAATACCATAGATCTCTTGAGTATGACAGTGGGGCTAAAGGTTAATACATTCCTAAAAAATATTTTTTAACAAGTATTTTGAGAAATGTTTTCTAATTCAAAGCTCTATCTGATACAGAATTATGGAGCATTCTTTGATACAGCGGGAGCAGGAATTAATGGTGCATTTTTGAAAAGTTTGGCTTTGGCTAATGGCACCAAAGACCTTAACAACAACTTTTTGCAAGAATGGAATTATCAGGTCAATCAAACAAAATGCTTTTTTAAATGCATTTGGTAGTCAATTTCTTGAGAAAATGCTTATTTTAGTGCACTTAAAAGTTTATGTGCTCTAGTCGTTAACTTCGTTCTCATTTACGTTTGGAATACACCTAAGCAGATTGGCGTGAAAGGGGACGAAGAAGACCTATCTAGTGGAAGTTCCAATCTTTGGGTCTCAAAGCCCGTTCTTCCTAAGAACACAGTGCTAACATGGTACAAGGTAATACTCTGCTTTCTCATTCTCTTTTATCTTGTACTTCTCCGCATAAAAAAATTGAAATAGTATAATATTAAGTGACCATGTTAACAAATCCTAATTTTTTCTTTAGGATAAGTTTAGTTCTTCAACTTTTTAAATAGAACTAATATCATCTTTTTTTTTTTATTAGACAACGTTTTCTGCTCCCCCTGGAAATAGTCCTGTTGCAATAGACTTTACAGGCATGGGAAAGGGTGAGGCATGGGTAAACGGGGATAGCATTGGGCGTTATTGGACATCCAATGTTGCTGATTCAAATGCTAGTTGCGTCAATTCCTGCGACTATAGGGGACAATTCGGTCAAGGCAAATGTCTGAAAAATTGTGGAAAGCCAACTCAACAGTAGTAAGTCCTTAAGCTTTCATACTACTACTAATGTTAAATTACTTCTTCTGTCACAAAAAGGATGTCTTTTATCATATTTTGTACTATAAAAAGGATTGATTTATCGCACCATATATTTAGCAACATATTTTAATTACTTAAAAAAGTCACGTCCTTGATGGGATAGAGGAAGTAGCTCTTAAGCTCACTACTACTTGTCGATTCTAATCACTATAATTTCGCAGCTATCATGTTCCACACTCATGGCTTGACCCAACTGGAAACGACCTAGTTGTGTTAGAGGAGATAGGTGGAGATCCAACAAAGATATCTATTGTTACAAGAGAAATAGAACGCATTTGCTCAGTGGTTTCTGAGACACACCCGTTACCATTGGACATGCCAACTGCAAATCATTTGACACGCAAAATAAAACCAACTCTCACATTGGAATGCCCCTCGCCAAAACAAGTTATATCAGAAATCCATTTTGTGGACTTTGGGACTCCACTTGGAACGTGCGGAAGCTTTAACTACGGTCGATGCACGAGCAAAAACGCTCGGGGTATTGTCCAAAAGGTTGGTTATTTTATTTTATTTTTGGGTTGTTTAATTTTTTATAATATTTGATCATCGTATGTTCGAATTAAGATGTTTATATAGTCACTCGTGCTGCAAAACCTTTTTACAGGCTTGCACAGGAAAATCAAGATGCAGTATTGAAGTTTCAGTGGAGAATTTGGGTAACCCTTGTGCAAATGTTACAAAGAGTTTAGCCGTAGAAGCTTCCTGTACTTGAGACCCTGCAACAATATATCAACTATTTTGGACATAGTCAAGACCCTTTGCTACAATTTCATATTGTATATATATAGTTCCATCTAGTAAATAACAACCCTTTGTATCAAGTTCTGAATGGAGCATTTAAAAATCAATCAGACTTTGTCCAAGTATTAATAAGTTCCTTTTTAGCATTTCTCAAATGTTTTTTCACTATTGTAAAGTATACAATTTTGTATGTAATTATTATGGCAATACTACCTCGAATTTAAATTTGATAGCCTCTTTAGATCTTATAGTTTTTCATTTGGTGGGTTGCTAAAAAATTTATGTCTATAAGTACATGACAGATGAGGAGAAAACCTCGTTTTGTTGAGATCAACTAATTAATACGTGAGAAGTTAGTATTACATTATAAGGTTCTTAGAAACTCTTAATTTGATAGCAACATGTACACTAATCAAGATGTATAAAAGGTGCAAATGAAGTTTTTCCTCATCATATGTTGGTACTTATGGTTCAATTGGAACGAGACAATGGTGGAAAAAATTACTTTACTACCGAACATCTTAATTCATCAGTCCAAATATTTCTTAGCAACATACAAGGCCGACCCGTTGGTGGAGAGATCACCGAAACCACCGGAGATTGAAGGGATATGGAAGGGGTTGGGATGGTTGTCGTGGAAGGGGGTTGTGAAATTATCATCAATGATTTGCGTTCTTCTGGGTCATTTTTACCACTGTAGAACCTAATTTAGATGACATTCGCTTTTTTGCTTTGTCATTCCATTTATTTTGTAGAGTATGTTCTTCGCATTCTCGTTCTTGCATCAAATTAAAACACTTTAGCTATAGACCTTTTGGTTAAGTGATACTAGCATATAACCCGTGCTACGCACGGAAGCAATAATAATTATATGACGATTTTAGTTTTTTCAATAATGAAAAAAAACTAACAATTGTCTTATTTTTATATTAATAATATATTTCGTTTACATTTGTTTTATTTTCAAATTGTAAAAAAAAGTTATGAAATTTGAAAAATCGATCTTGATTACTATTTGCAGTTTCGCACACTTTCAAATTTAAAAAAATTGTATATTACTTCTCTCTTTAATAAAATTCACATATTTATTAGAAATCTAAAAGTGTTCCCGGCATTATCACCTTTGCCAATCCATGAAAAAGGAATAGTCAAAGTGAAAAGGACCCAATTGATGAAAATATATACAATTAATGAACTAAAGAAACAAATCGTTAAAATATCTCATGGCTTTTTTCTTATAAAAGACAAATGCTATATCAGCTTATACATCGTGGATAGAAAAGATTAATTCCTTGAAAATGAGAAACGTTTTTGAGTAAGAACAATGAAGAAAACTAATATATATCTATATATGACAAAACTTTACAAATAATATTACGTCAAAAATTAATTTGAATCAGACAATTGCAAGACTTTCAAATTATCAATCTAACTGGAACTTGTTTATAGAAAAGGGACACACATTAAAATATATGTAGTAAAGCACCACTTGGAAAATAGTGCACAAATTAAATATCCAACATTTAAATATCAAACCTTCAAGAGATTTAGATAGTCATTAAGCTCGTTTCACATCCACACAGAAAGGAAGAAATGTAGATAAATATGCAAAATATATAAGATAAACCAAGGATGCTAATAATTTATATATTTACACACAACATGTACAAATGGGGATTTTAAAATCACTGATTATAAATAGTAAATTATAACCCTTGGTACTGAATATAATTTGTTTTCCAAAAAGTAAGACATACATACAGGAAGCAAAAAACAATAATGAGAAACAAATCAATTCCAATCAACTCACTTTTAAGTGTAGCAAAATACAAGAAAGTTTATCAGAAAAAAATATTGAATAAAAATTTATATTAAATGCTAATTTAAAATTGAAGCATACTTTCCTGCATCACTAAAAGAAATCCACGATCAATTTGATTATTCAAACAAAATTATAATCTCTAAGTGTCGGAAGTATGACAATAATATTAGTGTAGTTTAGTTTCTAAGAAAGAGCAATAAAAATAGAATATTATAAAAAAGGTTACGCACCATATGTATTGTAATAATTTAGCTTATCTCAATCATTATGAACTATTAAAACTAATGTAAGAGTATATAAACTTATAATAGAACTCATTTCAATGTATTTTAAAAAGTTTTAAGGTAAAAAAGGAGAAATCTGTAGGAAAATAATACTTGGGTAGAGCAAATCCAATGTACCACTCCCACACTACAAAGAACAAAAGAAAATCGAAACAGTAATTATTGGATAAATTAAGTGAAAATATACTTAAGAACAAAAAATTGAAATAAATTAAGTGAAAATAGACTATAGAAATAAAAAATTGAAACAAAGAGAAAAGCATCAAACAATCCTCTGTAATTGGGAAAGAATTAAAAGAAGCTGATAATCGAAAATAAACAAATAAAACTAATCAATGGGCAAAATTAATATCGAAAACGTTCATAACAAAAGTTAAAAAAAAAAAAAAAAGAAGGTATAATAGCACTGTCTCAAAGTTATAATGCATATGGATAGAAAACATTGAAATTATAAACAATAAAATGAGGATTAGATAGAAACGTTTCATTTTCTTCTCTCAATAATGAATGATAATTTAATTAACCACTATTTTCTGACATTAATTGTGTGTTGGCCAATGAAACTAATTCATGAATTAAGGGAGTTTGGTTTAGCTAACTAAATTAATTAATGGTGTTAATATAGGCAATTAATGACATTTTTCACCACATACGAACGCCAATAGTATAGTGGAGAGTGAATGTATTCGTTGGCTGATTTTGAATGATTTTTTGGTAAACAAACTTTTTTCTAGGAACTATAACAAATACATGAGAATAATTCGAAAACATGGACTCCTGCCAGCATAAAGCTTTTCGATTACTTAAATATTTATTATGAAGATTTTGTGTGACAACCAATCAGAATTTTTTTAAAAAATAAAAAAAAATTCAAAATTCTAAGAATTGAGTATTTGGTCAAAATTGAGCAATTGGAGTCAAATGACCCCCTTCAAATATATATAGTAATATATATGTACTGTTTTTCTTTCAAATAAAACTTATGAATCGAGTTTTTCAATATTCTTTATTTTTTTAAATTAGTAAATAATATAAGGATGATTTTTAGTTTTAAAATAGAAAATATTGAAATTGTTATGAAATAAACTTAAATATTATAAAGTTGAGAGAATAAGAGAATTAAGTAGAAAACTCTTTTATTGATATTCTTGTGTCTATTTACAATACAATGTCATTGCCTATTTATAGGCACAAAACTAGAATATCAAAGGTTTATTACCTAAAGAGTAAATTATATTTACTCATGATGGAAAATGAAAAGTCATGGAGATGAAGAGTTTTTGGGAGATGAGTGGACATAATGATTAAAATTAAGTGGCCATAAAGAAATTAGGAGATGAATAGACATCCACAAATAATTATTCATAGTAGAAATATTTTTTTTAAAATGATAAGATTATAGTTTTAGGAACCTAATAAAACATGTTAATCATTTCATAATAATTTTTGTTTTAGAAGATATCAAAAAAGGTCAGACGCGTGAAATTTATAGTAGGTACAAATTTATTAAAAAAAAAATCGAATGAAGTCGTAATACATTAATCATTAAATCATAAAAGGAAACAACAAATTAACAATCATTAATTTACAATTAATATTACAAACTATTAACAAACAATTACTATAAGTGAAAAACATATACAGAAACATTTGGTGGGATAGAACAAGTATTTTAAAAGACGTAGGCGCATGTGGGGCGTTGCACATTCGGGTGGGCGTATGCCGAATGAAATCTGGATTTTTAATATTAAAAATATATAACATTATCTTAAAAATTGATTTAAATTAATGAAAAATTACAAGAATTTAAGGAAAAAATTTACTTAAAAAATTAAGATATAGAGCTCAAAAAAATAATATATTCAATCGTGCAAGCTAAAAGTACGAGTTCAACTCTTGCCAAGAACAATAGTGATAGACAAATAGTGGTTTCAAATTCTAGCACTATGTAAAATTAATATTTAAAATAATAACTGATGAGCACTAATTTAGTCGATCACTATCGGAAGTTTTATCATTAAGATCATTATCTTCGTCGTCGGCTCCCAATACTATTCCACTTCATTAGCACCACCCATCTGCAAAACCTCCAATTCATTAACATGTTGTCAACCAAAGGCGGATGAATTTTGGCTGAAAAGTTAGGATTAAGAGGGTGTTTGGCTAAACTTATAAGTTCCTCTAAACATCTTATAAGATTTTTAAAGCTTATAAGCTCTATAAATTTGTTTGATAATTTTTTTAAAAAAAAACAGTTTATAAGACCAAAAAATAAGATGTTTGGGTCTTATAAGCTCTTTTTAAAAATGTAACCCAACCACACATTTTTTAAACATCTTATAAGATGTTACATCTTATAAGCACCTAAAACATCTTATAAGATATAGGAGCTTATAAGATGTTTTGGATAAACTTAGCCAAACACCCTCTAAGTCAGTCAAGATTTACAAATTCTCCAATTCATTAACATGTTGTCCATCAAAAGAGGGTGAATTTTGGCAAAGAAGTTTGGATTAAGTTCGTAAGAGCTCAAAATCATTATATCTGGCCGAAACAATCTAACCGTATGCTAAAGTTGTAAGGCGCAAAAAAACGTCCTGTCATTCGAGGAGTACGCTCCACTTCGTCGAGTACGTCCCACAGGGGTTGCACCTAGGGGTGTTCATTGGTCGGTTTTCTAACCGAACCGAACTGGATTTTTGGTTAACCGAAATTTCGGTTTTCTAAAAATCCGGACCGAAACCGAACCAAACAGGTTCAGTTTGGTTAAAAATTGACCGGTTCAGTCGGTTTTTTTTCAATTCGGTAACCGAACCGAATTTTCAGTTGACCGAAAACCAAACCGAACAGGTTCGGTTCGGTTAAAAAACCGACCGGTTCGGTCGGGTTTTTTTTCCGATTCGGTTAAAACCGAAAAATAAAATAAAAATTTTTTTTTTTTTTGCTACTGTTATTTTAAAAATCTCACTATCTACTGTTTTTTGGCTATTGTTGTTCACTTTTATCTTTAGAATGCATATATTTATAATTATGTTTAGCATGACCAACTAAAATTGACATAATGAAATTAAAAAGTGAACCGGTTCGGTATTTCGGTATAAATAAATAATTAAAATTTTATTATGACTAATTTTAATTCATTTTTTTTATTTTCCTATAAGTTGTCACTAGGAAACACATTTTTATAGTTTTTGGTCTATATTATACTATATAATAATAAAAAAATAAAAAAAAAATCGATTTTTCGGTTAACCGAACCGACAGAACCGAAAATCAGATATTGGCAAAAAACAAAACGAAAACCGAACCGAATTTTATGGTTCGAACCGAAATTTCGATTTGCGATCGGTTCGGTCAATTTGTGAACACCCTAGTTGCACCTCCCCCAATGCCCGGAGCATTTTACCAACACCCGCCTCAAGGTACCCCCTGAATCGCCTTTTTAAACACTGAACAGCCCTATACCACATGAGGCAGACCTCATCGGTTCTACGGAAAGAACATAATTCATGATACTTACCATTCCAGTAAGCCAAAGCTAATCTAATCCACAAAATCATAAACATTTACAATGTTAATGTAAAAGTTAAAGTTTGAACTCATCAGTTCAACGGAAAGAACATAATTCATGATGCTTAGGCTATGTTTGTTTGTGTTTGCAAACCCATTTTTTCATTTTCGATCTCATTTAAAAATTAAATACATACTTTACACCATTCTTAACTGAAAATACGTTTATTTTCATTTTCACTTTCAAATGCCCCAATAACTACCATTCACTTTATCAAATCACAATATATTTTTTTTTTCTCACATCTCCTTCTAAAAATCGATATTTCCGGCAACAAGTGTGGTGTTATATTGAAATAAATTACATGATCTTAATCTTCGTAAGCTCGTACACATTTTAAGACCCATTTTGAATATTTTTAATACTTTTTTTTGGGTCGATTTTTCATTTTTACTTAAAAATATATTTAATTAATATAATATTACCTATTATTTTATATATATTATTCACATAATCATTATTTTTAACTAACTTAATCATTTCATACATCACCAAATCATCAATTCCAACAATTTCCGGAAACACAACCAAACATGCCGTCATTTTCACACAAAAATAAAAAAACTCATTTTTCCATACATTATAGAAAATAACGGTTGTAAATAAAACGAAAACACATCCAAACAAAGCCTTACTATTCCAGTTAGCCAAAGCTAATCTAATCCACAAAATCATAAACATTTGTAAAAGTAAAAGTTTTGAAAAAAAAAATAATGAAAAAACTGATGGAATGAACTTTTTAAAATTTGAAGAATACTTCGATCGATTTGTTATTTAATTGAAGAGTTATTCTTTTATTAAAATTTTGTCTAAATTCTAGAAAGGTAACAATCAGACCTCCATTTCCAAAGATTTGTTATTGCCAATCAGCCCAGTGCTAAACTGCCAAATGAACAAATGCGATGCGAAGAAGTGTACATAAAGTACATTGTGTTCTCAAATGGATTCAAGATGAAACTTTAGAGGAACCATAATTAATTATCTCATGGCCAACTTATAAAACACCAAACCAATCAAATGGCCAACTTATAAAACCGACCAACCAGAACCGCTCAGTTTTGAATAGATAATTATATGGCACCACAATTTACATTTTTGTTACCTCGTCTATATTAGGTTGGACAGAAATTCTATCCATCGGCCATCCAAATCTGAACGTGTTCACACACCATAGTATCCAGAAAATTTAGTCGTCCATCATGCGGGGCCCACGTGTGCGCCACATGTACATGACGTAGAGGAAACTGCTCATATAATCCCACCAAAAGAGAAATACATGCAATAAACTTATACTGTGTTATAAATCACATTCTGCAGATGATGTATTAGAAAGTTGAAAGCAATTGACATCATCTGTCAAATAGAATGTTGTCCTTTGACAACCCTAAAACTAATTCCATTAAGTACTAAATTATATATACAACGGAGACATGTTTTCTGAGAACCCGTAAACAAAAAGAATTTTTTGTTTGTCAGCTTCAAACGGACTTTGAGACACTGAAATCTGCAAATTGTTGTCGCAACTTTATAAGCACATATGTAACCAAGTACTGTATCATATGATAATCCATTTTTACACTTACTCGTCTTGCTCGTCTTTGTTACTGCTGAAATATTGGGAGATCATACTTAGATGGATCAGAAGAGCTTAATTCCTCGGATGACAAGGAAGTGCTACTTGACGCTTCTTCACTTGTCTCATTCACCATCTTCAAGAAGTAACTATGCCTACACGAGAGAATACAAATATTTAAGGCTTTAAATATATACATATAATATGTATATATACACACATTTAGTTTATCAGCACAAAGTCACAAACCATCGGGTGTCTGCAGTCAATTCCGGGTGAAAAGCAGTTGCTAGCAAGTTCCCTTGCCTTACAGCAACAATCACTTTCTTCTCAGGTCCAGCATTATCCTGAAGCATATGACATATTAATTGATATTAAAATCAAGTAATGGAAAAAAAAAATACTAAGCATCAAAAGTTACTTGGTTATGATAAATGGCCATCAGATAATTCAATTTTTCCAATTCTAGACTCCAATCAGGAAAAACAGAAATTCTAAACGAAAGCAAAAAAAGAAAAGGAGGGGGGGCGAGACCACTCAATAATTGAAATTGACACAATAATCTACAGCACTACTAGTCTAGTACTACATATACAAATATAAGCTTCGCCAGTAAATAACACGCATGCATATATATATATATATATATATTTACATCAAGTCATTCTATTGCATAGCATATATATCAAAACGTATAATAGCAGATAACACGTGGCCTGCACAATGTGGTGTATACAATCAACAAAGATGAAAATAAGGAGTCTTGCTATGTAATCCAAGTTTAGATACATAAAAAGGTCTATCAACTTGTTTTTGTCTCAAAGAAGTTTCCAAGAGTTTGATGCCAAAAATATTTTGTAGAACATATTTAGAGAATGCTCGGCACATAGTGAAGCACTACCATAAAAAAAATATAAGTTCTGCATAGATTTTTTTTTTTTTTGGTTTCCCCACGGGGTGTCCGGGCCAGCTTTCGCGCACCTCGACTAATGCCCGCTCGCGGTGCGTGGCTGCCGCTGGCCAAGCATTATTTTGACAACGCTGGAAATCGATCCTGGGAGCACACTAGGTCGACCCCAAGTTACCCCAAGTTGTCCCAATGGTAGCCTTATACCACAAGGCCAAGAGGCTTGGTTAAGTTCGGCATAGATTATTAAAGGCCCGACAGATAAATTTATAATAAACAGGAAAAATTCATACATGATAATTTCACAGAAAAATTGCCAACAAGAAGAGAACATTAAAAGTTTACCTCTAGACTTCCTACAGTTGATGGAGCAGGAACATCTGCCAAGACTTGTACTTCAGGACCTACTTCAAGTATTCCAGGGGCGCGAATAAACACACCACGGAAGCTTGGAGGACCTCCTTCTTTCGCCGCAATCTCGGGAATAGGAATTTCAGCCTCAAAGCTTTGAATCTGACAAGGGAAATATTGACTTAAATAATAGAACAGGTTCCTCTTGTCAGATCAGTTTTTATTTTAGCGGCGGGGAGAGGATGACGAAAAGAATGAGCATTTAAGACATGTATATTTCATCGTGTATATAGACATATTTCTTTGCTCTTAGGATTATTTCTGAAGAATTTCCACTTTGCCAGAGCAAATTTGATTCTCTTCTCCAGAAATGATATATTCTCCAATACTCCATTTCAGAAGAAAAGGAATAAATTTTTCTAACGAAATATATAGATACAAAAAGCGCTCTGAATGCCCATTTTAGACCGTGATTTATTTGCTCTTAGGCTTTCTAATTTCTAAATCAAATACAATGAATGTTGTGCCAAACCCCAGCCATAAAATTCAAAAAATGATAGTATATTATTCAAACAACCGGGCTCATATTAAAGACAACTGTCATATTCTAGAAAGAAAAAAAAAAAAAAAAGAAACCAGAAGAGAAAAACTTCAATAACATTCATAAGCACATTACTCTCAAGCAAGAGAAATCTAATAACTACAGCCCATATGCATATGAGCCTTATAACTGCAAAAAATATGCTTGTAAATGAGAGCTATTCATTGCTTGTTGCCTTCTAAATGTTACTTATACCTTACCTGACTGCCAAAGAAGTTACGATGAACTGTACAATCAAGGCCACCGATAAGTTCCTGTCCACCAGTTTTCTGCCCTGAAAATATGCCATCAATTTGAAAACCAAAATTCAACAATGCATCATCTTCCATAAGTTGTCCAAAACATAATAGAAAAGTGTGATTGAGAGAGTCTCAGAAGTACTGATCCAAATGGAATAAAGATTAAGTTTTCAATTTGTATGAAAGAAGTGTGAAGCTCAATCATCGACACAATTAGTATAAGAATATTACGTACCAATTGCTTTTTCAGCCAAAAATATAAGGCCTGCACAGGTTCCCCAAACCGGCTTTCCCATTTTCACAAACTCGCGCAAAGCGGGAAACTGCAATTGTAACAAAAATTAAGCTTTCCAGTAGTGTCATCTCTGCTCATGCATAAGTGAAAAACACTGGCAGCAACCAGAATTATAGATGGTGTAAGCCTTACTATATTTTCATTGTATTCCCAAGAAAAAGAGGGCCAAAAAATGGCTAAACATGCAGAGTTTCATAATATTTGTACTCCTAACAATCTTGGCTGATGCTCAAGACGCAGTCTTAACTCTGTAACTCTCTTCAAACATTAGTTAATCAAATGTTGGCAATATTTCCTAAAACGGGATACATTACTAACATATAATATAGCCCTTTCTTCATTAATTACCACCTTAATCACAAATTCTAATATCTTGGTTGAATTTCTTTCAGGAAACGTGTAAAGAGACGATATTATGTTTGAAAAATCTGAATAGATTTTGCTCATCCTCATTCAAGAGTACAATCTTGACAAATGCAAAATCTTCTATCAGCATATACCAGTCTTAACTCTCTTCAAACACTACTTAATCAAATGTTCCCTGATTCACTATTAACAATTTAACATATTAGCAGTTTCTTCTCAACAATTAATCACAACCAAAACACATCACAGATTTACAATTCTCGGCTTAATGCCTTTCAGCAAACGCGTAAAAGAGATACAGAAAGCAAAACAAAAGAAGAAAACATACGAGGTTATGATATTCGGCGAGCTTGGCCATGGTGGTGCTCTCTCCGCCGGGAATAATGAGAGCGCTCACGCTTTGCAGCTGCTCCGGTTTCCTTATCTGTACCCCCTTCACTCCCACTCTTTTCAATGCTGCACCACCAATTCATACACAAAAAATTACACACATTTCTTTTTTGAATGAGACGGTTACATCATTACATCGAATATCGAATCAACTAGCATCAATTTACAAATTTTTATTACAAACTATAAACAATGAACTAGAGAAACAACTCACGCATATGGAAGGATCAAACGATGACCTCCAAGTTATGCGGCCTCAGTCTTACCACTAAGCCAAAGACATCATCGGCAATTACACACATTTCTTTCTTTTTTTGAATGAGACGGTTACATCATTACATCGAATATCAAATCAACTATCATCAAGATACAAACTTCTATTACAAACTAGAGACAATGAACTAGATAAACAACTCAGGCATTAACGATGACCTCTAAGTCATGCGGCCTCAGTCTTAGCACTAGGCCAAGACATCATGGGCAATTACACACATTTCCTTTTCGAATGAGAAGATTACATCCATACATCGAATACCGAATCAACTACCATCAATCCACAAATTTCTATTACAAACTAGAAAAAATGAACTAGAGAAAACAACTCACGCATCTGGTAGGCAGAGACGGAGAAAGGGGGGCTGGTAGAGGCGCCCCACCCATCAACTTTTCAAATTTAAAAATTTAATACACAACTTTTTATAAATACAAAGTTTTGCCCGGATAAATCCTTTCTTGTGGTCAAAAATATTATTTTGCTCACCTGATATTTGTTCTCACCTAATTTTTTCACTTAATCTGGGTAATTTTCATGCGTTTCTCGTCTCTTCTATATAATAAGTATCATTTTTGTTTCTATTTGTTTTATTTTTTCATAGTCGATTTCTACGAAATTGGATATTATTGATATTCCACTCTATATGTGTTTTACTTTCACTATTAACAAAAGAGATACAGCGTACTACGCCTAATCCTCGATTTGTTCGCATATATATGGGGTACCGTACCATGGGGGTCAAGCCCCCCACACCCCCCTATCAATCCTTCATCTACCAGGCAAACGAAATGCGTGTATATCACAACAATCTCGCTCCTTTGGTATAATTCCTGGCTCCAAGCCATCGCTGCTGGTAGGATCGAACGAACGATGACCTCTAACTCATGGTTAGTCTTACCACTAGGCCATGACATCATAGACAATTACACACATTTCCTTTTTTAATTTTTTAATTTTTTAAATGAGACGATTATATCATTATATCTCGAATATCGAATCAACTATCATTAATCCACAAACTTCTATTACAAACAAGAAAGGATGAACTATTATATATAAATAGTGAAACAACTCAAGTCGTGTATCGAACCATGACCTCTAACTAAGTCAAATCGCGACAGTCTTACCATTAGACCAAAACATCGTTAACAATTACACAGCATAAGCCGGAAGAGAGAGAAAAGAACGAAGAGTACCTGCAATGTGTTCGTTGAAAGAGCCCTGTAAAGCGAGAACGCCCACGGCCATTTTGGAAGGTACAAGCTGCGAAAGCGTTGAGTACCACTCAGAGGAAGGGCAGAGGAGAATCAAAGAATCGTGTCAGACTCTGCTTCACGGAATGAAGTGAGAGAGATAAAAAAGGAGAAGTTTTTTAATTCTGGGATTTTCAGGTACGCCGCCATGATAGGGACCCAGGAATCACAACATGTGTGGGCCGGAAAATGGGTCGGGTTTCATTTCGGCCCAATTCATTCAGCTTACTTCTTTTTCCTGGGTCGGGTCCTATTTCATATGGGCCTATATAAGGGAGATTTTTATATAACAGCCCAGTTACTCACGTTTGACGTGTGGGCGACGGAAAATTATTGGGTAAAATGCATAAAATTCCCTTGTGTTATATAGAAAAATATTTTTTAAAAAAATGTGTTTAATAAATAAGCTAAACGCCCCCCTGTATTGTTGCGCAAAATTTCCATTTCCTTAGAAAGAGAAAATGAAATGTGTGTGGTTTTCGGTGAAATTACACTATCTACCTTCAATATTGTATGGGATTTTGCGCAGATTTTTTAATAACACAACTACACGAGTGAGTATGTTAGCCTATTTTTGTGAACACAAGATTATTTTCCTTTTTTTTCTTTTTTTTTTTTTGCATTTTCGATACGACACAAGGGTATTTTACGCAGGTTACCCAAAGTATTACATATATCGGATTTGGTCATGTTTGATTAATCATACTAGTGTGTGTGTTATATTGTAAAAAGCATTATAAATAATTTTGGGAATTGTTATTAGTAATTCTAAAATTGATAATCAGACTAGAATCACATTTTTTCAATTAAGCAAATTACGAATGCATTCATTAACTTTCAAAGCAACTTTTAGCTTACGTCCTTAGACAAATATGTTCGCCAATACATTATTCATATTTGGGATAATTGCATATTGTACCCTTGTGAAACACGAAACATGCACACATCCCCCTTGTGTTAAAAAAATAGCTTGAAATGCCCCTATGTTTTTCAAAACCCTGCACGAAACCCCCAATCCGTGTTAAATCCACAGAAGGTAGCATTCACGCGCAGCGTATTTGAAGCAAGGTTGGGGGTTTCGTGCAGGGTTTTGAAAAACATAGGGGCATTTCAGGCTATTTTTTTAACACAGGGGGGATGTGTGCATGTTTCGTGTTTCACAAGGGTATAATATGCAATTATCCCTTGATATTTTTCAACTCTTAGGGGGTTGCATTTTTTATCAACCTCTTCATCTTTATTATGCATAAAAATAAATCTGTGAAATTATTCTCCTAAAAATAATCTTTATTTTGAGGGGTACCTTTCACAATATTTCTAATACTTCCACAAAATTTTGTGGCATTAGAAATTAGATTCCCTAGGTTTTCAATCATATGTCATTTGCTAAATCCGAAATATTGCATGAAAAAATTGTGTTGATATTGAAGTTATGAGAAATTATCTCATTCCTCTTTGATGATGGTAAAAATCGTCAGACGTTGAATGTCACGTGTTGACCACGTGGGATGGTAGAACCGATCCAACGCACGACAAACTAGGTTGGGGGTTGGTTAATGTATAGACTGCACTCGGATGTTGCGAGCTGCCTACGTACCCGATGCATGTGGGATCAAGTCAATTCGTAGTTCTTCTGTGTTTTACTCTCAGTTCTTGCCAATGGATTTTTCTGGAGAGAGTAGATCATACCCCTTTCTCAGCTCCTCTAAGGTATTTATAGGGAGCTGGTAGTGGGCTACAGGCCGTGGGCTTAGCTTTATCAGCAGTCCATCAGGCTTAATAATATATCCGTTAGACTAATAAACTAGCTCAGGTACTCTTAATGGGTCGTCAATCCTTTTGGGCTTGACTAGTATGTTAACTGCGAATTTATGCCCACGGGTGGTCCCGCGACCTAAGCTGGGTATCGATTAATTATCATAGTGCCCTTAGATATTTTTGGCACACATCATAATGCCCCCCACTCCCGGGTGTACTTTATAGGATACCCGGGAGTAGGAATATGTATGGCAAACTTGGTTACCTTGGAGGGTATAACAAGTCACTTTTTGAGGGGGAATATTTTAAGTGTTACCTCGAGGCAATGTAGGTGTTGACTTAAAGCAACACCCGTAGCTACCTTAGGGCCTGACGCCTTGGGATCGAGCGCCTCGAGGTTAGATGCCTCGAGGCCGAGTGCCGTGAGGTCGGACACCTGGGAGGATACCTTACAATGCCAGAGTGTGCGAGGTATCTTGATTTGAGTATGTGTTTCATGTCTTCGGGGGGAGATTGCGTTTCACCCACAGGAAGCTTGTCGTCTCGAAGGAGACTTAGAATTCTGAGGCCCCTATTTGGGGTTTCAGCACCCCGGAAGGGACCTATAATTTTTTAGATCTCAATTCGGGAATTTGTACTTCAGATGGGACTTAGAATTTATTAGATTGACCTTTGCCCCGAGGTGGAGGGGCAAAGTTCTTGGCTCTATGGCGAGTGGCCAAGGTCCTTTATCTCAAGGTGAGGGGGCAAAGCCCTTAGCCTCTATGGTAAATTTGAGGTGAGGGGCGAAGACCTTGGCCTTTATGTGTGAGGTCGTTTTTTATTCAATACTTAATTGATTCACTTCATGACCTCTCTGCCCTCATAGAGCATTTTTACCGGGGTCATCGAGTTTTTACCAGGGGCGTCGAGCCTCGTTCGTGGAGCCTAGGGGTGCCGAGTGGGCATTGAGGAGTTGATCTTGCGGTCGGGCCTCAGGGCAAGTTGCCTCACGGCTTGGCCGCAGGGCATAAGGGCCTCGCGGCTTTGCACAAGGCGTATTTTTTCCTCACGGGGCCTGATGTACCTCGGGGTTTTGTTACGGGGTGTGGTGTCAAAGTCGGCTTGGCCCTCGTTGATTTTTGTTGGTCCTTTTTTACTTGTGAAAATTTTTGTTGAAACGATAGCATCTATAAAAAGCTTGTTTCTAATCAAACCCCTTATTTTT
Source organism: Buddleja alternifolia (assembly GCA_019426215.1). Lineage (NCBI taxonomy): Eukaryota > Viridiplantae > Streptophyta > Magnoliopsida > Lamiales > Scrophulariaceae > Buddleja > Buddleja alternifolia. The sequence goes on along the minus strand of CM033391.1, from coordinate 8,103,949 downwards.
CATAAGATTTGGGAGCTCTTCCTCCTCTGTGGATTCACGAGCTCCAGCGAAGTGTACCCCAGGGCCTCATGAGCATTGGTGGGGCGTTTTGTACTCCTTGGCTCCATGAGCGCAAGTGGGGTGTTTTGTACCATTTAGATTCATGAGCGCTAGTGGGATGTTTTGTATACCGCTTGGCTTTATGAGTGCTAGTGGGGTACTTAGTTATTTTTATGCATCTTTAGTAGGATTTCATGAGTGCCGAGAGTGCTAGCCCCTCTGGCGTCTTGCTACACTTGAGCATCACTTACTAGCATCTTTACTCAAAAGACTCTAGCATTTTGTTAGCTAGTTACTCACTAGCGTTTTGAAAGCACTAGCATTTTGCTAGTTTGTTTAAACCCACCAACTTGGGTCGTACTTTATATTGAGATTTGTATCCCTCTAGGTAGATGTATATCCACACCTAAGGGTTAAATAAAGGTAGGCGTTAGGCCTCACATTCGGAGTAGGGGTCGCCATCCGGAGAGGGTGTTACCTCAGGGCTTAATGCCTCCGGGGTCTTTAATGGGGGTGACCTGTGGCTTTTTTATATGCTTTACGTATGTATCCATATACTTTATCGTATGATCGCTTTTTGTTTGTGTATGAGCTAGTCGAACGTTAGCAGCATTCTTGCTTTTGACTTAGCACATTTGTGAGCTACTCACTGGCCCTTAGTAGGCTTTGAGCAGGTCTTTTGTTTTCCTAACCCCGTTGCTTCATGAACTTTGTCGGGGTGTCAGCGGTGGCGTTACTTGTTAGCTCCGTGTGATGCCAACGGATGCCCATAGTGGCATTACAGTGCTCATGGCACGTTTCGTTTTTTCTATTCCCATAATTAGATTTGGTGGGTGGATAATTTTGGCGGGTGGACTTAGCACCTCATAAGGTTCTCTGCCCCCCATTCCTTAGTGTATTTTCATGGTTAACACCTTAGGAAATAAGGATTGTACGGAGTAGATGTTATCTTTCTCTAGCGAAGGGATAATTTAGAGCTTGGTCTCACCCTTTATTTATGCCTTTTGAGTAAGTGGTGTTTGATTTGTAACACTAGTGGCCACGTTTTTATGTGGAGGCTTGGGTTGTCTCTCGTGTTTTTATTCTTAGTACGACTTTGGTTGTCACTTATTTGTAATTGTATAATCTCAGTCCAAAACCTTAGTGGGAGGGGGGATCCTTTGATGAGCCTCGACCTCTCTTGGTATTGCTTGATGGATTATCAGGTGGGCAATCCTCGTTCAAGTCTTTGTTAGCTCGGGGGTTTTTTTCATGGAAATTGACTATCTCTTTTCGCCTTTCACTTAGCTATCTTAGAGTGTCATTGGCGTGAAGTCATGAATGTTAGGGGTGAGTGCCTCTTGGGCATTTTCGCTATATTTGATCTTCGCTTGTTACCGTTTTTTATGCTAAAAAACGGTTGGCCTTGGCTAGCCTTAAAATATTAGCTAGCCACTAGCTAGTTGTCTGTTTATATCTCCTCATCTCATTTCCTCCTTACCCCCTACTCCTTAATAGGTGAAACATGTTTATAAGTAAGTTACAAAGGTGTGTTTCTATGACACATGGGAGTTAAATTTTTATCAGGTAAGCTTTCGAACGCTGGGTGTTCTTTGCTTAGCGTATAGTGTGTCGATGATGGAGAGGGCCCTAGGCCTTATTTATTTTGGCCGACCCTTGTGAATTTGAGGCTTATAACCTTGCAACTTTTCATTAGGGTAACTATTGTCTTAATTTTAGGAGGCTTGGATAGCCACTAGTGTTCATTATTTGGAGCATGAAGCGAATTATCGCCCTAGCCACCCTGGTATGAGGTGAATTATTGCCCTTATTTGTATGTGGTGAGTTTTCACCTTTGTTTATATGAGGTGAGTTTTCACCTTAGGTTGTATGAGGTGCATTTTCACCTTAGATTGGATGAGGTGAGTTCTCACCTTAGATTGTATGACGTGAGTTTTCACCTTAGATTGTATGGGGTGAGTTTTCACCTTAAATTGTATGGGGTGAGTTTTCACCTTAGATTGTATGGGGTGAGTTTTCACCTTAGATTGGATGGGGTGAGTTTTCACCTTTGATTGCATGAGGTGAGTTTTCACCTTAGATTGCATGAAGTGAGTTTTCACCTTAGATTGTATGAGGTGAGTTTTCACCTTTGTTAGATTGGTTGATCTCGATCCAGATTCCATGTCAAAGGGGGGTTGTTTTTAGAATTTTAGACCTTCTCGGTAATGCTGGAGGGATCACAAGGTGGGCTATCACCCTTGTTATGTTTGTTTGAATGAGTGACGTGGTTTTTTGGTACTCGAAGCCACTTATTAGTGGAGGCTCGGTCGCCTCTTATTTGTTTATTTTTGCATAATTCTTGTTCCAGAATCTTAATGGGAGTGGGGAGACCTTTCGTGGGTCCTCAACCTCTCTCGATGTTACAGGAGGGATCATGGGGTGGCCCATCCTCGTGCGAGTCTTTGACAACTCAGGGGATTTTTGCGGTGCCACCCATATTGACCTCTAGTGGGGTCGCGGGTAATTTAACGCCTCTAGTGGAAACTTGATTAGCTCCCAGGGGTTGTATTGGTATTTTTGTTTCCCCACTATGTGGGTGAAACACTTAAGTATTTAAGGTCTTTTGTCAACATATCAACATAATAAGGTTCTATAAGCATCCAAGCATATGTTTGGCCAGTGGCCAATAACACCAAATGTTAGCAGCAGTTACCATGGTAACACGTCTAGTAGCGAAAATAAACTAAGTAATGAATTTTCGGAATAGCCTCGGTCGGAAGCAGTGATTCCGAGGGGCTTTTGTTTTGGGTGTTGTTAAATCACCCATCGTTAATGTCATACTCTTTTGTATGACGCAAAATGCTTGTGATTTAAACAAGCCTAGCATATTTGGCTTCATAAAAGTTGATGTGCCTGAAGTCGCTTAGCAATCATATGACGAAAACTTAAAACATCCAACACTTAATAAAAAGGTACGGGGGTGCACTTAGGCACCTCAGAACTTAAGTAAAGGTAGTCGGCGCTGGTGGGCGTCCCTACTCAACGCTTGACTTGTTCAATAGTAATGTAGGAAAAAAGATAATTTTTGTTATTTGTTACCTGATAAGGCCTCATAAGGTTTGACATCTTATCAATCTTGGGGGATGTTTCCCATGGGGGTCACCTTGCTAGTGGTATCCACTGCCGACACGCTCGTCACTTTGGAGTCTTGTCCATCAGCGGTGGTTGCTGTATCTTCGAAATAGGCATTGTCTTCTTGGGGTGGCATGTCGTGACATGTGTCTTTTTCATAGACATCTGACTGCTGGGATTTTGACCAAGTATGGACTGAGTTGATCTTGCCCCCCAAGCAAGTTTTCTCTAGTGAGACTAAGTTTATCACTACTTGTTCCCCCTTGTCGCTGTGATCCATGTTATGTTTTCTTTTAGGCTTTTTCAATGTGTTAGCATAGCACTCTCTTGCTATCTTCACATCACCAACAGTTTTCTCCATTTCTACGAGGGTTGGAAATTTCACTGTCATGTGATATGTTGATACGCCAGCTTAGAATAGGATTAAGCTCGGCCTCCCCAAAATTACATGATATGTGGATAGGGCTTCGACCACCAAGGATTTCACCATCTTCGTAGAACGGGCTGGAAATGCACCAAAAGATATGGGCAGAGACACCTCTCCTAATGCTTCCACTATCTCACCCGTGAATCCAGTGAGGGGGGGTGTTGACCGCTTGAAGCAGCGCATTGTCCACCCTAGTTGGGTGAAAGCATTGTAAAAGAGGATGGCTGCTGAGCTCCCACTGTCGACCAGGACCTTCTTCACCCAGTAGTTGGAGATGGTCGCCGATATCACTAGGGTGTCATTCACCAATGGGATGTTTTCCAGGCCTTGTATTCTAACCTCTATAATTTGAGTCTTTAGTTCCACGTGATTTACTTAGGTGCGGTATCTTGAGTCCTTTTGGTAGAGACTCTGCCAAAATTGCCGGGCAGAAAAGACTTCCCTTGGGGGGAACTATAGCTAAGGGTACTAGCTGCATATCCTCATATCTTCTACTGTTGTCCAAGCTTTCATCATGGTGGGGTATTTGTCTATGCTAGCCTTCTCACCTTGACATTGTTTCTTCAGAGTCAATGAGGTTTGACCTCTATACGGAGACCTGGGAGGCGTTGGCCTTCTATCTTTTCCCCGTGGTGTCCTCTTATGAGGTGAAACCAAATTGCCTGCTTCCTGGGGGCGACTCTATGGAGTCGACTCTCTGGGGCGACTCCCTTGGGTCAACTCTCTGGACGAGGCTCCTGACCTCTGTGAGTTGACTGAGGGGGTAAAATGAGTCCCCTTCTCTTGAGAAGGGGCGTCTTTTGAGTATTCCTCACGTGGGAGTAGTGCCCCCCGACAGTTGTCGGAAAAGGTGGTACACGTGATGGATTTGCCTGGGAGTATTGTTGAACCGCCCTCGCCGCTGCTCTCAAAGAGGCATCTTCAACTGGAGCAAGCCGTGCCTCTTGAGTGATCTCGAACACCCTGGAAGCAGGGGATGGAATCACCGCTGGTGATGTGAGCGGCACATGTTGCTCCTTCGTCGGGGGCGCTACTTCAGGACCTCCGCCGCTAGTCGACCGTTAGGGGGATTTTCTTCTCCCACTTGAATGTTGGGCCGATCTTCAGGCGTTGAGTTAGGAAGTTCATCGGCAGCAGCTGGCTGACGTTGTCTGGCCATTCTATATCCGGTAGTACAAGCTTGTGACCTAGTTTGCATACTCAGTGGCTGGAGCGCTGTTCCTACAAACGGCGCCAATCTGATGATGGTAAAAATTGTCAGACGTTGAATGTCACGTGTTGACCACGTGGGATAGTGGAACCGATCCAACGCACGACAAACTAGGTTAGGGGATTGTTAATGTATAGACTGCACTCCGATGTCGCGAGCTACCTACATATATACCCGATGTATGTGGGATCAAGTCAGTTCGTAGTTCTTCTGTAGTTTTACTCTCGCTTCTTGCCAGTGGATTTTTCTGGAGAGAATAGATCATACCCTTTTCTCAGCTCCTCTAAGGTATTTATAGGGAGCTAGTAGTGAGCTACGGGTTGTGGGTTTAGCTTTATCAGCAGCCCATCAAACTTAATAATATATCCCTTAGACTAATAAACTAGCCCAGGTACTCTTAATAGGTCGTCAACCCTTTTGGGCTTGACTAGTATGTTAACCGCGAATTTATGCCCACTGGTGGTGCCCCGACCCAAGCCGGGTATCGATTAATTACCATAATGCCCTTAAACATTTTTGGCACACATCACTCTTTCATATTTTTTACATCTATTCAAATTTTCACTTCACATACAAGCTTATTATTTTGTTAGGTATGGACCCGGTCTAACCGAATCCAAAAATAAACAAGGAGAGTGAATCACACTTGTCATATGATTGGTAATAGATTAAATAAATTATTCTTGGGTTCGGTTAAATCGGGTCTAGACTAGAATTTCCCAGGAAAGAGATAGTTCAATTTCCTATCATATGTTGGATTTTAGATGTATTTATGATGCTTCAGAAAATTTTTATGATTTTTTTATGCATATATTATATTATATAAATTTGTGAATAATAAATATGATTTGAAAAATAATCCAAAATTCAAAAAAAAATCATCTATTATATTTCAAGATTTCTAATATCTCATCATTTCTTAACCTTTATTAGTTAACTATATATATCTAACTTACTAAGTGAAAATATAAAATAAGTCAATGCGAAAAATGGACAAAAATGAAGAATCAAAATTGCGAAATTGTCTTGTATGTTCATGTGAGGACAAACATTAAATAGGATGAATAATGTAATGAGGGGTATATTTGTCTTTCATATTAAGATAAATTGTTTAAATAATATATGGACATTTTGGTAATTTTTTTAAAAGATGTTGGAATTGAAGTGTGGTTATCAATTTTGGGAACGCTAATAATAATTCCTAATAATTCTATCATTTTATCTTACTAATAATGTCATACTTGTATAAAGTATTAATGTTATTAAAGAATATTACTCCAACAATTAATAATTTTATTAACAACTTATCCTTGGTAGTGATGTAATATATAACAAAATATTATGTATTATTAATAATAGTCACAAAATTTTATTTAAAATAATTTTTATTTATACTATTGTAATTATGTTTTGCTATTTATCTACTGAAGGTTGATTTATTTTGTAAGTTAGTATTAAATGCAATTTGAGGTCAAAGTTAAACGATGGTTTGGAGTGGGGATACTATATAGATTGTAACAGAGAATGCATAGTGAATTTATCATTTTATATATAATTTACATGCTCTCCTTATATATTTACCAGTGGTATTTGAAGTTTTATTGATAGAGGGGTAGTTAATATCAACTCTTACAATGAGTAAAGTGATTATTTTTATCTTAAAAATATACATGCCACATAAATTCAACCCACATAGTAAGTATGTATATAAAATTGAATATGAAATAAAATATTATTTTAAAATAAAGAATTCGGTATGAGTTGTATGGCAGTAAGGCGGCCACTACATATGAGAAATGAGATAATAATATACCTAATCATGACATGAAATTTATAATTTGAGAAATTCTGACATAAAAAAAGTCCTATCATTTTCCATTATAAGAAAAAAAACTCTATTATGTACATTGTGATGTCCACCTATCCAGAAATATAAGGTTGCCATGTTTATACTTTTTCAACGGCTCATTCGATGCTACGCACTTTGGTTGTACCAAACTTTGCTTTTTTAATTGTACATGGGTCCAGCTATTTTTGAAAATTTTAATTTTGGTACTTATTATTACAAAATCAACATAATTAACATAATAATTCCAGAATTTAAATAAAATTACTGTTTACTTTTTAGATTATGAATTAAAACTCACATTTTATCATTCTCAAGTAATAGGGTTGCTTCGAGAATCCGATTGCTTCATCAACGAAGACTTATGTTGGAAAGAAATGAAGTACCTGTCTTACTTTTTTGAAATTTAAAATATAAACTTAATTCATTTCAAAATTTTAAACTCAGTAACCTTACTTTGACAAATAGCTCGAGAATACCTTTCTGATGTGGAAGATCAGATTAAACTGCGATCACAGAGTACACTCAGAATACTCAAGCTCTGATACCAGATTGCTTGCACGTTGGGGGGAATTATCCCACACATTTTGTCTCCCGACCAGTAACACCGAGACGGTAAACAAAATCTTCCCAAAGCAGTATCAGAGATTATTGAAATCGATAATTTGTACAGCGGAAACATATTTTTGAGACGATTAGAGGGTAGAATGTTACTACTGTTCATCATCATTTTTTATTTTTTATTTTTTATTTGGTTTTCGAGCATTTTTAATGTTTTTGGATTTTCGGTTTTTTAAATGTTTTCGTATTTTTTTAACATGAGAGAATTATAACATTTTTAAATAGTAGGGGAATTCCGTCCCTGGGGGTAAACTACTCACTATACATATTAATAAAGCATAAAAACTTACAAGAGATTTTTGCACACAAAGTAGATATTTTATTACAAGAACGGATAAGAGATTCTCTAGCAACCAAGAAGTGTGGGTTGGAGAATGTTAAGGTGCGAGTTCACAATATGAGGGATGAGGTCCTTATATAGGCCTCGGACATGAAAGAAAATTACAACAAAATGAAGAGAAATTTGGCATCCGAACAACCATTATTACAAACAGTGTCTAAACAATAAAAAAAGTACATAGGTGGCAATAATGAAAAGTAAATATATACAGAAAAGTTGCATTATTGAGGCTAGATGTCTGATCTTTGCTGTAGCATTTTGTCCAGTTGCTTAATTATTGCTTCTTTTGCTGCATTTAATATTGCTTCAAATTATTGTCCTTACTGAATTTATGGCCTTTGTCTGGAATCCAATGTTTTTGTCTTGATGCTAAATTATTGCTTCTATGCTGAAGATAGGGAATTATTGCTGAAACTTGTTGAAGCTTTGTCTTCTAGTATGTATCTCGGCTAGTTCCTTCTATATCTAGACTGAAATCTGGATCATAAATTGGTTGATACTCTAAACTTGTCATTGCTCTTTTTCCTAATGTTGTGATGCGATTCTTGCATTTGGTCCTTGCCGGAATAAATATGCTATGATGAGGTGCCTGAAAAATAAGCTTGAGGTCCGAATCTGAATTAGGCATCATGTAATGTCGTTGTGTTTTCCTCCGTATCTCCAAAGCTAATTTGAGCTCTTCTATGTTTGCTAAAGGATTAATGGCTTCAGGGACATTCCACAATGTTGACATTGGTTCTCATTTTTCATAATTCTAGGTTATTGAAATAAATGAATGTCCTATTTCTACTCCTGTAGTGTTCCAGATTGGTGGTAAAGACACTACATCAAGCTTAAGACTTTATGCTCTTTGTGCGAAAAGGATATTGACCGTATCTGAAATATGCCGTCCTATATGAGTCACTTGTACTGGATCTGATACAAAAATTTTCGATACAAAGCCATAGTCTAATAATCGTTGAACGCTGATAAAATCTTCATCTATCCATCCTTCTCTAAAAACTGATGCGTCTATTTGAACATTAGGCCATGAAAAGTATCTTAGTGTGTAGAATTTTAGTGATCCTTCATGGCGAATAGGTTCTCCTTTCCATGGTAGTAGGCGGGTTTTTGAAATTATTCCTTCTATCTGCTGATTGATAACAATTTGGGCTACCTTTAACATTCTTTTATAAAAACTATCTTCTGCTTTCTGCCAAATCATACTCTGAATTTCTTCAGGTAAAGATAGAACTGTTTTGGGCTTTGCATTTTCGGCATTGGGCTGAATGTAAAAATTTGGGCCTAGAATCTTTTTGCTGCTGTTACTGCTTCATGAAAATGTTTAAAGGGCTCCAAGTATCCCTTTGCTACCTTTTGAATGCTTTGTAGTGCTCTTTGATAATCTTCAAATATTCCCACTGGATCTCCTCTAATAACAAGATAAACTGTTGCTTCGTATATTGGAAAATTTTTGTTTTCTTTTTCAAAATAATAACAAAGTGCATTTAATGCTGGTAATTTTTCGGCTGAAGGATGAGCTTCCCATAGAGCATTGAGTAAAATACTCTGGTCTTCAGTTATATGAGGGGTGTCTTTTGGAAGCTTGAAATTATGTCTAACTGGAAGTGCTATTTTGCCAAAAGTTTTTAAAACTGGTCTAGGATAAAAGCTTTGAGTAGCTGGATTGAAAGACTGAGTTTCAATTATGAATGCTGGTCTATTTTGGCTAATTTGTTGAAAATTGGGCCTAAAAGCTGGTCTTCGAACTATTTGGTTGTAAGCTGCAGAGGGAGGTCGTGTTTGTTGGTTGTCTTGGTCGTTGGAATCCATGATCTGTTACCCAAAATTAGAGTTAATTGTCTGCTTAATAAATCTGCTATGCTAATGTTTGATCATTTAATATGTTCAAATTCTACTTTATATCCATTACCTTCTATTGCACTTCTAAAATTTAACCATCTTTTATTATTTTGTTTTCTAGAATTTTCATTTTTTATGAATCTAACTACAGCTTCACAGTCTGTTCTGATGGTAAAAGATTTATTTAAATATAGTTTAAAATGGTCTTTTGCTTTAACTATTCCTGCTATTTCATAATCTAGACTAGTCCAATTGCTTCCTGTTTTATTAAAATTACCACTAGAAATAAGCTGATATTTTTCTTCACTTTTTGGAGAAAATTTATGAGGTTTACATTTTAATATTGCTCCCCATCCTTCTATAGAGCTATCTACTTCTATTATGACATAATCAGTTCTTAACGGTAATTCTAAAGGTTTTAAATCTTTAACAAATTTCTTAATTTTTCTGACTAGGTTAATATCTTCCTGATTAAAATGTCTTTGACCTGATTTTTCGATTTTCTTATATAATGGTTTGACTAATTTATTAAGTTTAGGAATAAATTTTCTAGAGTAATCTAATATTCCTAAAAAATCTTATATTTGTTTTAAGTTTTCTAGCTTATCTGGGAAATCTAAAATCTTTTGAGCTATATGAGGTTGTAATTTAATTTGTCCATTTCCTATTTTAAACCGCACAAGCGGTATTTTTCTCGTAAAAAGTTTCATTTTCTTTTTAGATCACTACGATTCCATTTTCTTCTATTAAATTAACACCACTTGTTGTAAATGATCTTATGTTGTTAAATTTCAGAGGCTACTAAAATGTCATCTATATTATACTAAACAAAATCTAAACTTTTAAATATACTATCAATAAATCTTGAAAATATTGTTGGAGCATTTTTGAAAACAAACGATAAAACATTCCACTCGAAATGTCGGTTTTGTAATACAGCTGAATGTTGA